>OX457027.1:61114328-62506487 GCA_949752745.1 Protula sp. h YS-2021 | reverse complement strand
CATCGGTCACCTTCCCGGTCTTTTCAGAATTGCTGCCCTTTCTTATCTAGTCTCCATCAGGCCGATATAATGAGTGAAACTAGGCACTTCCGTTTGCTGGGGTTCTTCTGTTTTCACTTCCGAGCCTGACTCTTCCCCTGCTGAGAATGGGTGAGCGTTCTTCTTCCTTTTCTGACTCCTCTATTCTTAGAAGGGAGGAGCTGACCCGCGACTAGGTATCTGTATTTTAATCTGCAAGGCAGATACCTGTTCCGACAAGGGAAGTCTAGAGAATCGTCCTCACTGGCTAAAGAATATCTCACTTGCGTCGCCGACAATACCACTGTCAATGGAGGGGTCTTGTGTCTTTGCATCAATAAAGATTGAATCGAAACCACATGTTCCTGTATTTATGCTTTAATGGATCTCGATGCAGCT
The DNA here is from genome assembly GCA_949752745.1 of Protula sp. h YS-2021. Taxonomy (NCBI): domain Eukaryota; kingdom Metazoa; phylum Annelida; class Polychaeta; order Sabellida; family Serpulidae; genus Protula; species Protula sp. h YS-2021. The sequence continues at coordinate 62,506,070 of OX457027.1, read as the reverse complement.
GTCTCTTGCTCCTAGTTCTGATCAGGTAAGGGAACTTGGCTTTGTAGGGAGCTGACACTAAGTGGGGTGGGATGTCTAATCTCCAACTGCTTGATAACGGATTACCGCGTTCCCATTCATAACACAACCAAGGCCTGTTTGTTCAAACTCCTTATTGTCACTGGCTCACTCTTGGATGGTTTGTGGCAGAGTGACTGAGAAGAGAACGAATACCTCCCTCAGCGCCTCCTTTTCTCTGGTGTCCAGTTCTGCAATAGTTGTGGAGGACACTGGCCTGTTTACCTTTGCCCTCTTTCTACTCTTGCTTGACTTAGTATCTTCCTTTTGGCTCTCCGCTGTTGAAGATGCTGCAATAACTACGGTAAGTGGTGGGAATCGGAGACTTTTGCTCTGACATCGCCTTCGTATGCAACACTTTCGACACTTCTTCTTGGCAAGGTTAGCCTCAATCGCTTTTCACTCCATTGTAGATGGTGTGCTCGCATTCCATTCTCACACAGCATCTAAATTTTATCCTTTCCGAGACTTGTCGCACAGTGAGTTTCGATCACCAACGAATAATGGGTGTCTGAACGCTGTCTTCACACAGTTTGGTTTCCTTCACACCTGTAGCAAAGAAGCTTGATACGTTAAAGACTGTCTCTCTCTTATCCACGCCTATGGCGAGGGTGGGTGGTTGCCATATGGATACTTGGGAATACCCAGGTTGAGATAAGGTGTGGATATACCCAAGCAGTCCAGCCTCAGTGCAAGGGAAGGATAGAGACACCCCTGCAACCTGCTGCACGGGAGATTAGGGAACTGGCGTTTAATTCTTCTCCAAGCCAGACAAGCCCACAGGGGAAGGGAAAAGTGGCGATCACCCCGAGAATACAGCTAGAAATGTATAGGCCATAACAACTTCTAATTCACACACAAGCAAACCTGACAAGCCAATGGCGCTGGAATCACATGGAGCGGTGATAAAGAGAGGAAGAGAACTTATCAACCCCGTCTTTCTCTGTGCCTTTGCATCACCCGATCTGGCACTAAAACTGAACAGACATTCAGAATGAAGAGACTTCTTCTTTTACATGTAAAAATGAATCTTGCTGACCGGTGGAGAATATCCCAGAAACACGACACGGGATGGAACACTGATTTTGCTTACTCGAAAGCTGATTCTTGTCACCGCAAAGTACCCTTGAGTCGAAACACTAACGACAAACAACAGACGACAGTATACTTAAACGTAGCCAAAAAAATAAATAAGCACCACTTTGATTGGGAATGAAAATTCTTTAAGGTTTTTCTCTTCCAAAAACTCGTCTTAACTGTTCCACGCATAAAAAGGGAAATATAGGTTGCATGGCATTGGTGTGTCTTTCAGACTTACTTACTTCCTATACTGCCAGGTAAGGCAATGTTCTCCTACACATGTGGAAAAGTTTCATTCATAATTTTTGCGTAGATTACCGAAAATGGAAGAAATTCCCGTCTAAAGGTAGAGAAAATCGAACTTCTGCTAAAACTGTTGAAATGTACAAAGAAACACCAGAAATGGGGCTTCCAGTAGGACTGAACTAAAGTAATATTATTTCTGGGGGTGATTTCTATTTGTTGTGACCCTTCATAATGGAAGGTAACTAGAACAGGATCCGAAATGCGGTTTTATTTTCGAGATGGTTATGTTTGTGAGATTGCCTACTCTGAGGTTAGCCGTAAATGGGTTCACTAGTATGTCTTGGCAAGGACTAGTATATCATAGTGTATATCAGTTTTATGCGCTCGCGTGGAGTGCTCACTCAGATAACACATGCCTGGTGCTGAAGCCTCGTAGCCCGTTGGTAACGGCATATTGCCCAGTGAGTCCGAAATAACCATCAAATATTCAAGTCTGTGGTTTCATAACCCAACGAAATATTTATGTTTATTTAATAGAGCTTAGTTTAGGCAGAAAACAAAACTGGATTCCAGCTCAAACTGAGTACGTGTTCGCATATTTCTTATCTCTTTCTCCCAAAGCAGCTAACTGGGAAGCTAACGAGAGAATATTGCATGACACAAACACAGAATACCGTTTTCGTACTTGTACGGAATTCTTTAAATCTCTGATTAAAATTACCTAAAAATATAAATAATTTGATATATGCCAAATTGTTTTGAGATAAATGTATCTCATAATAATTTTAGATTTCTAAAATTAATCTACAGATCTTTTACATTTGGTTAGAATTACATCTAAAATTCAAAAACATATGACTAAAATTTAATTAAAGAGGTCTCCACATTATTTTTGATATCTTTGGTATCTTACAAAATTCTTTCTAAAATTCAGTTACATATATTTAAATTCAGCTATGGCTATCTTTTTAGATATCTCAAATTCGATTTTAGATATCACGGATTTAATTAAAGGCATCATCAAAAATTGATAAACAATTCCACTTGACTTTCATAAAATGCCTCCTTGCTACCAACTAATTCCCTGTAAACATGCATTGGATATTGAGCCGAAAAGCAGTGATTCACTCGACCATTAAAGTCCAGTTACGAAGCTATTTATAGGCTTCAGTAGCAATAACGTTCTCGTGCAGATTGAGTTTTAGATCTACTATATTTACGCCAACGATAAAATTTATTTCTTGCATGGAAAACTAAAATTGTCGAAATCCAACTAAACGAGGGTTAATTACATGTATTTAAAGTGAGGTATAATCCTTGTTTTGCTGGTGTTTAGATAAAGGCATTAATTTATAGAATTTTCAAGTTTGCAGAAATGAATAGCAACGACAAATACAATAAAAGCCGAAAAAATAATCATAGCACGTGTTTCTTACAACAGGAAGGTTTCTATATGGAAAGGAGCTACTGACCCTTAGTCTGATAAATTATATAGTGGTTTGCGCCCATCATGTACAATAATAAAAAATAATAAACGTTCATTACACTTGGGGATTTGCCAAAATCCCCCAGTGTATACTGATTTTGTACGAAAATTTTAGCTGCAGTTGTAGCATGCTTTTTCCATTTTTTCGAGTTTGTCCGTGGAACTAGTCAGAGGCTATAGCTAGAAAGATGAAATTTGGATATGATAAACTTCAGTATGTCTTTTTGATCCTATTGTACTTTTTTATATTCGCTTAATTTTTCAATTAAAAAACAAATTTGCGAAACAGGCGGCAAGAAAGCTGAGAGCAGTAGTTTAAACTGTCATGATATCAGCCTCGCTGTATTGATCGCCCAACTCTCAATGAAAGCCATCACAGCATGCGTGTGCAAGTTTACGTTGGCTGCAGCGTTTGGGTTTATAACTTGACAAGTCTTTTACTTGGTCAAGACTTATATGATTTTGTGCAGGCAGCCGTTGGTGCTCTTTTCTTGGCAGTAACAATTCATTTCTTGTCTCAGCTTCTTGCGTGTGTAGGTTTAAGTTGGCTGTAGTGTTTGGGTTTTTCCAAAATGCTAAAGAGTGATGAAATTTGGCTCGCCGAAAAATTCGCATTTTTTTCACCATGACCTTAGAGAACGAGTGGCATCCTCGGCCATGGTCAATGTACAAAAACCGGAAGTTGACCATTGTCTCGAAAACGGTTAGAGATACAGCGATTTTGAGCTTATTTTCGACCCTTTGGGCCTAAAAGACGATATGTAAGAGGTACCTCGGTGACCTTCACTTGCTCGGCCATGGTAAAGGCAAAAGCCGGAAGTGGGCCATTATCTCGAACACAGTTAGATAAACAGCGATTCTGAGCTTATTTTCTACCCTTTGGGCTTAAAGGATGATATGTAAGGGATACCTTGATCTCCTCGGCCATGGTCAAAGTCAAAAACCAGAAGTTGACCGTTATCTTGAAAACGGTTAGACATAGAATGATTTTGAGCTTATTTTCGACCCTTTTGGCCTAAAAGACGATATGCAAGAGGTTAAGAGTTCAAATCGTATTTTTGTGATTCCCAAGTGAAAACGGTCTAGTTTCTTGTCGTGCTAAATGCGATCTCCGAGTTGTAACAGATCATCGATACACGCATCTTCAATTTAGTTCTTTTTGTTCATGAATTAGCACTTTCACCAATCTACGCCAAGAGTATAAGCATATGGTAAACAGGCCCAATGTGTGTTTAAATATAAAGTATTTAGATTTTGATATTTTGATAGCTATGTTATCTAAGTACGAGAACCACGTGTTTTTTTTTCACGTGGCCAGATCACATCTGAACATATGTTGGGATCATTTTGTAATAACACGGTTACTTTTTAAAAGTTGAAAAAGATGTATATATGGTTAAAGTGCTTTTGTAGTACTGTGGAAAGGTATGGCTTATATGACGATATTGGACAAGAAGTAAACATATTTAAACCACGTGGCTGCCGCATTCTAAACAAAACCTGCTGTAACAGATTTAATCAATTCATATTTTTTTGTATGCAGATGTAGTGGTCATAAAAGTTGAATTACAACATGTGGTGGCATTTTAGCGTGTGATGACAGGCTGCCATTTATCATATGGTCATGACCGCTTGTTTGAGATTCGTCATTCAGAACCGGACGACAAAGAAACATAGTTTAATTAACATTATGGCACATTACATAAATTTCGTTTTCCCGGTGACTGGAAAGTGGAGGGCGAAGGGGAAGCGCAAACATCCACATCTCTCACACCTACCCCCCTCCTTGCAACCAGCAGCGCGCAAATATATAACGCACTCTGGCACCATCAAGAATGATATGGCTATTATATATGTAAGTATTTTTTGCGTCTATATATTTGCTGTTCTTTGTGTTCTACTCATGATAAAGAGGTTTATTGCAGAAGTAATTGCATTATATAAATATTCTTATGGCAGAAAACCATAGGTGCCGTATCGCCAAATTTGCTAAAGCATAAAAAACTATGTCCGTCTCAGTTTGACACTAATACATAAGTGTCTAATCATTGTGGGATTCCTAATATAACCTTGTTTCGAGCATAACCTGGAGTGTTACTTGTGATGTCGAACCAATAGTTTTTAAGTTTATAGCTATTTTTCCATGCTGACGTCACTTTTCACAAGTAGAATTGCTTGTAGTTAATGATACAATTGTCTGTGATATATGACTTTTCGAAATCAGCTGCACAGTGGGGTGCTCCACAACACGAGTGCAGCAGTCATCTGACGATGCCCAATTCTTTGACGGCGCCCGGCTGCCTGGAAACCTTTTTGGCGCGCTAACAACTGGACCCTACAAAATATCTATTTCCTACTCACTGCCTGTTCTAAATTTATGCCCACTTGATTTTTTGCTTCTAAATAGTTGTCAGCTAACGCTCATTGGTTTCTTCAACGAATCACTTATTAAAGATTAGAGATTTATTAATGTTGAACTACTGCTTAAGAAATTAATCAGTGGCATGTAAAAAAATAAACCCATGCTTTTGGTATCAAATAACACACAATCATCAAAGAGTAACATAATAATGCACTCAATGTACACCAGTCAGGTTTATCTTGAGCTTTACTGAAAAAACGAGATACCAGTTTTAGTCAGCAGTACGCCATGTTGGCCGCATGGAAAGTGTTTGTTTGGTCAACATTTTCAAAAGTCGACAAGTGACTCAAATAAGTCAATAAAACGCAAAAGTACAGATCCCTGGAAAATGGGAAATAATTACCAAATACTGGCTTTTTAGTCAAAATAAAATGTTATCGGTCAATAAAAAATGTTAACTTTGGGTCAACATTTTCATAATATGCCAATAATATCTTCGTGTTGGCTCGAAATAAGTCAACATGTTGCAAAAAAAAATTACCAGTTTGGCCCATTAGAAAATGGGCTAAGCCCAATAACAAACTAGAACCTCACTTCGCTAGCGAAATGTTTAACACTTGACAAAAATTAAAACGCAAAAATACTTCCTTCAATTGGTTATTTCTTGAATAATATATTGCAAACAACACAGCTTGAATATGTCTTATAAGCCGAGTAGTGTTTGGTTTCTGTTGACTTGAGGTTTTATTGACTGATCTAGCATACGCCGTGTTAGCTATTTACGCAGTGAGAGCTCGCACAAAGCTCACTGTGCAACTGTGTGTGATGTGGGTTAAATGCTACGCATTTACTTGCAAAAAATGCTCTCTTTTCACATGGCGTTTTAACAAAGAAAACGAAATCAAAGACGAAAATAAAAAGTGACATGCACATGTTCAGATCAAGCTCTTCATAAGTCCCAAGTTTCATGGTCGTAGGGCCCATAGTGTCAGAGGAGAAGAAGACACAAAAAATCGGAAAAAGTGTCAAGAAGAAAAAAAAAAGGACGAATTTTGCTCGCACAAATTTATATAACTCTTGCAAGCCAAAGGCTTGTCAAGTGTTAATTATAATCGTACGATTTCAATTTTTTTATTGGGTCAGCATGTTATGGGATCGAAGTTGCAAAGTGGAATGACCCAATTGTAGATTGCTTAAAAAACAAGGATTTTCTTGTGACTTATTTTTTATAAAACATATTTCTAATCCTGAATCTTACATACTCGTGCTTTTGACATCCCTGGAAAGTATTGTATTACTTTTTGTATAAACACTATCGCTCTTAGTCTTCTCATTTTAACCGTAGCCAGATTAACGTCAGGTAAATGTAGCAGAAGTCGTGCATTTTTGACAAAGAGTGGACCTTTGTTTGCTCCTGAACAATTCTTGAACCCCGGGATATTTTTTTTTTTTTTGAAGTTCTGCAAAATATAACTAAATTTCATGAAGTTGCAAATCTACAATTCTACAGAAAATAGCAAAATATAATCTTAATGTAATGTGAAAGAATCGTCTATAAACTATATGAAAATATCACCGATTTATTGTAAATATAAGACATTTTATAATGATTTTAAAATGATTTATTAATTTTTAAAAATATTTGTAATCATTTGTAACAAAATTGTAATTGGGTCTCCTAAAGGGGGTGAACAACCACAAATTTGCGATTTTGCAGGCCCAAGACGCCCTGAGAAATAGATACATTGGGGCTTTTTTATATTGAACGTTCTTTTCACAGAAATGAATAAAACAGAACTGTGTGGCGTAGTTTCTAATCGTCATTTGTTCCATTTCTGGAATGTCCTTTCCACGGAAATAAAATCGTATAAAAGTGTTAAATCATAAGTACGTTATTCCCCGAATGCTCTTATCTCGGGATCTTACTGTACATACAATACAACTTGCAACTTGTAGTTACTGAGCACATTTGTTGAGATTTTGTTGTTGAACACTTCAAAGAACAATCATATGTTTTATACTACTTTTGAAATGAATCTGTCAAATTTAATCAAAATGATATACAAGCTCCACAAACGGCATTCAGTCATTGTGAATAAATCACCAATTTTTATGACAACAATATAATTAAGTGTAACATTTAAGTAATAACATAAGAAAACGCTACTTATCTGTTTCGTTGACGAACTCAAGCGTCTCTTCATAAATTCATAAATTTGCCCAATTTGTAAAAAACAATTAATGCAGTTGTAGCACACTTATCTCTGCAATCTCTTTTATCTGTTATTTTACAGATTAGAGATTAAAGCTTCGCGTGAATTTGCTTTGTCAAAACTTATATGTAATCAATCACTGTATGAATGATTTCTATTTCTTCTAACAGCTGACATTTCGTTTAGGATACAAAGGCCCTTGTGACGATGCACTTAAGATATATTATTATAGTTTACTCGAATGCCCGAAACCCCTGAAAATAAGTTCTGTCAAATGTGAAAGGTTGTTTTACTTAATGTCCAATAACAAATTTAGGGCCCAGAAATACCCATCCAGAAAGAAAGTTCACTCCTATTTGCACAGTTCAAATTTAATTTTATTGTGATATTTCAAAGAAATAAGACTAACTAGGATAAGAACCACATTGAAAAGGGCATAATATTTGCTAGCCCCGATATTCAAATGCTTTGCAAGCTGCTTAGATAGTGATATGTAAATTAAATTTTAGTCAATCGATTGTGAGTTCTAGGATCAAACATGAAAAATTCGAGTACGTTATTGCTATTTAGGTTTTGGATGATGGAACAAAAGCTTAGATCTGGGATGTGAATTTTTGACAACCCTTTTACATTAGCACCTCGCCATTGGCCGTCTTTTCAAATCATATGTGTAGTAAATTTAGTAGTGCTGTGTGATTTTTTCAAGTTATTCTTCACTAAAAAATCTACTTTTTAGAAGTTACTCCTCGCATAAAAATACTGTTTTCGGCAACTGCCATCCAATCTATTTCACAAACTGATATTTTTTGCTGTTACATGAGCAACCCAGTACACGTGAAGGCTATGATTTTCCCATCAATGTCCAATATATGCATTTTATCTTGACACCAGCGGACAGTAATAATATCCCCACAATACAGGGCTGGATATTGGAATCATATAATCGACTGACTTTGGCACCAATTGCGAAATTGGTAAAAAGTCATTTCAAAGAAGATATTGCGTTGCGTTTTCAATAAATGTTATATTTGACATTGTATAGAATTGATTGCCGGCAATAACTGTAAAAAAAATGAGGATATTCTATCTAAATTTACCCAGTTACTTTCTGATTCGCTTACATTTATGGCGCCAATACATATTATTAAAAATATACCAGAGGCTTTGGAAGTGCCTGAAAAAGCGTTCTATTAGTCTTTTATTAACCGCTGATGGTCTCGGGGCACCCTTTTAGCAGAGCCAGGAATGTATTATTAGGTCTTATTCACATACAAACATCATCAACATTTGTATTTGGGGCGAGACATTCGGAGAAGCACAATTATAGAGTAACATAGGGCATAATGCTTACGCTAAACGATTTTTCTCAAAACTTTGCGATCCACGAACTGGCGGTTTACATACCTTTTAAATACGATGCTATGCTGTCTCTCAACAATAGGTTGGTAATTGTTTGTAAAATATCATATACCTGGGAGAAATTAAATGATTTCTTTTCCTTATCAAAGAGGGTGTCTTGCCCCATGCCTGAGAAAAAAATGTCCACGGGGGTGGATTTCGACCATCAGGGGTCCGGAAGACTAAGAAGCTGTACAGGGGGGCAAGATATACTGTTACACCGGCAATGGAAGCCCCAACACACAACTTTCAGGTATACTCGTATATTGCACTATTATTTTAACAAATGATTAAGAATGAAGGTTACAGTAAATATTTACGTAATTACAATGTTACTAATAATTCAATGTATCCATGCCATGGTCAGTTTTGGGGAGAAAACCTTATCAGCAATGGTTCCCTCCACTGAAATGTCCTTCTCGACTTCGTCTCATACAGAGAAGGAAAGTTTGATATCAGAGCATATCGGAACTTGAAACCCAATGCCATTTCAACGCAACAAAGACGCAAGCAAATAGATTAACAAAGGCACCTAAAGCAAACTGATAACCAAGTACATGAAATGCAGATTTTATTTTTGACCTTGCAATTCGTAGTAATTGGACACCATTAACTCTAAGCCCTATTGCTCTGTATTTTTATGGAAATATAAAACCAGAATTCAGTTGTGGTACTCTTTTTAGACAACCAGCAAGAAGCATGTTACAATCTTTCTACAGATCATAAAACTGAAATATGAGACATTTTCAGATAAAGGGCTTTTCTTTAACACTGTACCGTTGGTGAGTAATTGTTTTTCAGATTACAAGTTAATAAGGCAAAAAAAAAAAAAAATACAAAGAAAACTTAAGACAAGCAACAACGCTGGCGGTAAGTCATTTGGAGGGGTAGGGGGGGGGGGGGGGCTATCCATAAAGCACGCGTGTACGGACAGGGGTCTTTGCGACCTGCCTGCTGGGAAATAGCAGGATGGGGGTGTCAGATCTTAAGGTGCACATTTTATGTTTGTTTCTTCCTACTTTTTAAATGTTGAAAGCAATAATTCAGCGCGAGATTTCCTCCCAATATTTTCTCCCCAAAAACTCTTATTCGTACTTTTATTATGCATAATTTATGTAATGTTATACTGTTTGTTAATTAGTACTTGTTATTCCATTTAATTGTACATGTCATTGAATATTAAGGTTTCTTAACGAATAATAATGACAAATTTTTGTTGGAAACCTACATTATACATACAAAGGACATCTACTCGTGTTTTATGCCTGTTGTCTTTTTAACAGTACAGCTGCTTTGATAAATTAGCATTTATCAATTACAATAACAAAAATTAATATGGTGGTTAATTACTGACACTATGAATGTTTCGGTACTTTTTCGACTTCTTGTCCTAAAGGGTTGAAATTTGACTAGCTTATAGGTACACGTGTTTCTTTTATGGATATAGGAATGCACTTTCGATTTATTTTGAAGCAATGGCTGCCCTACACCATTTTTCAAAATCGAGTTGAAAATTTTTTACGATATTATTATTTCGAATACGGGAACATACAAGTAAACTACATAGATTACTGAAAAAAGTCTTGTATTCGAGGCTAACCCAGAAAATTACGGAACTCATCGTTTCAACTGTTTTAGAAACGAAGTGGCACTTATTCCTAAGTAATAAAAAAAATCCGTAAATTGTGTTTACCCTAAAACAATGCCAAAATGTTAATACTAGGAAGAAGAAAATATGAATATTAGATTGAACTTGGCGGGAAAGGGAATCGTTATTAATGCTGGTAAAAAGGAAGGGGGGGTACTTGTTGAAATAGGTGTTATTCTGCACGTTAAAACAGCCGACCAAGCGGTGTGCCAGTTTTGTCTGAGGGGGAGCGGGAACGTATTTTGATTCAGGACCTTACATTTGCTACAAAAAAGGGCGGTGTGTGGAGCGCACTCCGGGTCAGGGAAACCCTTGGGGATCCGAACATTGTCTGCATACTTCCTACATGTGCGGGTAGTTTTAAGTTATTGACAAACATGGTGAGACTGTGTAAGTGCCCTCTGTCCTAGAAACAAATTGTGAAATCCTCAAAGCCACACAGTGGTGGCTGTCCATGACTTTTGTAAAAATAAAAAAACCTAAATGTCGACAGCCATGTATAAAAAACACCCCATTTTTAACAAAGCGCGGACACTCTGTAAATTTTACCCACATACACGCGGAGTATCATATTATATAAAACATCCCGTTTGCCAAATCATATATCCAGGAGTACAGGCACGGCTAGAACGCGCACGCGACTGCAATCATGGAACGAAAATTGCATACTTGTTTACACGTGTTTGTGCACGGTTTTGGAGTCCCCCTTTTTTGTTGTGCGCTTAGTGCAGTTCTAAAAGCCCTCCTTTTGTGGAAAACACGGGATATTGAATGAAAATTACCCCATGTTTATGATTAAAATAAAAATTTGTGTATTTTCGTTTAAAACGGTGGTCGTCGTATGCTTTATGGCACATTCACTGTGTACGTCAAAAAGTTTTCCCTGGCTTGTAATTCGTTGAAACAACCCTCTAAATTCGTCCTGTGATTAGCAAACTTTCAGCACCCTAAATTCTCGACAGTGAACAACACAGGTTGTCCACCCAAGATATCTGATCTCCATTTCGCCATGTTAGTACGCTTTGTGTTCATTGGCCAAGTGTCTTCCCTCGTGGGAGCTGCTGCTTTACATAAATCACCCCTATTTACTCTTTATTGGGCAAGTGCAGCCATGCAACATAGGAAACAGCTACATCAAGGTCTATAAGCGACAAGAATTCAGCCCATTGAATATCCGTCCAAGACAGCAATTCCCGAGTCCCTGAACGAGAAGCCGGTCCCCGGAGAAGACCCCTTACTGACAGGAAAAACGCCAGGAAACAATGAACTTCTGTTCGTTCAAGATCTCGTTCCTTGGACTGAGGACACAGTGCTGACTGCGCAGGAGAACACGAAACTCTTCTGCTCGAGCCTCACAGCCAAGAAAGCTTCACCAGAGGCAGCTGTGGGTGATACACGGCCGCACATACGAGGGGTTCTCGGTCTCCCGCCAGCTCGAGTCACCTGAAACCGGTACAGCCTGTATGGGTTGCAGTACTGGCCTCCTGCAGTTGGGCGACATCGATACCTACTTGTTAGGTGTATGCATCTTCGCAGCTTGCTTTCAGGGTGGGGGGGGGGGGGCAACCACACAGCCGGCAAGCCAAGATACGTCGGCGTGAGAGTCACCACCCGCAGAGAGATTCTTCCGGAAATACAATACTCGCAAGGGCTGCACCCTGACCCGCTACATATTCCCCCAAGCTTGCAGCGCATGCTCGGAGAAGCACTCGAAATATCTCCACCGTCAATAGTATCGCTCCGTCTCTAGCCCACTTTAGGCCATCGCGACCGTAATACATATTCATCACCAAAGGGAGCAAATGGCTGTACCACCCAATGTTTGAGGTCAAATAAGTGCTATGTTTTAATTTAATGAAAATTCTGTCTTAATATTTCGCATCTCCATTGCGTAATGTAACGTATATTTGAAGGAACGTAGTACAAAGAAAAAAAAAAACCCAGAAGATCAATGAAAAGCCATAGGCAAATAAAATGTTAATCCGAAGTTAGTCCTCCCTCATACAAATCAGTTCCTGTATATATTTGAGTTCGAGCAAAAAACAGCATAATGACATTTTATAATATACTGACGCATATTTATGTTGTGTGTTTTAATATTGGTAACTTTTTTTAAGAATGATTCCACATAGGCAACGTCATTCTCCAGTGTCCTCATTTGACCGAAACTGGATCAAAAGAAGACCTTCTGCGGCTTCCAAATGATGAGGAAACCACTCCCCCAGACAAAACATTAGCTGTTCAGCAATACAAGTGAAGACTTTTGAGGATTCACTATTCTACAATTTGATTTCGTTGACATATCAAGGTAAAAAATAGTGCTGTGATCTTTCTGAATATACAGGGGAACCCCGGAATAGGACCACACGGCAAATGGGACCACCTCATAAGTAAGGCCACTTTTAGATGTAATTTCATTAGGAAGAACGCTGCTGCCGTGATGCCAAAAAAAAAAAAAAAGATGAATAAGCTATTTTAAATTATGAATTCATAATGAAATGTTGGCGTTCTCAAGAAATGTGCATAGCGCTAAGAACAGAGTTAGTTCGGCCAGTCACCCTCCTCCCAATTGTACGAATATTTTGTTATCTAATATTTTTTGACGAGGTGTTGGTGCAATAATAAAATTGGTGCATTGGTTAAAACATTGAGTGATCTTTACTCTGTTACTTCTAAAAGAAAAAGAAGGGAATAAAAAGAATGTTTTGACTGGTTTTACACTTACCTCCACCGTTTTTAAAACATAAATAAGGGAACCTCCAAACATTTGCGAGATCAACAGCAAATCCTATTATTGACAGTAAAAAGTCCACTTTCTTTCCCCATGTTTCTCTGTCATCGTCATTGCCTATTCCACCCTCGAAACTTTTCGATACAATAAGATTTTTCTCCTGATTAGCAATTGTCAGATATCCATCTTTGGCTTGGGATTTTGAATTTTCCGCCAAAGGACAGGTTTCCTGAGCTTTGGGTGAAGGCCCATCGTCCCGCGCCATGTTATTCAATTCTGACTGTCTCACCATTTTGTGTTAACTTAAAGCAGATAGTATCTCAAACATCTTTAAAACTTTATTATTATTATGATTAATATTATAATTTGTATTTTTATTATTCATTCATTCACTAATTATATTCATTTCTAGACTGTTCCATGCAATCCAATGAAAAATATATATTAAAAAAATATTGCAATTTATGCATTTGTTGTATCAGAAGTTGATAATTCTCTTTTAGTGAAGTTTAGAGTATATCCAGGTTTTCACTTTTTCTGAACAAGTACCAGAAGTTTTAAATTCTTGCTATAACTTCAAAAAAAAACCCACACAACTGAATGCATTTTTTTTTAGATATTTTATACTTCTTCATAATTTTTGGAATATAAATCGTAATTTAAGTGAAAAACAAATCCACTAATTTCGAATAAAGAAACTTGCTGTGTGGCAACGGATATCTCAATTCTCCAATCAGATCTGTTCTTGTTTGCCTCCGGAGAGCTCCGACCAAGAGAGGCAAATCCTAAAACAGTAACTTTCTCTTGCCCCTTTTTTACTTTTGCACCACACTATGCAGTTGTTGCATTTAAAAAAAACTGTCTATTCGATCGCCAGCTTCAAGACATCATCTATTGTACAAATATCGCTGCCAATCCATGTGTTAACCACCACGCAAGATTTCTGTTGTGAAGTTCACCGTCTGCCAAAGAACGACTTTGTTTTACAAACTGACGTGATGTTTTTTTCACAGGTTTTGTTTACATATCCTACAGTTGATTTTCTCAAAATCTGTCAAAAATGATTTGTTCACACCGTTTAATATTCCGCCCTGGACAAATTCTTGAAAGTTCTTCAGAACAGTACAACAAACACGAGGAAACGTCGATAGATAACGTCCAAGTGAACAGCCAGGTGCTCTGCGATCTCAACGTCGGAGCCAGCCTGGTGTTTTTTGTCTTTTTTTTTTTTTGCCATTTTAGCAATCAGTGATTTTATATGGCATCGTTAATTAATATCTAGGTTCGCATTATGAGTGGCATTTATTTTTGTGGGCACTTATATCTAGAAATACATGTAGTTAGCAGATTCCGTCGTGTAGAATGCAACCTCTTAAGTGCTAATTGTTTCCGGCAATAAATATAGCCAAAACTGGGAGACGTCTGTGTTTTTCTACATGGCTATCAAGAGCAGCAGCATCTGGCAATATTATTCTAAATATGAGACATCTTGTTGAGCACTTGGTCAGTTATTTTAAAAAAAAAGGAACGTTGCTGTTTCTTTCTTTTTTTTTTTACGTTGTACGATATAAGATAAAACAATACAGTTAAAACCTCGACTGGGACATCGCCTGACAAATAGGATCGTGCACACATAACCGTAAAGCAAGGTTGTTGAAAATCTCTTAACAATGCTAATCTGCAAAAGCGACGGATGTAATTGTATCCGCAAACTCCCGGGGAACACCCAGTGAGCTGTTTTCTGTAAAAGTTGTGGTTTCTGTTGATGCAATTCTCCTCAAGCAGAAGGTTCTGTAATGGCAGGGCACTTGCTCGAATGTTCTTTACCATTAATTTCCCTACACCAAACAAACAACAGAAACAAACACACGAAAGCACCCTTCAAAGAGCACATCCCCTTGCTTTTGCGATCCTGAATCTATTCTTATCATACATGTGAATTCAGGATTGACATTTATGGAACAAATCAGAAGTGTCTTGATTCTAGGTCAGTCTTTGAAAAAAAACCCTGAAGTACAGTGGAACCTCGATTTTGGACGCTGTTAAACAAGCAGTTTGGGAGAGTATTCGAAAACCGGTTCATCATTTTAATTTGAATTCTCAATTATTGATAAATAATTAAAATCAGAAACTTGTTGAATATAAATGAAGAATTTCATGGCAGTGTGTTTAAGATTCTGAATTTGTCAGACAAGTAACTCGTTTCTATGACTCGACGAAAAATGTCGATTCACAGCCAGAAATCGGTTAAAGAATTGTCTGTTCTGTTATTAATATCTGTATATTTTAAAATGTGAATGATTTTCAGTTACTTCCAAGCTATTCACAGATATATCTGCGTAATTTTGAAATTATTAAGAATACATTCAAAAGAAATAGAGATATCTCTAAATAATATTTGGAATATATATTTTATAAAATTTGGAATAAACGTGAACAATGCGTGCAAGAACTCCAATTTTACATTTGTTCAGCTTTTGCAGATATCTATAGATATTCCGTTACACACGAAAAAATTTGAGACAGCCATTATTAAGCCAAAGCATCGTCAACTTAAAACGTTGCCTGTTGTAAATGACTTTTGTTACCTTGTCTTACCATTCTTGTTTACTTCCACTTGTTCTATTGGTCAAATGTGGCGGGAAACAGATCGCTGGGTGCAAGACTACAACCTTGTCCAAAGTTGAGCCAGTAGAAGTAATTTTCACAGGGAAATATTTTCAGCTGATGGTATTTTACTTGTTATTCTATGACTGAAATGCATTTGATACTCGACATTAATCAGAAATCTTTATCGCATAAAAGGGGAAAAAATCTGCAGTTATCTAACTGCAGCACCGTTTGATCACAGGCTTCCAGCGAGTGGGTGCAAAAAATAAAATTAATCAAAATAATATTAATCAAGTAAGTTTAAAAAAACAAAACAGGTTTTGCAACAGATACTAAAATACATTATGAGTAATAGACGTAAATCAGGATATTAAAAACAATAGAAGTTTTGGTAACAGCATGAATAAAGAAAAAGATCGACCTAGACCTCAAGGTTTTATATAGTTGCCACTTTTCTTTACCAACACATTTTTTGCAAAAGATAAAGCTTAAAGCTGTTATCCATGTGTCGATTGGAAACGTTCCATTAAATGTATCAAATTACAGAAAATGTAATTCATACTAAAAGCAACAGTTAAAACATACAATGTAGCTAAAAAGATTAAATTTTAGAATAAATGTTCTACTTTGCAGGTTTCACGGGCGAATCACTATGTGCTTAATCAACAAGAGTTAATGTGTCATTTTGCCTGAAATAGTTTTAAAAATTATTTAGAAGACATTCTGGTTGGTGTAACATAAATGCCCTACCTTCAAAATGTAGATATGTATGCCATATTTTGGAATACACACCGAGTGACAATGTGCATTCGTATAAAGTAACGATAAGTTAATTTTGTTTTATCTGAAGGCGTACGAAACTTCGTTTCTCCATATTCACTTAAATGTCTTAGGCATAAGCCAACGCTACACTGTCAAAATCTTTGTGACAAAATCTCTTTTGTTTTGACTAATGAAGTTGCCATGCAACCCACAGGCGGAGTCACAGTCAGGAGAGTATTTGAGAAGTACAAGTTTATTTTTGCTTTGTTTGGCTATCTAAGGCATGAATATGTATGTTTGTGCTATGCAAAAACTGTCAGTATCTCGTGCAATATCCTTGCTGTGCGATGCACGAGTTATCTTGTCTATGCATGGAAGTAATGCAGCTATTGCTTTTCCTTTGAGGTAAGGCTTTCCATTCTTTAACCAGAATGTGGCGCAGATCTTGAAGCGTGTGGTAATACTGTAATGGTCGTACCAGGGTGCTAAACAAAATATTCCATATTTTTGCACAGCACTGTAGTAGCGATAGACCACGAACAGGTACGCTTTGTATTTAATTCGGGCACTTGTGGCAGGCCAATGAAACTCACCGCTTTGTGATTCGTTCATAGGCCTTCCATGCACGCCCTAATTCAATACAAACCATGCACCCAACCCCATGATCTATCTTATAACTGAATGTCAGCACAAAGAGTATCTTGCTTAAAATTCAGTTATGATAGATGTCACTATTATTACTCCTAATGATGTAATTTCAGGCATGTAATTTTGTAGATTACATGTGATCAGTCTACTGTTTAATGATGAAAATATTTAATTATAAACCTGGATCTAACAACACATGCTATCAACAAAGGTAATTAGAATTAGACTATAACGTAGGTTAAAATTATCTGATATCGTATTACAAGCACTTTTTATAGACTAAGATCCATTTAATCTAAAAATATTTTGTCAAAAAGCGAAATAGAAACACACACGTAACCTGCTATAAAACTTGTACCACCGTTAAGTGAATTTTTTAAACTGCAACAGAGGCAACAAAATGAAAGATATGAAATAATACAAAAAAGAATTTAAATATTTCAATGTAAGCTAAAACTTAACTATGCTATATAATAAAATCAGTTACAAATGTTGCCATAGATGCAATTATCACCGGTGATTTTTTTCAATAGCCGTTGTGATGGGTCTATATTTCTTTATGAAACTGAAAAAAAAATCCATAAAGAAAAATGTTAATCTTGACTGAAATGTACGTTTAAACATCTACCCATCTACATCAGACATTAGAAATATTTTATGCATTCTGCTACTTAACAAAAAATAATGCCAATAGCACCACTCAATTTACACCTTGAAACGTGTCCGTAAAGAATAATCTAATCATGTACAACAAATAAAGCGAGATAACTGTGCAACTTCTGAAGCATCTTGGTCCAATTTTGATAAAAAAAACTGTTGCATTAAATTCGTATATGAACATTTGTCTTTTTTCATTAATATTGATTTTTTTCAATTCATCATCAATTCATCATTGCATTTTCACATGAAACGGAAAATTACATATTATATTGAGCATGTTAAGATTACATAGACCCTGCTGCACATCATTACTTAAAGATGTGACGGTTATCTTAGTTACAGCATTTGTCCTGTAATCATAATGTCCCGGATGGATTGCGCTTACAGGTCTGTGCACATGACCACATAGTTAATGTGTCACGAAAATTTAGCATTTAAACGTAAGAGTTAAAATTGTGAAATATTTTATTGGCGTCAGGCCTTAAAATATTTCTGTTCTTACTATTCGTAAAAATACTGGTTTGTGTGTCATCTAGATAAATGAATCTTAGGTTTCAAACAAAGAATTTGTATCCGAGTGGCATGTGTGATTGTGGAAAAAAATGTTAGGCAAATTCACATGGACAAGTTTACTTTGATATGTTTTCTTTTCCTTAAACACAAATATTTATTTCTTATATTGTTTAAGCAGTCGATAAGAGGATCCGCACACTAAACTCTTAATCTTCGTAGACCTTTGTATTGACACTGTTTTCTGAGGAAAGTAAGTTACACGCACAGAAAAGGCTACAACAGCAGTTGCAATAAACAATCAATATTTCTTTACTTTTTAATATCTAAAACTCTTTAACTTTGACTTAATGACAATGGACTAGTACCGAAAGTTTTAAAAAGACGATGTCCACATTTGTTGGCTTTACTATAAATATTTTAGAAAATTAAAAGCTCAATGTTGAACGTTGAATTAAAAAAAAATAAGTTCTAACGCTGAGATGGGCACTGAGTGCACTTTACATGACTGAAGTGAACTACTAAATTTATTGGTTCATAGGTCATTCAGATAATATTTTAAACAAAAACATTTTATGGGTTAAAAAATAGCAGCATAACTTGAAACTACATTTTACAGTTCTCGTGAAGTGATAGCAGTTGTGAGGTCTTTGTAAGAAAGTTAACAGTAAACTCCATAATCTTTATAATCTCATAAACCCTTACATCAGCTTTTATTTGTTTTACAAGTTTAACTCGCTAGTACCTTAGCTTATGCTGCAACAATCATTCACCATAAATCTAGTCATTTCGTTAATATAGCTTACTTGCACTTACTGTTTTGAAAAGAAATAGGACATGAAAATACTTGTAGCTGTTTAAAAATGAGGATGAAAAATATGATCGCAATTATTATTTAAAAACTGTCGTTAAAAATGGTTGAAAAGATTGTGAGGTTTTAGCTTTTAGCCGTGTTTGAAGAGAATGAGGAGTGTTATGAGTCGAGATCCTCAGTGAAACACGCGATAGCTTCATCCTAAAGTATCCAATCCAGATTAATGGATATCATTTTATGGTAAAGCTAACTTAGTCGACCGACACATTCAAATATATTTACACCATATTAAAAGACAATTTCTGGTTAATGAGTAGAACACATATTTAAATTTTTATAATGCCTGACGAAAAGCTTGGAGCTGGAATTAAAATTGTAAAAGATTAAGATTAAAATATATTTAGAGCTCAATAACAAACAGAGTAAACTGAAACTCTTTGCGGATAAATAGTGCGACTGTAAGCTGAAGTTGTTCACTGTGGTGTCCATACAAACTGGCCAACGGACCAACGAATAGCCGGCCACCACATAATGAAAAACCGTAAAACCAGATCAAGTGGCCACCACGCAATATTTTTGCGAAAATATTTTATCTCTCAAGTACATATATTTTGCTATTTGCTATTACTGTTCTAAGGTATTGTTTTAAAAGAACATTATTATGAACGCAAAAGAGCAGAGCAATAAGGGTACAAGATAGCGTGATAATGGGGCTAGACGATGTAACTTTTTAATTCAATGATTACGAAATGTTCTTTTTATTTAAGCGGTGGCCAGTTGCTTGGTGTAGCATCACACCTTGCCCTCTATACAGCGCCCTCCCCCCGCGGGAAGCTAGAAGCTAGAATAGTCTATCTAGCCTCCTCCAACCTGTCATTTTTGTACCCTTTTCAGCTTCTCCCCACCCAGGATAGCCCCCCTCCCCGTAAATTTTTGTCAGCTGTTTATCTCCCCCTCCCCAACCCATTCTACCTTTCCCCTATTTTTCATCATTTATTTTTCTTTCTGCTGCTGTATTAAAGTAACATCCGACTCTGTGATAACCAAAATTGGCAAGATTAATTTGATCGTTTAATCCCCGCCGTAATTAGCAATGGCAATCACATCGCCGCTTTATTGAAATGAAACCAATCCACATCTGTTTTATTTGTTTTAATTTTTACGTGTACCATTTACTTACCATATTTTCCGTACCCCAGATTTTTCTGCTGTATTGGGTAAGTGGGTCATCATGTAGTTGCTTAGAACCCCTGTCTACTGGTCAGAAAATGAGACGTTTAACTTATTGGACGGAGATCGCCTTTCTTATGTGATATATAAATTAATGTGGTAGTTTGTCTTCAGAGACCTTTCTTTTGCCCTTCACTGATTACTGATGATTATAACACACCTAATAAGTGAGCTTAATTGCAACTAACTTCGATACTTGTGATGATAGCTGGAAAATTTTGGCGTAAATTGGGATAGACTGCTTGCTGTATATCAGCTGAGTTAATTGCAATTTGCAACATCGTAGTTGTGTAAACATGTATCTAGCTTTTATTTCCGAATCTCGGAGGAACCCTTCCGAAAAAATGCCTACAGAGAACCTCCTCCCAACCCAATTGGGTAGCTGAGGACAAAAGGACCCCAGATTTTTGTCATACACGGAGAAAATCCCTCTATTTAATATTCATTATTTATGTATCAGAAATATATTTAATGAAGTGATAACTTAAGGGATTAACAAGGGCTTCTCTCTTTGTTTGGAATCATAGCTGAGTAGGTCTGAAAACAGAATAGTGTTTTTCATAATTGCACTAGCATTAGCAATGAGAAAACCTGGTAATTAACTATTAATTAACCGGTTTTCGTAATTCGTTTAGCTGAGGTCTTTTTGGCAACTTTTCGTTAGAATTCTTCAGAGAAGTAGCCATTTAATTTGTTATTTAAGCGGTTGGCATTGTCCAACTGGACATTACCCAACTTGCAATTCCTAACTGGACTTTATTCAACTGGACATTTCCCAAACATTGAAAAATGGGACGTTTGCCAACCGCAATGTTCTTTTTCAGGTTCAACACAATATAACAGGACAATATGAGTACATTCTAAACTTTTTTTAATAAGTAGCAATTGAGGTAACTAAAATAGGCTATACAGTCACAGGGCAGACCTACATTGCACTACTGTTCACAACCTACAGAGTCTTGAGACGCTGTTGGATATTGGCGTATTCTCGACGGATGCGCTTCTTCGGTGGGTCTCCCCGAATATATTTGTTGATGAGCGTACGAACGGTTGCTTCATCGCGCCTAATCGCTGTCATAGTGTCCATATCGACGGGTGCTTATAACTGACAAGGTGATAAAATCTGTTGTTCCACCTTTCGGACTGGTTGTTGGTACGTGGCTCATCGCGAAGTGTAGCTTCATGGACGTTCCAAACCTTAGGTGGATAGCGGGGTGGTAGTCCTCGTACGCAAATACCATTGCCTTCTTGCGCATTTGGTCTTGGGCGACACGTGCCCTCAACGCAGGTATGGGCAAAGTAGTTGAGTATGGGCTCAGCTACTTGAAAGGTTTGCATAAACTCAGGCGCGGCAAGCCCTACCACAAGTTTTGGTATCTCTGACTTAATCGACACAGACTGGTTTCTGTTTGATCCTGAGTAAGCATTTCTTTGTGTAGATTGGGTTTCTCTTCGATCCTGAGTAAGTATTTCTTTGCGTAGAGGGAACTTCATAGTAACCACAATACTTCTACAGGAGAGATTCTCAGAACCAATGAACCTTAGAACTTACAGCTTGCAGAGTAATTGCAATTCAGTTTCCTAGTTGTAAGTTGTGTCGTATAAGCTTTTTTCAATAGTTGGAAATGTCCAGTTGGGTAAAGTCCAGTTGGGAATTGTCAGATGGGTAGTGTCCAGTTGGGTAATGTCCAGTTGACGAATGTCCCGGGTTCAGTTAGGCATGTGCATGTTTCATTCCGTTGTCTTCTTGTTCACAAGCTAAGCATGGCTTTTCCATACAAATGCGAACCAAAACAGTCTAGATTTGGCTTCATAGCTGAGTAATCCATTAGCACGTAGACTGAAAATTTGTTAAAGAAGTTAAGTTCCATAGGGTGGGTGAGATTTTCTCCAGGCACGGTAAATATCTGGAGGGATTTTCTCCGCAGTTGGCAAAACAGGAATGAAATTCTCAGGGTGGATTTTTCCTGGAGGCTGGATTTTTCCGCACAATTGTGATTTTATATACATATATTGGATTCCGATAATATATATATATATATATATATATATATATATATATATATATATATATATATATATATATATATATATATATATATATATATATTCTAATATGAAAAGAACATGTTGGATCTAAACACATGTCTATACACATGAGATGTTCGTTAACGTATGTTTCACGATATAGCAAATATTCTGATGTTTCTGTCTGGTTTGTTTTAAATCTACTTCGTTGGGTACACCTAACAACAGTACAATAGACACATTTTAAATAAACAAGTGTCTTTTTTCTGAAAATCCCAAAAACCAAAACCCGTAGGTGGAAATGCAGACGACTTTTTAGGAGTAAAATTCGCATTGATAGATATACCAGTAACACAGCATTCGAAAGAAAGAGAAATCAAAGAAAAATTATCAACTAATTTACTATCAGTGTAGTGCCTTTACCCCCACTGGTTTCTTTGAGCGACACTGTTGTGGAGCTAATAGGCGGCAAAAGGTATGCAAATCAAAGCCGACAACTCAAGGGATGCCGCACTGTTTGATGGTATTTTTGTATGTTTGTTCCTGCAGGCATGCCAGTCATTTCGCTTTCAACTGTCGGTCAAGAACAGCATAATTCGCCGTGACATATTTTATCCACTTTCAAGTTACATTTAAGTGTCTATTTTACTAGGTTAGTCATGTTTTGTGTATATTAACCAGTCTTGAAGTGTCCAAAAGCAAGTTAAGCAATTTTACAAGTGCTAACATCATATGTTTAATTCACTTTTCAATAAAGAAGTAATATCAGTTATTCGGTTTGTCACGTTTGTGGCAAGCTATCGTGGATACTGATCACTGATAGCGCAAGATAATAAGTTAGATATTGATATTTTTTATCACGTTTTAGTATTGCTAGTATTGCTATTTAATATATTTTATCCCCCCCCCCCCTCTCTCTCTCTCTCTCTCTCTCTCTCTCTCTCTCTCTCTCTCTCTCTCTCTCTCTCTCTCTCTATCTATCTATCTATCTTTCCAAACAAAGCGAAAGATATATATATATATATCTTTCGCTTTGTTTGGAAAAGGCATAGCTTAAACTATTTTGGTTCTGCGTAAACCTTTCTCCCCCGTAATAAGCCCCCTTCCCTTTATGTTCCACGGATGGAAGTGATGTATAAATCTATTGCAAAACGAAACATGCCCAGCTAATTGCAATTATACTGATGTGCAGTACAACAGTTAACATTTTGATATGTAATTGTAATTGTGTTGTGATCCTACTGGTATCTGGTTCTTAAGAAAATGCGATAGAAACAAAGTTGTTAAAAAATGAAAAATATGTGATTAAGAAGCATTTAAAGAAAATGTAAGAACATCATAAGCTCTTTTATGCCCTTTTATGCTCTTTTAAAACACTTAACTAGGGGGAAGGGGAGGTTTACTGGGTATGCGAAACTGGTAGGCTTTTTTTTGGAGGGGGGGGGGGAGAGCTCCTTGCCCAGGGGAGGGGGCTTTTTACCGTTTATTAGTGTTTTTATTTCCAAGTTTCGTAGTAGACAAATTATTACGCAATGCCGTTTTCACATACAAAAAGTTCAACAAGTGATATCACAAATCCGAAAAAAAAACTCTTGATGTGTAGTTCTTAAGCTGCTTTTGTTTCTTTTTAAATAATATGGATAGTCATTAAATGTTATCTCATTTTTATCAAATTTCTGTTCGATACACGAGTGAAATAGATACCTACTATAAAACAACATAAACCTTTTTTCAGAAAGTTATGACAATTGCACCATGACAAATTTACAGCTTTGTACCCGTGTTATCTTACTGCAAATTACTTTGAGCTATAAAGGATCTGAAACGCATGTCATAATAGATTGCACGCTTACGGTATAAACAATCCTTTACACAATTTTCTGTCGCCAGTTTGAAGTATGTCGGCACTTGTCAGCGATTATTGTGTCACTTATTTTAAACATTAAACTTCCTTTTAAGAGCAATTAGCTATGTTTTCAGCATAGTACTCCGGAAGACGTAGTTGCTTAAGGCACACCAACAATCGCAGGGGAGGGGGGTGAGTTGTTTGGGGTGGGGTGGTAGGTGATAAAGTAATATGTATGCGCGGAAATTCTGTGAATAATAATAATAATAATAATAATAATAATATTTTTATTGATAATAAAAATATTATTATTAGATTATTATTATTATTATTATTATTATTATTATTATTATTATTATTATTATTATTATTATTATTATTATTATTGAAACTTGCTGAAAGTTTCGGACACAAAGAGCGGTGAATCCGAGTTTTTAAGTTTCCGGTTTCTATTTAATAAAAGAGCTTCTTGGGTGTGAAAATGGTTGCATACATAAGGGTAATCGGATTGCTTTTCTTGTATTTTTTCCTGCACTTCCGCATACCTGCAAACATAGGCACATTCTAAGTAGGAATGGCTTCCTACTCATCATAATGAAATCATGTAATTGTGTCAAAGTACATAGAGTTACTCATGTACTTTGTGTGTAAGTATTTGTGTAAGGGTAGGTGTGGGGTGGGGGTGGTCCTTGCCGTTTTCCCGGCCACTACACATAATTCCAGCATGTCGAGTTTTTATCATTAAAATATGGCAGCTCTGGCGGTTTTCTGTGATTAGCAGCAATTTGGGTGACTAGCAAATAGCTTAACCTTTAAACCAGGAAAGACTTGATAGGCAACACTCCGGCGCTGCTTATCGTCAAAATGTTTACTACACACGATTTCAGAATTGTTTAAGGCATTCCCAGATCGCTTGTGAAAACGGAATATTATGTTCTGCGCATAAAACAACTGTTTTTTGGTTTGCTTAGGTAGTGGAATAGAACAGCAAAAGTTGAAGTTAACCAAACACGGGCTGAAATTTTCAAAATAATCCCCCTTTCCCCCAGTTTTTTTCTTTCTTTCTTTCTTTTTTTTTTTTCTTTTTTTTTTTTTTTTTGGACACACATATAACACATAAGATACCATGTGGTCCTCCCTCCCCCTTGGGGCTAAGTTAATAGATTCATCCACAGAATTGCGAAAAATGTATAGAGAGAAACGCAAGTCGGAAGAGAGCAATTAACTGACAAAACTAGGGTCTGGAATTCGCCAGGAGAGAGGGGGCAGGGTTCGGGCTTGGGGGGTCAGTGGTTCCCAGGCACCCAAATCAAGTTTGACCGAGGGGATCTCTGCGCGTCTTTGGTTTCCAGACTCTGTGTTCGCTCCGGGAGAGAATTCAATTCTCCGATACTAAAATGACAGAAAAAAAACAAATTGTATAGTTCAACGTTCTTTAATTGAACCAAACTGGACATGACGTCTTACAATAGCTTAATTAACACTATAGAAAAATCAAACGCTTCTACAAATAACGTAATAATGTTGTCTTCTCAACAAATGTATAAAGTGTGTACTCCCAAGGACGGCATACGATTTATTTCACGGGAAGAAAAAAAAAAAGAACCAAGATATATTTAAATACCACAAAAACGCTACAATATATGACACAAAAAATTACTTATCACAGATTGTTTTAACTTGCATAAAAGTGTGAAATCACGAAACAACAAATTACTTTTACGCATAAATCAAGTTTTATCGCTTTGATGGACGGAAGGGTGACAGCTGAAATTCCCTTAAAACGCTCCAAATATGACACATTTCATGGACTCAAATTCAATAATTTTCGCGAATATACGTGAGTCAGATAAGCAACATTTTTAAAAATAAATGTCTCAAATATACAAGTTTTAATTAACTCGTGGAAGCCACCACACACATATCACGAAGGTTTTACCTAAAATACAACAGTGAAAAAAACTCCGCTATATGAAATTCCTCCTCACAATAAGAGGCGAGAATTTACATATTTTTTGCATTGCAAAACGACGCTTTTCATTGATAAATATTCAATGCTTATTTTAGCATTCAATGTGATATCCTCAATATGTCCATTTAATTCAGCCTGTGATAACCATTAAAACTTGTTTAAAAAAATGGAATACGCAGTAAGCGTATGGTTTTTAAGTCAGTAATACTGGTTACTTACGCGCAAACGTATTATTTCGTGTTGTGTTCAAACTATTTGTCTAATGTCGTAACGTGTCATTTACACCATAAAATGTTTTCTTTTTCTTTTCTTTTTTTTTTTTTTTGTCAATTAATCATCGAGCTGACACAGCAAGGCTGTTCCGCGCTTAATCCAATGTTCTACGGGTTTGTCCGACGGCAGGAGAATGGGTAAGACGAAGTTGGTGGAGTGACCTGTCGTGGAGAGCACACCCTTGCGCTCACTCGTCTTGTATACGGGGCACTTGTAGCGCAGGGATTTCTCATCAATGTCCACTTTTTTGGACGGCTTCAGCCAAATGATGGGCACCGCATCGTAGAGAATCTTCGGGAACTGCTCCGCTAAAATACCCCTGTGACAAGGTGACAGGATGACACAGATTTATCATGACAATTTGAAAAACAACAAACACAAGGCTCTATTTTTAATTTTTAGCACATTGTTTGTTTTTATTGAAATATATTCCACCAACAACAGTTTGTAATGTTTCTCAAATGCATTACCTTGATTCTGAAAAGCATTACACTGATCGCACCACACGCGTTCTATGTTTAGCTTTGTATTAATTCATTTTCTATTGCTATTATTTATTCTTTACAGCGTGGAGAGATCTCCAGTGCTTTATTTGACACGTCACGAAGTGTGGTTTTTAACTCACTTTTTGCGGTCCCAGCGTGCACCGTCTAAAAACAGACCCACGATGTAAGCACCGTCATCCGGGGACTTCTCTTGTTTGTCTGTCGGCAAGATCTAAAAATAAATACAAACATGAATTTACTACCATTTTAAGGCAGATTTTATGTTTTAACAGAACATGAATAATATTTCCCAAACACATATTACTTAATTTAAAATTCTGTAAAATGTACCGACCTGAGTAATTGTCTTAAAACGAGATTTTTTAGATCATAAGGCTAATGTTTAAAATTCCATTTGACCTTGACCGAGAAGATAACTGAATTATGATACCTCTCTACTTGTTGCGCTCTAGCAAACATTAGTAAAACATATTTTACTGTTAGTGAATTACCTTGGGAGCTGATCTGAAAGATATATTTCTTTCAAGGCTCATCGAAATTTCGACTTTAGGGCCATCTATAAAGCACCTATTAGGGTTCTAATTCCTCTTTAGTCACAATGTCGCTAAATTCGGGAAAGCCCGTATTAACCGACAAAAACGCAGTTATTTTTTCCCACACTTTTGATAAAAATGTGAAACCGAGCATGTACCCAAAAAATTCAAACATTTTGAGTGACCCTCTCTTCAGTCCTCTTGTTCGCGACATCTGTGACCTCCCCCCCCCCCACTACCCCCCTACCCCCCCCCCCCCCCGACCCACACCTCCCCGTGCGTGGCAACTTTATGGATGACCGCATTCATAAAATCTATCGAGAGAGATTAACACAGCTGCTACGACGTAAAGAACAGAACCTTCTGATACAATGATCAGATTACCACAATTACACAGAATCCACGGCAAGAAACAGTGCCGACGGTACCGCCCGTGCTTGCTGAGATGGCCAGAGAGATATGACACAACAACTAAAGGCCAACAGCTCTGTCTGAGAATAAACAGATTCGAATCTGATCCATAGGAGTATTTTTAGTATTTGCGGTAGGGGGTAAGACAGGGGTCGTCTAATGGTTACTATGGGAGAGGGGGGAAATCTTGGGCTCCTGAAAAAAAAACAAAAACCCTCCAGGGGTTACTTGTTCAAATTCTACAGCTCTAGAACCCAGACCCCACCCCCCTCTCGCAAGGAAATGCTTGAGCATTATTACTGAGTTTTAATTGCAATCAATTAAACACAGTCAGAGACGTTACAGGAGCATTATTAATACGAACTTCTAATGCACAATGAAATCAGAAAGTAGGTAAGAAGAAGCTTATATATGTACAGTAAAACCTTGTTAAACCGACATGGCTGGGACCATAAGAACGTGTCAAGTGCACCGATACGTATTACACCAGACTGCACTGACACGGCTTGGGCCGTTGAATGATGTCGGTTTAACCAATAGGTTGGAATAACCAATGTTGGTTCAGTGCATACATTTCGTCAAATAAAGGAACATACGCCATGTAGAAACAACCTCGAAATATGGAAGATGCCGAGGAATCCTTATAAAGAGGTTCTACTGTATGAATAAATATATATATACATTATATTTTTTATGTAATAACGAAATCAGAAACCCATTATACAGGATATGATAGCACAGACAGAAAACCCCGGGGGAAAGTGCTGTTATATATAAAAAGACTGTGCACAAGGAAATCTTTGCGATCTCTTTTGATTATACACTTTCTCAGTTTATAAAGATAAGAACAGAAATACAGAGGACTGTAAAGTATTCGACGAGGTATCAAGTACACTAGGGGTATCAAGTACACTAGGGGTATCAAGTACACTAGACTGAAGGTGGGTTCGGAGCAATGTAACAGAAATACAGATAGTTCTGCTACATCGCTTAAAAAGAAAACCAACCCCAAACTGAGCCTCAAAATCTCTGCCACTCATGTCTTTGTCTTTAAAAACCTGAAATATTGCACGTGAAGTAATGGGCTTATTAACCAACCAAATCAAGATATAATTTCGAAGCAGGAATATCACAATATTTACGCAAAGAATATATTTCTTTTCTTTTGGACACTCAACATGAGTGCCCAATAAAATACGCCGTCGGAACTGAACAAAACATTGGACACCGGATAAGTAAAAATCGTCGAAACAAACCAAAATGCGATTGTCTGTTATTCGGCTTATTCGAATATTTTCAACAATAGTAGATAATAAAAAAAGGATCAAAATTTTGACCGATTCTCCAATGCGCCGGCTTAAGCGCGAACTTGCTCACCTGGTACGTAAACAATGGAGAAAACAATGGGTTCAAGATGCAGAAGGCTTTCTGCTTATTATTATTTGAAGTTCAAATTGTTACGATTCTAATGGTTTCATGTACGATATTCCCACTTTCGGCTAAAATACCACATCTAAAGAAAATATACAATCAAAGCACCGCAAACACACAAACCACACGTCCTTCCTATCTGTTGTTTATGACTATTTATAGTAAAACTGTGATGGAATAAAGCATATCCCCCCCCCCTCCCTCTAACCCTCACCCTCGCCTGGCTTCTGTTATAACAACACATAGAAAATCAACAACTAAAAATTACAACTTAATAAAAATACTGAACAGGCTAGACACAAACTCAACGTTTTCTCAGATTTTCGAAACAAAATGAGGGAGGGGCGGGTATGACGCTCTTCTCACCTCAAAGTCATAGCCCAGCTGGTCAATGGGTATGGTGTATCTACGGGCGTAATTCTGCAGCACACCGGTCAAGAAGGCTTGCGTGAAATAGAATCCGGACACCCAGAAAACGTTCGGCTTGCCTTCATCGTACCATGTCTGTAACGGCGATACAGAAACGCTTTGATTTCTATTGCACAATGGCACAGTGAATGACAGAACTCCTTACCTAATTTTGGCACAACAGTAACTATGGTGTTCTAGCAGCGAATGTCAATGCCCTGTATATGGCATCATTTTATATTTGGTACAGTAAAACCTAAAATCTAGAATGTTCGTTATAGAGACGTTCATCAAAGAAAGGTGAGTTTCTTACTGAAAACTAGAAATTGGAAGATAATCGCATTCACTTATGAGGCGTTGTTTAAGTACAGGTGTTCATACGCGCCCAGCAAAATGGGCCGCAAATTCCGATAAAAAGATCGTCTTGAAACAACACTGCAGCCAAACAGTTCCCATTTCGCAGTATTATTGACTGGCTGCTAGGGGAGGGCATAGCGGGGAGACACACCTGTAAGAACTTGAGTCGGTCGAGCAGGTCGTTGATGTAGCTGCCCAGAGGCTTGAGGGAGGGGTAGGAGCGCTTGGCCCACATGGCAGGGATTTTGCCAATCAGTAAGCTTCCCGCCAGCCCCTCCAGCTCCGCGTTCATCACCACCAGGCCTTTGATCGCCTTCTGCAGGTTGATCAAACTCGTCCGCACAATCTGGGTCAATCTGTCAATCAACGCGATAACAGCGAGCGATTATACGTGATAACAACGATTTATATTCTCTTACCAAAATGCGGATATTGCAAATAATAAACAGTCAGCATAGTTTCTTGTATAGCAAGGCCCGACATAGCAACACTTCTTTTTTAACGATAATATTAATAGCAACATTAATAATAATAATAATAATAATAATAATAATAATAATAATAATAATAATAATAATAATAATAACTCTGACCAGAAAACAATATCAGTAATCATTTTACATTGAACAGTTAAGAATTTTACGTTGAACAATAATGTTTTTCCCTTCAGTTATCTTTTCTGAAGACCTTTTCACAGTTAACGGAGACAGACTTGCAGAATTCACGAGAACAGACTGGTGAATCAAAAAGAACGTAAAGTAATTTTGCCATAAGTAATCTCACTTGTTGAATCTCTCCATCTCCTGGGTCAGTACGGTGTTCATGGACTCGCTGTACTCAACGGGGTACTTCTGTCCCGCCGCCTCCAAGTCAAAATCTTTGGGCAACTGATGCCAAAAAATAATGATAATAATAAATAACAACAAACAATAAAGAGATTTGGAAGGTAAAGGTTGAGGCATGCAGCCTTTACTCTCCAGAGTACACTCCTTTTTCTGGACATTCTTTTGATGAACGACTGCCCTAGGCAAGTTTTCGGGAGAAACAAGTAGATAGGAAGGAAGAGATATTACCCTATGACGTGGCCAAGGCGGCCGTGTGATAACATACAAGGCCTTTCCTGGTTTTGGACTACGGCATTACAGAATTGATTCTTTAATAAGGTCACTTGCTCCATATCTCAAATCTCATTTTTTTTCTCTCACATCCCCATCGCCCGAAAGACTGGATCATGTGGCAGTCATGTGACTCCCGCTCTATAAATCGCGCTGAAGTCCTGTTCACGGATTTTATTGTTAAGATAGCGGTTACTTTTCTGAACAAAGTACTTTGGGAAAGATAATCATTGGCAAAAACTGTAATCAAACTGCCATTCTGGAATAACTGACATTATGGCCTTTTCATTAGCACGTTTTTTCTATAAAAAGGTAACCTATGGTAGGCGGAGTAGGATCAGAGCGTTTGAAATCTGAGCCTATGTTAACCTCAGGTGATCACACATCAGTCAGCCTCCTATCCCTGTCCTCCGCTCATAAAAACCCTCCCCTTCTCCTCCCAAGTCTGGACGGCAACACCTTCCCGTAGCATCTTAATGTATCATCAACCTCATTGAAAAAAATACATCCCCACGCAACGGTAGATAAAATCCATCATTCCAGAAACCACCCACAATCAGCGGGC
The DNA here is from genome assembly GCA_949752745.1 of Protula sp. h YS-2021. Classification (NCBI taxonomy): domain Eukaryota; kingdom Metazoa; phylum Annelida; class Polychaeta; order Sabellida; family Serpulidae; genus Protula; species Protula sp. h YS-2021. The sequence goes on along the minus strand of OX457027.1, from coordinate 62,474,170 downwards.
AATGGCCGTAGGTGATCTCATTATCTGACACCATACATTTGAGCAAAAAATACATCTCGACACGAAGCTAAACATATATATATATATATATATATATATATATATATATATATATATATATATATATATATATATATAGAATATAGAATATGTTAGCAAAAAAAAAAAAAAAAGGGGAAAAAATGCAACCTTTTTCAGGATGTCCTCGGCTATGGCGTAAAGGGCGTCGTCGCTCGAGCCGCCGCCCCCGGAGCCCCGGCCCTGGGTGAGGAGCACGTTGTCAAACATCTGCTTCGTCTCCTGCAGCTCCTTGCTGATGTCCACATTGTCGTGCATGCCGAACACTTCAGGCAGCTGCGACGCCGGTAACGCCTGCGAGCGCGTGCGCGTGTGCGCGTGCAAAAAGATGGCTATGGGTGAGAACTTTGGTTGAGTACACAGTGAGTACACATACCACATTCACGCGTACTTTTATGTATCTGTTGCAAGTACTTCAATGAAATGAGAGTCTTTCAGGGATCTTTTCTTGAAATTATGACTGAAAGCGAATTATTTCCATATTTCCGTAAACAACAAGTACAATAATAATTAACAACCATAGTGAGAACTTACAATTCGAAAGCAATAATAATAACGAGCAGCAATAACAGTAATAATTATTACTGAAATAAACAAGTGGATGAATAGAACGCTCGGCGCCAGACCTTGATATAATCAACGTAGTCCTGGTATTCGCCTTTGGGTGGCGCCACATAGTTGCCGCTGGCTGAGAACTTGTATTTGGGCTCCTCCACTACTTTCGGGTTGTAGAAGTCCTTGAGCATGGAGAGCAGGAGGCGCCTGTCCCAGTCGTCCGTCACGCGCCCGCCGTAGTTACACTCGCCCGTCAGGTACGAGATGGCGTCGTACGGCACCGTCTCGTATTCGTTGATGAACATCTGACACAAAAGACCCCAAAAATCTAACACAAAATTCTCAGCATCTGACACAAAAAACCCCAAAAATCCAACACAAAATTCTCAACATCTGACACCAAAACCCCAACATCTGACACAAAAGACCCCAAAAATCTAACACAAAATTCTCAACATCTGACGCAAAATACCCCAAAAATCTAACACAAAATGCTCAACATCTGACACTAAAACCCCAACATCTGACACAACAACCCCCAATATATAATACAAAATCCCAACATCTGACACAAAAACCCCAACATCTGACACAAGAAACCAAGGCCATAGATTCTTTTCTTACACATGTCTACAGAATTCCTTTCTCGTTTTTTTTCTCTCACATTGCTAAATCTATAGTATTGTGTTATAAATCAACTTGAAGAAGCTCCATCACATTCTCGCGTTTTTGAAACTGAGGAAACCTCTTTTTCTTTGTGAAGATTTACGAAATTTTACTTGCAAATTCGCACAAACTATTACCTGTAGCTGGCGAACGGAAATCCTGAGATCGGATTCGTTAAAGCCATAAGCAATGTTCCAGCCGAGCGGTCCGAATTTTCTCCTTTCCTGTACCAGCGCGTGGAAGAAACAAAGCCCGTACAGCAGCTTCTCAAATGTCGATTCCTTGTCTAAACAAACACGACAGATATAAATGTAAATCAACATTTCTTGAACACTATGTTTTCAATGTATTGTTTTAAAGACAATATTTTTAAGACACTTTTCACTCATTCTTCAACTTTCTATTTTTTATATATATAAATTTTATTTACAATTATTTTGCTATTGTATTTATATGTTTATTTATTTGTGTTAAATACCTGGGCACCCAGTGAAGAAGGTCTCGTCACTGATTGGATCATTCAAATATGACTGCAGCAAGTTCTGTCTCAAGCCAGTCGGCGGCTCATTGGTCATCTTGACACCGTTCTGCAGTATAGTCACGGGAAACTTCTCCGACGGATAACTCGTCAGCCACAGGCGGAAATCATTATGCACTCGTTCCGGGTTCAACTCTTCACAAATGCGCTCCAATGCACCCATCCAGGACACCGCCAGATGGCAGTTCTGGAGCAGCACCCAGCTGCCATCTTCAGTCGCTTGTTTGATCATACGCGCCGCAATGGGTCCCTGTTACAGAATAAAGACACATAATTATGTGCTCCAAAATGCTGAACTCCCACGAACTGACCGCAAAATGCAATGTAAAGAGGTTTTACAATTGTGGTCATTTCTTTTCAAGGCCAAGTTTTCTAGCCTAGAATATAGGTTACTGAGCTCGGTGATCATTTTTTTGTCTTTTTCCTTTTTTTTTTTTGGAATAGGTCACTGCAATAAGGTTTCCCCGTGATACTTTCTGAACAGCAGCTTAGAATGGTTCATAAATAACACACGCTTAGAATTAACATTACTATGAAATATATCAATGTAACCTTCTGCCACGTTTATCCGTCAGATGTATTCCTTACCTGTCCCTGCCCCAGGGAAATACTGCTTAGTTTGTCTCCTCCAAAACCCTTATCATCAGCAAATTTCAGCAATGCCATAGTGGGATCAGCGCCCGGTGACAGCACGAAAATCAACGGGCTGCACGAATTAGAATCATTGAAGGATTTGGCCAAGTCAAACGGCGGCGGCTCTACGAACTTCTGTCCGAGCTTCTCCTTCACGAAGTTTGTTACCGCAGGTATAACCTATCCACAATGGGGATATCATTAACCGATGTAGTTTTAGACTTTCGAAACTACCCATAAAATAAATCACAAATTATTTGCAATTATTTTATTTCCACAGGTCGGAGTGCTCAGCGCGAAAAATCTCAAATTTTCAAGATTTCTGGCCAATTTGGCAGATTTCGCTTGAACGAAACCACCGTAAAATAACACGTCTCACGTGTAGTTCTTTACATTTTAAATGGTAAGGTCTTTCGATAACTTTCAAAGAGAAATGACTTATGACGCTATGGTGTGGGCTCTTCATCCAGACTTCTGTCGAGGGCTTACAATCGTGGGCTGGCATCTGATAAAATTGTGAATGCATATAATCCTGGTTAGTTGTTTATTATTATTCTTTTTACACTGGGGGTGGGGTGGGGGGGGCGGGGGCGACGTGAGAATTTCAACACACCTTGTCAGGGCGTATGCAGCGCAGCACGATGAGCCTCTGGAAGTCGTTGAGTTTCTTGTGCCAGGGGTCGGGCAGCTCGGCCTCGTGCGGGGCGCGATCGTCGTAGTACATGCGCCAGTCAGTGATGTTGTCCACGAAATCCTGCCTGTAACCCGCACCACATGCATAACCGTCATATCCTTTGTTTCTGTCTTTCTTTCTTTCTTTCTTTCTTTCTTTCATTCTTTCTTTCTTTCTGTCTTTCTTTTCTTTTCTTCTTCTTTTTTCCTTTCTTTCTTTTAATTATTTGTTATTGTGATTTTTTTATCTATGTTGCTTTATTTTAGTTTCAGCTTTTTTTCTTTAGTTTAAAACCGAAAAGGATGTTTCACTTTACCATTTACAAGGTAGTAAAATTTAAGGGTGCAAGTTTGCTTTGCTCGACAAACCTTCCCGAACAAACATGATTTTACACCACATTTTTAAGTATAAATAACACGCTTTTTTTTTAACTTCTCATAAAAATTGAAAATGGTTCACGTGAATATAAGCTGTGAAAAAGATTTGCAAAAATACCACGTTTTTAAAAGGGCCACGTGACTATATGGCTTCTTAACTTACTGAACTAAATACTATACTTGTGTAAGACTGAAGCAGACAAAATTTATTTTCAAAATTGTCAGTCTATTATGCAACTTAACAACAATTAACTTACGAGAAGTTCCTGTATGATGAGAAATAAAACTAAATCAATATGTTTGGTTTCTTAGAGCTAAAAAGTTTGGGCAAAAAGATTGTTCGAAGACGTTTTTTTTTTAAGAAAGTACTCGCGACCACTGACTGCATAAACTTTTCAGCTTCATAACAGACAATACAAAATCACAAAAACAACCACGCCAAACACTGGTCTCAAACAATTAGAAATGTTGAGAATATTATGGTGATTTTTGAGACTTGAAAAGACAAGGCTCTCTTTTAATCAGGCGACTACGTGGTAAATCAGCAAAAACAAAAAAACAAAAAAAAACAAACCGCCGATTGCCTCATAAGACCTTGACAAGAACAAGTTCTTAAACAGCGGACGACGAAGATCTTACTCCAGGCCATCAGCTGTAGCAACTTTGGAAGCCAGTAAGTAGCAAATAAATGTTTTCACCGCTTGCTGTAGCAAGTTACAACATCCCAGGACAACAAACGATTAAAGGCTTACTTGAATCCTTTGAAATTCGGTAGATCGCTCATCCTGCAGATTTCATCCCAGCTCTTGTCAGACAACCACTTATTGTCCGGGTTGGGAGCTTTGTTTTCCAGACCTACACCTCCAGTCAGGAAAAACATGAACTCGTCCCTGTCCAAGTCTCCCTTAGCCCTTCAGAGTAAACACGACAAATTAAGTAAGCATTGCGAATATGGCTCTATTTCATCTTTAACTACAGTTACATTTATTGCCAAGTCCAATTATTGTATTGCCAAAGATATATTTTGACAGCTCTAATTACACCACATGAAATTAACAATACTGTTTAAATCTGGTGGAAATTTATAAATTAACACCTTCGAAAGCTTTAAAAGTGGCTTCTACTGCTTTTAATATTACAATGACAATTTCGTTCAATTCAGTTATTTCACTTTTGATAATTAAAGACATTTTTACATCTGATAAAAACTGATAACAATGATAATAATAAAGAGATATTTATAAATTTATGTTGGTAATCCCTTACTCACTTTCTACTTTAGCAAAATACATCTGTTTTCCATATTTTACTTAATTAAGAGTTGAAAATTTGCACTCTGGTTTAAGGTGTTAGTTACAACGAGAACACACAGAGAAAACTGCAGAAATAAAATCGAAGAACAACAGGCCTAAATAATACAAGATCTACGAAACAACAGAAATATAACGGACAGGCCGCGTGGGACGCTGCATCATCACATTAATGTGTATAATTCAACGTCGATGCCCAGGTGTGCTCCGCATGGTATTCCAGACTTACACAACGCCATTCCTACGCGTACACATAGCCAGTACCTTATCTCTAGAGATCTAGATCTTCCACGTGCTTAACTACGCCGCCTTACTGTACACTCACAAAAGGAGTCTGCCGCACAGGGCGAAAGAAAACATAATTTTGTCGTCTTCAAACAGCGAGCGCGTAATGTTACAGTAAAGACTATACGTAAAGTGGTCCGTCAGATAGCGAAGCCGTCTTTCCATGATCTTGGATTTGTTGCTAAAACCAAACAGTAATAATTTTGTAATATCGAAACTAACGCACCCACAACTGGGACAATAGTGTTTTATATTATCAAAAAATTCTGCGCATGTCTATATCCGTGTAGTACCCAGATTCTGTGTATAAATTGCTGTGTACTCTGTTATCCAAAGGTGCCTGAGTACGACAGTGATATTACATTAAAGACTTTGTGGTTACCCGGTACTAGGTTTGGAAATGGTGGGCGATTCTCTTCTAAAAACTGAGTGCAAAACTGGTAAACGGAGATGCCAATAAAATATACAGGAATACAAATGTGATGTGAAGGAACAATAAAAGATTAGTTGAGGGATGAAGGTCATGTCCCCCCGCTAAATGTTGACACACTCACACTTTAAAATACACAACAGCGATACATCCAGTTGCTTTGATGAACCTTTGAATCAGCTTGAACACACTTGTTAGTCAACAAAATGTACTATTATGGATTCCACAACACGTGACCACAACACGTGACCGACACCATCACGTGACGAGCATGACGCCACGCGATCAAAACTATACATCACCACGTGAGAAAAAAAAACACAAAGTAGAACACAACTGCATCATGGGATTTCAAAGTCACGTGACACACACAATATCATGTGACCAAAATTTCCGACATTTCTATTGGTGCGCTCTAACAAACCAGCCACCAAACCACACAGGAAACACCGTATCACGCTTAGAATGTACCTTTCTCTCACAACTTACAAGAGTATGTTTGAGCATAAAACAAGCGAGAAAAGAAGTTTGTCCCTCTCCAATAGGGAGCGACAAACGTTGCAATATAAACTGTAGGTGAAGTGATCCGTCAGGTATCTCAATCGCCTTTCCAAAATCTTAGATTTGTTGCTAAAAAATATAACATAGAGATTCTCTTGAAACAAAAGTTGCAAGTTTAAAGGCATGGAATTGAAACACACATGAAAATTTCAAACAGGCTTATACATGAATGCAGGAGAAAAAAAACACCTGAAAAACAATTGAGAAGGCAGCAGTAGTATTCGCGGGGCCAAGTAATAACACTGCAAAAGAATCATGACACTACAAATACCTTCAGGCATAAAGCCATAAGAAAAAAATACTGGTGTTGTTATAACCAAGCCACAGAGAAAACACAACACTCTGAGAAAAGAGAGGGTATTCCACACTAAGGCAGGGAGAAACCAGAAGGATAAAAAAAGTAATAATATAAATTTTAAAAAAAATGAAGAATGAAGAAATGATTTACCATTGTACTTTAAAAAAAGCAGGAAATGTAGCATCCCTTTGTTTTTATTCATGTTTTAACAGACAGTCTGTGATCAAAATCTCTCCATTGTGAAGTTATGAACTTCTGAAAAGGGTTTTTTGAAGTATCTGAGAAGAATTTGGTGAAAACTACTAAATACCCAAATATTTAGGAGCTAAATAAACTGAGAAGAAAAAATACATGAGAAAAAAACATCCAAACCGACAGCAAAAATAGAATCTCCACAAAAAAACTTTATAAAGCAATCTCCACACTGTATTAGACCTATCACACACAAAAATATTAACACTCTCCACTCAGAATGGAAGCAGCAAAAGAAATCTCCAAGCACATAAAAAAACGCACGTAATAAACCGACTTACATATTCATATTACTACACAGAATAAGGGAGAAAAGTAGTTTGTCTTTCTCGAAGAGTGAGCGGCACACATTACAATACAAACTGTAGGTGAAGTGGTCTGACAGATAACGCAGACGCCGGTCTAAAATCTTGGACTTATTGCTGCAAAAAAGACACCCAAAAAGAGACTGAAGGCTGGAGCACACGCGTACAGTGAGGATTCAGACATATGACGTCAGAATGACGTAACATGTGTCCAGAGGAGGGGGTAGAAGCAATATACACCCGGTGTCAACATGCATGCATACAAACATTAAATATGTGCTAAAATAAATAGGAAAAACTGTGTTTTATTTAAATCATGCACATACACTACATATTATGCCAGTAAGAGATGTGGAAAACATAATGTACAAAGAGATTAAAACTCCAGATAAAAGATGTTGTTATGGTATTCGTTAAACATCAGTGATTTGCTGTAATGAAATTCCATTTTATATGACGACAGTATTCGTCTTTAGAAAAGTTGCGATAGGTTAAATTCGGTCTGAAGCCGCAAACAGTCATAAATTTGATAACAGTGATAGGACGTAAAGAATCAATGAAAAGGGACATTGTTTACTCTAGCGCATGTGGACGTTAACACTCGTTATACAGCCACGCTATCAGATCGTCTACGTTACATTTCGGCCAGAAAAAAACTTCAAACAAATGAGGCTAAGTAGACATATAATCTAGCCGGTGTTTAACTCTATAAATATGAAACTAACAGGTGCTCATTTGTTTAACTTAAGAAGGCAACATAAAAAAAGCTACGCATCAAGCAACTCGTAAAAAGGGCTCTTTTTGGCCGCAAGTATAACAAATGAGCACCAGTTAGTCAAAACAGTCTAATATTAAACAGTGGGTATATGCATGCAAAAGATTTAATTCAGATATAATCACAGTTGCTGGAGCAGGCTAAGGGTGTATCATATACAGAATATTCAAGCGAAAAGAAAATGCTGCAAAAAATGTGATTTTAATAATGAAGAATATATCCATGAGTGCATTTCGCTTCCTTGAATAAAGACCATAAAAGGCTGTGCAAGTATTTGTGTTTTTCTGTTATAATGCCAAGAAAAAACAGAAAAAAGAAAAATGCATCCATGATTCTTTGTTCTGAAATCATAGTAGCTTATTCATGATATTACAGCCAAGGACTAAGCTTGAGAGCAGACTTTGGCAGCTTGCTTGACAAAAAGTACAAGTTGCCCGCGCATACGGGATTTCAAACTTACAGATACAAATTCGCACAGAGTATAAAGGAGAAACAGAGTTTATCCTTTGCAAAAAGAGAACGGCACACGTTCTCGTAGAGGTTGTACTGGAAGTGGTCCTTCAGGTATCTCAGGCGTCGCTCCAGAATCTTTGACTTGTTGCTATGTAAAACGGTACAAAAAAAAGCAAATATACGGCCGTTACTAAGTAGGAAATAATACATGAGCAATAACGAAACGCGTGTGGCATTTGGGACGCCTCTGATTTGACAGGGTGATTTCTGAAAGATGACGTGTTACTGTTTTTGTTTTCATTTTGAAACCATCATTCTTCACTAGTGAAAAAAATTACTATTTTTTTCAAATAAAGTTATTTGGTCCAATTGTTCAAATGGAAAAAGCTTTTAAACTGAAAAATACCCCTTCCCCTTCCCACCTCCATTTCCGTTATCAAAGCTCTCAAATATGAGAAATTCCTCTAATAAATTTTTTTTTAAAATATTGATTTCATTAGAGTTTTTATTGAAATAAAACTTTTTTCTGTTTCACATCGCACACTAAACTGACTCCTGGGGGTGTTTCACAGCATTTGAACGTTACATTTACAGTCTGAATGAGGAATAGTTTGTTTGCTGTCTGTTTACTTTTATCTCGATTGGTCGCTGAAAATCAGAAATCTGCCGTCCACATTGACAACAACTACCATTTCATATTTAAAAATCCAAATAATTTTCCAACTTCAAAAAAGAATAATTTAACCGAGTAAGAAAAATATGCTATTTTGCAGAAACCCTTATCCATTTATAAACAATTCTTAGATTTTCATCAACATTTAATTTTTTTACTTTATATTTATTTATTTTATTATTTCTTCCTTCAAGCAATGTGACTAACCATATTATAAACTACCTCTCAACAAAATATATATATTCTTAGGGTCGTGTACTGATGTTTATGAACTGATGTTTATGAACTCTTCCCGTCGGAGTCCTTACCTGTCGTGGATGGACATGACGTAGAGGTTGATGAACCACGTCAATGAATACTGGTACATGGGGTCGATGTTTGGCAGATCGGCAATAGAGAAGAAGAGAATGGATGAGTGCTTGGCAATAGGTCTGTAGCCCTGGCGAGTCTCGTCTATCTTCTTTTCCGTTTCCTCCGCAACCTGTTACCATGGAAACAAGATGAAAACACAGTACAGCAGCCATTTACACATCAAGTTTTAATCGATCTCGTGGTTTATCTCGCCTACTGGCAAGCTTATTACCGAGAACAGCCGCCATGGCCTTTACCGTTCTCCTCACTGAAACACGCAAGATTGAGAGTGCATACGCACCTTTTGTTTCTTGGCAATCTCATTGGACAGGATTTTGGAGGAGTCGAGAATCTGGATAGCCGTCTCGTCCTCGAGAATGTTGCCCTCGGAGGCCGAGAGAGTGTGCAGGATCTTGTCTTCGATCTCTTTCAGCTGCCGGTTGTTGTTGGCGCTCGTCACGATCAGAGCCTGTCTCTCCTCCTCCAGCTCAGGCCTGTTGTCATGGAAACAACAGCCAACGTGTCAAACATTCATTTTTTTCAGTTGTATCAAGTCATTGCAAAAAATCTTTGAAATATTTTAAAAATATTTAACGGGTTTTCAGGCTCGTAAATTTTACTCGTATTTATAAAAAAAATTACTCGCATTTAAAAAATGTTTACACAGTCAATCTAGCAGAGTCTGGGAGCACTAGCGGTGCTTCACAATGTGGAGTACTAACCTTTCCTTTGCAACCACGATACCCAGAAGCTGATCTTCCAGGCCCTCCGGTGTAATCATGAAGTTGAGCAGTGATACCTTGGTGGCCACCTCAGGTAGGTAGTGCGGATTACGCAGCTTTGTTGTAATATAGAATCTGAAGTCTTGACTGTATTCTATGACGTTTTCACCCAGCCTGATCATTTCCACACCACCTGAAGTATTTGTAAAAACGCCGCACGGTCTTTTAGCATCTAGACCACTTGAAGGGTTAATTTTGAAATAAAGAAAATGCATGTTTACTATTTATTATTATTATTATTATTATTATTATTATTATTATTATTATTATTATTATTATTATTATGATGCACATTTCGATCCGCAGCATACAATTTTCTTAGATTTGATTTTTTTTTTTCATTTAAAGTATTTGAAGGGCAAATTTATTTCGAAAAAACCTCAAGTAAACAACAGACAGTGATGTTTTTCAGAACTCGATGAAACAGTGAAATTTCTAATCCTTGCACCACTAATTTAGTGAGCAAAAAATGTATCAAAATGTTTGTTATCAGGTTTTAAAGTATCAAAATTCCTTGTGTGTCATTAATGACACCGCTGTAATCCTGCATTAAAACGAACATGCTTGAAGTAACTAAATATGAAAAAGTTTGATGGATTTTGCCTGTCTGCTTTTAGTAAATATTTTACAAAACACCATAATTTCAGTACTTTGGGAAGGGTTTCCCTCGTCTGTTTAGGTTTGATAACATGAAAGATACGTATATGTACAGGTAAGAATTATTATATACAATAAAGACTGATCTCACGCTGCTAAATATATATGTAACTTTCTATTTTTTTTTTAAATATAAATTTCAAATTTTGTTTTGCGGAAAAAACAACAGTTTAGACTTTTAAAAAAAGATTAATATTTTTTGCATGCTAAACTTTCCGAAGTGATGTTTTTTAACTGTGTGACTTTTCAACTACTTTTCAACTGTGCCAAGTGACATGCTTGTTCCTTGTCTAATGTGATATTTTTTCTTTCCATTGTTTGTGAAATTAAATCACCTGTTTCTCCTGTTGGCATTTTTTAAATTAAAATTTACGGAATTAGTCACACATGATTTGCACCGTCTTTGAGAACAACCAAATTTTTTGGAATAAACATATTTTCTCAAGGTCAACGACACGACAACGGGACAGGCATATGTCCGCAGCCGAGCCTGCTAGTGAGGCGCTTTTCCGCGCAATGTCTCCTCACAGTGCCTCCCCACAGTTTCTCCCCACAGTGCTCACATTAGTTCATCCAGTTCACGCTTGGCTTTCCGGATACCAAAATAACAGAACAGATTTCTTGAATTTTATCACTTTGCAGAATAATTTTGAGAGGTAAATGACGGAGTGTGAGGGCAAACGAGGAACCTTAATGAGGAATTCATTAATTAATTATTAATTGATTAATTACCTGAGCCCATCACAGAAGGCGATAATCATTATCTAATTCTGTTATAGACCGCCCAATTTGCCAATTTTAGGAAGTGCACTTTGTTTTCAAGAGCAAGTTGTAACTGGTTGGGTGAATAGTTTTTTATGTCCTGAAAGGCTTGTAAGGTAAAAGTGAGGTGGGACTACGGGCTAATAAAGGAGAATGATTGAGAATATTCAGAGTAATACAATAAAGGGGCATGCACAGATGTTTACAGTTACTGAGTTAAAAGGATCGGATTTAGTAAATACTAATGTGATCTATACTTGAATTTATGTCTATGATTAATGAGTCATTTGCAGTGCGGGATAACTTACCCATGCCCACTAAGAACAACAAACGATATGCTAGTTATTCAAATATTAAAATCATATCACTGTAGAAACTCACCCTTAAAAACAAGGAAATAAAAAGAACTCAAATACATTCTGAAACTGCATCGAATTACAGGACTCCTTTTCGTTAGCCTGAACTGCTCTCATAAGTAATGTTTGAGATTGTTAGGCAATAACAAACACCTCAGCAAGAAATATTAAGACAACCGTATTTCAGACTAGTCACTTTGCTTGCTGATTGTCACCACTCACTTTGCTTGAAGGTCTGCTTCAGCAGCAGCGGCTCAAGAGACGGGTCTAGTTCATCGCCAACATTCTCCAGCAGAAGGGGATTGCCAAAAGTGACACAGTTTTCCAGCGTCCTCATGTAGTCACTCTCGGACAGTTTGATGACCGATAGCTTGCTCTCTTTCTCCATGTTCTTCACCCACTTGTTTGCCTGTCCTTGCGGATCAATCATCAGGGGCCTGAAACAAAAATCGCCATAAACCCTGGTTTTTATCCAAAATCCAACACCACAAGTATAACGTAACTGGTTGTTAATTCTGTTTGTTATTATTATTTAATTATTAATTTAATTATTATTTGTCATTTATTTTTATTTATTCTTCTTTTTATAATTATTATTATGATTATTCCTGAAAAGCTTGTAATTAGAATTTTCTGGATCAATGTGGTGCAATTTCGATAATGTCACAGAAAATCATGAAACGTTTTTCAGTTACTCCACTATTTACATGAAGTGGCTATACGCAGCCTTACAGTTCTCTTTTATCTCTTTCTGGAAGAGTGATCTCTCACCATCTCCTCGAGTTGGCAACGATAACGGCGTTATCGATGGAGAAAGCATCCCTCGGTAAGCCAGCAATGTTCCACGCTTGGATCTTGATCGGTTCCCCCAGAGTGGCCGTCAGGGAGAACTCTTTAGAGGATGGAATACTTTTCTCCTAGAATATCCAATACAGAAATAATTACTTTTGAAACACATTAGCCTTTAGTTCTCTTCCTTCATTTTTATGTTTTAACGGGATTGTTTTGAAGCTATTAACGCTTTTCTTATCACAAATTATGCAATCATTTTAGCGATGCAGCCAACTAACAGGTATTATTTAAAATCTGAAGTGAACACAAAATTTTATCTTTTAAAACAATGGCAAGCATTTTTCTAACCCCATTAAAATCAGGAAAAAAAACTAATTGCAGGAATGTTCCAAAGGTTTTATTTTTATGCAGCAAAACAAATACCATAACTAAAAAAAAATAAAAATAAAATATTTTAAATTAAAACATGATAATTTAAATACAAGGATTTTGAAAATCTGACCTTGCAGAGTTTGCCCCAGTCCTCCGTGCACATCTCCCTGTACGCGCTGGTGAATGGGCCCAGGTAGGCGATTACACCCGCTGACAACAACACGTCACCCAGTAAGTTGTCGTAGATTTGCTGAAATCACACCACTGCTTCATGTAAAAGGCAGAAAAGGGAAGCGAAAAAATTTACTTGCTCGAGGAAGGGGGAGGAGGTGGGGGGGGGGGGGGGGGGTGGGGTGGAGCAGCTACGACAGCAACCCTCTATGTTTTCTTTTGAATCATAGTGACATTAAATGGTTGAGTCGTGACAGTCGCGAAACATTGCTATAGTGGAACTATTTGGTAACCAAGGACGCTGTCGATGAAATGAAATGTTCGAATTTTTTTATTCAAAATTTAATATTTTGCACAGAATAGTGCTTTACCTTTAATACATGACCTTCATTGAACTTAAGTAATGTTAAAATACACATTGTTTGATAAATTTTTTGATAGAATTTTGTGCAGATGCAACTTGTGCAGACAACGCTATCCAGATTTGCATGGAATGTGTGGTAAACCATGTCAAATATGACCAAATTTTTCCTGTGTGATTTTTTATTGACTATTCAAATCCTCCTTGTAATTCACTTCTAATTCCAGCAGCTAAGCAATTTATGCCCAATCAGTCTTATTCTACAGTTTGTGTTCTGTCACTTGTAAACCTAATAAATGAGAGTTTAAACTGAGAAATACTTGAAAAAGTTGCCCTCTCATATTTGCCGTTCTTGTTTATTTTTTAATAGCAGAAAGGTTAAGAATATTAAATGAAATATCGATATGACGCATTTGAATGCAGGCCTACTGCGTGTCCTGTGCGCGCTTTGAAGCAGTGGTTCAGGGGTGTTGTATAAGTGACCAGACATAACCTTCATTGCACCGACGACACTATGGACCCATTAAAAAAACAGAGATTATTCAATATTCTGCTTTATCAGACATTAATTTTGGTTCTTAACAACCCAGCCTCCCGCAAATGATCAAAAGTAACTGGAATACGGGACAGAATTGACCGCTACACCTTCCGACGATCAGAATTGAAGGAGATTATTTTGGTATGCATTTATCGTTTTTGTGTTATTCTGAGTTTCACGGCTATGAATACACGAGATGTATGTCGGTAAGTCACTGGTTCTAACCTGGAGATTGGCAGCCGCTTCGGTCCACCTGTCTTTCTCACCGCCTAATCCTCCAATCAGCTTCTCAGCACGTACCAGTTTCTTCCCACACAGATCCACCTGTTACGGTACATTCACATCCTGGCAATTAGCCGTTTGACATCGCAAATACGCACATCAAAGTGACTCATGTAGAACTCATGCACCATGCGAGAAAAAATGTCAAATCCAAATCGCAGAAGCTGAAGTTGGCTTCCATTCAAAAATGTTCAAATACAGAGCTGCTCGCCACAGAAATTCAGCGAATATAGTGTTCATGAATTACAGGTATCTCATTAAGTACAGGGGTTCCGAGACTTTACTATTAACATCAGTTTATAGCCACTGAAGTGCCAGCAACATCGGCCACTGACCTGGAACTCGAGTTTTTCCTTCTTCTCTGTCATCTCCTGGAACTGCTGTTTGAGCGTGGCCAGCTTCTCCTCCACCGCTCGCAGCTGTGACCTCTTCTCGTTCAGCTGGGCCATGGTCACGGCCAGCTCCTGTTCGGCCTGCTTCAGACGCTCCTTCTTCGGCGCGACCACCTTGGCGACGCGGTCGTAGATTTCCATGGCCAGCACCCACTTGCAGAGACCCTCGGCCGCCGACGACGCGTTGGCCACTTTGGCGGGGTCGAAGTCCGGGTTCGTGATGTACTCCTTGCGAATCTTGCCCATGATGGCGGGCTTACAGGAACATAGGTATAAAATGACACAATAAGGTATGGAAAAGACGAAGGATAAAACAGCAAAAACTTAGGTAAAGTACACGATTTTTTTTAACCCTTTACACAGTTCAGATTCCTTGTGGAAAGCGGTAAAATACAACGCATACAAAAATATATAGCTGCTATTGGCAATCATATGGCCATTTGAATGGTGACCAATGACGCGTAGTGTCCTGGGTTGATTCTGCCGCCCAACTTACCGCGATGTTGTCCTTGTCGTATTCTTTCAAACCGTCCAAGAACTTCATGTCACCAAGCAACCTCTTAGAAGGCCCCCAGAAGTCGAAAATCTGCAGAGCAATCATCAACAAGTGTCAAGGACAAGTGTCAACAATCAATATATATATAGTCCTACGATTTTCACGCGCCCATAGAAATAAATGCATGCTGCAAATTGTGATACTGACATATGTAAAATAAGTCCACTTGCTATATATATTCGTGAAAATACATGACACAGTTTCGAAAGAAAACCGAGAACTTCATTTGAGTTAGATTCCATGCATCTTGTATTAATTTTTCTGCTGTTTTTGAATTTGGCCTACCTTTTGTCCACTGCCACTGGGGTCGTTGATTTTCTCGGGCTTTATGTCCTTCATGACACAGACTGCAGCCATGACAAGCCTGACGCCGGCGGGCGGACTCTTCATTGACTTCACAATGGTAATATCCTGCGGCTTGAGCGTATTCAGCGCCGCAATGGCCGCCTCTAATGCCGGGATGGCCTCGGCAAGTTCCGCCTCGCACTCGTCCTTTTGCGCTTGGCAACTAGCCGCTTGCTCGTTAGCAACCGCCTCCTCGGCACGGACTTTGACCGTCTGCACTTCAACTTCAGCTGATTCTTTCTCGATGACGGCCATCATCTTGACATTCTCCTCTGCAGTTTTGACCAGCTGTGGCTGCAGCTCCTCCAGTTCTTTCTGCATGTCGGCTACCTGGGAGGCAGCAAAGGCTAGTTTCTCTAAGCCCACTACATAGCGCTTTTTGGCCTTCATCGTAGAATCCTGTTTGGCGTTGATCAAGTTCTTGAAGGAGCTAATTAGTTCAAGGTATGACGTTGGAGTCATGTATGTGTGGCGACCTAAGTTCGCCAACATCCTATAAAAAAAGTTTCATATGACACTTAATGATGTGCCATTATTTTAAATTAATTCCCCGTGGCAAATACAGACATTTGTAGTAACTGGCCAAGCTCATGTCCTCAGTCAATAAACATAAATCAATATTTTGTATCTTGGCAAACAAAACGTAATATTTTACATCGATCCAAATGTTTCAGTGAACAATATTGCCGTGTTTTTACTTGAAACATAAAGTAAAAAACATGTAATGACTGATTACCATTGAGTCAAAATTACACACAATACTAAATCGTTAAAACGATATGGCTAGGACCGAGATATAGTGCCCTTATATCTCATATACCATCATAACCAATACTTTGAAAACTTAACCGGGACTACAAAGGTATGTCGTGAGCAGCGCTACCCAATGGCATTATGAGGTGATTCTACTGTAGAATGCATAGCTTACTTTTCGGAGAGAACTCTGGAGCTGGTGTGGAAGTATTTACAGATATGTACAGTGGCGTCTTTCTCCGAGTCCTGCAGCTCGACGTGTTCCAGATACTTGTAGGCCACTCTCTCCAGCGCGTCCTCAGGCCACGCCTACAGAGCACACACAGATGGTATCACGTCACTGTACTGAAGGATGCTTCTAGTTAAACAGAATGTAATATATAAGAATATCGGAAGAATATTAAGTGCACTAGATCGGGGCTTTTGAGAGTTGGGAGTAAAAACAAAACGTTGTGTTACAAAAAGGGGGGTTCAAAAAATATCAATGGAAGGATCTATACCTGGAACCAATCAATGGTACAGCAGTTGATGAGTGACGGAAACTGCCTCATGCGGTTGCGGAAGGCGTCGCCGATGGGGCTGAAGGCGATGATGATGTGCAGGTTCTCGCGGCAGCGGCTCACGAAGAAGGCGAACAGTGCCAGCGGGCTGAAGTCGGCGTTTTTGTCTCCCGCCGTGGCTGCTGGCCTCACAGCCTGAGAGGCGGCGCGAAAAGAAAAACAAAGCAAATAATTGCTTAGCAGTGCACGTTAAGGACTATGGTAACGCTATGTATCTCGTCTGTTAAAAGTTGTTTTTTTTTTTTTTCGATTCGTCAGCCTCATAATCTATTAATAATCCACTGGAAAACAAATTGGTATTTTAATTCCTTAATGTTTCTATTCCCGAGAATATTTCTACCCATTAGGTTGAATAATATTATTTGAGTTCTTTTTTTTTTAGCTTTTGTACCAGTAATTTTCTAAAACAGCAACCAATGAGCTAGTATAAACTAGTAATACATTTCATTAGCTTAAAATCTATGGGGAAAACTGAGTGTCAAAGAAAAAAAAAAAAGAACTCAACAGCAGTAAAACATAAGGCAACACCTTCCGTCATGGAACAACCCCTGACAGCGGAAGATCTCCAATCGTCTTATTTTCAATGATTACTTCGGAATTTATCTCTAATTAGGGAACACTTGTGTATAATGTACATTTTCCGAGTATCATAGGCGTTCCTTACATGGATGTTTTACTGTACTTGAAAATGGGGAAACTGCATGAAATTTCAAAACCAGAAATTCAGAAGACTTATACCAATTACACTCAACGCAATACTCTTACTTAATTCAGATTTTTAAACTTATTTATTATTGTATTTAACCGGCACTGGCTAAATTTACCGCACTGTTCGGCTTCAGAGGTTTATAAATATTTGTTAACTATTTTCTTGACTAAATATACCTGCCTGCAAAGCTGATCTTACTGCCTACAATATGCAAACAAGCAAACCACGGCATCAAGCCACCCTGAGTTACATCCCTTCACTTGCTTCACGCTTCACCTCATTTACACACATAACAGATTCTATAATCTACATATTTTTTGAGATTACTAAAAAATTAAGTTAGGGCATAAACGATACTCGATACTCGTGTAGAATCGGCGAGTACACCTCAGAGCAGTAGAATTCTCTTTGCCGGCATGACTGCGCAGTCCCCAAATGAACCCCCCCCCCCCCACCCTCCATCCCACCATCATCACACAGATAACAGTGTCGCAGATCATTCAAAGTGGTACAGAACACAACCTTAATAAGTGCACTGTTATTTTCGTGGTAGTCAGTCTTTACGGATATGCTGTTTTTTTTTACCTAGCCCTTAGTTTCAGTAATGCAATGTACGCAGATTTACACCATCAAAGAAACTGAAGTCTAACTAAGTCACATTTTTCTTTTGTCTTCTAAACTGGAAACGATAAGATGAAGCAGAACCCACCTCCATGATCTCGGCTTTCTCGTCCGCCGCGAAAAGATTTGGCACCTCGCCAGTATTGAGGAGCGAATCGACATCTTCCAGGAAGCTCTCCTCCTTGATCTGTGAATCCGTGATGAGAAACACCGTGCCCTTGCCCTGAGCCCCCG
Organism: Protula sp. h YS-2021; assembly: GCA_949752745.1. Classification (NCBI taxonomy): domain Eukaryota; kingdom Metazoa; phylum Annelida; class Polychaeta; order Sabellida; family Serpulidae; genus Protula; species Protula sp. h YS-2021. The sequence continues at coordinate 62,455,714 of OX457027.1, read as the reverse complement.
TGCCCGTGAGAACACTCTTCAAGTCTTCGCGCCATTCATTCGAGCCGTAGCTTTTCGAGATTTCCGGCTGGAAGAGGCTCAGGCCAGCCATGGAGGCCGCAAGGCGGGTGAGCGACTGGCGACCGCTGCCGCCCACCCCTACCAGCAGGGCGTTACCCCCCGGCACGCGCAGCACGCGGCTGATACGCGACAGGTGCTCCAACACGTACCTGCCCAGGTAAATATAATGGTCGTCTCAATATAAAAGAAAACGCAAATATAAAGCGTTTTTCTTCTTCCTCTTTAACTTTTAAACGTTAATTAATAAGTTTTATTTTTATATTAAAACACATTCTTGTACAAATGCGTGATTTAGTGCGGCGTACAGTTAACTACATAGTTAACTTTTGTGAATCCCAGAGCTGGCATTTTAAAAGATGTGGACACTAGGAATTTATTTCATGACTATTAGTGCGCGTACAGAGTATTTTTGCAGTGCACATCACGAGTACACCATGCATACGACAGTACTATTTCCCGCTCATCCAGTATCGAGAACGTCATACTATACACTACTGAAATGTGTACTTGATACAACAACGTACTGAAAACATAGTCGGAAAAAATATCTAATTCATAACAGATTATAACTATGCAAGAAATCCTGAATACAAATAAAACCACAATCGCGTTTGGAGTGTTCCGAACGCCCCCTCCCTTAACCTTGAGCACTGCTAGCACTCGCATTTCAGAATCGTGTCAGCAGTGCTACAAGCGGAGGGAGGGTGTTTCTCGGAGTGCACCCATCAGCTCCTGCCGGTTCTATCATTCGACTGACCTGAAGATAACGAGATTCATGCGCGTCTTGTGCGTGTTATTGTACTCATCCAGGCACTGCTCAGCCACCGCGTAGAAGTCGTCGATGCTCTTCACCTCCTCATACTTCTTCTCCTCCGGCTCCAGATCCGGATTCATGTAGTCGCCAAACATAAGCGAGCGCAGATCCTCCTCCACGAGCTTCCCGCCCTGCCCGCCATTGGCTAAATGCTCGAAGACGTTATCGACAGTGTCCTTGAAGTGATCTTTGATCAGGTTTTTGACGGTATTGAAGAGCCACGTGCGGTCTTTGTCATCCACCAGACGATCGTAGAAGACACGCATCACTTCGTGCGTCCACAGCCTGACCACAAGAAATTAATGTTTTTATTATTTAAAATTTATTCCTTCTTAACATGTTTTTTTTTTTTTTTTTTTTTTCAAGTTTTTGAAAGTGAGTTTGAAGTCATCGGCTACGATTTAGTGTTCGCGAACTATAATTTGTAATCAATATCCACATGCAGCACCATCGTGGGCAATATTCTTCATTCCAATCCACTAGTATTGTCAACTAGGCTGTACCCAAAGAACCTATTTAGTGCTTTATATGGAGGCCAAGCGATTCACTAGACCGACCTGATCATGACGCGTTTCTCGGCGACGTCTTGTTTCTTGACGAGGCAAATGCCAAGGATGACCCTGCTGAAATCGCGCAGGTTAAACACGTAGTGGGATTTTGCCGGCGTCGGTAGCAGGTTCTTCATGGCCTCCTTGTATACATCCATGGTGGCCGCCACGATCATATTCCCCACTGTGAAGTAGTCGGTTGGGAAGTCATTGGCCTAAAAAAAAAACATGCCATTTATTTTAATTTAACTGTTGTACGAGGGGAGCGATATGCAATTGAACAAATCCAAATTGGTTAAACATTAAAATATTCCATTATTGCAAGGAAACCGTCCTTCTTTTACAGTCTGTTGTTTGAGTCCTTAGGAGAAGCCATATCAATAATTAAAATGCCTTTTAGAGCTACAATTTCGGTTTTGCACTCAACTGACACATTAGAAATTTTAATCAATTTCGATGTTCTCAGGGTTCGCGCTGGGTTCTCAGGAAACTGAGTAAAAAAAGGATAGTGTGACTCAGTTGGGTCCAAAAAGCTCAGTGGGTTCCGAAAAAGTGAGTCATTTCGTAAAAAATGCCCAAAAAGTGGACAAAAACCCTGCCAACGCGAACCCTGAGTTCTGTTCAGCTTCTTTTCGCTTCTTCTCTCAAAACAATGCATAACACTGTGTGCATAAAACTTTCGGGTTTTAAATATTATAAATTGATACCTAACAACAGTTAGGTAACAAAAGTCTCGTAACGCTAAAATAATGAACCCAGTAAGGATACTTTCTGATTTACAGTAACAGTAAACGCACTGTCCTTGTAAATGGCCTCCTGTGTGAAAACGAGGTTTTTATAAAAGACCGCTATTTCTTCAAGACTATTCTACGAAATTTTACCATTTAATTTACATTAATAACATTTGGCTGTTTTTCTCTTAATTTCCGAAAAAAATATATAAACAGCAACATAGCAAAATCTTTTAATAAATGACCGAGAACAAGCCAAACCTATGCGATTTTTCTTGCTATCCCTATTTTTCAAGCTGCTGTGCGGTTTTAGTAGTTACCAACTATGGGAAATTCACTACACAAAAGGACGGATGACGAAGTGCTAACTTACTGCGGGTTCTAAGTTAGAAAACATGTCGTTGCACAACAAAATATGTTGGCTTAGGCTGTCACAACCACTCACTTAGGCATTGGGAAAGTACTCATATTTTTAAATATCAAGCCACATGCTTTCTAACTACGTTTTTTTTTTTGACATTGTTAATGAGATTTAGCATGTGTTCAATACTTTGTTGGTAGAGGCGGGAAGTGTTGAGGGGGGGGGGGGGGGGCGAGGGAGAGGGGGGTGGCTGCAGCACACCGGGTAACAAGGCAGGGAAATCACATGCATGACTAAAACATCCATATCTCGATCACAACACGTGATGCGCAACTTCAATTACTTTCCCCTAATTGTTGAGGGGGAGAGGGGGTGGGGGTGGGGGGTGCAGAGGGGTGTTTGGGGACGACAATCACTACCCGGGTCACGAGGCTAGGAATTCGCATGCATGACTAACATATCTATAACTCCATCACAACACGTGACGCGCGACTTGAATCACCTCCTCCTCCTCCTCCTTCACCACTGCTCCGACTGCTGACTTTTTTTTTACCCAGCGTCAGAAAACAATACAAGTGGACATAGAACAAAACTTTGAAAAACCACTTCTCATGACCTTATTGTCTGTTTAAATATTTAAATACTGAATTGAATATAAATAACAAGTCCCCAAAGAGCACACCATTGTCCATTTGAGCCCGATTCCAACAAGCCCTACTTTGAGCATCTCGAGGTATTATCACACATGCGATATCTTTGGCGGACATCACTTGCTTGCATACCACAAAAATAAACAGACCCTAAATGAAGTAAATACTTTATTTCATACCGTCGCGCGTTTATTACTGTAAATTCCGGTAGATTAACCGCTCGACAGATTAATCGCGCCTTTTAATATATTAACCGCACCGCCAGATTAACCACACCCAGAATTAGAAAAAAATGAAGCCTTTTCATAACACTTATAACCCTAACGATCCTAGTGTCTTAGCTCGCTGTCTTACTAATCCCCACCGTTCTTAGCAACCTCTGGTAATCACTTGCCCTTACTCCTATTTTCTAGCTTAATTACATGCAATGTTTACGAGGTTAATATGGGTACACATTTCTGGCTGTGATAAATGTAATAGAAATTATTAGCCAAAAAAAAATAAATAAAACTGAATTGTATTTTTGCGTGAGCTCAAGCTCAAAGCCGTGGTGCAAATCTCGCAGAGTAAGCAGTTATAATATTCTTTTTTACCGCAGTATCAACAGAATACACCGGTTTAGATCCTGGAAGAAAGTCAACCTTAGGACAAACTGAGTAGGGAACCTCAAATCACTGGATTAAATCTCGGCAGAAACGCACTAATAAAAAAACTTTAAGGCTGTATTTAATCAAATAACAAAATCCAAAATGCAAGAATATTTGGAGACTCACACGTAAGAAGGTGCTCATGAGTGTCGAGAAAATCCGGACCATTGTGTCGTCACTGAACGCATTCATGGCGACGACGTTAAAGTGGCGGATGAAGCGTGGCGTGACGGGGTTGCGGCCGCCTCCTGGCGGGCCCATGGCGGCCACGAACTGAATGTCTTGCAGCGCCAATTTACTCGTATCTTTCAGGTCGTACCTGTGAGACAAATGCGAAGTACAATCAAGTCCCGGTACCTCACAGGGCACTACTACTCTTTGGTAGTATACTCATCTTTCTCAGAAGATAATGAATAAATCTCATGCCCCCTTTAAGGGCTATGTATTTGCCAAGTAATTACAAGCACAATTAACTATTTACCCTTTCGCAGCGGCCCAATTAAACCTCTAGATTTAAGCTTAGTGCGCCGGATATTCAGGAAGCTGCATTGACCTACCAATGCCTATGATCGAAGAACATTCTGAGCAGTTCAATGGGCGGTTGGGCGCCATATTTCTCCAGGGCCGGCATGTTCATATCATCCACGAATATGATAGCCTTCTTGCCAATGGGCGGCCCGTAGATACCCTTACGCCTTTTGTCCATCTTAGACATTATGATGAACTACAAACATAAAAATGTACAGAATTGTAGAAAATACCATTATTTTCAAAAAAATTTTATTGGCACTCTCTCAGTCAGATATGAAATGAACGGTTAACAAGGTTTATTTCGTAATATCTTTATGAGTTCAGTTCCTCATCGGTGGTACGGCCGAGCGTGTAACAGACATATGTTATTTTATGCATTTTTTTTTCTTTAATTCTGATATTTTTTCTTGATTTGTCTATCGTGGTTTACCGATAACAACGCATCCTTAAGGAACGCAACTTTGACCAAAACAGAATTTTTTTTTTTTTTGTTTGTGAGGGGGGGGGCGGTTTACCTGGGTTTGGTTTGCACTGGTTTGCGCCGAGAAGTTGACAAAAGTGGGCAAGTATCTTTCTTTGGGCAGGCCATGCATGAGCTTCTGCTGTACATAGGCAGATTTGCCCGTGCCCGTCGGGCCTACGAACAGGATCGGCTCCTCAAAGCGTACGAACAGGTCCAGCAAGTACGTGTATCTAAAAATTGCCAACATTCAAACACACCTTTATTTGGAAAGTTAGGGAGAATATTTACTCTTTTAGTGATTTTTTTTCTGTATTACTAATATTTTTTTTTTTTTTTTATTTATTTATTATTTATTTGTTATTTTTTGTTATTTTATGTTACTTCTGTTCATTTATTTATTTTGGATTTCTCAAACTTTAAACATTCATTTTTTTTGTATCACTAATATTTTTTTAAAGCTTTAATATTGACCAGAACATCTTAAAAGTTTACAAATTGATAACAGTATTTACAACTACCTTTCGGTATCCATTGTGGGTACCAGGATTTCTTGGATCTTTTTCGTGAGGGATACTTGAGTACTCTTGATGAAATCATTCCAATGTCTCCATTGTCCCTTTGCTTTTTGCTTCAAAACAAATTACGTAACACATACGTTCACATTTCTTTCTCTTTTTATTTTAACGGACTAAGTTTTTTTTTCATTTTTTTACATATACATATTAAGACAGAAGTTAAAAATTGGATAAATTACTAATGAAATAATAATAATGTTTTTTTCTTACGATTTCATGCGATAAAATTAAAACGATTTAGTTTAAGTTTAAGCGCTTTATTTTCCAATAACAAACCTCATAGCAGAAGTCGTAGACCATATCTCTCTCGGGGAACATGGTTTCAACTTTGCCGATATTCTTCGGTATTGGGTGCGCTTCGTCTTTGCCCAGCAGCATCTCTCTGAAGAAGGCGTCGAATTTTGCACGTCCATCTGAGTCCAAAACGCCTCCAATCGACCACGGGATCGCAAACAAAATGGAAGCCTGAAAAAATGTGAAATAAAACTCGAAACATCCATCTATTTTTAGCCTGATTTTTCACATACTACTCAAAGGGATTACTCATGATTTATGCAGACGATTTAACAAATCTAAACTAATCTATTGGTCCTGACCAATAAACAAGTATTAACAAAAATAAATAAAAAAAAAAGTTTCCTATTGATTCTATAAATAAACATCAAAACTACACATTAACCACACTCTTCAAAAAAAATTAAAAAAACACACATACACACGCACAAAAAAAAAAATAATCATGAAAAAGTGAACAAAAATAATGGAAATTTTGAGGGGAAACGACTGTGGGAATGTGTTACCGATAGCCAGGTGCGCATGTGCCTGTTCTCCGCGGCATCCTCCTTGTCACAGGCGTCCTGCATGAGTAGTCGCACGAGTCTCATCATGCTGTTCACCAGGTTCGCCTGTCCCGTGTTCACGTACTCCTACAAGACAGCAGGCCATGCCATCGTGTCACCAACAACCCACAACTGATAGCTCACAAAACTAATATAGTAAAAACCTCCCGAATGAACACCTTCCGTACCAGCAAAAATACTACCAAAAAATCAGCTTCACACACTTGAACTGAGTCACTGGTTTCAGTACTTCACGTGAACACACCAAAGGTAACAGAATTAGTGCACGTCCAAACACTACCCTACCTTGCAGTTTTTGCGGACAAAGGTCAGGCAGGGGTCAACAAGCCATTCAAACATGTCCTCAATGAGGTCGGCGTTTTCTTTCGTGAGCACTTCCGGCAGCGAGTGCACCCAGGATACCTTCATGGGCCGCCAGCCGAGTGACGAGGGCTCCAGATAGATCATACCACAGCGGCTCACTGTAGCAGGCTACACAACATAAAAAAAATCGTTCTTTCCATGTCCATGGCATACAGATATTGGCCTCTCAGTCTGCCGTTTTCTTTCATGTCGAATGTAGGTACAGTGAACGAAATGCAGAGCAATCTGAACAAACTTGATTCTAGTTGATATAGATTAGTAATCTAACCCACAGGCGCTACTGGCTATTTTACAGACTCCATAAGTACCGTTTGTAACCAACTATGATCTTGTTAATGGAAAGTATCCGGCCAAACATCTCAGAATCTCAGTCTTAAAAAGATACAGCGATTTCCACCGATTTTTGTCCTATCGCCAGAAAGCCTGGTTGGGAAAAATCTAGCGATTTCTAGAGGATAACAAAAAAGGTAATACGCTAGAAGAGATCCACCTACGAAAGACTTAAGAAGTTAAACAGTGAACTGATCCAAGTCCACGCGTTTTCACAGATTGCCAAAAAATAAAGAAAAGAAATTACTTGAGCAGAGTATTGGATAATTATCGTGGCAAAACAGCATCATTCAAAATGCTTTTGAAAGACCGATGCTCCGAGACCGTTGATAAGGACAAGGTCACAATGCCCGTCGTCTGACGCATAAGGAGATGTTTGTTTGTTTGTTTATTTGATGTTTAACGTCCCGTTCTCCAGCTATGATGGGTACATTGGGACGCACGTGCTAAAGGAACAAGTGGGAGAAAAAGAAGGAAGAATGAAGAACTAGTAAAGGAGAAGTTAGAAAGAAAGAAATTGCGATTAGACTCCTCTTACGCCATGCACGGAACAGAAAGCAGTGGGCGTATTCTCAAGATTCTCCCCAACCCACAGGGGGACGCATAAGAGGAGCAATACTTGAACGTCACGACGTTTATAAAATAGTCAATAGTGCCTATGCGGACGTTATTTTTGCACAATTTCTATGGGGTAGTTCACTGTTTGGTTTATCGATTTATGCCAAATTGCGAAAAAATAAATAAATAAATAACTTGCTATCAGTAGAATTTCACAAAGACTCCAGTAACAAAAGTTTTAAAAGGAATTGTAATCATATTACCCGCAAATTGGAAAATAAACCCGGAATAGTAAGATCAATTGCAAAAAAATATCATTTCACAAGTGTCTCGATGTTATTTTTAATTACAATTAGGTAATTTGGGTTTGAACAAAGTTTTCCAAACAGATAGCGTATCTTCCACACAATCAGCTTAAATATTTTGGCACATTTTTTGGGACTGAACAAAAAGTGTCGGTCAAACGATATGTCGGTTAAAAAGTACTGGGGGTCAATGGGGTAAATCCTTCGGGACCGTGAAAACATGTCGGTTAAAACGATATGTCGGTTGAAGCGATGTCGGTTTAAATGGATTCGACTATATGTACTTACCGAAGCCTGCGAGAGATCCATGGTTTCGAATAACATGGTCATGACGTTGGACATTTGGATGACCTCGCCGCTCATGAGACACAGCTTCTTGTTGTCATCCAGCACCGTGTTCATGTTCTCAATCCACACCGCGTCAATCGGGCCGTCGAACTTGACCCACTTCCGGTCTGGCGTGTCGGTGGAGGCAAACTCACGGAACGTGTTGGCGATAACTCCATCCGACCACTACAACATATTATCATTCAGTAAAATTCTGTAAGATTGTTTCTAATCGTTTTTTATACTATTTACACAAACAAATCAAATAAGGCTCAGGAAGTGTTATCTCAGAAGAATATTCTTAGGAAAAAAAATCATGTCTATAACGTTCAAACCATTTCCAAGTTATTAAATCAGATATAACTTTTCGGGATATCACGGCTGCGCTTGCAAATTTATGCGATATTTCTCACACATCATTGACAGGGCTGATTATGTAGACAAGGCGGAGCATTATCTGTGCTTCACACTCACCTCGTGCGAGACAGGATCGAACTGGCCGTACAGCTGACCCATGGTAATGGCCTTGGGGTTCATTGTCTTGTAGTAGACCTTCTCGTACTCCTCGTTGCCACGCTCGCGCAGGAGTGTCATCGCTTCCGCCATCGTGTGGATGACACTCGTCTTGCTTCCAAACGGGTCTCCCACCATCATGAAGCTGTGGCGTCACCGATGGGTGGGTAAGCACAATGCACTCTTGTGTTCTTACGTCGTTTTCTTGTATGTTGTGTATTTGAAGCTTTCAGTCTACCACTCTTTTTTTTTTGAAATATTGTCTAAATTTGAATTTACTCAAATCCTCTCAAAAATCTCGTCTACATCCAGAATTAATTTTCCGCTCTCACACCGCAAAATATACAAATATTAACATCAGAAGCGTTAACAAAACAACACAAACAAATATACGCAAAGAGCAAAATTAGGGGACAAAATATCTCTGTTTACCCATGTCTCACAATCATCATCTCGTACATCTGCACGATTTTCTCGTTGAAGAATTCGACGGCCTGGAGATTGCGCTTCTCGCACACTTCGGCCACGGCGTTGAGGAACTCGCTGTAGTCAGCCTTAGGCAGTACGACGCCGGGGAAAAGATCCGAGATAATGCCCCTGAATAGAGGGATGTCATGCGCCAAGAACTTGGGCAGGTTCACGTCCATGATGGAGCGCAACAACTGAAACAAACAAGTATTTAACATCAACACATCTTCCTTTCCCTCTTTTTTGCGTAAAAAGAACCAGCTTACACAAGGAAAGAAATAATTTCCGATTCAAACTATCGATTCCAACCTGTTATCCCGTGGTTGTTATATTTTTTTAATTCTTTCTTCTTTTTTCCTTCTTCTTTTTCTTTTTTCTGCAAAAGTTCAACCAAATTTGTTCTTACCAATATGTTCTCGTCTTCAGTCGGGAACTTGAGCTTGAGGTTGCCGGCAGCAGAGAGCACCGCCTTGACGGCTCTCATGCCGTAATCGTAATGGAACTGCGACGACAGCTGCTCGGAGCATAGCCTGTATGTCGTCACAATCTTCACGGCCAGATTACGCGCGTCAGTGAAGCCGAAGGAGTAGAGCGAGATCTCGCCAATCATGGCGTAGTCCGGCACCATCATAGCGACAGTCCTTCAAATCAGATAAACAGAATGATATTCATTACAACACAGGTTATAGAAAACAAATCACATACACAACCTTGTGCACGAAAGTAAATACCAGAAAGCACAGTAAATACCTTAAAGTCTACAATAGTAAAACCTATTTTTTATTCAAATGACACAAACAGACAGAAAAATTGTCTTCTCACAAGAAATTAAATAAATAAAGCAATAAAAATAAATAAATACTGGACAGTTGATGTTGCTTACCTGAAAAGCACTTTGAGGTTATCGGGTAGCTCTGAGCGTCCCGCGTAGCCGGGGTTCATGGTGATGCACACGTAGCAGGTGCGCTTCAGCTGTAGCTCGGTGCCCTCAAACAGGAAAATGTCCAGCTTGGCCTGGACGGCGCGAATGATGCACAAGATCTATAAAACACGAAGAAAAAAAAAACAAATCAGAAAAATTATTAGCGTTTTAATTTGCTGTTGTTTTTCTTGTTGTTTTATAACATGTTGAAGAGCCACCATAAGTATAAAACACGCACTTATATAAATGGTTTTGTAAATAACCCGAGGGAAGGGTGGTGGGGGAGGGGGTGAAGGGCACATACCTGCTGCGCTACGACGGACAACACCTCCAGCTCGATGCGATTGAACTCGTCAAAGCAAGACCAGCAGCCGCTAGAGGCGAGACCCTTGAAGAACTTGCCCATGGCGATGTAATCGAGACCGTCGGAGCAGTTGAAGACGACACACTGCACGGCCAGAGCTGTCAACCAGAACAAAGGGCACGTGGTTCTTTACACGGCAGGGGACAACACGCCAGGTCAGGTCATTGCTTATCCATTGTCCAGTGCTTTGTCGAAGTAAAACGCAGTAACTAGTTAAACTTATTCGAAATATAATTTTAAGTGCCATAAAACATGGGTCAATCTTTTCCAAAATTTGAATGATTTGTTTGGATAATTAATTCAGATTTTAAAGTGACAAAAGACAAAGAAAAAGAGATTAAAAAATCGGGAGGAAAAGAGAATACCTTTGGCTAAATCTTTGGTAGTTTCGGTTTTGCCTGTTCCCGCGGGACCCTCGGGGGCACCGTTCAAGTTGAGATGGTAGGCGCCCATCAGTGTACGGTAACACCGATCCGTCAGCGGTGTAATCACCAGCCTGCAGAGATCAGGTAATGTATTTATCCTAATCCTTAAATTATTACAATTTTATTACAGTTATCTCGCTCTATGCCCGATAGTCTCCTAGTTTCATATGTGTTACGTGATGTCACTGATAAGAACACTGTGCTTAATCACAAACCCAAGTTCAACTAAAAATAGAAAGACCAAGAATGTAACATTTTGGGCAATGACTTCTTTCAACCCTCTTACAACATTCTGCCCGTTGTTGCCTTGCTAAATAACGACATGGGGCTGAAAGAAAAAATATCACCAAATCCCTGGCGAGCGGTAAAAAAGGGTTTGTAGTTTTGCTGCAGAAAATAAGGGCCCATATTTGAAACGTTACCTGCCGGTGTTACCGAGATACTCATAGGCGTATCCCACGCGGGCGTTGATGATGCGCACGAAGCAGTTCTCTTCCTCCCAGTAGTAGCGCAGCTGTGCCAGCCAGTTGAAGTCGTTCTCTGTCTCCACGCCCTTGTCGGCCATGTCCTGCACGACGTCGCGGGCGTGTACGTCAATGACAACGAGCGCTCCCAGCGTGATACGCTGCTGCTTGTTCAGCCGTCCGCGCACCTACGGATTTCAAACAGACCCCCCATCGGTTAATGTATGGTGTGCTGGTTGGCTTAGCTGATTAAGCGCGATACAAGAGAGAGGCTGATGACTGATGCGACAGAACCTCCACATCAACAACTGTTAACTGTAAAACAAACGTAACGCCCATATTGAAATAATTTTAAGATTTCCATAAATTACTTCCCTGTATTTCGGGCCCACGTAAAACCTACCTTAATCCACCACAGCAACTTTTACTGCATTAACTTAATCCATCAGTTCCGTTTACCTCTCCAATGCAGATATACCCCATACCGGCAATTATCGTGTTTATTTATGTGTTTATTTATTTTATTGATTTACTTGGCAAATATGCAACCATACGTACCAAGGCGACCAGGTTGATGAGCTGATCTTGCAGGGTTTGATAGTATTTACGCAGCCCCGGCACGCCATCTTTAATTGCATCGTGTACCTCCAGCGTCCAATAGATTGACGAGACGCAGATGACTATTTGACCCGGCCAATCTTTTACCCACTCCTCACGGGCTTCCATAGCATATGCCTACAAAGAGAACTTAGTAATGACACGATTGCGCTAAGCGTTTCAGTATTAACATAAGGTTGAATCATCTTTTTTTCTTTTTTTTCAATAAAGCGTATGTTTTCTGTCCATATATTTGTTACCTAACAATATAACGTGCATGTGCCTCACCTCGCGCGACGCTGCCAAGACGTCACGCATTGACATCAGCATGACATCCTGCACCTGCAGCAGCCACTTCTCAACCGCGCCCCTCGCCTCGGACGTGCTGATCACTTGGCTCATTTTCACCTTCTCTCCCTCACTCGAAAACATCGCATGAATGTCTAGCTTGCTGTCAAACTGCAGTTTCCCGATACCTAAACCGAAAACAGCTATTATCACGACTTGATAACTGCAGACTGAATTATACGACACACACCTATGCTTTATCCGCTACAATCCTGTTTATTCAGTTTTGTAAGATATTTTTATTCACAAATTTTACATATTTCAGACACTGTAACCTTGACACAGAGGAAATCGTTGCTGAAGAATAACAAATTTTAAACTATGACACATAAAAATTTTTATCACAAAAATTTATTATATTATTATTATTATTTTGAGAAAGACGGCACCCACCCTCGAAGCACTTTTTCAAGTGAGGCTGCACACGCAGTGGGTCCTTGGTCTCGGACAGGATTTCCAGCATCTCGTCATTGGATAGAAAGAAGAAGCGAGGGAAGAAGAGACGTTTCTTTTCCAGATAGGCGTTCAAGCCCTTGTTGATTTTGTCGAGCAGAGCGTTGCTATCAACGAGCTTCTCTAGCAATCCATTCAGCGACGTGGCTACCAGGACCTGGGTTAAAATCACCAAAGTTGACAAGAATATCAGAACGAAATCCACACTTCTTCTCAAATTATACACAGTTACTTTATTTATAACAATTTCGATGCATGCACACGAGTTTGTTTTTGACTTTCTGGGTTTTGAATATAAAAACTTTACACTTTTCGATCACAACTTTTAATACAGAGGAGCGAAACATTGCTCAACGCTTATGGCTGCCTAATAACGAGCTTATCACTATACACCCCACACGGAGGACTTTGTGACGCAGGCTGCTGTCTTACGTGCGGATCGCGGACGGTGTGCTTCATGACGTCCTTCCAATTTCGGTCGACGGTCTGGAAGAGGCGGCCTTCTTCCGGCATCTGCTGCATAATGTCCTCGGACGAGAAGATCGGCTCCAGGTACAGCCATTGTGCCTGCGAGACACAGTACAAAGGGATCACAGTGAGACTGCTGTGAGCTCCATGCTCGGAATGCAAAAAGACGTCCACAACCGGAAGACCACATTAAAAGACATTGTAATTCCACACTTTTGTTTATATATATCATCCTTTTTGTATTTTTATTCTAAAAAATCAATAAACAGAGCTAAAATATAAGCTAAAATATAAGTCTCCTAGAGTTTCACAATTTCTTCGGGTTACTCGTAATTTCGGACTGCAGCTCTTGTGGAAAAAAAAACAACCGAATTCAAAAGGCCTTGCCTGCACTTTAAGCCACTCATCAATTGTGTCTTGAATGCGTATGAGTTTCTCCTCCCATTCTTTGATCTCCTTCTCAAACGGCTTGATGAAGGGCGATCCGCGCATGGTCTGTGTCTTGACGATGTGGTCGTCCAGCTGTGTCTGGATGTCGTCCACCGACGCCAGGATACTGATGCCCGTGTCGCGGTAGGCGATCGTGTTGAAGATGACGTCATCCCACTCCTCCACCATCTTGTTCATGGCCTTCTCCAGCGAGAACTCCTATACCATTGACACAAGACAGACAGAGTGTGAAGTAAAACACAAAGGCTATGCAAAATGAACATGCTGTTCACAAATATAGCAATATTTCCAATTAGAGAGCGTTAAATCGCGTTATTTCCATGTCCTAATATTTCCAATAAGTCCTCCAATAATCGCATACCTCGATTACAAATCAAAGGAATCATGTGTGATACATCGCGCTTGTCTTTGATACAGCCATAATTGAACGCAATTTAAGTACCTTCGAAGCTGCGGCTGAGATGCCCTCAAACTGCTCCATGTAGGGGTCAAGGCTGAGCTTGAGCATCTTACGCAATGTCGTGCCGGCGTCAGGAGTGAGGTCAAAGCCCGCGATGTCTGACATCTGCTTCCAGTGGCGCGGCCGCATGCCGCGGTTACACATGATCGAGATCACCGGGATGTACTCCTACCAAAGCGGCAAAGCGGGGAAACATATTTACCGAGTCAATTTACCAATACGCTCAGCACCACCCTACCCCCCCCCCCTCCGCTCCCCACTCCCTGCGTGTATATTCGGCTTTTATTTCTAGGACAGTCCTACTTTTCCGTGCAAAGTGACATTACATTTATTATCAAAACATTTATTACCCACTTGGAAAAAAAACAAATAAAATTTTATTTAGTAGATGGATTAGCGCTGCAAGAAACGGCGCGTTTACCTTGAAATCCTTCATCTGCTCCTGGCTTGTGTTACACACGGTGAGGGCTGCGGGAGGGACTATTTCCGGAAGTGGCTCCTCAGCCTCCCCTTCCTCCATATGCTTGCGTTTTTTCTTCCGCTCCCTTTCTAACTCGTCTCTCTCCATCTATGCTCACGGTATAAAAATATCGCATTATAATGTTGCAGAAAGTGTGTCACTCAGAGTCCGGTGGTTAAATATTAATGCAATAAAAATACAAATAATTAAATATCTCTAACTAACAAGTACCCAAAACATCTACAGTGCTGTGAAAAATTATGGAATATTCTGCGCCGCATTCTTATTCCAGAATGGAGTGCCTTACCACAATAGGAAAGCAAGAACTGCATTGTTTCATGAGTACACGAATTAACTCGTGCATCGACAGCAAGGATATTACACAAGATATTGACAGTTTTTGAATTTGGAAAATGTCCCCACGTATGTCTGTGAGATCAAGTAATAAAAGTAATTGGTGAAAATGTGAAGTTTGTTTTTCGGTGTTGCCAAATGAACACTGTTTTCTTACAAATAATTTCGTTTAGATCAAAATGACTGCAAAGTACGAAAAAAGCATCCCAAACTTAATATTCCACACTTTTTCACAGCACTGTAGTTTTTTATTATTCTATTCATTTATTTTTCACGGTCGCGATACACTCGACGTTTGACTGAAATAATTACAAGGCATAAGTTTATACATGCTATCTGTGTCCTAACATACCTTCAGCTTCTTCATTTTGGTATTGAAGAACTTTTGAATTTTGTAGATTTCTCGCCAATACTCATCCACCTCCGCCTCGACATTCTCCGCGTCCAGATCCAGGAAGGCGCCGTCCATCCACTTCTTCTCCGCCCGCTGCCATTTGTAAACAACCTACCAAAAGCACACCACATACTTAACAAGATCATACACATCAAAAGTGGACTTTTGTTATTAAAACAATTATGCCTTTTAGAGAATCGCAGTAAAAAAAACCCAGTTAATTCAAGGCAGTTCTAACAAGTAAGTATTTGTGAAACACAAGCAGGCCCCAACCGCCCCCAAATTCAAAGGGGTATAAAGCGATGACGGACAGACGGACGGACACCCCTAACATATAAGCCCCAATCCGAAGGGTTGGGGCCTAATTAATGCTTGTAAATAATTATCATATCTGTGAGTTTGATTTTGTGAGAGAAATACGAACCTGGAAGAGACGCAGGAAGGGATCGACCGAGTTGTTGATCTCATCGACCTCGAGGTACTTGCTGGTCGGGTACTTGTAGAGGAGCTCCTCGGTATGCACCCACTCGATCTCCTGCACACAGTCGGCCAGGCGCTTCTGCACGGCACGCACGTCCTGCACGTACTGCTGCATCATATCCAGCTCGCCGTAGTCGTTGAACTCGTCCACACGCTGCTTCAGCTTCTGGAGTTCCAGCATCAGTTTCTCCTTTCGCTCCACTAGCGTCTTCTCCCCGGCTTGCTTCGACGCCTCCACCAACTGAATGGCAAATAAGTAACAGCACTTTTATGGCTTCTCAAAATGATCTATTTTCTTTTCTTTGTAATTTAAATTGCTTTATTCAGACCGCATGACATTTAAACTCGAATTAATTTCTTTTTTTTTTTTTTTTACTTATTATTTTGGATGAATGTGTAGCTTACCGGACCCACACAATTTTGTCACCATATTGCCATCACTATAAACCGATCTAACTGCAAATCTGACCGTCAAGTTTACCCTACTCGTTTACACTAAACACTGCTCCGTAGCACCTGTGGGTCCTTAATCGATGCCTATTTAGTAGCTAATGTGGCAACAAAATTAGATTAGATTGCTGAAATCCAGTATTTAACTGCTCACATCATCGTTCTGGTCGTAGACTGGGTTGATATTCTGCGGCCAGAGAAGCACTTCACTGTTGAGGTCAAGGTCGGACTGCGGGAACAAGTAGACATCGAGCAGATACTGCATGCGGTTGTGTGACTCTTTGATCTGCTCGTTGAGGCGGATCATGCCGGCGTTGCGGGCGTCCGTGATGAAGGCTATCATGTCCATCAGCTCTTCTGACGTCTCTGGTTCCTTCAACGCTCGTTCCTTGATGTGACTAAAGTCGTCGCAAATGCTGTGGGAACGAACGGAAATCAATATTAAGATGTTTCCCAAATAAACACCCACATATTACTTTACAGAAATACTTGATACTTTTGTCTGTAAGTACAAAATGTTACACAGAGAAGGTTTACCTCTTGTTGGCGTTTCTGTGGTCAGTAGCCATTCTGTTGAGAAGAGTGTCGGCGTGGCTTTTGGCCACATCACTGAGTCCCCTCTTGAGGTCCTCGCAGTCCAGGCGTATCATATCATAGTGCTGGATGCTTGGCAACATCATGATCTCTTGTGACAAGTCTCTGAATTTATCTACATATTCGCAGTACTCTTCAAACGTATGCTCCTCCGCCATAAACTTCGTTATCTGCGATTCGGCTTCCCCGTTTACCAACCAGCTGTACTTGTTCACTGCAAAAAAAAAAATAAGCCAATATATACGGCTGGTGAAACAGTACAAACCACAGTGGATTATGACACAGTACATCGGACTGTGCCATGAGTAGTTAGCTTTGAAATTCAAGTCCGCAAAATATAATCCTGAATTTGCGGTCACCCAGTACGGAGCAGAGGACTGTGGCGTCAATAATTGCAATTGCAGCAATGAGTGGCACTTACAGAACCAGTCCAGATGAGCACTGGGGTCCTCGAAGTTTCTCCTCACAGCTTCGCGTAGCTTGGCCTTGGCGTTCTGCACGATGTGATCGGCAACTTTTGCGTCCACGCTGACGGTGCTGGAACTACCAGCTAACCAGGATTGCACCGTGGGCATCTAGAAATTAAAAAAAAATTAACCATTGATGGTGAAAAATAAATGAGCAACCAAACAATCCCTTACGAGCACAGATAATGCAAAATCCTTTCTCTTCGTTTAAACAAAAATACATTATTTAATACAGAATTTCAAACATACCTCTGTGCCATTTTGAAACGTAATTTTGTAAACAAACCTTATAGAGACAACTATGATTTATCCACACGAATTATTCTTAAAATCGTGTTAAATGTACAAATACTCTTCAAAACTAACACTTTGGAGTGTGTTGGTTATCTGGTCAACAACAAACAGAACCAATTCGTCGAGCTCCTCAAAAGGCGGGTAGAACTGCATCTTATTGTCATCAAACACCAGCTCCATCTTGAGAACTGGCAGGCGTTCAATGTTGGCCTCGTCAAATAAGTCTACCCATCCCTCGATGGTTCTCACCAGCAGATCTTTCAACTAAGAACGAAATAATTTATATTTTTTACTCTCATTTTATTGTTATAATTGAAATTATCGTCCTTGCTATAATTATTAATATTGTTAGTACTGCAGATATTATCATTCAATGTTATCTTTGAATTTAATCTTTATAAAGTTTTTTTTTCCTCAAACAAATTCAAACGTCCCCGCATCAACACAAGACACCCAGAGATATATAGCTATGTATGCTAACCCTAGCCACCATACAACCAACCTGGTTGGAAATGAGCGTTGACACACAGCTGTAGAAGCTGTCCGCTTTATTGGAAGCGATGCCAGAGAATGTGCTCTTGTCCGCAAAGACATTGATGATACCCGGCAGCCAGCTGGACGTCAGCTTCTCCTCGTTCTTCTCACATTCCAGAATGACACTGTTGCGCAAGCTGTCGAATTCTATTGCACCTTCAGTCCTGCAAAAAAATTCAAGCAAAAAAAAAAACACAATTATACTAAGTGCAAATGTATTAATATGATGCACTTCCCAGCGTGCACAGTATATCTACATGAACTCAAATTTTAGCAGCAGCATGTAGCTTTTAGGTTCAATCGCAATAATGTAGTCATAAAATTTCAATTAGTTACAGGTGATAAATGTTGGCTGCCTGTTTTTCAAAGTTAAATTCAGTCTGTGTTGGACAAACTTCACACAGCAGTCACCTGTAATGTGAGCAATCGACGACGAGCATCTTGCCGAGCGTCGTCTGACACATGTTGAGCACAATTTGCATGGACGGGTGCAGGATGTGCAAATTAAAGCGCATCTCTTCCTTGTTGGACACGAATTCTTCGTGCCAAGGACTGGAGTAATCCAGGCCCTCGATTTCTTCCGGTGGCGGACCCGCGTCGTCATCCTCCAGGCCACGGACATCCGGCTTCACAAGTGACAGCTGAACTGTAAAAGGGGAAGGAATATGACATATTATTTTCCCCTAAAGGGATCAACCCACTGTTTTAATTTTTAGGCATCAAGCTCAACCGTGTCACGATCGTTTACGTGCTAGATCGTGATAAACTTTTCTTAAATATCACAGTATAACCTGGCGTCCGAACAAAACCAGCAAAAGTGTGTCAAAGAAAGCAGGGCACTCATGAACAGAACCACGGAACCAAGTCCGCAATAATGCGTTTCAATGCTGGAAATGCTTGCTTGGAGCTATTAACCTTTTTCGGTAATAACGCCAACAATAGCAAAATCAGAAACTCGTCAAAGAACTCTGATACGCTAACAACTTGGCTTTAAAACTGGATAATAAAAACTGTTACCAAAAATAAATCGTTGAGTAAACCAAAACTTTTCCACCCACTGTAATTAGCTGATTCGATACAGAAAATGACAAAATTATGTTCCTTGAAACTCTGACTGAAAACTTAATTAGGGCAATTTTTTTGGCAGCGAAATTCATCTTCGTGAGCAATTCTGCTGGAAAATAAATCGTGAAAATCAAACAACGAATCTGTTTGACTTGTATTTCTCTGACAAGGAGTAATGGTTCGACTGACGGTTTGACAACGCTTCCATTTCGTGGGAATGCTCACGTTACTACAGTATTGCCTGGTCTTATTACAAAGAAAGTACACTGTAAAATATTGCTCTGAGTGAAAAAAAATGTAAGTTAAGGTTTGCAGCTTAAAGCAGAGCCAGCACTGGCTGGCAAACGTTCCTGCCGATAATCTAATAAATAATAACATAAATCATGTCTTTCAACAAGACAACAACTTTGTGAACACAGCTGCAAATTAAGCGGGAACAATGAATCGGCTTAGTACTGGCAACCTACCTAATACCACTAAGCTCTCGGTGGCATTTTGAAGCTTTTGACTATTCAGGAAAACACATGTGAAAATCACATTAATTCCCTGCACCACTGACGACACCTAACTGATCTAGCAGCCATAAACAATGTATAAAATACATATACTTATTTGGTCTCTGTTTATCTGATCTTTGTTCTGTTGATCATTTAGCTCCAAACGATGGCTGATAAATTGCATTTGATACTCCTAATTTTTTTTATTTGCCACTGGAGAAACTATCAAAGCAGAAAAACAGTTGGAAAAAAGTGAATCAACCCATTTCTGTAGCTGTACGTGTTAGGAGCTGTGCAACAAATAAAGCTGGCCCGTTCTCGGTCCACCAGGAAATCCAGCGGAACAAGACGGATTTCCCTTTGAAATTATAAAAACAAGCACGGCTTCGATTTTCACGATACAAGTTTTATTTATTTATCTTTTCTTTTTTCGCGCTTACCCTGAGATTTTTTCATGCTTTTTTCGAAGTCCTCGGTGATTTCTTGGAACAATTCCTCCTGATACTCCTGGAAGCCTTTGCTCTCTTTCAGGTGATCGGGGATGAGCTTTACAATGTTTTCTAGCGACTCGGGCTGCACAGGCGTTATCGGTGCGCTCTCCACACACTTCTTCAGGAACTGGTAATTGAGCTGCAGAAACGAATAGTCATCAAAATTTGAGTTCAATATTTGTTACTTGTTGAGAAATAAACAGACTCACATACTTGGATACTCTCAAAGTACCTTATCTCTAATACTGATACCGATACTGACTTAATTAGAGTTGACATGTCATTGGTCTGATAAAAATATCGACTTTAAGATCAACATTTTCACAAATGGTGAATATTATCTTTATGTTGCTCAAAACCAGTCAATATATGCTTTGTTACATAATTTAACCGGTGTTTTGATTACAAATGACAGCTCAACATTACAAAAAAAATATTGACTTCGAAATCCAGCAATCAGATTGCAGTATTTGGCCCAAGTCATTTAACGATGTCGTTTGATGTTTCCCCATTTGACATACAATAATCAAGCAAAATTTTGTTTGCAATCCCAAGTTAATGGAGCAAAATAATCTGGCACATTTTTCAAGACCGAACATAGACAATCATCAAGAAATCACAGAATTTTAAAACATTCAGCCATTTTCATCCCAATGCTGACCTTTCTCAATTTATAAACAACAAACTTTGGCTAGAAAAGTCATCAATCGTGAGTAGAGACTCGCCCTTTATTATTACGGCTGTTCAAGAGATAATTTTTGACGATATTTCCCAGAGAGGAAGGAGTAAGGCATTGCAATTTTTAATATTTCTGAATTCAAAAACAATGTTAATGAGTCAGAAACAACAAAGTTTGTAATAAGAAGAACAAAATACTGGACAATGATTTCCCATTTACAACAATAAATTTGAAAATCAAGCAATAAATGCATGGAATTTAATAAAATACGAATCCAGAAAAAAAAGAAGTAAACAAAAGTGCAAATAAACTAAAAGATCTATACTTGGTCGCTGGTGGAGAAAGAGTGTATCTACAAAATCTAGAGAGATGACAAACGGTTAATGATACAAATAATTGTAATACATCATATGACGGTCTCTACTCTATGCGCTTGTGTTAGTTTAGAAAACGTTGTTCGGAGTCACACACTGCATTCACGACACACTTACCCGAACCCTCCTGTCTTTGCTCATCATCTGGCAAGGTGATCACAATAAGCGTCAACTTCTTAGCAATCACATTTCAATTTAACTTACGTTCTAAATTCTCCTATCAAAATATATAGTTTTCTTGATTCCAACAGTTTAACGTATAAAAGCAATATACGCGTCTTAATTAAAGTACTTGAATCTCGGACTTTGATACGAAAACAAGCAACATTACAGTTATATACTTATTTGTCTAGGTATTTTTACCTTATAAAATCTTAACTATTTCCAGTCTAATCATGGACAGTACTAATACAGTGGCAAAACCACATTTATAGAACATACCTCTTTGGGATACGTAGGTTCGGGTTCTTCTTCCGGTTGCACAGAAACATGTTCTTTGGTTTCTTCTGCGGCCTTTATGGCATCTTTTAAACTGAAAAAAAAATAAGTGCACGAATGTAAATCCCCAAAAAGAGCGGCCAGTGCACACAAAACATACAAGTTCACGTTTATTTAACATACTTTCAATCGACACCTATTTCATTTCTTGTTTTTTTGTAAATAAAAACAAATGTACCCCGATTAAACCTACACTTCCCCAAAAACCATTTTCCATTTTTCTCAGGATGGTTGTTACTGCGAAAGAGTTCCATGGTAGGTCTTTTTTTTCGCGTCTAAAAGTTTGTCACTAAAAGAGGTTTTACTATACGCCTTTTTTATCTGAGTATAGAAAGTGGTCGCTAAAACAGATTTTAAGGTCTTGTTCAAATTACAGGCATAGTTTACGTAGTGACGTCATATGTCGTACTCTACTTGCGACAAAATTTGACAGAATCTTTCCCAACTATGAACAAATTATCCCACCAGGTTTGAACTTTCTCAAGTTCAGCGGCTCAGAAATTTTGCACACAAGATTTTTACGTAATGACATCATACACCTTCTTTTATAGCGTAACACGCGTTAAAAGTACTCTCCGTCCCACCCAAGCAATAAACAGATCTAGTTTTCTCGGAATATCATGCACATAACACTTTTTTCACAAGACTGACACACACAGGCACACACAGAAATTGTCGAGGAAACACAGCTGCAATATGTTTTCTACTTAGATCAAAATATTGTAGCAAATCTTTGAAACCAGGAAATCTATAGAATCCAGTCATTCCAGCGTGCTTTGACAAGATTACACGTAAATGAACAACTTCTTGGTATCTTTTTGAACTACAATACCTCGCCACCACATGGAGCTATATAACCATTCGCGTGACTGCCAATTCACGCAAGGGTTTTTGGTTGTGCCATATAATACACTTACATGATCTTATGCAGAAGATCTTCGCGGTGTTTAGCCATTCTAAATGTCATCAGCTTGCTGTTTGCATATCTATCCTCCTTGGTCTGCGGAGTGATAATTGGTGGGAGGCGCGGTAAACCATCAGGCCCCACGCCCCTGAACCGGTTAGTCTTTTGCTTAGGAGCGGCAGCCATCTCTAAAAAGACATGTATCCATTTTGTTATTGCAGAATGACACCACCCAGTTACCGAACTTACACATGCAAAATTGACAGAAGTGGGAACGACCACCTAAGAAGTAAGGTATTTTAAGTTGTTGCTAGGTATCCTGCCTCGATACATCGACATTAAGTAACTATCAGGCACTGTTCATGATCGGATGAGTATACTGTATGCCCCTACTGATCTTCTACCAAACAAACATCTTTATTCAAAATACATCCTGCCTGTTCGCTTCTTTGTAAAAAATAGTTTCTCGGAATATATAATCGAGATCTTTAACTAAACAATACAACAGCAAATTCTGGAGATATCCATTGCGGACCAGCTGAAAAAGTTATAAAATATAAAACCCTGTGCCTTCTGAATTTCAGAGCGATTTTATTTTTCTATTTCTGATCTCTTCTGCCAACGAAAACACAAGGTCCATAATTAAATTTTATTCAACCGAGTTATGTGGTTCACCAGTTTTTCTCTTTTTACGGGGGGGGGGGAAGAGGGAGGAGGGGGTGGGAGTGACATAAGCACTGTTTCATTCACATTTACATTTTGTTTATAACAGTACAATTTTAGTTTTGTTTCGACTTGCGGTTCAAAAATATTTTTCCAGCGGAATAGCAAAGTAATAAAATGTGGATAAAAAATAACGAAAGCTCATCTTTTGAGAACTAAAAGATGATTAATTAGGAGGCGCACTTTGTGAATTTAAAGCAAAAAGGAAAAAAACAAGATGACAGAAATGGCTGTTGATGTTAAAACATGAAAAAGGGATGCGAAAATTTGTTTTAAATGAAAACATAACAGCAGCTGAATTCTTTGAGGCTGGGTGCCCTTGTGGTCGTGTTCTCCTGCAAGATAACCCTGCTGCCTCTTGATCTCGTGTGATAGCAAGTCATTGCTCCGTTAATATGACTAACAGCCAGCAATAAAAAAACTTGTGTAAAAACTTGTTTATGTCAGCTTTAACGCAAAATTAAAAGGGTATCCCAATTACAACCAACTTCTATTTTAATTATTATGGTTATTTTTAGTAATAGATTTGAGGTTAAGGTTAGTTTGTAAGGCGCAGAATACGGTTAAATAAAGAGGCGGGTCAGTTCCTCTTTACATTTACTCAGCATATCTGTTACAACAACATCATGGTCCACTCTCCAAAACATGGGTGTCAAATTCCTGTGTTGAGATGGTGGCATTCTCTATATCCATCCAAATTATACAAACATCTGCCGAAACTTCCTACGTGCCCTTTACACAAAGCAGACACGATTATTTAACAGACACCGTCATATTTTGCAACGGCACTAGCAACTAAGCTGGCTTAAGTTTTACTTAATACGGATTTTGGTATATATTAGCGATTGGGATCAGATTCAGGAAGCTTGAGGTCAGGGTTCTATGGAGGATACCGTGGCTACACTTGGGTCCCCTAAGCGAGATCACTGTCATTTTTTTTCCTAATTTGCAGTTTATACGCCAGTTTACGCTTTCGGGAATTTTCAATTGAGTCTGTGTTTCGACTTCATGTTGGTGGGTTAAATATAAAGAAATGATAAGTTAAAAATACCAAAAAATCTAATTTCCTTTGCACGCCTACGCTTCGAAATGCAATAAGCACTTACACGAGTTTTCAAATACCATTTTACTGTTGTTCTGGATGCATTATAACCTATATTGTCAATATACTTTTCGTAAAGTGGAGTTTGTTAATTTTTTTAGATATTTGTCTGTCATTTTTTACTAGGGAAGCGACATATGGTGCCCAGCGATACTGAAATCTGGCGTTTTAAAACGCGCATTTTATAAACACAGCCTTCTTCAATTATTATATTTTAATGAAGAAAGTTTGGAAATATTTTAAATTTTGACAGTATTAAGGTTAGAATTTTCATTTCCATATGACGGTGCCATTTCCTAATCCTGTTCCTCGTATTATGCGTTTAACTTGGCCCCAAGAAGCGACACGTATGGAGCCGTTGTTGCCAGAAAAAAGTTTCGGTTTTTAAGACACCAAGAAGAAAGCATAAATTGAGTCAATTTTTATGGAAAATTGTGCAAGTAACAAAGGGCGCTAATTTTGTAATAGGGGTAATATTATTCTGTTTCTAACTGCAACACAGGAAAATAAAAGAAAGGCTACCAAAGCCTTCTTATTCCAATTTTACATAATTTTCGGAATGGGCTACGCCATGTTGAAACCAAGCAAAACATAGCGACGTATTTGAGCTTACCGCTGATTTTTTCGCAACTGACTATTGACGATGCTCTCTTATATAATAACAATTATTTTAATACTGTATTTCATGCATTTTCATCAAAAACAACAGATGAGAGTTGTTTTTAAAAAATTATCCTATTACATCCGAAAATGTTTTCACAAAAGTTGTTGTTATGGACCGTGTAATGTTTACATTTGTTAGACACAATTTCATTGGTCCTGAAGAAAGTTGTACTTGTTAGTGAAAATTTGCTGGCTAAATCTTTTAACTGGAAATGTTCAAGTTTCAGTTAAATATATAATTGTTTACTTCCGATAACGTATGAAAACAAAGCCTTTTACTGTTCATGTAAAAACAAGAACAATTATATTCAATAAATTCCATGTAGCTTGAACCTTTGTCAGACTACAAAAAGTAACTCATACTTACATAGGAATTATAACACAAGAAAGATATTCAATAAAAACACAATTTGACAGTTCTAACGTCATAAACCTGAGGCCTTTCAAAGGGACGACCTAAGGACTCAGTGAGCATTCACATATTATTCCAGACTCGAATCCGGAAATTTATAAAGATACATGTATTAAAATGCTAGTTTTCTTATTTACAAAATTTAAGAAAACCGAAGTTGGATGTCATTAACTAAAGGTTTCTCAATTCGTGAAACTAAAATGCGTTGCCAATCATTGTAGTCTGATTTCCTTGCAAGAGAAAACAAAACACCAGCCATATTTGTCCCCTTTGTAGCCTGATTACCAAAAAATACGAGGCAGAGGAATGTTTTTATCAATAATTTTTCAGATACTATTTGTTTGCGCGATTTCTGATATCAATTAATATTTAGTTCGTAATGTTTTTGTTGTAAAAGTCATTTCTAAAAGTTAGACCTTAACAATATATCACCATAAAGGTTTGGTAAATATTCTGGAGCACATTACTGCGATAAACTCCGCGGTTCTTAGCAGTATTTTTAGAACAATATGTCATATTAGTAACTTTTATCTAAATCTAAAAGATAGATACCGTTCATGTTTTGCATTTACATGCATAACGAGTTCATTTAACCCTTTGCGGGGTAATCAATATTTCCATATTAGTGAGGCATTTTTTATTAAACTGTATTCTTTTCAAGTTCAATTACGAAAGTGAAAGAAAATTTATTTATTTCCTGATTATTTTTTTTTTGGATTAATGTGCGAGTGTTGCTATGTTACATCATTACGCTGTAACCACTGATATAACCAACTGATCCATTTTAAATGGATGCCAACATAAAATGATAGCTTTTTCTGTTAAAGATTTTGTTAGATGATCTAAAAAAACAGAACATCAGTTATAATGGACTATCATTGAAATAATTATACCCTTTTAGGATTCCAGTTTTAAAAGATCCTTATAAAATTTTTGCTGCTTTAGAATAAATTGCAAACATTTTCATAAATTAAATATAATAAAGAAGTTTTTATAATCATGCGATCAAATTCTGCATTATTAAACAGTTTCGCAGTTTGGGGCGATGACTGATATTTATAACTAATAACTTGTATAAGAAACTAAAGATCATATTTATAAAATATAAAATGCAAAAAAAAAGATTTTTTACAAATAATTTGCGTTATTTTACAAGCATATTGTTGTTATCCGAACACAGACTGGTGGCTCAGACAAAATATCAGTTATTAAAATCAGTTTTCACACAGTGGTTGAATATTATCAAAACAATCTTCCTACGTGTAACAAATTCAGGCGGTCGCCGAAATTGCACAGATTACATTCCAATTTTGAAAGTTTACTGGTTGTCTTGATTTTATAATCAAAGATTCTGGGAGATCCAGGAGTTTAATTATCTTTAAAAACCAATAATATCTTTCGTAACAAATAACAGTGTAACCAAGACGCCATGAAAACAAAATGGAGGCTGCTTCCTAGTTAAACAAAATATCACAACTAAACTGAGTGTTTTTATCAGTGTCTTCATATAAAAGTAATTATACTTGTTAATGCTGTTTTGCGCTTGGATTTTTTGGTGAAAGCTTTCAAAATAAGTGCAAAGTAGCACTTGTTTACATTTTGACAGTGGTAACTAGCCCCTCAGTCAGCTCTAGTCCCAGCCGACCCTTTCTATCTTCCTAGGACAGAAAGGGTCACAGTTCCTGCAATAGAAATGGCCATTGATCTCAATTTTTGAGGCTCTGGATCTTTCGGCACACGTTCAAGGGGACCGAGGCTCGAACTGGCAGGCTTTTTCTTTAAAAGCACACTGAGAAGCACCCTGGAGCATTATTTTCGACCTCAGGGAAACTCCAAAACTAGAGTCAAGCGTGGTTTTGCAACTGTGGATTCACTGTTGTTGTTGGCGATAATGAGGGATTCGATATCCTGATCTCAAGAAAACACATATTTTTCTCAGTAAAAATTGTTATCTGACCAGAAAACTTGTACGCCATAATTCATAATTGGGCCATTTATGTGATGCACCCTTTCTAAAATAACGCCGTTGGCCCCATTGGTCATAGGAAGACCACAAGAGTCATCTAGGACTACTCATCCTTAAATTACTTTGTATATCTCTATGTCAGAGCAACACACTGAACTCCAGTAGCGAGCCCCTTCCTTGAGCTACACGATCACTGACAAGTGGCAAGTGTGGTAGCTCCTATTCAGCTCGATCTGCCTAATTTTTTATTCCGTATGTTTGTGTGGTAAGCGATCCACCAGTAGCGAGCCGCTTCTTGGAGCTAGGATTGTTTCAGGTCAGCTTCTGTTACTATCATTTTGTTTATGCATCTTCTGAAGCAAAAACGCGCCAAATGGTGTGCGACTGATGCGTGTCATTTTCCATAGTATGAGACACAAACAAAATAAGTCCGAATTGTGTAAACTTCACTGTCGTCGTCGTCGGGATACGCTTACAGAGCAAAGCTCTATGCGTTTCTGTACAGAGTCTCTCCACCTAGTTCGGTTTTGTGCTAATTTTTTGGCTTGTGAGATTGAGTAGATGCCGTTATTTTGTAGATCGTGTCCCTTTGCAATTTGTGTGTGTTTTTGCAAAACAGATACAGTTTTAACAATCAGGATTTCTTCCATTTTTTTAACGTTAAAGTGACATCAATAAGCTTGTGCATTCAGCTGTCAAACATCTATTTATGTTCCTGACTTTAAGTGACACATGACTATGAAATATCAAGATTTTAATAAATGGATTATGTGTTGTCTGTAAAATATACTTGGTTTACTGCTAGATGTAGTAATGACCAAAAATACTGCTGTATATTCCAAACATTTATTTCTAAAATTTTATGCAATAAAATAGGCTCCTTGTATGTAAAGAAATGTCAATTATTGCGAGATATTTATGGTTCTTTCCACATTCTTTGCTTAACACGTAACAAGCAGTTGTTTATAATTGATGTATTACTCTAAGGGCATTTAGCAAGCTCTACTAATGGTAGGTAAGTCGTTAAATGCTACACAGTATTACCTTAGGGTTGCGTAGCATCACCAAATTGAGTGGCGGTCACGTGTGTTGGCGATTCAGCGTGAGCAATTGAAGCTAACAAGTGGAAGACCCTAAATCGTGAAGGACCCAAGAATGAGAGTTTCGACCCAGATAGATCAAAACTTGGTTTGAACACCTTTCAGTTGTACACACTATGACCCAAATATTTTGTTATTATATATGATAGCATCATACTACAAAATTCATGGTTCGTAAAGTAACAAAACTGGCCAGAATGATCCGTTCTTTATGTTATTTTTTTTTCTTGGTATTTTGTACGCTAGTGCCGCGATTTAGAGTTTTTTATGTTTTATTTATTTTTTTTTTTTTTTTTTGGTCTCATATACGCAGTAAATTTGTTGTGATTTCTGTTAGTTCTGTTTGATACAACTTCCTTTCTCAATGGTAATTTTTGTTTATGCTAATTCAAGCAGATTTCCTCTGAAATCCCAAATACAATCTTCCTCCTTGTAAGATGCCTCAGTTCGATCGCTGACAGGGCAAATTTCGTCACTCCAATCGGGACTAAACACTCGAAATCCCACTTCTGGTACCAATATCGTGAAAAGACACTCCAGTAATACGTATATTCATGCTGTTCAACTACATTTTCTAGCGATTCTATCAAAATTCAGTTAAACAAAGTTGCTTTTTACATCATTTTGAAAGTGTGTGGTAGTATCTGCAGCTCTTCAGCCGAAAAAAAGAAAATGCGCACTCTTGGTTTCAACTTGGCTGCCTAACCAAGGTTTTAATCTGTAAAATCACTGACTGGTGAAGGATAAAAATACAGTCAATCATATACTATTATATTTTGCCGTTCAAACCGATCATCGTTTAACTTAATTTACAAACCAATAAAAAATAATCCCTTAAACTGAGATCCGGATTAATTAATTTTCCCAAAGTTTTAAGTTTTGCTGTTTAAATAAAACCTTGATTGTAATTTCAGAAACAAACTAAAATGGCGGAGGACGCTCCTGAAAACCCCGTAGCAGGCCAGGACCAAGGAGAAGAAACAGCTGCAGAACCTGTAGTACAACAGGCTGAGGCGGAGCAAGCCTCAGAAGAAACTGGTCAGGTGGAAGCACCCGTTGAGCAGACCTCAACTGAAGTGGAAGCACCTGCTGAACAAACTGAAGCACCCGCAGAACAAACTGAAGCACCCGCAGAACAAACTGAAGCACCCGCAGAACAAACTGAAGCACCCGCAGAACAAACTGAAGCACCCGTAGAAGAGACTGAAGCACCCGCAGAACAAACTGAAGCACCCGCAGAGCAAACTGAACAAACAGCAGCAGAAACTGCACAGCCAGAAGAGCCAGCCGAGCAGTCAACACAACAAGCTGAGGCTGCACCAGTAGAACAAACTGAGGCTGAGCAGGAAACTCAACAGCAGCCAGCAGATGGCGCTGGAGAACAGGAAACGGCTCAGGTACTTCCCAAAGACAGTTGGTCTTTCATGGATTTGGGAAACCATCTTAGACTACATAGTTTTGTTAGTGTCACTTGAAAAAAAAATCAATATTAAATAGTTTTTACTGGATTTAAAGTTACCTGAGACTGGTATGTTATATTTAAGGACAATAAAAATTTTCAGTCAAATGAATTAAAAATCTAGATGCCTCACTGTTCTTCCAGGAAGCAGATGTCACAGAGAAGCCTGCAGAACAGGAACAGCAAGCTGCCGAAGCCGAGCCAGTGCCGGCAGCCCCGGCGGCGGAGAAAACTCAGTCTTCGGAAGTATGATGTTTGCTTCGCACGTGGTTCATCTACTATTGGCATGAAATAGGATTTAAAATGCCTTTTTGTTAGTCTTTAATGTTATACGGCAATGCATCGAGAAAAAATTGAAAACTTTTATGTTGAAATTCTTTGTTTTTCTCGACTGAGTAGCAGTAGTGCCAGTATCTTTGTTTACATTTAATTTCCTGTGATACTGTATGTTGAGAATTCTACAAACTTTCGGTTTGAATATCATAATTCAGAATTACGACTTAGTAACTGAACGTTTTTATTGTTTGTTTTAGCCGGAAGCGCCTGCCATCGGACAAGTTGCTGCTTCAACGACGCCAGTACCAACAGATCAACAGGAACCGGAAGTTGATCCTCATGCCGCATCCCCAACCCCCCGCACAGCCGAACAGTCAAGTGCAACCTGTACAGGTATTTTCAGTTACAGTCATTAAAACAGTAACTGAATCAACATTTGGTTTATTTTATGCCATTTTAAAGATAGATAGCAAAGGATGTTCTTAAAATAATCATTATCGACATTTCTTAATGTGAAAACAGACTTTTCTTGAACTTTTTATGTTTATGTAAAAATAAATGCGCTTAAAATCAATTTAATTTAATTATGTCACAGTCAAATTCATGTTGATGCCAAGTGGTCAAGTACACACGGAAAGGTGCGGACTAAGCCAGACTTTATTTGAACTAAAACAACACCTGAGTAATGAGCTCAAAACTCCTGCAAGCGTCATCATTCTTACCAAGGATGGTAAATATATATATATATTTTTTTATTTGATAAACATCAACAATGTGGAAATATTGTGCATTTAACCTTTTACAGCAGATTTTAAAACATTGCAAATGGTAAACCGATTGAAATCAAACTTTTTATTGAAAAAGAATATTTTAAATAAAATCAGGGAATTTGAAAATTGCAGTATCCACATTTGGACTTTCACCATTCCTTAACAAATTTTCACTTAAGTAATACTCTTTAAAACTGAGTAAATTTCTTTTTAATTATTTTCTTTTATTAAAAAGTTTTACCAACTAATTCTTAAAAAAAATGTTGGAGGGCTCAAGGTATATTAGAGGTATGTTATGTGTGACAGGCAAACAAACGGAAGATAAACAAACATTACCGGAGCTTGGCGTTGGTCCGAATGGTACCGTGCAGCTTGAAATTTTATCAGCAGACCCAAACAATTACCCCATAAAAACACTGAAAAAAAGACAAGACTATCAGATGCCTGACGTGATCACTGTTCGAGTGTTTACAGGTATTTTCTATATACTCGTTTAAGTGTGGAAAGTATAACTAGTACACTGTTCAGTCATTTAATAAACTGAAGTGTCATGGTCGAATTGAAAGCTGAATAAATTAGAGACAGTTATGTGTGAACTGATTCTTGTCTTTAATGACATGTTTGATATTTGGAGCACTGCAGAAAAGTAATATGTACTTTTTCAATATAAATAGAAACCAATGAGGTTAAAGACGTTGTCGTGGAGATTGAAAGAGCAACGAGAAAGAAGCCATTCTTAGGAGGCTACCGGCATAAAAAGAACGGTGTTGAGTATCACCATGCCTCTGCCCAAACCATGCAAAAGCCACGACCGCCATCAAATGTAGAAAAATACTGCAGGTGAGATTTAGTTTATATTTTCATTAACACGGAATTGTAGCCGCAAATGATTATTAGTCACAGGAACTTAGAGCCTATAATAGTGCTAAAACTCCCTTTTCACTTCATTTCAACATAAAAATACACACATTTTTACCGAACACGTGAGTTTTAAATTAAAGTAAGTTTAAGTAACGCTTTTTTATTGTCAGTCATTCAGTGATATTTTTTTAACTTTTAGAAGGATATATCATTTGCATATTTTCAGGGACACGCAAACAAGCGAACAGCGGCACGAAGTTCAGCAGACGACAAACAGCATGGCGACGCAGATGACGAAAATCGGTGTCTACGTCAGCAACATGCCCGATAAACTCGTCATTCCCGGCAAATACACGACCGCTGCCGAATACAAAAAGAACATTTTCAACAGGGTGCGCTCTAAATTTGGATGAATTGAAAAAGTAGATTATATTTTTAAACGCGCAGGGGAACACTCATCTTTTCTATTTTTAGACATAGGATAAATTAAGTACTTTATTCAAGCCTGTGTGTTGATTTTAATGAACTTATTCAGTCAAGCAGTTTTTTTTTGCGCAGTTATGATAGCTATTGCATTTTAAAATATTTCCTAAAGAGTAAAGAAAAGAAACGGTATGGGCTGCATTGAATTTCTTTTATGTCACTGTTTAAACAGGTGCTGATTATACAAAAGTATTACCGCCGCTGGCTTGCAAAGCGCTATGTGGAGAGAGTGAGGGAGGATAAAGCAAAACGCCTCGAGTGGGAGAGGGAAGAAGAGCTGAAAAAGAAAAAAGAAAAGGCAGATAGAATTAAGAGAGAATTTGAAAGACGAATGAACCCCAAAACACAAGAAGATTTTGATTTACTTTACCATGCACTTGAGAGTAAATATTCATATTTTTTCTTGTATAATAAAGAGACTAAGGTACATTCACTAAGTTATCAGCGATACGTTAATTAGTATGACCCGGTTTATTTCGAGAGGGAAAAGTGACTGTGGAATGGTTTATCAAGAAGAATTGATATTCTTAGCACTTGTTGTTATTTTCATTTTTATACGGCGTTACCCCGGAGGTAAGACCGACAGTGAAACTAAATTGGTCCCTTTTTCAGGGTAGTACTCCTATCCCGAGATTCTACTGCTTAAATACGTGGACTTTTGTGTTTTAGAATGGAGACAAGAGGAATTAGAGAGAATAAATGCCGAGCTGACAGGAGCGGAAAGAAAGGCAGCCTTGTGCCAGCTGTTAGACCAAGAAACACAACTGATTGCGTCAATAGGGCGGCACAAGCTAGATGCCGATGATGAAAATAGAACGAAGGCCATTCAACACTTTTTAGAAAAGGTATAAATATCTGTTTCTTCTGTGTTCAGCACTGTTTATATATTTGAGTTTTTCTGCACTTAAATATGCTTACCTTCGTAGAGGTAAATCTTCATTGTAACGACTGACAATTTACGAATATTATATTTTTCAGAAGAAGGCTAAACGAGGTTTCAGTAACAATCTTACCTGTGAAATAGTCAAGGTCACGGACATGACGCAGTTAGGGTTATTCAAATATTACGTGCCGCAATAAAACTGTCTACGTTGCAGAGATTTCCTATCGAAATTAGAATATTTTATAAATGATATAATTGTTGCCAAAAGTTAGTGAAGTAGCAGATAAAAATTGTGTCTAAAAAGCATAAATATTTCACAGACTGTCAATAAAAGAAATCGCAAGTGATTGATGAACTATCAATAAACAAAACCACAAATACTTGAGTCAGTCAAAGAATTGCCAATACTTGGGTTGCTTTCGACAATAAATCCCAAATGTCTGATAGGCTATCAGTAAACAAAATCACAAATAATCAATGCACTAATAATTACAAAAATCATAAATTCTACGTAGGCGGTCAGTAAAAAAAATCGCGAGGACTTGCAGGGCTGTCAAAAAAGGAAGACAAATACAAATAAAAGTTGTCAATCAAATGATTGTGAATACTTGACAGGCTGCGGCGCCGAAGAAGTGGAAGGGGCGTGACGGGAAGGTGACGGAGATGGACACGCCGTACACGATCCGCGCGCAGGAACTACGCGACATCTACAACAGCATCAATATGAAATATCTCACGCAAGACGAACGGCTCGATGTACTGCTGACGCTTAAACATACGGTTAAGGTGTGTTTGTTGTCCACGCTGTCACTGAAATAACATACTGATTGTAAAGAATGAAATTTTGATTTCTTCGTAAAGATTATGCAGATTTCTTTCCTGTGTAATTGAATTGATAATGTTTTCTTGCACTTTTTATAGTCATGCGATAGAAAGAAAAGTAGAAAATTGGTAAATTACTCGAGTAAACTTTAATTTTGTATTTGCTGGACGAGTATTTAATGTATGAATGCTTGAGAAGAAATGTTTACTGTAATGTCATGACATTTCTTATTTAACGTGAATTCAATTGTATTGTTTTAGGAGCATGATTGTAAACTGACTCAGGAAATTATAGAACTAATTGACCGGGAGGCAGACTTATTAATGCGCGGAGTAAAAGAGTCCAACTTGGAAGGATTAAGACGACGAATTAGTACATTATTCTTGCAATATATCAAAACGCCAACATTCAACCCAGAAGCCGCTCGACTTCTTAAAGTATGGCTGCTTCTCTTTCTATTACACCAGTAATTTTGTAAACACTGTATAACTGTAAATTTGCCGGAAGCGTGCACATGTGTTTTGTATAAAAACGCGGCTTATGATCTCTTAGGTAACGACATAAAGTATTTACTTACGAAGATACTCAGCTAACCAGAAAATTGAGAACAAAGGTTTTTTTTTTTTTCCTTTTTCTTTCTTTTTTTTTTTTTTTTTTTATTTCAGTTGTATTTCTGTTGAAAGTGTTAAAATGACTACATGTACCGTCCTTTATTTCCTCGTAGGTGCCTCAAGACCCGGCTGTCCTGCGTAAGGATATTTACTTCTGCCAGAGCTGTAACCAATACAAACCTTCTACGGAATTCCAACTCACGTCCAACTCCAGTTCTGTGGGCAGGTGCCGAAAGTGCAACAAGATCGACAACGATGCCCGTGTTAGGCAGGATTATAGCCACTACAGGTCAGTGCCTGGATTTCACTGTGTGTATATTCCGTGATAAACGCATAAAATGTGTGGTTTTTTATTGTTTTTTTTTTCACACGTAACGCTGCTGTATTGTGATATTGTCGCTCAACTCATTTAATAATTAAAAGAGAGAAAGAGATAGAGTCATCTCTTTTGTTCGAAGAATGCAATTTAGAGAAGGGGACCAAACTGTTGTTGCAGGTACATGGTCAGAGCCTTGCGCAGGTCAGAAGAAGCTTATGGGGACGGCAGCCAGATTGCCTACTTGCTGCAGGTACATTAAGTCCCCTTAAGTGGTTATATCCAGAGTCCCATAACCAGACTGTGATTGGTAAAAAAAACGAGAGCTCATTTCGTGTAAATAAATTTGTCGAATAGATTTTATCTGTTATTGAAATTTTCTTCCGTTGGATTATGAAAAATACACTGTGGAAAAAAAGTACACTCCAAAATTTATTATAGTATAGTTTCAATAACATCTGCCCTAAAGTTGTAAATACTGATTTATGTAAAACAAAATGAGGAGATCTGTATCAGCTGCGCCTAAAAAATGACATATCTCTTTTGGTTTGTTTTTAGGAGGGTGATTTGCGCCATTTGGTGGAGAACGTTTGGAACAGCCAGAGCATATTAAGTGCGTGGGAGGACCTCTACGACCTGGTGCTGGTCAGATGGGACAAGCACATGGAGTGGTCGCCATGGAACTGTATCCTCATCACGAAAGAAGAAGCCGCTTCTCATGCTAAGCTCGAGAATCTGGATGAGGTGAGGCTTTGTGATTTAATGCACACGTGACAAATGTGCTCGTTCAAAAGTTAAGTGAAGAGTTATTGTGGTATTCCGCCCCCCCCCTTCCTCTTCCCCCCTCCCCCCCCCCCCCGATAGTCATGTGACATTTCTGGTTTAAAACTTCAAAGCAGTAAATTGTACGGATCTGCTGTATACTGTTGACATCTTTTATGAGATGAGTCAGACTGTTGATCATTAGCGTGCATCAGTCTGGTACCACCGAAGGCACAAAAGGAAACATGTTTATTATTGTGACACTTGGTTTTTTGCAGGCGTATGGCAAGACACTGATACATAAAGTAAAACATAAGCACACGCTTGCGCGCAACTACTTTTCGCGCTTGCCTGGCATGGCGGAATATATGCGCGGCCGCTCCGATGGTGCCGTACTTCCACAGGGGCCTACCGTCTCCGGCAAAGCTGTACCTGTGGCTCCCGTGCAGTGACGCGGCAAATGGCACACAGCACTGTTCCCCCTATTTTAATAACATTGCCAAAGTTTGCCTTAGTTGTGTTGTGAATAAGGCAACTTACGTCGTCTCACGGAATATTTAACTGCTGAACGAGCATGTTGCTGTTTTCAACGGCGACAGAAGAAAGAAGATGGGACACTTAAGATACTACTTGTATTGAAGTATGAGAAACATGCCATACCAGTTTGATAAAAATGTAAGTAATAGCCATCCGTCCTACATTTTTATGTGAATTGTAATTTTCAATATATATCTGCAATATTTCAAATGTGAAATCGACAATTTGTATGACACTGTGAAGTCAAGTGAGTGCATTCTGTGATAAGATATACATTGTTGTGGTAGTAAGTTTGCGAGTAATTCGGTTGTTTTTGTTAAAGAATGCTCGCATACCAGAAATTGATAAAAGATTTCTATTAATGTGGGCCATAAACTTTATTTGAATAAATCTTGACGAGAAGGGAAAGATGTCCTTTTCTTTCACTATTCAGTACACAAATATGTCTTAATAGACTGGCATAGATTTACCATTGTCTGTATAGGCTTACGTAAGCAGTAAAGTGCTATGTTCAGAATGGCACTTTATGTTACACAAGACAGCCCTGGTGAAAATATCCTCATTTTGTTTTTAAATGCATACGTACTACACCCAAGAACATACTCGCCTAAAGAGGAGCTTTCAAGAGTCCTGAAATACATGGAAAGAACCCATAAAAAGGCATCATTCGTGTTTTGATTTGCGTTTTGGTCTCTATGCTGGACAATCGTGCCTCGCACATTGAGTATGCAAGCCAAAGAACCACAATGTAGAGTGTGGTTACTGTGTGTCCACCGAAAGAATTTACATGTACAGTCTGTTATTTTTAAATAGGCATCTCGTTTTGGGGGCTGTATCATCGCCATTTCCATTGCAAAGTAGAATCTTTTCAGTTTTGCATCATTACCTGCGCATCAGGTAATTTCTGACAAAATATTATGCACTTAATAACTAAAATGAGAATGTAATCGCCGAAAATTTTTTTCTATTTTTTTAGAAAAGGATTTTCATTTTTTGCTATTTGAAACCTTTGGAAAATGATCAAATATCATTGCTCTCTAAATGCGGAAAATTGGGGATGTTTCCCACATCCAATCAACGTTGCGTAAATGTTGCAAATAGAAGTCGAACCAGCGTCTATCGCCCAACGTTGTACAGACGCAGGAACATCGACGATGTTTAGACCCCGGGACAATTACACTCTAGAATCGCCATCTTGGCAGCGACAATCATAGTGTGGTCACCCTCCATTATTACCCACCCTTGGGTCATCCGGTGCCGCAGGATACCGGTATTATGAAGTCGATTTCCAGGAATATTTTCCGGAAGTAGTGTAGAAACAATTTGCGCGCTCCTGAAATTCTCACATTTTTCGTCCTTGTTTTATCTATTTACGATTTATAATTTATATTGTTCTAATAATTTTGAATTTGTCGCCATTTTAGCTGAACGCTGTGGGGGTGGGTAAGATCAGGTTCCCTAATCTGGCAGACTTGCCCTACACACGCAGATATGCAGACGACCAAAAAATATCCGGTTTGATGATAGGGAATGGCAATTGCTACCTTAGATGCCTGACCTACATCTCAACGGGAAACCAGGGATGCCCACAAGGCCTTTCGCAGTCCTGCCCGTCGGTATATATGGGAAATGACTTAGGGGGTACCCCAGGAGGGCACATAGGAGGTGGGGAGAGAGAGAGAGAGAGAGAGAGAGAGAGAGAGAGAGAGAGAGGGGGGGGGAAAGAGACAGCTCGAGAGAGAGGCAGAATTACAATTAGCAAATATTTACTTATTTTTAGTCAACATTAAGCATTATTGACCACAAAAGGTCAACATTTGCGCAACCGGTCAAAAATATTCTAATTGGCGGTTTGATAACAAATAACTGCAATATTTAATTTTGCACTGCAGTCAGCCGTGAAAAATGATTGCTTTGGGAGTCTACCAGTCTGATTACAGCATTTGCAAAAGCCGTGACTAACAAGTCCAAAGACATTCCACATGCAATTGACCTTAAATTGTGGTGGCCAATAAGTACAGATCGTAAGAATGTATACCTCAAGTGCATTTACTATCTTGCTGTGAATTTTATTGATAACATGTTACTTAACTGAATGATATCTTAAAATAATAATTAAGACACAAATATTCACTTGCAAAATTAAAAATTTCCTTTTTTTTTTAAACATATAAATTCCACCTATAAAGTAGAAAGTGTGGCGTTTTGTGGCCTATAAATAGTTTGACTTCGACGATCTACCCGGGGTTATGACGCGGTCGTAGATCCCCCGACAAAATACTATAAGTTCTGTTAGAACAACCTTTGGGCCACCCCCTAAACAACCGTCACCCATTTCTGTCCTCTGTTCTAAAGACTAGATTCTTGTTGCATGGGAATGACTCTGGACAGGGCGTTTAAACATCACGTGTAGCTTTTTTTTTTTTTTTGAGGAGGGGGGGGGGGGGGTTGGACAGCACAGCTATTTTGAGAAAGTGAATGCAGCACAGAAATAAGATTTTGGGAAATAAATTTAAGGCACTTTGGGATGATTTTAAATTAAGTGAGATTCCATAGATCGTCATTTGTACACGAACACAATATATTCTCAGACAGTAAGATTATTGTGTGAATATTTCTAGTCTGTGATTTGGAATGTTTACAAACAAGTGGGTCTGTGGATAACTGGCAGAACTTTTTAAGCTGATTTTTTTTGTTGAACTTTACGAGTAAAATATTCTGCCTTAGTCTAGGCCTTAATGCAGCCTAGGGTATTTGCAACTCCGTATGTTACGCGTTTTAGGATAATTAGGATAATGCTGGAAAATGTAACTGTTACGGCGGAAAGTTTTGAAAAGAGCAATTTGGCGTTCGCGGTTCAACTATACTGTGACACTTTTTAAATAAACCCCTCCAGTTTGCTTGTTTTTTCATAAAAATGCTAAAAGTTGAATTATAAGTCGTAAAAAGCCTTAGCTTCAGAGCTACCAAACCCTCGACGCATTGTTGTTATTATTATTGTATTATTATTAACAAGAGTGCAGTGTTAGTAAGCAACTGCTTAATCCAGATTCTGGCGACAGTGGGATAACAGTTTCGGAGAATTTACCTCTACAAAACGCTGCGATAAATTCCATATTTTTCCAACTTGCACCCCCTTTTTTACGAATTCTCCTTTTTTTATTTAAAAAAAACATCATCATAAAACATCGTATATTTCTCACTATCTATAACCTCACGATTTATTTTGTTATCGCCAAGGTTAAGTTCCTTAAAACCTACATACTCTAACTCACGCTTTCCAAACTCCAGTTTTGTCCGTTTTTTTATTCTCGAATGAAAAAAAAAAGCAATCCCATGTTTGGTTTATTTAGAAAATAACCTGATGCTACACATATTTTATACGCGTTATCGCTGACGTAGAAAAATAAAGCAGAATATTTTCCAATAAATTTTACAAAAAGGTGTTCTGTATTGCACTTTTTTTGCCTGAACAGATTAATAAAATGTGCAGCATAAAAATTTTTATAAATTTATATATTTGTATTAGGAAAGGGGATATCGAGTGTAGTCAAGCAGTTTGTATACGGCTGTTCCACTTTCCTTGTTTTCAAGGCCGGCACGGCCGACGGACGAACAGACAAACTACTGCACCCTACATTTTAATACTTTTTGCTCTTTTCGCTCAGTTTTAAGGGCACAATGAAACCCTTAATATAGTAAAATAGAGGGGTAGAGATTATAAGCCAACTGCCTCATCAACAGAGATATCAGCTTCGTTCACGCTTTGCAGAAAACTTGTTCATACTGGGCGTCAAACGGGGAAAAAATAAGTAATCTTTGTTCACGATTTTTTATTTCGAATTCATTTTTTCACAGAAAGGACGAATAAATAATCAGAGGAAACATATGTACATAATATGTTTACAGAAATAAATCGAAACGACAGAAATATAGACATCGGGTATGCAAATACTAACAAAAATTTGGCAACTTCTTACAACATACTTTTAAAATTCTATCCAGAAACCTTTTCACTTACACTCTTTCACCATGCACGCATTACCCTTCAATATTTAAGCAATAACAACAAACACTAAAGGATAAACTCAAAACCGTGGTAAATAGCTTTGATGTATGAACACAACAGTTTTATAACGTTCTCATGAAACAAATGTAAAGGAATTTGATCATGCGCAATTAAACAGCGCCCCAGTTCATAAACACGATAAAAGCATTAGAATGTAACCACAACGTGCATAATGTTAGCCATTGTGCGCAACACAGCAAACATTTTTATGTGAGAATATTTCACGTGTTTGTGTTCACCTAAAAATATTTCTATCCCCGCGAGGCCGAAAAAAAATACAACGACTTGTTTTAGTCATAATGGAATATGTACAAACACTTAAAATGTAACCACAGCCGAGGCAATGCAAATACAACTATAGACCCAACACCCACATTCCTTTCTGAAATCATCCGATAGCGTAAGTGCACGCGAAAAATACGCACACATAACTTACAACTAATTGAATTCTTTCGCACTGATAATTCAATACGTCTTTCATTACTCTCTACGCCCACTCAAAGCAACCCTTGACTAGTTCTTTACTTTTCTTTTTTAATGAAATAACATTCAATACACTCGCTAGCTGTATTAGTACATATTTTTAGATTTGTTTCTACAAATTAGCAAAGGGTTGAAGTTAATTACCTTTGCTAAAAATAACAAATTTCATTCGCGTTTCAAGTGTTACTATCGAGACTGCAATAGGCGATAGATAGCGCTTGCCTTTTCGTCTTGAACAACTTCACAAATGATTTAAATAGTACTAAAAGAATCGAAAGAACCTTTCGTACCACTAACAGGCATCCTCATGTGTGCTACTATCGCCCAAATAGCACAGTTGCTATAACGGTTGGTAGGGAATTTTTTATGCCGCACTGTAATAAGCCATTTACCCCCCCCCCCTACCCCCTCCCCCCAGACTCTAAGTTAACACTTTGGAGAAATCTTTACGTTGCACAGCAAGCCGACGTTCACAACCCATTTAAAACAATCTTTATCCCTGTGACGCAGAAACAAAATTGTCAACAAATAACCCAATATTATGCAAATGAAGATTCTTACAGATTTACAGTCACATTTAAACAGGGAAATTAAAACAAAGATATACTCGGATACTGTTACTGAAAATATGTCATTATTCTTACGACAGCTTTTAATCTTACGCTACAGCTATGATGTAGACTCAAGTTATGAAACTCGTAGATGAATTTCTCCCCCAGGGACCAGACCTGGCTTCCCATAGCTTACGGAAACCAGGTCTGGACTTGGGTTGTGAAATTCAGCCATAGGGTCAGAACCCTAGATCTCGAAACTAAATAACACAACAAAAATCTTACGCCCGCATAAGAGTCGTTCTAACACAAACATCACACCGCAGTGTTGTCAGTTTCGCATGGAATTATACTTTTTATCCAACAGTATTTTCAAATTAACACTCAAATACAAAGTCAATGCAATATTAAATCCTGCTGCACACATTCATATCCAGGCTGTGACGATGAATGTCTCTTGGAGACGTCACTCATACTATGCTCGTTGCAATGCACTCGTATATGTTTTAACAGAAAAGAGGCATTTTAACTGCGTCGGCAAGCTGGTTGCAAAAAAACGTCTACTTTTCGTAACTAAATCCTGCTTCCCAGAACGAGAGGGATTTCTGTCTTGCTCTCTTCACACGCGGTGTGCGTTCGAGATTTATTTACAGCGTCAGACAAGAAACGACTAGCGCACGAAGTGAGTAATTCAGTTGTTACGCTCACATTCTCAGGGCTTCGCTCGGCATTCGGGAGAGAAATCCATGCAAGTACTTCACACGAAATTGCTGCCACGAGCTTCAACATGCAAACAGGCATCAAAACACACTCTCACTTATTTTTTTTAAACTCCAAGCTGCACTAGCATGACGTCATGCCTTGCATTGAATAAAACAGATCACTATAATCATTTTTCGTCCAAAAAAAATCCAGGTTAGAGTTCTGTTGCTTTTCCTTGAGCGTTGACACCAGTGTGTTTTAACAAATTACCATGAGACATTGTATGTGTTGGCTAATGGCACAAAACATAACATGCAAAATAGAATTTAACTTGTTTCAGTCATAGAATTGATATCGGAAGAATTCCATGGAAAGGAAGGGCTGCCTAGAATATAAA
This sequence comes from Protula sp. h YS-2021, assembly GCA_949752745.1. NCBI lineage: Eukaryota > Metazoa > Annelida > Polychaeta > Sabellida > Serpulidae > Protula > Protula sp. h YS-2021. Next base: position 62,413,175 of record OX457027.1, on the reverse strand, counting down.
ACCAGAACACCATTTCTCATCATGTCTATGCTATGTTGATGATCACTCATTTACGTGCGGATACGTCATGTTGACGGTTGACCTGTCGTAGCTATGTGGGGACGTGCTGACGTCACGCCCGGCCTTAATGCGTAACCAGGTGTCGCCCAGGGCTTTGGTGAAATGTTCGTCAACTGAATTACTGTCATGTTCGGCTTCCGTTTGTACTTGAATTTGTCTCCAAGTTTGTTTACCCAATGCCTTTGCGAAATGCTCATCCACTGTACCTGCAATTTATGAAAAAACACATAATCGCATGCAATTGACAATTCATTCCATGTTTACGCTAAAGTATTTTAAACTAGAATTATGACTCTCAAAACGTGCAAGCCTAATCTACCCGGAAAATATCAGACGATCCTATTTTACTTAAAGGAATGATGAAACGACTGGTCCCTAAAAATTAGATGCAGAGTAAACAACAACGCGCCAAGAATATTTTGATTACATTTACCAATGGTAGGAACGCCCAGCGTATAGCGTTGCGTAGGAATTAAAACCTCAGGACCAAGGGCTGCAGAGTAAAACCAATTCGGTAAATTTAACTGGGGTTTGGTCAACTCATCCCAATGCCAACTCATCCCAATGCCAACTCATCCCACTTTTTTCATACCAACTCATCCCACCCTGAAAGTTTTAAATAGTTGTTTTTTTGTTGTTTTTTTTTAACTTTGACTGGTTTTATTGATTATTCTTTTTGTTTGTAATGTGAAAATAAATAAGTTAAACATACCCGACACCGTGACCAGTTTGACTTGTGATTCCGCCAGTACGTTTGCATCGCCACCCGTAGGTTTATGCATGGCGGACGGGCATCGCGGCGGCGTTGGGGTACGCGGCGAGGCGGAGGAGGAGCGAGACATATACTCCGGATACGCACTGCCAAGGGAACGCCGGAAGTGCTCCTCTATCGCTGGGTCGCACGTGTCTGAAAACAAAGTAACTTCGATACAACTTCCGGGCAATAAATGGCCAGAAAATTCGAAAAAAAAAAGAAAAGAAACGAACAGCTTTAACTTATACACTAACTTAGGAAACTTTTTTTTGCCGCTACACCATACGCCAATGGGCGCGCTTGGGTGAGTGTAAGTGGTGTAAGTAAATTAACACTGATGTTAAGGATTTTACTTAACGTTGGTAACTAACTTGTTATACTTAAGATTTCATGGGTTTACATGGTCATATAACCGTCCCATATACGTTTAAATTCACTTTAATGGTCACAGCCCCTTTCTTCATCAGACAGCAACTAAAGAAAGAAGGAAATCACTTCAAACCAAACTAAGCGTAAGCAAGCACAAAACACCACGATGGACAAGTCAAGTAATCTAGGATCCCCTTTCATTTCAAGGTTTATAGATTAATTTTGCCCATTGAATTTCCAGTTGCTTACCAAGAACCGAATGACCTACTTCCTGTGAGCTTATTGTATAATATTCTGTGATAGGGTCCATATTGATTATTCATAAGACACTGTATTATCTACCAGATCTACCGTCACATATATTTCCCCTATACATGCGCATGACCGATTAGCCTTTATCACTTGTAAAAACAAAGACATTGGCGATGACATATGTTTACTTTGCTTTACCCCACATAGTCATAACTTCAAATGATTCTTAGTCACTACTGCATTAGAGGAAGTACTTAGAAGGATCAGACTGCATTACATCACGAAAAAGTACACAGCTGTGATAGTGGTGGTCATTTCTACCACACCTGAATCATATCTACTCCAGCTTATTTTTATCCGCTTTTTAGCAGATCATTACTGTCAATTTTTTGGCTATTTTTTTTTCATATGTCAAAGTAAGTCCGATGTTATCATCGTGACTTCACCGTCAACTTTTTCTGAAGTAGTTTACAGGAAGTGACACACGAAATGCATGTCACCGATCCTGACGCACAGCCGAAAAAAAGGAACTTCAATAACAGCTGGTGTTGTTTTCATGAGACGAGGATGTAGGAATATTTAAAATTCACAACCACATATGTACTTCATATAAATAGACTTCAGCTGTGAGCAAACTTTCAAGGTTTTGCCTACGTAATACTACCCACCAATTTTATTTTAATACATCGTGGAATGTTTTCAGAAAAAATTGCCACAGGCGTTTTTAACAACAGTCGCGTATACAAGGCCATATGCTGTGAAAAGATTCACCGAAATAAATAAAAAAAAATATATCAACCTGAATCCACATCCCGGTGCGTTTTCGCCTCCATGTTTGGCAAGCTCGCCCCGTGCACGGGCGTAGGGTAGAAGACCATGCCATTATAGGTCATGACGCGCCTGCCGGCCACTTTCTCCGGCACCCCAGGGCTGCTTGAATCCTCGCCGCGACTCGACGCCTGCGTAATGACTGAAGCACGCGGTACAGACGCCTGTCTGGCGTGCGCGGCAGATACAGTTAGGTTCAGCGGTGTGTTGTTATCCGTGCGTTCTGGCAAGGGGAAGCTCTGAGCCGGAAGTGACGCCAGTCTCTGTGATGGGTGCGCCCGTTCAGTCGCAAACGGTTGCCACGGTTGTTGACTAGAACCATTTTGATTGGTAGTTGAGCGGCCATGTTGCGATGACGTAAGAATCTGTGATGACGTTATGAATTGTTGTGATGAATAGTTGGGTGGCAGTGGCGATGAAGATCCAAAGCTATTAGGATACGACCTGAAACGTACCAACAAGAAAACTGGTCTTAGGTGGCCGCAATAACATGAAGAACGAAAGTTCTTTTTCTCTCTCCACCGCGCCTCCGAGCTCCACAAATAACAAGAATATGTAGAAGTTGAAAAAACCATGACAACTGTTTTTGAAAACGCCCCAACAGCCTTTTTTTTTTTTTGGACTATACAGCTTTCCTTACAATTTGAATCATTGTTCTTTTCCCCCTATTCACAAAAACAAAGTTAACGGTGTTGGTTATTTATTTATTTTTGTTCAGAAAGATAAGATGAACACAGACTGAACATATCTCCTCAAATCATGTTCAAGACGAGTACTCGATTAACTAAAAAATTCTCTTTTTGTTTTTGCAACATAAAACCACTTCAGTGCAGTTTCTCTCCAGCCCACACTTGGCTTGTTAGACAGTCTAAAATCTGGCAAATGTAGATCACAGCCTCGAGTGTGATAAACTTGAGCTGTAAAGAAACAGCCACCGAATAAAAAATAGTCTTTTGCTTTTAAGCTGGCAGCTTTCGGTGCGAATGTATACAAGCCGATTTCACTGCTCCCAGCGGAGAAGCGTAGTCGGCTGAACGACGCAAGCTCAGAGTTTCAACTTATTTCGTGCCAACAGAAAAGAAAGTACGTGTACTTTCCTTGCCTTTTGTTTTATCATTCGCCAATTATGAATCGTCCTACAGAACCTGGGGCTAAGTTTTGAACCAAGTACCTGCAATTGTTCTTTTGTGTGTGTATATATGTGTGTGTTCGGGGGTAGGAAGGGCAGTTTAGTTGGGAAACCCTTACCTCCGTTTATTATTAGAAATAAAAAATATCCAAATCAAAACAAAATAGCCAGTGGTCTCAGCGGAAAAGCAGGTGTGCTTAATGCTATTCAGATTTAGCAGCTTTTTTTTTTTTTTCGTTTTTTTTTTCTTTAATTGAGGACTTACGTATGTGCGGATGGACACTTGCGCGATTCCTCCTGCGATGCCGACGATGAACTATGTGACGTGTAAGGCGGCGGGGCAGGAGGGCTTTCTCGCAATCTCTTGCAGGGCTGGTCATAATCAGGAGACTTGGGTGTCTGTCTCTGCACATCGACGCTCCGTTTTAATGCAGCTTCTCCTAAAAAAAAACATAAAAATGGATATATCTCTCGGGTCAAAGTTAGGAACTCAAAAGAGATTTTCCTTGCGGCTGGCATTTGATCGAACCAGTAACAATTGCTATCATGAATTTATCGCACAAATTCTCTGCTTGTACTAACACTATCATTTTCCTGTCAAAAGAACAATGTTTAGCGGTGCTTTGCAGGATCAAAAACCACACGCCCGCGCGAGAAATTGAGGATTACTATCAATGCAGGTATCGCGGTCATACGGAAAATGTGTTGTTGTTCTTAGGACTAATTTACAACTCTTTTATGCAATACTTTTTTACATTATAGAGTATGAGTATCATAAATATATATTCCTTCGCTCCATAAAAATTCAAAAGGCTGCCGTGCAGAAGAACTGAGAAATCGCGTACAAAAGTGCTCCCACAGTACCCCCACAAACAAAAAATTTGGTACCAGTTTGAAGTTTCAGCTTCGTCAATTTCTGGTCAAATTCAAAAATAATGGTCAAATCCAGGTCGCACAACTGCAACATATGTTATTACTTCGCACAAAAAATCAAAAGGCTGCGGTTAAAGGTGACTGAGAAATCGCGCGTACAAAAGCGGGGGCATCGTGGCCCAACAAACAAGAAATCTGGTCAAGTTTGAAGCTTCACAGTTTCATCAATTTTTTGTCAAATTCAAAAATAACCCGAGGTCGCACAACTCCAACACATGTTGTTACTTCTCACTAAAAATAAAAAGCCTGCGGTGAAACGTGAGTGAGTAACCGCGCGTACAAAAGTGGGGGCACTGGTGGGGGACAGCCAGACGGACAACGAGCGTTCTATAAGTCCCCCGCTCCGCGCGTACCGCGGCGGCGGGGGACTAACTACACTATCAACAGAACACTCGAAAGTGCTTGATCATGACAGACTTGAGATGACTCACTCGCAGCTTTGCACGTCAGGCACTGGCAACCGATTATCCCGTCTGAGAACTTCAAATTGGTCGAAGAGAAACATCCAGGGTCCCAAAACGACCCTGGGTCCAATCTCGGATATATAAACCATTTTAGCATTATCCTTACAAATCAATCATATCCAGTCAACAAAAGTAAAATCGCTTCTGTGTAAGTATGTAATGACTGCTATCTGTGCTCAATGTGTACCAATAATATATTACTCAGACAGAAAATACAGTTTATGTCGCCAACTTTATCTTAATGTAAGTTTATTTATATATATTTCGTGAAATCCTTCTCATTTCCGGAAAGAAGAAATTTCCTCACTCGGGAGCTCAATACGTCACGTCAATGCACAGACTACATGCTGATATTTCCCCTTACACTGCACAAACAATGTAGAATGTCTATTATTTTTATTGACGATCAGTACAATCTTGGCAACTTTGCGGTTTTGCTGATTTAACCATTTTGGTCCTTAAAAGCATATACATACGTCCGTGCACAGCACGTACTTTTACCCTATCTTGAAGACAACTCATCCATACAGGCTTCAGTAATCTTTGTGCAGAGTGCTCTCAGCGTGGCGTAATTCACTGAACACAAAAACTAGAAACCATTGCTATTTTCCACTATTTCACGAACAGAAAACCGCAGTCTTTTTTTTTCGGAATCTGTTCAAATATTTATTGCTGCACACTTCTCCCAATGCAACAAATGTTTATAAATTTGGACTATGCCGTTGTACCGTGTTGTTCTCAAGTGGTGTATTACACCTGAAAAGGCAATTCATTGGTTACCTTAAGGACTTTTTAAGGGCTCAAAAACGTCATAAGCATGTTTATATTGAGCCTTGATAACATACCGGTATGTATTATCCACAGTATTTCCCGTTTCCATTAATAACTATTCTGAATCATCCGCTGTTCCTTTAAAGTACACATGCGTATTAAGTGTGAATTTGTAGGGGAATGTGCAAGTCTAAGTGCTGCCCTTCCTCAGGCGTTTCAAAACACCCCCAAAAAACAACGGAATCCTAAAAAAATCATCAGATTTTTCCAAATTAGGAAAACAACGTCAACGCACATTGACTCGAATTTCTCGTTCACCATTCATTTCAGTTTGTTTATTCTTGCTTCTTATAATCATACAGATGGTGTGTGTTGCAACAATAACGGGCTTTTCTAATAATCCAACAGCGAAACACCAGCTACGTGTGTATTTATTTCTCCCGTATATTTTTTTTTTCATACCATGATACGTAACACAGCTCATTCTTTCGCTTACTTGTGCTCTCACTCGAAATACTTAACACAACTGTTTACGGTTTTCCTTCAGGGTTTCAAAACAACGCTGGACGAGCGAGAGGGCTATGGATTATTTAGAAAGTTTCATGAACAGGTTATCACATAAAGCACGTTAACACGAATAAAAAAAAAAGAGAAGTAAAAATGAAATTCTCCATTTTCTACTTGAAACGTCGCCATAGACATCCACAATCAACTGCCCATAACCAACAGACTTTAATTTATGACAATCACTTAATGTTGTCGTCTATGTTGGCGATTCTTCAGACGTATTCAGGCGTATTTTTATATGCCAAACCACCAAAAAGAAGACAGATACGTGAGAATAAATCCATATAAAAATACACAGAAATACTCATCAGTAAGACCAAATAACAACTAGACACGACTATAATATAAGAAAAACAGAATCGAAAGCTCATTTAACTGAAATATGTCTTCAATAATTATTTCCAATATGTCTACAAGCTTTATATCTTCTAAGGAACACTAACTTCTTCCACATCAGACGATCATACTTCAGACCCTGTCAAGGTTATATTTGACTACAGTATAAAGCTATCCCCTCGACATTCAAATCACACTTATGAAAAGTCCCCATCAAAGCAGAAATGATAACATAACAATCCTCCAAAAGCCCCTGAAATAACAACCGTTTAAAACACAGATGGCCTGGACGCGAACCAAAAAAATAAATAAATAGTAAACATTTCAACACTTGCAAGTATAAACTTGATTGGCATTCCAACGTTGACTATATCCAATTATAACACGCACCGGGTGACAATGCACTCTGGAAAAAAAGAAAAAAAAAAGTAAATTTTGCGTCATCTGACCGAGTGTGACACTTTGCTCGAACGTCATGAATATAAGCCAACACGATGCTGACTAAGGCTTTGTGACGAAACCCTTTTTGTTTCGCGTAACGAAAGTTGCTATGCAACAAGCAGGCGGCGTCACAGTATAGCAGAGTATCTGAGAGGTAAAATGAGTTTGTTTCTGGATTCTGAGAGGTAAAAGGAGTTTGTTTCTGGATTCGGACACGCTGTTTGGCTATCAAAAGCATGGTTTCGTGCGTTTGTGTTACAATAAGGGGTGTGGCGGTACGCCATTTCTACGGTTCTGTTCGGTGCACTGCAGTTATTCGGTTTGCTTCGGCTTTTCGGTATGATTTTGCAAAAATAGTTAAACTTTTGCCGAAATGGTATAATATTTGTATTTAGCAAACTATTTACCGTATAACAGCCAACAAAGCGGGGGACTACTATTCGGGCCTGTCTGTCCATCTCCTTGTATGTCTGTCTGTCGACACGGGTGTCGGACGATTCACACAAAAACCGATTAACAAAATAACCAATTCATCTAATCCATGACCAATGCATCCAAAACCTTTGGACGATCCACCCAATAGTTTTGGATGATTCCCCCAATGTTTCTGGACGATTCATCTAGTTTTTTTATTTTGTTTTTAATATTTGGGCTATGGGAGATTATAAATGTACTACAAAAATGTAAGAAAAAGACGTGAAATCAATAACTTGTCTATTTCTAACTCTGAAAAAAAATTTCTTAAACGACTGAGTATAACGAACTTTCACTGGATTCAAATCCAGTTGCACCGCATCAATCGACAGGTTACAGTAACGACTTGTCAAACTACCACGAAAGTCACTAAAACTACAACGCAAGTCACTAACACTTCTGCGCAAGTCACTAAAACTGTACTACGTAAGGCACAAAGGCGTGGTAAAATATCGCCTATTCAACAATTAATTGCAATTAAAATGCTGTTCGGCAACTATTTTTGCATATTTAAATTCGATAGCATATACGTGTACTGTAATTATATCACGTTACATACAATATTAGGAATCGTCTAAGGTTTTGGATGAATTATCCAAAGCACTTGGGTGAGTCGTTAAAAAAAAAAAACAAAAAAAAAACATTGCGTGAATCATCCAAGAAACTAGGTGAACCGTCCAAGATTTTGGGTGAAACATCCAAGGAATTTTTAGGTGAATAGGTTTTTTTTTTTGTGAATCGTCCTGCTCCCTGTCGACACTTGAGGTACATGATTGTGTGTAATCTTTGTCTCGAACACAGGGGGGGGGGGGGGGGGGGGGAGGGGCGAATACAGCTGCTACGGGGGGGAAGGGGCGAGTACAGCTGCTATGAGGGGGAGGGGCGAATACAGCTGCTATGCCAAAAATAAAATGTTTCCCACCATTTGTACATGCGCAAGTTTGCGTGTCGTTTAAAATATTTGAAAACACAGAAACTACAATTCAGCATAAGTATCTCAAATAGCAATCAGTATACGTGCTCTTTCACATCACCGAACTAACAAATTAAGTTAAAGTATTTCCTACAACACCCTTTACAGTTTTGTTCTAACTTAAGTTTAAATATGTTAGTTATGTTGTAATGACGATGTCAAGCACACACTTTTAATAGGGCAAAGCGGAACGTTTTCAATACTGAAAGTGCGAGTAATATGGCTGCACGCACCTACTGGGCGTACCTACCAGGTAAAAATAGTACTGTTTCCTTTGCCATAAAAAGTAATATCCAGGTGTGTACTTAAATTTGCTATCTTCAAACAAAATTTCAAGTTAAACAGGCTAAAAATCTGGGAAGAGATGAGACTTTTCAACTTCAAAGCGTACAATCGCACATACTTTCACCGACTGCTATTGTCCCTGTTTCTGTAAAAGATGGTGCTAAAAAGGCTTTGGGATACTTCGGCCCTTTGCCATTCCGGCCCTGCCTATTTAACTATCTTTTAAATCACTTTAAATCAAAACCATCACTTTACACCTCTGTTCGCCGCCCCCGCCAGTTACACATACCCGGTCCCCCGCCCCCATCCCCTTCCTTTAACGTTTCAATACCCGGTAATCGAATCCACGACAACACACCTAGCTGCAATTCGCCTAGTAACAACACGCCTAAACAATACGTCTGAAAATGAAATGTGCGGCAATTCGCCTGAACAACAGCACTGTACAAATACATAATTTTGTACGGACGAATGGGTGGGTCAACCTTTCGTTAGTTGGGATTTTTTCTGGAACATCGTCTCCCTTCTACTCGCATTTGTTGACATGGAAACAGCCCAAACTAATCGCGTAAAGCATCTTTATTTGGGCTTTTCCTAATAAGCCAGTTTACGGTTTCGAGTGCTCATGCTCAGTAGAGGAAACTCGCAAGAGTCCATTTGGGAAGACACAGTTTCACCTACTTCGACTCCTATTAATTTTATGGAAATTGACTCCAATTAAAGTCTGTACTCAGTTACTATTTTTATAACAATATATTGAAATAACGAAGACGGACATGTTTAAAAATTGTAATGGTTTCCTTTATTACAAAGAATATGACCTTTTCAACTAACCTGTAAATATGCGGTTGTTTGAGCTTAAATCCATGACCTGCACACAAGCGTACAGAGTGTTCAATTATACAAATCAAAATAATGGTTTTTGATGTTGTTGTTCCTTTTTTTTTTCAAATTAAAAGTTGTAATTTCTGTATTACTGCATGAAACGTGGTGATGTTACATTATACTGCTTGTAGTATGAAAACAATTAGAATATTTTGCGATAGATCCTGCCACATCTGTCAAAAGCAATGAAAACGAAAAAGAGTGAACCCCTCTCACCCCCAACAACCATTCAAATAAATTCTTCTATCAACGGAATGCATCATTTTTTGGCAGCACAGGTCGGGCAGCGCCATAGTTTTTTTTATGCCAAAATCAGACAACAAAGCATTGTATAAGATGATCGGAATGCGTGGTATGTGGATATCGTTCTTGAGGTTCCCTTGTTATGTCGCTGTGCTAGCTCGTCAAACACTGATAAATGCATGTTTATGAAGAATCTGCACAGCTTCGCTGAATTTGCGCCCAGGGACCGACATTTGCACCCGCGTCCTTCAATGGCACAAACAGCAGGCGGGGTGCATTCCTTTAAGGGTGGCGGGGGGGGGGGGGGTGGGAAGTAGAAAAGTATGTTCGTTGCAAATTATCCCGTACAAATAACCCTTGGCACTGGCACTATTTCTACAGATAAATGTATTTTTAAATTTGAACAACTGACTGTATTTTTAAATTTGAATTTCTTAGCCTTTACACGTAAAAGGGAAGATATTACAATGGTGAAAGGAGAAACCGATGAATTTTGACAAAATTTAGATTTGGTTTTAAGGCCTCACTGCAGGGTGACACTGCTATCAAAAGCAATCGGACAGTATCTATGGGACTAACAGCATTTCTGTGTTTGTCTTAAAACTATCTGCTTATCTGGCCAGTTCTCATCGAACCAATAACAAAAAGTACTACAACTCGATCAATATGTACTAAGTATTATGACGCACCTTGAGCAACACTACAGATGCAGACGCCCAGGAAAACACAAGCAAAAAATAAAATTATAAATATTGCTTATTAAACCGATAACGGGAGACAATGAAAGCAGGCTTGAACCCGTGACCTGGTAATCATTAGTCCAATACCCTACCCCTTCAGCTATAGAGACAAGTGGTCAGCCGACTAGTAAAGAAATATCAAGTGTGACAAAATACCTAGGACACATTCTTCGGCGGCCGGTGTGATATGTAGATTTGACCCCCCTTAAATGTTGACCCCCGGTCAGATCTACATATGTAGATCTGACCGGGGGGTCACAATTTTGGGCATGTAATATTGACCCCCTCTATGGAATTTTGACCCCCCCCCCCCCCAATGTAATGTTTAAGTTTTCCAATTATTATCGTTAATAACTGCACATCACTCCGTGCAGTAATATGAATCCATTGAATCAAAGGGAACACTTGTTTTATGTATGATACGCATTGAAATTGCCATTGCCACATCTTCCATTAGACCCATGTGAATCCTTTGAATCAAAGGGAATGGGAACAGTTATTTTATCCATTATACTTACATAGCCGGAGTAGAACACGTCGCATCTTTCATGCATTGTGCTTTTATATCCAGAGTCGATCATGCGGCGATGCAATTGCAATTTATATGTAATGCTTCGAATTGCAATTACTTACTCAATACTCAAGGAAACAAGTGTTGGCCGAAATCAGTGTTTTTTCACAAAAAGACATAAAAGCCGCTAAAAGAAATTTTAGAAGAAAATGTGCAAAATTTTGTGTAGTGAATGGCACGGTGCACTATAAACACAAGAAATACGGACTCCGACGAGTGATTTCCGAGACTGAAATCAGGATTCTCATTCTGAACCCACCTCTGGTCATCTTCGCATCAACAAAACTGCAGAGAAAATTATGTCGCGATATTTTTGGCAAAACTATCATATAATTGAAGTAGTAACTTAAGAAAACCATACGACAAAAAATAACAAGATAATGCACATATTCACAGACAAAAATATAGGGGGGGGGGGTCAATATTACATAGAGGGGGTCAATATTACATGGCTGATAGCTATGTAGATTTGACCGGGGGGGTCAAATCTCCATGGGGGTCAATTCTACATCTCACACCGGCAAAACCTATATCCAGGTGCACAACTACACCCTATATTCTTTCCCTATGCAAGGTTTAAATGGAATCCCTCTGGCAGTCTTTGAGATGTATCGCACAAAAGACATCCAATCCAGACGTTGAAGGTCTAAGATATTTGCATTTTCGACAGTCCCCGGGACATATTTTTTGGCGGCCGGTAAAACCTAAACCCAGGTGCACAACTACCAATTATATTCTTTCCCCATGCAAGGTTTCTGAGATCGATCGCACAAAAGACATCATATCCGAAATGTTGACAGACGGACGGACCCGAATTTAATAGCCCCGATTCGCGCTACGCGGCGGCGGGGGACTAATTATTTTAATAACAACAATAAAGACTTTTTAAATTCATCATTTCACATTTGTTATGGCTTAAATATGGCAATTTTTCATTTGAAAGAAAACGAAAAAAATAACCGCAAATCGAGTCAAATATCATGGTCTTATAGCAAGAGTACGTACCTTACAGCAGCACTACAAATACAGCAGGCAAGCAAACACACATAAAAATTGATTCCTGATTGGGGCTTGAACTCAAACCTCTTGCTTCGCTGCTGACAACACAAACCAGTGCTTCTATGGGAGCCTCAACTATAAATACTAACTGCAAGAACGATAAAGGAACACAATTCGCCTTCAGTTGGGCTTGAACCCACGGCCTCGTGATTATCATCCACACACCTTACACTATCGAGGAAAGCGGTTCAGGCCACTGGTGAAGGTGCATCAAGAAGGAGCCCGTTGTGATTTTATTTATTTACTTACATTTTTTATTGTAATTTTACCGTTTCTGTCTGACATTCGATTTATCGGTAGTCTATTCCAGAATGGCCTACCAAAAACATCTGATTTCGCATTTGCTCCAGAATTATAATTTCAATTAATACGGTGTTTGTTACTTGTCTCCAGAAAACAAGAACATTTCTTTTTTCATTCTCGAGCTTTACTCTTGCAATCTGACCCAAAACTACCGCTGACGGACAATGTGCCCCAACTGATAGGAGTTATCGCATTCATAGCGAACAAAAAAAAACAAACAACAAAACAAAAAACACAATCTCTTCACCAAGTCATATGAAAGAGTCGTCACCACTGTAATGAGACCTAATTCCGACAGCCTGTAAATTATGTCAATCCTAGCTAGAAACACTAGCAGAATCAACACTAACATTACGTAATATTATATGTTTCTGGGTCTTGCATAATGGTCCCATATATGTCAATGATGAAAATCAGAATTCAGAATGCACTTATTACTTTTCTCCATGCCGTGAACAAAATGCGAGATACTGCACTTCGCAAATGGGACTCCAGTTAAGGAGAAAACAAATTAACGAGGGATAAAATTTTGGATTCCACTTAAACAGGAAACGAATTAACGAGGGAATACCGTATTTACAGATGACAACCATAAAAGTTACGTGAACCTAAGTGAAGATAAACATGCATAAACGGAAACGAGTAATGGGTCAGTTTTCAGTTTTATTATCAAACTCACAACTTCAGGAACGTAGTTTGCATCTCTTTGAGAATGTGACCAACCAAATGGTACATATCTGGTAGGTACTAACAGAAACATGTGATCTTTCGTTGCTTGAAGCAGACAATGAATCAAAAACGAAAAGCACCGTCGCCGAGAAAAGAGCAACAATGCAGCCACCATCTTTTGACACACACAGCTGAAAACGGGTCAATCGATAAAATCTACTTTAGTCTATGTGGGAGAGCAACTGTTACATTCCGTAGACAAATGCCAAGCCACGTCATAGCGCCTCTTCATATCTTTGAGTTGCGATAGCAGCTGACAAATCTATTGATCTACCATTTACAGTACAAAATTTCCAAATGTGTTTGTAGCTCAGATATTCGACATGTCGTAAGCACATCTATGTAAAGAGGTGACCACAAACACCCGTTCGTTATTCTGCCAAAAGTGTAATGGGAAGCAAAATCCGAGAAGCAACATCGTATTAGGTATACTATAAGTTATGGTATTACCGAATACATATAGAAACAAGTCGGGTCGGGGCATTATGACAAAACTACTATGTACCTCCTTCTTTTTTTTTTAATTTAAATATTTTAATATGAACACTTAATAGGGAATGATCATTATCAAATACGAAATGGAGAAAGAGAGGCGGCGTGCGCCCAATGAGACTTTGATGAACATCAATATCACGTACGGACAGTTAAGAAATCCACATAAAGATTAGTACACTGGTTGGTGTGACATACATAATTTATGATAATAAAAAAACACCTACTTTCTTCGTTCTGAATCATAGAGGCCGCTCTCGACAGCACATCCAATGGCGTTTCCATTGTGTAGTCCATTTCTATTCCCATTTGTGCTGTTTTGAAGACTTCGACGTGAAATTAGCAAGAAACAATGCAGAAGGATCTAAAAATTCCTGAAAATAGTTAAGTAAACATTCCAATGAAAGAGCTGTCAATCAAGCAACTGACTTATTTGGTACCACGAGTTTTGTCGAAAATATGCCTATATATAACATTATGGACCTGTCAAACCCATCTTTTTGAACCGACAGACGCTAATACAAATCTTCACTGTTAATTTGTGCAATATCCATACCAAACAATGACTTTTAAATGTGAGCTTGTGATTAAAACCTTCCACTTGAGTGACTGAAATCGATGAGGAATGATCGGAATGAAGTATTATTCTTTCTCTCACGTGATTATACAGTCATCATCGATTGGCTACACGAGAGGCGGTGCATTTGAGAAAGGTTCAAGATCGGTCAAGTGTCAGAAGGCAAATTCCTTTCGCATACCTTTCGATTTTAAAAAATATACAAAACGAATCATATATTCCATGATCGGTGAACAATGCCATATAGACATAAAACTTTTATGACAGGTCTTAATATCGTTTAATCGCATCACTAGCAAACCTGCACAGGTTTTGTGCACAGGTTATAAAAACCGGAAGTAGCAGAAGTAACAAGGATTCCGTTTTCAAGTTCAGCCTTCTTTACCCAACTGCATGCATGGACAACGCTAAATTGGTTCCCAAAGCCACTCTAGAGTAGCTTTGGTATCGGGTAATTTTTCAAAATGGTTGCCACGATCATGTCAGGGAAAGTGTTTGTCACTTGATCGCTATTATAATGGCATATGTCATTCACAGACCAGGTAAAAATTTAACCGACAAATATTTGTGTCATATTTTCAGTGAATGATTAACAACAATCAGTTTATCGTGGAGGTTGGACAAATACTGTATTATCGCCCATTCCATCCAAACAAGACTTGTCATTTCACTTTTAACCTACTGACAAATGCATCAATTTTTACAATTGGCGCAATATGTATCCTAGGATCTCCTCCCTAAAAAGCGAGACGAATAAGCGGATTCGTACTTGTGAGTAGATTTTGGCAGATTTTTTTGCGTTTCGACTGAATTCATTCGGCATAGGGTTCGAAGGAGAGGTGATAGAATTGGTTAGAGCATATAGTAATTGGTGATAACAAAATGTTAAATTCAAACTCCACTAAATAAGTCAGCGGCAAGTTTTGAAATCCTATCGACTTAAATATACGTCATTTTTTATATTTGACAAAATAAATTTGTTTTGAACCACGGAAGATGTTCTTTTTAATTTATTAATTTGGATCTACTGTTACCATTTGTTCTCCTCCCTCTCGTAGATAAAAAAGAAATGATAGAAGAACTGACCAAAAACAAAGCAAAACAAAATCTATTTTGCCAGAAACATATTCATATAGTGACTGTAATTAAAGGGGTTGAATGATATGTAAAATAATTTCTAAAAGATCATATGATGGCTTTTGAATTCGAAAATGTGTTTGTCGAAAGAAAATTAGAAATTTGATGTTTTCCCCTTATTTATAATTTATTCTAAAACATTTGCATTCGAAGCGACACCTCCATCGAAAAGTTCGAATTAGCTTATGCATATTATCGGGCTATGTATGTTCGGAATAGAGGGGAGAACTCCAGGAGGGCCACTTGGCGCAGGGGTCTTTTTTCCGTCGATCGACGGAAATCCAGCGATTTTGAGCCGACATTTGTGGTCCTCGAGATGAACTGAATTTTGCAATAATTTTTTTTTTCACTTTTTTTCTGGTGAGGAGGGGGGGGACTCGCTACTTGCAGTTACCGGTGTGAAAAATTTAAGTTGTCGGGTGTATTCCGCTCTTCCATCGAAAGGGGTTGTTTCGAAACTGCAGTAAGTGTTTGGTTATAAGGAGTTGTTATTTCATCGTTCCGCGTTTAGGGTCATTTTAAAATGTCATGGACACGAATGGTAACCACCTGGTTACTTCCCCCCTCATCCCCGGGAGGGAGAACACTAGTAACATACGTGATACGATTAACTTTTTGCTGAAAGTTTTTGCGTTTCGAATGAATTCATTTCGGATTTGGATAAAAGAAATGATAGAAGAAAAATTTACAAACAAAAGAAACAACAACAAAATTCCATTTTGCTAGAAACATATTCACATGGTGACTATTACAGGAGTTGAATAATATGTAAAAACGTTTCTAAAAGATCATATGATGGCTTTTAAATTCGAAAATGTGATTGTCAAAAATATTGGAAATTTAATGTTTTTTTCCTTTATATATTTATAATTTATCCCAAAACATTTACATTTGAAACACCTCCATAGGAAAGTTCGATTTGGCTTATGCGTATTATCGGGCTTTGTGTGTTAAGAATAGAGGTTAGTAATCGAGGAGAATGTATGACTATAGCCCCCCCCCCCCTCCGCGAAAAGCCCCACCCTTTCCATTCAGTTTTTTAGATCATTTCTTTAGTCTTAATTTGAAAGATTATGTAAATCACTATTTGATGTTTAATTGTTTACTAAAACAAATGAACAACACATATGTTTTTCATGTTTATTTAAAATCTAATCCTTCAACCACACTTCATGTACATGTACTAAAATCCGTTGTGGTTCTGCATACGTAAATAGTCTCTTTTTTTCTGCATAATCAATGAACATCAGGTGGTCGATAAAGACATGCTGTTAACATCATGCAGTGGAGAGAACACATCCATGGAATGAAAGCCTCAGTGTGGCGCCATGTAATACATTGATATTTTGAGATCCTCTTTCCTTTTCTTCCAAAATGAGGGGCGGGGGGTTAGTCCTTGTCTGCAGAAATGGGGGCTTTTCGCCGTGGGCGGAGGGGCTTCTCCCTGGGGTGGGGGGGGGGGGGGGCTTTAGTCCTTATCTGCAAAAATAAGCTTTGGTGGGGGAGCTTTGGTCTGTTTGTCACTCCAGGGGTGCCACTTGGTGCAGGGGTTGTTTTTCCGTCGATCGACGGAAATCCGTCGATTTTGAGCCGACATTTATGGTCCTCGAGATCAACTAAATTCTGCAATATTTTTTTTCACTTTTTTGTTGGTGGGGTGGGGGGGGGGGGTCGCTACTTGCAGATCCCGGTATGAAGATTTTAAGTTGTCAGGTGTATTCCGCTCTTCCTTCAAAAGGCGATTGTTTCGAAACTGCACTAAGCGTTTGGCTAAAAAGGGGGGTATTATTTCAGACTTAGCGTTCCGCGTTTAGGGGTTATATTAAAATGTCATGGCTATGAATGGTAACCACCTGGTCGGGTTGGGTACAATTGTAACATGCGTGATACATGCCCCCCCCCCCCAAAAAAAAAACCGAAATAAAAAACGCGGTGTTGTATTACTCTAAGAAGGGGGTAACTTCCATCCAGTACTCTGCGTTTCCCACAGAAGTTTCCTTTCTGAGACATTCACTCCGTAATCATTATAAAAGGGAATATTATATCAAAACTAGACCGAATTAGGATTAAATTTACCCCGTGTCAGACCGTCTGTCGGTCTATCGCACTTAAACTGCTTTCTTGCTCGGGCGATATCTCAAAAACTATTCATCGAAACTTCACCAAACCTTAAAGGAAGGAAGTATATTTAGTACATATGTGCAACAGGGGTTTAATTTATCTCTTGTTCGTCTGTCTGTGCGTCCGTTTCACTTTAAAGTTTTTTTTGTCCGGGCGATTTCTGAAAAAGTGTTCTTCGGATCTTCACCAAACCTTAAAGTGGGGAAGTATATATACTGTAGATGTGCATGGAAGGTTCAGTTTGTCCTGTGTCCTTCCGTCTGTCCGTCCGTCGCAGTTTAAACTTTTTTCTTGTTCGGGCGATATCTCAGAAACTATTCATTGGATTTTTGCCAAACCTTACAGAAAGGAAGTATATATAGCACAGATGTGCAACAGCGGTTCAATTTATCTCTTGTCCGTCTGTCCGTCCGTCCGTCGCAGTTAAAGTTTTTTCTGATTCGGGCGATATTTCAGAAACTATTCATTGTATTTTTGCTAAACCTTACAGAAAGGAAGTATATATAGTGCAGATGTGCATCAGGGATTCAATTTATCTTTTGTCCGTCTGTCCGTCCGTCCGTCCGTCCGTCCGTCGCACCTTAAACTTTTTTTTTGTTCGGGCGATATCTCAGAAACTATTCATTGGATTTTTATCAAACCTTACAGAAAGGAAGCATTATATAGTACAGATGTACAACATTTTGACCATGACCATGGCCATAACCGAGAGGTCAAGGTCACCGACGTCCCCTTTATATACCTCCTATAAAGGGTTCGGATGGCCCGTACTGCTATTTGTCGTTCAAAATTTTGTCATTTATTTTCAGCTTTTCCTATTTCTCCGTCAAATTCCCATCTGCTGTTATCACCGGTGAAAACTTCTCTACCACTCACGCCAAGTGGAAAGCTTATTTACAAGAGGGAGCGACCAATATTTTCACCTAGTGGCAGCACTCCAAAATGCAAGCAGCGGAATGTAACTGTTACCATGCTTTCATTACATGCGATAAGTATTTATTTAAAATACAAGTATCATGCAAAATGTTGTTTTTATATAACCATGAACAATAGCCTTCTTTTATCGTATTAACACGCCACGCTCTATTTCGAAGTAATAGACATTAAATCGCAGATATCAACTTACAGGCAGAGCTATTGTTACTGGTACAAATGTACTGTAAAGTGACTGATCAGTTATTTGTAATCAGATGGTAATTTAAATAATGTAAAAGTTCTGTTTAGTTATTTGAGTCAACATGAAAGAGATTTTTCACCAGCTACAACAATGGTGACCTAATGTTCAATCTGCTGTTTCTAGGCAGTTACTTTTCATGTTGACTCTAAATAATTCAATATCTGCTAAATGTTTTTCACTTCATCGTAATTAAACAATTAAATGAAACTGTTATTTTTTCTAGACACGAGGAATCGCATGGGAAAGTGAAGAGAAATGCCTGTTGCGTCAGTATGTTGATGACTGTGGCTGTAACAATGTATCTTGGGAAGATTGTTCAAAAGTCCTCAACAACCTTTTTCACAATAGTAGGACTGGTAAGTTTTTACAATAAAATTCCGCTTACCAAAATAGTATTGTTTTCAAAAAGTAAACGGAAATCATATGTTTCTTATCCCAGTTTCTTTGTCTACCACAACCATAACAATGAAAAGCCACCATCTAAAAACAGCTATCAACTACCGGGAGCAGGATCCAACCAACCACCATCAGCAATCCCGATCACTACTATCCACAAACACAACCCGCCACCACATCGCCCGCCATCACCAGCAATACATTAATTTTGAGTCTATGTTTAGAATATTTGATATATAATTCCTGGCATTCCGTTTTACTTTTGTATTTTAGCAAGAGCGTGCCGGACCCAGTACAACAGAATGTCAGTGTTTCAAAGCACCGTTACTGTTTCTGTTCAAACAGAAATAAGTGTAGGACCAAGGTACGTGTTACTTTAATATTATTTTATGATATCAAATGTTTTTATCCTTGTTTGCGGTAAAGCACCACAATAATCAATAAACGTTTTAGCTCCGTTACTTTCTGTACCATTCATGTCTTCTTTTTTTTCTAAAATAAAGTTTAATGCATGCACTTTTACACTGCAGAGGTCCATTACAGATTTTCAGAGTTCAAATGCGTTAATGATTTTTTCATATATATTTCCTTAACCCTTAATTATCTTTATGTTTCAGGGAAGAATTTCTTTGGAAGTCCTTGAAAGAGGATAAGTCAAGTGACGTGCAAAATGGGGCAGAATATAACAACAAACAGTCGTCTATTTTGAGGAACTTATTGGTGGGTCATTATGTAATGTAATTCATTATAATTGTGATGATAATACTGGATGTTATATAAACTAGGTTCCAGCTGGTCACAAAGTTCTTGGACATTTTTTTTTTTGGGAATCGGCCACAGATTGGCAAAATACCATTACTTGAAAAGATCAGTAACCAGTACTCAAAATGCTTTTACCAGGTATTGAACCGAATTGCATTCAGATTTTATGTTTTGCTTTGAGGGCTATGACTTGACGAAAGGCCTTTTGCTCCCTGATAAACTATGTTATAGTTATTTTACAATGTCTTTTGACATATGCTTGCTCTTAACAGATGCAAGAGAAAACGGATGCAAATGAGCTACATTCGTCAAGGCCCGCCCTTCCAGAAACTCTCACAGTACCTGTTTCCATAGAACGTTGTCAAAGTGAATGTATTCGCAAAACGGCAGAAGAAGAAAGCAGGGAATCAAGACTGCAAAAGTCCTCAGATGATCATGCATATGCTACTGGGAATTGTCCTGAATGCCTTCCAAGAGGTGTAACGACCATAAGAGCTGAATTGAACGACCATAACTACGCTAAACTTACTAATTTGCCAGCGAAGAAAAGGATCAGGCGACCGAAGACTGTAAATGGCGAAACAGCAGAAAAATTGAAAAACGTTTTCCGTTCTGTCAATTTTTCAAAGTTATCACAGTTGTCTTTGGTCAAATTGAAATTGGCTATTCAGAGTGGTCGACCCAGTTTTATAGCGGAAAGCGTTATGGCCAACCACACTCTCCGAAACAGTGTGATAAGTTCGTTCAGTGAAAAAATAGGTGACAGACCAGCACTGTTAAAAAACAGAAGGCACGGTCGAGTATCTGTACTCATGAAAAAAAGCTATGAAGACCTTGCTACTTTTGATCCGGCACATGTTGTTGACGAATTTTTGCAATATTTTCCCGAACTTGCGAAGATGATATTACATATTATGCTTCCAAAATCGAAGAGGAACTTTTCTGATAATTATACATCAATCGTTCCCAGGCTAGCAGTCATTTACAGTATTCTGATGTTCACTCGTAATTACGAACTGAGTAGAACACAACGAGTCATGGCAATGTGCCTCAATGAGCACATATGTGACCAAAAGGTAGTTCCATTTAGAACTAAGGATTAACGTTAACCAGGGGTTATTACCTTGAACATTATTAACATTTATCTAACTTTATGTAGCTACTTACAACAGTTATATTAATACATATGAAACGGAACTTGAATATTCTGAATCCAGAATGATTTTTATGCCCAGACTTGAGTAAGGTCAGGAGGGGCATTCTGTTTCTGATTGGTCCATCAGTCCGTCCCTAAGTCCGTCCGTTATTCTGTACGTCACGCTATGATTGTGAACACCTTATCTCAATTTTAACTGATCGGATTTTAATCAAACCTGGTATGTGCCTTTTTAGCGTACGTCATGTTACACGTAAGCTGGGATATACCTATCGGTTTGCAGACGGCGTCCGTTAGTGAATTAGTTATTTATTTAGCAAACTTATTGCTTTCGTAAGCTGGAACTATCGCAACCTAGGACCGGGACTTGTTAAATACTATTAACCCTTTTTGGCTATCCTACAAACGTTTTGACTCTTCATTCACTAAGTCTGGTGCTGCTCACATTGTCCCTGGATATTCTTCTTTTGCTTTAAAAAGTGGTGTGATGTCATTTTGTTGATGGTGCAGGACAATAAGAGCAGCCTTTGTTTTTTCGTCAGTTATGGGCTTTGCGTCCATTCATTTTTTTTTTTTCAAAATGCTACTCCTTGTACAGTTCTGGTCCTGTTGTGATATTTGTCACGAATATTTCCTATGTAGTCCTCTGTCTGATTATATTTATTCAAATGGCGTCGTGCCAGGGGATAGTGACAGAGGAGGGACAACAGTTGTTGGAGATCGGGATCGATATTTTAAAATCTTGTTTTTGTTTGCTTGTAAGTTGGAGCTTAAAACATCAAAGCGTGTTATGCGTGATGGAATGAAGAAATTGCACTTTGACTTCGATTGTATTATAATTTTTACGAACTTGTTCTTGTTTACGAAATATTCTTGTTTAGGTAGTTTATATCACATTTATGTTTGAAAATAAAAGTCAATCCAGTGAAATAGTTCATCATTTAGTTTATACTAACTTCAATAAACGTTCATGCAGTTCATTGTTGAGTAGTCTTAAATAAGTTCCGTAGCTATTCTTCTATGTAGATATGAGAATAATTACTAAAATTTTCCTTTGCGAAAACATAGTTTATGAGAGAAAAATAACTTCGTGAACTGTGTGTCCAGTTCGAGAAGCTTTTCTAGAGCCTAGAAACTTAATTGTTGTACAATGGAGAAAATTTTGTATTCAGTGCGGCATATCTTTTTAAAACTATTTAGTGTAAAACATGACAAACGTCTGGTTTTTGGTCGTGGGCTAAATTAATCTTTGTTTAGTCTGCATGAAAAATTTACAAGCACATAACTTTGAAATCCTGGGTGAAACATTCGAAAAATGTCTCATCTTTTATTTATATTTTTCACTTTTATCATGGGTTATTTTGTTATCAACAGGTTTATGATCGCTTGAACACTCTTGGTGTGACAGTTTCTTACAACCGAGCACTTGAGGTAGCGAAACAGATCGGTGCGAAAAACGTGGAATTGTTAATACATGCCCTGAAAAGTGGCAAACGAATTAGGTTTATAGGAGATAACTTAAACTTCATGATTGGAGTTAAGCAAGAGAGCAGTACAGCGCATAAACACATGGTACATATGTTTGCGTCTGCAGCCCTCTGTCATGACCGACACTTCTCAGAGAAACATACTGAACCAGAGATTCCCCTGAACGACCTCAACATTCAACACATACTGCTGGATCAAACTGAGTACAGTCTCATCAGGAAGGGTTTTATAGTAATCGTTGGAGAGATCATTTCCAAGTATATACCAAGCCTTTCTTTTATTAAGAAATCTCTTGAGAAAAGCTTAGCTGGAGACGACGCAGACAGATGCTGTGATAAGACGGAAGTTATCCCTTTACCAGTGCTGCCGTTTAATGAGCAGCATTACCAAGATGTTGTCAAGATACTTGACTACTACGAAAGTATCGTGGCTATATTACTGCAACATAGCCAAGAACAGAGAACCTTTCAAATAGGTGGAGACCAATTGACAAGGGATAGGTTGAGTGGCGCGCTATTACTCCGCTTGGAAAACAGAGACCCAAGTCAACGATTTGCCCATCTCAGGCCAGTGACATTCGAATTTTTCCATTTGTTAATAAATTACCTCGATAAACTGGTTTATTCCGTTTTGTGGAACAAAACTGGCCAGGCTGAACTGGGGACAATGAAGTGTGAAGCCGAAAGAGTAATGCGCCATTCAGTCGATCTGAACGTTATTAAAGCTTACGACCATGATCGGGATTTCTTTCTTTCCTTCTTCACCAGCTACACTGTTGAAGCAGCCATGGATTTCTTCGGACTAGAAAATAGAAATGATACCCCGTCACGTAATGAAGTTCCTATATTCCACGACAGTCAGCAGGAAAAATTGTGGGTATATGATAAAATAGGCGAATTGGTAGATAAATATGCTTTCCCATGTTGGACAAGGAATGAAACGGGTGAAAGTGTAACTTTTTACGAAGGAGAAATGCAACAATATATTTCTTTATCGTTGAAGAACGGCACCGTCATCAAAGTACCCAAAGGGCAAGTCCGCCTTGAAACGATCAAAAGCAAGAATCCAGATAGGGTTAAGAATTATGCACATCATGTTTTGGAGAGTGGTCTGACGTTCGCCTATTTAGATCGGCTGATGAAGACGCCTAATCGGCATTGTTTGCTTGCCATATGCAAGATGATCCTTTTGCAAATAAGGAGCAAAAATAAGAGGTCCCATTATGCCCGAGAGCTAATCCGACTCCTTATTATGCAATATTCAATCCTGTCTGAGAAAGAGGCTTTTGAAGCACTTGATGCGTGTTTTGTTAACACCAAAGGAAAGCAAGACAGTCATGTTCCTGCCGATTTATGCATGGAGTGGCTTATCCGTGAAAACAAAGATCATGTGAAGCACATGTATTCAAACAAAACAGTTGCCAACATTAAGGCACAGTCAGCTTCAATTCCAGGTATCCATTCCATCGCAATCAACTATGATGACAAAGCTAGTGTACTAAAACGATCGAAGGCCCATAAGAACAGGGACAATAAGGAAGATGAACTAAAGATGATGGACGATTTGCGAGAGGTGCATCCATTTACATACAAGGAAGGGAGAGCATTTGCCGAGTTTCGCACAATAGAAAAATCAGAGATAAAAAAGGCAAATCTACATGACTTCAGTGATTGGTTCGACCACAATCGTCATAGGTCTTTTCCTTGAATAACTGCAAAAAAAAAAAAAAAAAAAAAAACTACATGTAGTCTTAATATGTGGTCCTCGCGTATGATAACATTTTCAATATTTCAAATAACTGAGCTTGCTGGAATACATATGTGAATCTATCCTATAATTTTTCTGCAAGCTCCAACGTCACTATCAATTCATACACAATTCGTGCAGATGCATTTTAGTCCCCAGTGACTACGAGTATTTTTCTTTCATCTTTCTGTCCGTTCGAAAGATTGCCGAGTACATTTAAAAAGCAATATGAATCACCGAAAACGTTATGAGACTACTTTTCTAAAAAACTTTTTAGGGTGAACTACTTTTTCCCCTGTGACGTCACTTTATCGAACTTAGTTCTTTTGCAAATTCTAATGCAGATTTCAAATATATCTGATGGTGGAAGTTATAAAAAAATTAAAGGGAAGTTATGAAATACCATGGTAAGTTCATCATACCCCCCCCCCCCACAATTCACCCACCTGTAACCTACAGTACCACAAAGTCCATCTTGATACTATTTCACGAATCCGAATGTTAAAAAAAAACGTTGTATATATTCCATATTCGTTCTATCCGTCTGTAGCATTTCAAATTAATTCTAATTATAGTTTCGGAGATATAGCACTTACACGCATACGGACAGATGGACAAGCTCATAATTATATCCCTTCGTGAAACAAAGGATACTAAACACCTAGGCTCTTATTTATTTATTATATCGTTTCAAAATTATTTGAGTGTAAATGCAGATAGAATTTCACAAATATTCGAAACATAATGTAGCTCTAAGTGAGGATACTTCTCAGCTAGGCAGTTGGAATTCGCATACTTGGATGGATTCGATGCCAGATCATTTGCCAGTTCTGTTGATAATCCAGTTGCAAGCTCTGGCAGCAATACATCAGCCAAAGCGTCATTTTCCGCTTTAAAATACACTGAAAGACTATTTGCAATATCCTGATCGAAAAACTGTTCAGTTTTCCTACAAGTGTTCTCAGCCGCTGCGACTTCCTCATTTGTTTGTTCCAACTCTTGTAACACTGCAGATAAACAATCATCGCATTCACACAGTTTCCTGCAGTTATCGCAACAATCGTGACCACTGACGCTTTCAGTTTTATCAAAGCCAAAGTAGTTCAACAAAAACGTGCGTCTGCAAGATGCGAGTTCACAGTACAATCTCATTTCTTCTTGTAGATGAACTTTATTTGGAGCAATGTCGTGGGCGTTGTAAAACAAAGTTGCGGTTGCCGAGGAATGGTCACGACCTGCTCGTCCAATTTCCTGGACATACGCTGAAAAGATGAAATTTCTTTCAGAAAAATTTGTTATACAGAAAACCCGCAATATGTTTATTGCTTTGAGAACAGTATATATAGGCTGTCTGCTAACATGTTTCATTAAAAGGATTTTATATTTAAATGACTTCTCGTAGCTGTTTAGTTCTGATGAATGTTTTGTATAACTTCTAAAACCACAGGAAAAATCTTCATACACACTGAGCATTCATGAAAGCTTACAAGCTTCTCAGAACAAGAGAACAAGGATGTCAAGGGTTGTAAAGGTCATTATTAATGTGATTATGTTTATCCTTACTTTCCATACTTGTGGGTGGGCCAATGTGAATAACGTTTCTCACATTTGGAGAATCAGCCCCCATTCCATAGGCTTCAGTCGCCAAAAGAAGGCGAATACACCCAAACGGATCTTGCATGCATTCTGTAATGAGGTGTTTCATCTAAAAAGGAAATGAAAGTGTACTATAGTGTGAAAACAACATGTTTTCTTAATATTATATAAACGACAGTAAGTTTCTTGTAGAACTACATACATTGTGAAATAATGAAGACACGAGGGGTTGAGAGGGGGGTACATATATAGTATGTTAAAGAAAGCCTAGAACATTGACATAGGTAAGTACAAAAAAGGAGAAATACATTTTGTTTTCATCACCAGATTTTAATTATGAGCACACCTCCTTTGTCTGTGGAGCATGGTACTGAGCAACTAAACTGTTCAATGTTGTTGTATATTCCGAATTGCCATCGCACATGGTATCACCTTTCTGGTTCACTAAGAACATGCTTACAGCTCTGTGATGAATATAGCCACACCATTTTAACGGAGCATAAATTATAGAACGTGGGAACAATCTCCCTTCTTTGCTTAGGCGACGAAGAATAGGATCGACAACGAGGTCATATGAATCTTCAGTCGTGTGCCCACCAACTAAACCTTTCCTTCTTTTCACTTCTAGAAAAATGTTTTTCCTAAAATATCAATTCATTATTCGTCAGCTTAGTGAACGACCTATAACTAGCAATATGTTATGTTCATTTAAATTACAATCAAAAACACACACTTGACTGCTGTGATAGATAATACTGGACACTTTTACGTGTGTCAAGTTGCCTTTCTTATATATATAGGTCATGCAATAAAAGACAGTTACTCGCAGTTGATATTTTAAATAGCGAAATGGTGTTTATACGAAAGTGAAAATCTTAACATTGGTATTATCTCTACTTACCTATCGGGGGTCTGAGAAATGACTGTGAAACTTGTCATGAGCAGTGAATCTGCTATTTCCTTTTGTGCCACTTTAGTAGCAGTGGCTGTAAGTGCCAAAACTTTACACATAGGGAGAATTGCCCTGATAGATCCAAGCTTTAAGAAAGCTGGCCTAAATTCGGATTTTCCCCAAGATAAGATGCAATGGGCCTCATCTACTACCAAATGTGTTATCTAAATGGTTTGGAGAACAAACTTCATGAAACATGAATGAATTTTAAATTGCCCACACTGTTTAAAATTGTGAAATTTACAGGAATTCGGTACATAAACACATATTTGCATTTGAATATTTGTACATCATACCATATTTGCCTTATTGCATAATTTCCTTTTTCCTAAATGTATACTTTAATTAAATTGTTCAATATTATGATCTTACCACTTTGCTAAGTGCGCTTCGCAATAGCTGTTTCTTGAATGCATCAGAAGTTATACATTCAGGGTGTCCCAAAATAAATTTAACACCACTATTTAAAATATCCATCGTGCAACTTTGGTCAAACGTTTCAAAATCATGCAATAAATCCTTTGATATCACAACCGCTGAATCACCGAATCTGCGAAATATAGTTCATTGATTTATTTCATAGACATAACCATATTTCAAAACAAAAATACGAAACAAAATGTATTTATCTAACTTTACTGTGGCTTTTCACGATAAACTGAGCAGATGTATAATGTATTAATAAAAGTTATATTGTTAGCACTGTTAGCATAATGACCTCCCCTTCTGTTCCTGGATTATGCTGTTCAAGGGATTTACAACTATCACGCAATGGACTGCATCTTGTAGGAAAGGTAACGCTTGAATCACAACCGTTTTTCCATATCCTGGAAATCAGTTTTAAGAAAATAAACAGGTTTCTGCACAATTAAAAATGAAATTAAAAAAAAAAAAATAAAGTACCACTTTGGCGCAGTGTTGACTTGTTCCGCCCTTCTGCTTTTCAAGGATAATTATCAGCATATAAAAAAGAATCACTTTCAGTGCACATTTTTCAGACTCTGGCTTATACCTGTTGGCAGGACGGCCATAACATCTGATGTGAGCGCTTTTTCAAGAACTTCTGCTTGCTTTTCTTTAAAATTTGAGTAAGATGTATTTTCACTTCTATTTAACCTTGATAATATGCAGCTTGGGTCAAAATCCATCCTTTCCTAGTTAGAAGAAAACACGAATATGTTGGCATCTTTACATATATGCAATGCAAAATTAACCAGTTGAGTCTACAACTTATTGTATCTGCAGCTGAGGTGGCATTTTTAGTGCTCTTTTAAAAATAAAAGCGAACTAGCAGGTTACTGAAACTGACTATGTCCCCTGCCGACGTACAATCCGTATTTGATTTGGTTAGGTTTGACAACAACCCTTTAGCAATTCGTATCATATTTGTAAAATTTTAAAATCAGCTAGGCCAAATGACTAACCCTTATTGAAACCCATACTACCTCTATGTAAAATAATTCGCCAATCGATTAAATAATGTAGGCAAGAATGTGTTAACAAAGTCACTCAAGTGCTCAGAGACTATGTCAATTTTTAAATCTTAGCTGGGCGAATGTACTCAGATCAACATGGCTAATTTACAATACCAACTCTTGTTCGGACCCACGCCACCTATATGTAAAATATTTCGGAATAGATACCAAACAGTTATAAGTGCCCCCCACCCCCTATATACGTCATTTTATGCGGATCACCAAAAAAAAAAAAAAAAAAAAAAAAAAAAAAAAAAGCCAGTGAAACCGGTTATGTTCTCCGCCGACGTACAATTCCAACATTTCATTTTGTCATGTTGGACTACAACCCTTAAGCAATTCTTATCATATTCAGGAATGTATCATACGAAACAGACTGGAACGCTGACTGGTAGTCTTAAAGAGTGATATTTAAAGGCCGGAATAGATACCAAACAGTTATAAGTACCCCCCACCCCCTTATGTACGTCATTTTATGCGGATCACCAAAAAAAAAAAAAAAAAAAAAAGCCAGTGAAACCGGTTATGTTCTCCGCCGACGTACAATTCCAACATTTCATTTTGTAATGTTGGACTACAACCCTTAAGCAATTCGTATCATATTCAGGAATGTATCATTCGAAACAGACTGGAACGCTGACTGGTAGTCTTAAAGATTAATATTTAGAGGTTGGAATTGATACCAAACAGTTATAAGTGCCCCCCCCCCTCATTTACTTTATTTTGGGCGGATCACCAAAAAAAAAAGCAGCAGATCAGTGAAACCGGCTTTCTTCTCCACCTGCGTACAATCCCAGTATTTCATTTTGGCATGTTCGACTAGAGAAATTAAGCATCATATTCATATTCAAGAATGTATCGTACCAAACATACTGAAACACTGATTGGAAGTCTTAAACAGTGACATTTAAAGGTCGGAATGCAAACAAACACTTGACAGATAAGTGCGGAAGATAACTTTTCTGCATTTTAGTGAAGGAATAAAAGATATGCGGCCCAAAGATATGAAGTTTACCCCTTTAGCAGGACAATGGAAGGCTTCGTAGCTCTGACAGAGAGATATGATTTTATATAATTCAGAGCTGACTTGGAGCTGCGTACGAAGCCGCCTGTTTCTCCTTGGCAGTGTTTCATTTATAAGTATCAACAATAAGAGGAAACTGCATCCCAAGGAAACAACGACCTAAACACAAGAATGGCTTCAAACAATTCTGTGCTACTTCACACTTAATAATCATTCACATTTCTGAAAACTTGCGAGTCTCGTATACATTGACTTTTGGGCGATAATGCAATATTTTCGCGTTGAGTGAATACTGTATATTATAAGCTGTAAACAAAACTCAAATCAACGCAGTACATATCAGTGCAACTATTTTCACTAATAACTTGCAATAACTTGCAACGTAAAAACGTAATTCCAGAAAACTGTTATTCAGTTCAATTGGTGAGTGTGAAACTGTTGATAACTGACAATGGAGCCGAAAAGTTACACAGCACACAAAATTTTGTGAGTACAGTCTAAAGGGTGAAGGACGCATGGGTTACTCGAAACCGGTCGTTTATTAACGACGCTTGCCGGTCTAGGACAACGCAACGTTGTTGTTTAGCAGTCAACCTCTTCGGCGGTTCGGTCTGGTGTGTTTAACACCTTTCTACCCCGAAGACAGGCTGTCGGTTCTGCAAAAATAGTACTCATAAAAGAGAGAAACTTCTTTTTAATATATGTTCAACAACCAAGCGCTAAGGCGGTTTGGCCTGATATGTATAATACCTACCAGACCCACTGCGAATTCCGTGAAAACAGTACTCATAAAGAGAGGCTTTATTTTTTAAATATCCATCCAAAATTATACTTAAGCCTCTGGTTTATTTTCTAGATATTCGGACAGAGTCTAATAAAATATAACAGTGACTAATCACAGCACTGCAAAGCACCAGCCTGTGACACACACACACATCTGGTGTTCTAAAGCCCCCTGTGACACGGGCGATAATCCATGAATACTTCTTAGTATAAACGTTTTGTATCTGTATTTTTCAATTCATGTTGTAAAAAAAATGAGTTCGAAAAGTCCCAGTCTAAAAGTTTAGCTCGTCTATATTACTAATCTACATAAATGTGAATATTTGTCCAACTTTTAAAAACAATTTTGCCATTGTTGGAAGTAATCTGATTGCAATTTCCTCAAGTCTTCTGGGGCTTAGAAAGAGGAATACTTTTTTCAAATCCTACACAATCTTTGCTTAAAAAGTTTCTTCAACACGATTTAAAGAACCAATAATTAACGTCTTGAGAAAGTGCGAAAACTTGTGTAATGTGACTATATTACAATCATTCTTCTATGATCATCTCAAAGTTGAAGGGATTTTTTGAAAGGATATGAAATACGAGTGAAATAGACCTTGGATTCTTTTTCTTTAAGAAAATCTTAGCGATTTTGATTAAAATGTGATTTACTGAATGTAAAATGTAACCTGGATTATTGTTAGCTGTTGAAATTCTTAGAAGTGAATTAATAGTTTTAATCTGTTTCAAACCGGGATGGAAAAGAAGTAATAAAATGTTCTGTTTGCGATAAGTTATCCATAGGTAGATGTATCCATATTCTACACAATGCCTTAAATTAAATTTATTAGTGTGTTCACCTCTTACAAGTAAAAATTTAGTGCTGGTTTATTAGTCACTGAATCTTTGCTATTGCAATGTAGTTTCTGTAAAAAGCAATCTAAAGTATTGTTCCAATTTAATTACAACAATAGAAACAGAGTCTTGAAGAAATCACTAATAGGAATTTATGATCCATTTGATATGAACATCAGGACCTTCAGGGAGATACAAACCAAGAGGTTAACCAACATTTTGAAAACTTATATGTTTTAGAAAAATACCACCCTTTGGGCAGTTTTTTGGTGGATCGCCAAGCAAAACAAAAACGATGTATGAGAACAATAACTGAAATAGCCATTATAAAGCAATGAAATCGAACTAGCAAAAAAAAAAACAACATTTTGAAAACTGGCTGTAACAAAATTTTAAATGCCACTCATTGACAAATTTTTCGCGGATCATAAGGTGAGGCTCTTTAATGTCTATTCATAGAAACTTTTAAACACCACTCTTGCCAAGGTTGTTGGTGAAAAAGCGTTTTGAATAAAAGTCAACATATAAATATGTCCTGCCTATTGCGACTCCGCTAACTCGACGAAGTCGGATGGCTTAAAATTTTACACATCACAATGCCAAGAGCAATTTTGATCTGTCGAAACAATGAGCCGAAATTTCAAAAGCACTCTCGAGTTTTATGGACAGTCTTAGTGAATCTTTTATATCAAAATATAATTAAAGATGTTAATAAATCAATGTAGATCTCATTAATTATGTCTCCCTGACGAAGGGGAGCATATAGTGATTGTACGTTTTGTATGTGTATGTGTGTGTTTGTGTGTGCGTGTACGTGTGTATCTGTGTGTGTCAGTCTGTGGTGAAGAAAATATGTGCAAGATATCTCGAGAATGAAAAGTCGAATCGACTTCAACCTTTATCGATTTATTCACTTGATTAGGGCAGGTGTATGACGTCATTACGTAAAATCATGTGTGCGAAATTTCTTAGCCGCTTAACAGGCAGTTGAAACTTGGTGGGATTGTTGCTTAGTAGGTTCGAAAGATTCTATAAAATTTTTCACGAGTAGAAGGAACGAATATGGCGTATGACGTCATCGCGTAAAATATGAATAAATTTTGAGCAAGATCTTGTGTGCAAAAATATCACGACAAGGAAAAGTCTTATCGATTTCAAATTTCATACGGGTATTCCTTGGGTCAGTCGGACAGCTCTTTCATTTTTTTTTATTTTTTGACGCATGTCACATAATTAAGGCAGGCGTGTGACGTCATAGCGTAAAAAGTTCTCAGCCACTGAACAACGAAGAAAGTTTAAAATTGGTAAGACTGATGCTTGGTAGGCCCGAAAGATTCGGTTTTTCGCGAGTAGAACGAACGAATGCGGCGTATGACGTCACCAAGTAAAACATGTACATATTTTGAACCAGATCTTGTATGCACAATATTTCGATAACGGAAAGTCATATCGACTTTTATATGAATATTCCTTGGTTCAATCAGACGACTGTTTCAACTTTTGATGCGTGTGGTGAAATTAAGAAAAGTATCATTACGTACAAAATTATCTGCTGTTAAGCAAAATATCTCGATAGCGGGAAGTCGGATCTACTTTAAACTTGTTTTAGTTATTCTTCGTATAAGTCGCACGGTTTTGGTTAAACATTATTAAACCCGTATAGAAAATAAAGAAAGGTGCATAACGTCAACACCCTCCTCCCCCGCCTCCCATTTTTGGTTCCTTTGTTTAGTAAGAATAGTTGTAAACTGCGCTGTTAATTTCAGCGTTTTCCAAAAGATTCTGCAGTGTTCCTGCGTTCTTTAGAATGCTTCAAAACAATAACAGAATTACTATTGGTTCATTGCTATTTGTTATTGTTCGAAATTGAGCTTTTTGTACGTTTCTCATCTACGGCTATTACGTAACATGCCACTCAGTCAGGGGTCAGTGTCAGTTGTGGTGCATGATGAAGTCGTTATGTATGAAGTTATGAAATGCTATTAGCGTATTTATAGGCCTGAGCAAGTCTAGCTATTGATTTTTAGCCGCATATTTGTATTCGGTTACCAAGGTATTTCATATGTGGGTGCTATTCTGTATCGGTTAGCAATGTTTCCAGTACCTGGAAGCATTTTTCGCTATTGAAGTGGGACATTTGATATCTTGTGTTATGAGAAACAGCTCACCATTTTGGCACCGAAATGCCCCCTTTCTCCCACAGAGGTGCGTCAGCTGATGCGTAGTTATGAAGAATGCCTTTCTAGTGCTTTTTTTCCGATGGAAATGAACGAAAACAAGATAGTATATCATGGCTGTAACTAATCTGAGACCGCTACCGTTACCTTTGGTAAAAGGGTTAGAGTTGCTTTTACAGTCGTACCTACATTAGATAGTTGGGGTGGGAGAGGGGGGGGGTTGTGGATGATGGTTAGCTAAAAAAATATACCACCTTCAAGACCTGGATAAAAAGATGTAAAGCAAGACCCATTTGTCGTGACCCCTTTCAGATTCGGGTAAAAACACGTACGGTAAAACCTGCCTGTCTTGACCAACGTCCAGACACGGATAAAAATGTAACGTACAGTAATACTACTGTAGTGACCAACTTCAGATCTGAATAACAAAGACCTACAGTAAAACGTGTTTCAGCGACCACCTTCCAGACTCGGATAAAACACGTGAAGTAATATCTGTTTTAGTGACCGCGATCTGTTTTGCTTATTTTTATTTTTTTACAATGAATTGTGATTATATTTGCAGAAATGAATATATTATTTCAGTAAATAAAAAAGGAAATTCTTCGGGGGGGGGGGCTGCGGATTTTTATGGATTTAGACGGGGAGACATTTGTTTTTATTTACAAAAACAAGAACCTAATTAGGTATCGATTGAAAGTGTGTAATATAAGCCTGTACTCTTATGTTTTGTGTGCACTGGACGCTCTAGTTTATATTTTACTATCAGTAATTGTAGATTAGATGGCAACAATTTATTTGTGAGATGAAAATTCAATTTTAAAAACTGAAAAATCTTAAAGAAGGCACACATTTAAATAAAATTTAACGAATTGTCAATTAAATGTTGGAGGTCAAAGCTGAATTATTTTTATCAATATTAGCAGCCTAATTTTCGAATTCAGGAATTGCTTCTTTTGTGCAGTAAAAATTTAAAAGAAGGATTCTTGATACAGGGGCCATTCTTTCAGTCACAGAAGTTAGTTTCTTAATTTTAGATATAAAAAAGTTTTGATATCAGAAATTAATGTTTGAGATAAAATATGATTTTCAGATTTCAAAATATAAATTAAGCAAAGTTTATTCTGAAATAATTGTATCTAAAACAAATTCGTGATATCTCAATAAATAGAAAATAATTTATTGAGCACAAAGTTGAGATTTCGCTATCAACTTTTCATTCTTGCTGTCAAGAATTGAAATTTTAATCTGTAAAGTTCAATTTTAGAAAGGAATAAATTGTTTTTCTTACATCAATAAGTATTTTCTAATATCCTTAAATATTTATTGATATCAAGAATACATTTCAAGATATCAGAAAATATAATTATAGATAGCAGAAATGAATTCTTGATGCCAAAATGAATTTTTGAGATCAAAATTAATTCTTGATCTCAATAATTGTCTAATAAATATGAAAATAGTATTTTATAGAATAGATTGTCAAGAACTGAAAATAGCAAATTGGAAACAAAAGGAGTGTTTTTGGCTATTTTAAACCAAATAAAAAATTTAGATAATTTTAATATAAAGCACAACCCATTATCTTCTGTAGATAGGAACATATCTGTTAAGTTTAAAAATGATCAGTTAACATTGTAGGAATAAATAAAAGTTGAAGTTATTTTTCTTTATATAATTTAAAATGTCGGTAATATTAACAAAGTCGCCCTTTGAGACTCGGGACTCGGGATTGAGACTTGGGATTCGAATGGACTGCTTTCTGCCACGTTTTGATAAAGACTGTCAAAAACATACTGAGAAGATGCAATGGTAGCACTATTTCTCAATGTGAAAGACCAAATATCAAAAATTTTAATATGGATAAGTTCCTGTATAGTCAAAAATTTTAATATGGATAAGTTCCTGTATAGTTAAAATATTTTGTATGTGTATGAAACATGTCTGTAAAGGTTCAAAATTATTCAATTGTAGCTGTACTAGATACATTTTAAGGTTTCATTTTCTATGTGTCTTGCCATTGATAAAATGATGAAAGATCAATGTTGATGTTGATGTTGATGTAAAGCACAACCAATAATGTTCTGTGTCAAGGAAACATGTTGGTAAAGTTTTCGCATGGTTAATTAAAGCGGTAGGGGAACAGACACTTTTTGAAGTTTCAAATTACTTATATGTTGCACCATTTGAAAACAAAGTCCAAAAAATCGATATTTTTCATTTTCCAAAAAAACACCAGTCCAAGACAAAAAAAAACAGTATGGCTTGACAGATAATTCCTTGGATTTTCTTACTAAATATGAAAGGTTTTTGGCCAAAACAAATCAAGGTATAAACTAGACCGTTTTCACTACCGAGTAACGAAAATTACACTTGGGGGTCACAAAAATACGATTTTGAACTCTAAACCTCTTGCATATCGTTTTTTAGGCCCAAAAGGATCGAAAATAAGTTCAGAATTGCCGTTTTCGAGATAATGGCCTACTTCCGGTTTTTTACTCTGACCATGGCCGAGGAGGTCAAGGTCACCGAGGTACCTCTTACATATCGTCTTTTAAGTCCAAATGATCTAAAATAAGCTCAAAATCGCCCTACCATCAATCGTTTTCGAGATAATGGTCCACTTCCGATTTTTTACTTTGAGCATAGCCGAGGGGGTCAAGGTTACCAAGGACCCCTTACATATCGTCTTTTAGGCCCAAAGGGTAAAAAATAGCACAAAATCTCTGACCGTTTTCGAGATAATGGCCCACTTCCGGTTTTTGACATTGACCATGGCCGGGGATGTAAATCGTTCTCTAGGTCATGGTTAAATAATGCGGATTTTACGACGTCTAATCAACCTCTATCAGCGAGCCAAATTTCACCCCCAGCAATTTGGAAAAACCCAAACTCTGCAGCCAACTTGCACACGCAAGAAGCTGAGACAAGAAAATGAATTTTCACTGTCAAGAAAAAACCAGTATGAAGAAATAACAGATATTCCACCCATAAATTACCCATAGTATGGCCTCAAAACGAAGATTATGGCTTATTTAGATCCAGGCAAGTAAATAAGACCAATAACCCAGGTCAAAATTTTTTGGGTCAAAATTATCACCCATAATAACCCAAAATTCGGGTCATATTTTCCCTTTTTTACCCATGATATTTAACTTTGTGGTTTTTTTCTGAATTAAAGTATGGCCTGGCCATATAACTTAGCGTAAAATAAATAAATAAATAAAACCACGAGTACAGAGTTATATGGTCTTGAATGATGAATATCCCTAGATAACATTTTGCAGCATAGTCAAAGTTAATAATTGCCGAATTCCCTATTTTTTATTGTCATAATTATGCTATAGTGGTTGTATTGCTTCCTATCGTCTGGCTGTTGCTGGAAATGGAAATTTTAAGAATTCTTCCGACCCCCTCTCCCCCACCCCTCGCCACGAAAATTAAATGAATTGCATTTCAGTAACAACAGCTATTTAAATTCACTTCGCATAATTTATTTCAAACCAATCGGAGTAAGGCGATCTCTTTTTTCTTTATTAGTACTATTTATGACCAGAACAAACAAGAAGTCGTCGTGGCCGAGTAGTGAGGCAGTAGACTCGAAATCAGAGGATAAATGGTTCGAATCCCAGAAAGACGTATATTTTTTTTCTAAAGGACAGCTGAGATATGACCCATATTTAAGGCCTTGACCTGAAATTCTAGTGTTAAAGTTTGGGTTATTTTTATGACCATAACGGGAACATTCCGGGTTATAATTAAATTCACACACACTTTCGGTCTTGACCTGAAATTTTGGTGCTAAATTTCGGGTCATTGTTATGGCCATAACGGGACATTATGGGCTTTAATATTAGCTGAAATACAGCCATAGTATGGGTTATAATACTGGTGTGTTTTTTCGTACGGGAATTAGCACCAACGGCTGCCCGCACAAATTCATATAAACCTTGACCAAGTCAAACACTTGTCAAATGTTAAAAAAACCCAAACCCTGCAGCCAACTTAAATTTGTATACTCCTGCTATGATGGCTTTCATTGGAGAGTTGGGCGATCAATGCAGCGAGGCTGATATCATGCCAGTTTAAACAACTGCTCTCAGCTTCTTGTCGCCTGTTTCGCAAATCTGTTTGTCGTTTTGTAATTGAAAAAATTAAGCGAATTTTAAAAACACAGGAGGATCAACTAGACAAACTGAAGTTTATCATATCAAAATTTCATCTTTCTAGCCCTAACGGCCTCTGACTAGTTCCACGGACAAACACGAAAAAACGAAAAAAAAAAAAAAAAAAAAAAAAAACATGCCACAACTGCGGCTCAAGTTTTCGTACAAATTCAATACACTTTATTTTATACTTGTATATCGAACGCGCTCTGTTATATGTTGATTTAGGCAAATAAAACTGTTCATACAGTGTGTTGTGGTTTTATTAACACTTGCTGTGTCTTTTCAGAAACGTCTTTTCACTAATGTAACAATTATTTCCTGAAAGAATACGAAATTGTGAATTTTTTAGTGAAAACATAACCAAAACCATTAACAAATTTGACCAAACACCACTTTTTAGTTACCTATTTCTTTTTTTTTTTGCAATTCACAAATGAATACAAAGCCGAAAACGTCTTTCCTCTGAAATGTAACTATCTTTCTGTAGATCTACAGTCTGCGGATCTGTAGAATCAGCGAATCTGTAGATCCGCTGAATATTTCAGCGAATCTGTAGATACGCTGGTTCGACCAGCGAATCTCTAGATCCACTGAAAATTTTAGCGGATCTAACAGATCCGCTGATTTCTTGGCCGAGAAAATTCTACAGATCCGCTGAAATGATGACGAAGCTAAAGTACTGTTGATATTGAGTATCGTCATAGCCCATAAGACATTGTCAAAGCCCAAAAGACATTGTTTTCATTGAAATGCCATCAAAAGCACATTGATTGCAGTTCAATGCTAGTGTTACTTTCCATGATCGTAGATTATAGAGCTTGAATTGCAAACTTCATAACTTGTGATCTTATAAGAAAGCAGTCGTACCTATTATGATTCTATTGGAGTGGTCTTTGCTGAAAAGTAATTGCAATTTAACAATGCAATGAACACAAATTCGATCTGCTTCGGGTTCTCTGGAGTATATCAATTTGATCTGTGCTCGTTCAATTTGATTACCGAAAACGACGTAAAATTAAATGTAGAACTTTCACTGAGGCAAGGAGTTCAGTTTGAATCAACGTGTATTTGACAGGGGTTTGTGAAGTGCAACTGTGCTGGTAGTAAACGGTGTCAAACAAACAGATGTAAGTGTATCAAAGCAAAGGTAAAATGTAACTCGAGATGTCACTCTAGCCTAGCGCGTGCAGACAAGATGTAACCCCCCCAATTGCAGTTAGAGCTTCATTATTGATAAATGAGTTTTTCAGAGTTGTTTATTATAAGAGTAAATTTTGCTTTTAAGTCATGATCACAAGTATTAGAGCTTCTATGATCAGTTTCCTTAATTGGAATTGGAGTTCCATTATCGACGAAAGGGTTTCCTAAGAGTTATTGATTGGCTTTTAAGTAATAGCCACAGGCAGAAGTTAGTACTTGAGCTGTTTTTTTTAATTGCAATTGGAGCAGTGGCTTATAAAAGTCTTTTATACCTATTTTTGTTGGGTACTATAACGCCAAACCTCATAAGTTTTAATGCAAAACAGATCATAAATTACTTATTTGTATTAATAATGTGGTTGTGTGTTTGTATTGATAAAGTGGTTGCAAAATAACGTCTTATTGCATTAGTAATAACAGCACCGTTTACACATTAATACCGTATATTTCGGTCATACTACTCAATATCAACAGTACTTTAGCTTCGTCGATCATTTCAGCGGATCTGTAGAATTTTCTCGGCCCAAAATCAGCGGATCTGTTAGATCCGCTAAAATTTTCAGCGGATCTATAGATTCGCTGGTCGAACCAGCGTATCTACAGATTCGCTGAAATATTCAGCGGATCTACAGATTCGCTGATTCTACAGATCCGCTGTAACACACACACACACACACACACATATATATATATATATATATATATATATATATATATATATATATATATATATATATATATATATATATATATATATATATATATATATGAAAGATAGGTTTCAAAAAGCCGTGCGTGGGTGCGTGGTCTATCGCATCTGTATTTAATGCAGCACAGCTCAGTCTGCATACAGCAAGAGTCAAACGTACTAAAGCTTGTTTGCAAAGATTTTATACCAAGGTACGACCTCTATCAAGAAAACTCATTTGATTGCGAAACTGTTTTTACTATTCCTATGATTTCTTCAATTATTCAACTTTGAAAACAGTGTCTGCTGATATATTTTACCGCGATCTCAACCGCGTTCTTTATTTCAAGATTCTACTGCACTCACGATTAATAAAAACGATGACTACTTAACAAACTCCATGCCTCTCAAAATATCTCCTTGTTTTACATCTACTTCCAAACAATAAATAAAGCTACAAAAACTGTTAATTTATGACGAACAATGTTTCTATTATTTTTTCTTCAAATGCAATACAACTTCAGCAATTATGGAGTATCTCTTTTTGTCAATACACAACGCATTCGTCTCATAAGGAATTCATATATCCTATTTTCTTGCGTTATCCCGCTGAGGATATTTTTCACCGTCCATTTTTTTTACGAAAGCGACTACGACCTAACACAGTTTAATAAATATCATTCCAATCTTGCTGAAATTAAAACCTTATATTAAGCCTATCAACCTGTACATTTCTTTACAATATTCAAATTCACAAATAACAATTAATCCAAGCACTTAAAACATACCAAGGAATAGTCTTAAACTTAAATATATAAGTAATATATTATTAAGTTAATTTGTGTCTTAGCGTAAAAAATGACTTTGGGTTTAAGCTGGAAAAATGTAGGGAATTGATCTGCGACATATATGGTGAGCGTTACCAACCAACAATTGTTTTCGCAGAGTGAATTGACAAAGCTCTACAGAATGTGGCAAAAACACATTCGAGCCATTTACCCCTGTTCATCATTTCGTGACTTAGCATTTTTTCGTATTTCGTGTGTGTCGTTTTTAGTTTTCGCTCTTGTAATACTTGCTAATTTCATCGAATATAAATGCTACTATTTTAGGACTAATGCAGTGTATCTTAATACGGAGGTCTGTCGTCAAGAATGCCTATGCTAAATGTTCTTTAAGATATTCTATTTTCGAGGTGGGAGTACAGTGTTATCTATACATGGTACTACGTGTGATTGCATATTGTGGAAGATATGATTCGCAGGGAATGCGGCAAAGTCGCGGTACGCAGGGTAAAATATGATCTCAAGCACATAATACAGAATAAGTAATTTCACACTGTGTGGCGTTTGTTTCGTCACTTGTGCTGTATTCCGACCACATTTATTCCAATTTCCACCTACGATACTTATTTTGACCACATTTATTCAGCCAGGTGTGACACTTATTCCGATTTCTATTCTAACACACCTCGTACACAACAGCTGTGACATCAGAGCATCAGAAAATGAAGTCGGAGATTATCTCTTTGCAGACGTTGCGTGTTTTCAGTACAGAACCTCCCACAAGCCAAGGACTAAAGTGCACAGAATTCCTCATCATTAAGTCGACGGTGTGACAGATAAAGCATATTAGTTGTACATTTAACACTTATTAAAAAATAAGAACACGTAAGCAAACAAGAATTCGCATATTTTAGTTATTTGAGAACAAGGCAATATAGGTATAATATTAATCTATTCCAGGATAGAATAGTGTCGACTACGGACAATTAAACGTTCTGGATTCTCTATGTATTTCAATCAGACTCAGCATCATGAGTCTGTTCTGTGACTAGACTCACTTTATTTCGCCCTTAACAAAAAACCTATGAATTCTTACTTACCTGACACATTTTCATCTTAAATAATCGACTGCTGTTTGATATTTCGTTGTACATATTAATACAATTTACTCCGTACTAATTTTTACTGTTTCTTACAAAACTAACAGTCGAGACCTATTCTAAGATCCCTGAAATCTTTGATTTTCAAAAATATATATTTAATAAAATTAAAAAGAATTATAAAATGTCGCTCCTGGCGGAAAAAATGTCGTCCAAAATAAGTGACGTCCGAATATATTTCGGGGCACCAACTGCATATTATGGCTGCAAAATCAGCTTGCAAAGGGCGGGTAGAGTTATAAGGTATGTGATGGGACAGGCTAATGCATATTGTGCGACATGTAGAGGTGGGACAGACGAAAAGCCATCATTGTTACACAATGCTACAGCTTGTGGCTGGCACGGTAGTGGGTACATTACAACCAGTCACTGTCAAGAGCATTAGGGGTTAAAAGTCACAGAATTTATCGATAACTTTATCGGCACCAGTGGCTTCGAACTTGCACAAAATAGCCCTCCTTAGCAGCAGTCTTGAGAATAACATAAATTGAGAAGAGAATGGACCTAGGAACTTAAAACTATGTAACGAAACTTCATCGTACTATATAATCATAAAACCTAACGATTCCCTTCACGCGGACACGTGATTACGAAAGAGTTAACTAAAAGCACAATAGTATAACTGACAAATGCTCAAAAGAAATTCCCATAAAACATTTTATAAGCGTTCAGATTTGGTTCGCAACTCCTGGTGAAGACTTTGAACATAAGCTTCGTGAATCGCTGTTAGAAAATTCGAATCATTCTGAAAATAAAAGCAGAAATTTGTAATGCACTTTTCCCCTCCAAATATGCCTGGGTCTTAACGGAAGCAAAAGTAAACGATTTTTATTCGACGACGGTAACAACTAACTTTAAGTTGTGTGTCCAAAAATAAGGACAGTCACAAAAAATTCTAGTGACTTTATAAAGTCACTGATTTTCAACCTCCAAAATTGGATAGACTCACTGAAATGAGCTTATATATCTTTGCTTTGTCTTTACTATACAATAACTAACTGGTTTTGATATTGTTTTAGTGGCGAAACTACTGCAACCATTGTTTTATGTAACAGATACCTCAATGGAGCTGTGTGGTTGTTATCCCCCGTAACGGAGGGATATAGTTAGGAGCTTGTCTGTCCGTCCGCATGCAAGTCCGGGCTATATCTCCGAAACTATAGGTCTGATCGTTTTGAAATTTCACACAGCACATATTGAAGGTGTGTTGTGTCGTATTTTTGTTTAGGTTCATGAAAAATTGTCTCAAACCAAAAAAAAAAACAAAAAAAAAAAAAAACCAACAAACAAACAAAAGAAAAAAAAGACACAGCATGTTTTCGATCACTGAAACTCAGCGACATCGGATCCAGGGTCACATCTTCAAAACTATTATTGTTTTGGATTGTTTTGAGTTTTCGCATACGGATAGAGCACAAGGGAGGGGGAGGGGGAAGCTTACCTTGAGGAGATGAACGAGGGCCTGCTGAAGCTGCTGTTTAGTTAATGCACTGACTGGGCACTCCTCGTCCTGTGATTTGTCCTGAATCGGGTGGGAACCTGGCGAGGGCTGGCTCCCTCCGTCGCCTGCTACCAACAAAATGTAAAATTAAAGTTCGCAACTTGAGAAAATATTCAGTTTCGTTCACTGAGGAACTTTAGTCGGTTGGTTAGCGGTCACCGATATATTAAGCTGAGGATTCATCGGGTTTATAGAAGAAGTGCAAAGTAGGACTCTACATTTCCGCCCCCGAAAATGTTGTATAAATAGCCTAGGATCGAGCACCTCCACCCCTAACCCCTCCATCCCTCATCTGCCGCAATTGCAAAACACGTGTGGTGTTATTTTTCAGTAACTCTTGAGAACTCTCAACTCCTTTTGATAAAATAAAGGCAGGAAGAAAGATAAGGCTCAGTGACTATATGTTATTAAATATGTATTGTGTAGAAACAGCCAGAATTGTGCCAAACAGAGGAGTGTTCACATCAATCTCTTGTCATAAAACTAAACTGCAACGTACTGGCGAATGCCATTGTAAAGCAACGCTCAGGCAGAACCTCCATTTATTGTATAAAAAGTGTTGGGTACGCATGACAACAGATTAACATTTAATGACAGTTAAAGGAATCTGTGGTGGCTGCATTTTTTTCATACATATTTTAGCTAAACTAACCAAAATAACCGATGTGTCGTTTCGAGTACCGCCAGTCTCAGTCGGTGACCGTATTTCGGTCACCGATTGCGAACCCTATGTAAAATAGGCCCTTCCCATTTGAATGTTTCACTTACACCTACGAGACGTTGCTGTTGAATTGGCGGCCTTCAATCATTAGCAGTAAATAACTTAAATGGTATTTTTTTTTACTTTAAATATTTACTCGTAGGATTGATCTTACATCAGAACTTCGTTGCCTTATGAAGTTGAAGCAACTTTGGTAAAATATATACTTCAGTGATAACACAGAAACATGCACGCCTCCGGACGGACCAAGACAGACCAGCATATATCTCGAGAAAGTAGGTGAAGAATATTCTAGCACAGTCCGCCTAATATTGTATTATCGTTTTTAAAATCATAATTATTTTGTAAATGAACTTGTCAGAAGATTCTGTTGACACAAGATTTCAAAAGTTTAACCAGCAACATTCCAATGACAGAGGTTCAATGCACACAGATTAAAATAACTTTATTGAAAGCTTTGGTGATTTAATCACCTAATAACGAATATTTTTCTTTCCTTTATTAATTTAATCTTCTTTTTTTTCCAGAATTACAGTATTTTTACGGTATTCTTGAAAACATTCCAACCCGAAATGCTGTTGCGTTGCATGAGAAAGGTATCAGTGAGTTGTGTAGGATTCAGTGGAGGAGTGCAACGGGACGTTTCAAATGCCATAGGCGTCAGGAGAACACTGCTGGTCGAACTGTCTGATGCAGTCTGAAACAAATTTCAAAGAAACCATCACCACTTCCACTCAAACATCATATAAAATATTTTATTATAAAAATTAAAAGTTATTGACACGAAAATACAATATACTTATTAAATAGGCGTTTTACTATAGGCATATGAAGATAGAATAAGTGTTCAACAAATAAATGCAAAATTTGGCAGATCTCTTTCTTGTAATATGGGAGCTTAAATGAAAAGATAGACAAGTACGAATCCAAAAATCAACAACGATAGTTGATCCGATCGTGACACCATGTTGGAAAGAATATCCCACACGGATATGTTATGTGGCCCGTTTCATCCCGGAAACAAAAAACGAGGATTTCTGGAAAAAGGAATAGGTGTGCAACAAGCCATCGTCTAGGGCGCAGACCCCAACCC
Organism: Protula sp. h YS-2021; assembly: GCA_949752745.1. Lineage (NCBI taxonomy): Eukaryota > Metazoa > Annelida > Polychaeta > Sabellida > Serpulidae > Protula > Protula sp. h YS-2021. The sequence goes on along the minus strand of OX457027.1, from coordinate 62,368,796 downwards.
AACACTGTGATTGACTAAACGATAACAATCACTGGAATATAGGAATCAGCACCCGATAGCGATGATTGGAAGGAAAAACATTACTTCAACTGATAGAGAAGAGAGAACAGTGAAATACTACAGTGTTCGTTGCGTCTTTGTGAGAGAAGCTCAACAGATATCAGATTAGCTACTGAAGCATTTGCCTCTCTCTTTCGACGAACCCAAATCACCCAAGTGTTCCTCCACAGTTATCTCAAAATAACAATTTTTGACAAGTCGCAATCTTGGCAATTTTTGACTGATTTGAAAAATAAAATGACGTTGCACAACTTCTATATATATATATATATATATATATATATTCAAGGTTGCATATAGCTAGGATAAATAGTTTCGGAGAACTCGCGTGGAAAGCCACCCAAGTCCTACATTACAGTTATCTAAAAAAAAAAATCACAATTTTTGACAAGTCGCCATTTTGGCAATTTTTCACCAATTTGAAAAATGATACGACGTTGCACAACTTCAATATATATATATTCACTGTACAAGGTAGCATATGCCTAGGATACATAGTTTTGGAGAACTCGCGTGGAAAGCACCCAAGTCGTACATTGCAGTTATCTAAAAAATCACAATTTTTGACGAGTCGCCATTTCGGAAATTTTTGGCCGATTTGAAAAATAACACAGTGCTGTACAACTTCAATATATGTATTTTCACTATGCAAGGTTGCATGTGCCTACGGTAACTATTATAGGAGAACAAGTCTTACATTGCAGTTATCTAAAAAATAAAATCACAATTTTTGACAAGTCGCCATTTTGGCAATTCTTGGCCCAATTGAAAAGTTACACGACGTTGCACAACTTCAGTATATATATTTTCACTGTACAAGGTTGCATATGCCTAGGGTAAGTAGTTTTGTAGGTGGAAAGTACCAAAGTCTTACATTGCAGTTACCTAAAAAATAAAATCACAATTTTTGACAAGTCGCCATTTTGGCAATTCTGGGCCCAATTGAAAATTAACACGACGTTGCACAACTTCAATATATATATATGTTCACTGTACAAGGTTGCATATGCCTAGGATAAATAGTTTCAGAGAACTCGCGTGGAAACCACCTAAGTCTTACATTACAGTTATCTAAAAAAATTGGCAATTTTTGACAAGTTGCCATTTTGGCAATTTTTTTACCGATTTGAAAAATAACACGACGTTGCACAACTTCAATATATATATATAAATATATATATATATATATATATATATATATATATATATATATATATATATATATATATATATATATATATATATATATATATATATATTTACTGTGCAAGGTTGCATATGCCTAGGGTATATGGTTTCGGAGAACTTGCGTGGAAACAAAACAGCATCCCAAGTGTGACGCACGGATGGATCGACGGACGGACGGCAAGACGGACAGACAGCAAGACAGACGGACAGACGGACACAGGGCAATCCTATATACCCCGGTTGGGGTCTAAAAAGTTCACCTGAGAATTAATCAGTCTCTTTCACTAAAATTACGAACAATACAACAGTTTTCTTTTTTTATAAGGAACGATATTCGGCACGGCAGTACAAATATTTCACTCTTGGCATTTCCGACAAAACAGCTTTTACCCTGAGACTTTACCTGACTAGAAGAGTAAGGAGTTGTTTTAGTAAATCCAGGAAAAGCCGCTTTTTCCAGCAGTGCTTGAGGGGTGACTAACTCCGGCTGACTCTCTTCCGCAATCACACTGGTGTTTAATTTCAACTCTGCCTTCTGTTGGACTCGAGAAGTCACGTGACCATCACTGCTACACAAGGGACTGGTCATTTGCTCAGCAATGCCCTGCTGTAATTTCTCATTCGATATCGTCATATCTCGCAGTTTCACGCTCACTGAATCACCCGCGGTGGACTGGGCCGAACCGGCGGCATTATGCGACGAGATATGTGAAGTGTGACCTTCAACCTGGTGCACTCCCCTGCCCGTTTGAGAAGCCTGCCCTGATGGATTCCAAAATGGCGCCGATTTCGTATCGACAGGCATCGAAGCAGTCCTCAATATCACAGGCTTTGACTCTTTCTCTGCCATCTCCTTTCCTTTTGAGTCGCTCTCGACATTGTTATCAACTAACATATTAAGTGTTCTCTTGATAGCCGTGTTAGGGCTATCCGGTTCTGAGCTACTCCACACGGCGTTCATAGTTTTAGGAGGGCTCGGCATCTTGGGAACTGAGGCACCGTTGCCAGCACCCTGTTGGTGAATCAGCTCAGCGCTAGCAGGGCTGAGCTGCGGGTAAGACTGGCGCTCAATGTCTTCTAGCATGCTCGAGCCTGGCTGACTCATAAGGCGCTGTAAAAGTGGCGGCATTCCCATAACCGGTAAAGGAGAAGCACTGTAAAGCAGTCAGTTCATGAATTTACGTCTAATAAATATTTGTGCGGTATTTATTCCAACGGTTATTGAATATAATAATTTTTCTTTTATCATTACTATTTTTATTTTGGCTCTTTCTTTCCGTGATGTTCGTATACGGCGGGTTACTTGTACAAGGTTCACTAAATTTCACATGTTTTTACAGTTGGTCAGGAATTAAGCTCAGGGTATAAAAACTCGTGCCTTCTTTCCTTTATAGATAATCAACTGTATTAGAGAGGCCACAAGTTAATTTAATTCAATGATGCATACCAAACAAAATTAACAGACTCAGGATACTGATGTGAAATCAAACTCACGGATATTTCAAATAACACTTCATAAAAAAGGGGGTTGTATGAAAACATTTTACCTACTTCTTGTGCAAAAACTATAACTATAGTCATCATTTCAAACCGCTGTATTTTTCAGAAAAAAAGTTTATGATATACCTTTTATTTTCAGTTTTCTTATCATCTTGAGTTGATTTGAAAAGAGCATCTAACGTGATAGAAGTGCTGGATGTTGCCGCATCATCTTCTAAATCTGTGCAAGATATTTGTCATTTAATTAATAACTAGAATGACACAATCAGTGTAACAAGCTATTAATTATATGCCTGCAGGTTCGCGTACAAAGAAATGACAGAAAAAAAACGAACCAGTACATTTTTATTCACAGATTGAATGGCGCCCCCCCCCTTATAATAACCAACAGTTATACGCCTCCCTAAAGAAAGGGTGGGATTCATGCAAATGCGACTGTAAGAATTGGTTAAATCCGTACTAATCCATGTTCAAAACCTCCTGCCACTACATCCCACGTATTACACCCACCAACCAAGTTCCTGAAAAGTCTAAATATTCCCAGTTACTGGTAGCCCCAGGCCCTATTACCAAGTGTTTCGATAATTTCATTTTGTTAACCGTCATTACGACCAAATCCCACTGTTTCCACTATAGGGTGCATGCAAAGTACCTTCAACCATATTGGAAAAATTATCCTTATCACAGCTGTCGGGATCCGTTGGGAACATACACAGTTATACATCCACAGACACCCATAGAAATGTCACTTAAGCTTTTCGTTACGCTACATTACCTGCGGTCGACGAATTCGGCTTCAAAGGCAAAGGCCGTAATATATTCGTAGATTTTGTTGCCGACGCATTCGGGTTGTCTATCATTGGCTTAGGGGCGTGTTTTCTAGACGTTTTGCCCTTTCCCTGAAATACATCCCAAAAATAAATATTACTCCCTTGTAAAACTGACTATTTTTCTGTAGTCGAAGTACCTTCACAGAGACTACGTGAATTAATGTAAAAAAATATTACCAGATACTGTCACATTTCGTTGTGAAGTTACAACTTGCAACTCTGATTTTTTTAAATAAACATGAGTAACACTGTATTACTGCACCAAATTTTTCATTAAATAACTCGCAACCTACTGTTCTCCTTAGGTTCGAGTTGGGTACATAAAAAGTCCTACAAATACTAAATGTTATCCGAGCTCCCCTTTTGAAGGAAGTACGCCTTTGCCCTTCAGATGTAAAATTCGGTTGCTATTAAATCCTGCCTTTACAGAACACGCCTGTTTCTTGCCGCAAACACGTACACAAAGCGTCCAGCACTCTGACCTTTGACTTGGGGCTGTCTCTCGGCGGTCGATAGCCGCGCTCTGGTGACTGCTTCGGCTGCGCGCCTCCATCGCCAGTAAACTAAACACCAACACCAATACATCACACTTGTGCAAACAAAACCAGACAGATCAACAGTCAGATTGACAGACGGACACCTTTATAACTATAGCCCTCGTTTACAAGGGGAACAATTAATCAAAGGCACGAACGGAAAAAAAGGACCAGACGATGCTCATCTCCAAATCTATGTCTCAGTTAAAGATGCACTGGGAACAGAAGTCTCGGCCAAAGTCCGGCTCCAGGATGCAACTAATTCTAAGGTTATTCAATAACTTTCTGAGCATTCCGTATTTTATTTTTCTTATGCATGACTATGCATATGAATTTATTATTTTAATCTTTTGGCCTGAAAACAACACAGCTTTGCTCAAAACTATGTTCGACTTGCGTTTAGAGGACGCAGGCGTGGCCAGCCTGGCGAAGCTGGATTCGTAAAGTCAGTTTGTACCCATATAATGTCGCTTCTTTAAAAGAATGCCCTCGTACACATTACAATATCACAGCGCAGCATCAGCTTTTCTTTTCAGTCACAAACATGATAATTTGGGGGACGGGGTAGAGGGCAATCTCAATGTGCTAATGTCAGGGCAAGCTTGAAGGCGAACTCAGGAGTAGCTATTGATTCTCAAAACATTGTACATTGTTTACCTTTTCGCTCTCAGCCTTGGCCCTCGCCAGGATGTCCAGGATATGTATGGCTGGCTGCGAGGACGCAGCACCTTCCTGAGTGGGCACTGCCGGACTTCTCCTCTGTTCACTCTTTCAATGTATCACAAAAAATTGTGGCACTCGTTTCACTTTTTTTTGTTTTTTGTTTTTTTGTTTTTTGTTTTTTTTTGTTATATTTAAAACACTGGAAGTTGAGCAACAAGTGTACTTCAGTTAACAAACGACCCTATGTAATTTAATGCTATAGGTAAAAGACCCACGAATTCGATTTGCAAAGATTAGCCTTTCATTATACTACTGTGTCCATTTATAGTATATATGACCAATAAATGAGACTGTTCACAGTATTACTTTGCTTGGGGTTTCCAGTTCGGAAGAACCTAAGTCAAAGTTAATGCCCAGGTGTAAAATGCAACTTATATATGCAATCTAAAAAAAAAGTTTAACTCGTCATAATGATAACGACCAAAAACTGATACTGAAAAAGAAGCGTTCGACATTTCTGTTAAACCATCCACGATAAAGCTTACCCTCCTTATCCCGGGCCTATTGTTTTCAATTCCAAAACCACAGAGCATGTTTTCTTGAACATGATAACATATGAAAATCAATATACCAAAATATCAAAATTATATTGGGCTAGTTGACGGATAGAAGCTTGTATACACTGACCTTATCGTACTCATCGCGGGCTTTGGACAACATTTCCATGATGTTCACGGTGCGGTCCCCGCCTCCGACGGCGGCTGCGGCCGGTGGTGCCGCCGCCATCGGCTGGTCTTGCTCCACCATGACCTTGACCTTTTGATCGGCCGCGGCACCGCACTGCTCGAGTTTGATTTCACTCTCCGAGGCGCGTCGGACGCGGTGCGCTTTATCGTCTTGAGATTTCCCGTTGGTATCAATGGTAATCTGAACTAAACTGAAAAATAATACATGTAAATAAATAAAACTATGGCAAAGTCAAATTCTGTATCAGAATATCATCATCTTATTCCTGTTCTAACCATTTGGGGCTTTATAGTAAATAATAAAAACAAAACTAAAAAAAAAAAAAACAGACAACGAGAACTGCAATTCAATGAGATGTTGTTTCGGATTGCAATTAGTTACTGTTTACCAACGGGACTGTGTTGCAGAGGAACAATGTATCCCTAAAATTTTTTGGCTCGCACCTTAAGCGATCTCACAATTGCACTTCCATACCAGAAACAACTAGAGTGGCCAGTGCACACTAAACTAAACAGTGCACACTAAACTAAGAGTACAGGCTTATATCACACACTTTCAATCGATACCTATTAATTTTTTTTTGTTTTTGTAAACAAAAACAAATGTCTCCCAGACTAAAACCATAATTCACCAGTACATATTTTCCATTTTTCGCTCCGACAGCCCTTTCACATTTGAACAAGTTTGTACTATTTTCAGAATACTCAGACATTTTACCTTATATAAATGAATCCCATGTGCCCAGTAGTCAGATTGTGTCTCACCTTTATCCAATTTGTGAAGGGGGCGGGGTACCTAACTTGATTTTTGGGTATTTCAATCCTCTTTGAATGTACAAGTTTAGGCTGAGGTGTTTTATCTTTATCCAGGAGGTGGTCACTAAACAAGGTTTTGCTGTACGTCTTTTTGTCCGGTTCCAGATGCTGGTGGCTAAAAGTTTTTACTGTACGTCCTTTTTATCCAAATTTTGAAGTTGGTCATCACAGTAGTTTTATGTATACTTTATCTGTTCGGTACTTTGTTTATTCGGGTGTGAAAGGTGGTCACGAAGGCAGGGTTTACCGCATGTCTAGTTATCAGAAACTGGAAGCTGGTCACTAGAAACAGGTTTTACTTCTTTTACGTCTTTTTATCCGGATCTTGAATGTGGCAGTTACAAATAGGTTTACAGAAACAGTTTTTTTGCTGGTCTTAACCAACCCTCCTTCCCCCCCCCCCATAGCTATCCAATTTTGTTACGAATCTAATGGCAATCCTAACCATTTTAGCCAACGTTACGGTAAGGGTTTGTACACAAAGTGTATTTATAGCCATAAGGTATACCCTGTCTTCGTACATTCCCATCGGCCAAAAGGCACTAGAAAACCATTTTGCATAAGTATGCCATGTATTAGATGACCCACTTTAAAATTTAAAGCTGGTTCCAGGTACTGCACAAACATTGCGAGCCGAAATCCCAAGCGTAGTTTATAACTATTCTGAATTCACAAAAGTGTAGGGAAAAGGGGGAAGCGGGGGGGGGGGGGGGAGGGGGAAGGAAAGGGGTGGAGCGAAAAGTCGATCTGATTTTCCGCTATCGAGGTATTTTTATCCAATGACGTCGGGGCATATTTGACAGAATCTTTCTGACCTACCAAGCAACATTCCCACCAAGTTTCAACTTTCTCCGATGTTCAGCGGTTGAGAAATGTACACAATATAACATTTCACTGTAATGACGTCTTAATTTCTACACCCTTAAAAAGCTGATAGAACGGTCCGACTGACCCAAGGAACGCCCATACAAAATTTGAAGTCGATAAGACTTCCCCTCAGCGAGATATTTTGCACAAAAGATTTTGTTCACAATTTATACCTATTTTATGTGATGACGTCATACGTCGCACCCATCCCTTGTACTCGCGATAAAATTTGACAGACTCTTTCGGACTTTCCAAGCAACAATCCCACCTAGTTTGAACATTCTCCGATGTTTAGCGACTGAGAAATTTCGTCCGCAGAATTTTTACGTAATAACGTCATACGTCTGCCCTTATAATGTAACGTGCGTTAAAAGTTGACAGAACCGTCCGACCTATCCAAGGAATGAACAAATCAAGTTTGAAGTTGATCCGACATTTCGTTCTCGAGATATCTTGCACACAAGATCGTGTTCAATATATATATATATATATATATATATATATATATATATATATATATATATATATATATATATATATATATATATATATATATAGAAATATTTTTCGTGAAGACGTCGCACGCCGCACTCACTCGTTGCACTCGCGACAAAACGCTTTCGGACCTACCAGCAACAATCCCACCAGTTTTGAACTTTCTCCGATGTACAGCGGCTGAGAAATTTCGCACACGAGATTTTCACATAATGACGTCATACGCCTTCCATTATAATATTTCCAATAAATAGTGGTTATCACACATTTTACAACATTTCAGAAATCTGGCAATTTTTCACTTTTCGACAAAAATAAAAAAACAACCACGCGTTGCACACCTCCAATATACGCTCTCTCTGTGTGCAAGAGAAAAATAAAAATCCTTCAATAGTGACTGAGATCTAGCGCGTACAAGCTTACCACTATACATAGGGCCAATTGCACATTTTCACAACATTTCAAAAGTCTGCCAACTTTTTAGAAAAATAAAAAATAACCACACATTGCACACCTCCAATATATGTACTCTCTCTGTGCAAGAAAGAAATAAAATAACTGCATCTGTTACTGAGATATGGCGCGTACAAACTTACCACTATAGATGGGGACAGACAGACGGACGGACACGGCCCGTTTTATAAGTCCCCCGCTCCGCGCCACGCGCGGTGGCGGAGGACTAAAAACCTCGGAGGAGATACAATTTTTCAACTTGCGTTCATACGCACATACACACATACTTTCAACGACTGCTATATGGCCCCTGCTTCTGTTCGATGCCGGAGCTAACGAAGGACGCAACTGGAGGCGTAACAACATTTGGGAACTTCTTTTGCTGCCCCAAATAAAGATTATATATTTACATATCTTTCTCAGCGATATGAGTGGTTATATGCCTTTCTGCCAGACCTCGACAGGAGATTCCGTATTAGTTGCATCAGTAACTGATAAAATGATAAAGGATACCGGAGCAGTGATTAGCGACATCTAGTGTGCAATGACGTGATGGGCAAATGCACCAAAACCTGTGGATTCTTTTCTCATGCTTTACTTTTGACACTCTTGCACCAAAATGGCACACTACATCCTACAAGATGCGATGCAGGTTTTGTTTCTCCTTTACACTGCAAAGTACAGGCGTACAGAACAGTAACTTCAAGACGGGCGCTAATAGATGATGTGTCAAGCGACTTGTATAAACATCTTTCGGACCATTCATTAAGTACAGACGTAAAAAATAACATTTTTAGCCCATTCCTGATCTATATACAAAATTTGTGACGTCACCTCTTCACTTTAACACCAGTGTAATAGTCCCAGAGGAACTCTCTAAATGAGTAAGCATGACCAGGAACACCGAAACTAGCCAAAATTAAAAAAAAAAAAGAATGCTTTGTCTGGTAGACAGCTGTAAGAGAAAAATGACTAACCGATTTGAAAAGTTTTCGATCTGGTGTCTCAGAGCTTGACTCGAAAAGTGTGTCATAATTTTTCTAAGGCCCACCACACCACCAGTTTTTGTCTTGTGGCCAAAATGAGCTACAGTACTCTGTCCATATCTACGGGAATCACTACAGCTACCATTTATCACCGCAAACTCTTACTACATTGAATATAAGTTCAAAACGTACCTGTTCATAAGCTGACCTATTCGAGCACATTCATCTTTATCATAAAACCAGATGCCATAGATAGCCGCTGAAACAAAAAACAAAAACAAAAACAATCAAACTACCTGTGGATCAGGCTGTGAATATTTATAGGTTCGGGATTTTGTTTCTAACTGGAAAATAAGAACTGCACCGCGAAATGGGAAGTGTTCAGTGTTCACTGTAAAGCAGACCTTTATATATCTTATTACTGCACTATAATTAATGTCTTAATTTTAGAGCTTCCATAAAATAATATACATAGTATTGCAATGCTTTAAAATTTGTGTTAATACAACGTCTTGTTATTTTATTAGGTTTGAGACTTGCACTGATAATTTTAACCAGAAAGTCCAGGGGAATTGTGATCAGCTGAGATCCAAGTATCGAAAAGTTTGTAGGGTCGTTTTCAATAAGTAGTAGCATTTTAAAAACTGGTTACTGAAAATTTTGCGAAGGCCGGCATTTACCTAATCTCTACCAGATCCTAAAAAAGTAAATTTCAAGGAAGCTATAAAACTAGACCTATTCCTAAAAAAACTGAAAGCAATCTGACTAGAATTACTTGCAGAAGAAGAGCTGTTTTGAAAAAACTTGATCCCTAAAACTTCTAAACGGTGGATGAGGCCAATTTTTGAGGTGCGCCAACATTTTTTACAGAAGAGATCACATCAAGGATATTGTCCTAAAATTTAGAATAAACCCAATCAAACTGCCAGGGCTGTGAACCGGTTCCAAAAAATGAACCGCGGTTCGAACCGGTTTTCTAACACAAAAACCGGTTTTAACAGGTTTTTTTCATGAGACACGTTACTGGCTAAAAATAGCGATTTTACTTATCACATCAAAAACGTGAGTGTAACTTCCTAACCAGGACTTCTGTTTTGCTGTGTATACAAATCGATATTTTTCGTAAAAATCAGCAGTTGCACTGAGGTCCTGCTTCAATTTTCAACTAAAATAATTCAGTGTTCAACAATTTCAAATTGTCGAATTCCTTTAGCAAAACAGAACAAGTATGTCCTAGGACGTGACCCAGCCGAGTTACCAAACAAGGAAAGAGAGAAAAACTTTGAAACGAATACTGTTAGGCCAAAAAATGAATATGTAAAATGCATTTAATTCGAATTTGGAAGCCACCCGAAAAGGGATGTTAGAGAGGTTGGGTTTTGACGATTCACGTATTTACCGACATTTACACAATTTTCCAAAAAATTTTAAATTCCACCATTTCGGCATTTTTTTTTTTTTTTTTGTCATTTTCGAAAAAAAAAAGCAAAGTCCAGGTGGAGAAACACCTAAGAAACTTTCGATTAAAAGTTTATAACTATTTTAAAAAGACTGAGAAAATGAATGCTTTGACAACTCAGTTATTTACTGCCATTTATTCCAGTTTTTGCCAAACTTCAAAGTTCCGCCATTTCGGCAGTTTTTGGCGAACCGCGAAAAAAATAATAGCCTTGTAGGCGAACCCCAGGAGAACATCCCTGCGTAACATCTAAACGATTGGAGTAAAACCGTAGGAGGAGAAGCATTTAAAAAATGGGTCAAAACGGGCACAAAAAGTGCCACCATTTTGTCAATTTTTCGTCAGTCGTCAAAAAAAGTAATAGCCAGGTGGGGGACCACCCAAGGAACATTCAAAACGATTGGAGCAAAACTGTAGGAGGAGTAGCATTTTAAAGAAAAAGTTTAACATACGCACATACATTCAAGCCCCCTATAGTGATATGACTAACCCAGTCCGACAAAGTCGGTTTGGTTAAAAACACAGGCCTCAGAGATGCAAAGCCCCCAGTTCGCGCCAACAAGTCGCAACAAATTTTGTTCAGAGGTTTATAAGTTCGACATTTTTGGGTCGATCAAATTGAAAACCTTGGCGTTGCACATCTTTTGTTAACATGCCGCACGAAAGATGGTGTGTAAAATACAACGAGAAGCAACGAAACCTATTTTTTTGGCTTTGCGTTGTGTTTTGCAGACAAATTGCTAAAAGTAAACGAATATAAACAAGTAGGTCAGTGAAACTGACTATGTCCCCCGCCGTACAATCCCAGTATTTGATTTTGTTAGGTTGAACTACAACCCTTCGTATCATATTCGTGAATTTTAAAATTCAAGCTGGGCCAATGTCCTTGAGCCAACATGGCTCATTTACAATACCAATTCTTGTTACCACCCATACTACCTATGTGTATAACATTTTGCCAATTGTTTGCAAAAATGTAGGCTTGAGTGTGTTAGCAAACTCATTCCAGTATGTAAGGGTTGTGAAAATTTCTGAAGTTCAGCTGGGCCAATGTCCTTGGGCCGACAGGGCTCATTTACAATACCGACCTTTGTTGGTTCCAATACTTCCTATATCTAAAAGATTTCAACAATCGATCTAGAATTGTAGGCTTTAGTGTGTTAACAAACTCATTCAACTGAGTAAGGATTTGGAAAATTTCTGAAGTTCAGCTGGGCCAATGTCCTTGGGCCGACAGGGATCATTTACAAAACCGACCTTTGTTGGTTCTAATACTTCCTATATCTGAAAGATTTCAACAATCAAACCAAAAATGTAGGCTTGAGTGTGTTAACAAAACTCATTCCAGCATGTAAGAGTTGTGAAAATTTCTGAAGTTCAGCTGGGCCGATGTCCTTGGGCCGACAGGGCTCATTTACAATACGGACTTTTGTTGGTTCCAATACTTCCTATGTCTAAAAGATTTCAACAATCGATCTAGAATTGTAGGCTTTAGTGTGTTAACAAACTCATTCAACTGAGTAAGGATTGGGAAAATTTCTGAAGTTTAGCTGGGCCGATGTCCTTGGGCCGACATGGCTCATTTACAATACCGACCTTCGTTGGTTCCAATACTTCCTATATCTAAAAGATTGCAACAATCGAACCAGAAATGTAGGCTTGAGTGTGTTAACAAACTCATTCCAGCATGTAAGGGTTGTGAAAATTTCTGAATTTCAGCTGGGCCGATGTCCTTGGGCCGACAGGGGCTCATTTACAATACCGACTTTTGTTGGTTCCAATACTTCCTATGTCTAAAAGATTTCAACAATCGATCTAGAATTGTAGGCTTTAGTGTGTTAACAAACTCATTCAACTGAGTAAGGATTGGGAAAATTTGTGAAGTTCAGCTGGGCCAATGTCCTTGGGCCGACAGGGCTCATTTACAATACCGACCTTTGTTGATTCCAATACTTCCTATATCTAAAAGATTTCAACAATCGATCTAGAATTGTAGGCTTTAGTGTGTTAACAAACTCATTCAACTGAGTAAGGATTGGGAAAATTTGTGAAGTTCAGCTGGGCCAATGTCCTTGGGCCGACAGGGCTCATTTACAATACCGACCTTTGTTGATTCCAATACTTCCTATATCTAAAAGATTTCAACAATCGAACCAGAAATGTAGGCTTGAGTGGGTTAACAAACTCACTCCAGCATGTAAGGGTTGTGAAAATTTCTGAAGTTCAGCTGGGCCAATGTCCTTGGGCCGACATGGCTCATTTACAATACCGATCCTTGTTCGTTCCAGTACTATCCATATATACAATATCTTAACAATCGGTGGAAAAATGTAGGCTTGAGTGTGTTAACAAAAAAAGTGTCGACAGACGGACAGACGGACAGACAAACCCGAAAACTATAGTCCCCCGGCGGGGGACTAATAAACAAACAGCGAACACAGCACAAGATTTAAAAAACCAGAACAAACCGGTTTTTCATTTTCGAACCGATTAACTGAACCGCGAAAATAAAAAACCGCGGTTTTCAGGTGAACCGGTTTAACCGCACAGCCCTACAAACTGCTTTAGGCAACGTATTTTGGAAAACACCTCACAAAAATATTCAAAATGCCACCAATTGCCACAGTTGGCCAGTTGTGGTTAGCTTGCAAAAAAAAAACTAGACTGGCCAGTGTTTTTTGTTAAAACAAAAACGGATATGTCTCCACCCCCCCCCCCCCCCCCCTCCTCAATCAGTCACATGGAAAAAATTCCTTGCTTAAAAGTACAACATTAGCGAGCCCAAAAATATTGAAAAAAAAAAAAATCGCCAAAAATACATTTTTACAAAAAATGAAGAAAAACTTCGCAGTAAACATTTTCACTATATATGGGTTCTTCTTGCCACTTTTCAGCCTAATGGAACAAACTGTTTCGGAGATATCGCAACAATATGGCTAAAAACGTTAAAAATCAAAATTTAAAAAATTCGCCAAAAATTCATTTCTAACGGAAATGAAGAAAAACTTCACAGTAAACATTTACACTATATGTGGATTCTTCTTGCCACGTTTAAGCCTAATCCAACATACTGTTTCGGAGATATCGCAACAATATAGCCGAAAAAAGTTTTAAATCACAAATTTTAAAATTCGCCAAAAATACATTTTCAGTGGAAATGAAGAAAAACTTCGCAGTAAACATTTACACTACATGTGTTCTTCTTGCCACCTTTCAGTCTAATCCAACAAATTGTTTCGGACATATCGCAACAATATGGCCGAAAAAACTTTAAAAATCAAAAATTTAAAAATTCGCCAAAATTACATTTTCAGCGGAAATGAAGAAAAACTTTGCACTATACATTTGCGCTATATGTGTGTTCTTCTTGCGACATCTGAGCTTTATCCAACGAACTGTTTTGGAGAAATAGCCTGTCAAAGTGAAAAAAATGCCCGACCCCCCACCCCCCATGTTGAAAAATTTGCCAAAAATATAATTTTTGAAGGACCGAAAAAAAAAATAACACGGGCATCATCTAGACATGTACCCCAACATGTTTTGAGAAAAATCGACTCATTAATTTCATAAGAACTCACTGCGGACAGATGGACGAACACAAAAAATGCTATATATGTCTCCCTTAGGGGGAGACATATAATTCAAAACGGCGCTATTTGGCCAATTTCTGGCCAATCGTCAAAAGAAAGAAGCAATTTTTCAAAACAGGACGATGTGCGGAACATTCCTACAAAATTTTAAAGGAATCCTATCAAAATATTCGGCTGACAAAAAATTGACATGTCCCGTACCTAGTTTGGGGCGGATCACCAAAATAGTGATTTTTCAAGGTAGGACTACCCAGAAGATTCATGCACAATTTGCAATTTTTTTTTTGTTTGTTATAGAAGTCTTATGGGCATCGGGGGGGGGGGGATTATATCTGTCGTTGACAAAAGTTTATGGAACATCTCTTTACCTGCAGCAAGAATGTCCAGGGACATTTACACTAAAAACAGCAATTGCATTGCCAACGCAAGTAGCTGACCTGGCAGCAAGTAGTGAAAGAAACAACCAAAATTTGAAAGTCTGTCCTTTGACAATCCAGCAAATTTTTGTTTCTGCCTTCGCCATAAGTTGGAAGAGGGCTAATGAATAAGAAAGTAGAAATGCAAAGGCATTGTTCGAGTATTATTCCGGGTTATCTATTGTAGGCTATATCTGCGTATGAATTAACGATCTTCGTCTATCACGAACCAAAAAACACCATCGTTATAAACAATAAGGTAAAATAATCTTCTTTTAGCGTTACCGCTTCATCTAAAACGCTAAGAAGCAACCATCCAAACTTACACAAAGCACCATTTTTCCTGTGTATTTACCAAAATACTGGCTTTCATAGGCAATTACTTATTTTTCTACAAGAGGTATAATTTTTTCATGGCAGCTAAAATACGTCAATGAAGAGACTGATATGGATAACAAGCCATGGCAAACGTGGTTATTATGAAAGTGAAGGAAAAATAAACAAATCTCAACGAGATGTCAATGTTTTTTTTTTTATATCGAGTAAAATTTTTCTCCTTTCAAACAAAAAGAAAATCAGAAACTGTTAGCGTTCAGCGTTATCAAATTTCCTGATAACTTTAACCTTGTGCACTACAAATGAGCTTTAGTGCCTGTCTTTTTATCTTGGTTTTGAAGGTGGTCGCTGCAAACGGGTTTTACCGTAACCTTTTTGTCCCGGTCTGGAAAGTAGTCGCCACTAACTCATTCACTATTTCACTGATGAATTTTTTTATTTTTTTTTCCTTATTGTGACAGTCCTCACAAAACTCTTCTAAAATGTGATCTGGAGATAAAAATATTTTCAGGAACCAAAGCAATGCTACCGGAGGTTACATAACCGCTCCCATTATATGGAACAGCTTACCAGCTAAGTGATAACAACTTTGCTGTCAGCCGAGTAAAAGCAATAGCTGGCCCTGTAGAGGCATGTAAATACGACCACAACAATCTCCACATCAAGCGCCACATGACGTCACATACAGTCAAATCTAAGTAACTATTTTTGTTGGTCACAATAATCCCACCCCCCCCCCCACCCCCCAACTACTCCAACCCGCCGACTTCTAATGTTGGTACGACTCTGAACGCAACCCAAATCATTTTACCTCTTTCAAGTGATGGGTCTGTACCGAAAGTGTACTTACATCCATGACATATGCGGTGTCTCGATGAAGTGCCCATGTCCCATTTACTTGCCAATTAACAATAAAACGCATCTCCATGAAGCAGATCAATGAACCAAATAATAACTAGAGCAGTGTACATAGCCAACATATTCCCCACAGGCCCCCATCAGTTCTACACGGCCATCAATAGTCAATCAAGAGCTGAAATTTTCCAAGTCCAGCTGGTCCATTTTCTTTTACGAACCTGGCCCATTTACAATACCGATCTGTGTTTGTTCCCACAGAAGCTACATATCAAGTTTCATTAAAATCCTTGCAGCAGTTTTTAAGTTATCGTGTTAACAAACTCTTGATGACAGACCGACAGACCGACCCACAGACCGACACGCGGTCGATCGCATATATTCCCCCTGTGGGGAATAAACCAAATACAATATGAACCCTCGGACCCACCATATGCATTATCCTACCAAGTTTATGCTGATCCGACCTTTCGTTCTGTACTCACAATGATGACGCATTTTACACGTTTTTATGTCACATGACGTCACGTGCTGTCATTTATACAAAAAAGTAACCGGCGGATTCACTCAAGCCATAATCCCACCAAATTTGAAGCTGAACCGACTTGTCGGTCGAGAGTTATTCTGTCAACAAAGTCTCGTGTCCACAACACATAATGACTTCACACGTTGCACTATACACGCTAGATATAATGTGAACTGTCGGACCCACCTAAAGCATTATGCTACCAAAGGTTGAAGTTCATCCGACGTTTCGTTCTGCAGTTACAGTGATGACGCATTTTTCACGTCATACGACATCACGCGTTGCCCACCTTACCAAGTTTGAAGCCAATTCGTTCAAAAATTACAGTAATGACGTGATTTTCACGATTTTCTCCTTTTCTGAAGTGACTAAAAGGAACTTCTGCCGAGACTCCATTCAAAATGGAGAATTTTGTTCGTTGCGGATATGTAATGGAATCGAGTGCTTTTAAATTTTTCAACAAAGGTTTGCTTTTCCTAGTTCAACCTATTTGTGATTTGACCTTACCACTGACGACTGATCAATAAAGTTTGTTCAAATAAAATTTGTCTGTTTATTTGGCAAACCTCAGGTTAAAAATGCTAGCGATTTTAATCCCTGCTATCCCGCAACCACAACAGCATTTCATCGAGCGAAAACCTAGAGGCATCCTGCATCATCATGTGCCCTGGCGGACAGCACTTCTTGGATTTACTGACACCCCCCTCTGGAGCTGTAATGTGGGCCATCCTTAAAAACTCTATAAACTATAGATGAGTAATCCGTTCCATTTCCAAAGGTTCGGAAGCACCGTTCGATCGACGTATTCAGAATTGGGAACTATTGGTTGTAGGAAAAGCGGACGCCAGAACAAAACAGCACTGGTCCTTTCACCGCTACAACTACCAGTATCGTGTAGTTTGCCAAACGATTCGATAAGCGATCAGGTTCTTATATACACACCATTCAGTCTCAACCTAGCCTTGGCAAAAACACAACCAACTGCGTTATTATATCATACGGTAGAGAACCTCTACGTTTTGAATAATATATAAAGGCCCAATATTTACAACTGAGCGTAATCAGTCACGACCTACCGCAAACAAGTCCTGAATAACACAAGTACTTGTTTATTTTTCGCAGTTGTTATCTCTTTATTTTCTATGCCAGATTAATATTGATGGCCAGAGATTGTGTGATTTTCCCGCGATACAAAAACTGACGAGTTAGCGCAAGCGTAGTGAGATGGGCTATGGAGAGCTCCAGGTATTATCAAAATAAGTTATTCTATTACATTTTAATAATGACATAAAACGGATCATCCGAGAATTGAATATGGAAAAAGTAAGTAAATGGCAACAAGGGAAGATGTTCAACCGTTTGATTCTGGAACTGTTATTCTTTTCCTTACTGGAACTGGGCAATTTAAAAACAACCCACCTGGGCAGCAACAGTGCTAATATCGAATTGAAACAAACAGACGGAACGGATATCGTTCATCGCATACTCCCCTCCTCTCCTCCCCGATTCTCTGAGGGGATAAACAGTTCGTCCTTCTTCGTACTTTTCCTCTTTTTTTTATTAAAATACAAAAGTAATGGCGCAAAAAATGAAAACAAACAAAAGCTCGTGATATTAAATACCACAAAAATCTAGGAACCTCTCCTCTTCAACCACCGAAATGATTTCTTTGTGTGCCTTTCTTCTCGATAACGACGAGTAAGATATGCATACTAAAACGACCTGCCAATCTGACCTTGACCTAGATATTCACTCGGTATTCATTAAGGTCAGGCTTCCGGTGAGATAATTCTTCATATTTTATTGACATTTTCCCATATTGTTGTTACTAGCTACACACACAAGAGTATGTTCGCCAAGGTTCAAGAAGTCAACAATCTATTACTGGACTTCTATCCCATCGTGCGAGTAAGACGGGAAATCTGCCAAGCCAACGTTATGATCACCGGACCACAACTGGCCAGCAGCGCAACAGGCAATCCATGCGTGCCTCTCAGGGATTTCCACATTAGCCTGTACATTTAACGCGCTGGCGGGAAACATCTCACTTCCGAGACGCGCACTTTGCTACTGACTCTAGACAGTACGGCTCTCGAAGCTGTATCTAATCCCGCGCCCCTTGTTTGTTCAAGTTAATCCCATCTTTCATTATCAAGATAACTTGTTAACTATTTAACATTTTAACGCACTGACGTCACAGACAAGATTAGAAGTGCATTAAAAAGAAATCTGCACTTCACTTCCTGTTACATTAGAAAAAGGAAAAGGAAAAAAAATGCTACAAAACGACACATACAAATTTTTAGTAATTGTCATTACCGCTTCCGTTTCTGTAAAGTAGAAATGGATCTTGAAGTTGAAACTCCAGATTCTTATTGATGGGTTCAACAAGATCATTCAGTCCCAGCCTGTTGAGTATCAGGAAACCATTTACCGGAGACGCCAATCTGCAAAATGAGCAAGCAAAGTACGCTTCGAGGGATGGCTCTATCTGTAGAAACAAGGAATTTATAATTACAGACATATAATTATTAATACGTGATGTATTTCTTCCTCACAGATTTATAAAGGCCAGGTTTTCAGTGTAATGCGGATATGGGCTATAATGTTTTTTTTTAATTAATTTTTTTTTACATAACCCAGTATTCTCACTCCAAAGAAGACTATACTATAAAATAGTTTTAAAAAAAAATTGAATGATAACTTATTCAGCTGAAAATGCGCCTTTCAATTCGCTGTTTAACCGAAAGGACGAAAAACCGAGGCCGAAAACCGAATCTTTTCCGTTCGTTCGTGCTAAACGCATTCAACGACATTACTATCAGGTAGGCAAAAGGCGTAGAATGTTGTCCTTGCACAGAAAACCTTTATTATGACTTTCCCTACACGAACTTGCTACTTTTCTGGATTATTATTATCAACTTATTAACGGATCAGGCAGGTTTATGACCTTAAGTCTAAACAAACATTTTTCTTTGCCCGTTGTGCCTTGCACACTGCGCACTCGCTTCACAGACTAAGACAAGCGTATAAATCCTCATCATTACGAGAGAAAGTGGCTACATGCACAACAAAGGTCAGAACGGGGTGGTTCTTTTCAAACCGTTTTCGATGTAAACAGATTTGGTGACTTCTTGTTTCAATAAATGCCTGGTAAAACGAAAACTCAAACGACCGTTTATTAAAAAAAAAAAAAAAAAAAAACAGAAAAAAACGGTAAAACGCTCTGTTAACTTTGGAGGGGAAAATATCGAAATTGATCAAATACATCGAACACGCTCTAAACCCGGACTACGCCAGTTGAAGTACGTCTCGGGATGTGTGTGTGTGTGTGTGGAAGGCGGAAGGTGTAAAGATCAGCATTATTTATATTTTATCCAGTCTGCGATTTTCTCTTGCGTTTGCACTTAAAACTTTTTTTCTTTTGTAGCATTCTATACCAGGTGATTTACTCATCAGAAAGTCAGAATACCTTAAGTGACAGGCAACAAGCTTCAATCGCTTAATTCGTTGTCTTAAAACCTGAATTCATGCACTTGTTTGACATATTCCTTTGACAGCAAAAAACGGAAAATAATCAAAATAATCTATATGCACACTCGCAAAACGTCTAATTACGGATCCAAACTTATCTATCGCACAGATCCTGAAAGCATCAAAAGTCGATTTGCTTGGTTAGGCAGCCGAGCATTTTCTTTCTGTGGCTTACGGGACTGACGCACAGGCATATTCCAACTGTGCAAGCTGCAGCTTTTCCCCGTGTAGCTATTTATATATACCCGCATGTGTGGGATATATAGTATATACTCGTAAGAATAATAAAGATGATTATTTGAAGCAAGCCGTGTTACGTTTCAGGATCTACGCAGAGAAAGGCCTTTCCCAGCAACAGCTTGCTGTTTCTACTTTGTTCTCCTGTGCATTTCATATATCAGAAATGATTTGTCCGAGTGGCAATCGCGAAGGCTATTTCATTCTGTTGAAAACACGACACGCTGGAAGAATACTCCAATTGCTGCACAAATCGCCAACTCGTTTTGAAAAGGTGTACAAGTTAACAAAACAAGAATGATAATCGTCAATATAAATCAAAGAAAAAGGCACATATTAGTTAAATTTCACATAAGCTTAACACGGAAAACAACGCTTACTTTGTTGATCCGTTGCTGTTGTGTGTTTTTTCTTTAGTTCTTTTTATTTCTATTGCTCCTTACTTGGCTTTTAAACCCTTTTGCTAAATCAAATCTGTTGGTGAATATTTCTTATACTTAAGTGAACAATGGATACGAAAAACCGGTAAATAGATCAACAAAAGGTCATTATTAATAGCAGTTCTCCAGATCAAACAGGTGTTAATTTCTTTCGATTTATTTATTTTTTCCGCTTACAATAATTTCTTCCTTTGGTATATGAATTAAAGACTGAGGCAGCATTAAACCGCGTGCACTCTGGATAAAATTCAATGTAATTTTGATATGCCGAAGTCGCCCAGGATAAAAAGCTTACACTCGAAAGTATTTTTAATGTTACTGTAGGATAAACAGCAGAGTATTTTAGAACCTTCGAGAAAACAGCCACGGTGTTGAGTATATAGCTGAAGTAAAATATATAGGATATATCACTCGCAACACAAATAAATAAGTGTTGTACCTTTCACGAAAATATACAGAAGCAAGATGCAACCTGTGGATTGTTGACGGCAAAAAATGCTTTTGGATATTTTTAATGATGGATAATACCTGTAGCTAATTGGCGGCATGGGGAATTCAAGGTAAGATTTTCTCATATCGATGTATTTAAATTCAGTAACTTAGTATTAACACAGCTACAGCTGGTACAATAACCATTGTCGCCGCGCAGATGCTCCGGGACTGCTGTGTTTTCTCACACATTCAGTTAGCCTTTCTGTAAAAGTATTAGAATTGCTCAGGGAATTTGGAATGAACTGAAACCATGGTTTCTTTCCATTCTTAAAATTGATTACAACATACGAGTTCTTACAAGCCAAATTAACGCCACTAATTTGAAATCCCTAGCAATGGTTCTGTGATTAGGCTAATGGATGTTTCGAACAAAAACAGTTATGTCAATACATGTGTACCTTAAAGGCTTTGAAGGCATTTGTAACAGCTCTTGGGTTAATCAGTTAACAAAAATACGTAAAATCTCCCATTATGGCTTATCATGGTTTAAACGCGATTTTTTCCAACACATTACATTTTAGTTTCCGAACACACATAGAGTTGATGTGTTTACGTTTTTAAACGCCAAAAAGCTTGGGATTTGAACACCCTCCCCCGCCCCCTTCTCCCCTCTGTACGGATAAGAGGGGCGTAAGAAGTTGTACTGAAATATGTGTCAATATCGCTTTTTGCCTTACACATAAAAAGTATATCACAGTATACAGTTTGGTAGTTGTATTTTTGTTCTAAAACAAAGGATCGAAATTCATAAAGTGAAAAGATTTCTTCAACCCATAAACAAAACAATAATTGTTCACAGAAAATATTTCGAAATTCTGTTTCCTCTGTTTCTTGACTCGGCGATTAACAATTTGAGTCCTTTCTCTTCCTTCGAATTACGTTTTCACTCGACACTTTCACTGGCCAAAGCACAAGCGCGCAGATTTCATTCGTGAAGATCTTCAAATGGCCTTCATTTATTGGATTCCAAGGGGCAGAACCACCACGACACGTATGTGCAGCACGACACCCATCAGCAATATTCGTTCCGTGAAACATTTAGATCACTCTTTTTGAATGGAAACTTTGGTGCGGTCAATCTACACAATTGTAGGAACCTCAGCAACGAGTGTTGTTTCAAACGTGAACCATTTAGCCTGCCAATATCAAGACTTCATTTTTACCTATGACACGGCTCACATTTGGATTTCTTGATTTTTTTTAGCTCATGGAAGCGCCAGTAGATGCATTAACCTGCTCAAAAAAAAAAAAAAATGCCACAATAATAAATCTGCTACAGGAGGGAACGGATTGAACTGCCCTCGGACCGAAGCACCCCTGGATTAAACCGCCCCATTTTTGCACAGTAGGACAAAAGTGTCACCGGAAAACAGACCCGCCGGACCAGAGCGCCCCTTTCATTTTACTGGTTACTCTGGATTCTTCTTAAGTCAAATCCGTTCCCAGCCTTTGCTACTTAGCACATCAATGCCCGGACTGTATAAACTCTTTTCCGTGCACACCAGTGTCGCAAACTAGGCGCTAGGTGAAAAGAAAATTACCTTGTGTACACAAATAATGTTCCTTCAACATCGGTCTTTTCCTGCAACAAGCAAAAAAAATAAACAGCATTAAACACACTACAGATGAGGTTACTACAAAAGCGAAAGTAGGGATTTACAACGCTTGCGAAACAGGCAACATTCTGGTTTTACTATTTTAATTTACGCTTGGACTTTCAGTCCAGGGAATTATTATTAACACTTGACAAGCCTTTGGCTTGCAAGGGCTTTTTTAATTTTTTCATGACAGTGATCGGATTTCCTGTGTTATCTCCTCCACTGGCACTACGGGCAATAGGGCCACGAAACTTGGGACTTGGGTAGAACTTGATATGAACGTGTGCATGCCACTTTTTATTTTCGCGTTCGATTTCGTTTTCTTGTTTAAAACGCCATGTGAAAATAGTGTATTGCGGTATTTAACGCCCAGCACAGAACACACAGTTGTTCAGTTATGTGGAGCTCTCACTGCGTAAATAGCTAACAGGGTGTATGCCTGATCAGTCAATAAAACCTTAAGTCAGCAAAAACCAAACACTACTCGGCTTATAAGACGTATTCAAGCTGTGTTGTTTGCAATATATTATTCAAGAAATAACCCATTGAAGGAAGTATTTTTTTAATAAAAAAGGAAGTATTTTTGCTTTTTAATTTTTGTCAAGTGTTTAACGTTTCGCTAGCGAAATGAGGTTCTTGTTTTACTAGAAATTGCGAAAGTTTCTCGTCTTTCACACTTAGGACTGAAGTTCTGTCTAATGGAGCTTTTGGTTTACAAAAAATTCCGAAACTTTCTCCCTTTTTAAACTTATTTTTCTGTTTTTTTTTTGTTTTTTTTTTTGTTTTTTTTTTGTCAGCTTGCACTCCGCATAATTACACTAAAACAATTGGAGACAGGGTATCGAAACTTAGGACACATAGAGTGGACCACAGGGTCTGCAACCCTGTGAAAAAATTAACCTATGGCGTCATTATCAACGTATTATGACGTCATAAAATTGTCAAATTGAAATATCTCGAAAACTGTTTCATATACAGCTATGGAGCAAAATACGCCATGAGACTACTTGTTTTCAAGGAACACTTTCGTGACCTACTTCTTGACCCGTGACGTAACCATGAAGTCACTTAATTTTTTATTTATGAACGGTTTAAATGCGGGATTTCAAGTGTACACCGGAGGTTTTGAAGAATAAAAAATTAGAAATGAATCAAAATTCTAAAAGCTCTAGCCCCTTCACACCAGGGTTGTCATTTTTCCTGGCTAAAACCTGTATTTTTTTCAGAACAATGGAAAAAAAATCCCGGCAGAAATGGAATAATGGAAAATATTGAAATTCACCCGAAATGTCAATTTCAAACTTTGTAATTTTACGCACAAGCAAACATGGCGAAATTGCCTCAGTAGTTCAGAATACAAACACATTCAGATTTGATTAACAGTTTGGTAATTAAAGTTGTAATCAGGAAACTGGTTTGGTACTCAAGGTATGAAAGCATTTTTACCCACCAACATTGCTTGCAGTTTTAAGCGCTAATTATTTGACCAATGAAAAATGGTCGGCGAGCTGAGTGACATTCAAGAAAGTCAAAGTCAGTGGTAAAAATGTTGGTATGATGTCATTACTTTTACCAAAGTTTTGAGTGGAATACTATATTTTTACGCCTTCATGATAGTGATTTTGCACTCCTAAGTGTAAAATTTCGCTATTCAGCAGCGAAATCGGTATAGTTGTTCATTGGCCTGCAATGTTACACAGCGCACATCTGTAACATGCACGAATAGCAACAAAAGATAAGGGTGTTACCAAGTCTTAAGATACAAGATATACCAAGAAAAATATAGATTAAAGCGATACGCGTGTACTCCTTCCATACAGAAATTACGGATGGGTAGAATAGATCGTTGATAGTTGTACAGACAAATGAAGCGATTTGATTTCACCGACTGCACAAAAAATGTTAATTCCAGTGAATTACCCCGCCCCCCCCCCCCCCATCCTACTCAATGTAAGAGGGCGGTCATCTGTCTCCAAAATCCACCACCAATCAGAAAATTAAAAGGGTTAAGGTGGAGCAGTGGTTCTTCCACTTATCTTCTGGAAGGAAAAGGAAGAAAGCAGGGCTGGTAATAATTTCGAAATTTTTAAAAATTTCATGAAATTTGAAATTTTTGAAATATTTCAGAAATATTGAAATTTTTGAAATCTTTCAAAGAACATTAGAAAAAATACACATTTCCAGGCTGTGCGTAATATTTGTTCGTTTAATTTAACAAATACAATCGTCAAAAATGCACAGACAGATAAAATGACAAAATCGCATACCGGTTGAACGTATAAATCGGTTGATTGAATGAAATTATGTATTTTTAACCAGATAATTGCATACCGCTTTATCGTAAACTCGGATAAAGGCAAAGCTTTTTCTCGTTTAAATAGGAAACACCACTTAATTGTAGAATCAAGGGTGACTATTCAAACAGTGCTAAACTTGAAGCAAACTCGGGAGTGAGTTGCTCCCTGTTTGTTTAGCTAAGATATTGTCTGCTATATTTTTGACCTATTGTGTACATATCCGACCTCTTTCCCCTGTGCCGTTAACAGTGATCACCCTTTCAGCAATTACGATAAACCCTCTTGCCTCTCTCCCCACCCCTTAGAAGCACCCGCTCAGATACCCGGAGTAGATGTGTCAATGGTGCTACAGGCCAGCAACTGCTAGCTTTGTTACTCAACAGTCATAGACTGCACAGGATTTCTGTGGCTGCATTGTTTACTGGTAGAGTTAGGCCAACACAATGTGTTAACTGACAACTTAAGATGAATGTCCATGGATAGGTATCCGTCAGTATTTGGTATTCTTGATGTCCAACTTATTTCTTATTTAAAAATTTCAAAAATGTGAAATTTTTGAAATTTTTACAGTGAAATATTTCATGAAATATTTCTAGAAATATTTCATTCGAAATATTTCATACCAGCCCTGGAAGAAAGTGAGAAGAACCCTACTATATTTCTGAAAGTGAACTCGTGCCAACATAAAAGTCAACTGGTAGGAGGTGTTTATCTCTCTTATTATGAGGGAAAAAAAAATGGTACGAGTGTACCTGGCGGCTTATGGCCATATACGAAAAGGGTTAGTTGGTTAGATGATTTGTTTAATGACACAGCCTACCCTTAGCGGGCCATATTGTGTCAGCAACCGTTATTGGGGGTTAGGCAGATCTAAAATCCTGTAGAAACTAAAATCTTCTAAAATCTTGCCATGTCTATGTCTTAAAAGTAATGATACAGGTTTATATCTTTAAAAAACGAGATAATTTACTTGGATTAATTTTGTCCAAGAGCTGCTTCACGGAGTCAGCTCCGAAATGTCTTGAGCGTATCTCGCCGAAATCAATATAGTCCATGTTTTACAGTAAAACGTTCCACGTGACTTGGAACCCAGCAGAACACTCTGTCTTTGCCAGCTTTGGCGGCATCGTCATGCCTTTCCAAAAGGTCAAGGATAACGGGGTTTGCTATCTGTAGGTTTTCAATTGATTGCAGGACGGACATCGAGTCCACGCATAACTTAAACTTTGTGTATCGGCTGATCTTCACTACTTGGATGGCGAGATGTAGAGTCTTGTTTTCAGTTTCAACGGAGGCAGCCGAATTGTCGTCAAGCTTTGAGCTGTCCGTGTGGACGAAATGATAAGTCTCCCATGAGCTCTGCAAAGTTTGATCGAAATAGAAAGGGACTAGTTCTTTCCTTTGCATAGACCGAAAGGCTCTTTAATACCACAGGCTTTGTGAGTTTCCACTGTGGTACTTCTGGTACACTGTATTTTGCAACTGACTGTATGGTAATGTCAGCATTATCGAGGTGAGGCAGAACCCTCGCTCCGAATGGAGGTATTACGGTAGGGCGTCTTTTATACAAGTGGGAAAAATCTGATCTAAAGAGTGAGTTGTACGTGGGATTCTTCTTATTTGCATCAAGCTTTGCTGCGTACTGCATGGCGAATCTAGTTCGGCGAACGCTAAGAGGCTGCTCATTTGCCACCGTACGAAATGGGCGAAAGTATCCTGTGAATGACGGCCACGTGTGAAAACCTGCGCTCAAAAGGGGGGTGTGATGAAAGCAGCTCAATGGCCAATCCTTAAAAAACAAATCGGAAGTTCGCAGTTCGTCTACCATTTCAACCAGATTGATGGAAGACGAGGCTGCCAGCAGCTTCGATGAAACTAGACTGGTCAGTGTTTTTGGTAAAAAAAAAACGATATGTTTCCCCACCCCCCGATCAGTCAGGTGGAAGAAAATTCCTTGCTTAAAAGTACAACATTGGCGAGGAAAAGAAATTTAAAAAATCGCCAAAAATACATTTTTACAGAAAATGAAGAAAAACTTCGCAGTAAACATTTGCACTACATGTGGGTTCTTCTAGCCACGTTTCAGCCTAATCCAACAAACTGTTTCGGAGATATCGCAACAATATGGCTAAAAAACTGAAAAATCAGAAATTTTAAAAATCGCGAAAAATACATTTTCAATGGAACTGTAAGAATCTTTGCAGTATACATTTGCGCTATATGTCTGTTGTTCTTGCGAGGTCTTACACGAAAACCTCCTATGCTCAAAAATTTGCCAAGAACAGAATTTCTGAAGGAACGAAAAAAAAACAACACGGGCATCATCCAGACATGTACCCCAATATATATGTATGTTTTGAGAAAAATCGACTCATTAATTTCACTGTGGACAGACGGACGGACGGACCAAATACTATATATGTCTCCCTTAGGGGGAGACATATAATAATCTGGGTGAGGAAAGATTCAGATGGTGCAAGAATGCAATCAGGGGTTCAGCATCACGACGCAGGGCCAAATCACATATTGCATACTGCTCATAGGACAGCTTTTCTTCATTTCGGTGAACAAAATATCCATGGAAATACTTCCGCAAAGTAGTGTCTGACTGACATTTCTCTTTTCCTGCAGCAACTGATGGACATAAATTCTGAGAAAAGCAGATTTTTCTTGACCTTGAATTGGATATTACTGGATCATTATGGTAGTTGTCCCAACCATTTCGTGTCAGGACATAGTTTTCTCATACAACTTACTTTCATGTGACTTTGATTTTTCGGTGCACAGTATATAAGCAAATGAAAAAAGATCTTCCTGTTTGGGCGATTGTAGTCCGGGCGATCTTTCAATAACCTGAACAATGGACTGCCTGCCGATTGCAATGGGGATGCAAATATTGTCTTCTTCTGTGGTGTTGACGGTCTGCCATAATCTCGAGAATGAGTCTCTCCAAAAAAATATATATATATTTTTTTTGGTTGGCGTTACCCTAAGAATACTTCACCCTCAGACAACACTTTAATATATGATCGTTCAATATATGATGAATCAGCTGTATCACTTTCACTACATTTTCTACTTCAAAAAAAAATCCCGAGATAATTGTTTCAATGAACAAGGTGTACTTTCGCATCCCTTTCTAGTTGCGAGTTCATCTATGTCAGCACTACTACACATGAAATAGGCATCGGAGATGCAGAGCCCTCGGTCAATAGCGGTTACATTACTGTACGGAGAATTACCCTGGGAACATTCCTACCAAATTTAAAAAATAATCGGACCAGAAGTGTAGGAAGAGTAGCATTTTGAAAAATTGTTTACGCACACACAACGGA
Source organism: Protula sp. h YS-2021 (assembly GCA_949752745.1). Taxonomy (NCBI): domain Eukaryota; kingdom Metazoa; phylum Annelida; class Polychaeta; order Sabellida; family Serpulidae; genus Protula; species Protula sp. h YS-2021. The sequence goes on along the minus strand of OX457027.1, from coordinate 62,340,541 downwards.
CAACAAATTCCTCACGAGTGATGAGTACAGCCCAGCGACGAAGTCGGCTAAACTAAAAACGACACATTAGCATACATCGGTCTGTTTTGTGGGCCAACATTTTCTGAATGGGTGCATAATGTAACAGTGGCGCGTAACTGTCATAATGTACCCTTTAATCACAGCTGGTACTTTTTTGTATCTTCGCGTCTTTGCGACGTAAACTTCCTAAACAGCAATCCAAAACTGCAAAGGCTTTCATGAAAAGTGTTATTCCAACATCTAAATAATCGGTGACTTATTTCAAAAGTCACCCACATTTTTTTGGCAGTCATTTTGACCAGGTGCACACAAAAAAAACGATTATGGGAAAATTATCTGAATGTAAGAATCCGCGACACCTCACATCTGGACATCTCGCATCCGACAACTCGCATCTGGACGTCTCGCATCCAAATGAAAAAGTGGACATCTCGCATCCGTGATTTTTTGCTCGATTTATCATTGTGTTTTGTCGGCGGGGGGGGGGGGGGGGGGGTTCATGCCTTAGATTATACTTTTACGTATTATTTACAGAGGTAATGTTATTATTACCTCTTCAGAACAACGGTCATGATTGTGCTCATTTGCCAACTGTGGGTCCAACATATCCCCTGAAGCTGTCAGAGAGCCTTTACAGTTAGTCTGGCGACGAACGCATCTCCAGTAAATTCGCCCATACTTGTTCGTTTTGTTGTTCGTGTATATGAAACCATCGAGACAAAGCTTAGGTTTGCCCCGAATACTTTGGATGAATTCCATTCTAATTTTACCATTCAATAGCAAAACCCATGACTTTGGACTTCAATATCTTCCCATTAAATACCCTACCACAAGGCATGTGGATTTGTGACTACATCTTACCCGCCGCATTTTCGAACCTGTGCAAGTTTCCCTTCCAAACCATGCATCAAAGATAATTTTTTAAAAATTGAATAGATCAGTGGGATTAGTGGATGTGAATTCATTCTTAATACTGATCCGCCGCACGTTCATTAAATCCTTCATGCTTTTAAGTGCCTCTTTCGAGGGATTAGCATATGTGGATTCGAGCTGCACCGAACGTTGAACTACTCACTTTGGCATTCACTGAGTACAAATGTAAGTCTAACTCTTGAATTACTCCGTAAACTGAACTGAGTGTTTTCAGTTGATTTACTCAAATAACTTACGTTTTGGAAACCCCTGTTAATATCGTCAAGCACAAAATCTCGCTTATAATTTATTTTTACTCAAATAACTTACGTTTTGGAAAATCCTGTAATTTATTTTCTGTATGAAGTTTCCCAAACACAGTGTTAAAGTTTCCCCTTAAAAGCAGACCAAAATCACGGATGCGAGATGTCCACTTTTTCATTTGGATGCGAGATGTCCAGATGCGAGATGTCTGGATACCGAATGTAAAGCTCGATACACTCGAAAATGTTTGTTTTGTTTTTTTTTCGATAATGTCTCGAAACATTTTCTCGACATTATCCTTGCCCCCCCCCCCCCAAAAAAAAAACCGCACCCTTACTGTCATAGGAAGTCCCCAAGAGTCATCTCCTGTGACTACGAGGCAAGGAACATTGAAATTGACCAGCACATCGTAATTGGTTAAATTACAACCTGGTCTGATGACTGATGAAAATTATTATGACCCGTAATAAGAATGTATTAGTAAATCGCGTGGCTTAAAGTTTTTTGAATAAATATGGAACAACCGGCGCAAACGCTGCTGTCGCATTAAAAGAACACATTTTCAGTATTGCAAATTACGATGTGCTGTTCAATTTTATGTTTCTCTCCTTGTACTCGTACGTCACTACTTGGAACAACGTTGCACACCGGTTGGAATACTTTCAAGAAGAGACAATACGAACCCATTCATTGGTTAGAAAATTGAATGAATATAATGCAACTTGACTTGCAGTATCAACAATCCCTGTAATATACGGATCTCTTTGTTGTAACGCACTTAAATTCATACGGCTCTCAGCCATCGCAGCCATTTTACAGGTACGGCTAGCTATCCAATATTCACGAAAACAACTATCTATTGAACGAACAAAAACTAAAGAGCTGTTGAAGCAGAAGTGTGCGTATCTAGCAAGCGAATAACTTAGGTTTCCCCACCAAAATTATGATATCAAGAAGGTCGTTCAGGGGAAATTCAGAAAGGACCTTTCTTCTTCCTCTCCTTATTAATGAGTGTTTTTAAAAAGACTACGATTCACTGAGACGGAGGGGGGAGGGGGGTGGAGAGGGGATACACTGGGGTAGTGCTTCCTTCCCATATCTTGAACGCTTTTCTACGCCATTAAACGGAGAGCAGGTAAAAGTTCCCAATAATCTCTACCTCGATATCATTTCGTAAAAATGTACTAGCAGACTGTATCAGCTCCAGCTTGCAAATTTGTAGTCAATATATAGAGAATAGAACTGTTTCAATAAAAATCACCAATTGTTTTAAAGAACAGATTATTCGTTAATATTGAATTGCATAGCTTAATAGGGGAAACAAATATATTGGAAACAGATTGTCCTGATTTGACCAGACGGCAAAAAAAAAAAAAAATGAGGAAACAACACGTTGCTGTTATATTGTTATGCGAATAACGTGTCAGGAGTAGCGTCAATAAACAACAGAGACAATACAAAATAGATCTACCGCTTTCACTCAGTCTCCTCCCCCAACCCCCTCTCAGCCTACATGCACAACAGAATGCGACGAGTAAATTGGTGATGGATATGCCAAAGGACAAAAGCCAAAAAAAAGATTTTAAAAGAGTAGTTGGACAGAAACGACAGTTCCAAAACAGGATGTGACGTCATAATTACGTCATAGGGTGTTTTGGCACTGTAATGACCGTTACGAATCACATGACCAATGAATCACATGACCAATGAAAAGCGAATGAAATCAATGAAGGCAATGAAGCCCCGCCCACTTTCTGTCTATCACCTTTCAATCATCATGACGTCATGAATCACGTTACCAATGAAAAGCGAATGAAATCAATGAAGGCAATGAAGCCCCACTCACTTTCTGTCTATCACCTGTCAATCATCGTGACGTCATGAATCACGTTACCAATGAAAAGCGAATGAAATCAATAAAGGCAATGAAGCCCCACCCACTTTCTGTCTATCACCAGTCAATCATCGTGACGTCAGACCCCCCTATATTTAGTTTTTACATACAGTGATCATAGACTATTTGCATATGTGGCTATAAGGATAATTGTTAAGTTACTTTTATTTAAAAAAGTGGATAACTTTCGTCATGTTTCACCGATCTTCATCAAAATTTTACCGTTTGATTCAGTTTTGTGTCTAGTTTTGACATAAAGTGGTCATAGGCTATTTGCATTGGTGACTGTGAGCATAATTTTTTCATCTCAACAATTTAAGCTTTAAAAACTAAAAAAGTAGATAACTTTCGTCATGTTAAACTGATTTGAATGAACATTTTACCGTTTGATCCAGTTTTAAGTCTAGTTTTTACGTAATGTTGTCGTAGGTTATTTGCATATCTGGCTATAAGCTGTTTTATCCCAATTTTATTTTTGTGAGAAGAGCACACCATTCAAACATGTGTTTGAATGGCAAGCCCATTCAAACATGTTGTCGAATGGCAAGCCAATTCAAAGACGTGCTTGAATTATTTTTGAAAAATATTACGTCATGGTATTGTTCAACAAGTTGTTCAACAAGTCGTTGTACAATAATTTTTCAACAAGTTATTCAACAAGCTGTTGTTCAACATGTTAAATAACATGTTGAACAAGTTCATAATGTTCAACAGGTTAAACATGTTGTTGAACAAGTTGAACATGTTCAACATGTTCAACAAGTCGAACCTGTTCAATATGTTGTCCAACAAATTGCTATGTTTAAAGACTTTTTCATCATTTGAAAAGTGTATGTTGAACCAAAAGGATGTATAAATGTAACATTTGTTTGAAATGTTACAATTGACCACAAAGTTATTTCTAAACATAATAGGACATAGTGTGATATCTCTATCTAAAAGGCACCAGCCCTCGGACGTAACAAACATTTTGTATCAAGATACTGAAGAGTGAACATGTCTGCAGTCAGTGAACAACAACTACCATCTATGGCAATACCTGCAGAAAATTCTGAGACAATGCCTGAGACAACAGTTACAGCAAAGTCTAAGGTAATGCCCATGGTAAAGTCTGAGGTGAAGTCATTACCAATGCAGCAGCGTCAAAGGCGACCACATCTTAGAAAGATAAAAAGAGATGAGTTATCTGCTACGACATTGCCGTGTAAAAAGCGAAAAATTAAGACAGAGCCTAAAATGAAGTGAGAACATGAGCGTAAAGCTGCCACTACAAAGTTCATGAAGAAGATGAGTATAGACGATTTACCAGTTATGATACCCATTAATGGAGAAATATATATTAAATTGGCGAAATATAAACAGAAAGTTAAGGTTGACATTCGTGAATGTATTACAGATCATACATCTGGTAGGTTACAACCTACCAAGAAGCGAGTTTTGCTGTCATTGAAAGACTGGCAAATGCTGAAGAAGCAAATGACGTCAGTGGATCTCATGCTTAAGAAAATTGATGTGTATAAATGCAGTAGTTGTCAGAAGATGGTTGAATAGAACTCATTTATCATCATCAATTCAAACGTGAAACTACCTATAGATCACTTGGGTGATCTGGTCATCTGTTATCGTGGAACTTACATTATCTTATTTTCTGAAGATCAAGCTGTGGTGAAGGATTATTTTGAATCTTTACCAATACCAGGATTTCATCTACAAGTCTCAGAAGATTTTTTGTGTGAAAGTCATTGAGTGAGACGGTGAACGCTGTGTGCAGTTTCAACAGTATGACGAGCTTGGTGGATGCTATGATTTCATCACCCTCAGTGCTGAAGATTGTAGCGAAGTTTTTAAGGCTTGGCAAGAACTTGAAACTTAGCTTTAACCAAAATGGACATGTACATTTGATATGTAGTTCAAATAAAATTGTCTCTATGCTTAATATGTAGACCATGAAATGAATCAACATTATCAATCTATTTGATGTGAAGTCAGTTTTTATAACATTTGCACACTTCGATCTTATCCAGATACTTGAAGTTATTGTGTAAAGTTGTTTTCTGGGTTGAGCAAATTAAAATCAAACATGCCCGTAAGAGACAGGCTAATAAATTACTGGTAAGCTTGGTAAACACTGGGGTTAGCATAAAAGTATGTCATGAGGTATCCATTACCTTTTACGAGTGCGACACATGTGAAGAAATTTTTCCACGTGTGATCTAGCTTCGTTATCTAGTCACTTCATATGAGCATTAGCCAAACAAGTAACTGGCATGTACAAGAAAGTCGGGCGGTTGACGACTCGTCACAGACTACTCAATCAGTTCTTCATATCCACACTAGATTTTGACATGCAGGCCGCCTTGTGGATCGTTTATATGGGTACCCTCACATTTCCTTGCACAAGGGCTCTCGCCCTTATCTGTTTAAAATAGGTTTAACTATAGCACCGTTTGTGTTGCGCAGGTCATGAAGTTAATCAAGCGCCGGGTGAAGATATGTCTCGACGACTGGCTATTTGCCAACAGGGACAAAGATGTTGGCTATAGTACTCAACCTTGCTTCAGCTTCGGCCTTTTGACCAATTTCAAGAAATCTGAATTAGTCCCGGTTGACCAGATAAAATTTCTTACATTTTGTGTAGGGTAGGGCTTTTTGTAGGACTTTTATCATCAGTCAAAAGTTATCCAGCCTGATTATTCGTGTAGTTTCTTTAGCGAAACCTCTGGTGCCTCTTGATTTATTAGTGGGTGCGCTATTGGACAAGGCGAAAGCCGTTGATTTTATTAGGTAGCGTTTTAGCGATCTTCCATGTGTTGTGCTGAAAGCGTTGCGTCGTTTCAGGTCGTCCCATTATCGATTCAAGCCGTCTTGGTGCTACGTCTTACAAGGTCACATGTGGAAGTATTCTCGTCAGGATTAGACACTTTGTGTAAATGCCTTGGAAGGCGGTTTTAATCCTATGGTTCAGTTCCTGGTAGAATATTAGACAGTTGTTTCTAATGTGCCGAAGCATGACTGCACGCCTTCGCTGATGTTGCGCCGTCTCACCAAGTATGTTCTTTTATGTGGTTTCGCTATTCAAGCATCTCATATCGCAGGCGGGCCTAATGTTCTTGGCGATCTGGCCTCCAGAGTGAAGTAAACCGTTATACGGAATGAGATTTGATGGAGTTTAAATTTCGCTGGATTGTGCATCATTCTCTTCAGGTTTGCAAACCCGTGTTGGCGATTGATGCGTTAGTGTGTCGGTAACCTCGAGTGGTGTTATTCGCGTTACCACCGCTTTTTATAATGCTGAAGGTTCTGGCAGATGAGACTGAAATATATGTTGCTTGTCTTGGTTTCTTTTATTTTTGCGACTACCCTGAGTCAGTAGTCTCTCAAATTGTGTCACAGTCTGAGAAAACCTCAGTGAAAATATTGCCATCCCAATACTCGTCTCAGTCTCAGTTTTACTCATCTCAGTCTTTGCTGCGTAAGTGTTCCTTCATGAAGAATAAGGGCTTTTCCAAGAAGATACTTCGAAGAATGGAAATAGCTCATAAAGAAGACAAACAAGCGTATAAGAAGATAAACAATATTTATCTGTCACATTAACTGTTTGAAGCCTGATGCATGGATAGAGATGTTGACTTGGTGGCGGTCATGGCGGAGGCAGTCTTCTTCTTTGTTTATCTCTTTGATATCTGAGAGGTTGCTAGCTGTGATTTGTCTGCAGGTGATGTATTGTCGGATTTGCTCAAGTCTTCCGAATTGAGGCGTACGACCAGAACAGTGGCTTTTGAGATTTATCTCTAGCGTTCAAATATCTCATTTCTCCACTCTTATATCACTCTGCCATTACCGACAATCCCTTTATGCAGAAGGGTGTTTTCCTCGTAAAACCTTTGTCGAAGAAACGGAAATGCACGCTCTGCAAAACTCATCAATTCAAAAATTCATACGAGGCAGTGATCTTAAAACTGTTACCGTCATTTCCTGTCAAGACGTATGTTGCGACCAAAGTGGGTACGGTTAGACACATTGTGATACCAACCTTGTCAGGCGTCACATCGTGTGTCAGTGTCGACATTGCCTCGTTATGTCCCGTCTCCCAACTATTCATATACGACTTTTTATGCCATTCATCCGCAGCATTACAGAAGATCTTTTTAAACGATCTATATCAAACTACGTAGAGAAGGTTGTCCAGTCATCAGTTAGCATGGAAGAACTTGAAGATGTAATGCTAAAGAAATAATCATTTTAGGCAAATCTGGTCAAATATATAGCGCATTCCTCCGCTTTGGTCTAGTGATGCGTCAGTATGTGTTTGATGGGCCGTTGGGCCTCACCAGTAACGTGGTCTTTCTTCTTTTAGGGCTTTTCAGCAATCAAACGTCAAAAAACCTTTAAGAAAAAGAAGGATCCGAAATACACTGTGCTCCGGTTCTTAAGTGGTTCGTAGCTGCTTTGATTTCTATGTAATTGTTTCGATCATGTGATCGCTACTGTGTCTGGTCCGTGGTCATGTTAGAACACTTCAATGTGACGGTTCGGTACACTCTAATATCTTGTGTAGGTGTGCCGTACAAGTCACACTGTTATTAGAGTTAGAGCAATAGCATATAGTTGTTATTAACGGGCATTTTGAGGTGAAAGTCCTCTGAAATAAAATATTATGTTGAATTTAATTCTTTTACTTTTGATTGTCCAACACCATGTCTTGTACTCATCGTGTCACTCATTTAATATGCATAAGGTGTTCAATTGCCACCATCGGTTTTAATCTTCCATAGTTGTGGCTTACCTACAATCTGACATTTTCAAAATTAAAACTGAACTATTTTATTTCTTAATGCTTATTTTTAATGAACAACATATATTGTAGACGTAGAAGCGATGACTCGAAATATACCATTCAACTGGTATCGTATAAGGCTTAGTCAGGCGATTGACGATGCACCAACTAGTCGGTTCGTTGATAACCCATTGTAAACACAGCAGAACCTGTTCAGCGTTTACTTTTGCGTGACACTACCCCAAATTTTTATTATGGATCGCGATAACCAATGTTAGCTCATTGCAATACTCAGCCGGCTTCTACATCTATGAAATAGTTTATTCATAAAAACTAGTATTAAGAAATTAAATACTTGAGCTTAAAAGCTAAGATGGGGTATTAATTGGAACAATTTGTTCCCTAGACTGACATCTATCTGTTCCTTTTGTTAGCCAGCTGATTTTTAATGAAAGAACATATATTTGTGGTAACAAATCGGTGGGAGCACTTCTTTGAAAAAAATTCTGCGTTTAATTTATTGCTAAATGAAGCAAAAAATTTGATGCCACTATGGATCCGTGAAAATATATAATACATGTAACATAACATAGCTTCCATATTTTGAAATATAGAAACAAAAGTGTTGAAGTATTTTTCTGGAATCGAGAATATTATGATTTCAAAAATTTATGGCAGACGCATGGCTTGTGGGTTTCAGTTTTCAATTTAGCGGTTAAGTCTTTCACCTGATGTCGCAGTGCATTGTTTCCAGTGAGTACTGGGAAAACAGACTTATCGCTATGTGGCGCTCCATAATAATGCCGATGTTTCCTGTGTGGAGAGGTGGCTACAGCCAAGGAATAAGATATCAGCTCTGACTGGCACCATTTATCTTCTGCTTCAAGTAGAATGATCGCACCTGCCAAGAGTATATCTACCGATGACACATTGTTGCGACTCACAAGGATACCCCCGCAGGCGACGAAACGTCGGGTAAAATATAACAAAGCTACGTTAGCCAAAAAGAAAATATTGACTCGGCGGTGCTGGACGTATCACCTTGCCATCCTATTGGGAGTGGTTTGCTGGGGCAGTAACTGAAGCTCTATCAACTGTTCACTATTAATGCAAACGTTATTTTAGTGCTAAATTTCAGTAGAGATTTTAGAGTACATGAACCATTTCCATCGTCTACCATTATTGTAAGTTAACTCACAGCACCTGATGAATGAAAGGTATGGACAGTTCAGCCCTAGCAAAAGCGGGGGCGAAAGTCTAGTGGAAGGGACGACTCATCTGTGCTCAACTTCAGCGTCAGACTTTTAATTCAGGGACATCACAAATTTCATAGAAGAGATTTAAATAGTCAATTAAGTATCCCGTGGCAGCAAACAAGCAGTTCAGGGATCAGTGCGTACAAATGCCGCGCAGCTTTGGTGATATGAGATCTAACAGATGCTCTACAGAATCTCTTACTGCCCATAGTGTTACCCGGGCAATTTTTCTGATAGTTACCCAACGGTGGTCCCGCTGTCTGACAAAAATCTGAATATTAAGCAGTTTTGGCTCTCAATTTTGTTACAAACCTCCTTTCGCGAGACCCGGTGTCGATTCATTCTGCTAACACTATATAATGTGGTGCTGTGGTGCCTTTCGTATCAGACTTGTTAAAATGTAGCCTGATATTTTTGTCTTCCGTAGTATAGAGGGGTCGAAACAAGGCATTTTCCTATTCAACATTTGTGGCGGAAGATATTTATGCGTTGGGTGGGGCACTGTTGCTTAGACAGAACTGCTTGTTTCATTAAAATCCTTCTAGCAGAATTTATGGAAATTGCAGAAATATTCAGAATACCTTCGCAACTTTACAGCACAGGCCAACAAGCCGGACAAGTAGCCCAGCAATAAACATCACAGAGTAAGAAAGGGGGAAGGAGTCGATCAGTCATCAGGAAAGTCAGCACAGGTTGTCAGGTAACAGTCAACAAAATATAGAGAGGCATGTTTCACTTTTCCGTTAAATTTGTTTCCCATCTAGAAAACACGGTTTACGCATGTAGTCGGTCAGAACGATTTTGGCAACTTTCGGTTGGATGTTTTGACCAAAACACAGGGGCTGACTGACTCCGGTAAAGGTATATTAATTTTTATCTAGATTCAAAAGGTACTCTTCCCACGCCTGCTCCAAACTCAGGACAGATATCAGCCTGGCTGGTTGTTACTCAGACTTTCACATTCAGTCGGTGTTAGTATATAATCAAAACAAACTGTTAAAAAGCAAGCTTGGTTCCGTCAGACCAACTGGCTTTCCGAAAAAGTCAGGACACCCCACAAGTAATAAATTATAACTTGCCACCAATCTCACTGACGCCTCCCTTCACAATCTTATGAGTAATTTTGTGCTTAAATATCTGCGTTAGGGGTCTTTGGTTATGGACCCAAATGTTGACTCTCGATGTCTTTACCGTGACAATAAAGTTCTTGAAGAGGTGGCGTCATCGAGTGTGAGTGCTGTTTCAGTGCCTCAACAACTATTTTGGTGGTTCAGCTAAACAGCAGACAATTAACCTGGTAATATGGTGTCTAATGATAAGTGATAACTCTAAGTAGAGCATCATTCTCTTGTGAGATAGGTGGCCTCAACTGCCCACGGTTTGCATACCCCACATCTGTATTTCTGTAGTTGGCAGAGATGCTGGTATCCATAGTGCTGGTGATCTTCATTTCACCCTTTTTAGCAATTGGTGAGACAGACTGCGTTGCGAGTCATAGGCTCTATTGACGTAACTGCAATCGCATTACTTGCGTCACAGGTGGGACTTTTATTTTCAAGGAGCGACTCTACTGGTGTAGTTCCAGGAAGAATCCGCCATTCAAATCAACCTCCCTGGAAACGGAATGTTTTGATGTGGAGTGGGCAACCAAGACAGTAACCTTATGCTAGGTTCGGGATGGTCTGCTGTTTGTTCACCACCACCAAACTGTCTGCTCATTTTGTTTCAAGCAAATTGCTCCGGAGATATCTCAAAGCCAGCATCTTCTGTGTATTCGTTAATGTTGTCAAAGAAAGAAAATTTGTCGGAAAAGAAGAATAGGCGGTCACTGAAGATCAGAGCCCAAGAGGATTGTTGTTGATCTTCCCCAAATGATTTCGAATCTTATTAGTTGTTGTAATAGTCTACGGATACTCTTTGTAAGTTGATTGACTTAGGGCCGATAGCAATCACCATAAACTGTAAGCAAAGGTTCCTCATTTTGCAGGAAATTTTCCCCCTTTGCAATACAGAAGACAGACGGAAAATCTCACAAGAAAGCAGCTTGACAAAAAGGCCTTGAGAAATGAACATTGTGGGAATTGCAGAATCTTGTGATGATATGATGGTCTGCAGTTGCTATGTATAGCTACTTGGTGTTGAATATGATAAGAGCACTCGGTAGTTGTCGCATTAACCTAGTATTGAGAGCACCGGGGCCGTTTTTATCTTGCTCGTAGTCTTGGTAGGTGAGACTGACACTGGTGGTGCTTGCTTAACTTCTCTTCCGTCACCTCGGGCTCCGCTCTAGAGAGCTGGAAGAGGCCGTTTAACGGTGTCTGCAGCTTGAAGTGTCATAAGCAGACAAGCCTATGGTTCTAGAGCACGCGACACTGTGTGTCGACTAATTATTTCATTAGTTAAGCCCTTGTTCCAGGGATCGGACCATGTTTGATCGGACTGGATGTTGATTGTTAATAAACTTCAGTCTCAGTATAGGCGGTTAACTCTACATTGCACACGGAATATCAGCTGATTTAGCTGGATTCTGAAAACAATTTTATAGGAATATGTTTTAGCATATGCTGAAGTATTTAATTTCTTGATGCTCATTTTATGACTAAATATCTTATAGTCGTAGAAAGCATCACTATGAGTTTTCCAATGTGATTAACATTGAGTATTGCGATCCCTAACAAAAATCTCAAAGAGCAGGCACCCTAACAACCAACCGACTAATCAGCATCGGTAGAGTTCCTGTCATGTGATCGAACCATACCCAACTTATCGTACACACGATCCCAATTGATAAAAATGCGGGCAGGTATAATTCGAGTGATGGCTTCTACATCTACAAGATATTTAATAAAAATGAGTATTAAGAAATTAAATACTTCAGTTCAAAAATATCGTCTTGTAGACTACGAAGCCACCACTATTTGAGACTCGAACGGGTTGACACGCCGTCTACAAGACGTAGTGTCGAAAAGCCAGAAATTAATGAAATTGAATTCAATTTATCTTTTATTTCAACCGGGTCTCACTGCTAACTGTCCATTCCATAACAAATAAGAAATTAAGTTAGGTTTCATCATGGAGTGCCCATTAATGACAGCAATATTAAGTTCGAAGACACATGCAGCTTGAAACGAACTAATGTCCTCCCTCTTTCTTTGTAAGAGAGATACATGTCACTAACTAACCGAATTCAACATCACCACATGTGCCGACCCGTCACAGTGGCGTGTTATGCCATGTGCAAAACCACACTCTCTAAAAACCCGACCATGATACAAGACGCCACTGTGCCGAGTTGCTACAGCATCAGTTATGTGACCGACAGAGTTACATGCTGTTGATGTAGAGTCGATCGGTGCCTCCACCAAGAGTCTACTTAGCTGCCTTCTTCTTTCTTTCTTTCTTTCTTTCTTTCTTTCTTTCTTTCTTTCTTTCTTTCCGCCAGAGTGCTGGGGAGACCTGCAAGAAGGAAGGCTATTATGAATCAATGATTCAGCAGCAACAAACAGAGAAAGACTATGTAAATTACTCAACGCATCAGTTGTATATTCTTTCAAATAGTGTTTAATAATATAACATACTAACAATAAGGTTCTCTTGATATAGATGCTTTGAAAAGATCTATCGTGATACTACGCATGAAAGATATAAGTACTTAAGTACCTAATTGCTTACCATACCTAGGGAGAAATGGCATAACGATGCGATGTCCACACTGTCACGTGACCTCACACTCGGCATGGCTAGTATCACAATCTGCTTAAATGTACCTTGGTCGCAGTTTTTCTGGGCAATCTTCTCCCATGAACCATTAACTTAACTGATAGATAAGACGTGTATTTCTCCGCAGTGCTTGTCCGGCGTCAGTGCCACAAGAAATACACATTTCAGGGCAAGTAACTTTTCTGCAATGATAGAGTGATGGAAAAGTGTGACGTGAAATATCCACCGTTCTGTCGGAAATAGGGCGTTCTAACTGAAAAGACCTGAGCAGATCTGACAACACATCACATGTGGACAAAACATAATCCTATGCCCGCTTCAAAATAAACGTGAGAGCCGAACGGTATGTCATAATCGATCTAACCAACACCTTCCTAACCGCGAACAAGGAAAGAAAGAAATCGGCTCTGTCACTACCGTCACTGTCACTGGATCGATACCTCTATCACGACGCCAAAACTCGAACAGTCGGCAAAGTGACAAGTAGACTTTTTTGGTGAATTCTTTCTGAATGCTGTCCATTCTCTGCATCACTTTTTGAGAGATTCTCTTGGCCTTAAAAAGGAAAACTTATGCACCATAGTTTTAGTCGAAATAACTGAGGAGTTGGGTGGTAATATTCCCAATAAGACTGACGCAGACTGCCACACTCCAGGGAAATTGGAAGACTCCTGACTTACGGTACCCACACCAACAAAGGAAACCAAGGCAGTTCTGGAAGATGGAGAGCTTCTAGCAAGAGATGACGGGACCTTCATCATGGGAGAGGAAACGCAAACAACAGCTCTTGTGGCCAGTGGCACAGCAACGCATTGATCGCTGTTGCTGCTAAGTCGGGGGGCCAAAAAATCTGCACCGGAAAACGGCGATTGAGGCCTGGGTGGATCCCACGGAGATGGTGTTGCAATCCAGTGAAACTTGTAATTCGCTAAAGCCCACTCCGTGTGAACTACCTTGCCCATCCGTGACGCTAGATCTGCCAGAACATTAGACTGCCTGCAATGTGTGATGCTTGAATGACAAAACCACAGTCGCGATCATGCAATAGAACCTGTTTAGTGAGATGAGATAAGTCTGATTGTCTGCTAGAAACTGAACCCCTGAGAAACTTGGCTAAAGTTTGACAAGCAATAAACACCACCTCTATTTTTAAGACATTGATATGCAATTTGCGCTCGTGATTCGATCAATGACCCCTTCATGTGCGTTCCTGGGAAAAGAAACCCCTCGGCTGCAATAAGCATATGTCTGTACCTGCTTGGATTGGGGCTGCAAGAGGAAAGGGCACACCGTTAAGAAGACTGAGTTCACACCACCATCAATCGAGATCCCTGAAAGCTAACAAGGAAAGACGTATCCAATGAGCTGGCAACCTGACGCGATGCAACGCCGGAAATAACGAATGCTCGGCTCGACTGTCTTCTCCATTGCTACCAATAGACCTAGAAGCGACTTTAATTGAGAGACGAGCGGCTTCGGAGAAGGTGCGACCTGTGCAATGAGACACACAATCCTTTTGCATCCGATTTTGAGTGGAAACGCCCTGGCCTTACAAAATCCAGCAGCTCTCCCAAGAACTCTATTCTTTGAGCCGGGATCAATTCGGACTTGTTGTGATTGATCACCAGACCAAGGACATTGCACTGCTTTTCTGGTGAGACTAACTGGGATAGAAGTATCGGTAGGTCCCCGTTCACCAATAACCAATCGTCGAGTCGAGTGGAAAATGCCCAATGCTACTTGACGACCCCAACGTTAGACTACCTTCATAATCTGAGTAAAAACAAACGATGGGGCAAGAAAGTAATAGTTGTGATCTTCTATCCTGAACGCCAGATAATCGGAATATGTAGGTATGCATCGGACAGACCCACTGAAATGGCTCTCAGGCCCTAATTTAGGGTGGATTTGAACAATTGTGGAGTGTCGATACTGAACGATGTGAGGTGTATGAATTGATTGAGATGTGGCAAGTCTATTACAAGACGCCATTTGCCGGACCTCTTCGGAACCGGAAAGACCCTACTTAAAAACGCCTGATTGCCTATAGGCATCTTTTCTGTGGCTTTCTTATCTATCAGATCTTGCATCATCGTTTGCATAATGTCTTTGAAAGGAAGTCTACTGCCGAAATATCAACCGTTGACGCTTCCTCCCATTCGTCTGGTAGAACACCCTGTGGATTCAGAGCACACACATGCTGCAAGGGTTTGTAATCTTCCGGCGTCATAAACTGGTTTAAGGATATAAATCCTGAGTTAGTCTATATGTCTCTAGCGTGAGATCTTTCACTAAAGGAGTCTCCAAAACAGAGTGCTGCTTGTATAGGTGCAGTTGCCGTAACATAACGTGTACCCATCGCAGACGTCACATCCACTTGCCCAGGATCAATGAAATAGATCTCCAGTGTCGATATAGTGGGACCAGACAGTGCTGCTGGTAGGTACTGAAGTTTGAGCTTCTTTGAATACGTCTGATTTATCAATGGAAGGTGGTGCAATTTATTAAAGCGTGTGAGCAGAGGCAGACGACTTTTTACTCTTAAACCGTTTGTGACTCTTGCCCCGCACTCTGGCCATCTGCTCTTTTACAGTAAAAGGAGAAGAGTGACTTTTCTCGTAGAGACTATCTAACGTACAAGACTCAATGCCCCAGCAAAGCAAACACACAGTAGACTTTGAGTGCTGGTCCACTGCACGCTTGAGATTAGCAGATGAGACCGGGGTCGTCAGTGAATCTACACCAAAGTACATATTACATGTAAGAAGTCCCCACTGCACAATTTCACTAAACTAGTGAACAAAACATAGCCCGACTTAAACATATTCTGTAAACTGTGAAAGCATGAAAAAGTACGCGTAATCCCGTTAAAACTCTTTTTAAAATAAAAAGAGGCATGCACGACACAACACGGTAACGATCGTCGCTACAGCGATTGATACTTATCCGAGTCGTCGGAGACACGACCCGGCTTTTTGCTGACCCGTCGCAGTCACGGGTCATGACAAACACAATCTGCAACATGGGTGCAATCACGACTGGTAGCCCAATCAAGTTCTTTATGGATCGTACCAGTGATAATCCGGTGCCAGTGGACGAAAGCAAAACTTCAAAATAGCACCGGCTCGTAAAGATATCTCATTGCATACCTGACCCGTGATAACAGCAACCCGTCACATGCTCCACCCGTCACAGCAACGGGTCGTGACAACGACGATGTAAGGGAATCCAACAACCTATATTGACCTCGTACTACACACGTACCAGCAAAAATAGCGTAGTGTTTGCGGTCGTGGACATGTAGGTTCGACTCATACTTGATCACCTGATCGTACATGTGTCGATAAAAAACTATGTGTATTAAATTATATTAATACACATATTCCTGCCGAGCCGTCCACCCATGGTGAAGCAGAGGGGGGTCCTCGTACCATGACACGTGATCAATGTCGTACACCGTCGAAGCATCGTACCCGTAACAGGTTCGACGCCGCTGTGACAACCACAAGACCGACTCCACACAGAGTCAGAAATAGAAATGTGCGACTACTGTGACAAATCGTCGTAACACTGCAATGTTGTCGTGTCTGTCACTGAAAGAGAAAGTGTATGCAACTCCACAAAGGCAGTTGCCGCAGTATCTAGACAGTGGAAGACATTACTTCCTAAATCTGTGATAACTGCGTGTCCGACAACCCTACCATGCCCTTCTGCTGGAAAGCTGAAACTTCCCTGCTTACAGAGCGGACTCGATACAAACTGTTTGCAGACGATGAGGGAAACCCTGGAGATGGCCATTCTGAGGAAATTGCCCAGAAACCGTCTCACTGTGTATTACCAATAATCTACACCACGTTCTTGATGACATTGAAGCATTTACCGAAACAAAGCCGGTTTGACAAAACCAAGAACTACCACCTGTAGGGATCAGCCAAGTCTGCAAACTCGGGAAAACGGGCACCAAATACGAGGAAACTTACAGTATGCATAAACACACTATCCAAGATAAATAATATCCAAAAAGTATGCATTTACCTTGTTTCGATCCGTCATATGTAACAAAATGTAAACGGAGAAAAACTCCTGCTACTCGGATCGCGATAAGTTAGAAATGATTCGATCACATGACTGGAAAAGCACCAACGCTTATTGGTCGGTTGGTTGACAACGCACGATAAACATAATAACAGGGGCACCTGTTAGGGTACCTCCTCTTTGCGATTTATCTCTAAACATTTTTTATGGATCGCAGTACCCAATGTTAATCACATTGGAAAACCCGTGATGATGGCTTCGTAGTCTACAAGACGGTATTTTCGAAGTCTAAAATTAATATTTATTAATTAACTTTCAAAAGTTCTTTTAGCTACAAGACCAGTTAACGGAATTTATTAACTGCAGAGTTATTTTTGTGAATATGAATCCAGACAGATTTTGTCTTAATTCTTCTATTCTGCACACCAATTGGTGCCGAGAATGAAGCTGAGTAATTTCTCCCATTTAATACAACATGCCGAAACATGTCGTTGGTACATGCTCCTACTTTATAGAAATAAATAATTACAGCCAGCTACGACAATCCTTTAAAATTCGTCTCTTAGATCTGGAATTCATTGTGAACCCGAGGTGATTGCTTCTGCTTTAGATTTTTATTATATTTTTGATATACAACACTGAAATTATTGAAATGCCTTCTAGTAAACGACTGAGCAATTAGTGTTTGTATATATATACTATAAAAGCTCAGCTTTGCAGAGGTATTAATATATATTTGTTGATCATACAATTTTCTAACAATTAAAATAGAAATAAACCACACATTAAAGTTTTTTGATAAAAAATAAAAAATACTTTGGTAGCACATTATATCATGCCTAAATTTGTGTACTTAGTTGTGAGTGTTTATTTTTATGCAACACTTGACGACTGTGTAAGAATGTTTTTAATTATATGCGATTCACATTTACTTGAAAACTTTCACTCGTATAATGCACCTTTTCTTCACCAAAACGTATTTGAAAAGTATCCAATTGTTTACGAACTGTAAATGCACGTAAAAATAAGATAAAAAAATAAACTAAAAGACACATAAATATTATTTTTGATTGTTGCATTACCAGAGAAAGCCAAGAAATGTTTCAGGAGAAATAGTTGATTGTGCTCGACAATGCAACTGGCCAAGAAAAGAAAAATACATACCAGGAATAGATCCTTCACATTTTAACTTGCTATGAAATGTTGACGAAGCATCTGTTCCTTGGGTTACTGAACTGGCCAGCAGTAATTTTTCAATGATTAATATCAGTGATTAATATCTCTCAGGAGTATTTTACCGAAATAGAGAGGACATAAAATTTCAGGGCGTTAGTTGCCCTTCGGGTCCGCTTCTAACATTACATAAATTTCAAATGCGGGTTGAACAGATGTTCAATCTCTTCGCATAGTCGATTATTCTCCAATAATACAAAATACTTGACAGTGAGTGATAAATATTATGGCTATCAATAACAGCTGATATTGTAGCAGAAATCATTTTGGTCCAGCAACTTTTTTGCATTATTTTTTATATTTTGGAAGTGTATGTCTGTTCCTCAATATAAACATCTGGCTAAAAGCTGTGCTTTAATTGATTGTGCTTTTTGCATTTATTATAAATTACCGGAGTCGCCTCAATATTCGGTGAAATTGTTGGTGGCGCATATTATCGATCATTCCTGTTGCTTGTCAATGCAGAGCTTGTAAGGTGCTCAGATTATTTTACAGGCTGTGTTGTTCATGCTCTTTACGAAGCAGCAAGTGGAGGTTCTAGTGATAAACAATTAATATGGCTCTAATTTGAAATTCAGTGATTTATTTGGCAAAGGTCATTGTAAAGTGATGGGAATCTTGTACAATTGAATATACGAGTAGCATCTCATTTGTAGTTCCGGCCAAGACTGAGCTATAATTAACACAGCAATATCAGCTAGGTAATATTGCATTTGCTGCTACGGCCTTAGTCTCTACGTGTGCTGTAAATCAGATACTATTGATCAGTTCCCGGATGCTGTGAGACAAAATAACCTGTGCAGTGGAGGAGCAAGCATTGCATTTGACAATGGATAATGTTTGTTAAATAATATGCTATACCTGGGATAATTTACTGAAATGGAGTCGGATTATCAAGGTCTGTGAACGACAGTTACATTTTCACTTCTATTTTGTTTGTTTCGTGTGCACAGAAATTAAGAAAATAGCATTAGCAAAAACTATGTTTTAATATTTAATACTCAATATAGATCTTTGTTTTTATCTGGTCTTTTTGGGACCCACTGACACCGCTTTCAGATCTTATAGGGACAAATATTGCCCTTGGAATATTCTGTAATACTCATGGAATAAGACAGTTTACAGTTCGCTTGGAGAACGCAACGACTCACTCATCTTTCAAAAATTATTATGATTGAATACTTTCTCATATATTTATTATTATATCTTATGCCATTTGCTGACGAAGATAGGGGGCCAGCCCACGCAAAAAGTACAGAACTACTTTGTATTGACAGTGTCCAGATGCAAGAATTTCTTAATTTGGGCGGTTGGGGAGGGTAGGGGGTTGCGTCATTAAAAAAAATCTTTTTTTTTTTCTTCGGTGTTGGCTTGTAGTCGCCGGATGGATTTATGCGTCTTCCCGTTGTCCAATCATGCAGTAAAACAACTCCAAACTATAATTTTAAATATTTGCTTTTTTTTTAACTTAAGTGTATATTATAAAGAAGCGCTGAGTCACTCGTACGTCGTTGTCCCACATTTCAGTGAATTTATTTTAGTGTATAAACATTGCAGTATATTGTTGCTGGTGCATGTATTTCGAAAATTGAAACACTGTACTTTTTACATACCGTGTTCATATTAATTCTTGCGACAAAGAATGACATTTGTAGTTGAACGTAATAAAGAAGCGTTCGCAGGACGAACGCACGAACGGATTGATTATATTTTTACGCAAATGTAGAATACCTAGATCCGAAATCACGGAAAGTGTTTTCAGGCTACGTAGGGGCGGTTGCCAGATTTATCGTTAATGCTAGAAACAGGTTAACACTGGGTTAACATGTGAACTTTATATTTTGTAGGTTATGATGGGGATTTTGGTTATCCCGACCGGAGACCAGCACCACCAAACCAATACAGAAGTATTAGTCGTAGTGATACAGATCCTAACAACGATTATCAGTATCACCAACAGCATCCTTCACCCACTGATAGACCGCCTTCATATCAGCCCATTCAAAATACAGGGACTAAACCGCTCGAATCACCCACAACCCCAGATCCTGGGGGTACGCAAGGCCAAACGACACCGTCGACAGCTGCAAGCAAGCCAGGAATTAGTTCTGCTTGGACTACAGCGCTTGCAGCTGCAGGTGTAGCCGGCACCATGACAGCTGCAGCCAAACGTAGGCAAAATCAAAGGAAAGCTGCGCAAAATACGAATCCGCGCCCGCCGCGTGCTCTTTTCTGTTTAACACTGAAGAACCCTATAAGAAAAGCCTGCATCGGCATTGTAGAATGGAAATATCCTTTTTTAAGCTTTTCTACTCTGGACTTGAGTGAACCTGCATTGAGGTTTGCATATTGTATTATCCGAAAAAAAGTGCAGAATAATTATATTAAGATAAAATAATTTTATACTAAATCTGAAATTTTGCTTGTCCTAGCAGCCGATGCTTGTCACCGATTCTCAGTTCTTTCTTAAAGTGGTCATTTCCATACCATGATTATTATAGTTTGTTGGAATATCTTTCTATAGTTAATAGGTTGTTTAACATTTGGTAAGTGTAGGATGGCACAGCAATCTGTTGCTTGTGTTATTTCTTTGCTGCATGGGGATGTGAATGTTGTGGTTCAGTTATGGAGTTGGAGAGACATACCTGGGTGGTTGTAATTCCATCTCAAAGAGGACGCGGATTAAGTCGTCGCGGGATGACTTTGTAGGCGATTATTCTGTGAGCTCTTACATTCTGAAATTTCTTGATTTAGTTCTGATTCCTACCATTTAGTTCTTAAGATGGTCGCATCTGGCAAAAGGCCTTACTTGAAGTGCTCCTAATGTGTGAGTGGGGTATATGGGATAGCTGAGTAATAGCTTCCTGGTTTGGGCTGCTGGTCTTGTGGATATAACAGTTAAATATAATGGGTACATTACGAATATTCTGGCGGTGACGAAAAAGCAGCTGTGTGACATTTTAACGGCTGTCGGAATGAGGAACACGCACGGGGCTTTGTGTTTCCATTAGAGTATTACTTTCTTGCAATAGGGTTTGTAATAAAAATGCATTACTGCATTCTGCTATTTCCTGATTAGATGAATAGACCCGATGTATTTCCATTGCCTACCTACATTTGTGAATAGAACTCATAAAGACCATTGGTGTTAGTATTCTCTCTTTTTTTTCGCTTAAGTCACTCATGTTTTCATTCTGCAAGTGAGGCATGTGTATTTATGTAGACCGACAAGTCCATAAATTGTCCCATTTTGTGTATTGTCAATGACACGAGCAGAAAATGACCCATCGACATTCTCTCTTCAACAATAGGGCTATTCCAGAGGGCTGTCACGTTGTTATTATTTGTCAGCGAATTTAGATGGTTGAAGATGCCGAGCTAAAGCATAATTGGTGTAGAGATAGGTCATGGGACTGGATACTTTGCACTGGATTCGGATACGCGTGGAAGGCCTGTGAACGAACCGCGCAGCGGTGAGTTGAGTGACCTTCCACAAGTGTCCGAAACCAGCTCAAAGCACACTAGCTCCAGGTTTTATCACTATTATAACACAAACACACAAAATTGTGTCTTAGATAGCCCCCGCCTAGAAAAGCGGAAACAAGTTCCCTTTCTGCCCCGTACTATGACGCCGCGTGTGAGTTACATGGCAACTTTCGATACGGAAAGCAAAAAGGTTTCGTCAGGCTCACGTTGGCTTATAACTATGACGTTCTAGTGAATGTGGCGAGCAAAGTTTTTGGACGCGGCTAGAGAACGCAAAATTTACTTTCTTTACAAGGGAGTGCATTGTCACTCGGCTCGTGTTATTATGGGTAATAATTTATTCTACTGTAGTAACAGTTTATTCTACTGGTCTTCTTGCTTGTTGTTGAGAAAGAAATGGGAAAAGAAAAATGACCTTTACAAACATAAAAACCACTCTTTAGCAGTTGGAGTTTACAGATACTGCGTAGTTGCAGTCGAGAAACTCAGAAATGCCATTCACATTTCTAGTGACACTTCTTGGAGACTTATTTGCTTTCAAGTATTCTCAAGAAGCAATACATTTCTTGAATATAGCAGCACACTGCAATTTTCTTCCTTGCCGTAGGAAATAAGTTGGTGGGGGGGGGGGGGGGGGGAGGGGGGAGGCAGGGATAAAGTAAGAAGGGGAAAACCACACTAATAGGATTGCTGTGTCTTGTTTCATTATATAGCCTGAAGACTTGTTTACGCTGTTATGAAGAAGGGACACAAAGCCGCAATGGAGGGGAAAAGCCCCAGTTAAGGCGTGTCATTATGACAGGAAATTATGTCGCTAATGAGCAGTAAAACTGCTGTATTCAAATTTTTACCCTAACATTTAGGTTGGCTGTTATTGGCTTGACTTGGCTCCGGAAACTTTCCAGCTACCTTGGCTTGTGCTCTTAGTTCATTACTGGTTCACTGAATACCAACCGCTGGTTAAACGGTGTCTCTCCATTGTGTTAACTCTTTGACCTGATCAATAACCGTAATCATGGAAAAGATATTGGAAGCTGTTGTTGTCATCAGCATTAATGTTATTTAACACTTGGCAAGGCGAAGACTTGCAAAGAGTGTCTTAGTTATACTAGGCCAACATTTCGATTGTATTTTTGTGTATTCTCAGACAGCAAGCAATAAACCCCAGGCACAACAAGATGGACCTTCATTTTGTGGGCGCGTTCGTGGGGTGGGTGGGGGGGGGGGGGGGGGGTTCCTCGATAGGGACTAAGCGGGTAAATATTATATCGTCGTTTGAAGAACGAACAGAATGTGAGTGATGAATTAGAGGATATGGACGTTTTTTCGTCTCTTATCAGTCCGGCATTTTGTTTTTGCTAATCCTCTGACCACCCTAGGACTCCCAAGTGCCGCACATATGTAGCACTTACTCTGAAGTTTTTTATCTCGCTTTTTGTTTTTGCGTTTGTTTTCATTTTCATGATCAAATTTGAAGCAAAAACAGTGATTTTTTCAAGAAATGTAACGCGTAAGGCCTGCAGCAGCATTTGCGCACAAGCCTCTCGCATCTGCCAACGGTCACACTGTGTATCACATAGGTGATTTGTGCTTTATTTGCATAAGCCAAGGCACTGTTCATTTAAGTACACTGAATGCTCATATAAATTATCAGCGCTCGAGTTGCGCATTGTTCTTGGTGAAGGTCGTGGGGGTGGGGCGGAGGGGTGCCTTGCATGGAATAAGAAGCAAGGCTATTTTTTTTAGAAAGGTTTCGAACTGGCAAAAAAGTTTGTTAAAAAGGTTTCGGAATACGAAAAAACACTGTCTTGTTTGTAAAGGAAAAGCAATATGAAATCAGGCTGAAAAGGTTTTAAAATTACACTCGAAGGAAGAAAGTGATTTTTAAAATATTAGTTTTTTGGCGAAGTGTTTAATGTTTCACTTTGAGAAGTAGGTTCTCGTTTTCATCTAATTTTCTGTCCGCATAGGGAACAGTGTCTCCTTTTTAAAAAGGGAACTCGTGTTGCAATTACGGGAGTTGGAACAGTGTCTTTGCAATGCTGTCAGCACAGGTAGTGGTCTTAATTCACTTTTGCAGACACGTTGTTGAGATCTGTGATAAGTGGCCGTCAGTGTCCACTGCCTCGTTCGCTTCATTAAAAAAGTGTTCGTTCGATTCATCAAAGGAAAAGTTAGATGGTATTATAAAAATTGTGTTTTGGGCGCAGCTGTGTTGTTCAGTTTGTTTATGTGCGGGTTATTAAGTACAATTAACGTATTTGTCAAACGTTGCATGACCATTTGTTAATTCCAAACATGGTAAAGATGGTAAAAGATCGGTACTAGTGATCGGATCGATTTCTGATTAATCTATTAATTGGTCGTTTTAGGCACAATCAATTATTTTTCTGCGTAATCGATTTAATCGAAATCCTCAACTTATTGCAAATTGAAACTATTAATGCGAAAGTTTGAGAGCGTAACAGTTACTGTAGCGAATGAAGGCGCTTTGTGTCATTGGGTACACTTGTGACACTTACACAGGTTTACTACTGACCATGTATATTAAATATCGCACTGATGAGCTTGAAGCCGAGTACTTCCCGCGAAAACAGGGTCGTAAATTTGACAAAGTACAACATATATTTGAAAACTGGAAAACATTTTTTTACAACCCATTCCTTTAGCTTTTTCACAAAACCTAAAGTTAAAAAAAGTGAAATTTTTCGGGGGGGGGGAGGGGGTTATGTGACCTTTTTAGAAAGACAAGGGTATCTTCTCAGGGGTCAAATTAAGCAAGGACAACTCATTGAAAACTTGACGGATCATTGCTAAGATTCTGGCTCAGTTGTGAGTGTTCAATCACAGACTCAAGGAGAGAAATGATTATCAGATCGGCTTTCGATGGTCACACAACTCTAAATGAAAGTTTCCCCTTTAAACTAATTGAACCTTCGTGTTTGCTTATTCGATTTTGATCTTATTTTGCCCTTCTTTTGATCAATGAAGACCTTAAATGAGTGAGAGTGATTTTTCTAAGGATTCTTTCGTTATTGAGTTTTCGGATGGCCCAAAGAAGATCGCTTTGCGACATCCAGTTTTTTCTTGTTCTTCCTCCATCAAAACCTGAAAAGGGGCAACTGACATGGCATTTCGTTCGGCCAAATTAAATTCCTCTGATGTGGACTTGAGTATTCATTTCCCTTGTAGTAACAGCGTAACTGTAGCGACCTCATAATAAAAGATGGAACATTCTTATTCATTGAACTATTGACTAACTACAGAGCAGCAAACACATATTGTACTGAGAACACGTTCATTTACCCAGTGCTAATCAATATGGAAAAAAGTGCTAATAACTCATGGCGTTGGCTGTCATGTCTAAAATATATTATCACAATATTTGCTGTTGATGCACGGAAAGATATGTTTGTTTCAGTAATATTGTATGCATATGGACTTGTTTTTTGAGGACAGACAACTTCATTTCCTTATTTCGCCATATGCTCAGGACACTTTTTGTACTTGTGGCATGCTTTCGCTGTCAGTTGCTGAAAGATTTTAATGTAAACCGTGTATGTTATTGGACGCCTAATTTGCATACAACAAAACACCATGAAATGTTTTAAAACTGCACCAGCTATTAAAAAAAGCAAAAAGTTCATTCATTTATGAATCTAAATTGTCCATATAGAACAGTTGTTTAGTTATTTTTTCTCTTGGTCTAGTTATGACTTGCAGATTTGATGGATGGTTGTTCAGAGACAAAATTAATGATGCTTTGCACTCGTGATGTTCCGGTTTTCTTAAGGACGCGGTTCTGGCAGATATTGCGGCAGTGAACATGTTGACGTTTTTTTTTGCCCCTGGCCTCCCTTTCCTTCCCGTTTGGGAAATTTAGTCGGAGTGTGATCATCCGTCGCGCATGATTCTGTGTCACGGCTTCCCTGTTGAAACAATGGTTGTGAGAAGTGTGGTCGTTAGTGACCCCCAAGTCTGGCTTCCTTATTTTTAAGTACAGTTCTTAGTTTGGGTCTGATTCTGGGTTCGATTTATCCTGTTAATCACTCAGAATTAGCGGAGGTTCACGCTTACCGGTGGGCAGGCGTCTTTTTTCTTTTAGTGTTATGTTTTTGTTTTGTTTTTTTTTCAAGTCACCAACAGCTTCTGGGAACACAGATTTTCATGCACTGGATTGAGGACTGTGTTTAACCCAAAAAAAAAAAAAAAAAGAAAAGAAAGAAACAGTTTTGGCCGAGTTTAGAAATTTTACAGTATCCGTTAAGCGTTGCTGAATGGCGAGATATTTGATATATACCTCCCGTCACCCAACACTCACTGTTTGCTTATTCAGTATATATTTAATGTGTTTAAACAAGCTTTTCCTGAAAAATATAAATTGGTATTATTTTCCCTGCTTGAAAAATAACTTGAACGTTTTTAACCCTCAGCCAAGTTTGACTGAATTCTGTTGTTATCGCAATTTCCCTTCTTTAACAACCAGGTTCATAGTTTTGTTCAGGCCATGAAGCTGTTTATCTTACTGTTCTGAAATTTTATGCGATGAATATATATACATTGTAGATATGCAACATTGTTTTCTGTTTGAAATCGATAATTGTTTTTCATAATACACATAAAAATGTATACATTTTGCATTGAAACGTCAGTATTTGTCCAGCAAGTTCTAGAAAATTACAGTCAGCTGAAGTTTACTTTGCAGCAAAAATAACTGATTTTGGACAAAATGATGTTGACCATGTTTATTAATTACTGATACAGATGTTCATTGACTGAAATTTAACCGTGTGTTTTCGTAAAGTGATATACGCTTGCATTTAAAATCTTACTCTGCGTGTGTTAAAATTTAGAATTAATTGAAAGAAAATTTACATATTATTTCTTTAAATGAGAATTTGTTATGTTTTCCTTAACTGGTGTTTACGCCGTTCGAATGGCTTATTCTGTTTACCATTTTTGCCAACTGCGTCGCACTTGCCATATACACGCCTTTTCCCTACGGAGATTCAAATCAAATCAATGAAGTTCTGGTAAGTTTGCATCTTTTTTATTTTATTTTCTTTTTTATTAACTGCAGTTTAAAAACAAGTAAATTTAAATTCTTATTTTTTGAGAGTTTTAGACGAAGATTTTTTCTGTAGAAGAAAATAGAATGTAAGAACTGTTTCACATTGTTGCCATACCAAATTGATCTATGCAGACAATTAGAAGTTACTTAATGTTTTGTAATTTCAAAGCACCATTCTTATACATGCCATTTTGAGCTTTTTCATCTTATATTTTTGAGAACATTGTGCTAAACCACTGCCAGAATTATATAACAAACATGCTGATCTGAGAAGCTTATGTACATTTTATCCGCTATTTTAAAAACTTTCTCAAGTTTCAGGGTAGATAGTTCAGCTTATAACGTGTATTACTTCGATGGGTTTGTCGGTGTCCCACAACGCCTATTGTCTTGGAGCATTGTGAAAGAAAAAACTAGACAGAGCTATCACCGGCTTTGGAGATCAGAAAAAGAAGCACAATGACTGAATCCGCTTTTGTTTTCAGATAACACCAGCTGCATATTTTTCATCTTCCACTGAAGACGCGCTATATGTAATGTCAATTATTTAATCTTCTGTGTGTTTATGACAGGTTATCATATAATTACCCGTATGTGAAGACATTTCTTTTCAGGATATTAATAACTATAGGTGATTCATTCAAGGGTGTCATCTAGAGAAATGGCACAGAATAGAAGAAGTAACATGTAAAAAAAAGTGAAAATAACACCCGATCAAACAAAAGGAGCAATATGTAACAACTGTACGTTTCAAAGACAGCTTTGATAGGTAAACAAATTTCTTTAAAAAATCCCACAATTCATGGCGTCAAACAACATTTAGCTCTGCTTGAAAATATATACCAAATTTCAAAATGTAGAAATTAGCATAGTTGAGTAAGATTTTTTTCGGGCTCAGTCACACATTAGTCAGATTTTCACGATCTGAGTTACATGTGAATAAGATTTTCTCGAGCTGTGTCACACATGAGTGAAATTGTCTCGTGTTCAACCACAGGTGAGTGTCGAGTATCGAGTCACACGAGTGAAAGTCAAAATTTATTGGAAACCCGTCATTTGAAAATTTGCCAAATATTTTGGATTCGAAGATAAACTTTTCAGGTATTCGTAAATAGGGGTGTGACTTAACGCCATTCCCACGGTTCGGTTCGGTACACTTCAGTTATTCGGCCCGGTGTGATTTTGCAAAAAAATGTTAAAATTGTGCCGAAATGGTATAATATTGGTATTTAGCTGAATATTTACCGTATAACAGTCAATGATACATTTTAGCTAAGTTATTTGAAACAAAAAACGGCAGTTTATAACCCTTGTAATGCTGAAATTCATAAAATAGAGACTACTTTTTTAAAATAAGGCATCACTCCTTTAAAATTCATCTGGAGACGAAGCACCTAAAACAGGTCTCCCAGAAGCATGAAGCGGGGGACTTCAGTATTCGGGTTAGTCCGTCCGTCTTCTGTCAGTCGACACTTGAGGTACACGATTTTGTGTAATCTGTATCTCGAACACAGGGGCGAATACAGCTACTATGCCTATGCTAAAATGTTTCCCGCCATTTCTAGATAAACAAAAAGTATTTTGCATGTCATTACGTTCATCTGTTTAAAATATTTTAAAATATTATAAAAATCACAGAAATAATTTAAAAGTCAGATATTACTTCACATCACCGAACTTACAGTTGAGTTAAAGTTTATCCTATAACAATCATTACAGCTTTGTCCTAACTGAAGTTGAAGTATATCACATAGCAGTCATCACAGTTTTGTTGAAACTTAAGAACGTTTACAGAGAACGCCATAAACAAATCGCGTTCACACACAGGAACAGTTTACAACGGCAAGGACACAAAGGAACAGTTCACATTAAAATAGCGAGTGCTAACGTGGCATAGTTTCATATTTTTTTCTCATAAAGAGCAACATGTCAACATGCTGAGGTTTTAGGGTTCAGCGCGAAGCAGTACCTTATGTTATAACTGTCAACTATCAGTGAAAGAATTAAACTGCTAAAAAAAAAACCGAGAACACTGCGGTTTTTCTCTTTCGGTTTTTAACCGAACCGAAAAACCGCGATCGGTTTTCGGTTACGGTGCGAACCGTAACACCCCTGTTCATAAAGCCCGAAAGATTTTCTGGTGACAAACTTTGCAAAAGTTCGAAAAAGTTCTTAATCTTATTACAAATGATAAGGCGTGTATTCTTATGTTTCTAACAGGATTTATGTCTCCCCAACCAAGGGAAGACATACATTGTTTGTACGTTCTGTGTGCGTATGTGTGTGTGTCTGAATGTGTGCCAGTCTTTGTGAACAAAATATTGTGTGCAAGATATCTCAAGAACGAAAGGTCAGATGAGCTTCAAACTTGGTCTGTTTATTCCTTGGTTAGGTCGGACGGTTCTTTCAGCTTTTGACGCATGTTACTTTATTGGGAAAGGCATATGACGTCATTAGGTAAAAATCTTGTGTGCGATATTTCTCAGCCGCTGAACATCCGAGGAAGTTGAAACTTGGTTGGATTATTGCTTCGCAGGTCCGAAAGATTCTGTCAAGTTTTTTTTTTCGCGAGTACAACGAGTAAGTGCGGCGTATGACGTTATCGCGTAAATATGTACATGTTTTGAACAAGATCTTGTGTGCAAAATATCTCGGTAATCGAAAGTCATATCGACTTCAAATTTTATCTGGCTTTTCCTTGGGTCAGTTGGACAGTTCTGTCAACTTTTGATGCATGTCACATTATTAGGAAAGACGTATGACGTCATTAGGTAAAAATCTTCTATGAAAGATTTTCAGCCGCTGAGCATCGAAGACAGTTTAAACTTGGTGGGATTTTGGCTTTGTAAGTCCGAAAGATTTTGTCAAATTTTGTCGCGAGTACAACGAAGGAGTGCGGCGTGTGACGTCATCACGTAAAATACGCATATAAATTTGACAAGAGTTTGTGTACACCATATCTCGATAAGGAAAGTCATATCGACTTCAAATTTTGTATGGGTGTTCTTCGGATAAGTCGGATGGTTCTGTGAACTTTTGAAGGGTGTAGCGAAATTAAGAAAGGCGTATGATCTCATTACGTTGAATCTGATATGTGTACTTTTCTCAGCCGCTGAACATCGGAGTAAGTTGAAACTTGGTCGGAAGCTTGCTTGGGAGGTCAGAAAGATTCTGTCAAATATGCCCGGACGTCATTGGGTACAAATATCTCGATAGCGGAAAACCGGATCGACTTCCCGCTACACCCCCGTCACCCCGCCCTACCCTTTTCCAAAAGATTCTCCAATGTTCCTGCATTCTCTAGACATACTTGAAAACATAACAAGCACAATTATCGATCATTTTTTTGCTGCTTTCGTGTGGTAGACCTTTTTGAGTATTGCTCACCTACAGCTACCAAGTTGTTGCATATATGGAAGGATTACGTAACGGCTCGCAATGTTTGTGCAGTACCTGGAACCAGCTTTCTCTTTTAAAGCGGGTCATCTGAAACATTGTGTTATGACAAGCAGAGCACTATTTTGACACCAAGATGCCTCACCCACTCTCCACTCTCGCACCGAGGAGGGTCTTGTGTGACACAGTTGCTAAGAATGTCTTTCTAGTGCTTTTTGGGCGATGGGAATGTACGAAGGCAAGGTATATACTATTGCTGTAACTACACTTAGTGTACAAACCCTTACCGTAACGTTGGCTAAAATGGTTAGGGTTGCCTTTGGTTTCGTACCTGCATTAGATACCTGGGGGAGGGGGTTGGTTGTGGTTAGCAAAAAAAAAAAACTGTTTCGGTGAACCTGTTTGTAACTGCCACCTTCAAAGCAGATAAAAAGACGTAAAGTAAAACCTGTTTGTAGTGGCCAGCTTCTAGTTTTGGATAACAAGACGCACACTAACACCTGCCTGTCTTGACCACTTTCCAGACCGGGATAAACAAAGTACGTAATTGATACTGCTTAAATGACCAACTACAAACCGGTATAAAAGGACGTACAATAATACCTGTTTTAGCGACCACCATCAGGAACCAGACAAAAAGACGTACAGTAAAACCTCTTCAATGACCACTTTCTCAGACACAGATAAAACACCTGAGCCTGAACTTGTATAAAAAGGGGATTAAAATACCCACAAATCAAGTTAAGCACCCCCGTTCTGCATTCAAAATTGGTTAAAGGTGACACATAACCCGACTACTGGGTACGTGGGATTCGTTTAAATAATATAAATCCATAATTCGCCGGTCACCATTTTCCGTTTTTCTTCTTTAGTTTTGTTTGAACAAGTATGTACTATTTTCAGAACTTGGAGACATTTGTTTTTGTTTACAAAAACAAAAAATTTAGCTGTCGATTGAAAGTGTTTGATTTCAGCCTGTGATGTGTTATGTGCACTGGCCGCTCTAGTTTGTAATGCTGTTTATAATCTGGCTTTAGTAGCGGCTACAAAAGTCCAGGAAACGTTTTGAAAAAGACCGCAACCCAGTGTGCATGCCTTTTCTACTCTCAGCTTGCAACTTAAGCTTAGACCTGATTTTCGTGAGCCTAACCAGGTCTAAACCAAGATGGGGAAATTCGCACTGCCTGCACACTTTAAAAATTTAGCAGAAAAGTCTAATACAATTAAATCATGGAGAACTTCAAGTGAAATGAGAACTTGAGTGAAACTTTTGTAACGTCGGTTTTATGGCCCTTTTTCAGATATTGTCTTGAAAGTGGTACATCCGGCCTTCTATAACCTTTTCGCTCTTTTGGATCCTGTTATGGGGGTGGAATTGTACGGCTTAACTGGCATGAGGTTGGAAATAAGACAATATTGGAACAAGCCTTAACCAAACTCAGACCAGAAGAAAGGGATGTTTATGTGTTTGTTCCTGAGTTTTGGCTAATAAAAGAAAACAGAACATAGATAGACTTTCTGTTCTGTAGTCCATGTAAACATCGTCCAATCGATAGCTCAAGTATTGACGAAGCCTGACGTAGGGTTTAAATTTAAGAAAAGAATTATTCAGTTGTCCAGTGAATGTATTGGTCTTTTTCACGATCAAATTTGATTCATACTGCATAAATACAATGGAAAGTCGCGTAAAGAGTGACCGCTCTCCGTGTGCCAGGGCCGGCATATTTTTCAGCCAGTAAATTTACATGTAGAAGGTATAAGTTGTGGTCTAGTGTGTAATAT
The DNA here is from genome assembly GCA_949752745.1 of Protula sp. h YS-2021. NCBI lineage: Eukaryota > Metazoa > Annelida > Polychaeta > Sabellida > Serpulidae > Protula > Protula sp. h YS-2021. Next base: position 62,308,694 of record OX457027.1, on the reverse strand, counting down.
CCATATTACAGGTCGTAACTTTTCAGATTTAGGCCAACTGTATCTGTGTTTGTGTGTGTTTTTCTCAACCAAGCTTGGGAAACATAGATTTCTCCAGAAGGTATCAAACAGTTTCGCTATCGTGTCGGTTTTTGCATGATGCTTGCAGAGCTTTCAGGTGCAACTTTCTCCATATTGATTAAGATTTTCTTATCGATACTGAATTGATTTTGCGTAACAGCAATGCAGATATATTGTGGGCGGATGGTTTTATTTGTGCTGTTGCATTCCACAGTGAAAGTAGTAGCAGTATTTGTTTTAAAAAAATGAAGCGCAACATTGCAAAGAACAGTTATCACCATCGATTTCAGGGACTGACAGTGCTACTGTTTGTGTGAAAAATTACGAGGATTTTTAAATAATACATGGCTGAGGCTTGTAGCTGTTTGGCTGCACGTCTGTCGGGGTTGAGCCGACTGAAGAGTTTTTTTTTTTTCCATTTGCCATTTGTCACAGTGATTATTACAACAGCATGTAATCAAAAACATGGTGCAAATAGCCGTTCAACAAAATACCTCGATATGAAAATTACCATTTTCTTGCCAGTAATGAGGCATTCCACAAAGAGACGCGATGAAAAGCAAAGTATCTGAGAGCGACGAAATTTCGAGGGCAGATGCACTTGTAAGACCTCCTCATCGGATGAGATGCTATGGTTAGTTAAGCATAGATAGATACTTCTGAGTTATCCGATCGTCTGCCTGCCTCACCAATAAATACTATGAAGCTAATATCATTTTCTTTCAACTGTTACCACCTGAAAGTTGCGCCATAAAATATGGAGATAGCACACATTCTTTTCCTCGGCCCAACGAACCAGCTGCAAAGGAAACGATAATGTGTTTTTCTTCTTGATTATTTAGTATTTTCTTAGTTAGGTTGAGATCGAATTTTCAGGCACGCGTGTTGCTTATTGTGTCCAGTTTATACATATGTAAGTACAGTCGATGGTGTGGTCGTTATTTCCTTGTTTCCTCATTAGTTCGTCAAATTGTATAGATTGTTTGTGCGTGGGGGTACTTCCTTGTGAGTGTTCTTTCCCTTTGTACTCATTCATCAAAGTGTTGCCATGGGTATCTGCGCATTAATTTTAGTTTTAAAGTCATGACAGTTTTTGCCTCGATGTCTAAAATTTTGCCACCCAATGTATATGCCGTAATCGGTTCGAAACGATAGGTTGAAAACTACCGAAGAATTTAACAAATCTGGTTGCCCTTTGCATAACTTTAGGCCGACAACTGAAGCGCGTCCGAGATTTTTAAAATTGCTGCTGACCAACTGCTCGGAGAATGATTGACTGATTTTGAGTGCGATCATATTTTTTTTAATTGCCACATTGGTGTCGTCAGTGATTTATGCCAAATGTTGCTGCATACATCCTATTTTTAACCTCTTTTGTACACTGTCAGCGAGGGGTCGGTCATCTCTAGCTCTTGTTTCTGGTTACCATGTCGCTTGTTTATTCCCCACAGGGAGAACGTGTGGGGAATATATGCGATCGACCGTCTGTCGGTCGGTCTGTCGGTCTGTCTTCAAGAGCTTGTTAACACGATAACTTAAAAACTGCTGCAAGGATTTAATGAAACTAGGTATATAGCTTCTGTAGGAACAAACACAGATCGGTATTGTAAAAGGGCCAGGTTCGTCCAAGGAAAATGGACCAGCTGGACTTGGAAAATTTCAGCTCTTGATTGACTATTGATGGCCGTGTTTAACTGATGGGGGGCCTGTGGGGAATATGTGGGCTATGCACACTGCTCTAGTTGGACAAGAAATAATAATTCTGTGACTTTGATACAAGACCAAAGCCTTCCAAATGCCTTTTGATATAGCTGTGCTTGTCTGTGTTCTAGAATTTGCAGATAACCCAATTTACTGACTTACACCATTACAATAATAAAAATTACTACATGAGATTTTAATTGATTTTTTTTTTTTTTTTTTTGGTTGGAAAATATTCAGATGAGCTGTAGCACAAAGTGTAACACGGATTGTAAAAATATACCGACAGTCTGCTTTTGGTTCATCCATTCGTCTTTTCCCGATAATTTCAACAAACTTCAGTTTTCCTGTTGCACAGACAACAACACCAGAGTAGCCATTTTTCTTGGGCTAGTGCAGGACTAGAGGGTACATTTTTCTGGCTATCTGCGCCAAACTTAACCAGTCTGTGGGCGCTTGAATACAGCAGAAATCTACATTGCCTGCTCCATTGCCATCTTCCCCAATTGCTGCTGACAGGTTCCGTGTGCCTCGTAGCGAGTTTGTGGGGATAAGACATGACAGTTTTTAAGTGCTCACGCAAAATGCGGCGAATAATTAGTCGCTTGATATAATGGGCTGAGGTATAAACTATGGAATCAATATCCACTGTTTTAAGACTCCACAGATTCTCTACACCGGTTGATAATTACTTGGATGCAGCCAAGGAATTAGGAAGCTTCAAATAATGGGTTCTGTCAGGCCTATAGCGGTATGCTCGTGAGTGATAATGAAGATGTGTAGCCTCCTGGTCGGATGATGCACTTGTCGGAACTGTTCTCCCAAACTGTGCACTGCCTTGTGGTTTGCTCAGGCTGAATAAACACTATGTACCTTGCCTTAGTATGCATTATACTCAAGGGCTTCCATTGTTGAACGTTTGCTCTGCTTTTTGCCTTGTTTCTGTACCTGGAGTGTATTTTATTGATTTCCCAAAGGCCATTGTTTACATCGCTGTTGCACCATTGCCATGATGCACGCGCTTAACTACAAGTCTGCTTATTGTTCTTCCTCCCCCTCTCTCTCTCTCTCTCTCTCTCTCTCTCTCTCTCTCTCTCACCCTTCCCCCCTCCCTCCCTCAACTCTCTTCTTGTTTCGTAAGGCCCTCTTGTGAAAAATATTAGCAAGTAGTCTTATCAAGACACTATTGAAATTTCAGTTTTTCCCTAGAGGCATTAAATGTATATGCAAATGTCATTATGGTGCTTAGTTGGTTGGCCTCCTTAACGAATGCAAATGATATGGTTGCGACGATTTTTTTTAACTGTGTGTTGAAAGCCCCGTTGGGCTTTCGGGGTTGGGCAGATTGATTAATAAACGGCAGTGTTGAGGGAATACAGAGGAAACATCTGAGAGAGAAATAAAAAAAAATAGATTGAATTGGTATGTGGCTGTTAGAGAATGTTTACCAGGTATGGGTAATTCACCAAGGCATTACTGCATTTCCAAAAATTAATCTTCATTTGAGATTGTTACACGACTTGGGTAAATGCCTCCATCTGATTGGTTGTCTTCTAAGTCAATAATTTTTCAATGTTGATCAGGCTGCAGAAGTCGGTGGATATTACAGGTATTTGTAATCAAGATCCCACTCGAGTCCGTAACAAAGCATATATGGACTTCTTCCGAGTCAACATGAAGATATTATTGACCAGAAACCAAAGCGTACTGGTCAATAACACTTCGTGTTGACTCAAAATAAGTCATTATCTGACAATTGATCTGAAATCTTAATTATCTTACGCAGTTCAAATGGGCACGTTTGCTCATGTTGAATGTTCATCTAAAGTGAGTAACGTTTTTTCAATGCTGTTTGTTCAGGCTGTCGAGTTGTATTTCGGTTAGGGTAGGGCTGATGTCCTGGGATTGCATGGATAATGGCAAGCTAATAAACATAAACGTAGAAAACAGAGAGAAAAGTATAGTGTTTAGCCTGAATATCACGGCGATTGATAAAAATAAGATCGTTCATTAAATAGAAAATATTAAGATTTTTTCTGTACTATTATTTAGAAGTATCGAGTACGTATCGACATTAGAACATCAGGAAACGCAAGCAGAGGCCGAGTTGGCTGTTTGGAGATTGAATTGAAGGTCAATCATGCATCAGTCGTTAGAACTTCGGTGTTGTCGTGCTTGGAACGTGCCTAGATGCTGCAATCTAATAGCTTTGGTTCCAAGTCATTTGTTTCTTTCAAAAAGTTGAAATAATGAGAACAAACAAAAGCGTGTCCTTTGAGTGATGTTACTGATCTGGCAAGCCAATTGTCTCCGCCAACTAGGGTTTGATTTGAAGTGCACGCATTCCCTTGGTCATTTGTGATCAGATGTAACGCAAAAAGACAAAAGTATTTCACAGTTTAAAGGAATTAGAAATTAATATATGCGTATAAGAAACATTGAAAAGGCTGGGGACTATTTAATGAAGTGTCATGTTAACAGTAATAAATGAACATATCTGAATGTTTCTACTAAAAGACCGATTCGCAATACAGTGAAACCTCGTTGTAAAGACCGCTGGAACCCAGGAAATATATCGATATATCCGAAATGTTGTAGCTGTTTATTATAGACAGGGGAAAGTTTATATGGGTCCAGGTGATTATATCATAATGAGCTTTTGAGCTTATACTTATCTTTACCTCAATAGTAATGTACAAGTAGTCTTTGTTAGGTTGTGAAACACGTACTTAAATCGTTAGGGAATTCAAAGCGGAGTGAACACTTTCTCGAGAATGGACTCGACGTTTTTTTTTTCTGTCCCATGTTTAGAGAATTCACTGATATTGAATGTTAACATACTCTTGAGCAAAGATATTAACCGATGTAATTGCCTTGTTGCTAGGCATAGTAGAAGTTAGTCAGCAGAGTGCAGGTGATGTCAGAGCGAAGCAGCTCATTAACTAGATTCCTTGCAGCATCGGGTCTTTTCCCAAGTAAACTTTATAAATAAGAAGTGTTGTACTTATCAGCTAGGCGTAGTGTGGAGGTTTAGCAGTTTGTTACATTGAGCAACATGTACAGGCGTTGAAGTATAAAGGTATTTTTATGTGAATATCTCATTCGTATGACACTGGCCAAAGAATTCCACAAAGTGTATCAATGAGCAGGTTATTTTTAGATGAGCATGATGCGGCACGCGATTTATTTATTTTGTAGGCCGGCGTTCATGTATGAAGTAAAATAAATGGTGTACATGTAATTGGCATGTTTTCCACAATGGAATGGTCACAGTCAGTTCCGCAATAGACATGTTATCATTTTGGAATTTAAAGCAATATACTTGTGCTGGGGAGGGAAAAAAACATGTTTTTTGTCTTTTTTCTTATTTTTCTCCTTGCGAACAAGTCAGAATGGCTTTATAATGAAGAGAGCCTGTTATTTACTTAAAACTTGGGGAAACAACAATCCTAGTCCCTTCTGCGTGTTCATTTGACAGTTGAGATATTAACCAAATTTCCTTGTGGAACTGCCATTACGTAGAACACTTATTTCTAATAAAAGTACGATACAGCAGACTTGTCGGCTAATATGGCGTTGTTTGTATTGCAGCATAATATTATCAGCTATTAATTTGTTTTAACTTCTGATTCCTATTTTTCTTGACTTTGCTTTTTGAATGTTTTGCGAAACTATGCTTAGCACACATATCTATCTATATTGACTTAAGTTATTGCGAATTTCCCCGACGCAATAATTTATCGCAAGATATGATAAGATTTACCAGTGCAACAGAGACTACAGTTCTGCAGAGAGTCACCGCTGAAAGTTTGAGATAAAGATAAATCGGTTAATTCCATACCATTTTTAATTCCCTCATCATCGTAAAATAAACCGGTTACTCTCATAAACCAGACTATATTCCTTTGGAAATGGATTATGGAATTAACAGATTTCAACTATCAATTTCTAGATGGATAGGGCCAACTTTAAAATAAAATTCACGGTATTTTAGCTTGGTGAAATTGCTATATATTGTTGTTATTGTTTTGATTTTAGGAAAGCGTGGAATATGTGTTCTTGGTGGTCTTCACCGTTGAGGCCATCATGAAGATATTAGCATATGGTTTCTTATTACATCCGGGTGCTTATCTACGCAATGCGTGGAATATCCTAGATTTTATTATAGTTATTATAGGGTAAGTGATATAATGAATGTGTATTCTCTTACGCAAGGTAAATGAGTGTCCGGTTGAAAAAAAAACATTGTTAATATTTTACATGATTTTTTTTTTATTGGCATAAGGTATTTTTATATCGCTTGTATCAATAACAGAAATATCTTTCAGTAATTTTCATAAAGTTGAAACAAAGTGTAGAAATGCTGGTAAAGAGCAGGAAGTATCTAAGATATCTAAGATATTACATCCAACATTTGAAAACTGAGTAATGCCATTCCTATGTGAATGATCAGCACACATTAGAGCTTCGGTATGACGCCAGACATATAACATGTATATCTTTGTCCGTTCGTTTTCAGCTTGGTTAGTACAATTTTAGCAGAATTAGATCAGAAAGGTTTTGACGTGAAAGCACTGAGAGCATTTAGGGTGCTGAGGCCACTGAGGCTGGTATCAGGCGTGCCAAGTAAGTACTCCTCTATGAATAGGTCACACGTTTTATGACAATAAATAACCCACAACCCAAATGAATCGAGCATCGTTTTTTTTTTTTTTTATCAAACTTAGCAAACAAGTTTCAATTTTTGTCGGGTTTTAAAACATTTTACCTGGATCTAGTAGTGTTCCTTCCTGATTACTTTATGAATACAAGCAGCAATTTGCTATTAGACTGCTGAATCTGAAAAAGTGAAATCACCTTAGTGATAGCGAACTGACGTCAAGAGTTCCTTATTTTGTGCTGGAGCGCAGCACCATCAACATCGATCTTGAAGATCAGCTTTTTTTAGTAAGAACAGCACATTCCGAAACCCTCCAACTAAAAAGTAACACATTTTGTTAGAACGGGACCAAAGAAACTAAAAATATTAACCCAGCAGGGTAGTACCCATTGCTGTTTTATGTTGTGGCCTGGTGAAAATCTCAACCATTCATGGTTCATCTAAAAGATGGCGTTTCCATGGTTTCACTTTTTGCCGGAGATGCAGTACAGTGTGACTTGAGTCACTAACAACTGTATTTTTGTGTATGACGAATTTTCGTAAGTATGTTGGTGGGATTGGGGTGAAAGTAATATGAAAATGAACTAAATACAGCAGCAATGTCATCAAATAGAAGAAAACAAAGCTTTCAACCAATAAAAATGTTCGTAGACATTACGTGATCTAGTCTAGCCAATCAGGGCTCAAATATCCTGGTTTCTTATTTAATTGCTTTCAACAAAAAGATAATCTTATTCTGTGTGTCTTCTTTTTTTTAACCACAGGTCTTCAGGTTGTGCTGAATTCCATTCTACGCGCTATGGTGCCTTTGTTACACATTGCGTTACTCGTCATTTTTGTGATCATCATTTATGCTATCGTCGGACTCGAGCTCTTCTCAGGTGCTATGCACAAGACCTGTTTCATCAATGGAACCAGTAAGTACCTTCTTGTCGGGTAGTACCGTACGATTTTCACTTGAACGAACACTCATCTAGAAAAAAAATGAAAGCAGCGCTCTTTTGAAATATCAATAAATAAATTTGGCTAATTTTGTTTGGTTATCTGGCCTTCGTTGCAACGGAGACATTACATTTCCGTAATTTCAACCAGGCCTTTCTAACGTGTGTTTCCACTTTTTTTTGCGCATCCACGTTTTTTGACTTGTTTCTTCCACCTCCGCGGAGTAAGATTCTTTTTGTCCTATCCCCTGACACTGAAACCTGTTGGGTTTGTATCTAGGTCCTGTAATCACTTTGATCTACCATTTATGTTTCCACATATTAAAAATACGAGTCCCACAGTCAGTATATGTTCAACAAATTGTTTTGCGTGTGCAAAAATGACCTTCCAATTTTGTGAAATGTTGAATGCCGATTTCAATACATCTAAAAGGGGCCTTTTAGATGCATAGACTTGGTGCGAAAGAAGCAGCTAGAGAAATCTCATAAATACTCACAATAATTCTGTTGTCCTCATCCCCCTCCCCCCTCCCCCTTCCCCGTAGTTTTGCTGCTGAGTCGTGACGAGTCAGCATTGTGTGCTTTATGCAGCACAGGCACTGTATGAAACGGCCAATTGACATCCTGCTTTCGGATGTAACCCCCTTAAGTTAATTGTTAGAATTTATGCGCTGTTTCTGTAAAGGAGCATCATTTCGTGTGCTAAGTGTGTATAAAATCTCCTGTTCTGTTCTCTCGTGATCGACCGGATTTTTGGACCTCACCCAGAGCGAATAATGACGTGTGTTGTGGCAGGAGTGGTTCGTGTAACGACTGGGATGAAGAATGCTTTACATTTTTTTATTATTTTGCCAGCAAACTTAAAACTTGGGGAAAATTCTCAGGGTGGAGAACGTGGTTGCAACATACGGGCTGAAGGACATTGATATGGATTGCGAATGAGTTCATACGGCTAGACACTGTAGAAAGGCCAGGACTGTAGTCTTTATTACCAGTCATCAGTAATGGCGAATTATCTTGCAATTGGCAAAAGGCTAAGACTTACTAAAAGTAAAAGAACCCAGAATATTGGCATGCCCTTCAATATTTCTGGATAATTTATAGATGCAAAGTAACATCATTAATTAAGTGGCATGTGAAGTTGCATGTATAAACATTGACGGCTGATATACTGAGGGAGGGACGCAACTTCGTTTTGCTCTTGCCAGTTGCCAGGTTGCTGACAGAAAATTATGCCCTGGCATGGCAAATGCTTAACATTATTTAGGCTTTGAGAAAAACGGATTACCCCGCCCCCTCCTCCCGCCCTTCCCAAACACTGGATTTTCTCAGAAGCAGCAGCATAGAATATGTGGATGTAGGACATTTCCCGACAGGACAATTCCCGCCTAGGCAATCCACTGCTGGTCAGTTCCCGACACAGACATTTGCTGACTATGGCAGTCCCTACATTTTAAAAAAATATATATGTCTACCTATTTTAAGCGTCGTCCGCCCGTCTGCTGAGCCGTCCGTCTGTAAACTTTTATTTTTTGCCATACCTCTTTCGACTTTCGTCGGCTAGCAGTAAAATTTTCTGGAAATATGGTTCAGTTAGGGGGGACAAATGCCCATTATTTTATTTTCGCAATTCGTCAGTTTTCGCCAGTATGGCGAACCGATCTCCACCTTTGCAAAAAAGAGCTTAACTCCTTCTGCAAATTTTGTTAAATTTGCTCGAAATTTTGCGTGAAGGTAGTCGGGATCAGGGTAAAAAAGTAGTTTTTTTTTATTTTTAATTTTCGCCAGTTTCGCCAAAAGTAGATTTTCTGAATCCCGGACAAAACGGCGACAAGTGCAACCCCGGACAAAACGGCGACGGATTTTTATAAAACTTTATGCTTTAAAACGCTTATTAGAAAAAAACAAAAAGTAACAACGTTGCCATCACAGTTTATTTGACCAGCAGAGATAAATAAATTTGAACAAAGTGCTGCATTTCTCCCAGCGTGCCCCTCCTGCCTTCTCTAACCACCTGCTTCCTGTCACCAGTCACTGTCTCAGTAATCTGCTCAAGGAATGATTTACTCACTTTTTCTCAGGTAAAACTGAAAATTATTTTCTCAGGTAAAATAAAATTTAATCTTATCTTTCATTGGTGTGGATTCGTATATAATAACAGCATTTCGCATAACCAATACAGATAAGGATTAGCTCATTAAGGCGATTAAAACATCGGTCTTTCACTGTTGGTAATCCGAAGTCCTTTTAGTGGCATATTTATTTTGCCTTTCATTGATGTGGATTCACGTGCAATAACGGATTAGTGGGCACAGTCTTCGTCGCCGTTTTGTCCATGGTTACACTTGTCGCCGTTTTGGTCTTCTATGTTATGGCCGTCGCCGTTATGTCCGGATACCAGATTTTCTCCATAATCGTTGTATTTTCTACGAAATGTTTAACACTAGTGCATCCAGAGCGCCCACATAGATTGGAAAACGACTCTTCGCATGGCGGACATCGATCATGAGAGAAATATATGTACTTATGTAATGTAATGTAATATAATATAAGGTAACATAATGTAATACAACATAATACAATGCAATATCTATCTGGGAAAGTGCTCAGAAACTGTATGGCCAAGTCTTTTGAAACTTTACTGAGTAAAACATGTGGGGTACCGTTTAAATATTTTTGAAATCGGCTTGAGACTGACGCACCAGAACCACAGTCAATTAACTTTCGACTTGCTAAGGCGCGTTGGCATCAATAACCAGATTGAATTCGGTTATGCATTTTAGTGTGCTTTTCCACGACATCATAATGTGGATAATGCGCCTTGGCGTCAACATAAACAAAATGAAAGTGGCTAAAGTACTTCGCATCTTATTCAGCTATGATATCGTTGTTAATGAACGCAAGCTAGAAGTTGCATCCCATAACGAAACTGATGTTGGGGATATATAAAATATTTAACATTTATTTAATATTAAAATTTTTACCAACTGTCCACGTATTTTGATAGAATCGCGGTGCTAGTTTGTGTCTTGTTACTCCTTCGGCAACTCGGTCTTGTTTGGAAGAGAAGTTGAAAGCGGGATGTATTCGATTACACGTACCAAAATTTAGATCAGTGGAACCTTTTGTGTGTGATGTTTGTTGGACTTTCAAATTGCAATTGATAATTGCAATCAACCGTTGCTTGGAGCGCACGCCACCGTGTTTAAGACGACCTGTCTAGGACAAACAACCTCATTGGAGGATGGGCTGGGAAGACGTGGAGTATCGCCCAGTATTCATGTGTGAGATACAATAGAATTGCCAGACAGAACAGCACAGTGACTCAAGAAACATTAAGAGTATTGTAAGGACGGCAAAGTAGAAAAATTAGCAGATTTGTGAAGATTAGTGGTTTAATATAGAATTTATCTGTCCGGGCCGGGAACTTTTAAGAGTTGCCGTCTGGAATTGTCCTAGACCCAGGATATGTATATCCAGATAGGCTTCGGATGATAGCCCCTTTTAACGTTTTTTTTTTTGGTTCATTGAATAATTATAGATAATTCTCCGCCATTTGAAGGCCAATATTTGCCTGTAGTGCAACGCCGTATTTATAGTCTTAACTCTCCTGCTATTTTGTTCTCTGTTCATACAGCTGAGTATATTTTGCAGCATTTTCAGGTCTTGGTAAATGAGCAAGCTTTCAGCTTTGTGACGTAATGCCGAACAAACATGTGTCATTTTTTTTTATTTTGTTCAATTTTGTATAGATTGTTGAATGAAACAGCTGAAATTAAGATCTTAAATTGCCTAAAATCGATGATTTATCGTTTTGTGGTCATAAAAATTCAAACCTGTTTTTTTTTAAGAAGGAGATTATATGATAATTTTTCGAGCTGCATTCGTAAATTCTGCCCATAGTTAACTGTACGACCCACAGCTCCAAGTTAGGAAATGATATGTTCAGTGTGCTGTTGCCTGAACTGGTCTACTGGATATCGTGATAGCCATATTTGAGTTCGTTGTCTACTGCGAGAGGTTTCCGTATGTTTCGCGTTGGAGATGCCTGAAGCTTTTCTAACATTATTGTATACCAATACATGTACGATAGCAAAACCAGTAACGATTCGTTCAAATGATTTGTATGTCATGTGCTTTGACTTGATTGTTTAGCCTTCCATTATTTCATTACAGTTTCTGAAACTTTCTTTGATTCTTACTAAACATATGTGACGCTGCCTCTTAAAGACCCAATGCAATTACTCGGCGACACAATTAGGCAAAGGAAGCCCCTAGAAAGCAGCGCAAGTAACAAATATCTGCCTAAAGAGCGGTTTGACAACTGACAGGTACATTACATTAGTATACTTAATGCCAGTAATGGCTGTTCAAAGGGAAGCAGATACCTTGTTTACGGCACCAGGACAAGAACTCCGAAAAAAAGTGAGACGGTGTAATAAATATTAGAATTTGTCCCCATTTTTCAGGACAAAAATTCTTGTATTTTTTTTTTTTTTTTTTTTGTGAGTCGGAAAGTATTTCAGTTAGTTTTGGACTTCGCGATTCAGTCATTTCTGACCGTCAAATGCCGCACTAAATATTCACTTGGCAGGAGAACGGAATAGTACAAGTTATCATGGCGGTTGGGGGAGTTGTTTTGTAACATTCCTTTTAACATGCCGAGACCTTTGTCATCACGTGAGTTTGTGTATTTCCGGGCATGAATAAAAAAAATACTGACATCGCTTGGCGGACTTTTGTTCAGTAACTTCATTCTGTCACCACAGTTGGAAAAAAAAGAAGCGTGGTATCGATCAGTGATTACGCCACTCGCTACCTTCCATTGTGGAACGCGTTTTCAATAACTCCATCGCTTTTCCACTCCTATGAGTTTATTATAATACTTGCAAATGAAAGCCGGGCGAGTTTCCGCCATATCACACGCTCAACTTATGTGAAGACGAAAAAAAAGTTACAGGACTTAGAAAAAATTGTTACACAGCAACAAATTCAATGAAGACTCTTTAGGCTTGTAATGAGTGAAAAAAGGGAAACTTGAAAGCAGTCGCAAGTGAAACCACTGATACAATTGTCCTCTCTCCATTGCAGTGTAACTATGGTAACATTTGCAATGGTAACGTATTTTGCCTTGAGATTTTGCCCCTTTTCGTTATCCATACATAATTTCGTTTTTTTTTTTTTTGTTTTTTTTGTTTTTTTTTTTTGTTTTTTTTTTTTTTGTTTTTGTTTTTTTTTTCCTTGGAAAAGATACATCTTCCGACGTGAGTAGTAAGATTCACACACCTACTAATTATTAGTCGCTTACGTAAAACGTTAGGCGTGACGAGAATTCGTATGAAACGACGCCACAGTGAGCTTGTGTACACACATGCGTTGCATGGGTTCGGTTCTGAATTTGAGAAGCAAAACCTTGAGGAATACATGCTGTGGACTTGCTGATATTACTTTTGAGACTATGAGTCAATGAATAGTGCTCAAGAGATGAGCATCGCTTGAGACTACGTACTTTGGCGAAGGCCATGTGAAGAGCTTTGGTTTTTTTTTTTTTTTTTTTGGTCAATGGGGACTTCATCAAATATGTATGGGTGTGAGCTGGAATAAGCTAGCACATATATCAACTACAGCAGCTTGAAGTTTTCACGTCGATGCGTTAATAGCTGAAAAAAAATGTTTTTCATTGAGTCTAGTTTTTAAGACATTTGGCTTTTAAGTACAACACGTTAAAAATGATTTTTTGAATTTTTTGACGGCATACGAAGTGATCAGGTAAATTGCACGTAAGGCAGAACAATTAAATTAACTCAATCGCGTATGTGTCACAAAAGTAGAAGTGATTAATGTGATTATATTATGGCGGTCAATTGTTAGGACAGAAAGAGTAGCCCGTAGCTACAAAAAGCATTGATTCAAACTTTATTTTAGTTGCAATATGACCAGGCACTAATCCCCATAGAGGCAAGTAAATAACTGAGAAAAGGTTTGATGAAGTGGAGAGAAGCGTTTTTTCACCACAAATGAGCGTTGTTTGCTGGTGATCTGTCGCTTCTGATAAATTACACGTTCCCTACAGACCTTCCTGTAGTTGGTTCAAACCCTATAGTCTTTTCGTTAAATTTGACCTTGAAATTGCAAGGGTTTTCACTCCCTGCAGTAATATCGGAGTTGCCAAGATTTGTAGCTGATTTTTAACCATTTCCTTTGCCCTGGCTGTACATGTTCTCATGTTCTCTATGGGTAATACCAGGGGGGGGGGGGGGGCAATGTGACCATATTCAGGAATTCTTGTTCGCTTAAAATACGGAAAGTGGTAGCCAGACTCCGAAGTATATGCGAAACCAGTGTGCCGGATTCACAGACTCATTGCTGGTGTATAAAAGCAAAAGGCACGAGGACACAGGCAGGGTCAGTGGCTTAAGTTCAGAACGCAAAAATGCGCTTGTTTATTTATTTTCACAATAACTAAACTTGTTAGCTATAGTTATCGTTTCTAAAACAAGTTGGGACAGCAACGAAAGTGCGAAAAGCGATAACTTCTCTGTCCAAATACGTTCTCTACAACTCACAATAATTGCTTTGTGCAGTGCAATGATATTTTGCAAACATTTTCTACTGTACATGACATATGGATGCACAATAGCAGTCGCAAAACTCCCCTTTACTGTATGGAATGTATATTTTATTACATGTCTCGTGTTCTGCCTCGGGACGGCTTCACAGCAGAGCAGTATCAGCATTGCTGCCACATTCCTTACGACAGCTATACCAGCAGCCCTTGGCATTTGTTTTTAAAATGGGGGCAGGGGGGGGGGGGTGCTGGGTGCTTTCCTTTTCTCGTTTAAGACTTAGAAATTATGCAGTGAGATTAGACGAGGCCGCAGATGCCTTTTGCCAAGAGTTCATCACCCATTCACGAGTGGCATAAAAGGACTGCTTGACGGCAACACAAAGGTTATCCGCACAGAAGCTTTGCCAATAGGAGTAACGCTAAAGGGGAGTAAAAGGACGCAGGGATTGATTGATCACATATTAAAGACAGTTACACCTGCACTCGCAGCTACATTTTATAACTCACAGAAAGTTACTAACCTCCCCCCCCCCCCACCCTCCCCTTTTCCACCTCCCTCCTTCGCTGCCATACTATTGGTAAATAAGCAATGTGGGGCACAATAACACATTGGGTGTTTAGCGTAAATAATAACGGCAATGATTGTCTCGCTGAAATGCAATTTTCTTGGTAATAATCTGCAATTGCTTGTTTTGTCCTGAGGCTCGGCTTCCGGAATCGCGCTGCAGTCTGTTGCTAATCCCTTGATGCAGGTCGCCCTTTTCTTCCGCCCTTACGGTAGGGCGTCGCGACTTCTCTTGAGTGTAACATAATGACGGCTGTGTCGTGCCCCTTGGTCTTTTAAGAATTCATTGTCTAATTGGTTTTCTTGTTTGAGGATCCTTCGGCCGTCTTTCAGTATGTGCTTATTTCACTTCACCAAGATTCTACAGTACGTTTTTGTGTCGCTTTGAGTGTTTAGACACCATGAAATTATCAGTATTACAGCCAATAGCATGTACGGTATCACAGTTTTTTGCGAGGGGCAGAAAGTATTTTTGCGTAAGTACGTACTTCATGGCCTACATTTTTATGGATTCGCCCCGAAAATCAGATTTTAACGAAAATATTGTAAATTGACAAGGATTGTGATATTTTGAGTGACGCAAGCTGTGAGTCAGAAAGCCATCCAGTGGCAGACTGTGGGCCCAGTCAAAAAGCACTCAATTGCTGATAATGAGGTCTGTCCAGTCCGAAACGAACTACGGTACTTAAAGTGAAGCAAACCCAAATAAGCGTACCTAGTGAAAATGAAGCTTTCACAAATCAGCTTCAAGAAGCTGAAGCCAAACCGAAAGTGAAACCAACCAAATTTAATTCACGCTCTGATAGCAGCCGGCATGGTCCAGTTCAGTTGCTAAAGGTGTAGTCGTTCCAACTAAATCCAACTGTTCAAGATGAAGCCAGAACAACGGAATTCAGGTGCTTCAAAATAAAGTCCACACAAATGAAGACACGTGCTGAAAATGAAGCCAAACTAATTAATTCACTTGTTCAAAAGTGGAACGACCACTGTATAGATGGCGCAAGGAAGCGCACTGGTCCGTACCGTAGCATTATGTTTGGTCGATGACACGCACGATGAGTGGAGTGAGTTGGTTATCTCACCCGCCTGACCGTGAAGCTGGGATATCTAGTATCCGAGTAAGTGTCCTGGTTTTGGCTTGCGATGTTAATCAGGGACAAGATATATCACTGTTCCCACATCGTCGCAAAAACTTATTGGATATTTTTCAGTGTTTTGAAGGATAACCTGGACAGTAATTTTTTAGACAAAAACTGGGGATGGGATGGGGAAGATCACAGAGCAACACACTCAAATATGATTTTCAAAAAGCGCCTCAAACCAAAGCGCTTAGAAATGGCTTTGGAAGAAACAATTTAATAGGGCGTCGAGGGTCGTTGGAAGGGATGAGTTCTTTGAATCGTCCGTTTTAATGATTTCCACATTCTTGGGTGCACAAATACGCATCGTTATAAGGCTTGACCGTGAGATGCATTGGATTCGGGTATTTGTTGGAGGTCTGTGAACGAACCCCGTAGCGGGGAGTTCATTAACCTTTCTAAGTCAATTTATCACTGTTGTAACATTCAAGGAATAATCAAAGATAGGATGTACGAAAGAAAAATATTAAAAATGTAGAAAGTCTGCGTCCCACTTATCGGCTGCTTAGGCTTTGGATGACCATGGGGCTTTTTACAGTTTTATGCAGTCATTGCCTAACACTTATTAATAAACTTTTTGTGCGCCAGGTGTCTGTTATTCCAGAAGTCATTCGGCCCGGCTGAGATAACATTTGCAAAAGACGGCTCCACCATAAATATATATGTAACCAACATCCCTTTTTATTTAACATTCTCTCAGGCAAACTGAAATAATATTACAGCCATGACGTCCGGATGTTGTATTTATTTTCACGTGCAAAGCTTCATGTCGGACTTCTTATATTCAATTTTGAGAAATCCGAATATGTCTGTTATTTTTTCGAGGGTGCGTTTCTTTCTTAAGCCTTTTATAATTGCCTTTTGTGAGTTCGCTAGTCCTGTACATTGATGTAGTAGGTAATAATGAAATTGATTGTTTCGTAGAAGGGTTTATTACGAGGCACAGCAGCATAGGTTAAAGGATGGGATGACTTACAAAGAAAAAAAAACAACCCTGCAAAAAAAAAAAAACAAAAAAAAAATCATACCCCTTGGTTACTGGCTGCACACATTAAAACCTCACATCAACATCTCTTAATGTCTCGTTTTACACAAACCATGGCACTCGGTTGTCAAGAGAAACTCATAAAGCCCCTTGTAATCTATTCATTTGTGCCGTAAGATGCTGATAATGCACTGTGAAGGTTTTCTTTCTCCTCCTTTCCTCCATGCAGCTCGAGAATGAATATCAATATCTCGACAACACTAAGCTTGTTAGCCACCATCTTACTGCGCTGCTTCCGCCTGTGAAGCAACGGAAGCTGGAGTGACTCCGATTGTGGCGCCACCTTTAGGCTCTTCCATTTTTTTTTAAAATTCCCGGTGACTCTTAGAAACAAAATGTATTGGTCACAGTTTACAAGAGTCCTGTGAGACTAAAATCGACGGAAATTATTGGCGTTTTTTTTTCATGCTGGCCGATGAACAGAAGGTGAAGTGGTTAATTTCTCTCCCTGATTTTGCTAAAAAAAAAGACTAAAGAGTTTTTCCTCTCCTGTTTTATCCTGCATGGTATAGTGATAAGTATGTGGCCTGCAGGTGTTTGGCTTGAACCATTAGGCTCGAGAACGGCGAGTTTTCTTGTAAATAGCACTGTTTCTGGCGAAGCAACCACCTTCTTCTTTTCATCATACTCCGCACCTGTTTAGTCTTGCTGTTATCTGTAACATGCTTAACATCGAAGTTTTCGCCAGCCTACATTTCCTTGCAAGAAAAAATAATTTCGAACAGCACAGTCAAGGAAAATATTACCCAGTAGAACAGGTTTAGCTCGATTTTACGTGCGATTGCAGTTTCCCATCATACAACACATGCTGCCGAGTACAGTTCACAACAATATGTTTTTTTTATGTTTCATTTCATGTCACATACACACGACATATTCTTGGTACATGAACCGTATAGGCGTTCGCCGGTTTAAAAAATTTGCTATACAACAGACTAGAAATTAAAAACAAAATCATGAAGACACGGAATGCCGAAAAAAATGACAAAAAAAGCTAGTGTTTGTGAGAACCTTTAAAGTGCTTTGCGTTGAGCGGTCTTTTCAACTCGTGCACTTTACCTGAGTCACTAACGGTAGAAAGGTCTCAGAATTTTGTAGTGCATAAAAGGTAAGAAATTGGCTTGCCGGATGTAAGAAAGGACCTGACAAATTACAGCTCTAAAAAGAAAAATTAAGGGGAAAATGATGCCTTTTTCCTCAGAGCAATAGTGTTTTATGCAATTTCCAAGATACATTTGCCATTTGCCACAAACATAAGAAATAAAATTTAAAAACAGTAGAAAGTATGATGTTTTGTGCTTAAACATTTTTGATCAACCACAACCAATGACCTTAATTACTCATTGAGTAAGTAAGAATAAAATCACATGGTCTGGTTCTCTCGATGAAGAGAATTGCACAGTGTACATTTCATCATACGCGAAACTAATGACCAATTGAAATAGCAGGTTTATATTTAATTATTACTACTAATACTACTAAGACTTTTGATCGAATAATATATTTCCTTTCGTTTAAGATGATTTACACGTTTATTCTGCATGTTTTAACAAACATCATATAAAATAAGTAAAGCGATAAAAACTGCTGTATTTTCAGATGAATTTGCGAGCGAGAGTCCAAAACCATGTGGTTCGTCGCCCAAGAAAGGGTACCAATGCCCGGCAGAAGAGAACCAAGTGTGTCGCGAGTACTGGGTGGGGCCCAACAACGGCATCACAAATTTTGATAACTTTGGCTTAGCCATGCTCACTGTTTTCCAGTGTATCACCCTAGAAGGCTGGACTACGGTGATGTACAATGTGAGTGACTCATCCTTACTCTTTGCACTGACGAGTGTTTAAAGTACGTGTATTTTACGAATTAGAACGAAGGAAAAAGTTAAGGAAACTTTTTACAAGACAATTTAATGAAAAAAAAAATCAAAGGAGATAGTAAATTTGATTATGTGTAGTTGTCGCGTTGTCCTTTCGCATTTAGATGGGTGAAAATTGATAAAAACATTTTCTCACTTGCGGCACTTTTCGTATATATATCTATTACAATGAATGCTTTCGAAATTAAGTAAAACACCAATTATGTAGGGGTTATTTACTTACCAGAGGGATAAAAACTAAACTAAGTATTCAGAAAAGGTTGCTCACTAGAAAGGGACGTTCCACAGCACGCCATGTTTCGAAGTTTGTCTCTGAATGTTGTAGATCAATGACGCGGAGGGAAACGCTTGGCCGTGGATCTACTTTGTCAGTCTCATCATTTTAGGTTCATTCTTTGTGCTCAATCTTGTCCTCGGTGTTCTCAGCGGGTGAGTAACATTAATGTGCAGTTTTTTGGAGGGCTTTTTTCTACCAAACGTAATGTGTGACCAATGATTTTTTTTTTAATTTTTGGAACCCGACTGGAGGTGACCATTCGTTGATGAAGGGTTATTGATCACGTATTTGGATGATCTGATCAGGTGCCCACATGTAAATTCCTACCCAGCAGCAGTTTTGTTTTCCGATTTGGGATTTAGAAATTGTAGTAACACTGTTTCTCTCTTTCTTTATTCATTTATTTATTTATTTTTTTTTTGCATTTTTTATTTGACGATACTGAACGAATCGCAAAAAGGTTGATGCACTTTATTTAAATATCAATCCAAATTGGACTCTTTTATTATATACAATCGTTCTTTCAAGTTATGTGTAACTCGTTGTTTTTTATTTGTTGTCTTGTGAGTTTTATCTGTATTGTTTCGGGGCTTTCAGAGAATTTTCCAAAGAAAGAGAAAAGGCTAAAGCGCGGGGTGACTTTCAAAAGCTGCGCGAAAAACAGCAAATCGAAGAAGATCTCCGAGGATATCTCGATTGGATTACACAAGCGGGTAAGACAAAAACTAGAACAGTGTTTTAGACCTCCGCCATCCCTACCACCCCCCTTCTGCCTACCAACTCCAGGTGAAAGTGAAGGAAAGTTTTAAACGCCGAGGTATCGAAGTTAAAATGAGATTTTTTATCTGTCATTAGAAAGACTTTCCGTATCCGATTTTATAAACGGGGAAGTCTGTGAAGATACATGCCCTCATGTTGCCATCAGCTCATGTAAGTAGCCATTATCGACAAGTTCACAAAAAAGACAATTGAAGAACGCTTGTATTCTTGTTAAACAAACAAAATATATGCCATTTTATTGGAGTTCAATAATAGATGTTTATATTTAGCAGTAAATGGCGGGATAGATTGTTTTGCTCTCTATTTTTTTTTCATCAACAGAGTGGTCGAATCTACAGTCTGAATCCTTTTACACTGTACCAAAACTCAATAAATCCATTTTCAATGGAAGATTGTTTGTTATATGAGTGGTTTTAGTTGGTTTCTGTTCAGTAAAACATGGGAATTAGTTATAAAAAATATATTAAAATGTTAATATTCTTCCTTTGGGAATGGTTTTATCAGTCTTAGAATCAACTAAGAAACATTTCAACATATGACGGGCAAAGACGCATGGTTTCAATGTCTAGTTACACGTATATATCAAGCCTGTGAATAAATCAGTCCACTAAACAGTTTTGTATTAAACGAAATAAGAGCACATTTAGTTGCGAAAAAAGTTGACTTGGAAATTGGAATTTTAAAGAGAAGTTTGGGCTGAAGCAAATATGTCATATGTTGTGTTGATTAAAGTTGCAAAAAATATTTGAATTTTCTTGCACGAAGTGCATTGTTAATCACTCGTGCTGAAATGCTATTCAAAGTTCAAAGATGCAACCATATGGTGTCTTCAGACACCAACATTCTAAAAACTCGCACTCGACAATGTACCAACAGTCTTCTACACACTTACTGAATATAAATTATAAAGACTGCCATAAGTTGTTTTATATTCAATTTCTGATACTTGGTTTGATAGAGCACAGTTGGATATTGTGAAGTTATATCCTTCTAATCATGGTACGGGGTTGGTCCATCCGGGCCTGCGAGCGGCCCCTGACCACGAATTCCGGTATTCGGCGGGAACCCTTAGAATTTGTGATTCATGTAATGGGTGTCGGGGCTGGGGGTTTTGGCTGCTGCTGATAACACCCGTAGTTACCGGCTATGTCTGCCATTGATAGCATGAAAGTCGCGTTAATTGTCTTTACTTTTGTTAGCATCAAGAATACATATGGAACTTGGGCTAGATTTTCAATTCTGCGTTGTAGAAATATGTCAGAATACATAATGATGCAAATTATGAATTCAGAAGGGTGTAGTTACGAGTAGTTAATTGTATTTTGAGGGGTAAAACGCAACTGGTTTTACCGTTCATTTTATTCTGTGCTCACATACCCAACGCATTTTCACAGTCAAGGCCTAAAGCAAAATTTACGTTCACACCAAGGACCTTGTCTCTGACAATTAATAATAACTATAATAATAATAATAATAATAATAATAATAATAATAATAATAATAATAATAATAATAATATTTTTATTATTATTATTATTGTTATTCTTGTAGTAATGATAATAGTAATAATAAAATTGTTTTATTATTGTTTAATCAATATTATTATTTTAAATGAAAAATAACGATAATAATAATAGTAATAATAATAATAATAATATTGTTATTATTACAGTATTATTGTTGTTATTGCTGTTGCTGTTGAGTTATAATATGGTTGACCGATCATTCATTCAGGTTGTATACGAATGTAAAATCTCATCTTAATCGGTACCATAAATTACTCGGTTTTGATATTATTAAGACACTAAGCTATGTGTTCTCGTAGTACATAATGTATCTAGATTAAGTTATCGATTCGTTTTGCGTATAAGCCTATAAAAGGATACCCTAGTCATTGTTTTTATGTATGTGTTTATTCGTCCGTTGTTCGCCGGTATCGGGGAGCGGGAAAAGTCGAAGAACTGCTTTCGTAGTGTCTAGTCGCTGATTTCCAGCGAAAGTTCTTCAGGAAAGCGATGTGATTGTGTTTTGTAGAGGACATCGAACCGGAAGGAGAGGGAGAAGATGCCGACGGGACCGCGCCCAGACCGCGTAAGTGTCTCTTCTCACCCCTGACTACACTGTTCCCCCACCCCCTGATTCGGTTGTCTAAACATACAATACGGATATATGTACAGTACATTTTCATACATAATCGGTGTTCTCTGCGTGCATTTTCTGACCATTCGTAATATTTTAGCTGATGATAGTACTTGATGCTAAGGAAGGAAAGAAAGAAAAAAAAATCATTGAAAAATAGGGTTAATTTACGTCTCTGTCTGTGTGCCATGTGAACTGAAAGACTCGAGACTTGTGAACCATATTATTAGCAGACTTACGCTGACACAAGCCCAACTCTATCCGTTCTACTGAAACCGATTTATTGCTCAGCAATGGTATTTTCATTTAATAGTAATGGATATTAAGGCTGGCGGCTTGCGCCCTTTTATCTGCGGATTGGTCGGGAATATTGCCCATGGAATGCACACTCAAGCTTGGTCCACATCCAAGTCACCCAGGATTCTAATTTGAATGTATTTTTCAATAGAAATCGTAAACAGGACTAGTTTTGTGGAAAGCTTCCATTATTCTTCACAAATGGGTTGCTTGATATGCAGAGCATCTTCTGTGCTGTTGGATATTCTTTTTTTTATTCATTTTCGTGTGAAGAGCCAACGAGCTGCCCTTGTAAGGTGCGCCCAGTTTGTAAAGAGTTGTCAGCCACTGCTTCCCATCTTGTATCACGGTTGCCTTGGCAACACATAGCTTTCATTTTCTAGACAAGATATTATCTTAGTAAGCCAGTGCTAAAACCCTTTTCACCGAAACGCGTGTCACCGAACAAGACATTTCTGTCGGGTCTGTTAACGACAAGTATATTGCTTTCAAAAAATGGCTGGTATTTTCAAGACAGAAGATGTCTTTTGAAAGCAGAACTCCTTAAAGCCATAAATAAACCATAGATATCCAGGCAAGTTATTTACATGTAACTTATCCAAGTATGGAGTCTTTAGATTCATTTAATAAGCTAGCTAGAATAGGGTATTTGCTTTGAAGGTGGCGAAGCCGAGGGTGTAGTAGGTGTTGAAGAAAAGGGCACGCTTGGAAAGGGAGTTGGGGGGGTGACCACGCTGAAGAAATGTGCTGCATTGTCGGCATGGAGCCAGTCTGGGGGAGGGGGGATGGTGGCTGTTCCGGTTCTGGTCCTATTTACGCCATGTTTTATTTTTCTTCTTTTAATTTGATGGTGTTTGTTTTTTTAAACAACCTTCTTAAAATCGTTTCGTTCTTTCGACAGTGTTAAACTGTTTGATTTGATGTGGTGATGGGTTTCTATTTGAAACAAAATTGTGAAGAAACTTGTGGGCAGTGGGGACTTGGTATCCCTGCTTTGCTGTTGTGCGTTATCAATCATCTGTCATCAGTCGGTAACCTACATTTACATTTAGAAGTCTTTTGCTCGAGGATATGTCAACTGAAATACAGATTGGCCTCTTGTTCTGGGTTTTGGTTTTGGTGATTTTTTTTATATGTTTTGGTGTGGGGTTTTAGTGTAATAGGGCCGAGTATCAGTATCTGTCGCTCCCTTTTATTCGGCTCTAATGTCGTTAGGACTTTGCTCATTACTCCATGCTCAAGGACTTGCTGAAATCACTTATTTTGTTCAACACAAATAGCAAATGTTTGCCCTTTCTATAGGCGGTGCTCAATTCAATTAGGCCGTCTAACATGCCCTCGACATTTTTGAAGATATCCTCTATCATGAATGCAAATGGGTGCAACATTTGGTGGACACTGTGTGCTCAGAAATTACATTACATCCCTAGAAACGATATTATGTTGCAAAAAGAAGATAGACAGATAGAGAGAGTAGGATGGGGAGAAAAAAGGGCGGCATATGTATTGAATGAGAAATTATGGTCGTAGCCCTTGTGGTCTGAAGGATATAGGATTTGTAAGACATTGCTGTATCCAGCTGGTTTTTCACTTGTTACGGACAGACTTTTTATAGTAATTTGAAGAAAGAAGACCGAGTGGTTTAGTGTTAAAACTCAGACATGACGTAGGGCTGTTTCCGTCTAATTTCATTCAAAATGCAGTGAAAAATCTACCGTATGATAAGTTATTAAAAATACCATTACGAAGTATCGAGTGCTGCCTTGATGAGGCCAATGCCCAGTACATATTCCTGTCTTTGAACAGGGTCACGTATGGATTTTCTACAATCTTAGGTGCTTATAAGTTTATAGGATACTTTTTGAAGTTTCTTTTTTTTGGGAAGATGAGATATGGGTGCATGTGTTCGTGTCAATTGGGTCAGGGATTAGGGATTGGGAGTTGGAAGACATGCTCTATATGTTTGTCGTGAAATAATCGTACGGGATGTTTTTCTTTTTTCACTTCTTCGCATCACCCAGATTTACGTTGCGGTATTAGCATCATTGTGAAAATTACTAACCGTCTTTCAGTCAATTTTTTGGTCAGATCGCACAGGATACCCGTAGTATAAAGCTTTCCAATGTCATATTTTGCTTGTTATTGTTGGAAATTATTTTAATAAGGATTGTTTATTTTCAGACCATGTTGCCGGGGAAGCCATTGATGCCGTGGGGGAGGGCGAAGCAGGCGGGGTGGACACGCCACTGTCGTGGTTCCAGAAGAAAAAGTAAGAATGTTATGACACTGTTCAGTGCCGCTATTGAATACCCTGCATCTCATCTGTTTTTCTTTAATTAAAAAATACTGGTGTTAACTTCAGTCTGGGATAATGACGTGGCATTTTTGTCAACGGAGACGAAATTGTCAAAGGTGACAGGCAGCAGAAAATCGCCATGTGAAATGGATAACGTTGAGAAGAAAAACAGACGAGTGGATAAGTTCTATCGTAAACATCTGTCAATTACTGTTGTACTTGAGTATTGCTTTGACTGTCTGAACCACTTCTTACTGCCTCTATACCCTTTTGTATGTACCTGTAAAAGAAAGAGTAAAAAAAAATTATAGAATGTATGGCTTCTAAGAACTGTGTAGCTGTTTATTATATAGGAAATGTGCCTTTATTCCTAGAAATAGTTCTTCGCTGGAGTGACATTTCTTGCTAAAGAGTTAAGAGACGGTAAAGGGCATTTTGATGCAGTGCGACGCATGTGGTGTTAACAAGAAAAGCTAAAATGTGTCACTGCACTGTTGTCCCATTGTTAAATTTTAAGACAGCGATCCAGCCTTAATTGTGTCGTGTTACGTGCGAAAAACGCCAGAAACAAATACCAGTTAACAATTGGGCGTTTGACACCGATATCCGGTGTTTGTGCCAAATCTTGTGGTGCTAGTCCTGGCAAGGACGAGCGTACTTCCGTCTGCTGCAGCCTGTGGTTTTGCCCTCACTTAGGCAGAAAAGAAGTGGTAAAAGTTATATAAATCTGAGCCATATCTAATGCCATGACAACAGACAGATGAAGAAGGGCGGAAGGGGACCGAGTTTCTCATTAGATGCGGGAATCACGTGACCAAGTAATTTGAGGTCATCAACTAGTATTGCTCTTTGCCCGGTGAGAAGCGTGTGTGCTTGTCGGGGACTTAATGTGTATTATGAAGAAGAAGTGGGGTTGTGTTTTACCGGGGATTAGGGAGGGGTGGGGTGAGGGGGGGGGATTGCGTTAAGAAAAAGCCTTTCTTTAAGAACACATTTAATGCTATACATCGACGAAATAAACTGTCATTTCCCCTGAAGTACAGGTAGACATGAGGTAAATACATTGTTATTGATTCCAGCCACAACGTTCACCTGATGTGTAAATTAATGCACACACAATCCGATTTATTGCCAATTACTGGTTATTAGCAGGTATTCCATTATTAGCATCGGGGAACAGGCCAGATTCGCAGGGAAATCGCTGCAAATGCGGATGCCACATGAGTCCTTTCACAACTGAGTAATAAATCCGGGGGCTTCCCAAGACTACTTGCTTTGCTAACTTTACTATGCTCATGACTTGTGGGTGTGTGTGAAAACAATTTTTCAAATGCTACCCTTCCTACATTTCTGGTCCGATTGTTTTTAAATATGATGGGACTGTTCCCTGGGTTATCATCTATACTTACCTGGGTTATCCTCTTTTTTTGCGATTTGGCCAAAATGGGCCAAAATATTTGCCAAATTTGCGAAAACGCAAAAAATGCTATTCTTCCTGCAAAAGATGTCCGATTGCGTTGAAATTTGACAGGAATGTCCCCCTCAAGCGCCTGTATTAGGCTTGAAATTCGTTTGACGATTTGATTAAATTTGGTCAAAATATTGGCCAAGAACGATAAAGTTGCGAAGACTAATCACAGTGTATTTATTGGTGCTTCACGGTATTCTCGCTATAAAATTTATTCATTCGAGGACACAGAACATTCTTGCATCATTTTTTCCTGTCAATATCCTTCGGTTATTTTAAAAAAAATTGCCGATAAAAGCCGAAAATTGTTTATGCGCAATACCCGTGAAAGAAAAGATAATTTGTATTGCTTTATAATATTTACTTTCTTCTTACTTTTTTTATTGAATCTGCTCATAGAAGACAATACAAAATACATGACCCGTTCTCATTGTTGGCTGAAAAGTTGTAAGTTAGATCTGTATATAAAAAATGTTCTTGTACAAAAAACTGTTTCTGCACTAATGAAGACAAAATATTTTTATAGCACCGATAAATGTCATGATTGTTGTTTGCCACGATGCTCACACACAGGCACATAGTGAAGAAAAATCACAAACTTGAACAAGTACTTCGCCAAAAAATACTCCTCCAAAAAGCACTCTCAAAAAAATGTACTGCCCCAACCCCCCCCCCCCCCCCAAAAAAAAAAGTACTTCCCCACAAAGTACTCCTCAGAAATGTACGTCACTAGTGAGTACGTTACCCACCGTTTTGGGATGGAGGATGGGGGTTGGCGTCTGAAATTGGTCTTCTCTTTCAAGATGCGTCCAAAACGGTAAGCATATTGTGTGGAAAGAGAAGCAGATCAGTTGTAATAATCCCAGTTTTCACCCTCGCCCATACCCCCCCCCCCTTCTGGCCACCTCACTCCCCAGCTGTTCATAGATGCTGTCACTGTGTGTGTGTATTGAATAATTCATGCAATTTAAAAGCCTTGTTGTCGCCAGTTCCTGTCTTGTGTTCAAATTCTGGTGCTTCTGCCATATCGTATAGATCTATAAATAAGTCCAAAAAAAATGTAATCGTGACGTCAATGCGTGACGTCACACAACATCGTAGCAAAACAATACTGTGACGTTGTTAATTAGCAGTGGCATTTGAGGGCTGATTGTAATACATATAGGCCTATCGCAGGAACGGACAGTAGTTACCTTCTGGTACAATGGTGCAAGAGACCACACATGTACTCATGGATTCAGTGCTATACGTATATGTGTTACAGCAGTCCTTTTGAGTCATAGACTCTTTGGAAAGGTACTGAAATTTTTGTTATATTATCCGGGAGGCACAGTGTGGTCCCACTCGGCAAGAAATTAAATCTGCTGAGTTGAAATGGTAACCTCTTGTAACATCGTAAATTTGAGTCGGGCACTGTCGTTACTAAGATACTTCATAAAATATTTGACTCCTTTTCAGTAGAAATTATACCACAACAGCAACAACAACAACAACAACATAATATTAATAGTAATAATAATAATTAAAATAATCATTGTTATTTTTTACATAGTTACAATAATTAATAATTATTTATTATTAGTCCCCCGCCGCCGCGTAGCGCGGAGCAAGTGTATTCGGGTCTGTCCATCTGTCCGTCCGTCTTGCCGT
Organism: Protula sp. h YS-2021; assembly: GCA_949752745.1. Classification (NCBI taxonomy): domain Eukaryota; kingdom Metazoa; phylum Annelida; class Polychaeta; order Sabellida; family Serpulidae; genus Protula; species Protula sp. h YS-2021. The sequence continues at coordinate 62,281,232 of OX457027.1, read as the reverse complement.
CCGTCCGTCCTGCCGTCCGTCTGGCGACACTTAGAAGCACAAGTTTGTGCACACGATATCTCAGCCGCCATTCAACCCTGGCTTTTGATTTTTGCTACGGTGAAAATATATACAGTCGGACCCACTTATGTCGACATCGGATATCTCGACATTTCGGTTAATTCGACGTTTTTTTTCAGCCCCATCTATTTGTATGATATTTGTATGTATATTGAAATTGTGCGACGTCGCATTATTTTTCGATTCGACCAAAAAAAAAAAAAACAAAAAAAAAACGACGAAATGACGACTTGTTGAAAACATTCAATGTTTTAGTATTACTGTTGCCTTGAGTGCAACTTTGTGCACGCGGTATCTCAGCCGCTATTCAACCCTGGCTTTTGATTGTTGCTACAGTGAAAATGTATATATATATTGAAGTTGTGCGACGTCGCATTATTTTTCGATTCGACCAAAAAAACGTCGAAGTGGCGACTTGTTGAAAATAGGCAATGTTTTAGTATTTCTGTTGCCTACAGCACAACTCTATGCACGCGATATCTCAGCCGCTATTCAACCCTGGCTTTTCATTGTTAGTCCCCCCCCCCCACGGGGGACTATAGTTTTCGGGTCTGTCTGTCCGTCTGTCTGTCGACACCTTTTTTGTTAACACACTCAGATATTCTATATATGGGTAGTACTGGAACGAACAAGGTTTGGTATTGTAAATGAGCCGTCTCGGCCAAAGGATATTGGCCCAGCTGAACTTCACAAATTTTCCCAATCCTTACTTAGTTGATTGAGTTTGTTAACACACTCAAGCCTACATTTCTGGATCGATTGTTGAAATCTTTTACGTATAGGAAGTATTGAAACCAACAAAGGTCATTATTGTAAATGAGCCTTGTCGGCCCAAGGACATTGGCTCAGCTGAACTTCAGAAATTTTTACAACCCTTACATCCTGGAATGAGTTTGTTAACACATCCAAGGCTACATTTCTGCATCGATTGACAAGATATTTTAATTATAAGTAGTATTGGAACCAACAAGTGTTGGTAATGTAAATGAGCCATGTCGGCACAAGGACATTGGCTCGACTGAACTTCACAAATTTTTCCAATCCTTACTCATTTGAATAGGTTTGTTAACACACTCAAGCCTACATTTCTGGATCGATTGTTGAAATCTTTTACAAATATTGGAACCAACAGAGGTCGGTATTGTAAATGAGCCCTATCGGCCCAAGGACATTGGCCCAGCTGAACTTCAGAAATTTTCACAACCCTTACACACTGGAATGAGTTTGTTTACACACTCAAGCCTACATTTCTGCATCGATTTATAAGATATCTTAACTATAAGTAGTATTGGAACCAACAAGGTTTGGTATTGTAAATGAGCCATGTCGGACCAAGGACATTGGTCCAGCTGGATTTTAAAAATTTACACAGTCTTTGAGCACTTGAGTGAGTTAAACACCATGAAGCCAGCATTTTTTAATCGATTGTCAAAATATTTTACATATACGTTAGGGTGGGTGATAACAAGGGTTAGTCTCATAAATGAGATAGGTCGGCCCAAGGACATTGACCCAAGTGGACTTTAAAAATTGCACATTGCTTGAGCACTTGAGTTTGTTAACACACTCAAGCTTACATTTCTTTATCGATTGTCAAAATATTTTACATATAGGTAGTATGGGTTCTAACAAGAATTGGTATTGTAAATGAGCCACGTCTGCCCGGGGACATTGGCCCAGCTGAACTTTGAAACTTCACACAGTCTTTGAGCACTTGAGTGAGTTTGTTAAGATATATTCCTGAATATGATACGAATCACTTGAGGGTTGTAGTCCAACCTAACAAAATCAAATACAGCGATTGTACGCCGGCGGGGGACACAGTCAGTTTGTTGCTACAGTGAAAATATATATACTGAAGTGGTGCGACATCGCATTATTTTTCGATTCGACCATAGTTCGTGGATTGGCACCAAATCTTGACAAGTTTCAGCAAAAAAAAAAAAAAAAAAAAAAAAACAAGTGTCATGTTTGATACCTGCTCCACTTCTAATGAGGGTTTGCAGGAAATCTGATGAGTTTAACCATAATCCAGTTTCATTAAGAAATTACTACCAATGTGCTCGTTTGCCCAAGCTTAACTAAAAAAAGGGGGGTGCTTTTTTCGTGGCTCTCTGGTAAATTACAAGGATGATGGCGCAAGTTTAAGCAATGATTTAGTTAATTATCAAAGCAATAATGTTACTGATCTAATTAGTTCAACTATGATCGCCCTGTAAGAATTTTTTTTGCATGTTCGGTATATCTTAGTGTCATTACAGTGTTGTCTTGATCAGTTTTATTGGGGATCAAGAATGGGTACAGGTAGTACTTATACTACCTGTTTTTTTTTTCTTTATTTTCACTTATTTTTTAATGTGTTCATTTTGTTCATTTATTCGTTTATTTTTGCGGCATGCTCGTATCATCTTGTTTTTTTTATATTAAAATAAAGTTTGTTTTTTTTTTTTTTGTTTTTTTTGTTTTTTTTTTGTTTTTTATTATTTTTTTTTTTTGGCCCTTTTCCATAGTCGTAACTGGGCATTCTAATGCTAATGAAGTTACTATGAAACCAAAGGTGTAACACCCATCTTACTTTTCCCCCTGCAATTCTGTACAGAGTGATTTGCCATTTAAACTCAGTTCAACTACAGTGTTACAGCACTGACCACAAGGAGAGAGCGTCGGTACCTCGCAATTTTGTTGTCCCAGCTAAACTGTTTCCTGTTCAAATGTATCCCCTATAATGATATCACGATACAACGATATTATTTTTCCGTCCCAGAAAAGTCGTTATTACGAGGTTATACTAGACAATATCGAAAGTCACAGCTTGAAAAGGTTAGCAACTTTTCCGGGATCACAGTAGTCTCACTAGTGAATGTCATTGTTGTCGCTTTGTAAAGAAAAACGTGTGTGTCAATCTTGTGAGCCACCGTCGTTTGGCGGTCTTCGTAGGTATATTCTCGTCGTTTTCTCAAACCACTACTTTATATTACAATATGTTTTCACGCAACTCTATGTTCATTGCCAACGTTGTAAGCTTTATATAAGTATTGGTAATTCGTTTACTTATTTAAAATGTGATGTATATGATGTTGTTTAGTTCTTCCCATTTATTTGAATTAAACAAATGAAGCAAATTTCTGCAAACTATTCATTTTTTATTAAAAAATATGGAGCTGGATGTTGATTTTGTTTTTTGTTGTGTGATTATGGTCTTACAAAAGTAGTAATTCTTTCAAGTAGCCGCGCCGTTCAGTGCTTTTGAGTTAAATGTAATAAGTTAAATAAGTTTTATTTACACGTTCGTTTTCAAAGCCAAAAGGTGATTGCTTAAAATGTCAAGTTTAAATGATAAATTTCGTATCTGTGTACCTTCTATTTGATATCGTACAGTTACATATCGTCTATGCAGATTTTATTGTCTGGCTTAATTGTTTTGTATTTCTATGTGCTATTGTTTTCTTTGCTTATGCAGACTCCTAGGATTATCTGTTAGTAATAGGTAACTGTATTCGCTGGCACTTGTAAGATCAACGTAATTTTAGGGATTTTTTACATGCATCAGATAGTACGTTTTCGATGAGTGTATAGAAATTAGATTAGATTACATAGATGTTTTATAAATCATAGTGAGTATAGATAGTATAGCTTCAGTCCCATGCTCAAATTTCATGGAAACAAAATTGTTTTCAAGTGAAAGGAATCGGCTGTATCTCCGTAAATGGAGTAATAAATGGTTTTAGGGTATTCAGAAGCCGAAAGTCGAAAATTATGAATAATTTGGTTACGCTTCAAAAGTAACGCTCCCGATGCCCATCTTTGGACTTTAAAAGACGTCGAATTCAGTCAGTTTCATCCGCGTATAGAAAACAAAATGACTGAATCTTTGTACAACATATGTTTTAGCTTTTCATTTTTATTTCGGTGGATTTTGGGTATGGGACTATTATGCATTTGACGACGAATGATACACAGAACGATCGTTTTGTAGACAAGATATTTTCCTGGATAGAACAACCGTAATCAGCATCAGTGTTTAATCACCATTAAAAGATAGACAGCATGGCTAAGTAGATTTTTATGACTAAACTAATAGATAATTTTGAAGAGAAGGTACACCTTTGCGTCTTATGCAATAGATCCCCCCTAAATAAATAAATAAAAAAAAGTGTCGGGGGCATTTTTTGTGTTATGGGCACAACATAACGCTTTTACAAAAAATCAGGTGAGGTCGGTAAGTTTCGGCTATTTTATTTTTCTTTACAATTCAAGAACAACTTTAAAATTGTAGTTCAGCAAAGAATTGCGAAGAAGCTGACTTAAAAAATTACTAATAAAAACGTCTCGGTATATACAAGTCCGGTTAATAGGTGTGAAAACTGGACCGCTTCCTTCATCTCACGGTTACCTGACATTTGAGGGGGGGGGGGGGGTTGGAGGAGGGTGGGACGGTGGTACTGATTTGGAATATCGTATCATTGTTTGGCCAATAAATACTGGAAATGACCGGACTGTTTATAATAATATATCAGCATGTGGCCTGTGTTAAGTAGTAGATTCTTTCACTATTTGCTTTTCAGGGATTTTTAGCTAATTCTTCAAAAATGAACTTTGCCTGTGTGAAAAATAGTACTTGCTATGGAGCCTTTTAAAAGCTTTGAAATTTGTGGTTTATAAGTAACAAGAATATTCAATGCTTCTACAAATTGACTGGAAAATCCATGTTTCGATTTTTGTTCTCTTTTTTGTTGGTAGAAACATGTGTCCTTGATATTCTGAACTTGTTTGCAGGGTTTTTTTGTACAGTCTTGTGTCCAATTTCTTAATAAATAACCCAGTAAGTTTCAAAACGAGAAAGCAGACAAATTACTTTCTCACAACTGTGCTTCATTAGCCCCAAAATAAAAAAATATGTATATAAAAGACAGAAGAATAAGTCAATAATTAAATTATTGTATGAGAAAGCATTATCTGTATATTTCAGCTGTGGTTGATTGAGGTGATTTTGGGTTCAGTTGCTTTGTATATGGCAGAGTTTTAATTCATTTGATTGAAAACTAAAAGTGTGACGTATTGACTTCAACTGATCATTTGATTATGAATGAATAAGTGTAATAAGAAATATGCATTGTTGTGTAGTAAATACTTATACCGTTTATATATATATATATAGTATATATATATACAGATGTGATGCAGAGTCCGTGTTCGATAACCCAGCTTCTTTAACTGGAAGTATGCTTTTGCCCGATTATTCGACATTTCTAACCTTTAATTTCGATGCGTGGAGGCTCTTGTTATCAAATATGTACTGCATGGATATTTCATTTTTTTTATGTGAACATGGCTGTTCCTTCTTTTAATTTTGTCTTGTGGCCATAACAAATAACAACAATGACTATTAGGATTTCTCGAATCCGGTGTTGTGGGCTCAAAAGCGTCCGGGCCGGATTGCGTTGATTTACTATATATTTCTTTATAAACGCTTAGCTTCTACTGGAGATGAGGAAGAACCGCTTAGCTTCTACTGGAGATGAGGAAGAACGCATTTGAGTTTGGGGCTGTTCTTTTGTGTCGAATACGATACGCCCAGGGGAGTATCTTGTATAATGATGGTCACTGAAAAAGTGAGTTGCTTGAAAAAGTACCCATGATTAAGGGGGTATGAATTAAGTAGGAAAGTGATGAAGCATTTGGCAAATTATTTTTCCCTTTAAAGATTTAATTGTTTTATTTCTTCTTTTCGTACACGAGTCGTTTAAAGGTCGAAGGATTTTTTTTCTCAAAGTGGTTTCCAGAACTCCTCCTAGACCGTTTGACATATGGTGCTGAAATTTGGCACAGGTGTAGAGGATGATAAGATCTCGCTGGAACCGCATTTTTTTACCTTCATCTTGAAGGTCAACCTCAAATTGAGGTCAAAATATTTTGTGGAACTCCTATTTATCACGAAAAATGGCTAGAAATGGGGTTCATATACGCTCTGAGTTGAGAGTAACCTGGCAGTCTGAATGATAGTCAAAGTCATGTGACCTTTGTATCGCGTGAAACGTTAGCGATAGGACGATTCATCTCGAAAATGATTCGAAATTTTCGACCCTTTGGGGCCTAAAATACGATAATTCGGTAACTCGATTACCTTTACCTGCTGGGCCAAGGTCAAAGTCGTAAAGCGGAAGTTTACCATTATCCCGAAAACGGTTAAGGATAGAACGATTTGGAGTTCGTTTTCGACCCTTCGGGCCCAAAACTACGTCACATAAGAGTATAGCGGTGACCTTGAAATCCGCACAGTGGTCACTTAATTTTTTTCGTGGATTATGCAAGTGGGTGATTCCGGTCTAGTTTTAATTCAATTCATGGGCAACGGTAAGGCTTTATTCATGAGAGCGTTCCGCATGGGATTTCGCATTTCACATATAACAACAACTCCGGACCCACTTGCGTCCCTGCTCAATTTGTAAAAGTTGAGCGTGTATAAAGAAATATCTAGTAATTCAACGCATTCTGGTCCGGACGCATTTGGGCCCGCGACATCGGCAGTAAAATTTTTGTCAGACTTCAGAAATTGATGTCTTACATTTTGATTTGAGTTAAGGTTACGTCTTTAGGTATGTTGAATGGCCTTGATTTGTGGACTTATCGCCTGCAAATGAATGAATGAATGAATGAAAGCATTGGGAGTTTGTTGAGAACAACAACAGACAAAAAATTTAAATCTGGACTGCTCAAACAGTGTTGAAGATATAGATTATAATCCATATATATATATATATATATATATATATATATATATATATATATATATATATATATATATATATATATATATATATATATATATATTAAAAACGTAAAATAGTGGAAAGTGGCATTTTCAATTAAGTTGTATTTGAACTCCTTTAAAGGTGATAGTCTAATGCGGCACATACGTCATCAAGAGAGTGTTTTATCCTTCTAGAAGTATCTATACGTGACAACGCTGAAGCAAGAGAAACGAGGCTTGGCTGGAGAAAATGAGTTGCACAAAAAAATAGACAATTTCATCAACATGATTGATTAATTGCTCATGGTGTCCCTTCGGCTATGTTTGATGTCTTCATTTTGCTGACATGTAATATTTATGTCACTTTTGAATGTAGGAGTAGATGCGTAAAAGATTCCGACTGTTTTTTTTTCTTTGGTTTCCATTAAGATACCAGTTATGGTGGTGGAAATATTGTCTTTCTAGCGGTTAATAACCGTTCCAAAAAAAAATGGTTTTCTCTGACTGGTTACTGGCGAACTCTCGCGCGATTTTTCCCGATATTCTCATTTATTAATATGGTGAAACTTTTTAGGCTTTATTTGTTATATTCATGAGGATATGTTTGTGCACATATCCGAAATTAAAATCCCAGTTAAATATATTCCTAATATAGTTGTAATTTTAAAAAAGACTAAGAAGTATGTTGTTGTCTTCGACTTTAGCCGCTCTGTTCTGCTTTTTGTACTTTTTGTCAACTCTCCACACTTGATGTTATAGTTATAGAAATAATAGTAGTTGTTAGAGCTATGTATGATTTTTTAGCGAAACCTGCGTAAGACGTGCATGATTCCCGACCAGTTCAAAACTGGTTGCTGAGAAAGATTAGATATGATTAATTATGCAGGGAGAAAATGCGCGAATCTGGGAAGTAAATGTCCATACTAATTTGACCTGATCTGAATTTTAATTTGGCCTGATTTGAAATTTGGATAACATGAAGTGTCATTGGGGGAGAGGGGGGGGGGGGGGTATCAGTCGGCGGTTGTAATAACTGCGGATAATTTGAAAATTAGATGATTTATAGCTTTTCCTTGACCGGGCAGTTCCAAGTATCGATCACCGACTGTATACGCCATATTTTCCATGACGTTGTGATGCAAATTCGTCATTATATCAAATATACATTGATAAAAAAACGAGACGCCAATGTGATATATATGCACCTGTGGATTTCCGGTAAAAGCTCTGAGGATGGGGATAAATTATGGTGGCATCTTGAAAGGATATCTTGTTTATAGAGGAAGTAAGTGGCAACAGAGCGGAAAATTTGCCTGGGAAAATAAAGTTAAATAGCCAAATCGATTTTTGTGTAAATCTATCCGATAGAAAAATTTTGAAAACGTGATAAATTCATAGTGATACACTTGACAGTAACAAAAGTCTGGCTTCTTCAAATCAAACACTTTTGGATTGGAAAAACTGTATTTTGCAGGAGTTTTTCTGCTACCGAGAGGTAAATAACGTACTGAGGACAAGAACTGAGGAAAAAATAATCGTGTGCCTCTGTTATATGTTGTTCACTAACTAAATTAAGTTGTACTGTAATATGATGTGATTTTTGTCTGTTTGCAGACGAAGACTTACTAAGTGGAATCGCAGGTGTCGCAAAGCATGTCGCCAAGCGGTTAAATCCCAGGCTTTCTATTGGTACGGCGAGCTTTGATTCCGCTGTCGTGGCCATAACAAGCAAAATAAATTCGCTGATGTTGCAGACTTTTAAGTGCTGTAGAAATTGTTTGATAAAGAAAGCTGTTTTCCTGAATGCACTTGAATGTATACATTTGCAATGAAGATGTCGTGATATCGCTAAAATTATAGATCCGCTCTCTCCTGTCGCATCTCTAGAGGTTCTATGTGAGTTAAAGTTTGGCCGTTCAAGTAATACAGCAGTCATTCGAGGCAAGTACAAGTCGTACACCTCACCTGAGCGGCTTCTTTTCAAAATTTGACAATTTTCAGAAAGAGCGGACATAAATTATGCCAAAGAGCACTGTAAAAAGGGAAGAGGGCAAGTCACCCGATCCTTTGAGCCCACCAAAACCCGTCCCCCCCCCTCTCCTCTGCTTCACCGTAAATCTATGCCAGGAAGCGCTGAGCACCTGTTGTATTTTTGTTCTGTTTACAGGTTTGTTATCATCATGGTGTTTCTGAATACGTGTGTTCTCACATCCGAGCATTATGGGCAACCAGCATGGCTGGATAAATTCCAAGGTAAATGTTCAGAAGCACACAAAAATTAGCTGATAATTAAGAACCTTTATTTGTTTTTTTTTTTTTTTTTTTTTGTTCCGTGAATCATTTATAAGGGAAGACTTAAGAGGTGAGTTAACTGCAGTCAATAAGCCGATGCGGAGGGATAATGACAGCTGTGTAGTGCAACTGCTTCAGTGGTTACTTAATTACAATTTTCGAGACTTCAGATTGTTTTCACAAGTTAATAGTTAATTGAAGTGCGGTGTGTATATACCCTTGGCTAGAGTTTTTAACAAATGGTTCAGATTTTTATGTACCTGAACTTGAAGTAGCCTTTCAAAAAAAAAAAACAAACAAAAAAAAAACAAACAAAAAAAGAAACAAAAAAGAAAAAAAAAACAAAAAAACATGCAGCTCAAAACAGTTTTAAACTGCCATTTTATTTCTTTATTAAGGAGCGTGTGCTATTGTGGCATTATCTGACTTCCAAGCGGTTAACTAAATTTAAAAGATTTCATTATCACAATCGGGAAAAAAAGCCAGGACAAAATAAGTGGAATCTTGGCATCTCGTCATTTCTATCTTTGTTTGGAAGACTGTGTTTCGGGGTTTAGAAAGGTCACTTTTCTTAGAAGTCTGAACAATAGTGAAACCAAATTGATAAACTAAAGCGGTTATTTTGAGATAAAGCTACATGTGTTGGCATGTATGAGTAAAAACACGGGCTACGTGGTGGGTCATGATGTAATTTTTAAGTCTTTGGTCAGAGGACTGGATGAATCAATACACTGCATCTGTTTATGCCAAGGTTTTCCTGTTTAGATTCCAAGTTCTTATTTTCGGTGGTGGAAATCGCTAAAATTAAAGATAATCTACAAGATCGAACAAAGAATTTCTCGTGTTAAATCGTCTCTGATTGTTATTTCTCTTGACCATTTACCAGACGGTAGGGTGAGATAAATTGTATATACCTGTTTGGAATGTTTACCTCAAAATACTTTACTATTTGTATTTCATCTTAATGAATAATAAGCACATTAATAATAGATTTTTTCTTGTACATTTGACACTTGTTTGAAGGCGGAAAAGGCGTAAATCAAAATGTAAACAAACTAAGTTCTTATGCGATTTGGAGACCGCTGAGTAACTGTTGAATGTTCTTCCCTTACTTTTGTTTACGCCTGTTGAACTTCATAGTTGCAAGTTTCTTAAAATATGTAAACAAAACTTCGTTAGCTGTTTCGTATTCAATCGAGGTATGACTTTAGTACTGTAGCATAGATGCACTTGCTCGTTACGTAGTTCACACCGACTAGGACATCTTTATATTTCTATTTCAAGATAAAACATGTTGCAGTAATTGCTGCTGCAACTTTTTAATAATATCGCATGATTTTTCATTGTAAACACTACTTAGTCAAAACCCAAGTCCTGTCCACGCTCTGTTTTCGAAGAGCATTCATTGGAGAAGTAAACTGTTTGCTTTAAACACATATATATGTCTCTGTATTTGCCTTCCTGTCGTTGTCTCGATATAAAGTCCCTTTATAGTGAGGCCACACAACCAAGCAGCCCAGAGAGGTTATGTTGTCTATATTTAGAATAAATCTAATATTCAGTGTTTTACAGCTGCAGTTGAAATGTAAACAAAATGTCTTCAATTTTAGATGTTTCTTTTTCTTTTCATTTTCAGAAATTGCCAATTTGTTCTTCATAGTATTATTTACGCTAGAGATGCTGCTCAAAATGTACAGTTTAGGCTTCCAGGTAGGCTCAATTTGTGGTTATTTCTACATAGACGGAAAATGTTTGGCTGCGTAGATGCTCAATGGCATCATTCACTTTGCCTTTCAGTACATGTACAAACAGTAGAAAAGGTTAGAAAATAATTCAAATCTGTATGAAAATGCTCCATATTTAACAGCACTAGAATATGTATTATTGTGCTATATTGTCTGACTAGTTACGGACGCATCCCCGAACATTCCCGAACTCGTTTGCCATGACCTTTATTTTTTATTTCGGTTGCCACAGCATTTTTCTTTATTTCAGCTTGAGATCCGTTGCCATGAATTTATGCGGAAATTAAAATGTTGTTAATGCTTGAAATATGCACTCACGGTTTCGTTGTGCGAATGTTTGTACGATTTCATTTCCAGGGCTACTTTGTGTCTTTATTCAACCGTTTTGACTCGTTCGTGGTAGTGTGTAGTATCATTGAGGCTGTGTTCACCCAGACAAACATCATGCAGCCGCTAGGTGTCTCTGTGCTCCGCTGTGCCAGGCTCCTGCGTGTTTTCAAGGCCACCAGGTACGAATATCATACGTAATGGGAGATGGGTAACATCTTGGAGCTGTAATGGAGTTAAATATGGTTTGAAGTAAAAAAAATAAAATAAAATAAATGAAGTAAACAACCACGAAACAGATGTAACTAAAAAAGTACGAGCAAAGTGAAAAACACTTTTCAAGAGCCTGTATAGAAAGTGCTGGAGTAAATAAATGTGCATACATGTGAGTCTAGGTGAAGTAAATCCATGTTATAAGAATAACTTAAAATCCCAGACCTATAAATGTTTATTCCCGTGATATTAATTCGGTGTAGTGACATATTTTTATGCCTGTTCTCTTGTACAGATACTGGTCGGCACTGCGTAACCTGGTAGCTTCACTTCTGAACAGTATGCGTTCAATCGCCAGTTTGTTGTTGTTGCTATTTTTGTTCATCGTTATCTTTGCCTTATTGGGGATGCAAGTGTTTGGTGGCAAGTTCAATTTTGACTCGACACGTGACAAGCCCAGGAGTAACTTCGACACCTTCTACTCATCGCTGCTCACAGTCTTTCAGGTAAGTCACTGTGATTCCCACACCTCAGTTTTATTTCGCAGTAAATCGAATCACCGCGTTTCGTTTTATAAATTTGCGATGGTTGAAGTCGTAAAAGCTGCTCTTTTCAAATCACAACACAGAGAAAAACAAACAGTATCCTCCTCAAGATACAGGAAAATATTGCGTTGGGATTCGGTAAAATCGGGGATACCTTGGAGAATCTCCAGGGATAAGGCACAGTGGTAGCGATGGAATTCCACAAAGATCAGAAGTATGCAAAACCCGACAGTTTTTCCCGGTGGGTTCCTCTAACTGATATTCCAATTGCCTGTTCTCTCTGGCACTGGTCCTGTAGATTTCGTATATCGAACTGATGTGCAAGTAACAACATAAAATTATTTGATACAGTAGGCCCTCGTTAATTCGTACTACGCGGGACCGGGGAATTTGGTACGAATTAACCGGGTGAACGAATTATCCGGGGGAAAACTGGTATGAAATAGAGAAACTGGGACCTAAATATGAGAACAAATAAAGCGGGGAAACGAATTAACCGGGGACAAATTGAGGGTCTCCTGTAATACAGTTTCAAGTAAATATTGTCACAGTTATTTTTCTTTGAAGAACGTTATTCAAGGCGATTTTAAATTTAATGAATTAAAATGTATTAGATACATTATTCCACAAACGTCATATTAAATAGAATGAGAATAAATTATGTGACTGAGAATATCTTGAAATTTTCCTATGTAACATTTTTAGGTTTTTCACTAAACAAATTGAAAAATATCTTTCAACCAATACACTTTCAAAGTAGATTAGCTGTCTGTTCACTTGTTAAGCTCATTCGTTTAACTACTTCGCTTAATAAATAACCAACTACAGTTAAGATACTTACAAAGTAGCTTAGTTCCGTTTTTGTCTCGGGAAATTCACAAAAAATATAAAAAAATTAGTGCTGTATTTAAAAAAAAAAGAAGTTTAGAAAACGCTCATTTGAGAAGATCACCTATTACTGCACCCTCTTTCTAAATAAAAAAATATCCCCCCCCCCCCCCACCAAGAAAAAAAATAAAGAAAGAAATAAAAAGAACAAACTCGTTTTGATTTACGCACCTCATTTAATTCGGCGTATTAAACAACGGTGTTTTTTGTTCTTAAAGAAACCACAGTGTTTATAGTGACGAAAAAATATCTTTTTATCTGGCATGCTACGCACTTTCTCCTGCTATCCACTGCATGAAAATACAACAATTCTGTAAACATTAGAATGGGGAGTTGTGACGTTACTGTGTGAAAAGCTGACGTTGCCCAGCTAACAGCTGTCAGTCACTGGGGGTTTCTTATTTGGAGAAAAACGTCATAGTGCCTTACCAGTGACGATATTTTCCCCGCAGTGTTACACACTGTTGAAAAGTTGTTTACGGAAGTGGTTCATTTGTTACTTTTTTACGTTTTATAGTTGGAGAAAAAAGTTTAAAAAGTTTTAATTTTCTAAAGTTGAGGTTAGCGAATACCGTGGTTTCGGAAAGTAAAAGAAATTTAGTTAAAAACATGTAGTTATTTAAGTTAAATTTTTTTTATTTAACACCGTATTATTTAAAATAAGAATTCTGAAGCAAATAAGACACTAGATATTTTTTGGTAGGCTATTCCGGAATAGACTACCGATAATTAAAATGTCACAGAAATGGACATTTTTTCATTATTTCATCACTTTATGTTGCATACTGTATAAACAACTTATTTTCTTGCCTTATAAATAGGAAAAATATCAAAAAATTGAAAGTGCAAATAAATTTTAACAATTTTACATTTCAATAGGTTATTCAATACTGAACTACCGACATTTTAATAAACAACCAAATGCAAATTCCACTTTTCAATATTTTTATTTTCCTTTCGACAGAAGACAAGAAATTACATTGTTCAACTTACCTTCACCCTTTGGTGTAGGAAAAATGAAGCATTATTGATTTCTGTGACATTTTAATTATCGGTAGTCTATTCCGGAATAGTCTACCAAAAAAATATCTGGTTTCTTATTTGCTTCAGAATTCTTATTTTAAATAATACAGTGTTTATTTATTTATTTATTTATTTATTTATTGGGGTGGGTTGGGGTTAGTTTGTGAAAACGGTATTTAACCACAGTTGACTGCACTCAACCAACATTTCTCGTTATTTTTTTTAATTTATTTATTTTATAACGGAAATTAAACTAAGTTATTTGTAGGTACCTTATCTGTGGCTGATTACTTGTTAAGTGACTTAATTTAACTACTTGGACTAAGGTATTTTTCAAGTTAATTAGTAGAAATATTAAAAAAAAAACAGAAGGAAATTCCAAAATATTCTCAGTTACCTAATTCATTCTCCTTTTAATTAATACGGTGTTAACAACAGACAGAAATTTGAGGCAAACATGTTATTTGTATTGCAGATTCTAACAGGCGAGGACTGGAACGAGGTCATGTATAATGGAATCGAATCTTTTGGCGGTGTTAGTTCGTTTGGCGTAATAGTCTGCATTTACTACGTGGTGCTATTTATCTGTGGTAACTGTATCCTTTGCTTCTGAGGTATTAGACACCTGACGTCATGCAATAGGAGCTTTATCCTCTTCATCTGGGGTGGGGCGGGGGGGGGGGCGAGGTGTACCTTTTTTTCAGGCGTGGGCATTGGTTGCTGGTAGAGGGGCGGGGTATGTGGTGATGGTGAGCTTGTTAAAGGTATTCGATAAAGATGAATTATACTGAAACATGTTTACGGCTATCCCTGTAAGTTTACGCACTGGATATCAATTTTGATGGGGGTTCATTGACCGCACATTCAATGGCTGGAATTTACTGCATGTTTGCTGTGGCCTTTACCTCATTTCCCGATTGCTCCCTATTTGTTTTGTATCATGCTCATGTGTATTCCTTGTCATTAAACGATATGTTAAGATTTTCAGTGCCCCCATCCCAACACAACAGTCATAGCTGTTGAAAATTTGGGACGGGAGGGGGGCAAAGGTGAATCTTTTTACAATCGTAAATACGTCGTTCATGAAATTCTTTAGGGAAAGAGTGACGTCACTTGTACTTGTTACTGGCACTGAAAACTAATGCGTATCCTTGACCAGAAACTCATAGATATTTTACTAAACGTCTTCTTGGCTATTGCCGTGGACAATCTCGCGGACGCCGAGAGTTTGTCAGAAGCCGAGAAAGAGGAGGAAGAAGAAAAAGAAAAAGCCAAAGAACTACGCGCGTCAAGCAAGTCACCAGTGGAAGGAGAAAAAGACACGAGTCTGAAAATTAAGGTGTGTGAATTTTGAGATTTACTAAACCATTTTCTGGATAATTGTTGTATTAGGGCTACACTGGTGTGGCTTTAATATATTTTAATATCCTTTCAGTATGTTAGCATAGTGGTGTGCTTCAGAAAATAATTATCCTGTGGTTTCCCAGAAGGGAAAACTTGACAGAAATTTGTCATTTAGTGAATTGTTTACGTATTGCCACAATGTCGCCGTTTTTTTGCGTCATTAAAATAATCACACTGATGACAGTGGTTGTGATCCCACCCCTCCCCCTCCCGCCTCCACTCCTTTCCCTTCTCCGGATACGGAAATACGCGGTATCTTGCAGGACGAGGCTGATGAGGACGAAGGTGTGGGCACAGCGGACAACGGGGAGCTGGAAGACGAGGATGACTTTCAGAAACCGAAGCGCAGATCCAAACTGCCTGGGTAAATGGCTTCCATACAGTGTTTCTCAGCACACCTTTTTGGCGTTTTCTATATTTCAGGGTTTTGCTGAATGGGGGAATTTAGGATAGGCTGCCTTCATTTATGGGACAAAAATGACGTCATACTTCTATCAAACTTTTGTTTTCAAGGAACGATCGGAATGTTCTGTGGGCCTGGAACCAATTGTAGCCCATAGTAGCACAAACAAGAAGAGGGTCATGCACATATTTAGAATATTAACAGAAGCCAGTAGAATTGTATGTTATTCCAAAGAATGACGAAACAGAGCAAAGCATTAAGAGGCCTAATTCGTGGGAAATGCAATAGCGGCTTTTGCAGCGATTAGTAATTTGTTCAGATGGTGTTTTAAGCTATTTTAAATAGGCGTACAATATGAGATACTGTACTATTTCCAGGGACAGCTTCGACCGGGAAACCACGCCCGATAGTTACATGCAAGAGCACAAGATCAAAGTGGACATGGTCGATACCACCGATACTGAGCTAGACGAGTACCACCGGGCCCGTGGCTGTAAGTACCGCCTCTTTTACCGCCATTAAGAAATATAAGTACACTGCCATGATGTTACATCGAACACTTCGGGAACGATGCCGGGAACTCGGCTGGGGAATGTTTTGTTTATTTTGTACATTTATGGAATAAAGGTACATATCTCAGGATCGAATTACCCCTGTATTAAACCTTAAAACGGTACATTGATTTATAAGTATTCGGATTAACGAGGCTCAAGTTTACATTCCTTTGTGGCCTGGAAGAAAAATCAAGCAGAACACGTTTCTGGAAACAATAAGTGGATGCGTTCTTTCCCAGGATGTAAGAATGTACAATACAGTGTTTGAAAGCTGTAATGAAAAAAAGAGATATTAAATTACTCAAGGATTAAAACTTGATGACTATGAACCTTTGAGGATATATAATAATAAACAGTTTCTATTTAAAGAAATTTGAATCAAAGGCTAAACTTGAAGCATATAAGACATGCAATACGTGGAATTCCTGAATTACACAAGTTAGCATCTTTCGAAAGGGCAGATTGAAAGAAACGCGGTCAGATTAATTTTAAAAACAGATTGGGATTTTTAAAAAACAAAGGTGCAAAACATTACCTGAAAAAATTCACATTTGATACGCTTTCCATTGACCATGGATGTTCAACGTCTCTCCTTGTTCGTTAGACTCTTGCACGCTGCATCTTATACTCTTACCTTCACACCCATGCCTCACACTCGCCACCCCACCCCTCCCATAAAAAAAAAGAAAAAAAAATGTTAAAGAAGTTTGTTGTGACGTAGTGAATGAGGAAGACACTGAGGACGAGGAAGTGGTGACGGACGACGAGGCGAATGTGTCGGCGACGGGCGCACGGCCGCGGCGCATGTCTGAGATCCAGATGCCTACGAAGACGAAGCCCATCCCGCCTGCAAGCTCGCTCTTTGTCTTCTCCAGTACCAACAGGTAGGCACCGGCTGCGGTGTGCCCGTGTGTGTGTGCACAGCGTCAAGGAGTGTGCAATAATACTATGAGATTTTGTTAGGGGTGGGTAGGGGTTTGGGGTCTTCATCTGATTTGGGTTCTGCAGAACGAACTGGTTACTAAAGAGCTCATTGTTTGGTTCGCTTGCACATTTTGCAAGAATGACTGTGGATGAAAAAAATAGTGGATGAATAAAGTAATCATTTATTGATTCGGTTAATCGTCTTTCGTTGGACATTTCTTGTATATGAAGTTTAAAAAAGGAAAATGCAGCTCCAGACACCAATGACATTGATTGCAGTAATGAAAAATTGTATTTTAGAAAGTGATACCATGTATTTTTAGTGTGTGATTTTGTATGAAGTACTGTTATGTGTTTATTTATTACTCATGATTGTATAGTATGGATTCACATGTTTATTTCCGACCAATAGATTCACTTTGTTATTCAATATTAAAATATGAATTTCCAAGTGGAGAATACTAGCACTTCCGTTCACTGTGAAAAACATGATACGTCGACATTTCCATCAAAGCAAACACGCAACTTCTCATAACTCCAACCTTTACTTTACATTTCTTGACCATATTAGTGTCAGCTCAGAACATTATGCAGATCCCTGTTCGTTGTGGGTGGGGGGCAACCGGTTCTTTCATTTGTTCACGGTAATATGACACACCGTAAACTTCGTTAAACCGACATCGGGGTGGGCGGAGGGGGACTGTGAAATTTTAATAAATTAAATGGTACGTATGTTTGACTAGTATTCATAAAATAATTTTTCCATTGCACTGAGACTTGAAACGCCGCCCAACATAATCAAAATAACCGATATCGGTTTTAGCGGAGTTTAACTGTATAACTTCGACATGTACGCATTTACCGTTTTGCGCGTTGCTGATGGTAACGATTATATTGTCATTATATTGTCGTAAATTCTCAGGTTGCGCGTCTTTATGTTTCGCATCGTCAACCACAATTACTTTGGCAACATTATTCTGTGCTGTATACTGATAAGTAGCGGTCTGCTTGCCGCTGAAGACCCAGTCGAACCGCACTCGAAGAGGAATGAGGTTAGCGAGAAAATTCACAACTACGGGATGGATGTTTTTGGCCTGCAGCATTTTTTGCACATTTTTTTTTTTTTCACTTTTGGTGTTGGTGACACATCTGAAACAGCTAACGTTACATGTGTTTGTTTTTCAGCATGTAGTTCCCACCCCCTCTCGGTCTCTTTGTCCAAGAAACCAAATATTTACTCAATTATGTAATGTCGTTAACACTGAAATACAACTTGAAGCGAAGTTTGATTGGAAAACTCATTGTGATCACACAAAAATGAGAGGGCCCAGTGTGTCATTATGTACAAATATGAACTAGTTTCATCCGGAAAACAAAATATTTTGTGTCCGCAAACGCGTCCGCATATACAAAGACTTTGAGAAAGTTCGAATCTTCCGGTTCCGTGTTTGTTTTGACTTTTTTTCTCTCACAAAATATAATACAAAACGAAAATTTATCTGTTTCTTCATCAGTAGAGGGGATATCCGACGTCAATTCGTACGTACGTACATATGTACGTATGTCAACTTTTACTTAAAATGCTTCTTCTCCCTCTTTTTTGATCGGATTCGATTCAGATTCTTGGACAAGTGTTTGTAGGCCCCTCTTGAAAAATTACTTTTCTTGGCAATCCGTTTAAAAGTGTCAAGCGAGAGCCATTTAAAATTTTTTAGGTTGCCAATTTTCAAAATATTTCTTCCGCAGTTTTGATCGAACTGCTTTAGATTTGGCATAGTTACTTTTTTTTGCCAGTCCACCAAAAACTGACCAAATGGGAAACATTTTTCAATTTACTGGCAGCCAATTTAAAAAAATGTTTCTTCTCCCACAATTTGGATAGGATTTCTTTTCAATTTTGTACGATAATTCCCTGGACGGTTCCCTCTTGAAAAATTACTTTTTTGGCGATCCACCGAAAATTGGCCATTTTAAAATTTCTTTGGTAGATTTTCCAAAGGTTTTTTTTTTCCTACAATTTTGCTCGGATTGTCTTCAAACTTTGTATAAATGTTCACTAGCCGGCCCGCTTTTGAAAAGGTACTTTTTTGGCGATGCGCCAACAATTGACTGAATGAGGGACATGTAAAAAGATTTAGTAGCGAATTTTCAATATCCTTCTTCTCCCACAATTTTGATCGGATTGCTTTCCAGTTTTGAACGATTGTTCCCTAGATGGTTCTCTCTTGAAAATTTACTTTTTTGTGTCGATCCGGCATGACTTAGCTAAATGGGGGCTTTTTAACGTTATTTGTAACCAGTTTTCCAAAGTTTTTTTTTCTTCCACAATTTTGATCGGATTGCCTTCAAATTGTGCATTAATGTTCACTAGCCTGTCATCTCTTGAAAAGTTACTTTTTTTGGCGATCCACCAAAAAAAAATTTGGCCAAATGGTAGACAATTTTCAAAGCCCTTCTTCTTCCACAATTTTGATCGGATTGTCTTCAAATTATTCATAAATGTTCCTTATGCGGTCCTTTTTAAAAAAGTTACTTTTCTGGCGATCCACCGAAAATTGGCTAAACGTGGGGCATTTTAAAATATTTAGTGGCCAATTTTCAAAATGCTTCTCCAATAATTTTGACCGGAATCCTTTATAATTTTGTACGAATTTTCAATTTTTTAACAACCGATTTTAACAATATGACTACCGCTTTTTGGCGACCATACAAGCCTATTGATACCAGATTTACTAGATCTCGGCTGGTCACAATGTCCCTGGGCATTTTTGTCTTTTATTTGTCTATGGCGCAGTTCGTAATTTTTAAAGAAATTTTTCCCAAAGTTTATTGGTTTCTGTTAGTGGTTGGCAAATTCTTTTTCATCTACTTAAACGATATTTTGCCAATGCTGATATAAATCATGTGCGATTTCTGCGATGATATTGCGGAAATTATTATGTCTGCAATTTTCGCTATAAAATGCGCATTTTCTTGTGAACTTCGCGCATGTCTCATATGCAAACATTTGATGCACGTGAGCGGGTTTTCCTCGTATAAAAGCTGCGCTCACACGATATGCTATTTAAGGTTATCGTTACACGTTCCAGGTATGAGAAATAACAATGTAGCGTGATTTAAATTGCATCGTGTGAGCGCAAATCAAACGCTGGGTTCTTATTGATATAGCCCAAAGTACAGATGAGCGAGACTCGGTGGCTTTTAAACTAGTGGGCGATATTAAATGTTTTGATTTACTTTAAGTGAGAAACTTTTGTTACTAATGAAATAAGTAATTAAACTCACCCTATAGCTACTTGCTGACCTCACAATTCTGTACTTTGGTACTATTTTTGACCTGATATGTTAACAATGCGTTGTATACATATATATTGCTTATTGGCATATGCTTAAATGTTCACACACCTTATGTTACCATGTGTTCCAGTTAACTTAATCCCAGATCCTTAATTTGAAGCTTTCTCCGCTTGGGATGACCATCTAATGGCTGGCAGTAATACGTTGGCGCATGAATCTCAACTTTTTACCCAATGTTTGAGACTTTTCGCCAGGCTCATTTATTATACTATGTTATGTTTATTTTTTATTCAGTACACAAGAAAAACAATCACCACTGATAAAAATGTCTCGTTTTAAAATAAAATGCCCATGGATAGCAACACCAAATATGCTTCATGTAAAGCTTGCCAATAAAGTGGATTTTGGCGAAAAGTCTCACACTCACTATGGTTCCTTTTTGGAAGCGGTGCTACTAGCCTATTGTTTTTTTATGTTTTAACGACAATGGCTTGTTATTTGCGTCTCTAACCCGTTGGTTGCAGATTACGCATCTGCTGTCACTTCATTGTTAACCACTCGTACTTCATGAATATCATCCTGGCCTGCATCCTCATTAGCAGTGCTATGCTGGCCGCTGAGGATCCGCTAGAAGCTAACTCAGAGCGGAACCAGGTGATCTAACTGTGGCCACGCTCACTGTGTACCAAAAATGGGTTCACTTAACACCCCATTTTGGCTTTTGGAAACATTAAGCTTTACTTTCCTGTACATGCCAGTTAAGCTTATCAAGATGCGTCAGTTTCTTCCAACAAATTTGTTTAAATCACATTTGAAACAATACCACATTGGTATTTGAAATGTAGTTAGCAAATCGTTTGGTCAAATAAATAAACATTTTATTCTTATAGCTTCCATTAACAATGACGTAGACAGAAAAACATTTTAATGAAAGTTAGAAGATGTTACATTTAGAAAAGCCTTGTATTATGTAAACCTTATGATTTGGAAAAAAAAGTCGCTGTGCCTCTTCCTCAGAAAGAATGGAAATCAGAAAGATAAGAATTTATAAAAAAATAATCAATAAAAAGTGGGCAACTGCTGATGTTAACGGTGAAAAATGTGGCTCCAAATACCAAGTGCCGGTACATTCTAATGCATTATCAGTCTATACCTGCGTTAAACCATGTATGCCGCGTTCTGTACAACCAGAAAAGCTTTGTTTATTCAAACCGACCACCTTAATCTAAGAATCTAACCCTAGTTTCTGGTGTAAAGGCTTTGGTTTTGATTTTTATACAGGAACTAAAATAATATTTCAGACTAATCTGCTAGTCATTGTTATAACTGTTGGAAATTGGAAATCTTTAATTCTTATTTTTAAGTAGCTTCTTGATTTCTAAGGGAGTGAATTAAAGTGTAATTTGTTTGTTACTGTTTTAGTCAGGATATGTCAAGATTTAAGTGTGTGATAATGTATTTTCGCTTTAGAAAATTTCGTTTTAACGTTTAAAAAATTAACGATTCGCTGTGGCATTAAAATGTCTAAGTTTGCTTGCTAATTTTCTTGGTTGTATTCAACCATTTTTCGCTTTATGCGCTTTAAGGATGTGTATCATTCAGTTGCATTTTCGATGTATTATGGAAATCATTTGAAACCTTATTTGGGTACATTCTTACCTTTAATTATATTAAAAAAAAATGCAACTAACAATTGATACGTTATGAAATAGTTAATCATATGGAAATACAAGGGAATGAAAATATCCTTATGCACAATAGATTTAAATTTTTTTCACAGGATTTATTTTCTGTTCTTGTTTCTTGCAGATTCTCAGATATTTTGATTACTTCTTCACCAGTGTGTTCACCCTTGAAATTTCTTTGAAGGTATGTTACTGAATAAAATGTGTTATTCTTGACATGGTATTTCCCTGCACAATAACATTAAAGGAAAGAAATTGCTACGAGTTATTTGCTGCAAGGCATTTCTCTATATCGTGTTCTAGATTAAGTTAGTCTGCAGATGCGGATCCAGAAATCGCCAATGAAAGAGGAGATAATTTTAATATATTATACTTTTGCAGATCATTGCCTATGGCTTTGTGATACACAAAGGCTCTTTTTGTCGCAGCTTATTCAACTTGCTTGATCTGCTGGTTGTGACTGTTGCCTTAATATCTTTTGGTCTGGAGTAAGTATACGAAATTTTGTCTTTGCTAACTCTTAAAAAAAAAAGAATTGTGCAACTATAGGTGTAGCAGTGTGCAAATTTGTATACGCATTATCGCTTCTTGCTTAACTAACTTTGAAGGTAGCTATTAGATTCAAAACCTCATCTGGTACCGATTCACTTTTTATCCATCGGGCCATCAGTAAAATAAAGGTTATTGGCAAACATGTGTTGCGGTACTGATCTCTTATCCAACGGTTACGAATCTAAAATCTATCTCCGAATGGTATTAACGGGAGTGGGGAATTTTATGAAGCGTTTGGTTTCATCTAGTCGAGTATTTTGACACCAAATTTTTGAAATTCAGCACTTAATATTTTAATCAAACTACTTTGTAAATAGATGGTATGCTTTTTAGCCATGATATATTTTTATGTTTCCCCTTTAAAGGGGGAACTCTTGTTTTTGTACTATCTGTGTGTATGCATCAGTATGAGTGTGTATGTATAAGTCTCGACCCTAAAATCACGGTAACTCTCGACCCTAAAATCGGATCAGCTGCAAACTTAGTGGGATTATGCATTGGGTTGGTCTGTCGGTTGGGATTGTATTTGACGTATATTAGACAACACGTAACGTCATATGACGTCACGTGTTTTGAACACTAGACTTTGCTAACAGGCCAGGTCCGATCAGCTTCAAATCAGTGGCATTATGCATTACGCATGACGTCATATGATCTCAAAAACGAGTAAAATGCGTCATCACTGGAACTTTAGAACGAAACGCCGGATCCCCTTCAAACTTGTGGGAATATACCTAACCGTCGGATCCCCTTCAAACTTGTGGGAATATACCTTGGTTAGGTCCTGCGGTTTATATTGTATTTATGTATAGAGTACAACGTATGACGTCATTATGTGTTGTGGACACTAGATACGGTTAACATGGTAACTTGAGAACAAGTGGGACTAGCTTCAAATTTGATGAGAATATACCTTTGGTGGATCCATCGGTTGCTACTGTTTATACACATATTAGACAACACATGACATCATATGGCGTCAAAACGTGAAAAATGCGTCATCACTGTAACTGCAGAATGAAACGCCGAATCAGCTGGGGGGAGAGGTGGGAGGGCAACGCGGGACCGTTCCGAGATGAGCAGGTGAGCGAGTGGTTGGGATGGAAAGGGTATGCGGTACCTTTGTTAACCGGTGCACAAATTTTCGCGGCTGCTGGACATAGAATGACGCAGCATTTTCTTTGGGCTTTTTCTGTTGTGATCGTGTTTACACGCTACTTGAGGACTATGTATTGATTTGCTGGGCTGACAAAAAAATTGTTTTTACTGCCAAGCTATTCCATATATATTGGAGCGGTTATGTTATGTTTGATTTGAAGTAGACTTTGGGTACAGATATATAGTGTAAAAGGAGTTCGGGTAAGGGTCGCGTTCAAAGCCGTACCTACATTAGACGGTGCTGGGGATGGGGGAGGGGGTGGTGGGGGTGGGGGTGGGGTCACTGTCAGCAGAACAAATCACCAATGAAATTGGGAATGGTTATGTAGTGACCACCGTTCACACCAGGACAAAAAAGCTACTGTAAAACCTGTTTATAACGACCACTTTTAAGACTCGGATAAAAAAAAAGTACACTTAAACCTTTGTGCAGTACCAGCCTCCTCGACCCAGATGAAAGACGGACATTTAAGCTTGTTTGTAGCGAGTACTTTCCAGAATCGAATTAAAAGACGAACATTAACACTATCTGTCGTGACCGGGATAAAAAAAAAATTACAGTAAAATCACCTTCCAGCCGCGGAGTAAAAAAGACGTAGAGTGTAATCCCAGTTTATTTGGACCACACTCCAAATTTCTTAGCTTCTGCTTAGTTGTATATAGAAAATAAGGATTAAGATACCCACAAGTCAGGTTACGTATTACCCCCCCCCCCCCCCCTCCCCCAACTTCAGGAATGGGATGAAGGTGTTCGGTAACCTGACTTATACAAGGCAAGAATCTTATAATTATTCTAAAATAGTATAAAATTGTCAAAACAAAACTTTGTAAACCGAAGTCGGGGCAAGCGGTGGAAAAGGATGGGGGTGGAAGGAGGGCAAACCATTTATTTTTTTTTACAAAAACAAAACGGCAGTGGCTGGCTAAAAGTGTTTGACATGTTTGGGTACACAGATGTTGGTGTGCGCTGGCCGCTCTAGTTTCTATTGATGAAGTTAACTTTTCCTTGGTAGAAATGAAAAACACGTAGAGGTGGCTTCACCGTTTTTCTGACTTTAGCTCTTTTCTTGACAGTTGCAATTCCTTGTAGTGATGATCTAATAAATTTTTGTACAGAGAACATGTTATTTTGCACTCAGTTGAGGCTTCATTTTACTTTATTTAAATTTTGAATGCTTTTAGTAATATTAGGATGTTTTTATGTCCTGGAATATGTTAAATTTTCTTTCTATGAATAATTTAGGTATTCATTGAAATTGTTCAAGATACATTTTTTGTTTACGAATAGTGTGATGCATGACTCCTTTTAGTAACGATTCTTTTAAAATAACAAACTAAAATTTTCGTACTGTTTTCTCCCCTTAATACAGGATATTAATAGGGAAATTACGGGTATTCCAAAACCAACGTATATCAAGCATGTAAGTGAGCTAACCGGTGCGACCCAAAACAATCCTGCTGCGAAACACCGCACCCGATGTTGTATTGTCACCATGTATTCTACTTATATCGTTTTTTTAGCCGCCAGAATCAACGCTTTAAATTCTGTAGTGCACCGTTTATATTAGCGTATTCAGTATATCAAAATTTAAAAAAAAATATGGATAAATATAAAGATGCATCACGGAAGTGAATGACCAACAAGTATTCACGCTGTAATACAAACGTTTATATTCGAAATACCTACGTGTCAATGATGAGGAGATGACGAGGTCCTTAATTGCCTGCATTTTGTATCTGTCACTGCGAATGCCCGCGAAAAACATCGTGTGTGAATTACAGTAATAACTGTATGTCCTGGACGTTCATAATTAATCTAGGATTGATGTTTCTTAAGTCACTGCAGGCACAATTCTCACTCCCCTCCCTCTCCGCCCTATTTTCTTATGTGGTTGGAAAACATATGGGTCACTGAAACCTAATACAGTGATAATCTAATAAATAAATATCATTTCTAAAAATGTGTGCAGTGAAGTAGAAAAGTAGTTCAGTATTAATGTCATTTCGCAGCCATCACCGAATGTCGAAGCCTTGCAAACATTGCATAAATAATGGGAAAAGTGTTTGTCTTTCCTTTATTTATCTACAAGGAACAAAAGCTAGTCAGAATTCATTCATAGTATTGTTATTATTATTATTATTTGTATTATATTAAGAAAATAATCAATAATAATTGACTCCATTTTTTTTATTTAACAACGTCGTAAACTCAATCTATGATAAAACATTTTACTCCTTTCCCAATTGATTATCCAATGTTGTTGCATGATACATGGTAGCAGTGGTACTAGGCACCAGTTCCTACATTTTCGCTGTTCTGCACACCGTGATAGTTTGTATAAAACATATGATGTTCTAGCATTGGATTAAGTCCTAGCTTAAATAGCAAGTGACTGCTTTTACAGTAAAATCGTTCTGGCTCGTTAGCTTGTCTCTTATAACAAGATGCATGCGTAGGATAACAAATAAATCATGTGGGAACGTGCAACTTGTGATTTGATATACTTACGTTCTCATAGAACTTCTAATTAACCGATACAAAGAGTGAGTGCATCGAGGGCAGGTTTACAATATCATTCACAGGTTTACATTACCATTTAGGCTGTAGATAGATGAATATGTTTGTGAAATCAAATTGATAGAACTGTATTGATTATAAAATGTCGTCTCTTCAGTTTCATTTCATTTCTGTGTCCCTTATTCAATTCAACGTGTATTGAAAATTTCAAGACACATAGCTTAACCTGAAAATTTCGTTTTTTAGTATTATTATTATTTTTTCTCAAACGCACAGGCAGTGCGTCAAAATTAGAGTAGGATTTGATATTATAAATATGCCCAGAGGATGATGAATCTGCACTGAACAACGCTCCAGTACTTGAAAAGTAATTTAGTCAGATTGCAAACTTCAGCATGTCAATAAGGCTGACTGAAATACCTGCAAACTTTTTTTGTTTTTATTGGATTGGTGAAGGGACTTTCTTAAAATAGAAAATGCAGTTGCACGTTTTGCCTTGATTGATTTTCTCTTCTAGGTTTGAAAATAAAACTACTAATAAAACTTGGTTATGCAAGTAACTCGTACTATGTACTTCGTGTTCTGCTACATCTCTCGAAACATGCCATAATACTAGTATTCCGTACTTCATGTGAATGCGATAAAAAGTACACCTCGGTAACAATTATTTTTGAACTAATCTTTACATTACTAACTACATAAATTTTCTTTCATTTGAGTTTATTTAGCAAGATTTGACAATATGTGTTTGACTAATATTTTTAGGAGCGACCCAGATTTAAAGCTGTTCTTTTAAGAACCTGTTTTAAAAATTCAGCTACAACTACGATCTGTAATTGATGTATCAAATTTGTCCAATTTAAAATTTCAGTAATGGTGCCATCAACGTAGTCAAAATTCTTAGGGTGCTGAGAGTATTGAGACCTTTGAGAGCAATCAACCGAGCAAAAGGCTTAAAGGTCAGTAATCAATGATGTATATGCGCTTATTCATCAGGAACAAAGCTAGTACTGTTCTAGCTCGACGAAACGAATAAGTTAAACATCTTTAATTAGGATCATGGTGATAGATATTCATATACGGCGTTATGTTTTTAGTAGGGAAAATAAAACTTAACTACTGAAGCAATCAGACGCTCTGTCGAATAAATTTTACACCTTTGCAACTCAAGACAATTAAGGTTAAAGCGAAATAGAGATTTGAAAATGAAAATGCGAAATTTGAATGAATCATTTTAAAATCATGTGAAGCGTCGCGGAATGCTAAAATTTTGCTCGGAAAAGAATTAGCCACATAAAAAGCACAGTAAGTACTCGATAATCCAAACCTCGGCGAACCAAAAATTATGATGAGAGTCGAGAATAATCCTGCACAAAATAAGAAAAGAATGATGTGTAAGTTATTGCAGAGTGGACAGTGGCGCGAATTAGCTGTATCAAGTTGCTGAAAACGAACCGTAAAAATATTTTTCCTACTTCATCTTTCCTGCTTATTTTAAAATAATGGAAGCACACTTTTTTTTCAAATGTTTTCAATGCCCTTGTAAGTTATTGCGTTAGTTAAAAAATAAGCAGTACATTTTTCGGTTGCGATTGTAAACATTGTAGCCAAATGGTTTTCGTTAAGTTACTAGTTGCCATGCGAGTAAGTAGAATGTCACAATATGTCCCAGTTAAAGTGGTATTATCACTATTTTTAATAATATGCAGAGTTTTACGTATTCATAGAACACATACGTAGAGGTTGTTGTCTAATTGGTAAATTCCCGTCTGAAAGGCGCAAAAACGTTACATGAAATTTGCAGGTTTTTAAGCTCATTTTAGTTTTTTGTCAAGTCAAGGTTTTAAAATGATACATGAATCATTACAAATTCGTAAAATGTATACACATATCTTTATGGATCAGAAACCGAATGAAAAACAATTTTTGTTACAAAATCCATCTCACCATTTGCCTGTGAAGTAACCAAGTGAACTCGCTTAAACTTCGTGGTTTCGGTATGCTGTGTCATAAAAAGTCTCATATAAAAGTGTGGACAACAGTAGCATAATGAAGAATATCTTTTATGGTCTATGTCCCTAGCACGTAGTCCAGTGTGTGGTTGTGGCGGTGAAGACCATCTACAACATCGTGCTTGTAACATTCCTCTTGAAGTTTATGTTTGGAGTCATAGGCGTACAGCTGTTCAAGGTGAACCGCCAGCTTGAAGATAAACAAAGGCATTGTGTATTGGTTACATTTTTAGGCAGTTTTTTGCATGACATTTTACTTAATGATTGGTTGAAGTTATTGAGAGAATGTTTTAGTGTACCAGATGTTCGCTTATAGGTGAAATGGACAGAAATCACCAATCTTGGAGATGTTTATAACCGACAGAAAAGATCTGTTACTTGTGCATAGCAACTAAAAAATGCAGATTTTATTTTTCAGGGAGGTAGATCGATATTGTAGTGCAGTTGAGCAGTCAGGCTTACCAATTGCTCAAAAGTTAACATCACCTGTAGTTGCCTGGTGCCATTGTTTAACTTCACTTTACTTTATGTTTTTTTTTGTTGGAGGCTTTGTGACGAACCGCGTTAACTGCAGAGCATGGAGCTGTTGCTTGTGCTGCTACTACGGGGCACTTGTTCTTGAGATTAAGTCTGATGATATGAGGTTTCTTGGCAGTTGTTTATAGGCGCGATACACCGGTCGTTTAAACTGTACTTTACGTGTAAAACATTCTGTATATTCTGTCACAAGCAGACGTAAAACCATATTGCTTAAAGAAGGCGCCAATAAAAATTCAAACTTGGAAAATAAGACTGGTTTGTAGGAGTATTCTGCAGAGTATTTTACACGTTAAGATATTAGTTAACGACTATCGCATCGACATTTTGATAAGTAAAATATGTATTTTTATTGTTTATTCATTTTTCACAAACCCATATACTCTTTAGTGGTTTCTCTAATATTTAGATAACAGCAAAGATACCTCATAGTTATGGTTCCTTTAGACTTTTAGTGGACTTTAGACTTTTTTTAGCGCTATGACTTTATGAAGTAGGTACAATTCTAACAGAATGATTATTTGTTTTGTATTTGTTTTTTTCTTTTGAATACAGCATGTTGTGCAGTGTGTGATTGTTGCTGTTAAGACCATTTACAACATCATGTTAGTCACGTTCTTGCTGAAGTTCATGTTTGCTGTCATTGGTGTTCAATTGTTTAAGGTAAGTGAATGTTGACGTGTATGGAATACACGCTTATATTTACAGGACTGGAAGTACTGATGTCAGTGTTCTAGTAAATATTCAGAATTCCTGTTTTTAACTGTTTAAAGCTTGTTTCAATTGGCTATAAATAACTTTTGAAACTTCCTTCTAAAATCGTTTGTCGGCCAAACGAAAATAACATCGACTAAGAATCGCGTGACTTGTAATCGTAAGGTATTTTATTCACGTTCCTTGATCAATGACAGTAGTATTGATATCAGTGAAAGTTACATAGTTGTAGTAATAAATATTCTTAGAAGAGAAGAACGCACATTTTACAACAGACAGCAAAGTGTTAAAATATAATAAAGACGCTTAATAGGTATTGTAAATTAATCTTGGATTAGCAAATTTGTTATTTATATTTCCACAAGTAACGAAAAATGTATTTAAAAAACTATTATGAATTTTGGTTACCACAATGTAGAAGGAAAATGCCGCTTGTTGTTTTGGTAGGGTACGTTCTTTGAGTGTTCAGACCGCTCTAAGATGACAGAAGCAGAGTGCAAAGGACAGTACATCGTATACAAGGATGGAGACATCAGTAAACCACAGGTATCTTAAAATAATGTTAACACAATCTACATTACGTATGCCCATATAACCAACTGCTCCATAAAAAGGCGATGACAGATGACAGCTTCTGTACTGGTCAATATTACAACAGAAAAAATATATACCTATTGCATCTCTGATGATTGTTAACATGGTTGGGTGGCATTTATTTAGTCCTTATAAGGACAATACGATAATTCCGTCATAAGCGAACTGAATTTGTTGATCAAGCATTTGGTTTATTTCAGGTTCTTGACAGAACATGGTCAAATAATGACTTTAATTTTGATGACGTCAGTCAGGGAATGTTAACGCTGTTCACAGTAGCGACATTTGAGGGTTGGCCAAAGTAAGTATAGAGTTTCCTATTTCTCTTTGATTTCGACAAAAAGTTGAGATGTAATGTAGTCTGGCATGACATTAACTACCCCTTCAGTGACCAGAGCAAAAGTCATGCGTCTTGCTCAGTAATAGATGTTACCTTGCAGTTACTTTAATTAATCACTGGCAGTTCACTGGGTAATCAAAATCGGGCGAAACGTTGTTAAGACGGAGTTCCTTTGAGACTGTCTATTGTTAGCATAGTTTTTTCTAACAGCTTTCGCCAGTATCAAGCAACTAAGCATTTTATTTATTTATGTATATAAAATAGAGTAAAGCAACAAAACCTTTTCAGTTAATTGAAAATTTTGGTGAGATTTTTTAACACACAAACAAATCTTTTTCCAAGTGGGTCCGACGTGCGTATTTATATGTTGCTTCTAGGCACTCTACTGCTCAAGGCTAAAAATATTAAAATCATTCCTGCGTTTCCATCTCCCCATTTTCAGAATGCTTCCGAAATCTTCAAATCTCTGTTTTCTGACAAAGATTATGCGGGGTATTACTGTAACTGACTGTAAGAACGGGCCTCTGAAATTGGTTATGCAAGGTGCTTTTGGCATTGCTGTCTTACGGGTTTTTTAACGAAAACTAGACGGATTCAAAATAATGGTTTAAATGATAAGTAAAAACTTTCCTTTGTGTGTTCGTTTATGCTATGCAGTTCAACATTTTACTATTGCTGACCTATTTTAATATTGTGCAGTCTACTCTTCAGATCAAGGGTTTTGTATGTGTTGAATATAAATTAAAGAGAAAGGCGTTAATTTTTTATGTATGTTTATTTGGCAGTGTTATACATGGAAGGGAAGAATATTTTGGAGAAATTAGGGGAATGGTGGCATTCCATTGCAGATGCTTATTGGAAGGGAATGTTTGTGATTAAGGAAACTGTATAGTGTTAAAGAGTTGGTGCTAGGAGCCTGTAGGAAAGTTTGAATATCTCTAATATTTTGGTCGGTTCTGTATCCCCTCCCCAAATAAACAAACACTAAACACATTTATCACTTTATCTATTTCACTGTGACTCGTTTCAGTTTGATGTACAAGTCAATCGATTCATATAAAGAGGACAAAGGTCCAATACACAATCATCGCCCGGGAGTGGCTGTCTTCTATTTTATCTATATCATCATCATTGCGTTCTTTATGGTCAACATTTTTGTTGGTTTTGTCATCGTTACCTTCCAAAGTGAGGGCGAACAAGAGTACAAGAATTGCGAACTTGATAAAAACCAGGTAAGTCATGTTTAAACACCTGGTAAATAGAACACGGCTTACGCTGTGGTATTTGACAAGATAAATGGGTAAATCAATTGTATTTTCACAAGAAATGGTAAATTGACGATCATTTATTGTTTCAGCGAAAGTGTATAGAGTTTGCACTGAAAGCAAAGCCTCAGCGGCGATATATACCGAAAGCTCCCATGCAGTACAAAGTCTGGTGGTTTGTCACCTCCAGACCGTTTGAATACGGTATCTTCGCTCTGATTATGATCAACACTGTAACTCTTGCCATGAAGGTACGCAGATTCAAGGACATTAAATTGTTTCGTTTGGTCAAATAACTTGACAGAGGAAGTAAAATTTATATTTTATCTAGTGACTTGTTTTTAATTTAAGTCACTGTTTCTTGGATTGCTGTAAGTCGGATGACTATCAAAATCTACTGACTACTGGAAATGACTATCATGAAAATAATTTGGGGCATTTTCTAAAGTAATGTCCAAACGACAGTTTAGTCGGCATTAAAATTAGGTTGTCATTTTCAAAAAAAGTTATATTGTTTTAGAAGCATGTTGATAAAAGCTTTTATGATGTGCGAAAATGTGTGTGTGTGTTTTTAATTTTCAGTTCTATGGACAAGGAGAAAAGTATTCGCAGGCCTTGGACTACCTCAACATGATCTTCACAGCCGTGTTCGCTATTGAGTTTGTGCTCAAGCTCTTTGCATTCAGGGTCAAGGTAACACATAATTCTTATAAACATATTAAACGACACATGGATTTAATTAAACAAACATAAAGAACTTGTTTTGTTTTAAGTTTGATAAATGAATAGAAAATTTGCATTTTTGAAGGATTTGAAATTTAACAATTACAATTAAATGGTATAGCAATGCTAGGTGAAATAAAGAGAACGCATTTCTGATTTCGTATATGATGAATTTCTGAACCAATGATTTGATAGTCAGAGTGACTACAAAATATATAGAGAATCGTAGGAATATAGGAAGATATAGGAATGGTAGAGTAGCATGCCTGCTCGGGTGATTCTTTTAAGGACTTCATTTTATTTTAGTGTGTTTGTATGTTTAAAGAGCACACTGAATGCTATTACATTAAAAAGATACAAAAAGAGTAGTGACGAGATGTCCAGGATCGAGTACCAGACGTTCTTCTCCACAATCTGATTTCGTTTACAGACAGGAAGATATTTTATTTTCTTTAAAATCTTGATTGGGTGCTGCTACATGTTTATGTCTGAAATGTATTTTGTAGATATAATATTATTGTGTGCTTGACACATACTCATATAAATTACTTTATTTTCAGGCAGCTTATGTTTTTAACAATTTATAATTTAATTCTGATTTGACGTTGGTCTTGAAAAATGCTGATTTTATAGAGAGCTGTGTTGAATTTGTTCCTGTGTTCGCCTTCTGTTGCATTGATTTTAAAAGTCAGGTGTACTGAAGGTTCATAGCAGCCGACAGAATTGGATAAAGAACGTTTTCTTCCTGGCTTTTCTGCCAATTTTTGACACACAGACAGTTCTCGGACCAACTGCTTTATATGTAATTGATATGAATTCGACGTCTGTGTCTTGCTATATGTGATTTTAATACACAATCAAAAAAGTTTCCTTTTTGGCTGGATCATCTCTGTTTCATTGCCTACTCAAATATACATTTCTCAATGCCCCACTATTTTGATATTTGTTATATATTTATTTGTTATTATCATTATTGTTATTAGTCACCCCGCCGCCGCCGCCGCCGCGCAGCGCGAAGCGCAGAACTATTAAATTTAGGTCCGTCTGTCGGTCGAGCCGTCTGTCCGTCTGTCAACATTTCGGATAGGATGTCTTTTGTGCGATAGATCTCAAAGACTACCGGAGGAATTCCAATAAAACCTTGCATAGGAAAAGAATATAGATTGAAGGTATGCACCTGGATACAGGTTTTGCCGGGCGCCGAAAATGTACACTAGGGACTTCATCGAAAATCCAAATATCTTAACCCGCAAACATCTGGATAGGATGACTTTTTGCGAGAGATTTGAAAGACTACCGGAGGGATTCCATTTAAACCTTTGCACAGGAAAAGAATATGGGGTGTGGTTGTGCACCGGGATATAGGTTTGTCCGCAGCCGAAAAATTTGCCCTGGGGACTTTGTCGAAATCCTGGAATTGCACGCCTGCGGGGGGCTTGGTCAGTTTCACTGACATACTTATTATTATTATTATTTGCACTTAAAAAATTTCAAAGTAATTCTACCTATTGCAATTCGTAACCCTGTGTTATAAATTCACTGCAGAGATGCTCCACATCGTTGCTCAACCGCGTGCTTGTTGCTTTGAGCTGCACATTTCAAAAGGAGATGAATAGTTTTTCCATTATTAAGCACCGTTTTGCTTTGGGATGAAGTGTTTGTTTTCATTATAAGAATTTTAAGCGTTCACTTAACTGTTTTCCATTTTTTATCATAGTTTTTCAGAAATCCATGGAATATCACCGATTTTTGTATAGTTCTCGGCAGTATAGCAGAAATATTATATGTTGAACTCGTTCTTCATAAGCACGGCGTAAGTGAGAAGTCAGGATATAGTTTAACCGAGTATACACATTTAAACCTTAGCTTAAGCTTTCTTGTAGGAAAGGACTTAACTGTACTAATACTTTGATATCTCCCAGTATCAAAAGGACGTAACTGAAATCGTGGGGTTTTATTTTTTTTTAAAAATTGAGGTTCATACAATTTTCGTGGTGATAATGGTTTTTATTCCATTATCTCTATTG
Organism: Protula sp. h YS-2021; assembly: GCA_949752745.1. Classification (NCBI taxonomy): domain Eukaryota; kingdom Metazoa; phylum Annelida; class Polychaeta; order Sabellida; family Serpulidae; genus Protula; species Protula sp. h YS-2021. The sequence continues at coordinate 62,246,681 of OX457027.1, read as the reverse complement.
TTGAAATATATTGCTAAACGCGCAAATGACGGGGTTGAACCATTACCTGAGGACATAACTTTTACTGGTTTGGCATCACAGATTTACATCAAATAATAATTGAATAAAGCTCTTCCATAACGTCAAATAAGATTTCAGTTTGTGACTTTAAATACTAAGGATGCGAATTAATACGTAAACCACCATTTAAAAACTACGTAATTTTTCAGGGACTTAGTCATAATTAATTATTGGAAGTGTTGAAAAAGTGTATATTTTGTCGTATGCTGCAATTCTTGCTGCGTTAATAAACTATGATATCGTTAGATTTATTTCAGGATTATTTTTAGATTGTTTATTTGTGAGAAAAAAGAAACTTGATTTTTCTAAGGTATGCGTGGTTTTTTTAACATAGCTAAGCTAGGACAAGACAAACTTTTGAAAACTTTTTTCCTATCTTCCGGGATGCTTGTGACCCTTTAGAGCTCTCTAGTTTGTGTTGTCAAATTTCGTTACGACACATTCGTTACAAAGAAATCTGTTTACCATTTGAAAAAATTCTTGCGAAAATTTCAAGTTTCTTTTTGTTAGCTGCATTAATTATTCCAACATAACATTTGCACTTTGTAATCAAGTGTTGTGTTCGATCAGCAGTATGATGGTTATATATTTGTTGTTTCGTTCAGTTCAGTGTTTAATATAAGTTTCAACTAGTTGTTGATCCAGCTTTCCGTATTTATGACACCATTATTAACTGAAAAATAAAAATTTCTATTTAATAATGTGCCATTTTTCTTCAAGTTAAAGGAACTGCATGGTGATGTTGTGCGCATACACTACGCTGTAAAAAAGTTTAAATGTTGACATGTATCTCTTATACGCCATTGGCCCGAATTGCGAACTGTAACGTTACGTAGGAGATACTTGTCGGTGCTATTGATATTATGTTTGCTATAACGTTATTGTAGTTTTTTATTGTAAATACTTTATATTATTTAAAATTGTCGATGTTATTGCATTGATAACGTGGTTATTAATATATTCTTTTTGGCAGAATTATTATGGTGACCCATGGAACGTGTTAGATTTTGTTATCGTAGTTGGAAGTATCGTAGACATAATTGCGGCCAAAGTTTTAGTAAGTTGCATGATGACCTGAAACACCACAAACTGTTCTTCTTGTACAGCATGCTTCACCTATTTCTCACTATGACTGCATGTTTTCTTCACTTTTGCCATTTAACTTCTGCAGCTAGTAATTATTTCCACAGCAAACCCTTGACGCTTAAAAAAACAAAATTTGTGTCTGGCGTTGAAGGTGGTTTGCATTTACGCTGAAGTTATAAACCGGTGACGCTGAGCAACGGATGTCCGTATCTGTATGACGTAGCACCATTAGTGATACGCTATAACGTTCTTACAACCGCAAAAGATTTAAAAGTATTGTTATCCAATTCAAACATTCTTCACTGTTTTTTCTTATTTTGCAAATGTGTTTTAGTATGTATTCATTTCTTCTTCTTTTTTGTATGGAGGTGTTTGTTTTGTCCTATTTTTACACTCTTTTTTGTGGTCCGTGTTATGTCATGTAGAAATTAAATCATTGATTTTTAGAACAAATATTCTGTGTTATTGTAACATTTCAGGTTACTAACCTAGCCCATTTTGGCACTTCTTTGTATTCACAGGCAAATTGAAGTGAAAGATACTTTGTTGTAATAGCATTTATAACTGATGTATTTAAAAAATATTGTAATTACAATTTTCACTTCAGTATGTCTCTTTATTTTAATTCCAATTAAGCCTAATTTTTATACAGCATTTGTAGCTCTAATTTTGTCTGATGGATAGGCTTTTGGAGCTTTCTCCCAGTGGCTGTTTTTATCAATCTTGTATCTTACTGCTACTCATAACAATTTGGCTTCATAGCTTGGAAGTAGGCTGAGGTTTATGGGAGTCTTGGCTTGCTGCAATGACCCCGCATTGCCACTGATATACAACCGTTCCAAAATGACATAAATTTTTTAATAACATTGATGTAAATATGTTATCAATTTGGTAACACTGTGCAAACACGCACCTTTGCTTGCATCTTCTTTATCTCCAATTTAACAGAATTACTTCGGTGATGCATGGAATGTGTTCGATTTCATCATTGTTTTGGGAAGTTTTATAGACATCATTTATACTGAAGTACATGTGAGTATATATTGGTGTACTCACAACGTATCAATTAAAACAATTTTTTTTCATATTTGTTAAATTAAATTTAGCGTGCGACGAATATTATTATTACTGATTGGTATTTTACACGTATAATTTTGTATTCAAATACAAGGTTTTCTTGCAATACTGCTTGTGTAATTAACAGTATTGTCCGTGTGGTCTGATTGTATAGTTCATATTAGACACAAAGGAAGACAAAATTTGTTTCTTATTGGAAGAATAGTAAATTTAAACCACGGAAACTTCAGTTGACCCCTTTGATTTTAACTTTTAATTTATAACTTGTCAGAGTATTAATTTTTATCTTGTCTTGATAAACTCATATTAACTGTAAGTAAGAATTTGAATATGTTTATTAAAATTGCATCAGCAATATTGACTATTATTTTCTTCATCTATATTAATATATGAATATGTCTTAATAAATAATATCCTATTAATCAGAATCAGTCGTTCTTAAACACAAAAAAACTGTTAAACTTAAATTAACAATTGCCCTTCCTAACACATTTTCATATCTATGGTGCTGTCACAGGAGGAAATGGAAAAAGAACGAAAAACAAGTGATCATGTAAATTATTGTTAAATAATGCAGCTTATTACACTATTTGTATTTCTAAATCATGACTAAAAGAAACACATTTTGCAGAAATGTTCTAACGCATTCTAATTTGGTTTTGTCCGTTTGTGGTTTTTGGTTCCACAATATTAAGTTCAGTCATTTCTAGTCCTGCAAATATGCTTCACTGTATATAGCCTTAGTCTTTGGAGAAATAACAAAACAAATAGAGGAAGTGCATTCAGTGCAAAGCACCACCGACCTAAACGTGTTATGTACACAGTGGAAGTTAGAAAAATACAGTCAAACTTCCGTTATAAACATTTACACAAGGTATATTATTGAAAACATGACCTTAACAAGTTTAGCAAATAATACCTGAGGGTTGACTGTTTTAGAAAGAGAAAGGATGAAGAACAATAAAAACCTTAACACTGTTTTTATTTTGATATCACCTTGTTGAACTGCAATTTTTGTCAAACATTTTGTTTTGGTTATTTTTACTGCAGAAAATGCTAATTTTGTGAATAGTTATCACTTTGCAGTACTGTTTTATGTAGATGTTTGTATACATATTTTTATGGTTATTTCTCTTTCTTTTTTGCACCACTTTCATTCTGTCTAAAATTCTCCAGAGATACAAAAAACTTGATCATGAGGTACGTTAATCCAAGACGCAAAAACAATATTTATTCAATCTTTGGTGTTTTGTAAACATTTGTTTTGGTTAAGTAAAGAAGATGTCCTTTTATTTGAAATTAGAAAGATCGTGTCAGTCGTGCTTGTGTTCTTTTTACTGTGGAATTCCATACTCTATCTGGTAATTGTTGGTCAGTAAATTTAGCAAGTTCGTGTTTTATCATCCGTAGGAATTGTAGCATTTTATTCTATGTTGAGTCAGTGTGAAAACAGGTCTGTATGAGATCGTCTTGCTGCCTAAAATGAAGTGGCATAAGTTTATATTAACGGTGGTAAATGCCGCTTTTTGATGTGATTAGCATGTTTCTGTGTCTAAATTAAGGTAAAATATAAACTGTAGATTTGCTTCGCATCTTTGAGCGAAAACCTAGCCACAGCCATTAAACAGCTAATCATCTGTATTTGACTATTTCCTTGTCTGTTTAATAATATTCAGGCTTGAAGTATGTTCTGTTAAAAAAATCCTGTTAAATCTACAAGAAACAAGGGGCATAGTATTTTTTGTCCGGATTTTCAGTCCTGTCCACAAATGCATGCCTCAAATTGAAATTATGTCTCACCGACCAAGGGGAGACATATAGTGTTTGTACGTTCTGCTTATGTGTGTGTGTGTGTGTCTGTTGTGAACAAATGTTGTGTGCAACATATCTCGAGAACGAAAAGCCGGATCGACTTCAAACTTGACCTGTTCATTCCTTGGGTAGGTGGGACGGTTCTGTCAACTTTTGACGCGTTACACTATAATGGAAGACGTATGAAGTCATTACGTTAAAATCTCGTGTGCGAAATTTCTCAAGCTGTTCCAGATATGGGAATAATTAGGTAACTGCTCGCAATGTTTGTGCATTTCCTGGAACTAGCTTTCACTTTTAAAGTGGGTCATCTAAAACATTGTGTTATGACAAGCAGCGCACTATTTTGACACCAAAATGCATTCCCCCACTGTCTCACCGAGGTGGGTCTTGTGTGGCACAGTTATGAAGACTGTCTTTCTAGTGCTTTTTGACCGATCGGTGTGTCCGAAGAAAAGATATACCTTATGGCTATAACTACAAACCCTTACCGTACCTTTGGCTAAAATGGTTGGGGTTGCCTTTAGAGTCATACCTGAATTAGCTGGGGAAGGGGGGTTGATTAAGGCTAGCAAAAGCAATCTGTTTCGGTAAACCTATTATTAACTGCCACATACAAAATCCGGATAAAAAGACGTAAAGTAAAACCTGCGTTCTTGACTACCTTTCGGACCCGAATAAACAAAGCACGTTCAGTAAAACTACTGTACTGTAATTACCAACTTCACTACCGGGATGTTCAGTAAAACCTGTTTTAGCGACCACCATCTGGAACCGGACAAAAAGACGTACGGTAAAACCTGTTTAGTGACCACCTATTAGACCAAGATAAAACACCTGAGCCTAAACTGGAATAAAAAAGAGGATTGAAATAAACCAAAATCAAGTTACGTACCCCACCTCGCATCAAAAATTGGGTAAAGATGACACACAACCTAACTGCTGCCACATGGGATTCATTTATATAAGGTAAAATGTATTATTCTGAAAATAGCACACACTTGTTCAAATAAAACTTTCTGAAAGGGCTGTCGGAGGAAGAAATGGAAAATGGTTACTGGTGAATGATTGGTTTAGTCTGGGAGACATTTGTTTTTGTTTACAAAAACAAAAAAAAAATTAATAGGTATCGATTGAAAGTGTGTGATATAAGCCTTACTCTTATGTTTTGTGTGCACTGGCCGCTCTGTTTTACATGTTGAATTTGATAATAAAAAAATATACATGCACCGATGTTGCATGAAAATTGCATGAATGAATTGTGGTAGGTGGCTGCTCTAGTATATGCACTATCAGCACCAGCATTGCGTGCAAAAGAGTCTTTATGCAATAATTATTGTACAACACACTAAAAAGCCTGCTTTAGAAATAAGACATATGTAAGATTTGATACATATAAGATGCATTTTATGTTGGAAAATAATATTTAATATCTAGATAAAAATAGGTTAGAATGTGTGCTACCTGAAGAAAAGATTAGCAATAATTCGCTTCTGTTTGATCTTCATTATTCATTAGATAAAATTATCATTTGCGTATAAATAATGCAGTTAGCAATTAAATAAGCCATTATCGAAGAAAAACTATATCATAAATAAATGAGTGCAATAAAATATTCATTCTATTTAACGTGTAGTTTCGAATACCAACTTTCCTCCCTTGCACTTTTCGCATTGATTCGGCATTTAATTTGTTAAACCTTTTTGTGACTACGTTTTTCTGTGAGAGATTTATAAAGATTAAACTACATATTTTTCGTTGGTATCGTAGTAGTGTTTGCTGTTTCCGTAGAATGACCATAAATGTTAATTTTATGTATTTCTTGCGTTTTTACAGCCGTCTGGGTCAAACATCATCAGTATCAACTTCTTCCGTTTGTTCCGTGTCATGAGGCTGGTCAAACTGCTAAGTCGTGGCGAAGGGATACGAACTCTGCTGTGGACTTTCATAAAGTCTTTCCAGGTGGGAACATTGTATAAACATTTTCCTTGGTTTAATTGACTGATTTTTACAGTTTCAACCGAACCGCAAACTTAATATTGCGATGTCATTTGAAGCCTGAACCAATAGCATATGTAACTGGATTTTCAGTGTTCTAAACAAATAACTGTCGCTTGGGCTCAAATGCTCATGAAAAAGGTCTTTTTGGCCCATTAATCGAACATAAACATTTTTACATGAACTTCAGTATTTCCGATTTTTGGGAATTAAACTAATTTCTCACAAGTAGGTGGTGTTGTTAAAGTCGACAGAGCAGATTTGCAACTATTAATTGTGATGTGGAAAAAAAAACACAAACCTAAATATAGCGTTGTATTATCATATTTATAGTATATAAAGCTGAAGTAAGGTTTATGAAAACAGAAACAAAAGGTTCTGTCTGTTTTTCATTTAATTTACATTTCCATCGTATTAAAATAAGTGTTTTTTATCTTTTGGCAGGCTTTACCCTATGTCGCACTTCTCATCGTGATGTTGTTCTTCGTGTATGCTGTCATTGGCATGCAGGTGCGATTTGATTATTTGTGTAATTAAGCCTAGAATGCTGTTTATAAAATAGCAAAGGTGTAATTTTTAAATGTGAAAATGCTGATAAAAGTGAAAGAATATAAGAAGTAGTTTAAAGAATATTATTTCAGATTAGCGTTTGACAGGCTATTTCACGAAACGCAAGGAAATATATGAGAAGAGAATGTTTTAAACTGATTTTAGTTGGCCCAAGAAATTAAACTGTATGTGACACTGTGTAGCACTATGTATGTAGCACTGATTCAGAACAAAAACAAGATTTTGTGTATATTTGCAACTATAAATTCATAGGAAAACAGTGTATACGTCAGTTCGAGTCACTGAATGAATGTATAGTAAGAGTTGTTTATGATGTTTATAATTAATAAATGTTACAGTATTACACCTAACAACGAGAACTATTGTTCTTAAACAATGTACATGTTGGCATTTATTATAATTTATGAAGGAAATCATTTTGATTAGTTAAATATCTTCCATACGTGTCAGCTTCATACAGTAGTGTGTGTTTTATAGGTATTTGGCAAAATTGCCAAGGACATTGAAACTCCTATACACCGAAACAACCATTTTCAAAATTTCATACAAGTGACACAGATTTTGTTCAGGTAACTTGGGAATGGACACCAACCCCCAGCCGGATACCTCACTATAACACCCACGACCAGATTTGCTTTCTTATATTTGCCTTTAATCGTGCATGGCCTTTTAAAGTTGAATTAAAAGGTCAGGGAGTATGTAGTAATTTTTTAAAGCGTAAATACAGTAATCTCTTATACGTTTCACCCAAATGAAAACCTCTTTTTTTTTTTTTTTAAAAATCTGTCCTTTTTGAGAGGTAACGGAGGAGACTACGGTCGCCGTTATCTATTTGCTTATTGTATCTTTTGTCAAAAGCTCCGAAAATAAGAAGTAAGAGAATCCTGTTTTGGGTGATACATCAATTTGTTTGATTTTTATGAAAAAGTGAGAAAAAAAAACACAGATTAATGGCAAATTTAAAGAAAGGCTTTGTATTTCAACTGAATATAAGCTATAAACGCAGATACATTGAAAATGTTCTTTGTGTTGTATGGTTTATATCACTGAAATATGTGTTATTTTTACCAATTATGATCCACTTCATTACCTAATAATGACGTTTTACTACATAGTTTTATTGTTATTTGTTTAATACTTTTATTTTATATCTGCTTCTGATGCGTATGCAAAGCTTAATTGTAGGAAGGATAATTTTTGTGGCTCACTTATCAGCTTTATGCATTGAGGTTTATATCAGCAAATGATGAAAAAATTACTTAAAGGATTTCCTTTGACTAATTCGTATTGCCTCAGTTTGAACAAAATATCCATGGCAAATTATTTCTTCACGTACAACGTTCCTGCTTGAGCAATTCTTTTGTGCTGTTTTAAGTGTAGGTTAATTGCAGGGAAAACGTGCATGTTTCAATATTAAGCTGCTTTCTTTTGAGATCTGTTTATTTTTTTTTTCAACTTTACGCCTTGTCACAACGGTCACAGCAACAATTCACTTTGTGTTTGCATGCGTTGCTATAGTCAGCCGCTTACGCAATACATTATAAAATAACCACGAACAGACAGGTATAAACGTGAAACATGAAAAGGTAAACTGGATTCGAGGTATAAGAATTTGTCGTCGGTCATATTCGGTTTTGCAGTTCTTTCGCAGTAAATGACTTGTTTTTCAACAGATTGGGATTGCAAACTCTTAGGTTTTATGCAGTATGAAGGCGTGGTTATTAATTTGAATCACATGAGAACTTAAGTTTTTAACTCCAGAGGGAAAACAGTTTCGCAACAGATAGAGTTTTTTTCTCTTTCAGTGAAATGCAAAGTACAGTCGGACCCGCTTAATATGAACACGGTTAATATGAAGTTCGCGTGATATGAAGTGATTTGCTTGGTCCCAATGTAGAATGCCTTGGTTTCTATGGACAGAAGTTCACATAACATGAACACGTCTAATATGAAGTTCACGTAATATGAAGTCCAGCATAAGGTCCCATGGGCTACATTTACTTCATAATGTGTTCGCGTAATATGAACTACATAAAAGGCCAAGAACAAAAACACAAAGAATCAAATACACAGTACACTTTGAGTAAGTGTCAACACTGAATGCTGTTGTTTATAAAAGGTATTATGTGTGGGCGATCACAAAAGGGTAGCAATTGCACTTTGGCAGTCTTTAAGCAGATAAAACAGTCGTTTGATTCAAAGCTATAGCGTACCAATACCGTAATCAAACACTCGGGTATTTCATTGTAAAGTTCGTGTAATATGAAGTTCGCGTAATATGAAGTATTTTGCCCGGTCCCGACGACTTCATATTACGCGGGTCCGACTGTAGTTTTTTTTTTGTAAGCAGGAAGTGAGAACTGATCAGTTTTTTCCCCCAAGATATTTTTGTGCTCTATTTGCAATACTTAAGAAATTGTGGGTTTTGCAACTTTCAATGGTTCTGACGCTGAAAGTGTAAGTTTGAAACCATTTTGGTTGTCAGTGTTGAATCTGCTGTTTATTGGAATGGGATTTCCAGCGTATTATGGTCGTGCGGATAGTTGTTAAAACGTCAGACTCGATTTATATCCACACTTTTCTTTTTGCACTAAAACTTCAACCATGAAACTATGTATGTAGCATTAACTCTTAATCAATTTTACTTATTCCTTTATTTTTTTGTATATATTTATCTAACGGGATTGATTGAAAGTCTTTGGGGTTAATTTAACTAACAAAATCACCATAATAACTCCCTTACACCAGCTGCCCAATAACATTTCAAATCCCATGTATGATACATCTCCGAACAGGATCAGACGTTTTAAGTGTGTCCCCGTTGACTAATGGTTGCACCCATAAAATTAACAATGTTTCAGGTGTTTGGTAGAATTGCTTTGAATGACAAAACTCAAATTCACCGGAATAACAACTTCCAGACATATTTTCAAGCTGTATTGGTGCTATTCAGGTAATTTGCCAGTGACATATCCAACTCGTAATTGTAAATTATTTATCTAACATGTGAACGGTGTGAGAAAATAAGTCCACAGTGTACAAATAGTGTAAATACACACTGTCGTCATCATGATAGAAAATGGGATGAATTATACTTTTATAGTATATGTGGTTTCCCAAAGCCGGAGGATCTGCATAGTAAGACAATGTCTTATTACTCCATAACTAGTCATATACTCTGCACTGGTTTCTTATATATATATTTTTTAATTCGTGAAGGCTTTGTCTTGCTCCTTTTTGTAATGCATTTGTATCCACTTCTATTTTTGCCAAATTTTAGTTACATTTGGAAACACAAGTGCTTTTGTAATTTAGTTGGTATTCAGTTTTGAAGCATACCTTCCCACCGCTCAATTTATGTCACTTTTTTTATTATTTTGCATGTGTATTTATTCGCAGCAGTGAGATTAGTATTAAAGCAAGTGCTAATATAGCTCCAATATTCTAAAGATTGAACATTAAAGAATTTGTTTGCTAAGTTTAGAAAATATTATTGCCTATTTTACGTGACAGTTATCTAGATTATACTTATAAATGCGTGTTAGAGAGCATTTTGCAATAAAAATTTAATGTCAGATGTTTCCATAATTTCTAAAATTATAATCAAAGTTCTATATTTACAGTTTAATTTCAATAGCAAAAATTATGATTTCAAAACCGGACTGATGAATACTACAATAAACATCTTTTAGTATGTTGTTCTTCTACGAAACTGCAAATAAAAGCTTTGAGAAGTCTCATTTTTCTGAGAACATGCCTTTATTATAGAGCTCTATTCTTGATGGAGCCATGTCTTTTTCATTTTCATATTCTGTAAAGAGCCTGGTGCAAATATGAAAGAAAACAGTTGCAGTTTTTTTAGCAGGACAGTGTTTTTATAGTAAAGTGATCAAGCACATGTTTTGTATAGATCTTACTTACAATCAGTTTTAGGCAGACTTTTAAAATGTCTGTTCCTTTGTTTTATTAAGTGATCATTGTCCTAAAGTGATTTTCGAAGGTATTTGGTAATCTGTTTTTTTTTTTTTGGAAATCAATTGAAGACACTTCATACTGGCTTACCGCAAATCTTTTTTTTTTTGTCAAGATTGATAAAATTGTCATAACCAATGTGCCACTGTAAACAGAACCGCTTTTGTACAACATTTGTAGTAAGTAATGAACGCGCCATAAGGTGAGCGATCTGTTTCAAGGTCTGCGACGGGCGAGGCGTGGCAAGAGATCATGATGGCCTGTAGCGACAGGGATGACGTGATGTGTGACCCGCGGGCAGACGACACGGGCGACGGCAGATGCGGCACAGACTTTGCCTTCCCTTACTTCATATCATTCTACGTTCTTTGCTCATTTCTTGTACGTGTTTGCAGCCGATGATTTTTTTAGGGAGTTTGAGACGCTTGTACATGAGTAATGCAACTACAGTAGTATTTCTTACCTTCTTTTGACAGTTTTAATTTCAATTAATTTACATCATTATAGGACTTCATAGACCATGTCGTTTTTTTAGCAAACAACATACGACAATGTAAAAGTACCATTCGAAGTACATTGAAATTGTCCCAATGTTTAATTGCCATCTCGCGCTTCGTTATCCGGGCTGGCAACGCGTTAACATGTCAAAATAAGTCAATAAATTAAGTGACTATATATTTATATACTTTATGCAGATCATCAATCTATTTGTGGCTGTCATCATGGACAATTTTGATTACCTCACCCGTGATTGGTCGATTTTGGGACCCCATCATCTGGATGAGTTTGTAAGGCTCTGGTCCGAGTACGACCCAGAAGCCAAGTAAGTTCACAGTCAAAAGGTGTTACAATGTTACACAAATGATGTTATAACACTTTATGAATAGGTGATTAATAATAAAAAGCATTCCCAATATATTTAGAAATTTTTGGGTTCGCAAACAAGCTCCAATGGTCAAATTATTTTGGTCACTATATCGCCCGTTTTAAAATATGTTGGGTAGAAAGTACGTCTTAGGCGCGTTATTTACTTAGTAATTATGTCTCCCCGACCAAGGGGAGACATATAGTGTTTGTACGTTCTGTGTGTGTGTATGTGTGTACGTGTGTGTGTGTGTGTGTGGGTGTGTGTGTCAGTCTGTTGTGAACAAAGTGTTGTGTGCAAGATATCTCGAGAACGAAACGTCCGATCGACTTCAAACTTGATCGATTTATCCCTTGGTTAGGTCGGACGGTTCTATCAACTTTTGACGTACGTCACTTGATTAGGGCAGGCGTATGACGTCATTACGTAAAAATCTTGTGTGCGAAATTTCTCTGCCGCTGAACATCGGAGAAAGTTGAAACTTGGTGGGATTGTTGCTTGGTAGGTCCGAAAGACTCTACAGAATTTTTTCGCGAGTAGAACGAACGAATGCGGCGTATGACGTCATCACGTAAAATATGCATGTATTTTGAACAAGATCTTGTGTACAAAATATCTCGATAACGGAAAGTCCTATCGACTTCAAATTTTATATGAACATTCCTTGGGTCAGTCGGACGGTTCTATCAACTTTTCACGTGTGTCACATGATTAGGGCGGGCGTATGACGTCATTGCGTAAAAATCTTGTGTGCGAAATTTCTCAGCTGCTGAACATCGGAGAAAGTTGAAACTTGGTGGGATTGTTGCTTGATAGGTCCGAAAGAATCTACAGAATTTTTTCGCGAGTAGAACGAACGAATGCGGCGTATGACGTCATCACGTAAAATATGTATATATTTGGAACAAGATCTTGTGTACAAAATATCTCGATAACGGAAAGTCCTATCGACTTCAAATTTTGTATGAAAATGCCTTGGGTCAGTCGGACGGTTCTGTCAACTTTTCACGCATGTCACGTGATTAGGGCAGGTGTATGACGTCATCATGTAAAATATGTATATATTATAAACAAGTTCTTGTGTGCAAAATATATCGATAACGAAAAGTCCTATCGACATCAAATTTTATATGGATATTTCATGAGTCAGTCGGACGGTTCTGTCAACTTTTCACGCATGTCACGTAATTAGGGCATTTGTATGACGTCATCACGTAAAAATCTTGTGTGCGAAATTTCTCAGCTGCTTAACATTGGAGAAAGTTGAAACTTGGTGGGATTATTGTTTGATAGGTCCGAAAGAAACTTTAAATTTTTTTCGCGAGTAGAACGAACGAGTGCCACGTGTGACGTCATCGCGTAAAATATGTGTATATTTAGAACCAGATCTTGTATGCATAATATCTCTATAACGGAAAGTCATTTCGACTTAAAATTTTATATGGATATTCTCTGGTTCAGTCAGACGACTGTTTCAACTTTTGACTGGAAAAAAATTATGTGTTCTTAAGCAAAATTTCTCGACATCGAAAGTCGGATCGACTTTAAATTTGGTGTAGTTATTCCTCGGATAAGTCGCACGGTTTTGGTTAAACATTAATAAACTCGTGTAGAAAATCAAGAAAGGTGCATAACGTCAACACTGCTCCCCCCCCCCCCCCGCCTCCCCATTTTTTGGCTCCTTTGTTATCTAAGCATAGGTGTTATCTACGCTGGGGATTTCAGAAGATTCTCGAGTGCTCCTGCATTCTTTAGAAAGCTTCAAAACAGTGACAGCATTACTGTCGGTCCATTGCTATTTGTTAGTGCCTGAAATTAAGCTTTTTGTGCGTTTCTCATCTACGGCTGTTATGTAACATGTCACTCAGTCAAGGGTCAGTGTCAGTTGTGGTGCATGATGGAGTCGTTATCTTCGAGGTCATGGAATGCTATAGGTCTTAGCAGGTCTAGCTATTGATTTTTGTTTCGCGCATACTTGATTCGGTTGCCAAGGTGTTCTATATATAGGAGCTATTTTGTATCGATTGGCATTGTTTGCGGAAGCGGTCATCTGACATCTTGTGTTATGAGAAGCAGCTCACCATTTTGGCACCGAAATGCACCCCCCCCCCTCTCCCACCGAGGTGCGTCATCTGATGCGCAGTTATGAAGAATGCCTTTCTAGTGCTATTTGGCCTATGGGAATGTGCGAAGACAAGGTAGTATATCATGGCTATAACTACAATTAGGATACAGACCGTTACCGTTGCCTTGGGTGAAAGGGTTAGAATTGTGTTTATAGTTGGACCTACATTAAATAGCTGGGGGGGGGGGGGGGGGACGTGTGGAGGATGATGGTTAGCAAAAAAAAAAAAACCGACCGCCTTCAAGACCTGGATAAAAAGTAAGACCCGTTTGTCGTGACCCCTTCCAGATTCGGGTAAAAAGACGTACGATAAAACCTGCCTGTCTTCACCAACTTCCAGACCCGGATAGAAAATGTAGCGTACAGCAAAACTACTATAGTGACCAACTTCAGATCTGGATAAGAAGGGCCTGCAGTAAAACCCGTTTTAGCGACCACCTTCCAGATTCGAATGAAAAAAGACGTCCATTTATATGTTTTAGTGACCACCATCTGTTTGGTTTAGTTTGAGTTCTTTTACAATGAATTAAGGTTATGTTTGCAGAAATGAATATTTTATTTCAGTAATTAAAAAAAACAGGATTTTTTTTTGGGGGGGGGGGGATCATGGGTTTGGTCGGGGAGACATTTGTTTTTGTTTACAAAAACAAAAAACTAAGTAGGTATCGACTGAAAGTGTATAACATAAGCCTGTACTCCTTTGTTTTGTGTGCACTGGCCGCTCTAGTTTATTTCATGGGTAAAAGAAAAAAATAATTTAATGAAAAGCGAAAAAATAACGGACCAGGTTGCTTCTTACAACAGAGTCCTCACGGTCACCACCGGGTCTAAAATGTGGTATTCAGTGTGAACTGTTCAGATAACAGCATGGAGGTCTAGGGAGTTACAAGACAAAGATATTGCATTAGAAATAGTATTTTTTGGTACCACACTAAAGTAAAATATTCAATCCATAACCCGAAAAACTGTTGAACTGTCGAATCCTATCAGTTACCTAAATTGACTTTACAAGGAATTATTTGGTATCGTAATGTGCCGTCGTCGTTAATGTTTAAAGGAGACTATAATTCTCAATGAATTTGGTTCTTTGAACCGATAGCCCACCACAATATACAATAAAATTGACGTCTTAAAACCGATTTTTTACTGATAAAAATGTGCAAAAAATTTGAATAGGAGGATGTCTTTAGGTTTTGCATTGCCATACTTGCCGAACAGGAACGTTATTCGTATCTTGAATTGATAATACAATATTTTTCCATTGATTTATTTTCTTTTTAGGGGAAGAATAAAACATCTTGACGTTGTAACTTTGCTCAGAAAAATATCACCGCCTTTAGGATTTGGCAAGCTGTGTCCTCACAGAGTCGCCTGTAAGGTGAGGAGCATCATAGAACACCTGTGTTTGTAACCCATTGAAGACTAAACATAATTTTGAACTGTGGTTGTTTTAAAGCTTTATAATGATTTAAATCAATTTATTTGATGAAGTTTTGTTTTGCCAGAAGCAATAGTGACAAGTACAGGAAAGTAAACTCGTTACTGCGTATTATTTCAATACTGTTGCTGCTATGACAGTGAAAAATGGAATGTGATACCTTTCTATTTTCATGGTATTGTTTTTTTTATGTGGACTGGGATATCATGATTTCACTATACTTTTGCAGAGACTAGTGTCGATGAATATGCCACTAAATAGTGATGGTACTGTGATGTTTAATGCCACCCTGTTTGCCTTGTGTAGAACCTCGCTAAGAATCAAAACGGAAGGTAATTTTGATGTCATAGAGTTTCTGTATAATTTTGTTTTCAGTACAAAAGTTTCAACGCTCACAAAGAAAATAAACATAAAAACATTAAAATACCAACAGATTGATTGAAAAATACCTTGTCTTAATGTTGTGTTATTTACAGGTAACATAGACCAAGCGAATGAAGAGCTTCGAGCGGTTATCAAAAAGATCTGGAAACGGACCAGTCCTAAGTTACTGGACCAGGTCGTCCCACCTGCCGGTAGTAAGTTTTGTCTCTTTTATAGTTCAGTGTTTCTCAGATGGATTCCAGGTATTTCATAGAAGTTATTTCAAATAGTAAAGATACGTTATCAAGGACAATGGTTCAACTTTAAGGGAAAAAAAGTTATTATTTTCTGATTGTTTGTTGTGTGCAATTCTTATGCAGTAACGAACTTCTTTGGCTTTGGCTTTTAATTCATGAGTCTGTGCGAAACTAAATATTTTTTTTTTAGTTTTAAGACTTAAGACTTTTACACACAAACCATAAGGCACAGAAATAATACACTGTGAGGTTAATACTTGATGAGGAAAACAGAGTTGAAGACATAACATTTTGTCTTTACTGTTTTTCTTTCATAGTAATTATGATTGCAAAAACCAGTTTTGGAGAAAATTACCAGATCAAATGTACTTAGTATAACTGGATTCGAGTTGTTTGAAATACATCTATCTCTTATGGCGAAATATATATTGTGCTTAAACTGTTTTATTTGGCTTCTGTGTGGTTCGTTTTTTTTTTTTTTTTTTTTTTTTTTTGTAAATTTATGGGCGTAAAATAATCAAGATACTCTTTGAATGCACGCAGTGGTTTAGAACTAATTTTGCCTCCTAAACAATTGGACATGTTGTAAATAAAACCACCCTATGCTGTAAACGATAGAGCGTCAGTTATGAAGAAATTGAACACCAGCTGACTTCTTTAAGAGCGTGAAGGTCATGTTTTTATCCTGAATGATGGAGTATTAACGTCCGCCATGCGAAGATATTAAAGCGGGATTTTTAGCATATAGTTGAAAGTAAATTATTTATGCGTCGATAAAAACTTGTTCGGCTGATATGTATAATAAGCATTCGACAGTGCTAAATCCTCAAATAAAACATCTTTGTCCACTTGAATCCAAGACTAAGCCTAAAAAGGGAAATTCCTGTAAATGATCGGCTGGTTTAGTTTTAAGAATTAGATATTCTTTAGATCAGCAAATGCTCGTATAATTTCAAAGAATGTCAACTCGTCGACAACGTAAAAAGAGCGTTGTTTTTATTCACGATAAGAGGATAACCGCCACTCGGACAATTAGTATCAACCTTTTGCAGTCATGTAGCAACTGGTGCGCAGCAATTGCCCAGGCGGCAAAAATTATAGGCAGATTGGTGTTGTGAATGATCAAGTAACCAGTGTGCTTTACGCTCAGTTTAGCATTATCATTGTATGCTCCTAAAACGTATGATTCTTTTGTCTTCTTAAAGCATGGTACTCGAATAGTTGAAATGTGCATGTCCTCGTAACTGATAATAACATGAGTTGACGTTTTGGTGCTTTATATTTAACGTCCTGTTTTTGAATTATGCATGCGTATTGCAAATCAAATCTTCTATGGTCTTTTTTCGCAGCAGATCGTTTGATATAACTTATTTCAATGTTATTTTGTCTTACTGACAGTAACTCCTGAACTTCTATGTTTTATCGAATCCATCTTGGAATCACTGGACTAAAATAAATAGATTTAGATTGAAATAATATGCATTTGCTCGGAAGGCAGAATTACCATGCAGCGAGATTTTACATTCAACCTGTTGATCTATGTTTAACCACTTGTCATGTTTTAGTTGATCTAGTTTGCTTTTGATGAGAAAGTTGAAGGACGTCCTTGCTGTTTACTGATGCGGAAGGTTACATCATACCGTATATCATTAATCTCGATCAGTACAATTAACAATGATTGTTTTTTTATGTCTAATCCACATGGTTAAATTTGTCTTACCAACGTATCTCAGCCCAGTTTAAGTGTGATTATTAAAAAACCCGACATTAATTGTTAATACGAGTTAAAAAGTGAAACGAGGTATCTCAAGTCCGAGCTGTTAACATATTTTTGATCACCTATCCCGCTCTATCTTAAACCAAAAGTTGTATGGCATTCTCTTACTATAGTAATTTCTTCTTCTTTTTTTTTTTTTTTTTTGGATGATATTGGCATATTTCTCCCTTTGCATCACTTTTAATTAAAATTCTATTACATAATAAAAATATTGGTCAGAATGCTTCATTTCCATGGAATTTATTTATTTATTTTTATGTTCTTATTTATTTAGCAATGAACTACAGGCATTTTTTTAATAAAGCTACAGCTTCTCTTTCTTCAGTAGATACAAGAATATATTTGTTTGTATTAGTTTTGTGCAAGTCATCGTGTTTTAAACTTTATAAATGAAAAAAGTACGGACGCCGTTATAAATTGATTTAATTTTTATTATATTTTATTGTTAAAAATAATTTTTAAGATATTTAGCTCAATCAGTATGCTTACTACTTTCATGTGTGTTTTTGGTTTATGTAAAAAATGCGTATTTTTGGTTTATGTAAAAAAATCAAGAAAGTTAAAAGTAGTGTAATTTAGTCAGCTACTAATGACGAAAACTAAATCTTTTTCACTTTATAGGGGATGATGATGTGACCGTTGGTAAATTCTATGCAACCTTCCTGATACAAGATTACTTCAGAAGGTTTAAGAAGCGAAAAGAGCAGGTGGCAAAGATGCACCAACTGGGCCATGAACACACCAACGCCTTGCAGGTCTGTGGTTACACAATAAATGTTCCATGTTAATATTTAGGTTTTAATGAATTGCTCGTAAAAAAAAAGACGGAAGTCGAAAGGATAGACGCTGGAAAGTGTGCTATGAAAACCAATGTGGTGATATTGTAATTTTTTTCGGTATTTAAACCCTGCTGTTTTCAGTAAATTTTGTAATAATTGTCGTTTCGGTAGTTGTTGATGTTGTGACAATTTTGGTTTATATAAAAAAATCAAGAAAGTTAAAAGTCTAAAATAAAGCAGAAGGAGCATAGATGAACATTACTGTAAAAACAACAGATTTAAACAAGTGGCAGTGTGTGTGGTATGTTTGTGTTTGAAGCGACTAAGAGGGTGGAAGCGAATTGGTTTCGGTTGAAGAGTCTTTTTTTTCATGACTTCCTTTTCATTCGGAACGTTGTCCTTGCCTTACAACCTAAGCTTTTTCCGAGTCCAAACTAGACCAGTGCTACATGGTAGTATTTCCCGAGCGCTGTGGCCCGATAATTGCTTTGCATAATGACATATTTTGATTCAGTTTTTTTTTTAAAGTTTCCCATATAATAAGTGGTTTCGATTTATGTTAAGCAAATTTTGGTTAATGATTAAAAGTGCAATGTTCTTTTCTCTCGGGTAGACAATTATCATGTGATATCTTTTGTTGCGGAAAGTAACTTCCCTGCTGTTTTAGAATTAGTTGTGTAGCTACAGTGTACCCATAGTTTCCGCCTTCTTTCGAAATTTTGTCGTTGACATGGGCATTGCAAGTATTGCGCCCAGTTCGTTCTACGGACAGCAGTAAAGTGGTGGCCTTGAGAGGATTCTTACAACATTTCTTTTTCTTCGGAGTGCAACTGCAAAGTGGAAAGATAAATGGCATATCATTTTCCATAATTGTAAGTATAGATTGAGGAGTAATTCGAAAGATGGAAAGACTAATTCCCTCATGAGAAGCTACAATACGAGCCGAGAATAAAACTCTTGGAATACCAAGAGCCATTAAGTCGACCAGAACAAAACTGTAACGGACAGTCTTTACAAAATGGGTCACGGACTACAAGGCAGATCCAAGGAGACGTGAACACTTTGCTGCTGTATCGGTATAAGCTTATTCCTTCCTTGGTATATAGGCGGGTCTAAGAGCTGTGCATGACCTAGGCCCAGAAATACGTCGTGCCATATCGGGCAATCTCGAAGAAGACGATTTCCCAACGAAAGACCTCGAAGAACCTATGCATAGGGTAACTAAGGCATTAAGTTGTGTTCTCCTTTCTGCTTATTTTGAGTTTAGTTTTAGTTTTCCGAATGCATTTTTTTTTGTATTGTGGTGCTTTTAATTTAAGCCAGCATGATGCCTCGGCTGAATGAGCGAGTATGTGTGTTTTACTTGACGGTCTTCGAGCATGTGTATTTAAGCTTGCGTACTTGACATGGTAGAAATGTGGACTTTACGTCAGGGTCTGTGCACTTTGTTGAAGAGAATTTGCATTTTATTTAGAAATAGTATTTTGCAATTCTTTCTGAACATGAAATATTACTTCAGTTGTGAAACTTCTATGTAGATACATATGCCTTCCTTTAAATTTTTTATTTAAATATTACACTTCACGTTTCGTTTTGTTCATTTACCATGTCTTGTAAGAACACCTTTACATACATACTTACGCATATCTTCAGAATCTTCTTTAAACACTTATTCTATTCATTAATCATGCCATTTCTGCAACACTTTTTATTAGCCCAGGTGGCCAAAGGCCCCATCGTGTGGGGCCTCTGTCGTCCGTCCAAAACAACGGTAAATAACGAAAAAATGTTGGCTTGTGTGATTCTAAACTGTACAGAAAGTTGTGCAGAGTGCGCTGCATGATTTTGTGATTAATTGTTTGAAGTGCAATTTTTGACGAATATTTAACCAAAACTTTGAAATTGTCTTACACGTTAGTACATTTGAAACTTTTTGCAATAGCTCATACAGTTTTGATACAATCAACTTCAAAATGGTATAGCCACTTTTCTTCTGGAAAACAGCGTGCGCTGTGAAATTTTTGTTATGACATGATGTAAAAAAAATGCCCGTTCGCCCGTCTGTAAATTTTTTTTTTTTTTTTTTTTTTTTTGCTACTTCTCTTTCAGTTTTCATCGATAGCAGTAAAATTTTATGAAGTATGGCCCACTTAGGAGGACAAATGCTCATTATTTTATTTTTGCATTCGCCAGTTTCCACCAACTTGGTGAACACAGCACAACCTTTGCCAAAAAAAGCTACTTCCTCCTACAGATTTTGTTAATTTTGCTCACAATTTTGTGTGAATCGCGGGTAAGAAAAAGTCATCAAGCCGATTTTTAGTGAAATTGCGAGTTAGCAAAATTTCAACGTTCGCCAAATTTTCGCCAAAAATAGCTTTGCGCTATATTTTTAGGCGCTTTGGTGGCCAAATTTTTTCATTATGTTAAATTTTACATTTTTTATGAATTTGAAAGATGTGGATTGAGTTGAGAGCTAATCGGAGTTTTATGCAAATTAGATTTAACAAGGCATACCTTGGCTGAAAACAGTCACATGGTACATGGCTGCTTAAAGCTATTAAGATGGCAGCGCCCATGTAGATGGAAAAGGCTATGCTTATGAAAGGCATTGCAAGAAAGAAATATTAACTAAATATTACAGATGGACACTTTGTCAAATGGGTAAAAAATGACACATTTTGTATCGAGACTTTGTGCATCCATGTTGTCAAAAACGATAAGGCTAAGTCTTCTGAAATTTTACACAGTGAAAATGAAAAAAATCGAGACTTAGAGTTGTGTCCGTGCATATTCTCAAAAGCAATATAGCCCAGTCTTTTGAAACAATAAATATATACATATCGTCGTTTTATTTTTAATGGACCAAAAAGTAACGAGTCTACCCTTTGTGAAATATGATAAAAAGTTATGATTATGTACTGAGACTTTTGGAGTTTTGTTCAGGTAAGTTCTCAGTTTTTAAAGCGGCCAAAAATGGACGCAGTGGCACTTAGTCAAGAGCTGATAAAATTTTAAACATTTTTTGTCGAACCTTGGAATTTTGTGTATACAAGTTCTCAAAAATTATTAGGCCCAACCTTTTGAAACTTTACAGTGAATACATATATCCTGCATGTGTGCATTTTTTTCCTTTAAAAAAGAGAAAAAAAAACAAAAACAAACAAACAAAAAAAAACAGGCACATTGGCATGCATAGAGTAGGAGGCAATTGCGCGGAATTTCTTTCTTTCTGGCTCTTCTTTTTACTATTTCGTCATTTTTTCCTTTTTCCCCACTTGTTTCTGTAGCAAGTGCGTCCCAATACAGGGTTAATAGTTGCTGAACTTGACATTATATACGAAAAAAAAAAAAAAACAAACAAAAAAAAAAAAAAAAAAAAAAAACTACCTTTACACAGTTTAAAATATATATATTTCAGATGAGAATAACTTTTTTTTTTTTGAAGTTGGTGACCATTTCGGTGAACTTTTTTTTTTACTAATGATAAAAATTACACATTTGCTTCCAGACTAGGAGGCAGCTTTGCATTTTATTTAGCCATGTCGGAATAAACACAAGCTAGATTATGTAGTAGCAGTAAAATTTCCGCCAATTATCGGCCTCGTTCGTGTCTAATTACTCTGACGGCACCTCCGCACCGTCAGTTGACGGTCTTGTTAAAATTGGAATAAAAGTGGTAAATGCAGTGGCAGTTATATCACCGGCGTAGCAAAGTCATTACGCTTTGTCTTTTAAACAAATCAGCATTTGCTAACTGAAACAACAGTTTTAACGGTCCAGTTTTGATTGTTTTTTTAAAATGAAGTTGCTGCAGTGAATTCTTTTTTTTTCTAAATATTAAAATTTTATTGCAAATTTTGTCTAAGTAGCAGCAATTAAAGGAAATGTCGAAAATTTTAGTACTTTAAGACCGATGTTTCTTTAGCAGAATATATGGCCACATGAGCAACCAAATGGAATTATATGACTGAATTACAAGTGTATTATTCCCGCTGTATATTAACACACTAAAACGTGTTGTTGCATCTCTTTTGTACTTTGAAATTCAAGTACCGGTATGTGTATGTACAATGGAGTATTTCAAAGAGTTTCTTCTATTCTTATATTTTTAGTTATGTTTGTTCCCTATATTCTAATAAATCAATTTTTATTAATATTCTGAAAATGCCACAGAGACGCGCCGTTGCAGAATGGTCATACAGTGTTTTTATTTATTTATTTATTATGCATAGCTGACTTCG
The DNA here is from genome assembly GCA_949752745.1 of Protula sp. h YS-2021. Taxonomy (NCBI): domain Eukaryota; kingdom Metazoa; phylum Annelida; class Polychaeta; order Sabellida; family Serpulidae; genus Protula; species Protula sp. h YS-2021. Next base: position 62,224,258 of record OX457027.1, on the reverse strand, counting down.
CCGTTCTTTGATATTTTAGTAGCATGTTGGGTGCCCAATTAAAATTAATTTAAAGTATTTTAACTATTTCACTCCATTGTCAATTACATAGCTTGCACTCATTTAGTACATGCGCACTTCGTTGTTTGATATTCCTTGCCATTGTTTACGAGTACGTTAATTTCATTTGCAAAGACATGTTTTTTAATTAATTTCAAAACTCTTCTGGTGAACGCTTCTAAAAATATGCAGATCTACCTGGCTGCTAGGATTTTGTTTAACTCTGCTACTTGAGAAGAATGTTGTGACAGCAGTCTAGACCCTTATGTTTTACGGCCCTAACAGAGAAATCACAGCTTGTTTGGGACCGTAATGTCTGCACTCACAAAGACGCAAGCCAGAGCCGGTGGTAACCGCAGTAACTCACTGTTGATCAACCATACTCCCAACCATCCAAAGGTACTAAACTTGCATATAATTTTGTAGTGTAAAGCTTTTATTTTAAATTTGTGTTTTTGTATAAATGCTAGAATAAACTTAGTTTCGGTAATTATGAAAATACTTTTTGTCAAATTTAAAATCCAACTGCTTTTTGTTATTAAAAATGCAAATACGTGAACTGGTCAACGAAATTCACTTAAAAAATTTGATGCTCACGATTAATACGGATACTTGGCCACTTCTGGAGATGAAAATCTATTTCAGCAACGTTAGTGTATTGGTCTTTAGCGTCTGCTTAGATTTTTTATTTCCCGAAAACTACTGCACATTTGGTAATGAAGGACCGAAAAAAAATATGGCTTTTTGGTGAAGACTAATCTGGCCGAAGGCCATAAAATTGCTCTAAAGAAGGTTTTGATTTCGTCGGAAAGAAATTAAAATATTTGCATTTGCGTGTAGGATTTCTTTCCAAATAGCACAAACCAATACCTTTGCTTCATTTAGTTTTGAAGATAGATTTCAGTACTTGTGCAGTCTTATTCAGGCAAGGAAAAAAGTAGGAATTTTACAAGTTCATGCGTATGTTATTGTACTTGCTGTAACATTTCACGTTTGTATTCATTATGAACATTCAGATGTTTTTTGAAAGCAAATGGCCAAAGTGCAGTGTCATTAGATTGATTCTGATTTTGTCATTCATACACTTTATGATCAGATACACATGTGCACATTGTTATTATAGGGCTTTGCATCTGAATATATGCCACAGCTGTAAAAATGGTCTAGATCCTTAATCCTACATTTCTTTAAAAACGTTATGATGTAACATTGCCCCCTGAAATCAACAAAATTCACCGCAAACTGTCGCTCACAAACTACCCTGCTTTAAGAAAAATACTGATGGTGTTACAAAACATTTTTGCGAGGGTTAACTCAAAAATCGATTCAGTTGAAAATGTACTATCAGTTTGTGATCAAAATTTGATAAATTTTGTAGCTTGGTTTTTTATATCTCTGCGATTGTGTAAAAACACTTGTTTGCAATTTGTGTTTATGCATACTTTATATTAATCTTCAGGCTTCACCAACAAATTCAATCCAGGATGGACAGAAACCACCCTCGCAGCCATCTTCAAACGGCAAGGTGTCACCTGGAGGAGATTCCTTCCTTAATGTACAGTATCACAATGCCATGAACCAGGGCTCCTCACCAATGCATCTGTCGCCCATGTCGTCTCTTGATAACTCTCGAAGGATAAGCCGCGACAGGTATGTACGTAAAAACAAGCATGGAAATAACGCTGTTCTCCATTTGAGAACGGTAACAGTGCAGTTTATAGTATAATTTAGCTTTCTGTCTTTGTTTATTATCTTTTTTGTGACTAACATACCCATTGTTGGTAATATAACAAAACCAGATGGAGTTGAGACTTTATTTTACGTTCAATGAACTCTAAACACGATATCTTTTGAAATAAGAATTCTGAAGCAAATAACGAGCGAGATATTTTTTGGTAGGCTATACCAGAATAGGCAACCAGTAATTCAGAAATCACAGAAATCAGTAATACTTTTTTTCTTATAGCAAAGGGAGAACATAAGTTGAGGAATATAAATTCTTATCTTTTGGCGAAAGCAAAATAAAAATATTTAAAATTTGAGTGTACATATGGCTGTTTATTAAAATATCGGTAGTTCAGTATTGAATAACCTTTAGTTTTATTTTATTTTCGATTTTTTTATCTTTTTTCTATTTATAAGGCAAAAAATAATTAGTTTATATAGTCTGCAACATAAAATGATGAAGTAATGAAAAAATCGAGCTCTGTGACTTTCGATGTATCGGTAGTCTATTCCTGAATAGCCTACCAGAAAATGTGTGGTTTCTTATTTACTTCAGAATTCTTATTTTAAATAATACAATATTTCTAGTAGTATGTTGGAAGAACAACATGGTATCTTTGTAATTCCCTGTAGATACATTTCAATTTGGAATATTGGAATTCGGGTGTTTCTAGATCACCTAATGTAGAGACAATGAAAGAGGTGTTTAAAAATTTAGTTAAGTTTGAATTGAGCAGATATGTCATAAATATCCAAGGTACTTTTCTGTTCTCAGTTACTAAACTTACTAAACAGGAACAATCAGTACTTTTTAATATTTTGTGCACTTCGTACACGTTACAGTTAGCTATATTTGTAGCCACAGTTAGCTATATTTTTACCATATAATTTCTTATTTATAATCAAAATAATGGCACAGTTTCCATATACAAGACCATTAGTATCTGAGATCGAAAAATGAAAGAAGTACCGGTAACTGGTTTTGTGACAGTGAAGGTGTCAAAACTTAATATAAATAATGCAGTTTTGGAGGTTTATATGTAATCTGTGAAATTTGCCAGGGTCTAACACGTTTAAAGGTTAAAAAGTAGTTTATGTTTGTCCTGGCTATAATAGTTTGGAGAGTTGATGTCGGAGTTCATTTTGCTTTGCTTGTATGCAAGGCCTTTTAAAATATAGAACCTAGGATGTAGAATGTGTGAAATAACACATGGGATATCTACTTGAGTACACTTTCTTAGCTATAGAAGTATCGCCAAGCCAGATTTGTTCAGCAGAGTTTTAATTAGTTCATAGGTAAAACAGTGGAATGTGTTGATTGATAATTAAAAGAATTAGCTATTTGAGTTCAAGCTAAACCCTAAAATATATTTGCTGTTCCCCGGGTTCTGCTTTTTTACCCGCTAAAGCAAATTGTACGGTTACTTGCTTAATTCTGCAAACCAAACTAACTGCCTGCTTGCATCTACCAACCCTGCTTTATTCGACAACAGTACAATATCTGAGCAAGAAGTGTCGCCAATGATGTCGCCCCACGATACACGTAAAGCGTCGTATCTCAGCACAGAACTGTCTGAGCAACTAAGCTTTGACAGCCGCAGTGAACGCCTTGGCTCCATTGATGACGTACCACTTCGCTCGCTGCATGATAGCCCTGGAAGACCACAGTTAGGTGATCGCACACTCAGGAAAGGCCCTTTTATTTACAGAGAGTGAGTGCAATTCCCAGCTTTTTACCATTAATAAGTTTTGCTAAATATTGACAGTCCGTACTCACCTGTCCTGTATCACCTTACCTGTTGAAAGTACACGTATGTTATCCCATACAGCACTGTATTGTATTAGTTGTTACATAATGACTGTAACAATGACTGTTTGGTCGGGTAAACTTACTTTTGAGGTACGGATTAGATTCTGTTTGTGAAGCTTACTTGCGATTTCATTATGGTATATATATATATATATATATATATATATATATATATATATATATATATATATATATATATATATATATATATCATGTAATTTCAACTAAATGTGTAAAGCGTAATGAAGAACAGTCACAGCAAATAAAATATATTAATATATATTAGTCATCATGTTGACGCACTAATTTGTTGCAGTAAGTTCAAGTTCAGCTGCAGACTAGAATATACATTTTAAGAACTAACTGAGACAAAATTGTTCGCTCAAGCCCTTTTCCAATTCCAGTCACTTATAAATTTTAGAAGTGTTATAATGCAGGAAGAAATCAGAGCAAAAGGAGAACTTAAAATTATTACTCATGTGTTTACTCATGTGTTTCACGTGGATTGCTCAATGTAAATATGACCAGCTAGTTCTATTTAAACGTTTGCGGTTTACTTTCCTGCGACCGCCATTTTTCATGAATAAAGGGACCACAATTTCAGAACCTGTCTAAGCCCTCACACGTTATTTTCAAGTTTGACTTTCAAAATAAAACATTTCAACACATTAAATCAATAACACGCAATATTTTGAAGTTTCGTTGAAATAAATAAATTTAGTGGTAAACTATAAAACTTGCTTGAAAATCTGCTTGAAAACTCAGGCGGTGCGTAGCTACAGTTTCAGTTACCTGTTGAGTATAAAATTTCCAAAGGCACTGACAGTTTTGTGCACACACAGATAGTGAGTAATATTCTGGATTAGACTTAACTCTGTCTGTAGTTCATTATTTTGCCATAAAATGTGTATATTTTTATTACCATGACGCATCTTAAATCATAGTATGTTGATATCAAAATTATATAGTTTAACATGCGTTTTACACTCATATTCTAACTGTGTAGGTACGAGACGAAACCATACGAAACTGTCCCTCTTCTCCCAAATAGTGAAGGTGTAAGTAAGCGTTAAGTGGACCAAAATAGCATTGCTCGGATTGCCCAAGTCTCCCACCCTTTTCCACTTAAACTCAATTTCGCTTGCATGTTGTTGTTACGTATTAAGAGGAAAATTTCCGTTCTTGTCAATTTGTTGATACCCGCTTTTGACCAAGAATTGTTTTGCCCGCTATTCTCCATGGCTGCCCGACAAACGTTCTTTAGGAAGATACACTGGATTTGTCACAACAATTATTTTGTCATGTTTTGTTAGAATCATCTGTTTCTTGTTTCAGCTAAAACCTCTAGTGACAGTAACATCGGTGTTTTAACATGGCCTAATTTACGTTTGTCTTATAGTTTACCTCAAGAAGATAGTGATTATGAATGTGAACATACACCTCCTACCCCACCCCCGAGAAAAGCCCCAAAGAGGGGTGCTTCCCTTAAGCTCGCATGCATTGGTAAACAAGATAGTGATGAGAATCCACTAATGTTCAGGGGGATTGCAGGCCCTTTGAAACTGGCTCAAGCACAGGTAAGATCATTTCAGTTTAAAACGTTAAGCCTTTGAGTTGCAATTTATTAAGTTTCTCTTGCGGCAGTTTATTAAGTTTCTCCCAGAAGAAATCGAAACAAATTGGCGATATCTTTTTGAGAAGTAAATTGAACAAGGATCACTTGTGTTTGTAACCTCTAGAAGGTAGGCGTTTTTAGTGTCTCTTGGCTAAGTGAATACAACAGAATACCTTTACAGTTGAGACTTTTATGTTTAGAGGAGGTGGGGGAGGGAAATGTGGGTTAGCAGAAACAAAATTACCCTGATCGTTTCCCACCGCGTTCTTTTTAGGACTAGGAAATTTAATGTCAATCATTCTATATTATATAGTGTAGCTGCACCTGTACTGTGAAAAACCGATGCATGGATTAAATTTTTGAGATTATGAGATCTGAAAATAGTTGATTTTTGTTTACACACTGTAATTCTTTTGCCTGTAATACCACTAGGATGACTATGCATTTACGAACAAATTGATGCCTGAAGTTAAGGTAATACCTTTTGAAAAGAGCATTTTTTAACTAATGTAGATATCCCTTTCTTTGTTATATCCTACTAACACATTTTACTTACATGCCTTTATTTTGCAAGAGAGAATTGTAGAACTTATTATTGCAGTTTCTATCAGACGCATCATTTTTTTATTAAAGCGTTCAAGTTATGTGACCTTCTGACGAAATACCCTTTGTTTGGAAACTAAAGCTCACCTTTTAGTGCAATATAAATATAAATACACATATTGTATAATATTTAGGCCTGTGTTAATTACCACTTTTTCGTTTTATCTTTAACATTATGGTAGTGTTTATAAACGTTTTGCAAAATACTAATTTTAGATCATCGCTTATAAAGTGAACGATTCTCCCGGCACACTTGAACTTGGTTAGTGTAAATCAAGCGAAATTAAAGTGGTAAATATTTACAACATTAGGAGTAATTTGACTACTTAATATCTGGGTAAGAGGCCTTCGACATAGAAAAGGGTTATACGAATTGGTTTAGTTTTACTTCATTAAGTTTAGAATATTGATTAACTTTGTTGGCGTACAGTTTTAAGAGATGGTGTGACTGTCCTATGATAATCAATGGAATTAAGTTTGGTGGATATCAAAGCGAACAGAACAAATGTACTTGTGTTTGTCATTTCAAGCCATTTCTTCACATAATAATACCTGAAAAAAGTCTTATGCATGTATTCACATATTCCCGAAAATTTTGAAAACATGAGAATAAAATTTGATTTGTTCTTTTTATAATACCATTTGTATGACGTTTCTTTTAAGAAAAAAAACTTTTCCCTTCGCATGAGTTAACATGGTTATAAAACTGTCGTGTTAGTTACTCTGTTGGCATAAAATAGCAAGCCTTCAAGCAGATTTAGCATTACTTCTTAACAAATAAAAACCAGCTGAATTTTGCTTTTAAGTTATTGGTTAAAAAATAACACAGAGTATGCTATAAAATGAAAGACAGTGCATGAGGTGTATAGATAGATTAGGTTGGTCTTGGTGTCTTGGTAATTTGGGTAGAAGTCGATCAGATGCTCCTATTTAATCGCTTCTTTAGCCCCCAGCCAAATTTTGGCTGAGGACTGTTGCTATCGGTTAGTTCGTCCGTCCGTTAACATTTGGGGTGCTATATTTTGTACGCACCAAAACGTTAAGTTTCCGTTTATCGGATCGTTTTCAAATTTAACACAGTGAAAGAATATATATTAAAGGTGTGCAGCGTCAAAGTTTTGGTTTGATCGACCAAAAATTGTCGAAATTATGGCGATCTAAACTTAGGCAATTTTTCCTGTATTGTACTGTCATACAGGCGACTTTGTACGCGTCACTTCGACATGAACGCTTTGATATAAAGCTATGAAACCTTGCACAGTGAAAGAATATATATTGAAGATATGCAGCGTTAAGGTATCAGTTTGATCGACCAAAAATTGTTGAAATAACGGCCCTCTGAACTTAGGCAATTTTTATTGTATTGCTTTGTCATACATCACTTCGACATGAAGGCTTTGATATATGGCGTTGAACATAAAGGCGCTGGCTGGGGACTTTGCATCTCTGATGCCTATGCCTATGATAGACAAATTTGGCAAGCTTGAACCAGAAAATTATAAAGACCGATCCATTTTCATTTAAGGTTCTAATGGAATAAGAATAATTACATCTCGTGATGAGTTTTCGAGCGAGCATTTTCTCAATCAGTTGAGAAGAAGCAGACGTTAGTAATAAATAAATGTTTGGTCTTCCAACCATCCCTACAGTTAAAAACACTAGCATTAAATTTAGACGTTAACTGAAGTGATACTTAAAATTTAGGAACATCCTTTTGGTCTCGGAAGAAGCAGACACAGTAGTTGTGCGTTACTCCTGCGTTAAGTGTACGTGAGTATGAAAGCTATCTGATGGGCGTGTTAACTGCACATCATCCATTTGTAGGCAATGGCGGTGGCGGGAATCTCAGCGGACGGACGCCCTCGACAGCTAAAAATGCCGCAGCAGTCCCCTTACAGAGGCCCTAACCAAGGTAAATCATTGTCCCAAATGTTTATAATGGTTGAAACTTTATATTTTAAATATAAGTTAATTATATTTCTCAAAGTTGAAAATAAATTTTATTGTTATTCCTCTCTCTGAAACTGTGGTAGTACTTCTAATTGACGACCAATGAATGGCACGGTAGATATTACTCTATGGTTGGTTGGTCTTGCTAACCGTTCTTAAGATTTGTATAAATATACTGTATCTTGATGGAAAAGAGTCGGTAAACGCCGTTAATTTTTTTTTTTAATTCAGTCTATATTCGTTGCTAGCTGAAAACGATTTGAGAATCAAGTTCTGATGATATTCATTCTTGTTGTCATGTAATTTTGAGGGTCCGTCACGACGTTAGCTTGTTAATTCTTATCTTTACGGATTTCTGCTGTCTGTTATATAGAAAAATGCGACACGTAACTTGTTTCAATCTCTCTCACTCTTTCAAAATTCTTTCACTATTCAAATGTGTGATTTTCACTTCCGGTTCTTTACTGTAGTTTAATAAAAGAATAAATCGATCTATAGGTATGTGTGTTTTTGCAATTTTAAGCTCGCTAGCTTTATACTTCTTTCATCATGCGATTTTCTGGCAGATATTCCGGGTTCATTAAATGTTGTAGCTATGCCCTAAAATGTTTCTTGGATTATATATTTATATAAATCCTAAAATCTAACATTTAACTCCTTAAAACTGAATGCATTTCTAACCTGTAGGGTTGCTAATCAGTTTGAAGAAAGTTTGAATGATATTCGAACATTTTTATTCCTTAGAGAAGGAGGTCAATCTTTCTAATGTTTGCCCGCTTTTACACATTTTGTGTTTTGATTAATATGCAAATAACTATTATTCCGTAACGGCTTTTACTGTTTATTGCATTTTGACAGATTATAAAATATTTGTATTCTCTGAGTGGGTTTTTTTTGCATGCAAAAAAATGTTTTAGAAGATTTAACTGCAATGGAATCAAATCAGTATGAGCCCTTTGTAATCCATACAGGCAGATTCACCCATGCACAGGAATAATTATATCTCCCCAACCAAGGGGAGACATATAGTTTTTGTACGTTCTATGTTTGTGTGTGTGTGTCAGTATGTTGTGAACAAATGTTATGTGCAAGATATTTTAAAAAGGAAAGTCGAATACACTTCAAACTTGATCTATTTATTCCTTGATTAGGTCGGGCGATTCTGTCAAGTTTTGACGCATGGTACGTTATTGTCGCAGCCGAATGACGTAAAAAAAGCAAAAACTTGTGTGCGAAATTTCTCAACCGCTTAACATCGGAGAAAGTTCAAACTTGGTGGGAATGTTGCTTGGTAGGTCTGAAAGATTCTGTCAGATTTTGTCGCGAGAAGAACGAACGAGTGCAACAACGGGAAGTCGTATCGACTTCAAAGTTTTTATGGATGTTCCTTGGGTCAGTCGGTTCTATCAGCTTTTGACGAATGAAGCGAAGTAAAGAAAGGCGTATGACGCCATTACGTTAATATCTACGAATGAAGCGAAGTAAAGAAACGCGTATGACGTCATTACGTTAATATCTTGTATGTAAGGTTTCTCAGCCTCTGGTCATCGGAGAAAGTTCAAACTTGGTGGAATTTTTTACTTGTAGCTCCGAAAGATTTAGTGACCACAATCTATTTTTAATTTTGAATTTTTGACAATGAATTATGATCATCTTTGCAGAAATAAATTTTTATTTCAGTAATAAGAAAAAAGGAAACTGGTCATTGAGAACTTAAGGGTTTAGGCGGGGAGACATTTGTTTTTATGTACAAAAACAGGAAACTAAATAGATGTGGATTGAAAGAGTGTGATACAGCCTGTACTCTTATGTTTTGTTTGCACTGCCCGCTCTAGTTACATTCTCATTACTTCAGACTGGTCCAATTAGAACAGAGAAACTTTGAAGTTGAGTTGAGGGTTAAGCTGGGTTCTGCGAAAAAATATCCAGTAAATTTCTGCTTGTGATATGTGGTTTTGTGCATGCATTTAGCCAATGGCCAATCATAAGCCGGCAGGATAATATGCAAAAACAAGACAGGCAAAACATAAAAAGAAAGAAAGTTTACAGTTTGTTGCAAGCTAGACATTAAATGGAAGTAGTAAACGAACAACGCCTACAGAAATTATTAGGATGAATTATAGCAGGTAACAAGACATTTTTAAGAAAAAAAAACGAAAAGTGTTTATTTTGCTTTCAAAAATTTCAAAACCAAGCATACTTCGTTCAGTTCATAATTTGGTCACAGTTTAGAAGATGTTTCGGTTTATTAATTATTAATCTGACCGAGAATTGTGTAAAACCTTTTCTTTAAAAAACTCTGTATTGTGGAATAATTCTACAATTTTAAAAAAGTGGGTAGAATGCTTCTGAAGTACTTAGGCTGTAAACATTCTTAACACCGAATATATATGTAGCCTGCTACTTGGCAGTTTTGAATTTATAAAGGAATATAAGTCAGAGGTTATTAACTGCAACATAGAAATATTTTTCAATTTAACCAAATGAGTACCTTAGTTCCGGGCAGATGAAAGAGGCAGATTTATTTGAAGGGCCTGTCTTGTATTGCGATTGGTTCTTGGATTTCTCTTACTCTACCTTGCATAAATACAGATAATGTATGTCTTAACTCTCCCAGTTGTGTATTCATATATTATGTCCGTTGGATATTTTGGTACAAAAACTGATTCAGACATCATGCCCAAATAAGCAAACATATATATACCTGATCAACTTACCTCAAAATATTATTCCGGTTATTAGTGTCAAGAAATTGACTGATTTGCTTGGGAAATTACACTTATGTGAAAGACTTTTTCGATTAATTGAAAAAAATTCGTGCCTTCACATAGTTTTGCACTACATTCTAGTTGTCATGGTATTTCACCTTTATCTCATCCATGTGACGTCAATGACAGTCAGTGTGTATGCATTTCATTTTACCTGGATCGTATACTTTGTAGCCGAACCTGTGATGCTTACCCCCAACCAGCCAGAGCAGCATGATTCTCAGTACGTGTACCCATTAGGCGCGGGCACACCGCCGTCAGTGCGCGACTATGGCGACTCGTTTGAGCGCGATCATAGCTTCAGTGTGCCCGCCTCCGAAGCGAGTCACTCTCCTCAGCAGCCTCGCCGCCTAGTTCGTCAGTCCTCTTTCGCTCACTGCAGCCACGAGAGCCTTGTTGGAAAGGTAATGTCCAACAAACTAACTGCAATGACGAACGAGAGTGTGTCTGAGGGAGAGAAGGAGGGTTGACTCTTTTCAACCCACGTTGACCGACATCAGCCATGTGCTGGTTTCGAAAGATACTTTGCCGTATCGTTTACTGTTGGTACTGAGAAGGGAAAGAGGGAAAACATTGTGCCTCATTTTTTCACTAATGCTTGGATTCACATGCTCTTCTTCCCTTCCCGATCATTATGAATTAATTTGATTATCTGGAAAGCAAAGTATCCTATGCAAATTATAAATATAGTGCGCATCAGTAAGAAATTGCTTTTTGTTCAGATTCGATGATGAGAGTTAGTATTTGTGTGCATTTTGGCTAACCCTGATACTAATTAACTTGCTTGCGGCATGAGCACCTCCTAGCTTAACAAAACTTTGCCTACTTATTAGGGGTCAATTTTATCTTATTTAGAAAAAAAACTCCCGAAGTGGTGCTTAAATTTTGTCTTCAAAGAATATTTGGAAATGAATTCAGAGAAGTGAATTAAAAATTTTTTCAGTGTTTAAAAAAAAGGGTACTGAAGAAAAGTTACAACCTTGCCCCTTCAGAAGTTTAAACAAAAATCATGTGATTATGATAAAGGTTGTATGAACTGCATAAAATTACGTACTCATTTGTCGTTTTATGTTCAGTTTCTTGAGGAAGAAGGTCTGACGAAGTATGTGGATTCTAAGCTGCTGCGGCGCGAGATTCAAGAATCTATGGACATTACTGAGGAGGAGCTGGAACAAGCGGCCATTCAGCTCATGCAAGCGGGCAATGGCAGCCCAAACACACCCCGCTCACAGTATTATGAACACCTCGGTGGCTATAGTATGCATGAAATGCAAGACTTCAACAAATATTCAGCTCATCAGGACGATAGCAACGCCGAATTCAATGAATCTGACCCGCAGTTCATCGAGTTTAATGACGAATATGCGCCCGGGGACGACACCGATGATATGACTGTATATGTAACCACATTATAGCGTTTGTGAATACACCTTATGTTTAAATAAGGTGTATCCCAATTTCAAAAACCCTATTGTGTCTCCCATTTTCTACATATTTCATGTATTCATTAACGGTTTAATATTTTGTCATGTTTCAAAACAGTTAAAGGACTTGTGTGATGTACTCAGGCTAAAGGACACGGGGTCTATGGAAAATTCAAGCTTTGGATAAAATGTTGGAAAGGTGCATGAGGTTGTGAACAATGAGAACCAGTTTTTCTTACGCCTTCACTGTTCTGTGGACGCTTGTATTTTGTTTTATGGGACAAAAGGGATAAAAAACAACAATTTGTATCTATTCCGAGACAAGACGAAATACATTGTACAGAAAAAATTTTAATGGACTGAGTATCATTTTTTTAAGGAAAGGGATAATTTTGGCGTAATTAGAACTTCATTGAAAAATGCAGTTCGCATTTTTTGAAATGTTATTACAACCCAAGGCATTTTACTTCTTTTTTATATCGATCAATAAATTGCCACGTAAATTGTAAACGGAGCAAAGAGAAAATTTTTGTTCTTTGACCCCGACCAGAACACCAAAATTGCAAGTAAAGAAAATTGTGAAAAAAATATCTGGTTGCTCGTGAAAAATAGTGACGCAGATGTCATAAAAGATACTTACATTGATTCCCTCTGACGACAAATTTTGAATACAAAATTTCGATGAGAAGCAATATTATTTTTCTTGCTGGCCTAAAAATAACAGACCTGTGTATAACTGCCACGCGCGTGGACTCGATCAAAGCTATTGTTTTGGCTATTGATTCGGGTCTGTTCTGTTCGCTTCTGATCAAGCACCCCGAGGTTCAGTTAGTTCTTTATCGATTGATTCCAATTGTAAAATCTGGTGACATTGGCACTTTTAAGACTCTTGTGAAATGCTTTTTAAGTGTGCTGGAAAAAAAACACATCAATGAACAGAATGCCAAATTCTAAGTTGTCTTCCTGTGTTCTGTAAACATAAAGGCCGTAGTATATCTGGATTTCATTCACGCGGAGTTAGTAGTCAGCAGTGTTAAATCAATTCACTAAATCTTGCTTCTTACTAGATTTTGTAGTAGCTGCATATATGTACATTACTCAATGAAGTACCGTAACATACAACTGAACCGACATCGCGCGGACCAGATAAATTTGTTGAAATAAGCGATACATGGACATTGACTAAGCGGTCTTCGATTAGTCTGAATATCAGTGAAAAGGGCTTCAGTTCAACTAATATGTCGAATAAGCTGATGCCGTTTAAGTTCGGTTCTCCCGTTTGGAACCTATTAGTACGTCAGTTAAACAAATTTTCAGTGGTGAATTTGTACATTTCAGGAGCTCTCTAGTAAATTGTCATATTTATATGTTTTGTTTTTCCCTAATTTGAATTTTTGAAGTGCCTTTCAGTATTCGTTTTCCTTATTTAAATAATATTTAGCGGTTTTATTGAATTGAAAGATGTTGATTACAGCAGCTTATAAACTTGATATTACCAATAACTTCCCGTGACAGCTGTTAAAATAATTGTTTATATTATCCTGTCGCCCATTAATTTATCTATCGAGGTACTCTGGCGTAAGTCTTGAAAACTAACATTAAACAAAAAATCATTTCTTGTTACTGTTCTGTCGTACAGGAAGTTGGTTAGAAATTTAAAAAGGTAACCTAGAAAACGTAGATTGCTGAAGTTTGATAAGTGTTTACGTTATTGTGGTTTTCTCTCCAAAGATATTTATAATTTAGGAGTGACAGCAGGTGAAGTTAATACAGCCAGAAGAAAGCGATGAATTTATTTCATATCTATTTGGTTTGTTTAGGGCTTATTATTCATTAATAATCTTGTACCATGACAGAGATTAATGGCAAAATATGATTCGTTTGATCAAACTTTTCACATATTTAGTGGCGGGTTCTGTCTTGCTAGTAGTTGACTGCACTGTAGCACTTTTCACAAAGATAAAAAATAAGTTATTCATTGTTAATTTGTGAAAAAGTTAGAACTATTTAAAGTTTTTAAGCATCGGTGAAGTTGGGAAGTTTTTTGTGAAAACGACTCAAAAGTTGTTCAAAATAATACACATTTTACCAATTTAGTTTAGAAATATTTATTTAGGAGATTATCTGTATCACTAACACATGTGTAGCTTTATGCTTAATTGAAATCTGAATACTGCAGTTGATTGTTATGCTTTGAAACTTCGATATTTTTTTTTCACTTTTTAGCATAATATTCCCCTTTGGATATCCATTTCGAAATGTTTCTTTTTTTTTCCCTAGCAAATCAATTAGGGGGGTAGACTTTGGTGTTTTTACCATCCGGATTAAAAATACCAGAAATGAACGTGTTCATGTGTACATGTAATTGAGTTGGCTGAGACTGAAAAGTGACGCAGAAAAGGTATCATTAAAGGCGGAATTCCGTGTGGTAGGGGGAAACAAACACATAAAATGTGTTATCAACAAACACTTGGCGTCTTTTTATCCACCGTTTGCCTAAGAGTTAAAAACCTAAAAAATAAATAAAGAAAGAAAAAAAAATAATAAAAATTCGCATTTTTTCGCTAACCATTGTTTGAATAAATATCAACTTTGTTATCCTCTTTAGCTTAGAATTGTCCCTTTTTTTTGTTCATTTATTCATTGATATAATCTAACTACATTTACTCTGTTGTGATGTTATTTGTTAAGTTATCGCGGCAATTGACTTACAGATTGAATTTGTTATTTGTGCAAGTTTTTTTATGAAATTGTAGTTAAGCCTAACAAATAGGTTGATTTTTGACCGACCAGTGTACTCGGTCCCTTTTTATGGAATTGTACATATGTAAATAGCGTAACTTCTTATGAAAGGTTGATTACGTGGAGTTAGAATCTCGTCTGAACGGAAAAGGAGGGTACATGAGGTGAGTAACGTACGTGTATATTACACATATTGGTGATCTGGACTCGTATTGAACGTTTAATATTTCTACCGGTTGCAGAACTTACCGAGTTCTAAACAAAAGGCGCTGTATGTAAAGAAAACACAAACACTTCAGATTCACTTTAGATTAGCCCAATAGCAACAAACTGGTTTAAATTAACCAGAATTCTCTTGTGCTTTGCTTGACCAACAACAACTCTAGTGCTTTTGCTGGATCGTGGCAGCCAAACGATCGATAGATATCTTAATTTTTTCCAACGTCAAAACTTACTTTAGATTTGAAGCATGAGAAAGAACACCCCCTCTCTACTACCTCTTTCACGGGCGTAAAACTGTGGCTACAAAATAAATTCAAATCGTGCAATAATTAAGTAGCAAACTGGTATTGTTGTATTTTGTAGTGTATTTTAAGGAATTAAATTTCAAGCAAAATTGAAATCTGAAGTGAAAAAAGCTAGTTGTACAGCATCAATTAACCTCCGCACAAAAAACTCAAAAACTTAGTCATTAACTCACGGCACTGCCAGATACTGTAGTCAAATTATTTAGACCCTTGCGTTTTTTTTCTGGGTATATATTAACCCAGCAGAAGAGTGATCTTTAATGGAGAATTAGAGTGGTGATAACATAAGTGTGATGGTATATTTTAGCTTACTCCCGCGATGCACTACACGCCATACGCAAACTTTTATGTGTAAAATCCGTGCAGCTATTGTGCAAATTCAGGTACATCCGATATCAGCTCATGTCGGATACTTTAGAAACCACCCGTGGATGATGTGCCAGGAAAACTGCATCGCTGAATTAAGGATGAGCAAAATTGTAAGGAAATCGTAAATAAATTTTCCAAAGAATTTCAGAACCGCTACATCAGAAATTAATTAGAAATTAATGAATATATGTATTTTTATTTATCCCGTGGCTTTGACTATAAATTTAAGTTCCTATCCCTTCGCATACCCTCTTTTTTACACGACACCTGAGCTCCATCACTTGGTCTTGTTACGGCGATGTAGTATGGGAATACGTTTTATACGTAAAACTGGTGTATTGGTACGGTGCATCGCGTCTGGTGTTTTCGTCATAACTTAATGTGTTATATTTAACAATGGGCTTATTTATTGAAATGTTGGTGGATTAATAATTATGTTTCAGTTTAACCTTTACTATTTGTATGTTGGATTTGCGTTTTGAAAATTTCGCAAGAATAACCTTGGTTCGCCTAAGTTAAGGCTTTTTATGTAATTATCCCACGAGATGTATTGTTTTCAAGTTTTTGTAATATTTTATATCAAAATATATAGTGAATAAAGAATCTCTAACCTGGTGAGAACCTTTATAAGGATTGTTTACACTGTTGTGCAATAACATGTTTCGCGATGACAATGTCTCGTTTCTCTTCCGAGGTATTGACTTTAGGAATATCCGATTTATTATGTCTTTCCGAACGACGGGGCACACATGGTGTTTCTACGTTCTGTGTGTGCGTGTGTATGGAGTAGGGAGGATGGGTGGGTGTCTGTCAGTCTGTTACGAATAAAATGTTGTGTGCAAAATATTTCAAAAACGTAAAGTTCAATCGACTTCAAACTTGGTCTGTTTATTCCCTGGATACGTCGGACGGTTCTATAAACTTTTGACGAGTGTGAAGTTATTAGGCATTTGACGTCATTAAGTGAAACATCGTGTGTACAGAAATTCGGAGAAAGTTCAAACTTGGTGGGAATGTTGCTTGGTAGGTCTGAAGGATTCTGTCAGATTTTCTCGCGAGTAGATCGAACGGCGTATGATGTCATCACGTGAAATGTGTATATATTTTGAACAGGATCTTGTTGGCAAAATCTCTCGCTGATCAAAAGTTGTGTAAACTTTTACACGAGTATTCCTTCGGTTAGTCAGACGGCTGTATCAACTTTTGACGCTTGCAGTGCAAGTAAGAAAGGCGTCGTTACGTAACAATTTATCTGTTGTTAAGCAAAATATATCGAAGCGGAAAGTCGGATTGACTTCAAACCTGGTGTGGTTATTTCTTGGACAAGTCGCAAGGGGTTTTTTTATTTATTTATTTATTTTTTTTATTTATTATTTTTTTTTTGGTGATTTGCATGAAAATTCGCATAAATATTGGCAAAAATCCAAAACATTTTAGTAAAACCTTAACTCACACCAGAGAAATGGCCTTCTATATTGAAATTTTGGTTAAAGATAGTGGTCATTGCGCCTGGTTATTACTGATTTTGAAATTCGGAAAAATTGGGGAAATATTGGCGAAAAACCACTTTCTTACTAAAATCTTAACAAACGCTATTGATATAATCTTACAGTCTCTAAAATTTTGAATAACGGAAGCGGGCATTACCTCTTACTTGGCCATTGTTTTATTCATTTATTTATTTATTTTTTTGTGATTCGCCAAAAACTGAGGTAAATATTGATGAAAAACAGACAAACAGAAATTTTAGTGAAAGATTCCGGTCATTGGTACCTACATGGGTATTATTTTTTTCCTTTAGATGCAAAAATGGAGGAAATATAAACGAAAACGCTTGTTCTCAAACTCCGACGGCAGAGTAGTTGGCTCTTACTTTTTTGGTGAATCACCAAAAATTGCTGCAAATATTGGACACAAAATAATTTTTTAGTTTAATCTTAACCGACCTCCCTCCCTAAAAAAACAAACTTTTGGTTAAGATAGCGGGCATTGGCGGTTACCTTGCCATAACTCTTTTTTTCGTGATTGGGAAAAACTTGGCAGTATTGGTCAAAAACCACTTTCTTACTAAATCTTAAACGCTAGGGATATACTCTTACTGCCAGAAAATTTTGAAGAACGGAATCGGACACTAGAACTTACCAGCCTGGTATTTTTTACTGTTGGTGGTGCGCCAAATTGTCGGAAATGTGGGTGAAAACCATTTTCTTATTTAAATCTTAACTGACGCCAGGCATATGATCTTACTCTGTTGAAATTTTGATTAAAGATGGATAGCAAAGTTACGTACCTGGCTATATATATATATATATATATATATATATATATATATATATATATATATATATATATATATATATATATATATATACTGATTCGCCAAAAATTGGAGGAAGAATTGGCGAATTGGTTTTAATAAAATTTCACCTGACGCCAGGAAATGTCTTGAAATTTTGTTTACTATTAGCAGACTTAAGTACCTGCCTGGCTTTTACTTTTGTTAGCCCAGCTTACGTTACACGTAAGCTGGGGTATTCCTATCGGTCTGCGGATGGCGTCCGTTAATTAGTTAGTTAGTTAGTTAGTTCGCTGTAAACTTTGTTTCAAAATGCATCTCCTCCTACAATTCTGATCCGATGGCATTTATTTTTGGTGTGAGGCATCCCTGAGGGGTCATGCATACGGCTTGTGCTTTTCTAGTCGATCGGGTGATTTTTGAATTTTTGGCGAATTTTTATAGAAAAAAATTAAAAATGTATCTCCTCCTACATTTTTGAACCGATGTCATTTATTTTTGGTATGAGGCACCCCTAAGGGATCGTGCATACAGCTTGTGCTTTTTTAGTCGATCGGACAATTTTTGTATTTTTGGGGATTTTTTTAAGCAAAAATTTTGAAAAAAATGCATCTACTCCTACAATTTTGATTCGATGTCATTTATTTTTGGTTTGAGGATTTCCCAAGCGGTCGTGCATACGGCTTGTGCTTTTTTAGTCGATCGGGTGATTTTTGAATTTTTGGGGATTTTTTGAAGAAATTTTAAAATGTATCTGCTCTTACATTTTTGACCTGATGTCATTTATTTTTGGTATGAGGCACCCCTAAAGGTTCGTGCATACGGCTTATGCTTTTTTAGTTTATATTTTTGGGGAATTTTTTAAGCAAAAATTTCGAAAATAATTCAAAATGCATCTACCCCTACAATTTTGATTCGATGTCATTTATTTTTGGTGTGAGTGCATACGGCTTGTGCTTTTTAGTCGATCGGGTAATTTTTGTATTTTTAGGGAGTTTTTGAAGAAAAAAACTTCAAAATGCATTTCCCGCTACAGTTTTGAACCTTTTTTTTGGGGGGGGGGGGGGGAGGTTTGAGGCATCCCTAAGGGGTTGAGAATACGACATTTATTTTTGGTGTGAGTGCATACGGCTTGTGCTTTTTAGTCCATCGGGCAAATTTTGTATTTTTAGGGAGTTTTTGAAGAAAAAAACTTCAAAATGCATTTCCCCCTACACACATAATTTTGCCTCGTCACACTTTGTCAGCAGTTTGTCAAGAACTTGTCAGTTGATTGTCAGTTTGACAAGTTTGACCTCGTCAGGGTCCTGACGAGTTTCTGACCAATGCCTCGTCACACATTGACAAACACTTGTCGCTATCTTGTCAGAAACTTGTCACAAATTTGTCAAGTACTGCGTCACCATGACGTCACATCCTTTTCAAAACAAGTGAAAACACGCGGACATCCTTTTTGAGATTTCTTAGGATTTAATGAATATTACTAGAAGTTTCAAATTATCGCGTCTTAAAAAAATGTTTAATGGATAAACCAAGATGTAAGTGCATACTTCATAGTCTCTGCATGTTTTGAAATAAGTTGTGATGTTTGTAAAGTGCTTGTGAAATTTGTGAAAATTGTATTATCACCCACTGTTGCAATGAATAATGCATATTGTGTACTTACTGGCAGGTAATCAAACAGGATAATGGATTCGATTATTTTAATGTTTATTATAACAAAAGCTGATGGTATAACTATCAAAATAACAACTGATGGTAAAATTTCAAAATCTGCAGCTTATGCGTTCGTAAGTAAACCGCCATGTGCAATATATTAAATGCTACAATGCTGCAAAACTTGTCAGCAACTTGTCATAAAATTGTCGGAAACTTGTCACAAGTTCGTCTACGTCATCAGTTTGATGTGAAAGGACTGCCCTGGGAATTTCATGCCTTAAGATGCTTCCGCCTCTAAAACAATGATGCTTCCGTTATCAAAAACAATGAAATAGGGAATTGGCGACGTGGCGACCACCTTTCAGATGTTTCCTTTAAAAAATACCATGGCAAAACTCATTACGAGCGACAATCTTCAAGATCCGGATAAAAAGAGGTACAGGAAAACCTGTTTTAGCCACCCCCTTCCGCAATCATATGAAAAGACAAACAGCAAGACCTGCTTGTCGTGACCCGGATGAAAAAGACTTACAGTAAAACCTTTACAGTGACCACCTTCCAGATCCGGATTAAAAAGACGTAGAGTATAAGCTCAGTTTATAGTCGCACATTCCACATGTTCCCATTAACATATCCCATATATATATTCATTCATATTTAAATAAGATAATAGTCTTAATTTTAAAATAGTACAAAATTTAAAACTTTGTACACAGGAGAGACAGGAGGTGGAAAATGATGGCACGGGAGGGGGTGGGGATGGCCTAACATTTGTTTTTGTTGACAAAAACAAAAAACAATGGCTGCCTAATAAAAGAGTTTGACATGTTCGGGTATTCTGATGTTGGTGTGCAATGGCCACTCTAGTATAATGAGATATTAATGTTTGAAGCTGGTAACAATGTCCCTGAACATTCTTATTATACTTGATTAACTTGAACTTGGTGGTGTTAATCTAGATGTTTTAAAAACGTAATTATTTTGTCTAATATTCTTTATTCGGATAGTTCGTCAATCACTTGTCAAAGATATTTTGATGAATTTGTGACAAGATATTGACAAACTGCAGATTAGCATTTGACAAATACATGACAAGAAAATGACAAGCCAGTGACAAAGACAAATTTTTGACAAATTTACATTGCTGAGTTAGGCATCGTCGGGTTGACGAGTTTAGGGTCGTCAATCAATTTGACGAAGTTTTAACGAATTTTTGACAAATTGACAAATTCAAAATGACAAGTTTCTGACGAATTATTGACGAATTATTAGCATGACGAATTAATGACAAGCTGTAAATTGACGAATTAATGACAAATTTATGACAAAGTGTTGACGGATTTTTGATTGGAATTCGTTGAATTGGGCATCGTCAAATGGACAAGGCAAATTGGTCAGTCTCTTGTCAGTCCGACAACTTTTCGACAAATTCTTGACA
The DNA here is from genome assembly GCA_949752745.1 of Protula sp. h YS-2021. NCBI lineage: Eukaryota > Metazoa > Annelida > Polychaeta > Sabellida > Serpulidae > Protula > Protula sp. h YS-2021. The sequence continues at coordinate 62,203,293 of OX457027.1, read as the reverse complement.
AAGGAATATTATGTGTGTACAGTTTTGAACCTTTTTTTTTGGGGGGGGGGGGGGTTTGAGGCATCCCTAAGGGGTTGAGAATACGACATTTATTTTTGGTGTGAGTGCATACGGCTTGTGCTTTTTAGTCCATCGGGGAATTTTTGTATTTTTAGGGAGTGTTTGAAGATAAAAACTTCAAAATGCATTTCCCCCTACAGTTTTGAACCTTTTTTTTTTTTGGGGGGGGGGGGGGGTGTTTGAGGCATCCCTAAGGGGTTGAGAATACGACTTGCGCTTTTTAGTCGATCCGACAATTTCTGTATTTTTTGGGATCTTTGAAGAAAAACTTCAAAATACATTTCCTCCTACAGTTTTTATCCGATTTCATTTATTTTTGCCATGAGGCATCCTTAGGTAGGTCTCGCATACGGCTTGTGCTATTTGACTCGACTTGGGAATTTTTGATTTCGGGGGAAATTTTTGATGAAAATACCTCAAAATGCATTTTCTCCGGCAGTTTTGATCAAACGTCATTTATTTTGGGGCTGAGGCATGCTTAGGGTGTCGTGAATATGGCCTGTCTTTTTCAGTCGATGGGAGAATTTTTGAAGAAAAAAATTCAAAATGCATTTCCTCCTACAGTTTTTATCAGATTTCATTTATTTTCGATATGAGCCGTCTATAGGGGGTCATGCATACGGCTTGTGCTTTTTGAGTGAATTGGAAAACTTTTGAATTTCTTCGGAATTTTTGAAAAAAAAATTAAATGAATTTAAATAAACTTGCGCAGTAGTCAGATTTAACAACCGCACATCGACGCAAGTTAAAGAAACATTCGCAGTAGTCCAAATTAAGTACTCTGCATTGATGCAAGTTAAATAAACATGCGCATTGGTCCGAAATGTGAACTGCGCATCGACGGAAGATAAATAAAGATGCGAACTGGTCCAAAATAAGCACCGCGCATCAACGCAGGTTAAATAAACATGCGCACTGGTCCGAAAAAAAGAACTACGCTTCGACGTAAGTTGAGTAGACATGCGCAGTGGTCTGAAATGCGAACCGCGCATCAACGCAGCCTAAAGAAACATGCGCACTGGTCCTAAATGCGAACCGCACATCGAGGCAAATTAAATAAACATGCGCAGTGGTCCGAAATGCGAACGGCGCATCAACGCAAGTTAAATAAATATGCGCACTGCTCTGAAATGAGAACCGCGCATCAACACAAGTTAAATAAACATGGGCAATGGCCTGAAATGCGAAGCGCGCATCGACGGAAGTTAAATAAACATGCGATCCGGTCCAAAATAAGCACCGCACATCAATGCAAGTTAAAGAAACATGCGCACTTGTAAGGAAAAAAGAACAACGCATCGACGCAAGTTGAATACACATGCGCAGTGGTCAACGCAAGTTAAATAAACATGCGCAGTGGTCCGAAGAAAGAACCATGAATCGACGCAAGTTGAATAGAGATAAGAGTGGGGCATCGACGGGACTTGAATAAACATGCGTTCTGGTCCGAAACACAAATCGCGCGTCAACGCAAGTTAAATGAACCTGCTCACTTGTCCCAAAATGCGAACTGCGCATCAACGCAACCTAAAGAAACAGGTATGCTGGTCCGAAATGCAAACCGGATATCAACGCAAATTAAATAAATATGCACACTGGTCCGAACTGCGAACCGCACATAAGCGTAAGTTAAATAAAAATTTGCACCGGTCAAAAATAAGTACCGATCATCAACACAAGTTAAATAAATATGCGCAATGGTCCAAAATGCGAACCACGCATCAACACAAGTTTAAAAAAACATGCGCGCTGGTCCGAAATGCAAACCGCACAGCAACACAAGCTAAATAAGCAAGCACACTGGACCAAAATAAGCACCTTGCATCAACGCAAGTTAAATAAACATGCGCACTATGTCGAAATGGGAACTGCCCATTAACGCAACTTAAATAACATGCGCACTATTCAAAATAAGAACTGCGCATCAACGCAAATTAAATAAACATGCGCACTGGCCCAGAATAAGAACCGCGCATCAACTCCAAGTTTAAGAAATATGCGCATTGGCCTGAAATAAGAACCGCGCATCGACGCACGTTAAATAAACATACGCAGTGGTTCGAAATTACATAAACATTTGCAAAATAAATAAACATTTGCACTGGTCTAAAATAAGCACCGGCCATCAACGCAAGTTAAATAAACATGCGCACTTCTCCGAAATTCGAACCGCGCATAAACGCAAGTTAAATAGAAATGCGCAGTAGTTCGAAATGCGAACCACGCTCCAACGCAAGTTAAATAAACATTTGCTCTGGTCCAAAATAAGCACCTTGCATCAAAGCAAGTTAAATAAACATGCGCACTGGTCCGAAATTCGAACCGCGCATTAACGCAAGTTAAATAAACATGCGTAATGATCCGAAATTCGAACTGCTCATCAACGCAAGTTAAATAAACATGCACACTGGTCCAAAATGCAAACCGCGCACCAACGCAAGTTAAATAAACATAGGCACACGTCCAAAATAAGCACCGTGCATCAACGCAAGTTAAATAAACATGCAAACGGGTCCGAAATGCGAACCGCACAGCAACACAAGCTAAATAAGCAAGCACACTGGACCAAAATAAGCACCTTGCATCAACGAACCGCGTATCAAGGCAACGCAAGAAAACTTGGCCTGTCCGAAATAAGTACCGCTCATCAACGCAAGTAAAATAAACATGCGCATTGGTATGGAATAAGAACCGCACATCAACACAAGGTAAATAAACATATGCACTGATCCGAAATAAGAACCGCACATCAACACAAGATAAATAAACATGAGCACAGATCCGAAATAAGAACCGCACATCAACAATATGTAAATAAAGATGCGCATTGATCCGAAATAAGAACCGCACATCAACACAAGGTAAATAAACGTGCGCACTGATCCGAAATAAGAACCGCACACCCACAAAAGGTAAAAAAAAAACATGGGCCCTCGTCCGAAATGCGAACCGCACATCAACGGAAGTTAAATAAACATGTGCACTGTTCCCAAATGGGAACCGCGCATCTACGCAAAATTAAATAAACATGCGCACTTGTCTGAATAAGAACCGTGCATCAAGGCAAGTTACATAAATATGCGCACTGGTCCGAAATGCGAGCGTTGTTTGAAGGTATCTATGGCAGACTATCCTGTCTACCAGAGATACAAAAAATCTGTTTCCCATTTTTCTGGGAAAGAAATCTTTGTATGCATTTATCGATCTATGTTCTGGTCCGGTGCTAAATTAATTATTGGGCTAGCTCTTTGCCGTCTCATCTTTTGAAGCCAAATTTTTCAGGAAAATTCCCTTGCTCATGCACGCTGGAATTGGTTTTATTGCTTTTCGTAAGCTGGGACTTTGTCCTTGGACAAACTTTACAAAAATTACCAAGACATTGGCCTAAGCTAATTAAAAAAAACACATTTCCTCCTCCTGATTGAATGTGGTGGGCACAAGTGTCCACCTGGCTATTAATATTTTTGGCAGTTCACCAAAAAAAAAAAGAAAAAAAATAATGGAAATATTGACGAAAACCACCAGACTGTATGGGACGGAAGAATGTGATCTTGTTGTCCCGAGATTTTTATTAAAGGCAGAGGACATTAGTACCAACGCGGTTATAACCTTTTTTGCCATCCGCTGAAAATTGGCGGAAATATTGACGAAAACTATTTTTGTATTAAAATCCTTACTGACACCAGGCACACAGCCTGTCATGAAAATTTTGAATGAAGGTTATACTTCTCTGTCATAAATCAGCAGTCGTGAGTTGGGGGTTGACCATGGATAATCTTATGTCAACTAAGCTTAGTGATTTAACTGCACTGGGGATTTCAGCATTTTCCAGAAGATTCTCCAATGTTCCTGTATTTTTAGATATACTTGAAAAAGTGGCAACACAACGATCGATCGATGGCTTTTTCTTACATTGGCTGCAAGTGACTTTTCTATGCGTTACTCACAGCTATTACGTAATATATCATTCAGTCAGGGATCAGTGTGAGGTGTGATTGTGTAGGCTTGAGTGTGTTAAGAAGCTCATACAAGTGCTCACGGAATGTGCAAATTTTTGAAGTCCAGCTGGGCCAATGTCCTTGGACCGACCTGGCTCATTTACAATACCAGCTCTTGCTAGCACCCATACTACCTATATGTAAAATATTTCTACAATCGATCAAGAAATGTTGGCTTGAGAGTGTTAACAAACTCACTCAAGTGCTCAAGGAATGTGCAAATTTTTGAAGTCCAGCTGGGCCAATGTCCTCGGACCGACCTGGCTCATTTACAACACCAGCTGCTGTTAGCAGCCATATTACCTTTGTAAAAAATTCGACAATCAATCAAGAAATGGTTTGAGAGTGTTTACAAACTCATTCGAGTGCTCAAGGAATGTGCAAGTTTTTGAAGTCCAGCTGGGCCAATGTCCTTGGACCGACCTGGCTCATTTACAATACCAGCTCTTGCTAGCACCCATACTACCTATAGGTAAAAAATTTCGACAATCGATCAAGAAATGGCTTGAGAGTGTTTACAAACTCATTCGAGTGCTCAAGGAATGTGCAAGTTTTTGAAGTCCAGCAGGGCCAATGTCCTTGGACCGAACTGGCTCATTTATAATACCAGCTCTTGTTAGCTCCCATACTACTATATGTAAAATATTTTTCGATTGTGAAATGTAGGCTTCAGTGTGTTAACAAACTCACTCAAGTCCTCAAGGACTGTACAAAATTTTGAAGTCCAGCTGGATCAATGACCTTGGACCGACCTGGCTCATTTACAACATCAACTCGTTAGCACCCATACCACCCATGTGTAAAATATTTGACAATCGATCAAGAAATGTAGGATTGGGTGTGTTAACAAAAAAAGTGTCGACAGAAGACAGACCCGAAAGCTCGTCCCCCAAGCCGCCCTACGTGGCGGTGGGACACTAATTATGTCTCCCAGACCAAAGGGAGATATACAGTGTTTGTTTGTACATGTGGATGTGTCAGTCTTGTGAACAAAATGTGTGCAAAATATCTCGAGAACGAAAAGCCGGATCGACTTCATAATTCATCTGTTCATTCCTTGGGTAGGTCGGACGGTTCTCCCAACTTTTGACGCACGTTACATTTTAAGGGAAGGCGTATGACGTCATTGCGTAAAAATCTTATGTACGAAATTTCCCAGCCACTGAACAACGAACAACGAGCACGATACGAACACGTATGAGGTCATCATATAAATTATGTACAATTCTGAACAAGATCTTGTGGGCAAAAATCTCGGTAATGGAAAATTATATCGATTTCAAATTTTATGTGGATATGCCCTGTCAGCTTTTGAAAGATGTGGCGAAATTAAGAAAGGCGTATAACGTCCGTACGTTAAAAACTTGTATGTAAGATTTCTCAGCTGCTGAACATCGGAGAAAGTTGAAAATTTGTGGTAATGTTGCTTGGTCCAAAAAATTCTGCCAAATATGCCTGGAGCAGAACGAACGAAAATGACAGATGACGTCATTGGGTAAAAATATCTCGATAGTGAAACATCGGATTGACTTCAAACTTGGTGTAGTTATTCCTTGGATAAGTCGCGCGGTTTATATTATTGAAGATTGAACCTGGAAAATTAAGAAAGGCTCCATCCGCGTGGAAAGTATAATGTGATATATTTTGCAGTCGCTGAATCTAATACTCCCCCTCCACCCTCCCCCCCCCCCGCCCCCTCCCCCCCCCCCGCTTCCCCCTTTTGTCGGCTCTTTTGTTAACTAAGGATAGTTATCAACTACTCTTGGGATTTCAGATTTTTCAAGAAGATTCTGCAATGTTCCTGCATTCTTTAGACATACTTGAAAAGATAAGCAGCACAGTTATCGATCTCTGACATTTCGTGTAATTGACCTTTTCGTGCGTTACTCACCCACAACTATTAGCGTGTTTTCATTTGGCTGCCAAGCTGTTTCATATATGGGAATAATTACGTAACGGCACGCAATGTTTGTGTAGGACCTGGAAATACCTTTCACTTTTAAAATGGGTCAAGTAATGTCTTGTATTATGACAAGCAGCGCGCTATGTTGACACCAAAATGCCTTCCCCAACTCTCCCACCGAGGTGAGTCAAGTGTTGCACAGTTATGAAAAATATCTTTTCAGTGCTTTTTGGCCGATGGAAATTTACGAAGACAAGGTATGCATTATGGCTATAACGATACTTGGTGTACAAACCCTTACCGCAACGTTCCGCTAAAACGGTTAGGGTTGCTTTTAGAGTCTTACCTACATTAGGTAGCTGGGGGAAGGGGGTTAGGGTTAACAAAAACTAACAAATAAATGAATAACATTTCGGAATATTTCGGAAAACTTAGTTGTAACTCCCACCTTCAAAATACGGATACAAAGACGCGAAACCTGTTTGTAGTGACTAGCTTCCAGTTTCGGATAACAGACGTAAAATCTGCCTGTCTTGACCACCTTCTAGACCCAGATAAACAAAGTACGTACAGTAAAATTGCTGTAATAACCAACTTCAAAACCGGGATAAAAGCAGCGTACAGTAAAACCTGTTTTAGCGACCACCATCTGGAACCAGACAATAAAGACGCACAGAAAAAAATCAGGATAAACCAGGATAAAACACCTAAACTTGTATGAAAAGAGGATTGAAATACACACGTCAAGTTAGGTACTCACCCCCCCCCCCCTTCTTCAAAAATTGGAAAAACGTGATACACGACCCAACTACTGTTCACATGGGATCTGCCTGTCTTGACCACCTTCTAGACCCACATAAACAAAGTACGTACAGTAAAATTGCTGTAATAACCAACTTCAAAACCGGATAAAAGCAGCGTACAGTAAAACCTGTTTTAGCGACCACCATCTGGAACCAGACAATAAAGACGCACAGAAAAAAATCAGGATAAACCAGGATAAAACACCAAAACTTGCATGAAAAGAGGATTGAAATACACACGTCAAGTTAGGTACTCCCCCCCTCCCCCCCCCCTTCTTCAAAAATTGGAAAAACGTGATACACGACCCAACTACTGTTCACATGGGATCTGCCTGTCTTGACCACCTTCTAGACCCACATAAACAAAGTACGTACAGTAAAATTGCTGTAATAACCAATTTCAAAACCGGGATAAAAGCAGCGTACAGTAAAACCTGTTTTAGCGACCACCAACTGGAACCAGACAATAAAGACGCACAGAAAAAAATCAGGATAAACCAGGATAAAACACCTAAACTTGTATGAAAAGAGGATTGAAATACACACGTCAAGTTAGGTACTCCCCCCCCTCCCCCCCCCCCCCCTTCTTCAAAAATTGGAAAAACGTGATACACGACCCAACTACTGTTCACATGGGATCTGCCTGTCTTGACCACCTTCTAGACCCACATAAACAAAGTACGTACAGTAAAATTGCTGTAATAACCAATTTCAAAACCGGGATAAAAGCAGCGTACAGTAAAACCTGTTTTAGCGACCACCAACTGGAACCAGACAATAAAGACGCACAGAAAAAAATCAGGATAAACCAGGATAAAACACCTAAACTTGTATGAAAAGAGGATTGAAATACACACGTCAAGTTAGGTACCCCCCCCCCCTTCTTCAAAAATTGGAAAAACGTGATACACGACCCAACTACTGTTCACATGGGATATATTTATATAAGGTAAAAGGTCTTATTATTCTGAATTAGCACAAAATTGTTCATATGAAACTTTGTGAAAGGGCTGTCGGGAGAAAAGGGAAAATGATAATTGGTGAATTATGGGTTTAGTCGGGAGACATTTCTTTTGTTTACAAAAAAAAAAGGAATAGGTGACGATTGAAAGTTTGTGATATAAGCCTGTACTCTTACGTTTTGTGAGCACTGACCGCTGTAGTTTGATATTGCAAGATCTTGTGTAAAAAATATCGATAATGGAAAAACGTATCGACTTCAAACTTTGTATGTGGAATCTTTGAGTCAATCTAACAGCTCCATCAACTTTTGACGCATACAACGAAATTAAAGAAAGGCGTATAACGTTATTAAGTAAAAACTTTTGTGTGCCCGATTTTTCAATTGCTGAACGTCGAGAAAAGTTGCAACTTGGAGGAATTTGAAGGGATTGTTGCTTTGTAGAACTGAACACTGAATAAAAAAGTTTTAAGTTTCTTCTTAAAAGACAGGCAGTTAGTTTCTAAACGTAGGGCACTTGGTAGGTTGTTCCACAGTCGCGGCGCCAAAACAGGGAATGCCCTATCACCATTGTTTTTGGCACAAGTTTTTGTCCGGGCTTTTGGCACATTTAACATATTCTTATGTTTTGAACGCAGAGTCCTAGAAGGTTCGTAAAGTGAGAGTAGTTCCCATAGATACTCTAGAGCTGTGCCCTGGATAATCTGAAATGTTAACTAGAAGCTCATTCCGCTAGCGAAATGTTAACACTTGGCAAAAATTAAAACGCAAAAATACTTCCTTCAATGGGTTTTTTCTTGAATAATGTATTGCAAACAACACAGCTTGAATACGTCTTATAAGCCGAGTAGTGTTTGGTTGTTGTTGACTTAAAGTTTTATTGACTGATCAGGCATACGCCTTGTTATCTATTTACGCAGTGAGAGCTCGAACAAAGCTCACTGAGCAAATGTGTATTCTGTGCTGTCGTTAAATGCTACGCATTTATTTGCAAAAATACACTCTTTTCACATGGCGTTTTAACAAAGAAAACGAAATCAAAGACGAAAATAAAAAGTGACATGCACATGTTCAGGTCAAGCTCTTCATAAGTCATAAGTTTCATGGTCGTAGGGCCCATAGTGTCAGAGAAGAAGACACAAAAAATCGGAAAAACTGTCAAGAAGAAAAAAAAGACGAATTTTGCTCGCACAAATTCATATAACCCTTGCAAGCCAAAGGCTTGTCAAGTGTTAATAATAGAATTTTAAACTCAATTCAGCAATTAACTGGTACCCAATATACTGATTTTAAAATGGTTTGACGTGGTCATATTTTCTATTGCACGTCACTAAGCGAGCGGCAATATTTTGTAGCCGTTGCTGCTGTAGAAGATCATATAGTATTGCATGGCCGTAGTCCAACCTGGAGGATATCGTGAAATATACACACCAGAGCTGTCTCTGTTCCATGACTAGCACGATATGCAGACTGAAATTTTTCGTGTAATTGGTTTTTTGTGACGTGTGTGTCCAAACGTTTAATGACTGCTTTTTCAATTATTTTGGAAATCCAAGGAATATTGGATACTGGTAAGTAGTTTTTGAGTTCCTCGGGATTGACAGTTGCTTTCTTAATAAGCGGGTTGACAAGTGCTTGTTTTAATGTAGCTAGAAAATGTCAATCCTCCAGTGAGAAGTTCACGATATCAGTTACAGTAGGTAGCAGATGAGGTAGGCACCGCTTCAGAAGACTCGTTGGTATGGGGTCCAGAGCACAGGAATCATTACTTGTCTTGGCAATAATTTTTGAAATTTCACCCTCGATGTAGGCCGTGAAAGACGATAGTTTCGTGTCACATGTTGGTTCTGAATTTGGAATATATACGCCACAATTTTCGTCCAGTTTTTCTCGAATTTTTGTAATTTTATTAGAAAAAAAGTTGTTAAACCTCTCTGCTAAGTCTTCTTTGGATGAATGTTCACGTAAAACGGTTTTATCAAAATAAATCAATATCAAAATATCCTTAATTTTTCTGTATGTGACACGTTTTTGTTCAAATTTTGATTTTTTTATTCTAAAATATCCATGTACGGCATGGTGGTCCGAGAGATCATTGATAGCAAACGTTGAAAGCCGTTCGTCATCGACTCTAGTAATAACATAGTCCAAGATGTGATCTTTTATATGTGTCGCATAGGGAACATGTTGCTTAAGACTCATCGACGATAGCAGGGAAGAAAATTCTTTGTTTTCGGGATGGCTTGACACGTTGCAGTGAATATTAAAGTCACCTAAAATACATATTTTTCCTGGAGTTTCCTGGAGTTGAAACACTTTCTTCTAAAAAGTCTTCAAACCTATTATGAAAATCTTTAAATTTCAGCCTGTTAGCGGCTGAGGAAAGACTATAAAAGGTAATCTGTTCTCCCCGAATTATTGATCGAGTGGCGATAAATTCAAAAGATGAATAATATTTCTATGAGGCTGTAATATCCGTGGTTTTAATGGATTTTTGCGTGATAACTGCAACACCACCACCGCGTTGACCATTCTGCCTTGGTTTTTGACAGTATGAATAACCATTGGTAGGTGCAGATCTTACAGAAATATCGTCAGATAGATCTTTTGGCATACATGTTTCGGTTAAAAAGTACAGTGATAACGAGTTTTTGCAGATATGCTCCAACATAATATCTGATTTGTTGCTCAAGGATTGGCAATTTATAAGACCGATTGAAAAGCATTCTTTTTGCGGTACGTGTTCGTGAAATTCTATTTGTTTCAGACAAGAACGGATCGAACTGTCGGCGAGTTTTTTTACCTTTCTAAAATTATGTACAGGGTGTGATTTCACTTTGCCTTGATGAATGACACTTTGAATAGAATCAGCTGATGGGAGACAGGCCTCTTGATCTGTTTCCAATGGCGAACAGTTCGACTTTGGTGTAGATTATTGTTCTTGAAATTCCAGTATTAATACACATAATGAATAACAATAAAACACAAAAAACATTTCTCTTGTGCCAAAGGTACTTGGGAGATCAAGGGTGTACTATCTATATCTGGTAATGTTTATTTATTCCAGTCAATATCTTTCACCAACAGTTCCATTAAGTTCTTTTTTTTTAATTTACTTTTCCTAAAAATGTCCATTTCATCGTTTCCTACGTTCCTTAAAGTTTAAAATGATATAAAAGTTATGAAATCTATTTTCTTGAACACACCTTTTGCTGCCAACACGGCGCCAGAGAATTCTTAGCTTGACCTACTTCTTAAAATTTTTGGATCATACCCCAATGTGCTTATGTGCTAAATAAGCATACAAGTTTTTGTAAGCATACATGTACTTTTGTGCGGTATAGACATACAGCTGCTTCTGTACTGTGCGGCCATTCACCTGCTTTTGTTTCGTATGGCCTGCATCAAAGCAACGCATTTTGATTCCCATAATTAGCCCTGGACGGAGTTAAAACTCCATGTCCCTGTTTTTGATCGTGAACAGAACTACACTTAAACACTGCCTAAACTGTTGTACTACCATTTATTGAATTACGTAGTAGTCACGCCAACCAAAAACAATATGTTTTTCTTATTTCTTTTTGGCAATAACGGATCTTATTTCACGCTTCTGGCACTCAGCATTCAGATACGAAATATTTCCCCAGGTTTTGCTTGAAAATGAACCATTTTAAACGTCAAATATTTTCAACTTGTGTTTTAATGTCTTCACTGCAGCACACTACATAAATTATTTGACAGTCTCATGTTCAACTTCTTTTCAGTGTGGATAACTCAGATCGGCCACTTCCACTGGTCAGGTGGCATAGTCTCGGTGGGGTTTTCCCAAGGCTGGTACGTGTTTAGTACCCGGGCAGTTGTTAGCTCATCTTCAGCCTGCGGATCGAAAAAAAGACGAGAAAGAAAGCATTACTTTGGCATTTAAAGTATCCTTGACCCAACAACTACGGCTTCTATGGTATAAAGGCACAAGTATAACTTGACTACGTCTCGAGGAGTACGTCTATCCTCCGTGGGCGATATGGTGTGTGTAAGGCTATTGCGTGTTGACTACGCAAAAATTAAAAGTGGAAGGATAGGTAGACGTAGTGTCTAACATTTAAACGAATCAATTCATTAACCAGTAGGCGCGTGAGACTGTCCTAGGTACGCTAAGTACAGCGCAGATTTTGAAAAATCCGCCATTTTGTCAATTTAAGTCCCATCCGGAAAATTCTTGGTCAGTGCACTGCGGAAGGTCCCAAGGAACCCGTGTGTAGAATCTGAAACGAATCAATCTATCAATGCGGCCTGTAGGCGCGTGAGACTGCCCTATATACCTATATATAAGTCCAGTGCCGATTTTCAAAAGTCCGCCATTTTGTCAATTTAAGTCCGATCCGGAAAATTCTTAGTCAATGCACTGCGAAAGTTTTCAAAGAAGCCGTGTACAAAATCTGAAACGAATCCATCTATTAATGTGGTCTGTAGGCGCGTGAGACTGCCGCTAAGTCCAGTGCCGATTTTCAAAAGTCGCCATTTTGTCAATTTTTTCCGATCCGGAAAATTCTTGGTCACTGCACTGCGGAAGGGTCCAGAGAAGTGTACAAAATTTGAAACGAATCCATCCATTAATGTGGCCTGTAGGCGCGTGAGACTGAAGCGTGAGAGACGGACAGACAGACAGACGGACCGAAAGGTTTTTAACTATATCCCTCTGTTCGACGGGGGATAATGTAAAATCCTGCTACGTGATTAGAACCTGGATGGATCAATAGAATTGAACCGGGCTTTTCACACAATCTGCTATCAGATCACCCGCGTAATCTTGTTGCCAAACATGCTGCCAAACCATCGGCAATTCACCTCGCTCGAGTGTAAAACGTGTTATCATCAAACCTGTCGGTCCACACGAGCACTCGAAAGGATAGTTATAACCAACACTACAACGATTTTTCTGCTAATCTACTGCAGATGAGTTTCTAGTCCTAAAAACCAAGAGCGCCAAATTTTACTGACGCTTTTTTTTCTCAAAATGACCAATGTTTTCCCGTTTCTGCCTTTAAGGTCCACAGCCGGTCAGCCCATTTTTTTAGGCACCAATGGGTCATCTCGTTTCTGCTTTTCCCCTGACTTTTCACCTTACCAGACTTCTGCCATTACCGAGATTTTTTCTTCCTGGCATTACCACATGTATCGAAAGTGCCTAACTGCTTGACTTACACGCAATAATAATATAAAACACACCTGCTGCAGCACTTCTTCAATTTGACCACAGTTTATTTCTTTCTCTAATTTTTGAACGTCGGGCTCCTGAAATTTTAAATCAAATGTGCGAAAAACTACACAAGTAACTTTACCATATAACTCAAATTAAGATAAACAAACTGCCCCAATTTTCACAAGTGAACTCTTTATTTTGCTCTTGCCAGCAAACAGTGACTAAAGATTAAGTATTTTTACTGAAATTACACGTGAAAATTGATGAACATTAGGATTCGAGCTAAGTGACTTTTTTTTGTGCTTAAGTTCAAAAGAAACAGGTCGGCTGCACCAGAAGCAAATCAGTCAATTAGTCAATTAGTTACGTTGTTGACGGCAAGCCTACGGTCATCTATGACGGCCTGTGTATGTCTCCTGTATGCGGCATCGCGTGGCATCTTCGATAGTTCACGTTCAATTTTTTCAAATACTGCAAGTAAGTGCTGAAAAAAGTACATCTTGACTGCCAGCAATTCGACTGCATTCCGTGAGGTAAAGTATGCAGTTAGAGATTATCACATGTCAAGTTTTGCTTGTCCTTCAGATAATACAACTCAATAACATCTGAAATCGATCCGACGAAAATTTCTGAGCGTCATTGTTTAACAATGAATTATTACACACATAGTTAATCAAGAGATTATCACATGTCAAGTTTTGCTTGTCCTTCAGATAATACAACTCAATAACATCTGAAATCAATCCGACGAAAATTTCTGAACGTCATAGTTTAACAATGAATTATTATACACATAGTTAATCAAGCATAAGCATACTTAACAGGCTAATCGGATCCCAAACATAAAATAAATCTATATTTCAAAATATGATTACCTTGCGGGGTTCCTTAAGAACTGGAAACCCAGTTAGACCTGTCGTCTGAAAGCAGAAACTCTGTTGCTTAAAAAAACTAATTATTTATACACCATATTATTTAAAATATGAATCTGAAGCAAATAAGAAACCAGACATTGTTTCGGCAGGCTATTTCGGAACAAACTACCGATAATCCAAATGTCACAAAAATCAATCATGCTTCCTTTTTCTTATACAAAAATAGTAAAAACAAGTTGAGCAATGTAAATTCTTATCTTATACAAATATATTGAAAAACTGAATTAATATTTGTCTGTTTATTAAATGTCGGTATCGGTAGTTCAGCATTGAATTGTCAAATAAAACAATAGGAACCCAATACATGATACACATTCTTAAACGGAGATATGAAGGTCAGTATTTATTTAATCGTCCTTATTCCCACATTATTTAGGCTTACGATAAAAGGGAAAATCCATCTATGCCAGAGTGTCTAAAATGCTAAAGCACGAGGCTTAGATAAAGAAGGGTATGGATTCGTGTACTTAGTCTGCGTCTACTCTGGATATCACTCCAACCTCTCCTAAGTATATAAGGTCCTGTTTACAGTCCTAAATTATCATTCATTTATGAAATATGGAAATACTGAAAAACCAGAAGGGCGGTGCTAGACTCCGCTTTAAAGGATTCACTTACAATCGAAAAAAAAGCGACCACCATCAGATGGGAATGTTCGCACAGAAAAATGTACGACTACAAAGCATCTGCAACCACTGAGGTAGCAATGACAGAAGTGAAAAAGACAACGCCCCACACCCACGATCCTGTCCATATAAATACTCTAAGATTCCGGCAGGGCTTGGGAGAAAGGTCAAAGTCCAGCCGCGAGAAGACGGCAAGCATGCTCAGCCAGACGCTATTGACCACCGATCTCGATGTTCGCGCCGATCCACCCAGAACCAGTAGCATGCTCCGGATGATTCGGAGGTACAAGCGAGGAGCTCTACCTAAAGAACCAGCGGCTGCTGGACAGATCCATCTACCGGATGACTACAAGCACACGGGAGGCGCCAATCCGGAACCTTTTCTCTTTATGACAATGAGGCAGCTACCAATCGTCGCATACTTGTGTTTGCCACCGATCAAGGTTTATGTCATTTATGCCGCAGCCAAAAGTGGTTAATGGATGGGACTTTTAAAAGTTGCCCGAGACTGTTCCATCAGCTATACATAATACGAGTTCTGCTTGATGATGCTGATGTTACTGCTGTTTACGCCTTTTTACCTGGTAAAACTCCTCCGCTATCGAGGAGTGTGCCCGTCGGGATTACGATCCAAACATTGGCAGCATCTTGGTTGACTTTGAGATTGCCGTGACCAATGCCGTAGGCGACACGCTTGGTAACCACTTATGCATTAAACGCTGCTTTTACCACTTCAAGCAGGCTATATGGCGCAAAATCCAGGAACTTGAACTGGCAACTTTGTGCAACCAGAGAGGAGAATTTCACCGATTCGCGAGTCAGATGAGTCCCCTGGCTTTCCTACCAGTAGAAGACGTGGCAGACGGCATGATGTATCAAGTGGAACATTACCCATCCGAGGCCGAAGACCCGCTTTCTTACTTAGACACCACATATATTTCCGGAAGCTCCAGACGCGTCCAACCCCCAGCGGCAAATAGAGACACCACACCACCACCCATGCGAATGCGCCGTATCCCACCACGCTATCCACCAGAGGTTTGGAACCAGCACACCGAAACTGTGCAAGACGAGGCCCGAACGAACAACTGGTGTGAGACCTGGAACAATTCCTACAGGCACATGGTTGCCCGTGACCACCCGTCACTCTGGTATGCCATAGAGTGCCTTCGGCAAGACGCTGCCAACGCCTGTACCCAACTTGAGCAGTCAGTCCGAGGACAACCTTCAGTGAAACGCCGCCGCCAAGACCAGTACACCACTCTGCAAAGTCGCCTGAGGACCCTATGCATCGCCCGATCTAACGGCGAGAAGTCGCTCGTCGATACCATACAAGGATTGCGGCACAATGTGCGATTCCAGTGAACTTTGAACTTTCACGTGAATTATGAACTGTGGTTTAATTCAAGTGAATTATGAACCATGAACTTATGTGTGGTTTATAGCATTAAACAATCGATCTTTTTAGATAATTAAAACAATTAAACAGAGTTCAAACATGAGAAATGACTTTATTTACTCTCGTTTAAATTAAACATACACTGGGAAAATAAATGCGTAAGGGGCGATTTAGCCGGAGGTGCTTTAGTCCGGGGTGCGCTTTACTCCTACGTTGCAAAAATTGGGGCGCTTTCGTCCGGGGACGCTTTTGGTTGACTCCCATTCTGGGGATATACAAGAGAAAAATGAGTAAATAGACCTAAATCTACTTTACTCCTTTTTAGTGTATATCCTTAGCACAAATACTTTCCCTAAGTATAGTTCTGGTGCTAAGGATAAAGGACATAAAAATGAGTAAAAGCAGGTTTCGGTCTATTTAGATTATATTTTCCATCCTATTATACTTCTCAATTTCAGTCTGGACCTTGTAGGATTACGGTGTTACG
Source organism: Protula sp. h YS-2021 (assembly GCA_949752745.1). NCBI lineage: Eukaryota > Metazoa > Annelida > Polychaeta > Sabellida > Serpulidae > Protula > Protula sp. h YS-2021. The sequence goes on along the minus strand of OX457027.1, from coordinate 62,186,921 downwards.
AGGTGGCAGAGGGAGATGGGGCGATAAGTTATGGTTTTCATTACCTACGTTTTTTTAGTGTGCCACAGAGCAACTTCACCGAGTAACATATACAAGAACAAGTAACAGCACTTATAACCCTTACCTACTAAGTTCTTACAAGCTCTATCAACTTATACAATAATGAAAAGAAAAGTCTATGACAGGTCGGCCGGACAAAACATCGTCTCACGGCTAAGTTCAAGCCAAAAATTCACAATTTTTGACAATTTCCCATGACGTCAATTTTTCCACATTTTGACAATAATGCCACGTTGCACATCTTCAATATATATCTATTTTCACCATACAAGGTTTAGGTTCCTACGACAATCGCTTCTATGACAAGTCGGCCGGACAAAGCATTGACTCACCGATAAGTTCAAACCAAAAATTCAAAATTTTTGACAATTTCTCAAGACGTCAATTTTTCCCCATTTTGACAATAATGCCACGTTGCACATCTTCAATATATATCTAACCATACAAGGTTTCAGGTTCCTACGACAATCATTTCTATGAGAAGTCGGCCGGACAAAACATCGTCTCACGGTTAAGTTCAAGCCAAAATTCACCATTTTTGACAATTTCCACGATGTCAATTTTTTCCCCATTTTGACAATGCCACGTTGCACATCTTCAATATGTATATATTTTTTACCACGCAAGGTTTCAGTTTCCTATGACATACCGTTCTATGAGAAGTCGTCCGGACAAAACTTAGTTCTTTTTGCGGACGGACAGACGGACGTAACTATATAACTATATCCCTCCGTCTCACGGTGGATAATAACATTTCGCTCCTAATCATTGGTTTATTTTCCTTTGTTTGCATTTATTTTAGCCACATAAACGGACGCTTTGCATGTTTTCCCCATAGTGATATAGTAAGGACATAAAAGGACATATATACTGACATTCATTGCACCAGTACCCGCATTCAGGTTTCGAGGTTCTGTTACGGGTAATTATAAATAAAAATTTAAAGGCTGTTCTAATAAATATATGTAACGCTCTATTACACATAACATGTTTCAAAGTAGGTTTCAAATGATGTTGAAATATTCAGTGTTATTTTCAAAGAGTTAATAATGTTAGGATAACCACACAACAAGATAATTTCAAACACAGTTACTCGCGTACAACTTATAATCACACTTTTTAAGATTAAAGGGCATACAGTTGTGGAATACTTTGCCTGTGAAGAATATATCTACTATTGTGCTTTCCAAGCAAGAAATCAAGAAATATTTTTATCCCCCGACTGTACTGAAGATTAGTATCTTTCTGTCTCAGTAATTAGTGGTGATCTTGGTTTCCTGATAGTAATTTAATTTTTACATGGCTACTTTTCTGGCATGAAAAGAGTCTTATTTATGTTACGGTTGTGAAGTGGAAAATGTGCATATATGTAACTGTAATCGACAAGTGTACCTTAGGCTTTTGCTTGAACTTGCTCCATTTTCTGATTGTTTTATATTTCTGTTTTTGATTCCGTATTAGCCGTCTGATTTTGTTGTACTTCGTACTCTTACTTGGTCAGAAAATAAACTTGATCTGATAATACAGTGTTTACTCTATCTTTGCCATTGCCGAAAAGTTTAATTTTACTTTTCGACTAATTTGACCTCCCTGGCTCATAGCTCCAAGACGCAGCGGGCAACTCACGCACCGGCTACAGCTTCAATTCATCATACACAAATATACAGTGAAACCCCGCTATTAGGGACAAAAGTGCTGAATTTCGAGGTCCTGTAAATTTGAGTTCTGTCTGAATATATGCAACTAAAACACAATTTTACATGAACTTTTATATTTTCCACAGGAATTTCACAATGGTAACACAATATTTACACAATTTCAGGAAATTATAACCCAGTTATTTCAAATCGATTTTAAATAAACTTTACATATATTTGTCCATCGTCGTTTGTTTAAAATGAGTATAAACACAATGAATTACTTGCTCTTTTATACGCATTTTAAAAGACGGAGCACATGTAAATAGGGATTAGTCGTATGAACATTCTCTCTTAAGCACACATCTTTTGTAATAAGCCCTATTGTCTTTACACTGTATTTAATGTAATGTACTCAATATCCACAGATAACGACAGAGAGAAAAAAACACTACCGAGTAACAAGCTGATAGGTGGTTGTTTATATAACGCACAAAATTTGGACAGCAATTTGACTGTCCACAAAAGAGGGGCCGTTTTAAATGTGTAACCGTACTTATGGGATAAAAAGAGTGACTATTATTCGGAATAGAGGGGTGTCCACAATACAGGGGTCTAGATACAACAGAACTCTCGCTCGCTTTGAGGCAAATCTGTGGCGATTTTGTGCCAGATTGAACGATCCGCAAATCTTTGTTGGCATTTGCTACCACAGAACTTATCATTGATGTCAGTTTTACCAATCTCGGCGCATGACTCTGCCCAATGGTCTTCTTCTAAAAAAGAGTACATCACATAAATGGCCCAATTATAAATTACGGCGCAGTTTTTATGGTCAAATAAAAATTTTATATTGAGAAAAATAGATGTTTTCTTGAAATCAAGATATAGAATCCCCCATTATCAACCACAACAACAATGATTCTACAAATGCAAAACCACTTTTTACTCAAGCTTGGTGGTTTCGCCGTGGTCGAAAATAATGCGCCAGGATGTTTCTAGGTGTGCTTTTGAAGGAAAAGCCTGCTAGTCCGAACCTTGGTGTCCTGGAGCGTGCGCCGAAAGATCCAGAGCTTTGAAAATTGAGATCAATAGCCATTTCTATCAAAGGAACTGACCCTTTCTATTCTAGATTGATAGAAAAGGGTCCGCTGGGACTAGAAGGAAAGGAGCATGAAATTGAACAGCACATCGAAATTGGCAGAACTGAAAACGTGTACTTTTAATGTGAAAACAGCGTTTGCATTGGATATTCTATCTTTACTGTATTTACAAATTAGAAGCTACGTAGTTCATGAACACATTCTTGTTATAAACCATGATAATCTTCTGCACCTAATCCAATAATTTCTAATTTTACCAATTACGGTGTGCTGTTCAATTTGGATGTTCCTTGCCTCGCAGAGTTAACTCGGGGCTACTGACCTCTTAGTCTTAGATGACTCTTGCAGTCCTCCTATGACAGCAAGAGCCATAGTTCCTATAATAGAACATGTTATTGATCTCAATTTAGCCAATCTCGGCGCATTACTGGAGCCAATAGCGTATTTTAAAAAGGGTGCATCACAAAAATGGTCCAATTATAAAATTATGGCGCACGATTGCTGTGGTCATTTAACAACTTTGTACTGAGAAAAATAGATGTTTTCTTGAGATTAGGATATGGAATCTCCCATTATCGCCCACAATGTATCTAGTTACAAAACCACTCTTTACTCAAGTGTAGTACTTTGGCCGAGGTCGAAAATAATGCGCCAGGATATATTTTTAAGAAAAGGCCTGCTAGTCAGAGCCTCGGTGTCCTGGAACGTGCGCCTAAAGATCCAGAGCCTTGGAAGTTGAGATCAAAGCCCGTTTCTATGTGACCCTTTCTGACCTAGAAAGACAAGTAAGTAATGTCGTGAAGTTATTATAAGTTTATATAGTAGCATTTCAGCATCATGGAACTCGACAACAACGGCGGCAGGACTCGATGGGCAACCACGACTCACAGTGTGATCAATCTCCATGCTTTGGATTCAGTCTTCTTCCAACTGTCCGGCTGGTAACATCCAATGACCAAAAGCTGTAAATCCTGAATAAGGTGAGTTCACGAAAGTATTTGTGAAACACACGCAGGCCCCAACCGCCCCCCAAATTCATAGGGGTATAAAGCGATGACGGACAGACGGACAGACTGACGGACGGACAGACGGACACCCCAAACCTATAGGCCCCAATCCGAAGGGTTGGGGCCTAACAAAGGGTTCACCGGGATTACTGACCTATTGAACAGTTTCTTTAGAGAATGTCGCTACTTTTTATCATGAAAATATCATTTACCTATAATCAGCTTAAACATAAAAAAGACACTCTCGCCTCAGTTGATACTATTTTGTAAAATTTTCCTAAAAGCCCATGGGAGTTGTATGACTGTACACTAGAAAAGCTTACTAGTGACCGTCTTATTTCGTTGTTATGAAACAGCTGACCTCTGATGAGATCTATGTGTTATGTATAAACACAGAGCGGATGGATATTTCTTTCTGTCTAGCCGCACTGTGCATCCCTCACTGCTGAGTATTCTTTCACATGGGTGAAAAATATGTGTCCAAGCCACTAAAATCTATATTTTAGTGACTTTAAAAAAATGATTTTTCTCCTTTATAAGTACTATTTTGCGCGGAATCTCCAGTGGGTCTGCGAAGTAAAAGGGGTTATACACAACAGACCGAACCGCCGTAGAGGTTGGCTGTTGGACAACAACGCGTCATATTTTGGACCATTATGACACATATTATCGCTCATGCTTGTGTTCTCATTTCAAAGTGGAATGCTGCCCTGGGTAGGACAGTAGCGGAATTGTTGCAAAATGGTTTTGCTTGTCACAATATTAACGAGAGAAATTGACTGATGCAAAACTGACGGAAAGAACACTTACTGCCTTCACTACCCTTGACATTTTAGTGCTGTTGTGATGGATACATTCTTTTGGAACACCTTTTTTCACATATAGAGAGACTGTTGGAAAACCGATATCCTTGCGAAAAACTTCTCGTTATCAATCAATCAATCAATCGAGGTGTTTATTTTCCAAGGATACATATATTGTACAATGTAAAAGAAAAAATGTCGTCGTTTTAGATACAAAGTTTAGTTACTGCAAAAAAAAACAAACAAAAAAACATTAATTCATACTGCCTATTAAATGAGGTATTCTCGGAAAAGGGTAGATCGAGAAAGTTAATAACTTGTGAAGAGCCGATCTACCTATATGCTGTCTAACTTAACTAATACTATAGAACTACATCAAGCACGCTTTTATCTAACAAAACCCTATGTTTCAGCATGCTATGTATACATGTTTAACAATTATTTCCTAATTCTATTTTAGTTCAGACGCTTACATACACAGAAATACGCTATTATGTTAAACTGTTAAAACTGCTTTATTCGATTATTTACATGTACTTATCAAACTAGCCCTGTACGCTTTTTTGAACATTTCAGAAGTCGTTTTATTTTTTAATTTCAAGTCCAGACTATTCCATAAGTTAACACCAACTGAAGTTAAACAAAAATTTTGAGGGTTGTTCTTTTATATGTAACACAGAATTTTCCATTTTGACTTGTGCTATGATTATTAATAAGAAAAAGATTGTTGATTCTTTCAGGTAAGCGGTTTTGTTTTGCTTTGTACATAAAAAAGCCAGTTTTTTGCTTTACCACATCTACAAATTTTAGAAGATTAAATTTGACAAGGATTGGATCTGTGTGTGATCTAGCTGGGGCTTGGTCAATTATTCTAACTGCTTTCTTTTTGTTGTGTATATGTGTAGCCAGTGCGAGACTTCCGGTTGTAAATAAATACATGGCGGCAACTTGGCGTCTGTTTAGTTTCAATTAGTGTTTCCACGTAGCCACCTCACATATAGAACAAATGGCGACGAGTAAATCGTGTTGCGTCGGACCTAGGAGGTTATAAAGGTTATAAAGATCTGGTGGAGAAGAAAGACGCAGAGAAAAGTACCGAAGATAACGGAAAAGTGAGTGTTTGCTGAAGTTGACTTCTGAATGATGGCATCATTGATCGGACGATTGGAGCCCTTCGACGAGACTGCTGGTGACTGGGAGCTGTACAAAGAGAGGTTAGAGCAGTATTTCATTGCCAACGACGTAGCCGACGACAAAAAAGTTGCTGTAACTCTTAGTCGGATTGGCGGGAAGATCTATTCCTTGTTACATAGCCTGTGTTCACCTGACAAGCCATCAACAAAGACATTCGAGCAAATTGGTGAGTTGCTGCAAGAGCATCTCAGTCCAAAGCCCAACGTGAAAGCAGAGAGATACCGGTTCTACAAGCGTCAGCAAAAGAGGGGTGAGTCGGTGACAGATTACATGGGTGTCCTCCAAAAGCTGAGTGAGCGTTGTGAGTTCGGCGAGCGTCTGGCAGAGCATCTCAGGGATCAGCTGGTTTGTGGGATAAAGAACGAAAATGTCCTGAAAAGATTGTTATCGGAGAAGAATTTAACCTACCAAAAGGCCAAGGAGATAGTAATTGCCATGGAAATGGCCATGAAGGATGTATCGGAAATCCAAGGAGCATCGGCAAATGTTAACAAGTTGCAGAGGACCACTAGAAATCGTTGCTTCAGGTGTGGCAGGAATGGTCATGGTCCCGAGGATTGCCGTTTTAAGGACGAAAAATGCCACAACTGCGGTAAGAAAGCCACATTAAGAGAAGATGCAAGATGAAGAAATCCGGTATGTCATCTTCCGAGACCGGGGCAGACCAGTTTAAGAAGCGAAAGCCAAAGAAGAAAGTTTTTTATGCTGATAACGACGAAGTGACCACTGATAGTGAAAAATCTAATGGCGACAGCACTTCCTGTTCAGATCTCGGCTATACGGAAGTTGTTTGCGATGTAAACAACAGTAGCGAGAAGAAATGTGCGTCCATTACGATCAGTCCTAAAATAAACGGTAAGATTATCAAAATGGAGCTTGATACAGGATCTGCGCTTTCGATAATATCGAAAAGGGATTATCAGCGCCATCTTGGTAAATTACGGCTGCGGAGAACAAATGTTGTGTTAAAAACCTATACTGGAGAATGTGCAAGGCCAGAGGGGTACGTGAATGTTCTGGTGGAACACGAAGGTAAGAAACATCGAAGGAACATCCTTCACGGGGGAGGTCCACCTTTGTTCGGTAGAGATTGGCTCCGACACATCAGGTTAAATTGGCACGAGATCAAGTCCATACGGATGGCTCGAGGTAAGAAGGAATTAGACCATCTTCTGGAAAGGTACAGTGAGTGTTTCGGCAAAGAATTGGGTGAGCTAAAAGGGATAACTGCGAAGTTACACCTCAAAGAAGGAGTTACCCCTAAATTCTGCAAACCCAGACAGGTCCCGTTTGCAATGAGGGGCAAGGTCGACAAGGAGCTGAACAACATGGTGAGTAAAGGGATCCTTTCACCGGTAGAATGGAGTGATTGGGCGGCACCCATTGTCCCAATACTGAAGAAGGACGGTTCTGTCAGGATATGTGGCGATTTTAAGATCACTGTCAATCCACAGCTCAATGTTGACTCGTACCCATTGCCTACTATTGAGAGCATGTTAGCAGCATTGGCAGGTGGAGAGAAATTTTCAAAGATAGACCTCAAAACGGCAAATTGTAGTGGACGAAGAATCGAGGAAATACCTGGCCATCAACACACAGAAAGAACTTTTTGTTTTCAATCGCCTAGTGTATGGTATTTCCCCAGCTGCTTCTATTTGGCAACGCGCAATTGAACAGGTTTTGAAAGGTATCAAAAACGTGCAGTGTATTTTGGACCATATGATAATCACCGGTTCAGACGATGACGATCACCTATGTACCCTCGAGAAAGTCTTTCAGCGATTAATAGAATGCGGCCTTAAAGTCAATCCCAACAAGTGTGAGTTTTTCAAAGATTCCATTGAATTTTGTGCTCACATCGTCGACAAAGACGGAATCCACAAGACCGATTCGAAAGTCAGGCAGTTACAGATGCGCCAGCCCCAAGAAATGTTTCTGAATTACGAAGCTGGGTCGCCCTGGTGAACCACTACCACCACTTCCTACCCAACTTGTCTACGATACTACATCCATTGCACCAGTTGCTCCACAAAAATCAGAAATGGCTATGGACAGACTCATGTGATATGGCCTTTAAGAAAACGAAGGCTCTCATCACATCTGATCTCGTTTTAGCACCTTATGATCCGAAACTGCCGCTTCGACTGCACTGTGACGCATCATCAAAAGGTATTTCTGGAGTTATTTCGCATATCTACCCAGATGGAAGCGAACGCCCCATTAGTTTTGTATCCCGAACATTGTCAAAAGCTGAGCAAAATTACTCTCAAATCAATCGAGAGGCCCTCAGCATCATTTGGAGCATCAAGAAATTCAACATGTACCTATTTGCCCGAAAATTTACTCTAGTGACCGACTGTAAAGTTTTGGTTTCTATCTTCAATCCCAAAAAAGGTATTTCAACAACTACGTCTTCGCGGATGCAAAGATACGTCATTTTCCTTACTGGCTATAATTATGAAATTGAGTACCGAAAGACAAGTGAACACGCTAACGCTGACGGGTTCAGTGGACTACGCCTTCCGGTAAGCCAGAAAAATTTGTCAGGAGAGAGAACAATATTCTACGCTGCCCTACTCGACAACTTTCCGATTTCATTCAAACAAATTGCCCAGGAAACGTCAAAAGACCAGGTATTGTCTAGAATTTTCGAGTTCACAAGAAATGGCTGGCCCGGTAAAGTTGAAGAAGATCTTTCCCCTTATCATTCACATGAATCAGAATTATCTATTTCACAAGAGTGTGTGCTCATTGGAAACAGAGTGGTTATTCCGGAAAAGTTCCAGAGAGCATTTCTACAAGAACTCCATAGTGCCCATCCTGGTATGGTGAAAATGAAAAAATTGGCTAGATCGTACATTTGGTGGCGCAATATCGACAGAGATATCGAAACACAAGATAAATTGCTTTGAGATAAGCAAAGCTCCAACAAGATCTACAGTACACCCCTAGGAATGGCCAAGTCAACCGTGGATAAGGATCCACATTGATTTTGCAGGACCTTTTCAAGGCCATATATTTATCATAATAGTCGATGCACACTCCAGATGGCCAGAGGTACGGATCATGGAAAAAATCACTGCCCCGGAAACTGTACAGACAATGGTACAACCTTCCATTCTGAAGCCTTCCAGAAATTCTTAAAACTACATGGAATTATTAAAAAAACTACGAGCCCTTTTTAACCGTCACGAAACGGTTTAGCAGAGCTTATGGTTTAGAGTCTTAAATCTAGTCTCAAATCGATGAAGCACGAACCTCGTTCAATGCACGAGAAAGTAGCCAAATTTCTACTGATGTATCGCTCTACTAAAAACGCAACTACCAACGAGACCCCATCCTTGTTATTCCTAGGACGTGAAATCAAAACAAGGCTGGATTTGGCAGAACACAGTTTGCGCGACATCATTTACAGAAATATAAACCCCAAAGACGAATTTCAGCGCCGTTCTTTTAGTGTGGTGATGAAGTGCTTGTGAGGGACTATTGACAAAAGCATGGAAAATGGACATTTGCAGTTATCTCGCGAAAAATCGGAACGTTAATGTATGAAGTTTTGGTTGACAATTCAATTTGGAGAAGACACGTTGACCAAATCCGTTGTTCACAACACCCGGTTGAAGAAAAACCTATCAAGAGCGATAATACCCCTCAACCATCAACTGTTTTACCCAAGCCCACTGAACCTAACCCGACAGTAGACCGTACATCTATTCCGTGTAGCATAGCGCCATCTACATCTGGTGAAACCATGATTTTAAAAGAGAAACCCGCTGTTTCTAGCCAAAAAGACTGTGACAGTTAGAACTCCAGAGCCTTCTGTCAATGTTTCACACCCCGTTTCACCTGCTAAAGCAAAAACTGAAATTTCAAGTGTCGATGGTCGTGTATCGCGATCAGGTCGTTCTGTAAGATCGCCAAAGAAGTACGGTATTGAGGACTAACTTTTAGTTAAATGTCGTGCAATTAAGATATTTTGCTATATTGAATCATTATTTATTTATTCTAAGCAAAGATTAACGTTTTATGTTTTTTAATGTTGTACAGGTGCTGATTTGATAGCTGGGTGCAGTTCAGTTAAAGTGCTGATAACGTTGCTGTAATGTTGACAATTTTTACAGTTAATCGACATTTCAGCTGTTGCAATGGTATACGGTAAATATAAAAAGAAGAGAATTTTGGATTTATCTTTTGCGTTTAATTGCTTATAATAAACCTGAACTAAGTGGCAAGTTTAAGGTTATGGTTTAGATATCGCTGAAGTAGTTATTTTGCGTATTCGTTGTCCTTTATAATTACTTCAAGCTTCCATTCCATGCCTGTTAAGTTATTCTTGAAGTTACATTCATGGATCGAGTTTATAATCAGAGAACGTCGAATCGCAGTGATAGCGATAATATAGAGTAAAGAGAGAAAAGTTGAAAAAGTAAAATTCCGGAATTTTTCAGGTAAATTAATTGATATATTCTGTCTAGTATACTTATAAATTTTGCATCTCTTTGTTTGATAATCAGATATAGAGTTCAACTGAATGCTGGTAGCAAAATAGCAGTTAAAGCACAGTTAAGCAGTAATATACACAGTAAGTCTTGTATCAGTACGCGGGTAATGTTGTGTATATGCGTAGCCAGTGCGAGACTTCCGATTGTAAATAAATACATGGCGGCAGCTTGGCGTCTGTTTAGTTTCTATTACTGTTTCCACGTAGCCACCTAACATATAGAACACTTTTGTAATTTTATAACACTTTCTAATCTTGATCGATATTATTTCTCCATATCTCACACCAATACCTAAGATACGGTAGGATTAGGGCACAGTACAAGGTATATGAAGATGAGCAATCGAGCAGATATTTCACTTTATACAGTACCGAAACACTTTTCGCTACCCTGTTCTGCACATGTTTTAATGGATTCGACCACGACAATTTACTATCTATAATTATTCCCAAGAATTTCTTCGAAAACACTCTTTCTAATGCAGTAGCATTTATATTTAAGTAAAAATAACAAGTAGAATGCTTATTTGAAAATACAATAAAACTAGTTTTACCCATATTTAACTATAATCTGTTTGCTTTAACTCCAAACAAATTATTTCACATATTTCATCTACTTCTGAACCGGTATAAAACAAATTTGTATTGTCAGCAAATAATATAAATTTCATTAAATCAGACACGTTGCACAAATCATTAATATATAGCAGAAATACGGTTGGTCCTCAAATTGAGCCTTGTGGAACTCCACAGACCACTTTTAAAACATCTGAGTCCACGCCGTTGTAATGAACATACTGTAGTCTTGAAGACAAATAACTGGTCAGCCAAAGCAAACTTGTACCACTTACAAGACGCTATGTTTATTGATAAAGGATAGAATGTTAAAGAGTTTTTCTACGATTTTCGAAAATTGTGGTAGCAAAGCTACAGGACGAAAATTGGTAAAAATGCTGTCGTCGCCAGATTTGAATAATGGAATTACTTTTGCCTTTTTCATTTTATCAGGAAAAATACCTGTTTCAAATGAGATATTACATATATGTGCTAATGAGTCAGCAATATCTGTGCTGATTTTCTTAACAATAGACATTGGTATACCGTCGTTACCTGTTGATGTTTTACCTTTAAACTGATTAATTACTTTAATAATTTCCTCCTTACAAGTTGGTTCAAGGAACATAGATTGGTCGTTTTGATAATGAATAAAAGATGAAAAATCAACATTTCGGTATGATTTTAGCCAAATTCGGACCAACATTTGTAAAGAATTCATTAAAACCATTGGCAATATCTTTACTGTCAGTTAGTATTTTATCACTACGTTTAAAAGATTCTGGAAAAGCCGTCACACTTATGAGTTTGCAATAAGTTACTGTAATGCATTTTTTCGGAGTTTTTTAAGACGTTTGTAGTTTTATTTCTGTATGATTTATACCTTTGTTTCAAAACTTCGCTTGTTTTAATCATATCCCAAAAAGGTGTCGGTTTTTTTCTTGTGGCGTTAATTAATCAGAATCTTTCCAGCGTTGCCAATTTAACAGTTTTCTCTCTGTTTTTGTTTTCTAGATCCACAATCCTTGACAACAGTTGATCGTTTTGATTTTCAATATTTGACAGAAGGTTTTCGATTGCGTTCAATTTGTTCAGAATTGTCTCAAGACTAATTTCTCTGTTGTTTGCAGCATCATGAACTTGACCAGTTTGGTAACCGTTATTCTTTCGGAGAGTAGTCGCTTTATACGTATTTCGGAAACATGCGTTGCATTGTCTCAGGTCTGTAGGGCGTATATCTACATCACCCTTTTTCTTTTTGCAAGTTTCGCACTTATCCTGTGCAACCATGGTGTATTATCGCTCACACTTTTTGTCGATTCGTGTGTTAAATATCTATTAAAATTCTCATTTTTAAGTGTCTAATCACTAGTATCATTACATGCTTCAAAGTTACATAACATTTCAGGCATTTCGATGCCTATTAATAACAAAGTTTGCAAAACAATTTACTGAGATTGAAAACGTATTTGCTTGTTCGAATTCGATGTTTTAAACTAGTGGTATTAAACTAGTTATCTAGAGACAGCGACTCCAGACCAAAATTAATTTACTTATATGTTTCTTTATAGCTCTGGAGTGGTATTCTGCTCTGTCTTTATATTTAAGGACGTCCTTATTTTTGAGATTAGATGGTTCCTTCTTAATTTTTATAATTATTTTTAAAAGACTTTTAAGTTTGAGGAAAGAGCAGAATGGCGTTTTTATCCTTATTTTTAAAAATAAGGACATCCTTATGACTAACATTACTAGTTCATATCATACTGGGCCCCAACTACTATGCTGTTTTGCTACAAACTATATTTATGTAAATTCAGTAAATTATGAAGCACTCTGCTGAATAAAGCTAAATAAATTTTGTTTTTGGAAAAGACAAATTGAAAACAATTGCAAAACAGCACATTTAGATTTTGAGTCTCTATGAGCCATAAAATAAGCTTAAGCTGAAAGAATGTTTGGTAATTAATGGCCACTGTTCAGGAAAACACCTTTCAAAAATAGAGAAAAAATCTAGTGCTTCTCTGTAATGGATATATAATTTTATGGCTAGAAATATATCTCATGATAATCGTTTTTAGCATTGAGTGAAATATGATATGCTTTACCTGATAAAGTATCTACTACTTCAAGAGTCACAACGGTGATCGAATTTAACCTTAACCTGCAGTAATACAAGTTACCCGTTTGGGTCCTTCTTTCTCTCACTATACATTGTGCAATCACGTTTAAAACTATTTTGAACCAAATTTCTACTCTTAATTATGTATATTTTAGGGAAAAGAGGTTGGTCGTTAGATATGGCTACAATTAATCGTACATTTTACTAATTTTATACAAGGTGGCTTAGAAAATAAACTAATCTTAATTAAACACGTAATACGACAATTTCGTTATGAAATATGAAACAGTCATAGCTTCAACTTACCGAATATTCATCAACTAAATTCTTTGACTTTAATATTGAATATTTTATGACAACCAGGGGAAGCGGCGATAAATTAGCTTGTTTGTCTCCATATCCATTACACGCTAGAAGATGGGTTAATGTGTGTGGTATTGTATTTACTTGATTAGGAAATTGCAATGATCGATTGTATATAAAGACAGAAACACCATCAAAAGAAATCTCACAAAACGCGTAAATAAGACATAATTATTTGCCTGTTTGGAACTGTATTTGACTAGAGTAATCACATTTCATCTGCATGATCTGCACAAAAGTATAAGCGATAGCTATGTAAAATCACGAAACGTGAGAGCAGATACTCAGGTAACTCAGGCGGTATGTCTGTCTGTTCACTAATCACACAACGCCATTTCAAAAATTACAATCCAATTTAGCTGATGCTACCAGTTTAAAATCTGTCTGAAAGTGCTATTGCAATTTCGGATTTGATGTCTATTTTATATTGCAAATATGAAATAGAAAATAGTATAAATCTTAGATGTTTAGTTTAACAATGTCAACCAAACGACAATAAGCGTCAATGCATTGTCAATCACTTGACAAAACTATTCTTAACTTATCGAGATTCGATAAACAGGAAATATTGTTCCTCTACAATTTTTTGCAATTGTAACGAATCAAACTCAAGGCGAATCACATACTTTTTATATTAATTTTTTTTTTAATGTATCTGCACATACTCTGCATTTGATCTTGTTTTGTGTGGGGATTACTGTTTTGCTGATTCCTGCACACTTTTGTCTTGACAGTGAACAAACCGGCTTTTGTTAGGTAAATAGCTGCCTGCCACCAAAATTTAAGTGATGATTACAGAAAATTAACACAGAAATGGTTTCTGAGCGACTTGCATACAGCGACAAATATAAGAGTGTCAACTCTATGCCGTCCGTCCTTTCTCCCAGGAACAGGACATTGTAGAGTCTTTGAACATGCAGCTGAACCCACCTCGGTGAACTCTCCACCTCGATGAGCTATGCGATATAAACTTGATAATGTCTTTAAAGGGAAAGTCTACTGCCGAAAAATCTAATGTCGAAGCTTTGTCCCATTCATCTGGTAAAACCTCCACGCCTGAAGGAGTGGGAGTGAGTACAGGCCGCAAGAGTTTGTAGTCCTCCGGGGTCATGGCCCTTGGCGAGGCGTGATATAGTCCAAAGTGAGACATCATCGAAGGTACAGCCTGAGTAATCAGAAGCGGAGCTGGGCGCGAGACCGTAGTTGCGATTTAGTTAGGACAAATTCAGTGACAAGACGTGGAATGTGTTCTTTACGTACTGACAATCACTGGCTCCTCATTACAAGACGATGAATTGGCTGCTGATGAAGACGAAGAGGATACATAATTAGACTTGCCATAAGCGACGTGTATCACCCGTCCATGGCTGCATAGAAGTCATGCAGGAAATAGCAGGAGGGTGTCCTTGTGAGGAGGATTCCGTTGTAACAGTACTGGATGGGACTGAATTAAGTCGAAGTTGCCGAAGCCACTTATCTAGGCTTGGACGCCAGATTACACAACATCTTGAGCTCATCATCCGAAGCATGCTTTAACATAATGTAATTAAGACTCCCTGCACGCTTCATATGGGCACAGAAATCCGGAATCTACCCTTCACCGCAGCAAGTGTCACGTGATCGAGTCGTTGCATACACGATCCGGCACCGCGGCAATCCGCCTTAACCACGGGTCGTGACAGTCACGACCATCCCAGCGACGGCACGACACAATCACGGGTCGCGACATACACGACCCAGCCTCGTGACAACCCGTGACAGTCACATGTCGTGACAAACACAACCCCTAACACGGACAAGTCGTTGCAACAGCGAACCGTCACAAACACGACCCGTGAGAGTACCGCCCAGTTGCATGATCGACCTCTCTAGAAATCGAACGGAAGAAGAGTCATAACACAATCAACCTGAAACAAAAGCATAATCCATGTTCGACCCGTCACGAACACGACTCGTGACAACAGCGAGTCGCTGCAAACACGATTCGTGACAACAATGAGTACGAGCTGACCTGTTCGTCACTGCTACGGGTCGTGATGAGGGCAACTGATGCCTGCACGGCTTGTATTATGTCCAAACCGTCCTTTGTTGTATCCGTCACTGCCAAGGGTCGTAACAAAGACGGCATAACAGACTGCAAGAGGAAAACTCCCCTGCTAACCTCGTACCGTGATCGATGCTTATACCATGTTGTTGTTGCAGTGTCGAGTTGTCGTACCCGCCACACGGCTGTGACGACCACATGCTAGATTCAACACCGACTGACATGTGGACAGAAGCTGCCACGCTGCTCAGTGCCGTGATAAATCGTCACAACACTAACTGTTGACATGTCTGTCATCAAAAATAGATGCAATTGTATGCAACCCCCTAAAGAGAGTTGCTGCAGCATAAAGCGTATTGACGACAAGCCTCCTAAGCTGTGAAAACTCCATGTCCCAACAAGGCGCTATAACACCCCATTAAGGGAAGAAATACCTTGAAAAGCAGAAACTCTCCTGTTTGCAGAGCCACTGAATGCAAACTGTTTGCTAAGAATGAGAGGAAAACCCTCGAAATGGAAACTGAGAAAATCGCCCAGAAACCATCTCACTGTCTATTACTCACAATCTACACTACGTTTTCGCTGGCAGGAAAGTATTTACCGAACGAAAGCCGATCTGACAAACCCAGAACTACCACGTGTAGAAATCAGCAAAGCCAGCAAACTGGTCAAAACGTACACCAAACAAAATAAAACTTATAGCATACGTAAATATAATATCCAAGATAAATAATATCCAAAAGTTATGCATTTACCTTGATTTTGATCCATCATTTTTACCAAAAAGTAATCGGAGAAAAAATCTTCTATTATAGGGAATTGGGAATGGTTCGATCACACCGAACTACACCGACGCTGATTGGTCGTTTGGTTGACAAGCATTGAAAACAAAGCAACAGAGCACCTGTTAGGGGTACCCATATGGTGCTATTTTTTCTCCAAAATTTTTATGATGGAGCGCGATAGCCAATTAGAAACACATTGGAAAACTCATAGCGATGGCTTCTTAGTCTACAAGGCGATATTTTTGAAATTAAAATACAGAATTTGATGGGATCCATGCGGTGCAGGTTAATGGCAGGAAGGGACGCTCGATATTAAGAGCGTATGTTTAATTAAGCGTGACATTGTCGCTCTTGACGCAAAGTTAATTTGCTTTCAGAAACAGAAAGCTTACATGTCAGCAATTAAAATATGTAATTACGTTGGGGTTTAATTATTTGTCACATAATATATTTTGCAGGTTTTAAAGTTGCATGTTTACTTTTGTTGAGTATATTTATTTGTCTAGAAAAAGAATGTATTTAGAATAAAAATATCTCTTTATGTAGAAATTAACGCACCAAAATTTTTTGATATGAAGTTTGCAACTCATTCGCCTCTGTTCATCCACACTATGATGCTGTCACTCAAGGTTTGCAATTTATTCCCCTCTAGAGTATTTCTCTAATTCTTTACGCATAATGTCAGGGCCCATAATATGTGCTGAAATGGGGTTCTGCATCTTTTTTTAATTATTCTAAAAAGAGAATGAAGTCCATCAAACCTTAATTTCTGAAAAGAATTAAACTATACTGGTTGGTGATTATCTTTCGTTTGATAGAAATTCGCACCAGATGCACTGCGTATATTGAGAACAGAATGCATTTTGTCATCACTATTTACGTCAGATTAGTTTGGAAACTGGAAGTCACAGTGCTGTGCAGCTTTATTCGACCCTCTATACAATGTAGCAGTGAGTCTGGATGCTGGTCAACAAGACACCGTAGTGACACTTGAACTGATTAAAGATTTTCTCCTTCTTAAGTTAAAGGAGATGGTGATAAATTCATTTCCTGCATATTATAAACAAAATTCCCGACCGTTACAAAACTAAAGCAGCTGCAGCAAACTTTTTACTAACTATGTTTGATGTATAGTCCAGCTTTCGTAAAAGTGCCCTGGGTGTGATGCTAGGTTGATCGCTGATCGCGTCTTTTATTTGACACTCACTGTATGCCTCGGGCCAGTTATCGAGATATTAAAATGCATTACTGTTATGTTATTTTTAAAACAGGTACGGGAATAAAGCATTGACTGAAATCATACTGGACAGTACAGTCACATGTACCATAGTTAAATTCTGATATACATATTAAGTAATTAAATAAACTATTGCGATTGCCATCTCTTTTACCTAGGAAACTATATTCCATAATACTATTACACGAAAATAGTTAAAATCTGTTTTATTTATTAAAAAATAAATTAACTAGAAAAGCTTAACTATTACAATTTGCTCTAAACAAACACGATATGATTATATGATTACTAGTTGCCCATCAGCGGTTGTTACTTCTTATCGTATTTGGTAGATATAGATGACCTATCATAGTGCGAAGTTGCACGTTATTTTTATTGTTTCACCGATGAATTCCGTTTAGCTACCAATTCCAGTTGGTGGTTCTATTCTATTCAATGGTTTGTCTATAGTTTTCGTTTTTAGAAATGGTTTTCAGAAAAATAGTCCGGACTGAATGTTGGATATACGATAAAACAAATTACACATTTGCTTAGATAGATAATTAGGCTTCATCAAATTCGTGGTATTTCTACCACAGTGAAAGGTCAGACGACAAAGTAAATACACCTCAACGTCTTTTAGAAGTTTTAGACAGCTGTTTCAAAGCTTCTACTACCCATCAAAATAAATGACAAAAGTATACAGCATGATAAGATACTTTCAAAATCGCGATGTTTCTACCTTAAAATCTTAGTCTTAATTCTTTTAACCTCAATTTCCCACAGGTTAATCTCGAAGACGGTTAGAGGTAATGTCAATTTTACTTAATATTTGGAATAACACCAAGTAGTATAATTTAAGCGATGACTTAGTAATGTGAGTGATGACTTCAGATTTGTTTCAAGGTAAGAGATTATGTAATCTTTTCAATTCAAAACAAGTTCAAAATCGAACAATTCTGACTTCATTTTTGGATTCCATCTTATACTCTTTAATACAAGTGGTGACTTTCTGATATAGGCGGTACCTTCAAGCTTCATTTTCAAGGTCAAATGACCTCTATAACGTAAAGCGGTCGATAAAAAGCACTTTTTACATCACTTTAGAAACGTTCTTCTATACATTGTGACGCAGGAGGTAATTTTTCCTGGTCGGACTCAAACCCTACAGGTTGTAAAGTAAGGTTAATTTTCTCATAATGGTTGCGATCTGATTTTGGGCTCTTTTCTGTTTGGAAATAAAATGTTAAAAATAGAGATATTTTACTTCGGTTTCCTTAATTCGAAATGGTTACTCACAGAAATGCTCTTGTTTAATGTCAAAGAAATATTCCGGTCAACTTTTTAATAATAATAATTGTTTACCACTTTACAGATCCTATATAAGTACATATTGTGATAAGATGGATGCCTATTTATTTATTTATTTTGGCATATAAATAAGGAGTAACATATTTCTTCTCACACAGAATAAACTAGATTATTTAATGATAACAGTCTTATTCCCACTCGTCGCCTTGAACACCTCGACCAGTTTCATTTCTGTAATACCTGTTAAAGTTTGCAACTATTATAGGAGCGGGAAGAGCAAGCCCAACAGTTCCACATAAAATGCATGCAATTGCTATACCTTTTCCCCATGGGCTTCTTGGAACTACATCACCATACCCAACAGTCGTCATGGTTGCAACACCCCACCAGTATCCTTCTAAAATTGAAGTTATTTGAGTTCCGGGATAATCGTATTCAGCATAATACAGTATTGCAGCGAAAACACTTCCACCAATAAGAATTAAAAATAAAATAAGTAGAAGTTCCCTTAAACTTGTGGAAAGTGCCACTGTCCATATTTTTAACCCTGTGCTGAATCTACTCAACTTGAATATACGAAAGACACGTAAAATTCTCAAAACTAAAAACCCACCACCTCTTTTTGACGCCCAACAAGTTTGTAAAACAATATCCATCGCTGACGTTACAAACGTGGGTAATATTGATATTAGATCAATTATATTCATATAATTTTTTGAAAACTTCTTCTTGTTTGGACATGTTATAAATCGTATGAGTAATTCAATACTAAACCATAGCACACAAACAAATTCGATAAGAAAAAATTCATTTTCAAAATTTGGCAGTTCTATGCTATAAAAATTCTGTCCATTAAAATGTACATATTTTAAACATTCATTGCTCCTGTAGGAAGGTATTGTTTCTATGCAGAATGATAAAATGGAGAGAACAATCATTGAAATAGAAAATATTGATAGCAATTTGGCTCCTCTTGAAGTGTGTGGATGTTCAAACATATTCCAAAGTTCCATGCAAAAATTTCCATTTGGTTCCGCAATTTTTTCCTCTTCGAGAATAGCGCATTTTTTTCTAAAACGAGAAAGTACATCTTCTCCAAATTCATAAAATTCTAGAGCCTCAATAAATGTACGAACATGCACAAATAATGGTTTACGTAATATTCCAGTTTGGAAGTAATTGAATATTCCCTCGAAACATAAGGCACTGTGGTCAAAATAATATTCCTTTCGAGTGCCATCCCAAAATTGCTTTCTTTTCTGTTCATTGCCAAGCACTGTTTCAGGAAACCTGTTTAAAACAAATATATACGTTTCAAAGTATCTTCCGCATACATTAATACGGACTCTGTCTGTATCATTGTCTGTATAATTCATATTATGATCAAATTTTGCATTAATTTCACTGACTAAAAGCTTTTTCCTGTCTGGAAATGAACTCGAGGAAAATATCCCAGAGTTAGTAGGATTCATGATGGTACTTATAGATATTGTCGCTTCCTAATGCTTTATTACGTTTTTGTCAATTGTCAGTTGTGGTATTTGATTTATTCTCCAAGGTTATTTTATCGCACACAATCAAAATTGCCCCCTCAATAAAAGATAATGCCACAGACGAATGAATATTAATTTGACTTTGCCCTTAATTGGGAACAAATCAAAATTAAGTCTTTGAGAAAACAGTACAACACTACACTTGTCATTTGGGCAATCGTTCATTTCTCCGTCATCGCTAACAAGTGTAATAAAAAAGGCTAATCGTTGCCTTTGGTATTAATCCCATAGCTTATAGATATGTGACCTTAGACCACCTTTCTTGTTGACAGAAGAACTATAGTTATGGGATCAGCTAAGTAAGATTTCCTATACAAGGGTTCTCATTTAAAGGCAACAGTATAAAGGATAGGAAGATTCTAAGATATGTACATATGTCTGCTTAATAAAAAAAACGTTGTGGCATATGATATCGATGGTGTATATAATTATTTTTGGTAAATACAACGCAGAGCGAGTGAGAGAGAGAGAGAGAGAGAGAGAGAGAGAGAGAGAGGGAGAGAGAGAGGGAGAGAGAGAGAGAGTGACTAAACCTAGTCACTATTATATTTCTTTATAATTAATAAACTATAATTAATTAATTAATTAATTAACTTTAATACATATACTCCTAGTTTACAAACAAGTTATAATTTACAGTTGAGAGAAGTTTCGAGACTGTATAAAGTCTGAAAGCTTTTAGATAAAACTAAATGTATCTCATAAACTGTTGTAGCTACAGTTATTTATTAACAAATATGACACTAACCCAATTTTTGACCTATGATGTTATGATGATGTCACTTGTATTTTTCTCTTTATCTATGTGGTTAAGATGTGGGATTTCATCTCATTATGCACAGAAAACTTTGAAGTATACGAAATAAGAAGGATCTTTCTTAGTCACTGCACCCCCTTATGGTGAAAAGCACCTGAAGGTGTCTATCACCAAAGCCGCTTCGATGCTTTAAATCTCAAAATCGTCGATATACTGCAACAGTGACGTTGTAACCACATGGCGTGCTAACAGATAACACAAAAATAAACAGCCTGTTGCATTATTTCAAACCATTTTGCACAGAGGAGGCGAATGCTTGTATGTTTCGGCATCAATGTACTCATTTTGTTGCAAAACCTTTAAAATGCGAAACGTAAATTTATCCCCGACGTTAATCGAAAATCGAAAAACACCTTCACAACAAAGAAGTGATTTGGTTCTCTTTACTTTTGTATATGGGATTTTTTATTGTTGCCTAAAACTGGACAATGTAATCAATGAGAAACCTGGCCAATGTACGACATAACTAGAACACTACTTTCTTGTCGAAAACATTGACTTAAGGGCAAAGATTTTGATCCGACTATGGACTAGTTAAACGAAAGCTCATCCGTGACATCTGGTTGTTCATGACATAAAAGAGTAGGCAACAACACTTGGCTTGAAACTCGATGCGTGTATCTCTTAAAAACTGTATCATCTGAACAAAACAAATTGCAATTTCCCAACATTCACTGGATGCCGAATGTATTATTCAAATAATATGATATGCTGTTCTTCAAAAGAGCCCTTGCCTACATTGATTGGCAGTCAGGGGTCTAATTACTGGAAATAATAAGACCTATGCATCTGCACCCACCTCCACCTCTTTGTAATACTTTCAAAATTTGGATAAAATCTTATGGGGTGTCAAAACACTGAACGGTAGAGCTATAAATCAAAACTTTTGTAGCCCAGAATAAAAGGAAAAACCGTGTCATGTGCTTTATAAAGTAGGTACTAAAAAGATCAACTGAAACCGTTCATATTTAAAACTAAAATCGTAAGAAAAAGTTGGAGTGAAAGTTAAGAGGTCTTATTTTTCTAACATATGCACGAAATCTGCTGTTCCTGAGAATTGTTGAATAATTTTTTCATCTGGATGTGCACATTGTGGAAGTATTCCTCCGCGCTAGAACACGAGACGTTATTATGAGGTAATGGAGTGCCCGTTGCATCGCAACCTTGTATCAGTGAAAATGGTTCACGTTAATATGTGTCTTTCCTGTCTTTAAAACATGTTTTATGGGACTGGTAACTTACTTGAAAATTAGTGACAACGGACGTTATATCTCTAAGGTGACGATGTCAATTTATGACGGGATATCGCCGGTGATGTGAAGCTACAAGATGCTGCCATGGTAAAATACTTCAAGTGACATCGTCATATGTAACAAATAAAAGCAAAAACAGAGAAGCGAGGTAATTTAATTTCTTAACAGTCATTTTATGAGTAAAATATCTTGTAGACGTAGAAGCTATCACTATGGGATTTCCAATGTATTAAACATTGGTTATCGCCATCCATAATAATAAAAAATTCTTTGAAACACATAGCACTCCATGGGTATCCTTATTAGATGCCCTGTTGCTATGTTTATAACGCCTGTCAACCAACCAACCAATCAGCGCACACTGCAGTTCCTGTCATGTGATCGAACCATACCCAATTTATCGTTCCAGACGATCCCAATTGATGGGAGAGGAGGTTGGGTACAAATCGAATGATGGCTTCTGCGTCTACAAGATATTTTACTCAAGGCAGTTCAAGAAAGATCGGAAGCCAGCAAAAAGAGACACTGTGGACTCTCGTGTGGACTCTCTGACCCATCTGGGAAGTCCGCGAGAACATTCAGACTGCCTTCAATATGAGAGGGCTGAATGAAAAAACGACAATCCTGAGACGATTTGGTGAGACGAGACAGCATGGGTGAGCGTGTGACGTCCTGCTTGGACAAATACGACACCACCGTCTTATTGTGTATCAGAAACTGAACCACGTGACCGTCGAGAAATGTTTGACAAGCTATCAAGACCGCCTTCATTTCCAGGACATTGATATGCAACCGCTGTTCCTGGTTGGACCAACAACCCTTCCACATATGACCCTGGAAAACTACGCCCCACCCTGTACAAGAAGCGTCCGTCTACACTTGCTTGGATGGAGCTGGGAAGAAAAAAGGTAATCCTAGTGAGAGATTGGCTTGTATGGACCACCAGTCCAGATCCCTGAGAGCAAGTAACAGCACCAGCCCAGCAGAAGACACAACTGTGTTAGAAGCATTGTCAAGATAATGGAAGAGCAGTAATCCTACCTGCCGACTCCACCTCTTGACCACCTTCATAACCGTGAGTAAACACAAACGGGGCCGTCGACAATCCGAATGGTCCGCTACCCTGAATGCGAGAAAACGACGTGAGGCCTCGTGCATCGGAACATGTAGATATGCATCGAACAAATCCACTGACACCGCCCGCATGCCATGACTTAGAGTATATTTGATCAACTGGGGGGTATCCATTGTTAACGACGTTAGGTGTACTAATTGATTGAGATGTGACAAGTGTATGACAAGATGCCAACCCCCTGACTTTTTCGGTACGAGAAAGACGGGACTGAAAAACGCGAGACTGTCTATCCGCATCTATTCTATGGCCGTTTAACGTGCAAGATCTGGAACCATCTGTTGCAGCACAAGTTACTTCTCTGAGTTGCGATAGTACGTTGTGACTAAAGAAGGAATGGGAAGCTTAGCCAGAGGTGGAAGAATTTGGCAATCCCACCTGTCCCTTGCAAACGGTAAAGGTAACCGCAGCGCATCTACCGAACTGCATTTTTCGGAGGCAACATAGCTTACCATACTTGCCAAAAATTCTTAAGCATTCCCCCCACGGGCACCTTTACACCTAAAGTGTCAGGCAGAGATCGACATGTGATTTGTGCCGGGTACTTTGATTGGTTGCAACCTCTGCTTCGGAGTGGCAGCCTGCTTTTTGATGTCCAACTTGTGCTTCCTGTGTTGGGGTGCCGACACGGTAAATAGCACGTTGATACCGGGATCGACGAACTTTCTCAGAGCTTGAAATGTGGCATCCTGAAAGGAAAGAAATCACATGCTCTTTCTGGCCACTTCCTCCAGAGAACGATAGTCACGCTCCGCAAATGGTAGGCTTGAACCCGGATTGGCCTTCAGCAACCAAAGAGCCATACCCTTGGAATACGTGAATAGGGAAAACTCCGTCTTTTGACTGATATGACGCCGTCTTCACGTGCATGAGCTTTGAAGACAGTAACTTTGACGTGGCCGAGAATCCTTGAGAGACCACAGTTCTTCCATTCTCACTTGCAGAACGTTGGCTATACAGGGAGCCCTCGACAAGGTCATGAAATCCTCACGTGGTGGTGGGATTGAGCCGCAAAAAACAGATCCGGTCTATTAACCTGCGGCTGCATATCTGTAACATTCGAGAAGAATTGTCAGAAATAAATTTCAAAATGTCTTTAAATGGAAAATCTGCTGCAGAAAGATCCACGGTTGACGCCTCTTCCCACTCCTCTGGAGGAGGCTCAGTCTCTGGGGGCGTGGAGGTACGCACCGGTCTAAAAGGTATATATTCCTCATGTGGCGAGTTCTGATAAGAAACAGAATGCAAATTGTCCAATGGTGTCGCGGGCCGTGATGTAACAGTTTGAAATGGTGACACAGGCACAGTAACTGCAGTGGTATGAACGACACACGTCTGAGTCTGTTCAATGTCACTATCCAACGTCGGTGCATCTTCCCCCGACGAAGAATTGTCCCCTGAAGAGACGGAAGAAGACGCATAAACTGCTTGACGACGCAAAGGCTGAATTGGAGCAATGGGAGGAAGCGGCGGTGGCTGCAACTCCTTTGGTGACGAGGGCTCAGTCGTAACAGGAGCCGACGGAACTGAGTTCAGCCGATGTTGCCGACGCTACCGATTATGACTTCGAAGCAAGGCTGCGTAGCATCTTACGTTCTTCATCCGAAGGGTGCCGCGAAGTGTCCGGATGTAAATTCGGGCTTAACGCAGATGTCTTCAACGGCGATAGATCCTGCCTTCGCTGGGAAGACACCGACAACACATGTTTAACAACCGTAGAAATCGTGAAATTTAAGTCTGTAGTGGTGGGCAATTGTTGCATCGATACATCATGCGCAATCGCATTCTTCTCCATCGTGATAGAGTATGTGAATTGTAAGCGCCCTTGAAGGCAGCTCAAAACGTACCTCCGCAAAGTTTTAATTATTAGTGAAGTTTCCAAAGCACTATTTAAGAAATGTTTACATCAGTGGATAGAGAATCGATTCGAAATTTTTTTACATTAACTTTTTAGAGATAATTGCTAACGGATATCTATGAAATGCAACATTTTAAACACACTTTTAAATAAAAAATAAGGATACTTTGTATCGAAAAGTAACATTTGACACTAAATAGCTTAATTCCGGAACATTTCTCATAACACCAATCAATCAATAGGATATACTGTCACATTATGAACATTCTAAGCCTACTGATCCTGGCAATGATCCCGGGTCAAATAAACATTTCTCACCACGGAGGGAGCCGGGTTGGCAAAAATCGCAAAATTAAGAGCATTATAACCGAACGACAAGTTCCAAAGGTCACATTATGAGAATGATCAATGTGCGCCCGAGTCATATTCAAACACACCTCAACTGATCTGTGCAAACATTATACCGGCAGTTGCTTTGGCCTCATAAATGCAAGTTCCGTCTAATGCAAATCCGAACTGATCTCCAGTATTATAGATCACAATAAACTGGATTTTCTAGTAATCAAAGAAACGTGGCTTTCCCAGGATGATGACTTTTATGAGAAGGATATAACTCCCGTTGGATACTCATTTCTCCGCGAATACCGCCTAATGGGTAGGGGCGGCGGTATCGCAGTAGTGTGAAAAACCTCTATCAAACCCAAACGTTTAGAACTTTTAAACATGACATCTTACGCATTGACTCGTCTACCGGCATGTTTCGTCTAATAACTGTTTATAGACCGCCTTCATCGCCTTAACAGCAATTTCTAGAAGAATTTACGCCGCTCCTAGAGACTCATCCTCAGATCGCATTATAATAACAGGCGACTTTAACATACATGTGGAAAATAGCCAGGATACTTTCGCTGTCAGCTTTTTGCGTGCGAACTCTAGCCATGTTTTCCCTGAAAGAACACGTCACATATTCCACCCACACTGGAAGCCATATTACTGATAATTGAAAACCAGTTGTGCGTGATCTTGTATTTGATCATTCTATAATCACCTGTGGTTTGGATGAGAAATCTTTTGAATTCAAGTCAACATGTATCAAATATCGCAAATTTAAAGACATCGATATTGAACAATTTAAAAAGGATATACGTGAATCGGTTTTATGCAATCCTGAGGATATGTCGACTGAATCTCTAGTAGACACAAAAAACGCTACACTCACAAATCTGGTAAATAAGCACACCCCTTTACTTGAGCGCAAGATCACAGTACAACCACGACATCCTTGTAATGGGAACCAGACGAGATCCCTAAAATGACAGTGCAGCACTACCGATCAAAAATGGCGTAAGAGAAGGCTTCATAAGGACTATATTTAATTAAACATTACCCAAAAACGATACTTTGGAGTATTCAAAGACTCAAAGAAGAATTACTATCACAACTTAGTGTCACAAAATCAGCACGACCAAGGTAAACTCTACAGAATCCATAACAGGCTTGTCTATCGCAATAACTCATGTTGTCTACCGGATCACACGTCCAAATTAGATCTTCCCAAACATTTGGAATTTTTTTCAAATCCAAAATTGAAAAAATAAGAGAAAACTTTACTGATAGTAGCCAGTGTTTTGAACTCGATAATGTAGAGTTCCCACAGACTTTATCTAGCTTTGCTGAACTATCGTCGGATAAAGTACTGTCTATAATTTCATTCCAAAATCGTGCGGGTTAGATCCCCTACCGACATGGCTAGTGAAGGAGAATCATTAATTTATCGCTCCGTAGCATATTCCTAAAAACTAAAACAGGCAATAGTGATATCAATAATAAAAAACCTACTTTGGAAAAAATTCTTAAAACCTATCACCCTGTCTCGGATTTTTCGTATGTGTCAAAATTGATAGAAAAAGCAGCTTCACTTCAGATTTGAGATCACATTACAACCCATGCACTGAGCAAGCCCATGCAATGTCCGTATAAGAAAGGTCACAGCACGGAAACCAATCTCGTACGTATTTTTGATGAAATTTTGATGGCTATGGATAAGCGAAGTATTGTGTTTTTTGCTTGTTAGACCTATCAGCAGCATCACTTGGTATTGGACCAAACCCTGAGCCTTTCAGAACACATCGAATGGATCGAGAAGCGGCAACTGAATAACCTTGGGATTAACTTTCACTGATGGAATGCTATCCTGTACATCCGAATCCAATCTAACAATCACAGGTAGCGCGAAAGGGGAAAGCAAAAGCACAGAAATACGTAGAAATCTGTCAAATCGACAATTTTATTTTAGGCGAAGAGGCTACACCTAAGTTATCAAAGGCAAAAAATCTTAGGAGTTACTATGGACCAAACCCTGAACCTTTCAGAACACATCAACACTATCTGTCGGTCATGCTACAACAGCCTACGCATCATTTTCCTTGTAAAAAAGTATTTAACTGAGGACGCGGAAAAGTCTCTGGTGCACGCATTGGTTAAATTTAAAACGGGACTATTGCAATGTCTTATTTGTTAGTATAAATACAAAAGAACTGAACAAACTTCATAGGGTTGTGAACTCAGCCGCTATTATTATTACCTATACCCATCCGCATAAACATTTTACCCCGGCCCTGGCCTGCCTACATTGGCTTCGAATAAAAGAACGCTGTGAATGCAAGATTGCAACACTAACTTTTAAAGCTTTCCACGGAATGGCACCGTCATCCCTGTGTAATCTTATAACACTCTATACGCCTTCCCGCACACTGCGATCTGATAACCTTTTCCTATTGAGGCAACCTAGGTATAATTTAAAAAGATGTGGATACCGTGCTTTTACAGTTTCTGCTCTGCCATTAGAAATAAGATCTACAGAAATGTTTCAAAGGTTTAATACATCTCTAAAGACACACCTTTTCAAGAAATCGCATGGTGAACCTTTCGATGTGCAGCGCTGGGATACTTCAGTGTAACCACGCGCTATATAAGAAGTGTATATGAATGAATGAATATCATTAGGCAAAGGCACATGGAACAACGATTGAACAGGACCCTGCGAAGCAGGCGTCGCAGTCACGACAGAAGTTCCATAGGTGACGTCACATCCACTTGACCCTACCGTGCAATATACACAGGTTGCAATGACACCACAGAATCGAGAAGCGGCAACGGATAACCCTGGGATTATCTTTCACTGATGGAATGGTATCCTGTGCATCCGAATCCGATCTAACAATCGCAGGTAGTGCGAAAGGAGAAAGCGACTGCATCGATGCGGACGACTTATCACTCTTGGAACGTTTGCGACCTCTAGCACGCACCCTAGCTGACTCCTGCTTCTGCAGCACAAAGGAAAAAATCGAATCTTTCAAATGCGCACACTGATCGCAACGATTATCCAACGTGCATGGTTGAATCCCCCAGCGACGCAAACGGGCAGTACATCGTGAATGCGGGTCACCAGTACGCTTGTGGTGAGCACACGATTCCGGGAATTGCAGTAAATCTACAATCAAATCAGAAGACAACAAAATACTCGTTATACATCATTAATCTGTTTTAAGAACAAAGCACACAGTGTAAGATACAAGGAGACATTAAAACCCATCAGTGCATCATTTTTCACGTGACCGAGTCGCTGCAAACACGACCCCGTGGCGTGGCAACCCATGGCAGTCAAGAATAATGGAAGACACAAGACGCTGCAACAACAAGTCACTGTCAACGAGTGGCTTTTTTCAAACATTTAGCGCAGAACAACTTGTAAGCACAGAGAGATGTCGTAAAATCGACCCGTGAACACAGCGAGTGGCGGCAAACACGACCCCAGAACACAGATAGTCGTGACAAACACGACCCGTGATCACAGTGAATCGCTACAAAGACGACTAGTGATCGCAGCTAGTCGTTGCAATCACTTGCCAAGAAATTCAAAAATTCATCGCAATCACGACTCGTGAATACTTCGAGTCGCTGCACACACGAGCTGTGTACACGATAGATCGATACAGACATGACCCGTGAACGCAGCAGGTCGCCACCAACACAACCCGTGAGCACGACGAGTCGTCGCAAACACGACTATTTACCACCTCAAGTCGTTGCAACCACGACCCGTGCTCAGTTCGAGTTGCTACGAACACGACTCATAATCTCAGCAAGTCGTTGCAAGCGCAACCTGTGAACAAGGCAATTGGTTGCAATAACGGCTCGTGATCACAGCGAGTCGTTGCAGACACGAGTAGCAAAGAAAGAACCAGTCGCCACAAACACCTTTCTGTGCCTTACCCGCTACTGCTACGGGTTATAACCAACACGGTGTAATAAAGCGCAAGGAGACACAGACCCCATGCTAACCTCGTACCACGACATGTGATCGAGGCTATCACTATTTTGGTATTGCGACGACCCGACACATTGCCGAGCTGTAGTATCCGCTACATGCACCTTTCTGTGCTGTACCCGCTACTGATACGGGTTATAACCAACACAGTGTAATAGAGCGCAAGGAGACACAGACCCCATGCTAACCTCGTACTACGACATGTGATCGAGGCTATCACCATTTTGGTATTGCGACGACCCGACACATTTCCGCGCTGTAGTATCCGCTACATGCACCTTTCTGTGCTGTATCCGCTACTGATACGGGTTATAACCAACACAGTGTAATAGAGCGCAAGGAGACACAGACCCCATGGTAACCTCGTACCACGACATGTGATCGAGGCTCTCACCATTTTGGTATTGCTACGACCCGTTACATTGCCGAGCTGTAGTATCCGCTACATGCACGAAGCCGCTGTTCTGACCACATGATAGATTCTTCACCTAGTCAAATGTGTACAGAAGCAGCTACACTGCTCCATACCGTGAGAAATCGTCACAACAGTAAATGTTGGGGTGTTTATCAACAGATGAGATAGTGTATGCAGCTCGCCAAATAGAGTTGCCGCAGTATCGAGGCGATGGAAGACAAAACTTCTTACACTCGTGATAACTGCGTGACCGACCACCCTACAATGCCCTGTTGCTGTCAGAAGGGGAGAAGGACGGTGGAAAGTTGACTCAATGCAAACTGTTTGGTGACAATGAGGGAAACAAACATTGTATTCTAACTTCAAACTTCTACATACAATCTCCTCCTGAACATAACCCATTTAAGCAAAGATCACAATAATAATATATTCTTAATTCTTTAAACGCTTCTTAAGGAACTCGGAAAGGCACTTGTAATGTCTCTTTCTAAAATTAAAACAGATATAATGATGTTAAGTTGAGGTAAAAGATGTTCAACCAATCAAAGTTCCTGTTTGAATAACGATTCGACAATATGTGACTAGGAAGGTATAGTCTGTGACTTGATATTGGTTATAGCATAATTTATTCTAAATTTGTTTAATTGGCGAATTGAGTAGAACCTATAATAAAACTGACCATTTTCAAACATCAGGATTTTTCATTTTGATGGAGCTGCTATTTGTGGTATCTAATCTATCTAATAAGGACTGGCTGTAATTTTGTTTATACGTATTTTCCACAAATGTTGCAGCAGTCATGAGATATGTATAAACACAGAATTGTATCTCACAGCCATGACCTCAGACTGAACGCTATGTTTTACTTTATTCATAACAGCTGGGTACTTTTTCAATGGAATTTAGTAGCATTGAAATGGTTATTTTGCAATCTATGAATATTTTAACATCCATAACAACTGGTTTCCAATAGAGATCGTAAATTGATTTCTGGAAACATTAAATAACAACTTATTAATATATAAAGAACTCTTTAATTTGTCGATTTAATTAATGATCTGTTTGCACAATATAGATGATGCGAACAAATTTTTAGCATGGGCAATGGTTTAAAATGTAAGATATTCGACACATTACTGATACCAATTTTGTACCTTTTGAAAAACTTTAGTCTAAGAATAGACTCTAGCGCAACACAGCACAACATTTCAAACAACTGTTATTTACAATCTCCAAATTGTGCAAACTATTTTCTTTAGTATAGATAACACTTGATCCAATCGTTGGTTAAACCACTGACGCCCTCATTGTTAAGTTTCTTTAACAATACTTAACAATCTGTCGTATTAAAATGCATTTCTTGAATATATGAAGAGCCCAGTCATGTGCTATGCGCAACCGTCGTAGAGTTTGACTGTTGGCCAACAACGGCTGATCACTGGCAACTTCAGGGAAGCCCCTGGATCGTCAAGCGTCGTCAAATAAACTACACTACAGTATCTGTGCGGACTATTTTATGAAATTCCTAGACTACCACGTTGCTTTTCAACAGAAATCCTCCTAATCGGTTCGATCTGTTATGCATAACACCTTTTAACTCCTCAGACCCACTGATGATTCCTTGAAAATAGTACTCATAAAAGATAGGAAATACTTAGTAAAAATGCGCTCAACAACCAACCTCTATGGTGGTTCGGTCTCTTGGCCATGGACCACAATTACATTTCCTGGTAGAACATAAACACGCAAGGAGTAAAAACAAAAGTAGTGCCGCGGTAAATGTATTATTATTTAACACATGTGCAGTCAATAAATAAAAGTTATTGTTGTAAAATATTCACAATATGCTGGATTGTTCTAGGAAAAAATATTGCTGTGAAATATTTATTGTTTTATGCGTAACATTTTTTAAAAATCAGCAAAATATAGGTGGAAATCGGCCAAAACTTGGGACTCGCACGGTTGCTATTTTCCGATCAGCATAGCAAAAAATCGAATCGAAAGACCCCCTTTTTCTGGCTATTTCTGTTCTTCTAAAGGTCTAGTACATCTGATTTTATGGTTGTTTTAGATCGTGCAATGTTGTGGAGAGTGCCAGATTTCAAAATGTTATACAGAAAGTCTATGTAAAATTAATTGTGGTCCATGGCCTGATATGGGGTATCGCAAAATAGTAAAAAAACTATAAGATCTCAAGTTCTTATAGTCAGAAAGCCCCAAGAAACTTCACATGAGCAAGAATAACCTGTATAAATCTACTTTAACTGCGGTTTTCGTATAATAATAAAATTTTGCTTCTTTCACGCGGTCAAAAGCCCCCTCCCCCTATCAGGTAAGCGGGGTAGCTACGCCAGTAACCGTAATTATACTTTAATTTCAGGCTCAAAATCTGCTATTGCTCATCACGAAGTTATTATACCGCCATATGTATGCATTTAGACAATCTTTTTGGAAAAAATATAAAAAATTGTAAAATGAAAACATTTTTTCAGTTTGTATTCCAGCGGAACCATGGGTTGTTTATATGAGCCGAAGCGCTAGATGAACCTTTTGTGTGGCCACAGTTAGTTTTTTATTATATAATAATAAGTGATCTGATCTGATGAGTGGTTTTTAGGCAGTTTTTAGACAAACAATTTTTAATTTTTTCTAAAAAGTCTTATTATTTGGGGCACATTTACTAAATAGTGATGTCACCAGCATATTGTTATCCCTTTCGAGTCATTTCTTTAGCCCGAGAAACCAATTTATTTTGCTAAATTGATACCTTTACCTCTGTGTTTTTTACTTTTGGTCTTTTCATCATCAAAATCCACAGTTTTCATTCAAGTTTAAGAAGAAAAGCTCTTCATTTGGTTTTGGTGTTAGTTTCTTTTAAAAATCTTGAAAATTGGAATAACTATGATTTAAAAAAACTACTTTACGACTATTTAAGCATTCATAATAAGTTTTATGGGCGTGAAGTATGTTTGCTACCCGTAATATGAATGAAAAAAACTATTTTTTGAACAAAAATGATGTTACATTAACTGGTAAGCGGAAAATATTTAAAAAATTATATGACATGTATTTGAATTTTGCTGCATGTCGCCAGAAATGAAAATTTTTGTCATAAATTGAGTTTGATATTTATACAAACCAATTAGAACATGACATTCTCTTTGTTTTTAAGATAAAAAAATACTTAGAACCATGTTAGGTCTCTAATAAATTGCTCAATTTCATAACGTAGTGTCTGTTAGTAAAATAACGGTGAAAACGGTATTTTAAAGGAACCGAGCCTTATAATAAAAGGCATTTAAACATTTCTGTCACACATGCTGCCAGTATTTTTAGCTGTTTAGCACATGTAAGTACAAGATCTCAATGAAACCAGTTATTTTTATTGCCACAGACTGTAAGAGAGGAAAAAAAATTGATCAGAAATACTGATATAGATAAAAAAATTTAAAAAAATAACATTTTTTGCTATTTTCTTCACACAATTTAAAATCAAAGCATGTTTTTCTTTAAACAGCTTTATTAAAAGACTAATATTATACCCTGTAAAGAATACAAACTGTTTGGAGTGCATAATTTATGTAAAATAGGTTCAAAATAATAATTTGTTTAACTTATTAGATTGCAATTTCCTTGAAAATATGGTGGGGGTACCCATATTAAATTGATTTCCAGAGAACTCATGTGCGAGTTATCCCTAATATACTGATTATTTTGGATAGTAGGGATAGAAAACTATACAGCAGTATTACTTTTGACACCTTGAGATTTTATTCCAGTGCGCAAAATTAAAAACAATCCCAAAAAAAACAGTAAAAATATGTCATTTCACAAATTTCCTTTAAAATTCAGTTAGCTGCCGGAATGGGCACTAAGTCTTCTTTTGTTGATAGCATGCAGTATATACTGTTAAGTGATGATTATCAAAATAACTTATCTTTCTAAACTATAATAAGGAACAGGATGAAAGTTTTAAATTTTTTTTTTTAAATCGAGTTTTGAGCAATTTTATGTTTTGGGGAGGGTAACTTAAACGCCTCTAGTTCTCTAACCAATGAAGCGATTAGCCTCATTTTTTACTATGTTTTGTGTAACATGCTAGACATTGTTGTTCTAGAGTATTTATTTCGAAATCGAATGTTTCCGTCCCTGATAGGCCATGGACCACAATTACATTTCCTGGTAGAACATAAACACACAAGGAGTAAAAACAAAAGTAGTGCCGCGGTAAATGTATTATTATTTAACACATGTGCAGTCAATAAATAAAAGTTATTGTTGTAAAATATTCACAATATGCTGGATTGTTCTAGGAAAAAATATTGCTGTGAAATATTTATTGTTTTATGCGTAACATTTTTTAAAAATCAGCAAAATATAGGTGGAAATCGGCCAAAACTTGGAAATCGCACGGTTGCTATTTTCCGATCAGCATAGCAAAAAATCGAATCGAAAGACCCCCATTTTTCTGGCTATTTCTGTTCTTCTAAAGGTCCAGTACATCTGATTTTATGGTTGTTTTAGATCGTGCAATGTTGTGGAGAGTGCCAGATTTCAAAATGTTATACAGAAAGTCTATGTAAAATTAATTGTGGTCCATAGCCTCTTGTGCGTGATACATTTTTACTCCCCGGACGCACTGGGGATTCCCCGAAAATAGTACTCACAAAGAGAGAGGTACTACTTTTTAAAATATCCATGAATCCATTTAAAAGTAACAGATCTCCTCAGAGGTCAGCTGTTTTATAACAACGAGACTACCACGGCGAATTTACACAGATGATTGAATGTAAAAATTACGGTAACCCTGCCACCAATCAAATTGGCATATCTGTTTGATTGGCACATATATGAAAATAAAACATGGCGTGCGAAGAACACTTACACCCCGTTTTAAAACAAATTATGATAGTATAAAGATGTCAAACTTATTTGACTCATTTGCGAGTACGCTGAGAACCGAAACTACAGATGAGGCGACTTCCCAACATACTGGTTATCTCCAAAACAAGGGTTTGGATGTATGTACGGAGGACTCGCAAGAAACGGACTCGGCAGAAATCTTGGACTTGGAAGCATTAAATGCCTTTACTATTCCTAAGAAAAAGAGAAAGAGGGGTTTGTATGAAATGTGTTAATATCACTGTTAACATGACACATTGTCAGCTTTTTTGTTACAAAATGCGGCGATGTAAGGTAAAGGCCGCAAGAATTGTACGTTTCGACTGCAAACCATCCGGTTTAACAGTTGATGCTTACTTTTAGCTGTGTTAAATACGGAGGCACATTCTCTATAAAAGCCACCGATACTCCAGAGCTCCAACATCCATGGGTTTAAGACGTGGGTATATCTTAAGAATGCAATTCGCATCGTAAGTGATCGTGTTAGCTTTGATAGAAACATAGCTCTGAGTAGCTCTGACCTGTATAACATCGAACATCTCTCTGTCGGAGCTACGAAGCCTTCCATTGCTCCACTAATAGGGGTCATTTTCATATTTTCTGAGGCTAGAATCCTGCATACCAGTCCCTATTATTCAAACATCTACAGAAAGTTCATGCCCAATATGCCCTTTTTGTAAAACAGGCACAGTTTTTAGTGAGCTGCATATCTTTTACTTGTTCATAAAAGTGCAGAAAAGTTAGCTTCCGCACCCACCTGTCAAATGTTTGTTTACATGCTGGCCTCTAAATGTCACGTGACCAAAGTCAAGGGACCGAAAATTTAAATAAAAGAGTCATAGTTTATTTCTAAAATACATACTAAAATAGTTGATAGATGCAGAGTTAGGTACAAATGTATTTTGTATACCCACAATATTC
This sequence comes from Protula sp. h YS-2021, assembly GCA_949752745.1. Taxonomy (NCBI): domain Eukaryota; kingdom Metazoa; phylum Annelida; class Polychaeta; order Sabellida; family Serpulidae; genus Protula; species Protula sp. h YS-2021. The sequence goes on along the minus strand of OX457027.1, from coordinate 62,151,042 downwards.
GACTTTTTATTTTTACGTTCTTTTTGAAATGTCGATTTAAAAGTTTTTTGGTGGACAATTGCAAAAATTATTGTTACTATTTCACGTAATAAAGTATGCTCCCTGTGTACAAACAAATGTCAATTATTGCGGGAGATTGGGGTTATTTCCGTATTATTTTCTTTTAAAGAAAGCGTAACACAGAAGTTGTATATGATTACCGTTGTACTTTGAGGGCCTTTAGCAAATGCCAATAAAAACCTATGGGTCGTTGAATCTCGAACAAAGTAGCCACAGGGGTGCCTCAAAGTGAGCGCAGTTGACTTGCTTATCGTTATATAGCGAGGCTTTGAAGCGGTGCCTGGAAACTTTAGCGCACCGCTTCTTGGAGCTAATAGAAACACAAAAATGCTGTCCCACAGATCCTGTCCAAATACTTTTGATAGCAGTGACGCTTATGAGGCCTTCTGCCAAATCTAAATTTTGTCAAAATTAGTCGACGTTATTGTTTGCTGTTTTCTTTTCATCACATTTATAACGGCCAGAAATGTATACTCCTCTCAACTTTGTAAGCAGTTGATGTGACTACGTGTCTGCTGGAAAATAGGAGTGAGATAGCAAACTGCAGTACTAAGACACTCTCAGATTATTAGTACTATAAATATGGTCATTTAAGAAAACAGTTATCAGTTTTGAATTATTGGTACATAAATAGTCGTAATGAGAGATATTCAGTTCAGAATTAGACATTAAATTAATCTGGGTTCAGTCATTCTGGCGGTGAGGTTAACATAGCGGAATTGAAACAGAGAAGTTTCCGGGGACACAGTTAATGTACCGGAATTTACGGTATTTTAACCTGTACCAAATTTTCGACAAATGTAATAATTAAACAAAAGATAGTAATTGTTTTCAGACAGTATTTGCTGAAATCATCTGACAATACAAACATGTGTGCACCCGCAAATATTTCGCCATTAACCTCACGGGATGTTGAAAGTGCCATTTTGGTTTATGAACTGAAAAGAGGATTCAAGCCAGTTGATATGGGTATGGAAAGATGATATGCTATGCCAGTGTCATTTAATTGCTTATTATTGCTGGAAAAACCCCAGCTATTAGTAATCTGTATCAGGCATTAAACGCTCAGTCCGCATATCAGCTTTCCTCCTTTATACAGTCGTTCAACTGCGTAATAAAAAAAATGTGTGCATTCAACTAAAGTTGCAGTCCGCCCAGTGAATATCGCTGTTAAAATTACCACTGAATTGGTCATGATTGGATTTCTTAACACAATGTGAGGCATTTCTAAAATGCCATGTGCCAATAAACTAGTCTCAACAACTGTAAAACTGATTATATCGTACGCATAATTAATGTGCTGCATACGTATTTTTTTCACAAAGCTATTTTTTAGATCCCAACCCTTCGGATTGGGGCCTATAGGTTTGGGGTGTCCGTCCGTCTGTCCGTCATCGCTTTATACCCCTATGAATTTTGGGGGCGGTTGGGGCCTGCTTGTGTTTTACAAATACTTACTTGTTCTGGCATAAACAGTCTGTGAAGGGCTTAAACGATTCAAACCATAATCAAACCATGGGCAAGAAAACACGTTATGCATCAAAATTAGACGGATTATTATAAACCCGGCAAAAAAAGTTTCTAGCCACTTACAGATTTGTGAATATTTCAAAATGTAGACTACTTACGAGGTAATGACTGCTCTTGTCTGCTTCCAGCATCACTTACCCTAAGCTAAGTTGAAACTTATAACTAATGTGTTCTCACAAAAATTCTATCACTCTTAATTTCTACAGCAGTGGTCATTTCCAAAAATTGCACTTTAGAAATCCCTGTTCAGCAATGGGTGTGGGTATGCATTCTGCACAGCGCTTGCGCATGCTATGCACGAGTTTTCTAACGTACTGTTCTGACATTCTGTCCCATTGTTAGGCCCCAACCGTACAGGGTTGGGGCCTATAAACTTGGGGTGTCCGTCTGTCCGTCCGTCATCGCTTTTTTGTACAAGCGATATCTCGAGAACGCAGAGGCCTAGAGACTTGATGTTGGGCTCATTTGAAAGGTCTCGACTTGTAGATGTGCCTTTTGGCCATTTTGGCCAAATTTGATCACGTGATCTTGGCCAAATTGGCCAAAACGCAAAAAAATCGACTTGTGTTTGTACAGGCGATATCTCGAGAACGCAGAGGCCTAGAGACTTGATGTTGGGCTCATTTGAAAGGTCTCGACTTGTAGATGTGCCTTTTGGCCATTTTGGCCAAATTCGATCACGTGATCTTGGCCAAATGGGCCAAAAACGCAAAAAAATCGACTTGTGTTTGTACAGGCGATATCTCGAGAACGCAGAGGCCTAGAGACTTGATGTTGGGCTCATTTGAAAGATCTCGTGTTGTAGATGTGCCTTTTGGCCATTTTGGCCGAATTCGGTCACGTGATCTTGGCCAAATTGGCCAAAAAAAGCAAAAATCGACTTGTGTTTGTACGGGCGATATATCGAGAACGCAGAGGCCTAGAGACTTGATGTTGGGCTCATTTGAAAGGTCTCGACTTGTAGATGTGCCATTTGGCCATTTTGGCCAAATTCGATCACGTGCTCTTGGCCAAATTGGCCAAAAACGCAAAAAATCGACTTGTGTTTGTACAGGCGATATCTCGAGAACGCAGAGGCCTAGAGACTTGATGTTTGGCTCATTTGAAAGACATTTTGGACGAATTCGGTCACGTGATCTTGGCCAAATTGGCCAAAAAACGCAAAAATCGACTTGTGTTTGTACAGGCGATATCTCGAGAACGCAGAGGCATAGAGACTTGATGTTGGGCTCATTTTAAAGGTCTCGACTTACAGATGTGCCTTTAGGCCATTTTGGCCAAATTCGATCACGTGATCTTGGCCAAATGGGCCAAAAACGCAAAAAATCGACTTATGTTTGTACAGGCGATATCTCGAGGTTCAAAACCATAGACGACCCCTTACAATTTTGGGGGCGTTTGGGCCTGTTAGTGTTCACTGAATACTTGTTCCAAAAGATACCTCCTAATGTCGTTGAGATTTTCTCCGCCGTTTACTCGGCGATGTAGTACATTTCCTAAGTAATCCCACACGTGCTCAGTTTTATGATGCACCCCGAGAGATCTTGCTATGGCACGGAAACTCCAGCCCGCCTCCAGTAACCCGATGGCGTGGGCCGATCAAGATTAGATAATCTGCCCATTATCACTGATTTTCAACACGGTAGGGGGAATCGGATTAAGCATATTGGTGTATCTTAGCACACAAGCACACATAGCGTACACATGAAAGAATAGCCACATTGGCATTGAACCTTCCATGGTGCAATTCTTGAAACAGACCCATGCTCCAGGGTTGAGACTTCGTAAAATTTTCTGGTCGCCCTCCGGGCGACCAGCTTTAAAAAGTTAATCGCCCGGCACAAAAGTTAGTCGCCGGGCGCAATTTTTGCAAAATTTACATGAAAATACTCAGAAAAGAGTTAGTCGCCACTCGGGCGACCAACTCGAAAAAGTTGGTCGCCGAGCCAGAAGTTGGTCGCCACGGGCGACCGCGAAATCTCAACCCTGCTGCTCTGCAAAAGCGAATCGTGTTTACTGAAGCATGGCCGAATAATATTGCTAAGCACAGTATTCTGTCACACATATATGGGGGTATTTGGAAATGTATATATATTACACATTTTAAAAATTTAAACCCTTTCTTTTCTAAAAAAATATTAGGAGGATAGAAACTTTTTTTGCCGGGTTTATCAGCCCTCAACCAATATTGGCTGAAGGCTATTGCTATGGCCGTGTCCGTCTGTCCGTCCGTTAACACTTACCTTGTGAACACGCTCTAGCCTACAATTTATTGCCAATCGCTTAGATATTTTAAACATAGCTTGTATATGGACCAATGAAGATCTCTATTGTTTTTGAGCCATATCCGACCAAGGACAGTGGCTCAGCTGGACTTGGAAATTTTCTTATTTGTACCATTATCAAGTTTGCTTAACATGTGGCTTTTGAACACTCTCTAGCCTACAGTTATTTACTAATTACTACGATATTGCGGATATAGCTACTATATGGAGCAATGAAGATCCCTGTTGTATATGAGCCATATCGGACCAAGGACAGTGGCTCAGCTAGACTTTGAAATTTGCACATTTCTACCAATATCGGGTTTGGTGACATGTGGCTTGTGAACACTCGCTAGCCTACAATTCTTTATAAATTAGTAAGATATTTTAGATATAGCTAGTATATAGACTAATAAAGATCCCTATTGTTTATGAACTATATCCGACTAAGGACAACGGCTCAGTTGGACTTGGAAATTTTCTTATTTGTACCATTATCAAGTTTGCTTAACATGTGGCTTGTGAACACTCTCTAGCCTACAATTCTTTACCAATTACTAAGATATTTCGAATATAGCTACTGTATGGAGCACTGAAGATACCTATTGTTAATGAGTCATATCGGACCAAGAACAGTGGGCTCAGCTTTACTTGGAAATTTTTTATTTGTACCATTATCAAGTTTGCTTAACATGTGGCTTGTGAACACTCTCCAGCCTACAATTCTTTACCAGTTACTAAGATATTTCGGATATAGCTACTGCTACTGTATAGAGCAATGAAGATCCATATTGTATATGAGCCATATCCGACCAAGGACAGTGGCTCAGCTTGACTTTGAAATTTGCACATTTCTACCAATATCGGGTTTGGTGACATGTTGCTTGTGAACACTCGCTAGCCTACAATTCTTTATCAATTAGTAAGATATTTTAGATATAGCTAGTATATAGACTAATAAAGATCTCTGTTGTTTATGAGCCATATCCAACTAAGGACAGCGGCTCAGTTGGACTTAAAAATTTTCTTATTTGTACCATTATCAAGTTTGCTCAACGTGTGGCCTGTGAACACTCTCTAGCCTACAATTCTTTGCCAATTACTAAGATATTTCGGATATAGCTATGTATGGAGCAGTGAAGATCCCTATTGTTAATGAGTCATATTGGACCAAGAACAGTGGGCTCAGCTTTACTTGGAAATTTTTTATTTGTACCGTTATCAAGTTTGCTTAACATGTGGCTTGTGAACACTCTCTAGCCTACAATTCTTTACCAATTACTAAGATATTTCGGATATAGCTACTGTATGGAGCAGTGAAGATCCCTATTGTTAATGAGTCATATTGGACCAAGAACAGTGGGCTCAGCTGGACTTTGAAATTTCAACTTAAAGCACTGCCACCCTTATTTTCTTTTCGGTGCTAAGGATTGAAATGAGCCTGTGACCGGCCTCAAACCTACTATTTTCCTTGTTTCGAATGTTCCGGCTAGCTGAGGGTTATGCATCTCTAGTGCCTATGTTTATTTGTGCTGATCCCCGGTCAATTTGGTCTTCAATACCTGTCCTGGGCGAATCAATTGCCGACCCTTCGCTAGTTGCATGGACTGTAGGCTTTAATGAAAAGGGTGATATTTTTGCGGCACCGTTTAACAGTAACTTTGAAAAGGGTTTTAATTGGTAACATTAAAATTTCATTGTTTATGTCTTTCAGAAGCGTTTGAACAGATTAGCGTTGAATCGCGCTCGTTCAAAGATGTAGACGTGATACTGAAGCAGAGTTTTAAAAATTTACAAGACAGAGCTGTGTTTGCCTACACCAAATGCTACCTCCTTAACAATGAAAAACTTCAAAAAGAGGTATGTCGTCCTTTGCACATTTAAGGCTTTAAGACAGTCGCGTCTCACAGACTTCAACCGGAACAGGGCGAGTCAACGCGTATATTTTAGAAAATTAAACAAAACTGAAAAAAAAACAATAGAAAGTGATCGTATATGGCGGTGTGGTGAGGAGTGCTTGAAATATCTGGAAGTCTTACTTTCATTTTTACCTTGAAATTTATCAGATATGTCACTTCAGATACTTCTTATATTATTGAATAAGAAAACAACTGGCGATTAAAAGGAATAATTGTGGTGTGACTACAACATGTTTAGGATTTTTTCTATAATTATCCCCCGTGTAAACGAGGAACATAGTAATGAGCTTGTCCGTATGTCTGTCCACTGGAAAAACATGGTTTTGTCCGCGCAAGTTCTCAAAAACTTTTAAGGTTCTGACTTTTTGTACAGTAAAAGTGTATATATTGTAGATGCGTAACGTCGTATTATTTTTGAAATCGGTGAAGAATTGACAAAATGACAAATTGTCAACAAAAAAATGCTGAAATTATGTTTCACTTAGCAATTGTGCGATGTTTTGTACGCACCACTTCGCACCAGGGCTGGTAAAAATTTCGAAATTTTTAAAAATTTCATGAAATTTGAAATATTTCAGAAATATTGAAATTTTTGAAATCTTTCAAAGCACATTAGAAAAAAAACACATATTTCCAGGCTATGCGTAATATGTGTTTGTTTAATTTAACAAATACCACTAGCAAAAATGCATAGACAGATAAAATGACAGAATCGCCTTCCGATTAAACGCATAAATCGGTTGATTGCATAAAATTATGTATTTTTACCGGATAAAGGCAAAGCCTTTTCTCGTTTAAATGGGGAATACTGCTTAATTGCAGAATTAAGGGTGACTAGTCAGACAGTGCTAAACTTGAAGCAAACTTGGGAGTGAGTTGCCCCCTGTTTGTTTAGTTAACATATTGTCTGCTATATTTTTGACCTATTGTGTACATATCCGACCTCTTTCCCCTGTGCCGTTAACAGTGAGCACCCTTTCAGCAGTTACTGTAAACCCTCCTGCCTCTCTCCCCACCCCTTAGAAACACCCGCTCAGATACCCGGAGTAGATGTGTCAACGGCGCTACAGGCCAGCAACTGCTAGCTTTTTTACTCAAAAGTCATAGACTACGCAGGATTTCTGTGGCTGCATTGTTTACTGGTAGAGTTATGCCAACGCATTGTGTTAACTGACATCTTAAGATGAATGCCGTGGATAGGTATCCGTAAGTATTTGGTATTCTTGATGTCCAACTTATTTCTTATAAAAAAATTTCAAAAATATGAAATTTTTGAAATTTTTACAGTGAAATATTTCATGAAATATTCAAGAAATATTTTATTCGAAATATTTCAAACCAGCCCTGCTTCGCACCAGGGTTGGCACGGTCAAATCTCAGGTGGATTTATCCGGGAGATTTATCCGGTCAATTCTCCAAAAGTGTCTTTCCTGGTCAGTTGTGGTCACTTCTGACAAGAGACATAAAAACAGTTGAAATATTCAGAAAACTTCTATTTCACCTTTTGAAATCAGGGTTGGGTTTCTCCCCGGGAGAAAGGTATTTCTCCCCTCCCCATGGGAGAAATAGGGGAAAAACCCGGGATTTAGGGTTTCTCCCGGGGAGAAATGTTTCTCCCGGGGATAAATGGGGGAGAAACGTGGGGCATAAAAATTCTTTCAACGTTTATTTGCATTTTATTCCAAATTATTTAATAAACTGTCGTGTCATCGACATTTGGCACATTTCTCTCACGTGTAGTGCATGTAGATGGGGGTACTTTTGCAAGATGAGCTTTTGCCAACTGCTCGTTCCCGCAGTAAATGCATTTAGCATATGACTTTTTATCCTTCACAGACAAACTGAAGTGCTCCCAAACTTTATCTTTAGGTCTCCCTCTTTTAAACATTTTGAGTTGATAATTTAAAGGCAGCACAAAGACAACAATCGTAATATGTTTGTAATGATAATGCCGTAAATTTTTACAACCCTTTTGTAGCTGTTGAGGATTACTCACACCCTTAATCTCTACATTTCCTGAGATATAAGGATTAAGACGTTTTGTTAAGGCGTAGCTCGGAGAGTAACTGAAAGATAAGTAGGTCAGTACTTTGACACAGGCTGACAGAGAACGGATTTTTCTTAGATCATGAGTAGAATAGTCAGGCACCTGCCTTTTAGTAAAAGAAAGAGAGTGAAAGCCTGAATAACAAATGTCGATCATACATTTGTGTATTCTAACGTGTACGTTAAGCAAGACAAAACAAAAGAATAAAAAAGAGGGGGGAAACTGCGGGAGAAACGTATTTCTCCCCTGGGGTAAAAACCCGGTTTAAACCCAGGGTAAAAACCCTAATGGGAAAAACCTGCCAACCCTGTTTGAAATTATCCTTAATAATTAAAATTCTCTTTGAAATATATGAAATAATTAAAATATAATAATTAAATAATAGTAAAATTATATGATGATTATACAATAATTATAATATATTCCTAAATATTTTATTCTGAATTACAGTTTTCGCGTAATAAGAAGCTTTTGTTATTGTAAAAATAAGAACTGGGCTGCCTTTATAAATATTGAGTTGACGTGCTCCGGAGACAATTAGAACAATAGCATAGTCACGATGTCTTAAGCCGACATACTCCCGACAAATAGCGATTAAAATGCAATTGAGTGACACAGCAGAGCACAAGTATCTGCGTTGTTTAAAAAAACTCGATTCTGCTGACTGCGGTTGTAAATAAATACTCGTTATGGTTTATGGCTTATCATCTTCAGTTGTAGGCTAGTTGTCTTCAATACCTAAAGGCTTTCCGTTCAGTGATATGGAGTACTTGTTTACATGTCAACTTGGGAACGTTTGAAGGCCTGATAATTTACCAGAAAATGGCGGATTTGACCAAAAAAGGCGGGTAAATCCAGAAAAGACCACTGGCCCGGTCAAATCTGGAAAAGGCCGTCTTTTTCCCAACCCTGCTTCGCACATAACCATTTCTCGTAGTGACCTGGTACTAAGTACAGTGAAAATATATATAATAGGTGTGCATCGTTATTTTTTAAATTGGTGAAAAAGTAACAGATTGACAACTTGTCAAAAATTTCCCAAAAGTACAGGCTACTTATACCTCCATTCTCGCTGTTGACGGAGGCGGCGGGGGGGGGGGGGTATGGAAACGCACTGTGTCCAGTTTAGTTTCCAGACGATATCTCCGAAACGGTAAACGGAACAGACCCCCCCCCCCGGAACGGACCCCCCCCGGAACAGACCCCCCTTTTTTGCAGTGGTAGGAACAGACCCCCCCCCCCCCCCATTTTTTATTATTATAATAATGTTTCAGTATCTCTGTGAAATTAAATTTTAAAAAATCAAGTTATTTTGGGGATAACAGAGCAGCGAGCAGATATCCAGAATCACTTTCACTTTCTATTGAATACATCTCCGGCTCTTGGGTCGGGGTGTGGGTGTTTCGCTAATCTGCAGATTGAATCTCCGTTAATTGTTTTGACAGAGAGGTTTTGATTGCATTTGAGTTCTGTAATTGTGTTATTTGTGTGATCTCACAGTCATTAATTGTGCTATTGCTAATAGTTTTATCAAATTGCAATTGCAATGAAACAACATCAATACATCCTTTCATCCCTTTCATTATGATGAAAGGACATTGGCACATGTTTTCTTCGTGATTAAAAGGTGTTGCATTACTAATAAATAATAAGTGAAAATTGTAAAATACAGAAAAATATATATATATAATAAAAAAAAACATTTAAAAAAATATATCTCAGGACATAATATATATATATTCGGATCGAAGCCCATCTGGATTTGTATCTGGACTTACAATACCAAAATCCGGATGTCAACGTGTACTTTGGTTTCCGGACGATATCTCCGAAACTAGTGAGCGGATCCGGTAATATTTGATATGCGTAACAACCAAGACATCTATGTGTGCCTTTTGGGGGTTTTGATCGGATCGAAGCCCATCATGATCTGTATTTGGACTAAGGATCCCAAAATCCGGATCTCAACGTGTACTTTGGTTTTCAGGCGATATCTCCGAAACTAGTGAACGATTCCGGTTCATATTTGACATGCGTAACAACCAAGGCATCGAGATGTGCCTTTTGGGGGTTTGGATGGGATCGAAGCCCATCATGATCTGTAATTAGACTTAGAATCCCAAAATCCGGATCTCAATGTGCACTTTGTTTTCTAGACGATAACTCTAAAATATTTGCCGGATTCGTTTCTCATTTCGTATGCATAACAACAATATAGTGTAGTTGTTTTATCTACTTAAAGTGCGAGGTACAGCACCCGCCTTACTAATTACGTCCACGCGGGAGATATGGCAATTACTGATTGCTCTTGTTCTTATGTAATTCTCTCGTTATACCGCAAAATTCGCGTAACGCGATCCGCCAGGCATTTTGCGGTCCCAAAATGCCATTTACAGTGCAATTTACCCTCGTTATACCGCTATCAATTTTACGTGGAAATTTTTTTTTACAAAAAGCCCAAGTCAAAGGTTCTACTTCTTTTGTGTTGTTGATTTTATTACCATGGCAGCATAAATAGGTACACGGTGTAACCATGAATGCTAGAACAAAGACATTGTGGCCATCCTGTTATCACATTTGATTAGAAAGCATCTCAGTTGCAGTCTCATTATGCAAATCAGATAAAAGTTCAAATTTTCATGAAAAAGTTGCTGAACAGAAATTAGGCTTAGCATTTCAAATCGTTTCAAAATGGAAAAGAAAAGAAAGCGTTTCCAATTTGACAATGAGAAAAAGCTCGAAATGTTGAATTATGCAGAAAAAAATTCATCTAAAACTCACCAAGAAATAACAAATCTGGGATAGTGAAATGAAACGAAGGACAGTTGCAAACTGGTATTTGGGGGGAAAGGGGGTTGGCCATCCAGAGAAAAAACTGAGAATGCCAAAAAAAACATGGACATCTAGAAGAAAGTCTGTTTCTTTGCTTCAAATCATCGAACACATATGGGACAAGTCATCGAAAACATATCAGCACAGGAGGCAACGCAAAAATAAATCCTAGACTTTTTCAAGAAAAAGTGAATCTGTCAGTGAAAAACTGAAGTAAACGAAAATAACTGCTTTTGAAATTAAGTAATTGAGTCTTTGAATGCACTTTAAATAACGACTTAAAACAGCATGATGTGTTGGATTATTAGAACAAAAACACCCTATAAATATTTTTTTGTTAACGTTTTTTCGTTATAACGCCATTTCGTCATAACGCCATAATTTCACTGGAACAAATGGTGGCGGTATAACGAGGGTAGACTGTACATTAAACTTAGCAATTGTGCGATGTTTTCTCCGCACCACTTCGCATATAGCAATTTTTTGTTGTAGTGACCTGCAACCTTGCACAGTGAAAATAAATATATTGTAGATGTGCATCATATTATTATTATTATTCTTATTATTATTATTATTATTATTATTTTATTTTTTTTAAGTATGTTGAGAAAAGAAAAGAGATGAAGAAAGACGGAAAGGATGTACAAGAAAGTTATGCCTTTCAGCTATATAGCCATGGTTTTGAGGTAAGTCGGGATTTATTATTTTTGAAAAAAAAAAACATAGTACAGATGAAATCACTTAATCGCATACCGGTTAAACGCATAAATCGGTTAACTGCATATTATTCGCAAATCCCAAACCATTTCCAATGCTATCTTTTGGAAATTTAACCGGATAATTGCATACCGCTTAATCGCATAAACTGGATAAACGCATAGCCCATCACGTTAAAATGGGAAGCACACCGGTTAATTGCATAATTCTGGTTGACTATCGAAACAGGGCCACACTTAAAGCAAACTAAGGGAGTGAGCTGCCCCTCGTTTATTTATCTAATGCATTGTTTTCTGTTTGCTTGACCCATTTTCTACATGTAACAACCGCATTCGCGGTTGTTAACAGTAAGTCTCGAACTCTTGATCACCGCACTCTCTCAGATCTCATTAGATAATGACCTTTATCCTTAATCCCCGCACTGCCTTAGCTGACGCTAGATAATGGCCTGCAACTCCTAATCCCCACCCTGCCCGAGCTCTCACTAAATAATGGCCTGAAACCCTTAATCCCCACGTTACCTCAGATAACCGTGAGCGCAAAGTCATCATTTAAGCACTCAACCAAGAAGAAATTTTACCATTTATAGTTCGAAATTGTGCCGGTTATGGTTAATTCGTCAAAATGGCAGAAAGTAAATCAAAACGAAAAGACCTAATTCTCTCGGATAAAATACTAGTAATAAAAGAACTGGAAAACACAGTTTCTCAAATGTGGGGATGAGGAGGGGCGGGGGTGCACGTCTAATAACTACCGCAAATGAAAAAAATAGGCACGGCAAGAGTACTCCGGATAAACGCATATATCGGATAAACGCATAACAGGGCTTGGCAAATTGACTATGCGATTAACCGGTTTCGTCTGTATTGTATTTTCCGCAAATCTGAGTGCGTGAAACAAAAATTCGTTTTTGTTGCTGGCTGTGAAGTAAGAATTTTAGCTTGTCCTAGCTCACTGTCATTAGCCTTTTGTTTTAACGAGGTCCCTTTTTTGGCGTAGTAATGCGTGGGACCACCATGTCCTATGACAAATATGATGTGGGTTGGAATGGAATAAAAAGAATTTATATTCAGTATAACGTCTACATCCGGTAGTGCACCGTCTTACATTTGGAGATTGCATGCCTTGTGCCAGTCTGTTACACGGCAACACAGATATTTTTTTAGGAGGTCAGTGTTTACGATAACGTAGTCCTTCATATTTGTTGGGCAAAGTGATTTGAAAAAGACACAACATCACGAAATCTTTGCATCTCGGAAGCAGATTTGCACCATTATAGTATGATGTTATCAAGACGAAAAGTTTTCCAAAATGACAGAACATTTTGATGGTTCTTTACCCCTGGGACGCAAATTTTCAAATCCTTTCGCGAACACTGCCCATGTTTGGGTTCTGCAATTTTTCGATATTACAATGTTTTCAACAGTTTGAGAAATAGCTGGCTTTTACTTCTTGAATATATATAACAGCACTTCAAGGATTTAAGTTTGTACCGATGTTAACTTTCTTCAAATGTGGCTTTGTATTTTTGAAGGCCGAAGGCGACTGTTGTTCGGGCGTGAAAGTAAAAAATTCCAGCATCAGTTGTCTTGGTAATCCCGAGCTTGGTGAGTGCTGATTGGAATGAGTAAACTATCACTCATAAACCCCCCGCCCCCACCCCAAACCAAGTATTCGTCTTCAGTCGCGTGAAAACTGCTTTTTTTTTCTCAAAAATTTCAGTCGTGCTTGGGGGAAGTTTGTGAAACTGTAGCTGAGTGTTTTTAGTGTTTATGTTTTTTCACCCATGTAATTATCAGAACTGATAATGTTAGATTGTAATTTTCACAAGGAGCTTATTGAAGAAAGGGGAGGAAATAGTTCACAAAAATTCTTTCCTGCGTAGTCATTTTCAGTATTTTTGTAAAAGTAACTGTTCTTCGATTTGTATAAACGTAAATGAGGCCAGCGGATTGCGATAATTTATTACTTTAAACCAATAAAATTTTAACTATTTTCTTGTTTCAAGGTGTATATTTGTGCAGACATGCAGATGTTTTGTCTCCAAATAACTTACAGCGAGGATTCTCTGGTAAACTCGTCATATTCAAAGTAGTTAAGGTTGGTACAATCATGTTCTTGGGCATGGGGTCTACTGTTACTGTCTGATCTTTTTCATTTGAAAAGAAATAACAGTGTTACTAGTATTAGCATCGTGTTTTAAAAATTGATCAGTTTTACGCTGATTTCCCCCCACTATCCCTCGGATTTTTAGGTCTTTATTAAAGTAACAATTTTGAAAAGTAAAATCACATTTTTTGCGTCCACATCCATACATCCACCTTGGCAACGTGGAGAATGGTTGTATGTATGTATCAGAAGCTTGGAGTTTCGAATGAAGTTCAGCTGGCTGATGTACCGTTTCTGGGAGTAGTCTAGTGGTGCGCAGTAAATCATTCATATAATGTGTGTGAACTGTATAATATAAAGAACTGGTTAACCCCCAATACATGTGTAAAAAATATGCCATTTCGTATAAATGTATTTGCATTTTTTTGAACCGTACTTCGATCTCTTGATCTGTTGATCTGTCGCTTGTAGGGCAAAGTGAAATCGATGGTAGAAAACTGGAGCGGTGACCCGCTAGATCCGACCCCGCATTTCGATTGCCACGTGTCGAAATCAGCAACGGCGTCGGATGCATTTGAGTCGTCTCAGGTATGGCACCTGGTTGGACCTTCCCCGAAGTCATGTCGCTGTTTTGGGTTCGATTGATTGGAAAATTTTGGGAACATGAAATTCCTCGAGAAAATTTGAGGATAGCGGAGGGGGGGGGGGGGGGGGGGTGGAGGAGTCGTGGCAAAAGCATGAAAAATAGCAGTCGCCTTGGTCTACATTAAAAGAACAGATTGCAAACAATCGGAAGCAATAGAATTATTGGTAAAATATCAGTTGGGCCTGGGGGTTTAAAGCCCTATGTTTCTGGACACTGAATAGTAATGCACAGCTGTAGTGTGGCTGCAATTACCAAGACTGAAATCCTCATTTCTGGAAAGCCAAGTGCGTGGGACGGGTAGAAATAATGCTTTGTTTTTAGCCCAGCTTACGTTACACGTAAGCTGGGGTATTCCTATCGGTTTGCGGGCGGTGTCCGTTAGTTAGTTAGTTAGTTAGTTAGTTAGTTAGTTAGTTAGTTAGTTAGTTAGTTAGTTGTTTATTTAGTAAACTTTGGTTCAAAATGCATCTCCTCCTACAATTTTGATCCGATGTCATTTATTTTTGGTGTGAGGTATCCCTAAGGGGTCGTGCATACGGCTTGTGCTTTTCTAGTCGATCGGGTGATTTTTGAATTTTTGGCGAATTTTTAAAGAAAAAATTTTAAAATGTATCTCCTCCTACATTTTTGACCCGATGTCATTTATTTTTGGTATGAGGCACCCCTAAAGGGTCGTGCATACGGCTTGTGCTTTTTTAGTCGATCGGGCAATTTTTGTATTTTTGGGGAATTTTTAAAGCAAAATTTTCGAAAATAATTCAAAATGCATCTACTCCTACAATTTTGATTCGATGTCATTTATTTTTGGTGTGAGGCATCCCTAAGGAGTCGTGCATACGGCTTGTGCTTTTTTAGTCGATCGGGTGATTGTTGAATTTTAGGGGAATTTTTAAAGCAAAAAAATTTAAAATGTGTCTCCTCCTACATTTTTGACCCGATGTGATTTATTTTTGGTATGAGGCATCCCTAAAGTGTCGTGCATACGGCTTGTGCTTTTCTAGTCGATCGGGTGATTTTTTAATTTTTGGGGAATTTTTGAAGAAAAAAATTTAAAATGTATCTCGTCCTACATTTTTTATCCGATGTCTTTTTTTTTAGCCCAGTTTGCCTTTTAGCCAACAGGGCTATACAGATGGGGGCAAGTATCGTCCGTCTGTCCGTCCCGCGACCGTTAAAAGTGGAATAACTTTTTTATTTTTTATCCGATTCTTACCAAATTTTAAACACGATTTCCTAACCCTTTACTGCATTAGGAAATATTTTTATTTTTGCGGTTTAAACCATTTTTGGTGATTTTATTGCCAATTTGGGCAAAATACGAAAAAACCTATCTAGTCCCTCATTTTTCATCGGAAGATTCCGAAATTTTTTATGAAGAAACTAGGACTAAGGGGTAAAAAAAGTACTTTTTTCGATTTTTGAATTTCGCCTTATTTTTGAATCTACTGAGCTTCAAAGTTTGCAACTTCTAAAAATTGACAAATTTCCAATTTTTTTTTTCTGAACAAAGTAGTTAAAGTGGAATATCGTTTTTATTTTTTATCCGATTCGTACCAAATTTTTTACACGAGTTTTTAACCTTCTACTGCATTTTAATTTTTTTTATTTTTTTGGTTTAAACCATTTTTGGCGATTTTATTGCCAATTTGGGCAAAATACGAAAAAACCTATCTAGTCCCTCATTTTTCATCGGAAGATTCCGAAATTTTTTATGAAGAAACTAGGACTAAGGGGTAAAAAAAGTTCTTTTTTCGATTTTTGAATTTCGCCTTATTTTTGAATCTACTGAGCTTCAAAGTTTGCAACTTCTAAAAATTGGCAAATTTCCATTTTTCTTCTTAAAAAAGCAAAGTTTCAATTTGCAGAGGGGCACAATATGTTACATGCAAGTACTTTTGGTTGGACTTTTCAGTAATTTTGTTGTCAGTAGGTCATTTCTATGATATTTTCAAGTGGGCGATAATAGGGAACATTGGGCGATAAAGCAAGAAAGTTGTAATTTTCGCTTTAAAAGTGCAGGGATCAATTCTATGTCCCGAAATTATGATAAATATGATATTTTTCGGATGGGCGATAATAGGGAATATTGGTCGATACTGCAAGAAAGTTGTAATTTTCGCTTTTAATGTGCAGGAAACAATTCTAGGACCCGAAAATATGATAAATATAATATTTGTCGTGTGGGCGATAATAGGGAGCATTGGGCGATAATGCAAGAAAGTTGTAATTTTCGCTTTAAAAGTGCAGGGATCAATTCTATGACCCGAAAATATGATAAATGTGATATTTTTCGGGTAGGCGATAATAGGCAATATTGGGCGATAATGTAAAAAAAATTGTAATTTTCGCTTTAAAAGTGCAGGAATCAATTCTATGACCCGAAAATATGATAAATGTGATATTTTCGTGTTGGCGATAATAGGGAACATTGGGCGATAATGCAAGAAAGTTGTAATTTTCGCTCTAAAAGTGCAGGAATCAATTCTGTGACCCGAAAATATGATCAGTGTGATATTTTACGGGTGGGCGATAACAGGGAATATTGGGCGATAAAGCAAGAAAGTTGTAATTTTCGCTTTAAAAGTGCAGGAAACAATTCTAGGACCCGAAAATATGATAAATGTGATTTTTTCGTGTGGGCGATAATAGGGAACATTGGGCGATAATGCAAGAAAGTTGTAATTTTCGCTTTAAAAGTGCAGGAATCAATTCTGTGACCCGAAAATATGATCAATGTGATATTTTACGGGTGGGCGATAACAGGGAATATTGGGCGATAAAGCAAGAAAGTTGTAATTTTCGCTTTAAAAGTGCAGGAAACAATTCTAGGACCCGAAAATATGATAAATATAATATTTTTCGTGTGGGCGATAATAGGGAACATTGGGCGATAATGTAAGAAAGTTGTAATTTTCGCTTTAAAAGAGCAGGAATCAATTCTATAACCCGAAAATATGATAAATATGATATTTTTCGGATGGGCGATAATAGGGAATATTGGGCGATAATGCAAGAAAGTTGTAATTTTCGCTTTAAAAGTGCAGGGATCAATTATATGTCCCGAAAATATGAAAAATATGATATTTTTTGGATGGGCGATAATAGGGAACATTGGGCGATAATGCAAGAAAGTTGTAATTATCGCTTTAAAAGTGCAGGAATCAATTCTATGACCCGAAAATATGATAAATGTGATATTTTTCGTGTGGGCGATAATAGGGAGCATTGGGCGATAATGCAAGAAAGTTGTAATTTTCGCTTTTAATGTGCAGGAAACAATTCTAGGACCCGAAAATATGATAAATATAATATTTGTCGTGTGGGCGATAATAGGGAGCATTGGGCGATAATGCAAGAAAGTTGTAATTTTCGCTTTAAAAGTGCAGGGATCAATTCTATGACCCGAAAATATGATAAATGTGATATTTTTCGGGTAGGCGATAATAGGCAATATTGGGCGATAATGTAAAAAAAATTGTAATTTTCGCTTTAAAAGTGCAGGAATCAATTCTATGACCCGAAAATATGATAAATGTGATATTTTCGTGTTGGCGATAATAGGGAACATTGGGCGATAATGCAAGAAAGTTGTAATTTTCGCTTTAAAAGTGCAGGAATCAATTCTGTGACCCGAAAATATGATCAGTGTGATATTTTACGGGTGGGCGATAACAGGGAATATTGGGCGATAAAGCAAGAAAGTTGTAATTTTCGCTTTAAAAGTGCAGGAAACAATTCTAGGACCCGAAAATATGATAAATGTGATTTTTTCGTGTGGGCGATAATAGGGAACATTGGGCGATAATGCAAGAAAGTTGTAATTTTCGCTTTAAAAGTGCAGGAATCAATTCTGTGACCCGAAAATATGATCAATGTGATATTTTACGGGTGGGCGATAACAGGGAATATTGGGCGATAAAGCAAGAAAGTTGTAATTTTCGCTTTAAAAGTGCAGGAAACAATTCTAGGACCCGAAAATATGATAAATATAATATTTTTCGTGTGGGCGATAATAGGGAACATTGGGCGATAATGTAAGAAAGTTGTAATTTTCGCTTTAAAAGAGCAGGAATCAATTCTATAACCCGAAAATATGATAAATATGATATTTTTCGGATGGGCGATAATAGGGAATATTGGGCGATAATGCAAGAAAGTTGTAATTTTCGCTTTAAAAGTGCAGGGATCAATTATATGTCCCGAAAATATGAAAAATATGATATTTTTTGGATGGGCGATAATAGGGAACATTGGGCGATAATGCAAGAAAGTTGTAATTTTCGCTTTAAAAGTGCAGGAATCAATTCTATGACCCGAAAATATGATAAATGTGATATTTTTCGTGTGGGCGATAATAGGGAGCATTGGGCGATAATGCAAGAAAGTTGTAATTTTCGCTTTTTAAGTGCAGGAATCAATTCTG
This sequence comes from Protula sp. h YS-2021, assembly GCA_949752745.1. Lineage (NCBI taxonomy): Eukaryota > Metazoa > Annelida > Polychaeta > Sabellida > Serpulidae > Protula > Protula sp. h YS-2021. The sequence goes on along the minus strand of OX457027.1, from coordinate 62,132,495 downwards.
TGACCCGAAAATATGATCAGTGTGATATTTTACGGGTGGGCGATAACAGGGAATATTGGGCGATAAAGCAAGAAAGTTGTAATTTTCGCTTTAAAAGTGCAGGAAACAATTCTAGGACCCGAAAATATGATAAATATAATATTTTTCGTGTGGGCGATAATAGGGAGCATTGGGCGATAATGTAAGAAAGTTGTAATTTTCGCTTTAAAAGAGCAGGAATCAATTCTATGACCCGAAAATATGATGTGATATTTTTCGTGTGGGCGATAATAGGGAACATTGGGCGATAATGCAAGAAAGTTGTAATTTTCGCTTTAAAAGTGCAGGAATCAATTCTGTGACCCGAAAATATGATCAATGTGATATTTTACGGGTGGGCGATAACAGGGAATATTGGGCGATAAAGCAAGAAAGTTGTAATTTTCGCTTTAAAAGTGCAGGAAACAATTCTAGGACCCGAAAATATGATAAATATAATATTTTTCGTGTGGGCGATAATAGGGAACATTGGGCGATAATGTAAGAAAGTTGTAATTTTCGCTTTAAAAGAGCAGGAATCAATTCTATAACCCGAAAATATTATAAATATGATATTTTTCGGATGGGCGATAATAGGGAATATTGGGCGATAATGCAAGAAAGTTGTAATTTTCGCTTTAAAAGTGCAGGGATCAATTATATGTCCCGAAAATATGAAAAATATGATATTTTTTGGATGGGCGATAATAGGGAACATTGGGCGATAATGCAAGAAAGTTGTAATTTTCGCTTTAAAAGTGCAGGAATCAATTCTATGACCCGAAAATATGATAAATGTGATATTTTTCGTGTGGGCGATAATAGGGAACATTGGGCGATAGTGCAAGAAAGTTGTAATTTTCGCTTTAAAAGTGCAGGAATCAATTCTGTGACCCGAAAATATGATCAGTGTGATATTTTACGGGTGGGCGATAACAGGGAATATTGGGCGATAAAGCAAGAAAGTTGTAATTTTCGCTTTAAAAGTGCAGGAAACAATTCTAGGACCCGAAAATATGATAAATATAATATTTTTCGTGTGGGCGATAATAGGGAGCATTGGGCGATAATGTAAGAAAGTTGTAATTTTCGCTTTAAAAGAGCAGGAATCAATTCTATGACCCGAAAATATGATAAATGTGATATTTTTCGGATGGGCGATAATAGGGAACATTGGGCGATAATGCAAGAAAGTTGTAATTTTCGCTTTAAAAGTGCAGGAATCAATTCTGTGACCCGAAAATATGATCAGTGTGATATTTTACGGGTGGGCGATAACAGGGAATATTGGGCGATAAAGCAAGAAAGTTGTAATTTTCGCTTTAAAAGTGCAGGAAACAATTCTAGGACCCGAAAATATGATAAATATAATATTTTTCGTGTGGGCGATAATAGGGAACATTGGGCGATAATGTAAGAAAGTTGTAATTTTCGCTTTAAAAGAGCAGGAATCAATTCTATGACCCGAAAATATTATAAATATGATATTTTTCGGATGGGCGATAATAGGGAATATTGGGCGATAATGCAAGAAAGTTGTAATTTTCGCTTTAAAAGTGCAGGGATCAATTATATGTCCCGAAAATATGAAAAATATGATATTTTTTGGATGGGCGATAATAGGGAACATTGGGCGATAATGCAAGAAAGTTGTAATTTTCGCTTTAAAAGTGCAGGAATCAATTCTATGACCCGAAAATATGATAAATGTGATATTTTTCGTGTGGGCGATAATAGGGAACATTGGGCGATAGTGCAAGAAAGTTGTAATTTTCGCTTTAAAAGTGCAGGAATCAATTCTGTGACCCGAAAATATGATCAGTGTGATATTTTACGGGTGGGCGATAACAGAGAATATTGGGCGATAAAGCAAGAAAGTTGTAATTTTCGCTTTAAAAGTGCAGGAAACAATTCTAGGACCCGAAAATATGATAAATATAATATTTTTCGTGTGGGCGATAATAGGGAGCATTGGGCGATAATGTAAGAAAGTTGTAATTTTCGCTTTAAAAGAGCAGGAATCAATTCTATGACCCGAAAATATGATAAATGTGATATTTTTCGTGTGGGCGATAATAGGGAGCATTGGGCGATAATGCAAGAAAGTTGTAATTTTCGCTTTTAAAGTGCAGGAATCAATTCTGTGACCCGAAAATATGATCAATGTGATATTTTACGGGTGGGCGATAACAGGGAATATTGGGCGATAAAGCAAGAAAGTTGTAATTTTCGCTTTAAAAGTGCAGGAAACAATTCTAGGACCCGAAAATATCATAAATATAATATTTTTCGTGTGGGCGATAATAGGTACCATTGGGCGATAATGTAAGAAAGTTGTAATTTTCGCTTTAAAAGAGCAGGAATCAATTCTATAACCCGAAAATATGATAAATGTGATATTTTTCGGATGGGCGATAATAGGGAACATTGGGCGATTATGCAAGAAAGTTGTAATTTTCGCTTTAAAAGTGCAGGAATCAATTCTATGACCCGAAAATATGATAAATGTGATATTTTTCGGGTGGGCGATAATAGGGAATATTGGGCGATAATGTAAGAAAATTGTAATTTTCGCTTTAAAAGTGCAGGAATCAATTCTGTGACCCGAAAATATGATAAATATGATATTTTTCGGATGGTCGATAATAGGGAACATTGGGCGATAGTGCAAGAAAGTTGTAATTTTCGCTTTAAAAGTGCAGGAAACAATTCTATGACCCGAAAATATGATAAATGTGATATTTTTCGTGTGGGCGATAATAGGGAACATTGGGCGATAATGTAAGAAAGTTGTGATTTTCGCTTTAAAAGTGCAATAATCAATTCTATGACCCGAATATATTATAAATATGATATTTTTCGTGTCGGCGATAATAGGGAACATTGGGCGATAATGCAAGAAAGTTGTAATTTTCGCTTTAAAAGTGCAGGAATCAATTCTATGACCCGAAAATATGATAAATGTGATATTTTTCGGGTGGGCGATAATAGGGAATATTGGGCGATAATGCAAGAAAGTTGTAATTTTCGCTTTAAAAGTGCAGGAAACAATTCTAGGACCCGAAAATATGATAAATATAATATTTTTCGGGTAGGCGAATATAGGGAACATTGGGCGATAATGTACGAATGTTGTGACCCGCGCATCAAGACAACCTAAGGAAAATTGTGCACTTGTCCAAAATAAGTACGAAAGTAAAATAAACATGCGCATTGGTCTGGAATAAGAACCGCGCATTAATCTTTATAAAGTTAAATAAACATGTGCACTGTTCCAAAATGAGAGCCGCGCATCAACGCAAATTAAATAAACATGCGCACTTGTCTGAATTAGAACCGCGCATCGAGGCAAGTTACATAAATATGCGCACTGGTCCGAAATGCGAGCGTTGTTTGAAGGTATCTATGGCAATCTATCCAGTCTACCAGATATACAAAAAATCTGTTCCCAATTTTTCTTGGAAAGAAATCTTTGTATGCATTTATCGGTCTATGTTCTGGTCCGGTGCTAAATTAATTATTGAGTTAGCTCTTTGCCGTCTCATCTTTTGAAGCTTGATATTTCAGGGAAATTCCTTCGCTCATGCACGCTGGAATGGGTCTTATTGCTTTTCGTAAGCTGGGACTTTGTCCTTGGACAAACTTGTTGTGTTTCACAGATATATTTTTATGAATATGACGAGTTCTTCGAGATTATGAGTCGCCCCAGGCAAGTGCTGCCTTACGCGCTGTTGCACTTCAACGTGATGAAGGACCAGAAATCTCGACCCCAACCAGCCTCGAAACCACTGACAAAGCAAAAGTACGTTTTTCTTCATGCTTTAGTCCAGTATGAAGAATAAGAGTGTTGGTGGAAAAAAAGTATGGGCCTGGTAAAATTGTAAATTTGTTTAAAAAACAACGACTGCTTTACACCACAGTAAAGTTGCTATTTAGTTGTTATGTGGGAAGCTGGTATGGTAAAAAGTAAACTAACAAAAAAAACTAAAATAAAGTACATTAAAAGGACGTAAATAAAGCAAAAATAAACTCGGAACAAACTGGTAGTGATGAGTGCATTAGAATGAGGCCATTACATGACCTGTATTTGTAGTTCAAGTCAACGGATTTCAAGTGCAACAAGCAGCTCGTCTGCCGTCCCTGTAGGAAGTACAGCCATCCCGCTTCTCAGTAAACGCCTGCTTTTCTTTGACCCGTCTCTTTGTTTGTCTGTCTGTCTTGGTAAAATCTGCTATGTTAGAAAGGATTTGAAACAGCTTATTAATAAACTAAACATGTTTTTCAGTTCAGTTTAGCGGCAAATAATAATAATAATCATAATAATAATTTATTTTCATTTGAAGTCTAAATTGCTTTCATATCAGAACAAGAGGGATCAATCCTAAATTATAACGTCCACGTATTTTTAGCTTTAATACAATATTCACCTCTATTTTGACAGGTTTGCCGGTGCCTTCGCCGCGGTCTCATGGTGCCCCCACCGTCTCCCAACACGGCGGTCCCACCGCTTCCCAACACGGATCTCGTAATGTTTCTGAAACTGCTACCTCATCACCCAAGCCAGCCACGCCAGTTGTGTTGCCTGCAAAGGTAGCGGAATGGTGTCGCCGGCTAAAAAAAGATCACGACGAACCTGTATAAAATTAAAAAAATAAAACGTTAAAAAACGAAAACAATAAAGAAAAAACAGAACAAATAATAGTCAGATATATAGACAATAGAGAAACGTAAGGAGGGAGGAAATGCTGTATAAAACATGCGTTTTAGTTATCAGCCGCAAGGGGTTTGAAATTTCCTCGATTCTGTGATCGCAATGACGGGCGGGAGAGTTGAAATAGGCCTATTCTGACAGGATGATAAGTGTTAATGACCACAATAATGTTTGGTGTTGAAGCTTGACGGAGGACCAACACGCCTTGGCAAGCCGCCGGATGACGGCGATGGTGTTGTCGTATGGTCAGGCAACCTGACTAACAATGCCCTGCAGCTGTGCGAAGTGGACATGATCGCCTTTGGCAGTGTCGTAAAACCTGCTCTCTTGTAAGTTCCCGTTTAACAACGGGCGTTTTTTATCGCGTCGTAAAACTGCGTAGCTTTCGTTGGAGAACACTAAAGCTGTGAGGTTCTCACATCAGTAAATAGAACGGTTAGGTAATGAACTTGACTAAAAAAAAAACAAAAACAAAAAAAAAAAAACAGGATATTTGCATGTGGTTCGTTTTTATGCTGAACGGATCGTCTCAAATTGAAACTTCAATATCGAGTGCATTCTTTGAATCAGACGTGAGTTCATTTGTTTTGACTTCTGTTTCAGAGGACAGCAACTGCGCATAAGTAAAACTGTGAACTGGAATACTCTGTTAACCTTGGTGCTCAACAACGTTGTTTCTCTGTCTAAGGACAGCGAGACAAAGGCGGGGGACAGTTACTATAGTTATTACCGCCTGAAGGCCCTACCGCCGCATGTAGACATGTTTAAAGCCCTTGTACAGTATTTTAGGAGCAAGCAGAGGGTGAGATTTTTTCTCTTGTTGATGTTGTTTTGTTGCTGGTTTGGATCAGAAGCCCTCAGTGAACCTGACAGCGGTGACACTTCTCTTTGAGGGCTCTGGGAATTATGTTCACAGTTTTAAACGCACTAGTGTTAAAATTCTGCAACGCGCTTTATGCATTCCTTTTGCAGACATGTGTCTAATTTTCCAACGGTTATGACAATCATTTACAGCAGTAAAAATGATACCTTGTTACCATATTTTTCGCGTCCAATAAAACGCAGACCTCTCAAATTTCTGCGTCTGGTTTGAAACGTATGCAGACTTTCATTACACATGTTCGCCCGCAGCGCGAAGGCCAGTCTAAGTACTTTTTGTTTTCGTACTGCAGGGTGCCTACGTCGAACTGGAGGATGCGAAAATAATTCTACTTCCTACTTGTGAAATTACGCATAATTTTCGTAAGCTCTTTGTGTTAGTTGTTACCGATTAAAAGTTAAGTATAAAAGAAAAGACAGAAACGATCTTTTTCTCCCATTAATGTTGAGGTGGATCGAGGATATTAGTTCGCAACGTGAAACAACCTGTTATAATTTCAAGGTTAACTTTTCAAAGCGTTGAGACTTGTTTGACCACTGCAGTACTTTACTATGATCGATGTCGAAATGGAGACTTTTGTTGTTGGCGAAGAGGGAAAAGTGCATTGTGGTGCCATACTGTCAATTTTGTTGTTCTGTTTTTGATTTGGAAATTTATGTATATTCTGCTTGTTATTGATTTCAGAGCTGACAGTCCCGGCAGAGAGTTTACCTGATGTGTTCCATTGTATATTTATTTCTCCCTGTCCCAGGGAAATGCAGCTAAAAGGTAAGATAGGAGTTGGGGGCACAACAGAAGACCGTTGCAGGGGCACAACAGAAGACAGTTTTTGCCCATATCTGTTTTTCTCATAGTTTAACCTCACAAAAAACATCGCAAAATGAATAACGAGTTGAGAGATAGCGTCCAACAGCTGCAGTAATTGTTCAAAACTATTCTTGTGTTTGAAATCCAACTCCAGCCCTTCTTTTTTTTTAGCAAGTAGTTTGTCCACGTTACTATTGAAAAAGTGCTCGCAGCTTTTCCTTTATATAATCAAATTCTTTGAGAGTAGTTCATCAGTATGTCATTCAATAAGGAGCAGTACTCGTGAAAAAGACATCAGCTAGACGTAGTATTTTATGGAAAGTACTTCAATTAAGGAAAACACAACACGACTTTTGAGTCGACCATTTTCTTTGCAGGGCGCTTAAGCGCGAAGATCTCAAGAGGCAGCCCAGTCAACGGCATGGCTTATTACAGCAACTCTGCCGGCTCATGTACGTGATACTTAAAGTACTCGATCCCTCCATGAGTACTCATTGTACCCTGTAGTCAAGGGTCTTGTTCTCGACTTTATTGCATTTATCAGAGCCGTACTCTTCCGAAGCTGCACTGTGGTATACTTTTGTTGTTGTTTCAGTCTAATGTAATGTAGGTCATCCGAGTTTTATAGGTTCAATTGTTATTCCATTGAATGGAGTAGCATATATATATCATAGAAATAGGGTATAACAACCGGTATAAGAGAATCATTCATTTGTTTACAATGTATTCAAACTTTTGCCGTTACCATTAAGTCGTTTCCTGTTCCAAGATGGCGAATTGTTCCATTTTTGTTTATAAAATACAATATTTTGACGTTTTTGCTAGAACTGGACATCTAGTCTTTTCGTAACCTATCATTTCCTACCCTTGCGAAAGTCGCTTCGTACCCTAATTTTATCTTCATACCTTTGCGAAAGAAACGTCGTATCCCTGCCTGTCACTTCATACCCAGGCATTACAGTGCGTTTTTATTCTCCACAGGGGGAATTTATGCGATCGACCGCGTGTCGGTCGGTCGGTCTGTCGATCTGTCGTCAAGAGCTTCTAAACACGATAAATTAAAAACTGCTGCAAGGATTTTAATGAAACTTGGTATGTGGTTTCTATGGAAGCAAACACAGATCGGTATTATAAATGGGCCAGGTTCGTCCAAGGAAAATGGACCAGCTGGACTAAGAAAATTTCAGCCCTTGACTATTGATGGCCGTGTTTAACTGATGGGGGGGCCTTTGGGGAATGTGTGGGCTATGCACACTTCTCTAGTTTTCCTTGTTAAAGCTTGGGTATAACCGAATGAAATTTATACTAATTTGTCTATTCCGCGGGTGACTTACGAAAAAAAAAGAAAAATATTTATGATTTACAGGAAAAAATGTAGCCAAGAATAGTAAGAATTGCATTCAAGGCCACCCCAGTTAAAAACCAGTTATTTTTTAAATCGCCCTGCATTATGCGCTCAGTTAATTATGCAAAGCAATATTGGTGCGAAATGGTAAGCAAGGGTACGAAGTGTCATTCTCAAGGTTACGAAATGGTGAAAAAAAGGGTACGAAGCGTCCGAAAAGACAAGGTTACGAAATGGAAAAGTACGAAATGTCCAGGAACCATTTTGCCAGCACGTTGTGAGATGATTTATACGCTTGGTGTTTTTTCTTCAGCAGCCAGTGAAGGGATTATCTGTAGTAAGAAATAAACTGCTAGTGGTGTGGGCTGGGGGTGGGGGGGGGGGGGGCACGTTTGAGTTTGTAATTTCCATTGAGATCTAAAGGATTTCTATCAAGAAGTAGTTTGAATATATATAATTTTTGTTTGATAATACGTCTTGATGAACTTTGGTGACCTTGGACATAAGGTCATAGTGGCTGCTTTGGAGGGATGACTTCAGATGGCTTATTCCCAGCCAATTTTTTTAAAATGACTTTATAACCGCACGATTTTGACACTAAATGCTTTCACACAAGCCCAAAACCCTTTCTCTAGTAGTATGTTTTGATCTTTCTGCTTGCTACTCATTGAAATAGCTGTGTTTGCTTACGTCAGCGGCTTATCTGTTAGCTCTTCGATGTCGTTACTATACACCTCGAGATTCCCTTCCCCGCCATGCAGCTCAGTACCGACCGTAAATGAATGTGCATTTTGTTGCTTGGAATATATTGGAACCGACCGAGCGATTTTCGGGGTATCTCAAGCCATGATGAATGTTTCTATTTGATTGTTGGCTTAATGTAGTGTTTTTTTTTGCTCGTCGGTTATATTTATTATGTTGTGAATGTTATTTTATCTTTGTCGCTATTTCTTCGCCTTTCATAAATGTGAATTTTTACCAATTGTGAATTGTACAGGCAGTTTGCGGAAATATCAGTAGCTACCTGGAGATAAAAATCGAAAGTGTCCATATTTTTGTATCCCCCATGGAAAAATTCAATAAACGGCGTGATATTGAAGCGTGTGTTTTCTTGAGTTTTGCAACAGTCTGTTATCCTTACAAAGCATACAGAAAATATTTGGCTAAGTGAAGTGGCAAAATTCTTATAAAAAACTTGATAACATAAAAGATGAAGAGAAATGGCTGAAACTGATTATTTATTATCAATTTTGTACGATTGATTTTTAATTGAACCATGTTTTTTTATATCGTTGACTCAAGAAAACACAGCTTCGTTCCGTCTCTTTAACGTACAGTAAAACCTACTTAAACCGATAAAGATTAATCCGATATATCGATTAAAACGCATCGTTGAAAGGTTCTTTAGTCGGAAATCCCATATGGTGGGTATTGGTTAATTTGACTTGTTTTCATTGTTTACACTAAAAATAGTGTAGGGTTTGTTTCTTTCACAAATCACTTAGTGCTATGATCAATAGTTCTAGAATAACTTGTTTAAAATAAGAATCTATCAAGCAAATGAGAATTAGCGCAATTCTTTTGTGATTTCCGAAAGGAGACGCAAAGTATAGTCTATTCTAGAATAGACTATCGTAGAATAGGGACAGTTCAGCTTCTACAATTCTGTGTTCCTTTCCATTACACTGAACCTCGTGAGTCCAGGAATACTTGCTTTGTCGACATTGTCTTATTTATTTATTCCCCACAGGGAATATATGCGATCGACCGCGTGTTGGTCTGTCGGTTAGTCTGTCGGTCGGTCTGCCATCAAGAGCTTGTTAACACGATAACTTAAAAACTCCTGAAAGGATTTTAATGAAACTTGGTATGTAGCTTCTATGGGAACAAACACAGATCGGTATTGTAAATGGGCCAGGTTCGTCCAAGAAAAATGTACCAGCTGGAAAATTTCAGCTGTTGATTGACCATTCATGGCCGTGTTTAACTGATGGGGGCCTGTGGGGAATATGTGGGTTATGCGCACTGCTCTAGTTTTGTCCTGAACATAAAATCTATGGATTTTTTATTATTCGCCGTCGTCCTGCCGGACGCACTGTGTCCGTCCGTCAGTCGCCAGTTTTTGTTTCCAGACGATATCTCCGAAACTAGTGGGCGGATCTAGTTCATATTTGGAATGCGTAACAACCAAAATAATTAAATGTGCCTTTGGCAGATTTTGGTCGGATCGAGGCCCATCTGGATCTGTATTTGGACATAGAGTCCCTAAATCCGGATCTCAACGTGCACTTTGGTTTCCAGATGATATCTCCGAAACTAGTGACCGGATCCGGTTCATATGTGATATGCGTAACAACCAAGACATCTAGATGTGCCTTTTGGGGGTTTTGATCGGATCGAAGCCCATCATGATCTGTATTTGGACTTAGAATCCCAAAATGCGGATCTCAATGTGTACTTTGGTTTCCAGACGATATCTTCGAAACTAGTGAGCGGATCCGGTTCATATTTGATATGCTTAACAACCAAGATATCTAGATGTGCCTTTTGGGGAATTTGATGGGATCGAAGCCCATCTGCATTTGTATTCGGACTTAGAATCCCAAAATCTGGATGTCAACGTGTACTTTGGTTTCCAGACGATATCTCCGCAACAAGTGACCGGATCCGGTTCATATTTGATATGCGCTACAACCAAGAAATCTTGATGTGGCTTTTGGAGGTACAGCACCCGCCTTACTAATTACACCCACGGCGGGGGATATAACAATTACTGATTGGTCTTGTTTGATATATATTCTTGTTGCAAATAATACTGGTGTCTGAAATCTTTATTTTTTTCTGATGAGAGTTAAAATTTGATCGAGATTTCGGCATATTTGAGAGGATCAGAGAGACTTATGAAATCTTTTTCAGTTGACACCATTTGGGTTTGGAAGTCCCGTTCTATTCACTGGTTTCCAAAGAAAATGATTGTATAGGCATCGATTTGCAAGGGCTTTGGGAAGCTGGTTCGAGGGTGCACCTTGTTTGCTCCCTGAGCAGGCTAATATTTCTCTCGTTGGTCCGTACAGTGATTGAGGAGTGGCGGGTCTCCAAAAATAGGTGTAAATAATATCGAAAAGACTACCTCAATTTGCTTTGTTTGCGAACGTCCAAATTGATGCTGCAGGGTCATAAACAGAGCGAGTTCAGCGCAAGGGTAGCGGATTCTTTTGGGACTTGATGTCAATCCACAATTAGTTTGCTAACCATCATCGTCTCCCTTTGCTTGAAAAAGGAGCTGAACTTGCTTTATAATCCGCCAAATAATGCATACAAAGATAGGACTGTCACTGAGGTCACACCATCCATCTATTTATATATTTGTCTTTGCTAGTTGGTTTTCGGTTCCCTACCCCCCCCCCCCCCCTGGATAAGCTTCAGTGGTGTCAGGGTTCAAGTTTCTTGCCAAATCCTTTCACAGGTGCTTCGCTTCAAGACAGCGCTAAATTGAATGTTTGTCTCGGGTACAAATTAAAAATTCACAGTCAGGCATGAATGTCACATTGATTTTTGTGAGATGCGTTTGACTTTTGAAAATGCATTGAACTGTCTTATTAACAAAAGGTTTGGGTCCTATCCTAGCTTCATGCTTTATTTGAACCGAATATTGGCTTAATTTAGGTTAGTTGCGATTTCCGGGAATAGCCGGAGGGGTTGGGGTGGTGATCATATTGAAGCTAGTTGTGTTTCAAAACATTTGAACTAAACCAGCTCGTTTTCAATTTGAGATGCCGATCTTATGGACCGTCTCCGTTGCAATGGCAACTGCAAGTATATTTGTGTATTCTTCCAAACAGCTGCCGACGAAGCTGGCACAGACGACATAGCTACCACCCAGACTGAGCTGGATGTGGCGGATTTGCAGTCTGTGGGTCAGTCGACCTTTTAGATATTGTAGCCATCTCACTTCCTTTCTATTTTTACAGTGCATTTGTATCATTTTGCTTGATTCTTTATTCGTCATATTATTGATATAGCTTGAGCTGTGTTGCTTATTTTGTTTGTTTTTTTTTTATGATCGCTAGTATAGTTATAATATGTGAAGCAAAAAAATGTTAAAATACAGTTTTCATAGTTAGTAACATGTACATTTTGCCTTAAGTTAGCACATCACATTTTCCTGATTTGAATTCTAGCATAAAACAATACAGCAGTTGAATTCTGTCATGCTTTGATCATTTGGATATATTAATCCCCCCTCCTTCCCCCTCACCCCTGTCAAATACAACTCCTTATCAGGTGCAGTTAAATCAAACTTTAAGCAGCACAAAATTTATCTGTTATGAATCCTTGTATAAAACTATTCAACATTTACACACCGTCACGCTTTCATCGTTTGCATATACTAACTTTTATCTGATTCTTGCCATGCGAACACGGGTTGTGAATCAAACTCGTCATTTTATTTCACGTTGTTTCTTTGTGGTGGCAACAAAACAGTGGCCACCCCATGCGTGCATATATATATATTTTTTGACCTGTCACAATTTGCGCCTGTGTGTTGTGGACATGAAGCGTTGTGTCGATGTAGGTCTTTGCTTGGTAGATAGTATGCTAAGCTCGTGTTTTGCAGCCTAGCGCAATGTGACGTGGCGTAGGTGCTTCACAAAGTATGAAACGTTCAACTGTGTAATAAACCTATGTTTGTTTTCAGGGCAATTTTCCTGCATGAAAGAGCCGCCGAAGCCATCACGAAAATTGAAAGCAATTCTCTGCTTCCCTGATAAAGATTTTCTGTACGAAGGAGGCTTCAAAGGCATTCCAACCTCAACATGCCGCTTGGACAAACGCGCCCTCGAGTTAGAGTTTCTTCGCCAAGTCGAGGCCCAAGACCGCCGCAACATCGAGGAGGCTAAGAAGGCGAGAAATAAAGACACGAGGAGAACTCTGTCGGGCGATAAACCGGAGACGTCTTCCAGTTCAAAGGTGTCGCTTCGTCTGACTGGCTTAGAGAGTCTAAAAAATCAGCCCTTGTTTTCTGAGTTTCCCATGCCTGATGCATCCAATGTAGCACGTGATCCCCGCGTGTGGAGACAAAGTCTCCAAAACAGTAGCGTCAAATTGGCGGGTAGAAATGAATCTGTACTGGGCAGAGGTGTTCACGTACCCGCAAAAGAATCCGGTGATAAAAGGACAGGTTTAACTGTAGAAACAAGTAGAATTGAGAGCGGCGTCAGTGAAGGGAATACTCCGCCGATGAACACACCACCGCCGCCGCCACACTTAATAAACAAAGCACCCTCGTCTTTCACGGATGTGCCTCAAACATTTGTCAGTTATTTGAGCCCAACGCAAAGTTGCCCGGCGACGCCTCCCCATGGGCAGGTAGTGGGCTTGAACTATCCACGTTCTAGTCAAACAAATGTGGGTTTTACACCCCCTGTGACTAAACAACCTCTATTGCCCACACCGCCGCCACATCATCAACGCAGAGGCGGTGTCTATGGAAACCAAGGCATAAGCGAAGCATCGAGTGAAGTTCAGTCAGTGTCTCTGGCTCCGAATCAAAATTTAGAGCAGGGCCCCTCTGTTGGTCAAATACAGCCTCAAAGCCAAGTCACCAAGGCGATGGAAAGGCAAAAGGAAACTACCCAAATTATTGGTCCTATACCAACAGAGGGGCTGCCAACTGAACAGCAGAAAGTGCTGGTTGATTCGCCGCTCAGCCAACCGGAGTCACCTGGTTTGCGTCTGGGTGGCAACCTAGACATTCTGGCGCAATCCCCACTCAAGCCGCCACAGAAAGAGCAGGTGGAATCGGTAAGCCATTCTCCGGTGAAGACATCCAGCGAACAGTCGAAACCTGTAACGCATTCCCCGCACAAAAGCCTGGTGACGTCATTACCCCTGCCACCGATTGATGATGACGTGTATTTAGGAAAGTCTGAGACTGACAGGGAGAAGAGAGTTCGTGAAAAGGGCAAATCGAAAACAATACGCAGCTCCGCAAAGTCAGTGGTTGAGAAAAAAGTTAGTAAAGTTAGTAAAAAGGAGAAGGCGAAAGTTGAACCCTTTTCTTCCAGTAGTGATGACAATGAGGAGTTGCTCACAGATGACGTAGTTGATGATATAATTAAGTTGCGGCCCGTTAAAGGCTTACAGAGTCTGCAGGCATCCAAGCAAAAGGTATAACGCTGCTCACGTTACAGCACCAATCAGGGCGTCAAATAAATGTAAAGGAAGAAAAATAAATAGCTAAACGTTGAAGGAAGTTGCGGTTTTGGCTTGTTCGAGAAGAGTTACATTTGTGAAGTGAAGTAAATATTAAAAAAAAGTAATTCAAACGGTTATAACAGAAAATGCCAATTTCTCTTTTGTTTTTAAAAATCTGTGAAGCAGGCATTTTCTGATGTAAAGATCTAAAACTATTAAATATCAACGGAGGTGAAGCTGTCCGGCGTAAACTTTATGGCAGTTTTATTTGGCAGGTGAAATGAGGATTGAAAATGAAGTTTTATGTTTCAATTTAAACTTCAGGAGGATCAGTCTGACTCGGACAGGTATGTAAAGCTGGTTAATGCTAAGGAAATGCGGGAGGAACCGAACCTTCTCCAAACCGAACAGGAAGGGGCTAGAAAGGGCCTTGACACAACGGAAAACAAACAGAACTTCAAAGTTAACAAGTAAGAGTTGTTCTTATACTCTCGATTTCACCCAAGGTAATATCCTACCCGAAAATAATGATATACTGTTAATTAGTTTTCTACCAAGCATAAACACACAGACAAAAGAAAAATATTTTCCCAAGTTGATAGCCTGGCGACACTCTTGTGGACAGGAGTTGTTGCCTTGTGTAAACATGTGGGCGGGGCTGGGCTGCTGGACTGCTGCGTCCAAGCAGTTAAACAAATATGGGTCAATCATTTCCTTAGGAGCTATCCCTATACTGCGTTCGCAAAAAATTCAGATGCTTTGACTGCCTCCTTCCGTCATGTAGATAAAGAGAAATAAGACCAATGGCTATGATAGTAAAGAAGCAGGTTGTAATGTGTGTGAGTGTTGTCAGGGAAATCACACAGAAAGAGAAGCAGTCGTCACAGCGTGACAAAGAGCCACACCACAAAGACAAAGGTAAAATAAAGGCGAGAAAAATCATCTTGTATTAACGACTAACATAAAGCCTACTATTATTTGCATTCGTGTAGTGTATGCTTTTGATGTGTGCCAAATGTCTGGTGAATTTTGTAAATTTAATATCAGTTGCTGTAATTTTTAATAATTTAATAACATCCCTTGGTGTGTATGTTGACACAAGTATATGATTTATGTATATAGTCGAAACCGGTTAATTGTGTAATTCTTAGTGATTTATACTGGTACTGGTATCCAGAATATTTTAAATGCCAGGGAACGTTGAGGGTTTATTAAAAAATATGCAGTTGACCGGTTTATGTGATTTATCGCTTTTATCCGTATTATTTGGTTCTTGTTTGATGTGTACCTTAATTAAATAATTAACAAACAATGTATTAATTGGCTAGTTTTCACATTCGGCTTATGGCATTTCCTTGCGTAGCTTCCTAACGATCGCACAGCGAAAACGCGCTATTACCAGTCTGTCCATGTGGTCACCTGTGCTCACCTATCTTTGTACTCGTTTCTTTGAAATTATCAGCAAAGAATTTCCAACACCTACAGTTAAAAAAACGTAGAAGGAAGAAGGCTGATAATTTTTGTGACGTGCGCCGCAAAGTAAATGCATCATTTTACCGTATTTATCGACCGCTCCCTTTTCCAAATTTGGTGAAAAAAATTGAAGGGGTCCATGCATAAACTTGATAACTCCACTTATCAGGAAAATGCACTATTACCACCACGGTATTTCCTGGCCTATGTTCTGTCACATATGTAAGTCTTACTTCTCAAAACCGATTAGAAGTGGGCATTTTTTTAGGAAAATGCTGTCGGAAAAACCTATGTTTGTTACTAAAATTTTAAACTTTAAAAGCGTTTTTCTCCACTGTTGACAGCTGCAGTTATCAGATTTATGCATGGACCCCTTCAATTGCTAATTTGATTGCACCTACTGTAGATTTTGAAAAATTTTGTTTCCTTGCGAGCTGCGTAATACTGGATGATAAGGATTCTGCGGAGACAAAGGGGGTTTATTTTAGCTCGATCTGTCTGATCTGACCACCTGCGTGAAAGTTCTGCGTTGTGAAAAAAAATATTCACACATCCGTATTTGTAGTTTTGTGATGTCGATTTTCTTCTAGCACTATTTTTCACACTCTAAAAATACCGAGGAGTGTTTAAAAATCAAACGATAACAGAAAGTCCAGTGTGTTAGATCCCAACAAATAGCAGGCTAGATATACGAGCCGAACATAAACTCTCTTTGAAGATTGACCCAATATGTTGTATACTGCTGTACATGCACTGGGGTGTAATTTGATTTATTTCAGTCATTATTTAATAAGTCCTTTCACATGGAAGGTTTGCAGAAAGAGTTGTTGGCTGGTTGTAAGTACTGGAAAAGTACTGAAAATCATTAAAACATAGAACTGAAAAAAATACTGCTCATTATTGAACCTGTTCTTTGAAAACGTTTGGCATAAATCTAAGTAGGCCATGGGTTCAGTATTACATTGTACAGGGTCAAAAAGAATTGCTTGGAATTAATACGCGACATAAATGTTGTTTTTTTTTAACTAAAGGTTTGTTTTTCACACACACATATCTCAGTCTCAATTATTTATTGTTGAATCGTTAAACAACAAAGAAAAAGAAAAGAAATAACCAGAAAAAAACCATCTCGTTTGCAAACTGACCAGGTGAAAAAAACATATTGTCTGTCGGGGTATTGAGTTTGGTGTTTTTTATCTCAGTGTGTGCGACTGTGACCCTATCTCCACGCCCTGCAACATCAGATCAAGGTTGAATGAAACGTGACTCCTTTATTTCTCATTTTCTGTTTGTCAAGGTTGTCAGGGGCCTGATTTTTTGCCTGTTCTATCTGAAAAAAAAATGCTTTGAAATACCTAGCATTGCCGTTCATGTGCGGCAAGTAACGTCAGACCTGTCGCGTACACTATTTATGTGTTTATATGTGTATATAGTTCCAAATGTGCAATGCTTTAAATGTAATTTATTTATATTTCTTGGTGTCAATGCTTTTTAGATGTAGATTCTCGTGGTGAAAGTGCCAAAATATCAAAAGATCATGAAAATGAAAAAGTGAAAAGACAGAAGAGAAAGAGAATAAGAGGAAACTCCCCAAGCAAAGAAAAATTCAGACCAAGAAAGAAAGTGAAATATTTTATATCAAGCGATGAGGAAAGTGATTACGAGTATTATCCAGAAGTCAATGAGAAAAAGTCCAAAACTGACCTCTCAAAAAAGTATGCACATTTGATAAAGCCATGTTCTGTGAGGCTGCGTAAAATAAGTAGAAAGGAAATTGAGAAGTGGACTGAAAGGAAGCGCCATCGTAGCAAAACCCACAGCAGGTCCCGTAAACATGATTCAAAACATTCCAAATGTTCACGGTCCAGTCATTCGGATAGGAAGGTATCGGAATCAAGGCATTCTGGCTCGAAACATTTGGAAAAGAAACGCCCTCTTATTGATATGACGCAGAGGTTACCGTCGAAAAAGTCCTTCTCTGAGTCAACTAGCTTTCTCAGTGATCTTTTGAAAACTGAAGACAGAAAGAGGCTAAAGAAAATCAAAGAAAAAGTCAGCAAGAATCAAGTAAAAAGTAAAGTGGTCCAGGTTATCTCCAGTTCATTTTCTGGACTTAAAGAAAATCATAGCAAAGAACAGAATAAAAAACATTCTGGAAGTCATTCGGAAAAGTCTTTCGGGAGTCATTGTGAAAAGAAGTCAAGTAAACCTTGTTTAAGTGGTAAAGAAATTAAAGAAGATCCTATTGCAAGATCAGTGCGAAAAGCTTCCGAGAAATATTCCAAGCTCTTTTCTCTTAAAGCAAAAAAGACAAAGGAGGAACAGGGGAGGCAGAAAGAGGAACAGATTCCGAAAGTTGCCAGGAACGACGAGGTCTTGATGTGCTGTGTTAGTGCCGCGTTGCATAAGTAAGAAAGTAACACAGCTTTAATAAAATGCTGCAAAAAAAGCTTAAAAAAATATAAGTAAATTCCGCTCTGTACTTCCATTTAGCAGGTTACGACTAAAAGTTAACTTTTAAAATTATGTAAACATTGTTTCACTTGAGGATTCTCTCTCACATTTCCCTTTTAAAGTGTGTTGTGAGTAAAGGGCCGTATTCACGAAAGTTAACTATACAGTTAACTGATTCTGTTAACTGATCCTATAGCCAACAGAACTTCTGAAAGTTAATAAATAAATTTTACTTCTGTGTTAAAACATATTCTTGCAAAAATTGTGTGCCTAATTTAGCAAAATTTAGCTGAGTTTCCTTGTGTGGTGTACAGTTAACTGCACAGTTAACATTTGTGAATGCCGGTGCAGGCAGTTATATTTTTCGACATTTTTTTTTTTTTTTTTTTTTTGACGGAATCTAAACAAATTTTCCTAGCTGGATTTAGGAGCACTTAGTCTTTTTGGTCCGATAACTTTCAAATTCATATCGACTTTTTATTCCCCGACCTGACAAAGGTCAGGAGGGGCATTATGTTATTGCCTGGTCCGTCCGTCAGTCTGTGTGTCATGCTTTGATTGTGAACACCATATTTCAAGTTCCACCAGCCGGATTTTTAATCAAACCTGGTGTGTAGCTCTCATGTATAATGTTCTAGAGCTGAATAGCTGTTGGTGACCTTGCGTCGTTGTGCAAAGTCACTGCGGGACCTTTAAATTTTTCACATGGTTTCCCATACGAAATTTTTATTAAGCCTTCATGTAGGAGGCCTAATACATTAATTAACATTTTTTAGTTGAGAAATATATCTATACAATTGCTCTTGTAGGAATCCCTATTTCCCAGACCATATGGCAGTTCAGTCGGGGCATCCGTGTTCCAAAGGACACATTTCTAGTTTTCTATAAAGTCAGTATTTTCTTAAATGAAACAGTTGCTGTTTCGGCTGGGCATAATATCCCTGGACAGATTTCATTTATATTGTCCTGTAAACAAACAAAACGTTACAATGTGGTATTTTTTCTCCGCATTATAGAAAAACAAAACCAAAGGAGTGTGGAATAACCAAAGCACGGGAGGAAAGCTGGAACGCTTTCTGGAGCGTTGCGTTGCATTACCTGCTCGATCTTCACCGAATTATAGACGGAAAAGCAGACCAAGCAGCTGCTTCCGCCAAGCCCAAACCAGGTAACCGCCCTCCCGTTCCTCACCTCCAATAGCCTCCCCCCCCCCCCCCGCCCGGGCCCAGCTGACCAAGCAGCTGCTTCCGCCAAGCCCAAACATGGTAACCGCCCTCCCGTTCCTTACCTCCAACCCCCCCTCGGGCCCCGCGGACCAAGCAGCTGCTTCCGCCAAGCCCAAACACGGTAACCGCCCTCCCGTTCCTTACCTCCCACCCCCCTCTCCCTGCCCCCGCTGCCCTGCCTGCCCTCTACCCATCACTGCCGTTACTTTGTACTCAGTAGCAAAAGTGCAAGATTTTTATTTTGCCGAATGCCATTATTACACCTTTCTTCTCTTCTTGAGCACAAACATGTTGAACTATTGGGCATATTTTTGCGAGAAGTTAAAAGGAAATCAAGACCCCTAATGTCCCACAGGCAGGACTCACTGAAGGAAGTGTAGAATATTCCGGTCAAATATAGTTATCAAAACATGAACAAGTGTGCCCTAAGCAACATAATGTGTGTTCACAGGTGAGGAGCAGGAATCTTCTGCACCGCAGGTAAGGCCGGCCACAAGGCAGATGTGCATCCTTTCCCTGCTTTTTATGTGTAGAGTGAGGTGTAGTGGCAGCTGTGTATAACATTTGGCATTTTCTTTTCACTTCTAATTGTTCTTCCGGCACGCAGTGTTAGGATACCTTAGAATTGACGTAATGCTCCTGTATAAAGTGGTAAACGTAATTCTCGTGTGTCACGCGATCAGCGCAATGCTCATGTAGGTTGTGATCATGCTCGTGTAACATGTAAAAAAGGCAACTATATAAACAACTTATGTTCTTGCGTTCTAAATAGAAAAATATGAAACAAAATTGAAAATATAGATAAATTTTAACACATTTTAAATTTCAATTATTCAGCACTGAACTACCGACATTCTAATAAACTGATAAACACAGGCTTTCAAGGAACCAACGAAAAACCCTTTAAAAACCCTTATTTTTTCACCAGCCCTGAAAAATTTTTTAAAAAAACCTTTAAAACAATTAAGAAGTCTCTATTTTTATTTTGAGCTGAAAACCGCTTTTTAAAAATGTTTAAAAATAACCCTTATTCTTTTCACCTGCCCTTAAAAATAAAAAAAAAACCTTTAAAACCCTCAAGAAGCCTTTATTTTTATTTTGAGCAGAAAAACCCTTTCTTGTGAAGATCTTCAAATTATATCATATAGATGTTATTGAGAATGTTCTTTATAGCTTCCACTCCAGTAATATTTTTGGTTCACGCAAAAACCAATTCATCCAATCCAAGATCAATTCATCCCAAACCTTTGGACTATTCACCGAAAAATCTTGGACGATTCGCCCAATGTTCGTGGACGATTCATCCAATTTTACGGCTGTTTGAGCATTGGGACGGGTTCAGCCAGCAGCGTGTTACGGTGGCGAGGCTCCGACGACGTTGTGCACGACTCGTGCCAGAGCCAATGTAATCAGGTGCAGGGCTGAATGAGAAAGTGCAGTTTTAGCTTACAAATAAGTTGTAGCGACAAAGTACAGTGTTAGTGACTTACTCAGTACAGTTTTAGTGACTTGCTCAGTAGTTTTAGTGACTTGCGCTGTAGTTTTAGTGACTTATGCTGTAGTTTTAGTTACTTTTAGTAGCTTTATTGATTTTGGCCGCAGATTAAGTGACTTTCGCAGTAGTTTGACATAATTGTAAGCTGTCGATTGATGCGGTGGAAACTGGGTTTGAATCTGAATCAGTATTTTCAACATGGGAGGAGCCTCGCCACCGTAACACGCTGCTCGTTGAACTCGTCCCAATTCTCAAACAGCCGCTTTTATAGATATTGTAAGTTTTGTGCTGGTATTGCGCTAGTTTCCGCTCAGAGATGAGCTCTATCTGAAACCAGCTTATCTCATCGCCTATGGTAGCTAGTTTGGGCGAATGACTCCGGAGTGATCTAATTAATATTCAGCAAATGGAGTGAGCGACTCGAGGTTGAGCTACTCCTGTGGTGAGTGACTCCGGAGTGAGTTATGTGAGAGCTGAATAACTGGGCCAGGTGAGCTGGGTTTGGGATATCGGATTAGTCACGACTTTTCACTTAATTGCAATTATAAATGCGCGTTGATTACTGCATGGTAAAATATCGCCTATTCGAGAATTAATTGCAATTAAAGTGCTGTTCGGCAACTTTTTTGCATTTTTAAATTTGATAAACTATTGTAATTATATTGAATTATGTTACGTTATATATATTATTATATTATATCATAATATATTACGAGTCAGTTAAATGAAAATTGGATGAATCGTCCAAGGTTTTGGAAGAATCGTCCATATGTCTTGGGTGAATGGTCCAAAATAATTGGATGATTCATAAAAAAACATTGGGTGAATCATCCAAGAAATTGGGTGAGTCGTCCAAGATTTTGGGTGAATAATCCAAGGAATTTTTGTGTAGATTGTCCTGCTCCCATTTATACCCCTAGTAAGGCTAGTCTTAAGAGCCTTTATACAAAAAAGCACTTTTTTTGGTCTTTAATATCATTATTTATGTCTACAAGTGTTTACATCTGCAAATGTAAATTCAGTTTTTCAATATTTTTATTTTCCTTTCGCCAAAAGATAAGAATTTACATTGTTCAACTTATTTTCACCCTTTGGTATAAGAAAAAGGATGTATTATTGATTTCTGTGACATTTGAATTATCAGTAGTCCGGCCTGGAATAGCCTGCCAAAAAATATCTGGTTTCTTATTTGCTTCAGAATTCTTATTTTAAATAATACAGTGTTTTATATATATAGTCTCTGGCTAATAAAATGTTTGACATGTTTCGGGTGCACTGATGTTGGTGTGTACCGCTCTATTTTTGTTGTTTCGTCTTTACCGAACTTGATTCTTCTTATGCTCTTGTTATTGAAAGCATTTTCAAACATATTTGTAGACTTTTTTTGGCACATGTATATTTTATACACATTGTGTAAAGTTTGCAAGAAGTCCGATGAAAAGTGAAAGCTCAGGCCGTAGCGGTAAAGAAAGCGCTGGTGATTTCAAAACCGTCTCGAAAGAGTCAGAAGCACCGAGGCGCAAGTTTCCAATAAGAGTAAATAAACTTTTCCACTCCCAGTTTTGTGTTAGTTTTTGTTTCAGTTTTACTGCTATTATAGAGTTATGCATCCCGTTGAAACATAACTTTGTTGATGAGTTGTGTGGAATATTGTTCAAACCAGTTTTATTTCGTATTAGTTCTTATTACGGTTTTAAGTGTTTTAACATGTGGCATTAACAGATTTAGTGCTTAAATAAGTGGTGTGGTATTCATTACAACATAAGTATGTTTTTTTTCTAAAATATAAACTGTTCTCGTTAGATAGGTTTTCAGTGTTTATGTTATTATGTCTCCCCGACCAAGGGGAAACATATGGGGTCGATTTCTCAACCCAGTCTAGACAGGGTTTGGTCGGTTTATACAGACATAGAAGATCATATATGAATGCGGTCTGGGCTGAGGCTGTGAAATTCGCTAAGATCTGAAACCCAGTCTTAACACCGGTCTAGACTGAGTTTGCTCCAAATCAGGTCTAGACTTAAGTTGTGAAATCGGCCCATAGTGTTTGTACGTCGTGTGTATGTGTGTCAGTTTGTTGTAAACAAAATGTTGTGTGCAAGAAATCTCGAGAACGAAAGGTCGGATCGACTTCAGACCTGATCTCTTTATTCCTTGGATAGGTCGGACGGTTCTGTCAACCTCTGACGCATGTTACATGATTAGGGATGGCGCCATTGCATCAAAATCTTGTGTGCGAAATTTTTCAGACGGTGTTTGACGTTATCACGACCTCTTCCACCTCCCCGCCCCTCCAACTCCCCCGTTTTTTTCAGCTCTTGTTAACTAAGAATAGTTGTTAACGAGACTACGGATTTCAGCGATTTCCAGAAGATTTTCGAGTGTTCCTCTATTCTTTAGGATCCTTGAAAACAGAAGCAACATTACTAACATTTTTGTACGTTGCGTTCCCCGCCTCTGTAAAAGTGAAAATGCCATAGTCTTCATCAGTAAATATATTTTGAAAGACAGGTTTAATTGCGAACATAGAAACCAATGAAAACCACTTAATTTCGAGTTACATATGTGAAGACTCCGTACGTATCGAATCTGTACCAGTTTACTGCATACATATCAATCGTGTTTTCTCACCAGATTAAAACACATAGACATATATTGTACTCCCAAAATTTTCCCCCGCCTGTTGACGTTTCACACAAATTATAATTAAACCAGATGGAACAAGACTAACTGTACTCATAAACTGTTTCCGGGCCGCGGCGTACATATTGTAATTAATGTAATTATGTCTCCCCGACCAAGGGGAGACATATAGTGTTTATACGTTCTGTGTGTGTGTATGTGTGTACGTGTGTGTGTGTGGATGCGGCTTCGTCGGGAAACAAGACGAATTGGTGTGTATCACGTTGCAATGTTAAAGTGAAACGGACCGAATTTCGGTCCGTTTCGCATTTTGGTCGGGTCGTCCGTTTCGCAAATCTGTGTTAGGGGTTCATTTTGCGAAACAGGACGTGCTCTTTCACCTGAGACCACATGCCTATTTCGCAGAAATTTACAGAGACCTTCAAAATTTCTGTGTAAAATAGTTCTCACACCAACATATAGGTGGCTACCTACCATGAACTCTGTGTGAGAAAAGCACGTGGAACGAGAGCCAATCAGAAGGCGTACACATCTTACGATCTGTGTGAAATCTATTTTTATATCACATTTCAGCCAATCAGGTGCTAGCACATGTGTCAGGGGAGCGCGACCACGTGTTGGAATGGACCCGGCCCCGGGTGGTTGTCTACTTTTTGGCCTACATTTTAATAGATTCTCGGGTGGCATATCCGTAGAATTGTATTTAAAACAGGAAGAATAATATCGCAAATACGTTTTAAAGTTATTTATTGTTTTGTTTGTAGCCTATAAATCTCAAAAATCAAAGTTAAAGTTGAGGGTAAACAAGGCAACACCCCTTTTGGTAGTGGACGATAATACCAGAAAGTTTCCACTTCATTTTTTAAAGTACATATTTTTGTTTAACTGAAGCAAAGTGTCACAT
Organism: Protula sp. h YS-2021; assembly: GCA_949752745.1. Taxonomy (NCBI): domain Eukaryota; kingdom Metazoa; phylum Annelida; class Polychaeta; order Sabellida; family Serpulidae; genus Protula; species Protula sp. h YS-2021. The sequence goes on along the minus strand of OX457027.1, from coordinate 62,108,341 downwards.
ATTTTATTAAGCAATCGTTAGAGTTTGTTATTCTTCGTAGATTCTTGTTTTTTTTTTAACCAAGTCATTTGTTTGACATATTATTCTCGGTTTCTTTATGTAAGCCGGTCTGTTTCGCAAGCCTCATGTACGCGTGTTGTGTGTGAATTGCAGTCACTGTAAACTCTCAGTGCAATTTATAACTTTTTTTGTGCGAACAGGCGTGTTTCGTGTCCGTACATGTCTTATTTACACTCAATCTTTCTGTGGCTATCGCTGAAATTGACTTCATCTCTCATTACTTGATGCCCTTAAACTTGAGTGCTGTGTTCACCAAATTCTCCCAAATTCGCCTGGTTTCGCTGTGTAGAGGCAGATTCTTGTGTGATGCCATTTATATTTTTGGGGTGTACAAGCGTGTGTCATGTGCGTACAAGTTTAATATACACTCAGTCTTTCCGTCAATATCACCTGAACTGAGTTTTGTTTCTCACTGCTTGGTGACCTTAATCTTAATTGTGCTGTCTTTTTTTTTTTTTCAAATTCGACTTATTTCACTTTGACTGAAACTAATACTTCAAAAGTGCATTTTTGTATTAGCGCAAATAGAGAGGGTGCGCGACCTCCCCCACTGCTCCCTCGCCCCCCCCCCCCCCCCGTCCCAAGAGCAAAATGCAATGGTAAAGCCTATTAGTCATAAAAAAATGTTTAACACCGTTAAACTTAAGATTATTGCAGGCGAGAACTCCCCCCCCCCTCTCCAGTACACAACCACTGCGAAATTGGTAGTTGATAAACGCATTAAAATGGGCTTATTTTATTCATTGCAGGACGCAATCCTTCAAAAATTTATTGCTCCATTAGTGTAGCTGGTCGGAGACAATGACGTGCAAACCTCCCCCTCCCTTATCGCTTTAACTGAGTTTCACTATCTCACTGTCCTTAATCTTGAGTATGCTTTATTTAAAAAAAAAAAAAAGAGAGAGAGAGAGATATAGAGAAATCGATTCGTTTCACGTTGCCATTGCGTTTTGGCACATCAAAATGGCTTTTTTTTTCGAGCCAAAAATTGTAGTATTTGTACTGTTAAATTGGTGCAACAACGGGGTTGGGGGCATTCGGGGTAAACCCCACCCTTTCCCCAAAAAGCGAAATGCACTGGTAAAAAAATTGCCGGCCAGATCCCCCTCACCCTTCCTCCTCCTCTCTTGTGTACGCCAACTGCGAAATTGACAGTTGATAAACACACCGAAACGGCTATTCGCAGTTGATTTGCTTGCATCTGTCAGCGGGCTAAAGCGAGAGATTCTCACGCACATGTGATAGGCTGATTGTGTATTATTGTGCGCTGTTTTATTTGTTTGAGCACTGCTTTTATGATTGGCTTGCCTTGTTGCTATTTACACGCGAAAAATGTCATATTTATCTTCCATATATGCTTCGCAGATCCCCCCCCCCTCTCCTGCCACACCCCCGTCCTCCTTCACTGCGGAATTGCCAATTCAAACACGTATCAGAAGCTCTATTTCGCTGTAGATTTGCTTTGATCTGTGAACGGGCTAAAAGCGAGAGATTCCCACGCTCATGACAGGCTGACTGTATATTATTGTGCGCTGTTTTAATTGTGTGAGCACTACTTTTATGATTGGCTTGCCTTGTTACTGTTTACGCGCAAAATAATCCGTTATTTTGTAAAGGTTTTCTGCCATTAAAATGCTTGTTTGGTGATATTTTTTAGTTTGTGTTAGTTTATAAAAAAATATGGTAAGGTTTGGAATGAAATTATCTGCGAAACACTACACTGTGTACATGAACTTGAATGTTTTTTTTTTGACTCAGTATGCAAATTAACCTGTCACGAGGTGTATGCGCGCGGCTTTGTTCTTGGTGGCATCACTTTCAATGCAGAAACGTCCAGGTTACACGTGGATAATTTTTGAAAAAATTAAAAGTGGATAAAAAGTTAATGAGGATATGCCTGAAAGGTAAATACACACGTGTTAAAAGCGCGGTTATTTTGTGAATCACGAAAAAATGTTATTTTAGCGTGTTTGATGTGATTTGTGTCATTTTTTTTAAGAATGTGTAAGATGCTGCTGTAAAAATACAGGCTTAATTGTGAGGGCGTCAAATTCTGAGCTAACATATCTTTTCATTTTACGGATTTAAGTGTCTAGAAATGTTCGCTCAGAAAATTGTTGCTCAGTTTCGCTTGAAAATGCTGTCGATGTTGTCTTTTCCTGGATTTCTTGGATTACAATTTTTTGTAAGTGGCCACTGCTGGCAACTAGCTTTTTTGATCCGGGTCCTTGGGACCCGGGTCTTTGAAAAAGGAGGGTCCAAAGCTATTTAGGGAGGATCCAAACCGTGTTAAGATAACATAGGGCGCAAGAAGACCTGATTTTTTGCGGCTTAGTCGGACTCTGGGTAGCCAAAAAGGAGGGTCTCGGACACCCGCAAATTTCCAGCCCTGTTAATACGTACACAGACTTCTGCCAATTTTAAACCCCCTACCCTGAACGCAGTCCGGATGCTTTGGCCCCCCCTCCACCTTGAACGCTTAAAAGAATAAGCCAATTCACACTTAGACTTTTGCGGAAAATTTTTGCGTTTCGGCTGAATTCAGGCGAGATTAGGATGTAATGATAGAAGAAAAAACGGCATGGATGATCTCTTAGAATGTAAAAAAAAAATCGGTCAATTTCGCGCAGTTATAGCTTATGCTGTCGGGTCATACCTAAGATTGGGGTTCCTTCTTGCTGCTCCGTGAGGGACTCCACATACAGGGGTTAGAGAGATTGTGAATGCCCCATATCAGAATAATGTGGCAGGGGGCCCCGATACGGCCATAGCAGTAAAAAAAAAAAGATAGAAAGTCACAATGCTACACAAAATGTATCCGGTCACTGGTCGGTTAGTTTCGCTAAGATTTATTGATTGTGTTGTCGTTATTTCAAATTCCCAATATATTCAGCTAATGATCATTCTCCTATGGCTTTCACAGATGCCGCGGAAAAAAGGGTGGATTAAAAAGGTCCCAGAGAGGTTCGTTGATCTGCAGCGCTACAGAACAGGTGACGTTGTGCTTCACATGTACAGAAGGAAGTGGTGGCGTGCACGTGTGGAAGGCCGGGACCCTGACAGAAGTATAGAAGTCTCGTTTTGCGGTTTTGACTTTGCGTAAGTTCTTAAACATTTTTCTATTGCTTTCCTTTCCAGGTCGTGGAGGTCCTGTAAAACCAGGTTGATTTAGATTCCCTTTTGTTTTTGCGTGTTCTTGTGGAATGATGACGTCCTATTCGCAGAAATTGTACTTTTGTAGAGTTGAAAGACCAGTGTATCGTAACATTTTTTTTTGCTCCTGTAATAACTGAAAAAAACTTGACAAGGACAGAAGTGACGTCCTTACAGCAGCTGAGAGTGATGCATGATTTCAAAACATTCTTTCATTTTTAGTCCGGAGAAAGTTTCCGATCCCAGGAAGCTCAAACTGTTTCCTATGGCTGTGGGAATTGGTAATATGTTATTAAGAAATGACAGATTTTTTTCCTTCCCTGTGATTGGGTTAAATGTCTGTTTTGTCGTTTTATGGTGTGCAAATCTCCGTTTCCGTTGAGTTTTGCATGATAGTGCTTCATAAGTTTGCAGGTTCGATTATCTAGCCGGAAGCATCAGACCCAAAAGGACTTGTATTTTTCAGTATCTTAGATGAAGTGCTGAATCCCTGTATTGCCAGTTGCACGTTCTCATTGCTAAACGGACTGTATATGCGAGATTTTACTTATTCGTATACCACCTATTTTTAAATTTTCTCTTCGGTATCTGTTCTCTCTGTAACTTGCGTGGAATAGAAATTGAAATTACCATTGTGTACGTGTCATTTTTGTGCTCACGCCTTAGAATGATAAAAAAGTATCGTTTTCCTTTACGCACAGTGTGTTTTCGCATGGTTTTTGGGAATGATTTATGTGCGTCTAAACTTGTATGGAATGAAATGTGGAATGATCAAGCATTCCGTCATTTTTTTCTGCAGAAGAGGTGTGTAAAAACCCCGAGAAGGGATACATCAAGGCCTGGGCAGAAGCCGCAAAGAGGTTATGCGGCAGGGATCAGGGCCACTTGACCCATTTTGTGGGTGAAATTGTTGGGGGACCGGTTAAAGATAGTGATGACAGTTCGGATGTTAACCAAGCCTGTAGCCAGATTAAGAAAGCAGCGGAAAATATCCCTGCGCCGATTTCAGGTAATTACAGGTGGACGAATGTACAACATATATTTTGCTTGACGCGTATTTCTCGTTTCATTCGACATTTTTTTTGTGTGTGTGTGCGTGATCCGAAGGGCAGTTTCGTTATTTTACTGAACCGGAACTTGTAAGACTGAAGCGAAACGGACTGTTGTCAGAATTTTGAACATGCATGTCCTGTGCGGCTAAGCTTTAAATTGTTCAAGGATGAAATAAGGACGTTATAGTTTATGACTCGGCTGTTACATTAGAATGAAACATTGGCATTGGAAGAAATCTCAGAGTTTAAATTAATTTTAAAACATCTGTTCATTTCGCTTGCACAGAATAAATAGTTTACATTTTCATACAATATCCCCGTTGCAGCGATCGAAAGCCATGACACAGAAGTTACGGTCACCGTTGGGGAGGGGGTGGCGCAATCCGAAGAACGCAGTTCGGACAGCGATTGCGTCATTACAGGCGTTGATACCATGTCAAAAGAGCTTTGTGAGAGACCAGTGAAAAGGGAAGAGTCGGCTAACACACATTCATCGCAGGGCGAGAAAGACACAAAACTCTCAGCGAATGCGGAATCGGCTGTTGAAAGGGCGTCTTCTGAGAAGTTGCTGGGTAAGTGATGCTTTTGCATCTATAAAGGGTAAGAATTGTTGCTGAGATGTGTCGGAAGGAGTATCGTGATATATGTAGCACCAGTGCAGATTTGGTCAAGCCAACCAGGTGCTGAAGTTTTAAAGAATTCAAAACATTTTTCGTGCGTTGTGTTTGTCGGCGAAACGGACTGCTTATCGGTGCCCACTGCTAAGATTGTAAGAGTTTTGTACAATTCAGCTTTGAATTGAAAATGAAATGTGAAGGTTATTCCTGGGCGCTTCATGGTCTCTTCAAAGGTAGTTGCTGTTTTGACTTGATGTGAGGTTGTCAGTGTCTCTGTCGTACGAATTGACAGTGATTTAGCGTTTGTAATACCAGTGTTATACATTTTCAGAAAATGTCCCAGTTGTGCAATCGGAAGCCGTGACACAGAAGTTACGGTCACCGTTGGGGAGGGGGTGGCGCAATCCGAAGAACGCAGTTCGGACAGCGATTGCGACATTACAGGCGTTGATACCATGTCAAAAGAGCTTTGTGAGAGACCAGTGAAAAGGGAAGAGTCGGCTAACACACATTCATCGCAGGGCGAGAAAGACACAAAACTCTCAGCGAATGCGGAATCGGCTGTTGAAAGGGCGTCTTCTGAGAAGTTGCTGGATAGTACGGGCAATTGTCATGTACCGGGATCTCAAAACCTGCCACATTTGCCGAGGTATTAAGAAGTTTTTTGGTTCGTACATTTCGCATGGCTCTGTGCGTTCGCGTATCAGGTTTCAGTGTGTTATTTGCATTTGATTTTTCTCGTATAAAGTGACCGACTGTAAATTTATGAAAGTGGCGGTGATGGGTAGTACGGATAAGTTTCATGTGACAGGGTCACAAAAGCTGCCAAGTTTGCCGATGTATTTAAAAAAGAAATACTTGCGTCGTAGATTTCGCGTGGTTGCACTCTATTTCGCATGGTTGTAGATGTGTGCGCACATTTCGCTTGTCAGTTCGAAAGCATTAGCTGTGTTATTTGCAGTTCACTGCTCCTATAAGAAGTGGCCGATTTTAAATTTATGAGCGTTGCGAGATGATGTAGTACGAGAAAATGATATGTGGCAGGGTCTCAAAACTTACAAATTTTGCTGATGTTTCTGTGAGTAAGAACATTTTGGTGTTCGCACATTTCGCATGGTTGTGTACGTACATTTGGCTTGTCAATTCGAAAGCTTTAACTGCGTTAATTGCAGGTCACTTTTCTCACACCAAGTGACAGACTTTGGTACGTACAAAACCATGCGAAATGTGCGAATACCAAACTGTTCTAATTCAAAGAAACAGCGGCAAAATTTTCGATGTTTGAGACCCTGTTACATGCATGGTTGTGGACGTACATTTCGCATGTGATATTTTAGGACACAGGGACAAAGTTCAGTTGCGGGCATACCTTCCAGATTTTACAAGAAAAATAAAAAGGCGGATGAAGCTTCAGATCCGTTAAAAAAAAAGAAACTGTTTTGGGGACATTTCGCTGTGATGTCATGTTTGTGGGATTCTGTTTTGGTTTACACAAGTGCGGGGAGTTTTTTTTTGTATCAGTTTTTCCATGCAGTTCACTGTTCTTATACGAAGTGACCGACTTTTAATTTGTGAACGTCACGGGGCTGGGTAGTACGGGCAATTTTCATGTAACGGGGTCTCAAAACCTGCCACATTTGCCGAGGTATTAAGAAGTTTATTGGTTCGTACATTTCGCATGGCTATGTGCGTTCGCGTATCAGGTTTCAGTGTGTTATTTGCATTTGATTTTTATCGTATAAAGTGACCGACTGTAAATTTATGAAAGTGGCGGTGATGGGTAGTACGGATAAGTTTCATGTGACAGGGTCACAAAAGCTGCCAAGTTTGCCGATGTATTTAAAAAAGAAATACTTGCGTCGTAGGTTTCGCGGGTTGCACTACATTTCGCATGGTTGTAGATGTGTGCGTACATTTCGCTTGTCAGTTCGAAAACATTAGCTGAGTTATTTGCAGTTCACTGCTCCTATAAGAAGTGGCCGACTTTAAATTTATGAGCGTTGCGAGATGATGTAGTACGAGAAAATGAAATGTGGCAGGGTCTCAAAACTTACAAATTTTGCTGATGTTTCTGTGAGTAAGAACATTTTGGTCATCGCACATTTCGCATGGTTGTGTACGTACATTTGGCTTGTCAGTTCGAAAGCTTTAACTGCGTTAATTACAGGTCACTTTTCTCACACCAAGTGACAGACTTTGGTACGTACAAACCATGCGAAATGTGCGAATACCAAACTGTTCTAATTCAAAGAAACATCGGCAAAATTTTCGATGTTTGAGACCCTGTTACATACATGGTTGTAAACGTACATTTCGCATGTGATATTTTAGGACACAGGGACAAAGTTCAGTTGCGGGCATACCTTTCAAATTTTTACAAGAAAAATTAAAAGGCGGATGAAGCTTCAGATCCGTTTAAAAAAAAAAGAAACTGTTTTGGGGACATTTCGCTGTGATGTCATGTTTGTGGGATTCTGTTTTGGTTTACACAAGTGCGGGGAGTTTTTTTTTTTTTTTGTATCAGTTTTTCCATGCAGTTCACTGTTCTTATACGAAGTGACCGACTTTTAATTTGTGAACGTCACGGGGCTGGGTAGTACGGGCAATTTTCATGTAACGGGGTCTCAAAACCTGCCACATTTGCCGAGGTATTAAGAAGTTTTTTGGTTCGTACATTTCGCATGGCTCTGTGCGTTCGCGTATCAGGTTTCAGTGTGTTATTTGCATTTGATTTTTCTCGTATAAAGTGACCGACTGTAAATTTATGAAAGTGGCGGTGATGGGTAGTACGGATAAGTTTCATGTGACAGGGTCACAAAAGCTGCCAAGTTTGCCGATGTATTTAAAAAAGAAATACTGGGGTCGTAGATTTCGCGTGGTTGCACTACATTTCGCATGGTTTTAGATGTGTGCGCACATTTCGCTTGTCAGTTCGAAAGTATTAGCTGTGTTATTTGCAGTTCACTGCTCCTATAAGAAGTGGCCGACTTTAAATTTATGAGCGTTGCGAGATGATGTAGTACGAGAAAATGATATGTGGCAGGGTCTCAAAACTTACAAATTTTGCTGATGTTTCTGTGAGTAAGAACATTTTGGTGTTCGCACATTTCGCATGGTTGTGTACGTACATTTGGCTTGTCAATTCGAAAGCTTTAACTGCGTTAATTGCAGGTCACTTTTCTCACACCAAGTGACAGACTTTGGTACGTACAAAACCATGCGAAATGTGCGAATACCAAACTGTTCTAATTCAAAGAAACAGCGGCAAAATTTTCGATGTTTGAGACCCTGTTACATACATAGTTGTTGACGTACATTTCGCATGTGATATTTTAGGACACAGGGACAAAGTTCAGTTGCGGGCATACCTTTCAGATTTTACAAGAAAAATAAAAAGGCGGATGAAGCTTCAGATCCGTGAAAAAAAAAGAAACTGTTTTGGGGACATTTCGCTGTGATGTCATGTTTGTGGGATTCTGTTTTGGTTTACACAAGTGCGGGGAGTTTTTTTTTTTTTTGTATCAGTTTTTCCATGCAGTTCACTGTTCTTATACGAAGTGACCGACTTTTAATTTGTGAACGTCACGGGGCTGGGTAGTACGGGCAATTTTCATGTAACGGGGTCTCAAAACCTGCCACATTTGCCGAGGTATTAAGAAGTTTATTGGTTCGTACATTTCGCATGGCTCTGTGCGTTCGCGTATCAGGTTTCAGTGTGTTATTTGCATTTGATTTTTCTCGTATAAAGTGACCGAGTGTAAATTTATGAAAGTGGCGGTGATGGGTAGTACGGATAAGTTTCATGTGACAGGGTCACAAAAGCTGCCAAGTTTGCCGATGTATTTAAAAAAGAAATACTTGCGTCGTAGATTTCGCGTGGTTGCACTACATTTCGCATGGTTGTTGATGTGTGCGTACATTTCGCTTGTCAGTTCGAAAGCATTAGCTGTGTTATTTGCAGTTCACTGCTCCTATAAGAAGTGGCCGACTTTAAATTTATGAGCGTTGCGAGATGATGTAGTACGAGAAAATGATATGTGGCAGGGTCTCAAAACTTACAAATTTTGCTGATGTTTCTGTGAGTAAGAACATTTTGGTGTTCGCACATTTCGCATGGTTGTGTACGTACATTTGGCTTGTCAGTTCGAAAGCTTTAACTGCGTTAATTACAGGTCACTTTTCTCACACCAAGTGACAGACTTTGGTACATAGAAAACCATGCGAAATGTGCGAATACCAAACTGTTCTAATTCACAGAAACATCGGCAAAATTTTCGATGTTTGAGACCCTGTTACATACATGGTTGTTGACGTACATTTCGCATGTGATATTTTAGGACACAGGGACAAAGTTCAGTTGCGGGCATACCTTTCAGATTTTACAAGAAAAATAAAAAGGCGGATGAAGCTTCAGATCCGTGAAAAAAAAAGAAACTGTTTTGGGGACATTTCGCTGTGATGTCATGTTTGTGGGATTCTGTTTTGGTTTACACAAGTGCGGGGAGTTTTTTTTTTTTTGTATCAGTTTTTCCATGCAGTTCACTGTTCTTATACGAAGTGACCGACTTTTAATTTGTGAACGTCACGGGGCTGGGTAGTACGGGCAATTTTCATGTAACGGGGTCTCAAAACCTGCCACATTTGCCGAGGTATTAAGAAGTTTATTGGTTCGTACATTTCGCATGGCTCTGTGCGTTCGCGTATCAGGTTTCAGTGTGTTATTTGCATTTGATTTTTCTCGTATAAAGTGACCGAGTGTAAATTTATGAAAGTGGCGGTGATGGGTAGTACGGATAAGTTTCATGTGACAGGGTCACAAAAGCTGCCAAGTTTGCCGATGTATTTAAAAAAGAAATACTTGCGTCGTAGATTTCGCGTGGTTGCACTACATTTCGCATGGTTGTTGATGTGTGCGTACATTTCGCTTGTCAGTTCGAAAGCATTAGCTGTGTTATTTGCAGTTCACTGCTCCTATAAGAAGTGGCCGACTTTAAATTTATGAGCGTTGCGAGATGATGTAGTACGAGAAAATGATATGTGGCAGGGTCTCAAAACTTACAAATTTTGCTGATGTTTCTGTGAGTAAGAACATTTTGGTGTTCGCACATTTCGCATGGTTGTGTACGTACATTTGGCTTGTCAGTTCGAAAGCTTTAACTGCGTTAATTACAGGTCACTTTTCTCACACCAAGTGACAGACTTTGGTACATAGAAAACCATGCGAAATGTGCGAATACCAAACTGTTCTAATTCACAGAAACATCGGCAAAATTTTCGATGTTTGAGACCCTGTTACATACATGGTTGTTGACGTACATTTCGCATGTGATATTTTAGGACACAGGGACAAAGTTCAGTTGCGGGCATACCTTTCAAATTTTTACAAGAAAAATAAAAAGGCGGATGAAGCTTCAGATCCGTGAAAAAAAAGAAACTGTTTTGGGGACATTTCGCTGTGATGTCATGTTTGTGGGATTCTGTTTTGGTTTACACAAGTGCGGGGAGTTTTTTTTTTTTTTTGTATCAGTTTTTCCATGCAGTTCACTGTTCTTATACGAAGTGACCGACTTTTAATTTGTGAACGTCACGGGGCTGGGTAGTACGGGCAATTTTCATGTAACGGGATCTCAAAACCTGCCACATTTGCCGAGGTATTAAGAAGTTTTTTGGTTCGTACATTTCGCTTGGCTCTGTGCGCTCGCGTATCAGGTTTCAGTGTGTTATTTGCATTTGATTTTTCTCGTATAAAGTGACAGACTGTAAATTTATGAAAGTGGCGGTGATGGGTAGTACGGATAAGTTTCTTGTGACAGGGTCACAAAAGCTGCCAAGTTTGCCGATGTATTTAAAAAAGAAATACTTGGGTCGTAGATTTCGCGTGGTTGCACTACATTTTGCATGGTTGTGTATTAGCGTACATTTCGCTTGTCAGTTCGAAAGTTCTCTGTTCGGAGTGGCCAATTTCAAAGTTTATGAACGTTGCGAGATTGGGTAGTACGAGTAAATAATATGTGATAGAGTCTCAAAACTTACAAATTTTGCTGATGTTTCTGTGAGTAAGAACATTTTGGTGTTCGCACATTTCGCATGGTTGTGTGCGTACATTTCGCATGTCAGTTTGAAAGTTTTAATTGTGTTATTTGCAGTTCACTTTTCTTATACGAAGTCACCGACTTTAGTACGTACACAACCATGCAAAATGTGCGAACACCAAAATGTTTTTATTTACAGAAACATCGGTAAAAGTTTCAAAAGTTTGAGACCGTGTCATATTCATGGTTGTTTATACGTTCATTTGGCATGATTGTGTATAAACGTGCATTTCGCTTGTCAGTTCGAAAGTTTTACCTGTTATTTGCAGTTCACTGTTCTTATACGAAGTGACCGACTTTAAATTTATGAACGTCGCGAGAAGGGCGTACGCGCAAACGTGACAGGGTCTCAAAACTTGGAAATTTGCCGATATTTCCGTGATTAAAAAATTTTGGTGTTCGCACATTTCGCATGGTTTTGTACGTACATTTTGCATGTCATTTTGAAAGTTTTAACTGTGTTATTTTCAGTTCATTTTTCTCATACGAAGTCACCGACTTTAAATTTATGAACGTCACGAGATGGGGTAGTACACCCAAGTTGTGTTGCAGGGTCTCTAAACTTGCAAATTTTGTGCATGGTTGTGTACGTACATTTCGCATGTTAGTTTGAAAGTTTCAGCTGTGTATTTTGTTTTCTTTAGGAAGCTTTTATGTGGTTTATATCTCATTGCCTCACGTTTTTTTCGGCCAATCATTAAATTTTAAGTAGTGCACATAACACTGAGCTTGAAAATAAGATAGAGTTGGTTATTTACACATCACGGTTATATCAGTAAAGGATTTTGTTGTATTATTTTTCCTGTATTTTGTTTTTATTTTAAAAGAGTTTTGTTTTTAAACATTCATCTGTATAAATCTGTATTTTGTTTTTAAACATTTCATCTGTATAATATAAATCTATGTTTTTAAACATTCATCTGTTTGAATATCTTTTGTACTGCTCTTCAATATTTTGTAACTCTTCAATTAATGTTAAATAGTTTATGTATAGAAATGAAAGAAAATAAATATTACAGGGGGGGTTATGGTGTAAATAAAAGAAAACAAACTCTACGCTTGTTTGGCTTTTATTTAGTGTTTCCCTAATACCCTTTTACAGAAAGCACGTGGCCTTTGTTTATAAACAAAATCGGTTTGTTTACATTTTTTACACAGTCTCGTTTCACAGCAAACTTATAGTTGCAGATATCATAAAATGGTGTAAAATATGCAAATTATGTAAACAAAATATTCCGTTTCGCAGGGTTCATGCTTTGTTAAATTTCTCTTAATCTGTTGTCTTTTATATATTTTTGCTTTCGGAATTGAATGTAAAAAAAATCTACCGAGATTTTCATATACAATTTATGTCTGAAAAGTCCCTAATAACGAAGTTAGATTTTTGGCGTACATTTCGCGAGTTGGAGAAGAAATCGCGATTCGTCGTTCGTTTCCCGACGTAGCTGTATATGTGTGTCTGTGTGTGTGTGTGTGTGTGTGTGTGTGTCAGTCTGTTGTGAACAAAGTGTTGTGTGCAAGATATCTCGAGAACGAAACGTCGGATCGACTTCAAACTTGATCGAATTATTCCTTGGTAAGGTCGGACGGTTCTATCAACTTTTGACGCATGTCACGTGATTAGGGCAAGCGTATGACGTCATTACGTAAAAATCTTGTGTGCGAAATTTCTCAGCCGCTGAACATCGGAGAAAGTTGAAACTTGGTGGGATTGTTGCTTGGTTGGTCCGAAAGACTCTGTAGATTTTTTTTCGCGAGTAGAACGAACGAATGCGGCGTATGACGTCATCACGCAGAATATGTATATATTTTGAACAAGATCTTGTGTGCAAAATATCTCGATAACGGAAAGTCCTATCGACTTCAAATTTTATATCAATATTCCTTGGGTCAGTCGGCGGGTTCTATCAATTTTTAGCGCATGTCAGGGGATTAAGGCAGGCGTATGACGTCATTACGTAAAAATCTTGTGTGCGAAATTTCTCAGCCGCTGAACATCGGAGAAAGTTGAAACGTGGTGGGATTGTTGCTTGGTTGGTCCGAAAAACTCTATATATTTTTTTCGCGAGTAGAACGAACGAATGCGGCGTATGACGTCATCACGTAAAATATGTATATATTATAAACAAGGTCTTGTGTGCAAAATATCTCGATAACGGAAAGTTCTATCGACTTCAAATTTTACATAGATATTCTTTGGGTCAGTCGGACGGTTTTGTCAACTTTTTACGCATGTCACCTGATTAGGGCAGGTGCATGACGTCATTACGTAAAAATCTTATGTGCCAAATTTCTCAGCTGCTGAACATCGGAGAAAGTTGAAACTTGGTAGGATTGTTGCTTGTTAGGTCCGAAAGACTCTATAGAATTTTTTTGCAAGTAGAACGAACGAATGCGGCGTATGACGTCATCACGTAAAATAGGTTTTATTTTATAAACAAGGTCTTGTGTGCAAAATATCTCGATAACGGAAAGTTCTATCGACTTCAAATTTTATATGAATATTCCTTAGGTCAGCCGGACTGTTCCATCAATTTTTGGCGTGTCACGTGATTAGGGCGGGTGTATGACGTCATTTTGTAAAAATCTTGTGTGCGAAATTTCTCAGCTGCTGGACGCCGGAGAAAACTGAAACTATGGATTATTGCTTGGTAGGTCCGAAAGAAACTCTAAATATTTTTCACGAGTAGAACGAACGAAAGCGGCGTATGACGTCACCGCGTAAAATGTGTATATTTTGAACCAGATCTTTTATGCATAATATCTCGATAGCGGAGAGTCATATCGACTTAAAATTTTATATGGATATTCCTTGGTTCAGTCAGACGACTGTTTCAACTTTTGACAGGTAAAAAGTTATCTGTTCTTAAGCAAAATATCTCGACATCGGAAAGTCGGATCGACTTTAAATTCGGTGTATTTATTCCTCGGATAGGTCACACGGTTTTATTAAACATTATTGAATTCGTATAGAAAATCAAGAAAGGTGCATAACGTCAACAGCCTCCCCCCCCCCCCCACCCCAACCTCCCCATTTTTGGCTGCTGTGTTATCTATGCATGGGTGTTAACTGCGCTGGGGATTTCGGAAGATTTTTCCGAAGATTTTCTAGTGTTCCTGCATTCTTCAGAAAGCTTTAAAAACAGTAACAGCATTATTGTCGGTCCATTGCTATTTGTTATTGCCTGAAATTGAGCTTTTTGTGCATTTCTCATCTGTGGTTGTTACGTAACATACCACTCAGTCAGGGGTCAGTGTCAGTTGCGGTGCATGATGGAGTCGTTATCTACGAGGTCATGGAATGCTATTGTCGTATTATAGCTCTAAGCAGCTCTAGCTATTGATTTTTTTTTCGCCGCATACTTGATTAGCTTGCGAAGATGTGCTATATATAGGAGCCATGCTGTATCGATTAGCATTGTGTGCAGAAGCATTTTTCGCTATAAATTGGGTCGTCTGATATCTTGTGTTATGAGGAGCAGCTCACCATTTTGCCTACGAAATGCCTCCCCCTTCTCCCACCGAGGTGCGTCATCTCTGATGCGCAGTTATGAAGAATGCCTTCCTAGTGCTATTTGGCCGATGGGAATGTGCGAAGACAAGGTAGTCTATCATGCTATAACTACAGTTAGGGTACAGACTGTTACCGTTGCCTTGGGTAAAAGGGTTAGGGTTGTGTTTATAGTCGGACCTACAGTAAATAGCTGGGGGGCGGGGGTGGGGGGGGGGGTGGAGGATGATGGTTACAAAAAAAAAATCCCGACCATCTTCAAGACCCGGATAAAAAGATGTAAGGTAAGAACCGTTTGTCGTGACCCCTTCCACATTCAGGTAAAAAGACGTACGGTAAAACCTGCCTGTCTTGACCACCTTCCAGACCCGGATAAAAATGTAACGTACAGTAAAACTGCTATAGTGACCAACTTCAGATCTGGATAAGAGGGGCCTACAGTAAAACCCGTTTTAGCGACCACCTTTCAGACTCCGATGAAAAAAGATGCTCATTTATATCTGTTTTAGTGACAACCGTCTGTTTGGTTTATTTTAAGATTTTTACAATGAATGAAGGTTATGTTTGCAGAAATGAATATTTTGTTTCAGTTTGGGGGGGAGGGGGGGGGGGTCATGGGTTTTGTCGGGGAGACATTTGTTTTTGTTCACAAAAACAAGAAACTTAAGTAGGTATCGATTGAAAGTTTGTAATATAAGCCTGCACTCTTATGTTTTGTGTGCACTGGCCGCTCTAGTTATGGATAAGGAAGGTGCAATCTCTCGCTCCATTTAAGGATCAGTTAAGACATGTATTCTCTTCTTTTTGTTTTGTTTTTTTTTTGTTTTTTTTTTTTTTGTTTGTTTTTTTTTGTTTTTTTTTGTTTTTTTTGCTTTGCGATTTAAAGAGAAGAATGGAATTTCATGGGTTGGCTGTTTGGCATGTTTACACTCGTTATGTTAATTACAAGTAATTATTGATAAATAAGATTTGTAGAGGCCTTGTGGATTCCTACCCACACCGCCCCCCCCCCCAAAAAAAAAGCTATTTATCCATAAATAGATTTCATGTTCTATAAATGAAGCTTAAAGTACTGTAAAACTGTTATAAGAAAAACCGGGAGCCGAGTTGTTAAAAAAGATGAGGGCCGACTTGACCAAATAGGCCGAGATTATTGAGACCCAATTGGCATAGGGCCAAGGTGACCAAACCCTTAAATGATGATATAAGAATTTGTGACAATATCAGTTATTTTTCAGTCAGATTGCAGCTTATCTTGAAGGTACGGGAAATCAGTCCAGTAATTATAATTTATTTGGCTGAAACTTTTTTTGTCACTGATACTTGCACTTAATTTTCATTTTAGTTAGATTTTAGAGGTTGCAGTAATGTTTGGGCAATGTTTTGCGGTTCCAGAGAACGGTTGATGGGAAACCAGTCCATGCCAGAGAAATGAAGATCTATGCATTAAAAGCTATCCGGTACAGTGAACGCACTTAAGTTTACTCCGTCCCGTTATTAGCACAGGTGGCCTTTCGCCGGATGTGCTATACCCATCGTGTGGGACCTCTGTCGTCCGCCCATCCGTCTGTCTGTCTGTGAACTTCTGTTTTTGACTGATACTCTTTCAGTTTTCATCGGATCGCAGTCAAATTTTATGTAAATATACTTGGGGAGACAAAGGCCCATTATTTTTTTTTTGTAATTCGCTAGTATTCGTCAAATTGGCGAACTGATCACCACCGTTGCAAAAAACGCCTGCTTCTCCTTCAAATTTTGTTAAATTCTCTGTTTGTAGTTACCACCTTCTAGACACCGGTTAAAAAACAAACAATAATACTTTCTTTATCGACCACCATTTGTTTGTAGTAACTACCCTCCAAATCTGATAAAAGACGAACAGTAAGATCTGTTTGCAGCTACATTTTTCGGGCGTCGAGTTATACATAACTGGTGTAATTACTTTTTCATCGTCTTCTTATTCCTGGTTGAAAAAGCTGTCGCGGCGTAGTCGAAGGGGCAAATCAAAACTTTTAGGTTGCGTTTCTCCTCCGCAACACTGTCGCCTTGATCAGCAGTAACTAATTGCAGCCCGAAGCTGTAACAGCAACGGCTATTGAATTGCCATACTCGACGTTTAGTTTTTTTTTTTCAGTCCCCCGCCACCGCGTTGCGCGAAGCGGGAGACTATTGAATTTAGGCCCGTCTGATCGTCCGTCGAGCTGCCCGCCCGTAACATTTCGGATAGAATGTCTTTTGTGCGATATACCTCAAAGACTACCGAAGGGATTAAATTAGATTAGAAAGAATATAAATTAAATTAGAAAGAATACACGCTGTAGTTGTGCACCTGGGTATAGGTTTTGCCGGCCGCCGAAAAATGTGCCTTAGGGACTTTGTCGAAAATCCAAATATCTTAGGCCGCAAACATTTGTTATGATATCTTTTGTGCGATAGATCTCAAAGACTACCGGAGGAATTCCGTTTAAACCTTGCGCAGGGAAAGAATATAGGTTGTAGGTTTGCACCTGAGTATACGTTATGCCTGCCGCCGAAAATTGTGTCTTGGGGACTGTTGAAATCCTGGAATTGCCCGCCTGTGGGGGACGTAGTCAGTTTCACTGGCATACTTGTTTCATTCGGATGTAGTGTAAGAAATGGCTGCAAGAAAGATGGCGTAATGGCTTAATGTAAGAAGCAATGTGATTGGATGGAAACAGTCATGTGGTTAATGGCTGCCAGTGGAGTGTGGTTAGCTTAATGCAAACGACAAGAAGTATTCAAGATGGCTTGCGCCCATGTAGATAGTTAAGACCATGTATGGCGTTGCAAGAAATAAATGTGATAAATCCAATTCCTGTGTTGCGCATAGCTACCTGATTTGATTGGATATCCTTTCCTTTGAGATATATAACGATAAAAAGACGAAAAAAATGTTCTCAGCGATATCAAGGCATCACTGCTTGGTCATCACAGCTCAAGCAAAAAAAAAAAAAGAAGAACATAATAATAATAACAGCAGCAACAACAATAATAATAATAATAATAATAATAATAATAGTAATAATAATTATAAAATTGACGGATCGGCATTTGTGAAAAGTAAGTGAAAATTTTCATGTTTTCCAGTGAAACTTTGGAATTTTGTCCAGACAAGTACTCAGAACCTATAAACCCTGTATTTAGAAACTGTACATACACCCAAACTTAGGGTTGAGACTTCGTACAATTTTCTGGTCGCCCTCCGAGCTAAGAACTTTAAAAAGTTAGTCGCCCGTCACAAAAGTTAGTCGCCGGGCGCAACTTTTGCAAAATTTACCTTAAAATACTCAGAGAAAAAATTAGTCGCCATTCGGCTAAAAGTTGGTCGCCACGGGCGACCGGACGACCGCGAAATCTCAACCCTGCAAACTCACACCCTGCTACACACACACACATACACATGTGGAACGTTGTATTGTATTGGGCCAAACATTTACAAATCGACATTTTGTCACAGAATGATAAATTTACTATTTTGCGTCTACACTCGAGAATTTTGACCAGATCACTACTGAGGAACATCGTGGCCCCGTTTTCTAACTGTACACAGTGGCGATATCTAAATTGCAGGTGCGCGACATCTTGTTATTTTTAAATTGACGGATCTGAACTTAAAAAAGGATAGATTTTGCAGCCAGACTTGGGGAGTTTTGTCCAGACAAGTGCTCAGAAACTGTAAGGCCCAACCTTTTTAAATTTACGCAAGTAATATATATTGCAGATGTGCAACATTGTATTATTTGCGAAACAGGCAAAAACTAGCTCATCGGTTCCTTGTCAACAATTGATAAAAAATTACACACTTTGCCGGAGGCTTATCGAACAAATTGTCATAAACTATAAGGCCAGGCGTAATGAAACATTACACAATGAAACGTACGTTCTGCAGATGTAGGTCTTTTAATTATTTTTAAAATCGGCTTGAGAGTTAGGCGACGGCTCTTTGTAAATAAATGGTAAATGGTTACTCAGTTTGCATCGAGATTGGAGTTTTGTCTCGACAATTATAAGGCTAAGGTTTTTATGAATTTGCACAGTGAATATATATATTGCAGATATGCAACGCTGTTTTATTTATTTATTATGTTTTAAATAGGCCAAAAATTTAGGGCCCGACGCTTTTCAAGTGTCGATAAAATTCACACATGTTTCATTTGGAGCTCTCAGAAGCTTTAAGGCCCAGTTTGAAAGTTTGAGAAGTATCAGGAAATGTTTTAAATCATTTGTACTGAGTGCGCTGCGTTGAAGCTGCAGTAAACACCAAATATAATGGCTACGACGCTTGGCTAGTGAGCACCTCAATTTTGTGTTCATTTTAAGTTCATTTGTATGTTATTTCTCGTGTTTAATGTGTTGTGTTATCCAGGTAAATTTTCACATTGGCTCCACAGGCAATACACGCCACACTGGCTAAGGGGCGTTGGCATCAATAAGCAGGCTAAATGCGGTCGTGGTTTTTATTGTGTTTTTCCACAACATCATAGTGTGAACAGTGCGCCTACACGTCACATAAACAAAATGAAAGTGCGCAAGGCGCCTTTACATCTTGTTTAGCTATGATATCATTGGCGAAATGAATACAAGCTTGAATTTACAACCCAGAACGAAATTAATGTTGATGATATGTTTCATCAACTGTCCGCTGTATTTTGATAGCATTGCAGTGAATGTGGGTGTTTTGCCACTGACACCATCTGGGCTCCGTCACTTGACGGTCTTGTAAAGAAGCTTCAAACCCTACGCACATACAGTAATAATAATTAAGTGAAATCATTTTAAGTATTACTATATAATAAAGTGTGTATGAAATCAGCAACCGACATAAGTTCAATGAATGCAGCGAAGTGGAATATGCTGAAGTAAGAGAGATGTAGAATGCCCGAAAAGCTTCTAAAATCCTATGTACCATTGGCTAACTTGTTGAATGGGCTGAAACCTACTCGGTAAAATAAATATAAAAATTTGAACAGAAAGAAAATTTTTAATTTTGCTCCCGGAATTACCATTAAGATAAAATTTTGTGAGTAGATATGCGCAAAGTAAAAAGTGTTTTGTTTTGCTTTATTTTCGCAGTGATTATTATGATATTCCCGATTTGACGAATTCCATGTTCGCATCAAGATTGCTAGCCTTCAAAGAAAGAACCCGAGAACTGATGGGCCGTCCGCGATTTATCGGCTACAAATTTAAGCGCAGTTCTTTGGAAGAAGTGGCGGAGAATCTGAGAAGAGGGTAAATATAATTGTGACATGACTTTAGATACATGCTGTAAACTGATTGGTCGATTCCCAAGTCAGTCATTTTCAGTGTTGACTAGAACGCAGAAGCTGATAGTTATTGCAGTTATGTGTAACCATTGACGACTGTTGAGTCATGTAACAAAACATATTGACTTATTTTGCGTAAACTTTCTTAACAGTCAGTATTAGTTCATGTTTACTAGTGTTTGCAAAATAATATACTTTATTGCTTTGAAAAAATTGTTGACACTTTCATGTTGGTTGCATCCCAGTTATTCGAATGTGTCCGCTTTACATTAACAAATGCAAAATAATTTATTCCCCACAGGTTCTTCCTGTGGAGAATATATGCGATCGACCCGTGTGTCGGTTTTTCGGTCGGTCTGTCATCAAGAGCTTGTTAACACGATAACTTAAAAAAACTCCTGCAAGGATTTTAATGAAACTTGGTATGTAGCTTCTGTGGGAACAAACACAGATCGGTATTGCAAATGGACCAGATTCGTCCAAAGAAAACGGAACAGCTGCACTTAGAAAATTTCAGCGCTTGATTGACTATTGTGTGAGCTTGTTAACACGATAACTTAAAAACTCCTGCAAGGATTTTAATGAAACTTGGTATGTAGCTTCTATGGGAAAAAACACAGATTGGTATTGTAAATGGGCCAGGTTCGTCTAAGGAAAATGTACCAACTGGACTTGGAAAATTTCAGTTCTTGATTGACTGTTGATGGCCGTGTTTAACTGATGGGGGCCTGTGGGGAATATGTGGGCTATGCACACTGCTCTAGTAACCATATGCATAGTTTTGGCGGTGTTCGATAATCAAAAGAAGTTGTTATTGTATGGCAGGAATGAAGAAGAGTTAGAAGAATACGAGTTTACGGAGAAAGATGTTCGTAACTTCCAAGATCACCTGTTGGCATCGCGCGAGGAGGAGGCGGCGTTAAAGCATCCGGTAAATCAATGGTCTAAACAAACAAAAACAAAAGATAGCGTAAACTGATTGTGGGGCGATGAGGAGGGTGGGAGGGGGGAAGTTATTTTAACAATAATCGGTTGCAGTATGTTGTCTTGGGAGGGATTTTATTGTCGCAGCTTGTCTAGAATGCACGTTTATGATTTCCATCGCCATCTGTTACTCCTGCCCTGATAATACATTTCCTGTGATCTTTAGTAGGAAGATGGCCTATCTTAATGGCTGGGTGTACATCATTTTTGTTTTGACCTTAACCCAATTTCAAGGTCACATTGTCCGTCATCTTGGATTTTCACTTGAAATTTCTTGTAAACACGATAGAACAAAAACTGCTTGACTGATCAGAACCAAATTTAAGACAAGGAAATCTAAACGGTCGCCAGCTGCCATCTTGGACTACACCCCCCCCCCCCCCCCTCCTCCAATTTTTTAAAAACATGAGAACTCGTTAATAACTTTAAGTATCAGCACCAAATTTTAGACGTAAATTAACCATCTGAAACCTGCGCTCGGAACAGGCTTTGGGATGAACAAGAAAATTTGAAATTACCGCCAGTCGCCATCTTAGATTTTCATCTACTCACAAAACTTATCTGAGCGATTATCACAAATTTTAGACAAAGCTTAGCAAATAAAAAATGTACGCTGGGTCCAATCTGACACTGCAGCTTTGTTCCGGTGGCACAGGGCCACATACTGTTTACTCCCGTGACACGAAGTAGTATCAAAATACCAATTCCAGTTGGTGGCTGTGTTCTTTACGATGGCTCGGTCTTTTTTTTTCGCAGCGAGAAGACCAAGTAACTGATCGCAATGCAAATAACACCGCGAAGAATACGTCTGTTACTCAGGGAAATCTAGGTAAATTATTTTTAATTTTGGTTTATAAATAGTTTTCACACATGTAACAAGATGATTTGAACTATAATAATAACCAAGTATTATGTGAACTGTTGGTTTCATGTATAATTGACCTGTAGTTTTGAAACTGTAGAATTTAGAGTCAAAGATTTTAGTCTGAATAAGAGAAAAAGAACTTTACTAGCTCGAATGCGGAGAGGTTGGTTGGGGAAGGGGGAATGCCTGTTTGGACTCTTGGGCGAGGTACCTACCAATGACTTGTCTTAGGTATGAAGCAAAAATTGGTGTGTCTCAGGGTAAGTGCTTTTTACATATTTTAAAATTATTTTGGACATTTTTTATTGTCCGACTTAGCCGCTTTGAATCTTTTGTTTTTTTTTCGAGTTCATCCATCTGCATTGACCTTCACCTCGCCGAATGCTAACTGACATTAATGCAACATTGTCATGGTTTTCGTGGCTGTGTAAGTCCGCACCTGTATGTCAGTTCAGTGGCTTTGATTGTATCCCCCCCCCACCCCCCACCATCTCCAGAAGGAGACTACCAGTCCCCTCCCCCTTCCCCCAGCCGGATACGTCATCACTGGAAAGATACTTACGTAAGATTGATCGTATAATAACACCATGCTGAATGTCGAATGTGGTTCGCCTTATTTCATGCAATTAGCGTTGCATAAGGAATTATACACACAGGCATATATATATATATCATCATTTTGCGTTATCTAGACAAACAGGAAAATGTGAAACGTAAAGCAAGCAGCACAGTGACGTCATCACGGCAGGACTTTACAGAGTAAGTGTGCGCGCACGCAGAGAGACCTGCTTTTCACTTCAGCTACACGTGCAATGAATTGTGTGACTCAAGTCAATATGGTCTATATAAAGCTGGTATTCTGCGTACATTTTTTTTTCGCAAATCTTTGCCATATGCGTTCTTTGTTCATCCAGTTTTCTAATGCGGTAATGTGACACACTGACTGTCTAATTTTCAGCATGTACGATACACCGTGTGATATTTCAGTACTTCACTTGTGTGCATCACAAAGTTTCAATGTCGTTATCATGCTGTCGTTGTTAAGGAATAATTAGACTGTTTTACTTGCAATGTACATAAAAGCTAGTGAATACACACTGGCGGTTGAGAACGCAGCACTTAGTGGAAGAGTTGCGACGAAAGTTTCGTTATCTTTATGGCTTGAATGTTACACTGGTAGTAAGTAACAACACCAAAGCTCCAATGATTGGCTTCAAGATAGAATCACACAAATTCTGCCGTAATCAATATTCGGGATTACGTTTTCAAGGTTTGATTTTATTTCTAGACTAATTGTTTATACATCTGTTGAGCTTTGCGTGTGTTCGTTGTCCTTTCACTGCGGACCCTATGGTAACGCAGTGTAGGTACTTAGATTTAGATTCCTCAAAATATCTTTTTTTTCCTTGCGTGTTTGAGTCATCGGTGAATTGTGTTATCACGGAAAGTGGACAGATAGCTTCCAAAAAAAAAAATAAATAAATAAATAAATAAAACAATGAAACAAACTCAATGTTGTGATTTTTACTGGCAAATTTAATGTGACTGGGTGATCAAAGATTGAAAAAAACGCCACACAACATGTATCATCTTAATTTTGATGCATACATTGGAGCCAGATTTGGGTCCGTGCAACTTAATAATGATGTAATATGAAGTATTGATGCAAAAAAAATCGAACTGAAGTTTCTTCCTAACAAAATTGCTGTTGGTTGAACTAAATGTAAGTGATTTTATCTGGCGAAAAGTGATAACATTCGGTTGTCATTTGTGTTTTATAAAGTGGATAACATGGAAGTAGTGCAAATATATGAGTTAAAACAGTTGAAAAGATTACAACGGGGACAGTAGAGTTTGTTGATGTGTGCCGTGCTTGCAAACTAATTTTATTATTTAGATTTATTTTATTATTCATTTTTTAAATGTAAAGCAATGTTTTTTTTTTAATTTTTAATTAATTCTTTGCTATTTTATCTGGTTGCCTGCGGTCGGGATGTAATTGTCATGTAAATGTAAAGAAGTCCTGGAAAATTGCGAGTGCACGGTCGTTTTTTGTCATTTCGAAACTCGAAGAGAGAGAGAGAGAGAGAGAGAGAGAGAGAGAGAGAGAGAGAGAGAGAGAGAGAGATTCTAAAATAAATTTTGCAGTGCAACATTCCATTAGACGTGCTCGCGTTTTCTAGTTCACCAAAAACAAAATCATTATAATAATAAATGATAATTTATTCTCTTATATCAGGTAAAAGATATCACGTGGCACCAGCTTGTTACACGAGTGGACAGTTGATTTTATTTTTACATGATCAAGAACTAAATTTCTCACGTGTCAAGAAGTTTAGTTAAGTATGACATATGTTATGCCTATTTTGTAATCACTGAGCTATCCAGAGACATTACATATTTTGTATATAATAAAAAAAGGTATTTTTATTTTGTTTCTCTTATAAGGTAGCCTGGATTCATGATCTGATTCAATTTTTTTTATGCAAGAACGCTTCCCTGAAATATAAAAAAAGAAATGAAAACGGGGCAACTTGCCAAGTCGTTCGAAATTGTTTTCCAACTTGTGAAAACGTGACGATTAGCCCACCCACTTCCCCTTGATATTTAGCTTTTTTTCACACTCAGCTGTAAGACCGGTTTGCATTCGGCTCCATTGTGTAATATTGGACAGGTGGTATAATCAAACAGGGTGCGACAATCGGGAGTGGAAACTGTGAATGCATGAATAAATCCTGGCATGAGATCGAGGTGTGAATTGCCCAATTACTTTTATACAGTCGCTTTGCCAACTTGAATCGTATCGAACAGCAGGTCCTGATTCGAAAATGACTTTATTAAAAAACATTATGCACATAATTCACAATTCATTGCACTGTAAGCTGAATTTATGTACGCGATTGCCTTTGGTGTAGTTTTATTTTGGGAAGTGGGTGTGTTGTAATATATGGATTTGCACGTGTTAATGGCAGTCTGGTGTCTTGTATGTGTACGTAGATAGATGTAGCTTTTCTAACACGTCCTGTTATCCTGCTCAGCTTTCAGTTTTGCTCTTGTACTTCAATCAGTTTGGTCGTAATTAGCGCTGATTTCTTTTCTTAGTGCTCTTAAAGGGGGCGGTTGGGATGGGGTTTGAAACGTGGACGATCTATTTGGTTCTAAATGAGGATTCCAAATTCAGTCCTGTTGTGGAAAGGCGGGTGCTACTTTTTTGTACCAGGTAAAGCGGAAACCTTTTGTTTTTGTACTTAATGTATTTGTGTGTGTGTGTGTGTGTGTGTGTGAGAGAGAGAGAGAGAGAGAGAGAGAGAGAGAGAGAGAGAGAGAGAGAGATTGTGTGTGTATGTAGTGTGTATTCTGTTGTTGAAACTTGATTTTGTTAACACGGTAATTCTCGAAGAAAATATCGGATCAGCTTCAAACTTCGCCTTTTGGGTGGGTCGACAGGTTGGGGTTGTATTTGACGCATATCGGACAACGCGTGACGTCATCTATCATCAGAACGTGTAAAATGCATTATCACTATAACTTAAGAACGAAACGTCGGATCAGCTTCAATTTTGGTAGGTCCGAAGGTTCCTTGTGTTTGGTACAGTGCAACGCATGTCGCCATTGACTTCGTGAGTTGTGGACACTAGATCTTGTGAACAGGATAACTCGAGAACGACAAGTTGAATAAGCTTCAAATTGGGTGGGATTATGCCTTGGGTTTATCTTCCGGTTGCTATTTTACGCGTATTGGGCAATGCGTGACGTCATATGAGGTCAAAACTTGAAAAATGCGCCATCAATGTAACTGCAGAACTAAACGTCGGTTCAACTTCAAACTTGGTAGGATAATGCGTTGGATGGGTTTGACGGTTCTTACTGCATTTGATGTATATAGCGCAACACATGGCGCCATATGATGTCAAACATGTTGTGGACACTTGGCATATATGGAAGAACGTGTGAAGTTATATGACGTCAAAACGTGACAATTACGGCATAACAGTAATTGCAGAACGAAACGTCGAATTAGCTTCAAACTTTGGCAGGTTGATGGGTTAGTTGGGTCTGACGGTTCGCAATGTATTTGGTGTATATAGCGCAACGTATGACATCATATGACAGTGCACACTGGACTTTGTTGAAAGGATAACTCTCGAGCGATAAGTCGGATCAACTTATAACTGGTAGTATGCCTTGGGTTGGACTGCTAGTTGCTATAGTAGTTGGCGCAAATTGGACAACTCGTGGCCCCGTATGATTGCAAACTCTCGTCTCACCCGCTTCTATGAATTTTGGGAAAGATAGGTTCGGTAGCACCACGACTGATGAATTAGGAGAGCGGGATGGGATCGCATTGCAGAGCTTTTCGGGGGGTGAGTGAGTGTTGATGAGCTTCCTTGTAGAGAGAATACTCGTTACCTTTGTTAACCAGTGTCCCTGTTTTTGCGAGTGGTTTGACTCGGCATGGCACTTTTTCTGTGGGCATTTTCTGTTATGGTCGTATTTACACTCTTCTAAGGACGATCTATTGATTTTATTGGGTTGACAAGAAAGTTGTTTTCACTGCCATGCCATACAATATGTAACATGTGTTTACGGTAACGAATTATTATTCACTTTAAGTGAGTCATCCAGTGCTTTCTGTTTGACATATTGGTACAAATATGTAACTCTCCTCCCCACAGAGGTTAGTCATCTACCATACAATTGTGAAGGACGCCTTTCTTGTGCCAAAAGAATCACCAATGAAATGAATTATTTTTTTTAGCGACCATCTACCAGATCCGGATAAAAAATATACGGTCAACCCTTCAAGACTCTGATAAAAAGACGTGCACTAAAACATGTTTGTAGTTCCCTCCTCGACCCGGATAAGAGACGTACAATTAAACCTGTTTTGGCGAAGACCTTCCGGAATCGAAAAAAGTCGAACAATATAAACTGCCTGTCGTGATCCAGATAAAACAAGATACTAAAACCTCAGCACTGACCACCCTTCAGACACGGATTAAAAAGACGTTAAGTATAAAGGTTTATAATAACCACATTCCACATTGCATAACTTGTACATAGAGACATATAGAACTGCAATGAAAGAACGTAAATTTGACATTGACTAACTCCCAAGCTAGGGTTTTCGTTTCTGCTCTGCGAGCCACGACACCCCCTCCCCCCTCCATTGTTTAAATGTATGCCAACCATGCATCTTACAAATTAGTATCACTAATCAGGTGCAACGTTTTTATTTTCAATCAAAGCCAATACTTTAATTTTTTAAATTTTAAAATACAAATTCCTCATTCACGTTTCAGTAGTGTTTATAATGTAACTTGACATGCTTCTGAAATAACCAGCTATTCCGTGATTGCGTATATATATATATATATATATATATAAATATATATATATATATATATATATATATATATATATATATATATGACCGTAGTAATCTACTTAAATATATAACCATGATAAGAATGTTAAGAATTGTCGATTTTTTGCGTCCTGTTCGGTCTTGTCTCGGCTTACACAATTGCATTAAGGTTTTGACAATTTTAAAAGCAAAGACAAGGTTGTTACGCGCCAATTCAGGATTAATCTCCCATATTTTTCCTTTTATCCCTATTTCTGATCATGTCTGTGAACACTCGCTACACAACTCCACACATGATTTTACTGATATATAAGTGGTTTCAGAAGACAAACTATTAGCAGGTGTAGCATTTTGTGATGGCCGGGCAGTGCCAGCTGACTAATGTTTTGGTATTTAAATACATTACTACGGATTTAAATTTCGATTATAATTCATTACAAGGCGAATATCCCAAATAGGGGCATGCAGCATCCTTTTGGGAGCACCTCTTCAGGTTGGTTCGTTATTCATTGATATGGCAAGCCGTATTCAACTAATTGTTAAGTGTCTTTTACTTTCAGTGGTTGCCTTTATAGTTACACTTTGATCAAATTACTGATCCTCAAATCTCTAACTGTGTCTAAATTTGGGCCTATAATGCGAGACAGGAAATTTTATGTTGACATGTGAATGATTTATTTTTTGACGCCACATTTGTCCTGTCATGCGTGTAAAATTTATATCAGGTAGAAACATTCAGATATATTAGTTACGTAGTCCAATCAAATGCCTAGGCAAGTGGTTGAATGAACGGCTGAGTGATACAGAAGGCGTGGCGGAGATGTGCTCGCAAACTAGAATATGGCTTGAGCTGTGGACAAAAGTGGACTGGCCGGAAGTTATAAGGCATGGTGCTACCAACACGGCATACTTCCGCGCCTGGTATGGCCTCTATCAATCTACGACGCGAGTGAAAGCACGGTACAGAAGCTGGAGAGAGCAATAAGCAGATACCTAAGGAGGTGGCTGAACGTGCCTAGGAGCCTGAGTAGTGTTGGACTCTACGACTCTGGGTCAAAGCTACAGCTGCCGCTGACGTCGCTCCTGGAAGAGTACAAAGTAGCGAAGGTCAGACAGTCCCTTCTGCTAAGAGACAGTGCCGATGAGTACGTAAGCGGGGCCGGAGTAAGACTTCGCTCTGGGAAGAAGTGGCACGTAGAAGAAGCAGTAAAAACAGCAGAGGAGAGATTAAGGCATAGCGACATAGTCGGAACAGTGACTCATGGGCGGATGGGGCTCGGATGCATGATCAGAAGCCGTTTCCACACAGCCACCCTAGACGCCGTAGGGAACTGGTCCAGGAAGAGGTGAGGCAAAGTGAGGAGGAATCATGCCAGTTAAAAGCAGTCGCCCAAAAGAAGCAAGGCAGCTGGGTAAAATGGGAGTCTATCCGAGCAAGAAAGCTACCATGGAGCGAACTTTGGAAAATGGAAACAGCGCGCATCCGCTTCGCCATTGCCTCGGTTTACGACGTATTGCCAACTCCATCCAATCTCTGCACGTGAAGGATGCGTGAAGACCCTTTATGTAAGCTTTGCGGCAAGAAAGGCACTCTAGAGCACGTGCTGTCAGCCTGTACACAAGCTGATGGGAGATATACTTGGCGGCACAACCAGGCACTGGAAGCCCTGGCGGCAAGCCCTGGCGGCAAGCATAGACAAGGCCAGAAGGAGCGGGAGTGCCCACCAACGTTGTAACGGCCTACAGTTCATCCAGTTTGTCCGAGAAACTGGAGCGAGTGGCGCAAGGCAGGCGAAACCATCACCAGGAGGGATACTAGGAGCGAGTGGCGATTGGGAAATGCGGGCGGATGTGATGAGACAGATGAGCTTTCCTCAGCACATAGTTGCAACAAACCTGCGACCGGATATAGTCCTGTGGTCGCAAGCAAGCAGAACAGTCGTGCTAGTCGAGCTGACGGTGCCGTATGAAGAGCGAGCGAGTAGACGAGGCGCACGAGCGGAAGCTACTTAAGTATCAAGAACTTGTAGACCAGTGCCGAGACAAAGGCTGGAAGACGTGGTGTTTCCCAGTGGAGGTGGGGTGCCGCGGTTTCTCGGCTCAATCGCTGTGGAGGGCACTTGGTATGCTCGGCGTAATGGGGAAGGAAAGAAGATCGTAAAAGAGACGGGCGAGAGATCAGAAAAGGCCTCTCTGTGGATTTGGAGCAAGAGAGAAGAGAAAAAAAAGCTTACCAGTTCCGAGTAGGGTCTGATCAACTCCACTGGCCCACTTCTGGAGGTCGTCGATGCAAGGGCCGAAACGACCATTGAAGGAAGACGCATCCTGACGATGGAACCGGTATTCTGCGACGCGGTGTCGTTTTCAAAATAGTTAAAATAATAGGTGAAATCTTACATGTAAAGACAATTAACTGTTCCAGCGGATGCCAGGAACAATCCAAAAAATGTTCGCTATTAAAGCGCACTAAGACCTAAGAATATTTTTTTTCTGTCATATATTTTAGTTTCAATTTTAGTCATGCAATGATTGAGAGGAGGCTCTCTAGAGCTGTCCATTGATTGCTTTATAAACATAGTAATTTTAGCATAACAGGATATATTTTATTGCGTCTAAAAATGTTACAATATTTACGTTTTTGTACATTTCTTTGTACGTAGTTTATTATCTTGGAACAGGTACGGAAGACAACTCGGGGAAGTGTTTCATTTCAAATTTCGTGAAAATTACAATACCCACACTTATGTTGCTCTATTCTGGCTATTATTGATACTAAAGTCTCAAACTTCTGATCATAACCTTTTTTTACAGATGATATTAGCCATATCTTATGGTAATATTTTCAAACAAGTCACTCGAGTTCACTAGCACATCACGTCTCTCCCATTTTATACTGAACAGCTCAGCTTATTGCTGCCGGCAATATATAATTAGTTTGTACATAAAACTTGTCCCTGTATAAAACAAAATAGGAATGACACACAACAGAGTCACTTGCCTCTAACAATATTAATACTGCAGGGCCATCTGGTTATGAGGTTTAGTATGGTAGATTCTTCAACTTTGTAGTAATTTCCCATAACACTTTGTACCGGAAGTTTACGAACTGCCATACGTAGGTTTTTGCAGGGATTTCCAGTGTTTCACAGATTTGTTATGGAAAGTCTCACCTCCGATCTTGCTTAAAGGAGGTAATTGTTTACATTTTTAAAAGCGTTAAATGTTGTTGGGATCGCGAAACGACCCCGGATTAAAGTAGCAAGAAAAATGTAGTCCATAAGCTCCG
Organism: Protula sp. h YS-2021; assembly: GCA_949752745.1. Lineage (NCBI taxonomy): Eukaryota > Metazoa > Annelida > Polychaeta > Sabellida > Serpulidae > Protula > Protula sp. h YS-2021. The sequence continues at coordinate 62,078,065 of OX457027.1, read as the reverse complement.
AATCAGCTTAAATAACTCCTTATGTTGAATGAGACCGCAGTTTTTTTACTTCCTGGTAGTTGATAAACAAAAGGGAAATTGCAGGACGACAGTTGCACAGCAAGTCTTGCTAATTTTCGATTGTGTTTGTGTACAGAAATAAACTAATGGTGGAATTTATGTGCGAGAAAACAGAAGACTGTGACGTTGTAAGCCAGTTCGCACTTTCGGGTCTTTCCGGTGGAGGTGTTGTTTCGACTGCAATTTTTTTTGCGATAAATTATAAAGAAATGATAAGGAAAAAACACCAAAATTCCAATTTTCTTTGAACATACACAATTTCAAATTTATAAAGCCACATGAACTTTTAAAAACTATTTTACATATTATTCAGTCCCTTTAATAACGAACATGTGAATATGTTTCTAACAAAATGGAGTTAATTTTTGACGTTTTTTCATCATTTCTTTATATCTTTATCCCATCTGATTTCAGTCGAAACGCAAAAAAAAAACTTTTCTGCAAAAGTCAAAGTGCGAATTGGCTTCTTGTCTTGGAAAAATGAAAATTGTCTTTTTTTAATGGAATTTGCGTTGGTGGTTGCCAGTTTTTATACAGAAATATCTCGAAAAGTAAATGGCCATGACCTGTATTTCTTACTGATTTTGTTCGTGTGGATGGGTCAGTATATGCAGACACTTGGTCATCTTTGCTGTTCCATACGTAGGGAAGTTGTCTAATTTTGGTGTTATAAAGAAACATTCAAGTAAATTAATTGTGTTTGACCGAAGTCAGGTGACCCAAAATTTAAACGAAGGGGTTAAATATTATTAGTCCAATGTAGCTCCGAGTTACCTCTGACTTAAATAACATCGTATATCTCTCTGTCAGCTACGAAGCCTTACATTGTTCAGCTAATAGCGGTCAACTTCATATCTTCTGAGGGACCGGATCCTGCGTACAAGCCCCAGTTATTTAAACATTTACAGAAATTTCATGCCCGGTGTACCCTTTTTGTAAAACCGGCACAATTTTTAATGTGCTGTATATCTTTTATTTCCTCATTTAAGTGCAGAAGAGTTAGTTTCCGCACTCCTCTGTCAAATGTTTGTTTACATTCCGGCTTTAAATGTCATGTGACTAAAGTCAAGTGACCAAAATCTACATGAAGGGGTTATAGATTCTCTGTAAAATATGTACTAAAATAGTTGATAGATGCAGAATCCGGTATAAATTTATTTTGTATACCCACAATATTTAACTTTTAATTTCTTCCATTCTTTCTGGAAATATCAATTCAAAAGCTTTTGATGGATAGTTGGAAAAAATATTGTTACTTTTCACATAATAAACTATGCTCCCTCTACACCAACAAACAAATTTGCAGTTATTTCCGCATTATTTTCTTTGAAAAGAAAGCGTAACACCGAAGTTGTATATCATTACCCTTGTACTTTGAGGACGTATAACAAATAGCAATGAAGACTTGTGGGTCGTTGAATCTCGTAAGAGTAGCCACAGAGGTGTCTCAAAGCGAGCGCAATTGACTTGCGTATCGTTATATACCGAGGATTTGAAGCAGTAGCAAATCCCTCATTAGCGAGCAGGGCTGGTATGATTCAAATCAAGTGATTGAAATCAGAGTAAAAAATCATGATTTTTTATGTATTGTACATGTGCAGTGTCGCATTATTTTTGAAATCGGCTAAAAATTGTCAAAAATACGACTTGGGAAAATGTTTATTTCTGTGGAAATTGTCTGCACCGAGATAGATTTTGTTCAGACGAGTTCTCCGAAACTATTCGTTCTGAAATGTTATGCAGTGAACATAGATATTGTAGATGTGCAACGTCGTATTATTTCTGAAATCAGCCAAAAATGGTAAAAAAATACGACTTCTCAAACAAATATATATTTTTTATGCAAACCTGTTTGCACGGCGATAGATTTTGTCCCGACGCGTTCACCGAAACTATTCGATAGGGCGTTATGAATTTTTTGCAGTGAAAATATATGTATTGTAGATGTGCAACGTCGTTTTATTTTTTTTAAATCGACCAGAAGTTGTTAGGAAATATAGTTTTCAATTTCGTTGAATTTACTAACATCCAATGACATTGTCATGTTACACGGGGGGTCCTGCCTCGCTGGGCTCCAGTCTTCACCTGCTTTAAAGGTTTCGTGTGGCTAAATCATGTGGAACTAAACAACATTAAAGTTGGATGAAATGCTCATCAACCAATAAGAAAGTAGTGTTACAGTAAGAAAAAAGGTCTCATAATCCTTGTTGAAATGGTATCAGTATGAAATAAATTCGCAATACATGTAGTGACTTTCGTTTTTTTTTCTTATAATCTGGCGTTTAAAAATGTTTCAGGCCCCCTGCTAGTCCTTCAAGTGGCAACGATGAGCAGTTAAGCAATCCTTTCCAAAGTGACGGAGAGGATTCCACAATGGCTACCTTCAGAGGAAAACTTGGTTCGGAAGACGGTGACTGGCCAGAGCTTCAAGTGGTTGACGTGTCGAAGTCGAAACGGGGTATGTACTTAGTTTACTTTCGATAGTTTGCAGATTAAGTTAGAAAACCCCTGTTTTATGTAATCAAGAAATAAAGCTCCGGTTTTGTGAAGAGACAATGATGCGCATTTTATCATGTGTTACAGGCTGAATTCATGAGTTTTGCTCAACACTTGATTTCAATTTTTCGTGCTTTATGTGTCATCTTCAGCATCAATCGGCTTTGTTTCGTGGACCGTGCTTTTCTGTTAATGATGAACATTTTCTCAAGGTTGATGTGTAGGATTTATATCCCCCGCTGCATCTCCGTGGGAAGGGGATATAGAAACGCCTCGTGTCCGTCTGTCAACATTTTGGATATGATGTCTTTTTTGCGATAGATCTCCAAGACTGTCCGAGGGATTCCACTTAAACCTTGCGCAGGGAAAGAGTATGGGTTGTAGTTGTGCACCTGGATATAGGTTTGCCGGCCGCCGAAAAATGAAATCTTGAAATTGCACGCCTGTATGGCACTTGTTCAGTTTCACTGACACCTTGTTAGGCCCCAACCCTTCGGATTGGGGCCTATAGGTTTGGGGTGTCCGTCCGTCTGTCCGTCATCGCGTTATACCCCTATGAATTTGGGGGGCGGTTGGGGCCTGCTTGTGTTTCACAAATACTTACTTGTTTATTTCGATTTTTAACAGTCTGAAAGGGTTTATTGAATGAAACATGTGAAAGCTATCTCTTTATATACTGGTAAGGTTTCACTGAATTAATTAAGTTCGAACACAGCAACTGCTCGGCGGGGGATATGCAATCCACGATCGTCTGTTTTGTAACTGAAAAAAATTTACCATAGTGAGTAGTAATGATTGATAAAAACTCAAAATGGGATTTTCTATTTGCTATTTAGTGTACAGTATAGGGAATTCCGACGATTTGCCATCACTTCTCAATAGACAAGTCATCAAGTCGCGTGATCCTCGTCTGTCCCCTGACTTACCAACGAATTCCGTCTACAATGGCTTGGCTGACAGCCCTCAGGTAGCGTTTGGTTGGATTTAGTGTCAGCAAACAAGACACTATTTTTTATTGTAAACACGCGTTTCACGTTTTGCAGATAAATCTGTGGGTTGTGTTCCGTGTAAATATTTGACTGATATGTTGGTAAAATGTAGCTCGGACACCTCTACTTTAAAATTTGCTTTTATTTTGATTGTATATTTTAGGAGCCTGACAGCCCTGATAGTTTTCACAGTGCGGACTGGAGTACGGGCCGCGCACCGGAGCCAAAGGGTGATGCGCATTCCACTAAAGTGCACGTCAATCCAAAATTCTTCCCCAAGCTTTTATCAAGTGGTGGCGTGCCTCAGGATGACGTCAGCCGGGAGGACATCTTGCGCGAAAATGTCGGGCGGGGCGGAGAAGAACGCAATTACGGAAACGGACACAGCGGCAGTTTGATGACGGACACAAAGAGTGAGCGCGTATCTGCAGCCGATGCAGTGCAGTCTGAAGGCGACAGTCAAGATGGCGACTTGTTTGACGACGAAGTGATTTTACTACAGCAAGATATGCGCCCGAGACGGCCTCCTGCTGAGAAAGAAAGCAAGCGATTGAAGAAAGAGAAGGCTGAGACACCGGTCAGAACAAGCGATGAGAGACCAATACAAGACTCAGCAACACCAGTGCAAGAGGAAACAGAATTGGAAAGTTTTCAGATGAAGGTGGACATGGATCCAGACGAAGAAATATTGTTACAGCAAGGCATCGGAAGACGACCAAAGAAAGATGTGGAATCCTCAGTCAAACAGCAGGAACGACGACGGCGCAGGGAGAAAACAGAAAAAAATATCCAAGAAGCGGACAAGAAACCGAGGATGGTGCCGCGGCCTGAGAGCTCGAACCTGTCGCCCCACGAGAGGCCTTTGTCGAGAAACAGCGAGAGGTCGCTGGGGAGCTTAGAGCAGGAAAAGGCCAGAATTGAAGAGATGCTGCTGCGGGAGCACGCCGAAAAAACGTCACGCTCAGTAGAGCAAGGAACACCACAAAGGCAAGCGATTCACGACGATGCTGCGCCAGCACAAGCTGCTGAACGTTCCCATATGGCTCGGCGCACGGTTCAGAACATAGCTATGAAAAGACCCGTACCCAGCGCTGACAGCAAGGACCAGAAGGATCGAGGGAACGTTACCAAAACAGAGATGGTATTAGAAAGAGATGAGAAGCCCGCGGCCATAACATCTTTCAAAGAAGATATTTATGAAATGAGAGGAAGAAGGGAGATGGAAGGGAGTGTCTTCGAGCGTCGAGCAAGTCTAGATCAGCTCATGATGTTTCAGCGCAGCGCCCCGGTCTCGACCGAGAGATTAGCACCCTTATCGGCCATCACAAGAGACATGTTTCAGAAAAGGAACGTGATGGACACAAAGTACACTGATACTTCTTATCTGATAAGCAGGCGTGATATGATAGATGGGGTCGATATGGTCTGTCAAGGGGCGAGGTCCAGGTACGACAAGTGCTATGGCCACTTAAACGATTTGTCGGTCCAAACACAGCTCGAAGCGAGCATGACTCCGGATTTTGCCTTGGTGAAGAGAGTGTATTTTGAAAGTTTACGGGACTGGATGCGTCTGAGGCCCCTGGATGCCCTGTTGGCTGGGAGATTAAGAACTGCTGGTCTGAAACCTACTCTTCTGAAAACATCAAGAATGTCAGACGACATCTCAGGCAGTTGTCAGAGAATGTTAGCAAAAAATATGTTTTATTTGCTCAAAGGGAACCACTACAGGCAGGAAGCGGATAGTTTGTTCCAAAGACCCGCTGATAACCTCGAAGAAGTTGGAAATGATGCGTTCAGACAAGTGCGACACTACATGGACTTCGTGGCCTCAAAGCAGCATGGCGGGAAGATCGGGCAGGACACGCTGCCTGCGCTGACGTCATGGGGCCAGTCATGTGACATCGCCTTTCAAGGTAGAATGGCAACAAGTACACAAGATATGCGTTTCATTCACGAGAGAGGCTTTGCAGCTGGTGTCCGAACCGTTTCTGATAAATTTGGTTTTGATCCCGGTCAAAAATCATTTGAAACCCGAGTGCCGTCTGGTGTACGACAGGCAACATATCACCGGAATGATGCGAGACGCGATACTTCGATACCGCAGAGACAGCTTGGCGGGACCTCACCCAAGTCGTCGGTGTCAGACATGTACTCTCCCACGAGACCGACAGAGAATGATGACACAGATGTGCCGCTAGTCATGGAGACTAGAAAACGCAAGGTCAGTTCAGGCGAAGGAATGGATGCCAAGAAAACAAAAACAGTTGAAAAAGTGGAGAAAAAGAAGAGCAAGAAACGTTCCAAGTCTCGGTCAAAATCGCCCGAAAAGTCTAAAGATAAAGATAGTAGAAAGAAGAAAGAGAAGAAACATAGGAGAGAAAAGGAGAAGGAGAAATTAAAGCATGGTAAAAGAGGCTCGGAGGGGGGTGATGGAAGGGAGAGGTCGAGTCTAGGGGGTGAGTATTCTCGTCCAAGAGAAAGAAAAAGTGAAGGTAGTTTGTCAAGAGTGAATGGGCGGGAGAGGAAGGTGAGTGAGTCTGAGTCACGGAGAGAACAGTCGCGGATATCCAAAGAAAGAAAAACGAGTGAGAGTGACAAGGCGAAGGAAGTGTCGACTGTACCAAAGGAAATTGTTCCGAAAGTAATCCCGGCTGTGGAGGTGATCACAAAGAAACAACGCGAGCAAGCAAAGGAGGCCCTGAAAAAATGTGCGGCTATGTTCTTTGAGAACTCCAGTTTGTTAAAATTTGCCAATGCTTATGGGTATGTCCCTGAGAAACGGCGAGAATCCTTGGGCGAGGTGCCCAGCCCCAAGCCCACCGGCGAGAACACATATGCCACCGCTTGGTGCATTTTGCAGTTCTTTAAGGATAAAGAAAACATGAAATTCTCGGAAAGTACAAAGGAACTGGTGCAGTTTGTCCTGTCCGATTTAGATCCAGAGAATGGATTCATATGGGCGTCCCTGCTGGCCTTACAAGAAAACATCGCCAACGATGTCACCGAATACGCCGTGAAGAACAAGGACTTGCTGTTGAGCCATGCATCTGCCGACGATTCCATGGGCAAAGGTATGGAAAAGAATGATAGCGACGGCCTTGGCAAGGCCAAGAAAGGTGGCAATAAGTTAATGCTAGCGTTTCGTCAAGTCCTGCAGGAAAAGAAGCGGGCCGAGATGGGATTGGCGTCCAAATCCTCAACGCTTTCAAAGCTGACACCCGAACAAGCCGCGAAGAAGCCAGCACCGAAGCCGTCAAAACCTCTATTCAAACCTCCCATAGCCTACCAGTTGGAGAAGACCGACCCGGATCATGAGACAGGAGTGCAGCGAGAGTTTTATTCGATAAGTGACATCATCAAACTGAGTGACAACAAACTCATGGACGAGTTGGTGAAGAAACAAGTGCTTGCCTTCTTGAGACAGACCCTGGAGGCACAAGAAAATATCGACCCGTCTCTTAGCCAGACATTTCAAGAAAGTCTACAACCCATTGTGTTGAAAAATATCCCAAGTGTTCGAAACCTTCTTAATATTGCGTCGACGTTTGTTGCAATATTTAAAGAAAAGCAGGCAGAAAGCATGCCTGACATCTTCGCGGCACTCTTTGAGAAGGCTGAAGTATCGCCTCCAGATACTAACTCACAAACAAATGAATATGGGACTTCTACTTCTCAAATTACTAAATCACCAGACGAAAGTGCATTGAATGGCGGTGTAGAAAGTCATATGGATGCAGACCAGCCAGTGGACATGGACGGGCCAGTGGCTAAACAAGAGGAAATACCAGGGTATTTGGCTCCCAGTACTGGTGACGAGAACGCGTTGGAGGAAATCAACGAGTATGGTTCAGTGGCGACACAAGATCCGTGGCCAGCAAACGAGTGTGGCTCAGTTGTTACGGAGTACGGGAGTGTAGCCTTGTCAGTAACAGAGAAAGGAGAGAAGGAAATGGGACAGACGTTTGTGCCAAGACAGGTGAGGAAAGAACCAAAACTGCCGAAAAAAGTCGCTGGGACTGGAGATATGTCAGCTAGAATACCGGGTATCATGGATTTTGAACAGGAAGAAACCAGTGTAGCTGAAATACCAACACCCCCCGACGTTCCCACTGTTGGAAATTCTAAAATCGAAAACACAAATGGGTCTGTTGAAAAGGCCGATGTTTTGCCAAAGAGGCAATTTAGGAAAAGGCAGGACAGCGACAGAACTAAATTTGAGAATGAAACGCTAGAAAAGGCGGCGAAAGTGTCTGAGAAACAGATGGAGGCTGGGAGACAAACAAGTGTCCTGGAGTCGCACAGCGGATTACCGGAACTATCGGAAATGGACGACAGAAGCGACTCGGCCTTGCAGAAATTCCGTAAAATCAAGGAGAATAAGGAGAGTAAGTCCAGCCTGGATGTAAGGATAGCCGCTATCCTTGGAGATGAAACCACAAAAGCAGACTCGGTTAAGGACTCAGACAAGATTGAAACTTCCGAGCAGAACAGCGATGCAGTAAATGTGGAAGCCAGTGCTGGAGATAGCTCGGAAGTAATGCAAGGGACAGACACGCTCGATGACCAGAAGGACGATGGGGCTGGCGAGAAGCCACAGATAGAGATCAATATGGAGACGCCCCCCGAAGCCCTGCCAGTTACAGAAGATGCTAAGAAAGCGTTTGCCATGAGCAAGAAGCCGACACTGATGCGGAACAATAAACTTCTGCAGGCATTCAAGCAGCAGAAGAGTGGCAGTTCGCAGCGCCATGCGTGTACGACGAGGCAGCGCGTCACAGCTTCCGATATCCTGGCACGACTGCAGTCCAAAGACCGTCCAGCAACGCCCACCCATCGCCCGGGCACTCCCACCCAGGACGAGGAAGTCCGCCACCCCACGCCCATGGAAATCGAAGAAGTGAGCAGTCCTCGGATGGATGAAAATGAGGACTTGTATCAGCAGGTCTTCAGCAAAGACTCGGAGACACTCGATTTGCCAATGGATAGTTCTCCGATAGACACCAGCTTGAATCTTGCCCCAGGGTCAGACGACAAGCCGAAGGCGGTGATTGGGAAGGCGGCGGTAATGTACAAGGCGGCCGAGCCTAGCCAGGGCATCCAATCACTGGCTACAGCTGTGCCGCCCAGTGCTAGCATGCAGGACATGGCTGAAGAGGTCAGTAGTATCCGTCATACTCTAAGGACGTTTTGCTGCGTCAGGGTAAATAAAGTAACTACTTCAGTGTTCTGTTTGTCTTTGCTAGTTCTGTCATGCTGAAAAAGAAGAGAACACTGGCTTTTAAACAAAGAGAAATTCTGACAATTTACGTTGGTAAATAGTTGTATTGTGGCGCAATGGTCAGGTTTACATTTTGGATTGCAGGTGCCTAATACAGAAGAGATGCCAGAGGCGGAAGAGGAGGACGTGCCTCGCTCAGCCGCAGCCCTTTTGCCGCCCCCTCCCGTCGATATTCCGCTGCCCCCAGCCTCGGAAACGCCGCCGCCACCGGAACCCGCCAGCCCAGTGCAGCCGTTTGTGCGGCTGTTGACGTCCGGCGTGCAGTCCTACAGTTCGTCTTCTACGAGCGATAGTTACAGCCAGGTGGCCGAGTATGCCGCTCAGTACGCGGCACAGAATCAGTACACGGAGTATCCGCCCGCCACATCCGCCGATACGAGCAGTACCACGTCAGCGCAGTACTCGTATGACTATTCTCAGTACCCTGGTTTCGATTATACCCAGCAGTGGGGAGGCGCCCCATATCAGCATGCGTGGAGTCAGTATTACCAGCAGCAAGGGGAGGCCGCCCCGGGCTACTCGCAGTGGCAGCAATGGAACGACTGGAGTCAACAATCGCAGAGTCAGCCGTGGGGCCAACTGCCGCGCCCGCCTGTAACCCTACCAGACATGAGCGTACCGCCGCCCGGCTTCAACCCGTCCGTGCCTCCCCCGGGCTTCGGGACAACGCCGCCGCTGCCCGCTCCCACGCAGAAGATCCCCCTTCTGCCCACACCGCCTCTGCTGGAGACGCCGCAGATCCCCCCGGCTCCGCCTCAGCAGCCAAGGAGGAACTTCCGACCGGCCCTCTTACCGCCGCCGCCATCGAGATATATGCGGTTTTATGTGTTCAACAAAGAGAAGAAGTTCACCAGAACCATTGAGGTAAAATCAGCTCGAACAAGCTCTTATGTTCTGTTGTCAAGAAGTGTTTTTGGAAACGATTGTAAAAACTTTGTATCTGAAATATAAATATATCATAAATTAAAGATCTTATCCCATGATGTCCCTGGAGTTCCGAAGATACGCTGTATTCGGATAATGATAAAAAGAACACTTTTATTTCAGTTTCTGCAGCTTATCGAACCTTTTTCAGTGACTTTGCAGTGTTACCGAGTGAACCAGTAACTTTACAATGTCACTAAGGTTTCCGATGACATTGTAAAGTCACTGATTTGCCAGATTCACTGTAGCAGATATAAAATCATGTATGTATTTGATGTATTTTTTCAGCATCACTTGATGTATGCACAAGCCAAGATGTTTGACCCGTACAATATTCAGAGTTCCCTACAGCAGCCGGTGCAGTGCTTCATCGTCTTTATCAATCGCTATGATGTTCTGAACCTCCACATGGTGCCTAATTTGCTGCAGGTGAATTTTATGGCGTGTCGTTCAGGCCAGTTGTCAGACTACTTTCATAGAGGTGTCCTCTCCATAGATGTCTCGATATTACGGTCTTGTGGTCAAGAAAAAATGCATCTCTTCGCGTATTTAGTGGTTCACTTAACCATCAGTTAACTGTAAGATTTTATAAGATATAAGAAAAAAAGTTTAATTTATTAGCCTTAGCCCTTCCATCTCCCAGGGAAATAAGTACCGAACTACTTTGACAAACTGCTCCGCCTCCCCCTCCTCCCCTACTTAAGCCGGTGCAGTAAAGCTGAAGATAACCAAAAACCGGGGTAAACCCGGGGCAAAAATGCGCTTATGCCGATCGTGAAATGTGTTTGTTTTCTCTGTTCCAGCTGAAGCAAGAAGCCAACATCCAGTTTGCACTGTTTAAGAACTTGGATGACTTCAAGTTCGGTAGCATTGAGCCAGTTTTAGTGAAAGGAGGGCAGCTCATAGCGGATGATGCGGTTCTGTTTGAAACCCAGCCTGGTAAGCCTGTTCCGTCGACCGCAACATTCTGTTTTTTTTTCCCTGACCGGCCTTTTACCTTAAAATTAAGGTTGTTGAAATAGGTGATTGCAATTAGCGCTCTTGTATTTTGTGTATGACTGCCATTCATGTGAAATAAGCTTATTTCTGCACAAGCATATTTTTCTTGTACATCAGAAGACATTACTATTACATCCTTGATGATTTATTCTCTCGCAAGTGGTTGATTATGGCAAGTTTCAACGTAAAAGGTATCTTATCTGGGGCACACTGATGTCCAGTAGAAATCTTCAATATTTTTACTGACTCGCTTTATAGCATTGAATGTTTTCTTGACTTATAATCAAGTACTTGCTATATATTTTGGTATGTATTTTCCATGTATGAATTCGCTTGCCGACAAGCATTCGTCATTTTACTGACTCTCGTACAAGTCTATTTAAATTTATATTCACTCGCTTACAAGTCTATGGTAAATTATATTCACTCGCATACGAAGATAATTTAAATGTATAATCGCGTACAAGTACAGTGTGTCCTCGTTATAGCGACGTCGTTCAGAACGGCACGGCGCCGGATATAACAGCGTTATTTTGCGGTCCCAGTTAAGCTTTTTGGCTGTTTGAAAATATCGGTCATACCAACATGCTGGATTCGGCATAGTATTTAAGTCCCAGCCACGTAGTTATAACGAGAGTGTACTGTTATAATGTTGCATTCATTTTCTTACAAGTAATCAATATTTTAACTCAATTACCAAGAAATATTCCATATTTTCACTCGCTTGTCTACAAATATTCAATATCATTATTAAGTTTACAATATTGTCCTCGTTTCCCACTATTATTGCCGTAATATACAAATGCAGAGGAACAGACAAACAGGGACGACATAGCCATGCACTGCTTGAAATATATCGTAAATCGTGTTAAAGAAAAGCGTGTGATAATTGTCTTGAAGTTTATAGCTATGTAATGGCCTGGACACCTGTTTAGTCGTGTGATTCCGACCTTCTTTTCAGGTGTCGATTCAGTGATATATGTCTTTTCTTCAATGAGATGCTGGTCACGCAGCTGGCGCACTTTGGCCTGGAATTTGAGCTGTTGTAAATAAGATGTGACTTTTTCTCGTGTTGGTTATGGTTTGTAAGAAAGCACGATACAATATTGAAGGAAAATTGAGAGTGAAACTAGTTCTTATCAAAACTTACGAACACAAAACCATTGATGTGCTACACGTTTAACATATTGCCTCAGTTTAAAATGCATCAGTTCGACAGCGTAACATATAGCATTTAAGTGTACTCTATTCACACGTCACATAGTCACTTTTTCTCTTCAAGTCGAGAAGGGAGTTACTTTACAAATGACAAGTAGTTTAAAACCCAAACTCCGCACAGAATTAAACTCACAAAGGAGTTACAGGGGGTCATTTGATTCATTTTGTTCTTGAAACTAACACCAAACTAGTACACCATTATGAAAACAAGACCCAATTCTGACTTCAGGTAATCACGAAACACGATGTTATGTAAAATAAAAATTCTGAAGCAAATAAGAAACCAGATATTTCTTGGTGTGCTATTCCTGAATAGACCTGCCGATAAATCGAATGTCACAGAAATCGAAAGCTGTTCATTATTCCAACATTGTAGGTTGCAGGCAGTATAAATAACGTATTTTCTTGCCTTAAAAATAGAAAAATATAGAGAAATATAAAAAAAAATTTCAAAAACAAAAATTTGTATATTTTTTTTTAGTAGTGAACTGCGAGTTTTTAATATACAACCAAATATTAATTCAATATTTTTATTTTCCTTTTACCAAGAGTGAAGAATTTACATTGTTCAACTTAATTTCAACCTTTGGTGTAAGAAAAATAAGACATTCATTTATTAGGCATTCGGATTATCGAGTTCTAGTCCGAAATAGCTTGCCAAATAATATAGGGTTTCTGATTTGCTTCAAAATTCTTATTTTAAATAATACGACGTTACAAATAAATAAAGAACTATTTTCCTAGAAAAAAAAAAACGATGACATTTCATGTGCATTTTTCTCTTGTAAATAAAGAAATCACTTCGGTATGTTCTTTCCATAGGAATTATTCCAAGTTGAATACGTCATTGAGTTGACCATGCTGCAATACAGACTAGTGGGAAAAATGACAATTTCTTCGAAATGGTGATAGTTTTCTACACGTTATTAAGTATGCATAAATAATATATACACAACTTCTTGCATGCTCAGTGTTCGCTCTGATGACGTTGCTACACAATTTCAGGCTCATATTCATTTCTGCACAAGAAATGCTCTTTTTGTGCTAGTTTTTGTCTTAAGCGCGAACGCTGATATTTCTTGAAATCGATACATATTGAATGCTTGGCATTGATATTTGAAATGTGACACACTACCTTTCCTCCCTAATCAATACAGCACGTGGGATTGCTGTGTGTTTTGCAGAAACTGTTGGCAACATCTTGAAGTATATGCTTCAACAGAGTAAAGAAGGCACACCGTGGAGTTTCAAAATTCACCGCAAAACACTTAACCTCATAAGAGCGAAGAAGTAAGCTGTCTTGTTTTGAATATTCCCCACCTCCCAAATGTCAGAACATCCGTTGGTAGTTGATTTCTCATTTACCTGTATGATAACATTTTCATTTGAGGAAATATCGAAATGATTCAAACGAATATATGTACTTTACCTATAGATGGCCCAAGTTAATCAAGCAACATAAGATAGCCTGGAACACGGTCTAATCTGGCAGATGATGTTTGATGTTCGAAAGAGATAGAGTTGGCTTAAATTTTGCGATAAAATTTTGCGTACCCACTGAGTTAATATTAACGCCGGTGTTCGTTTGCGCAGAAAGCAGGAAGGAGATGCGGACCAGGAGCGCTGCCGGCGCCTCGACGAGCTCATAGGGCACTACGGCGAGCGCGGCGTGGTCGAGGCGCTCGAGCTGCACGAGTGCGACTCGGGCGTGCAGCCGAGCCACGCCTACCTGCAGTGCTGCCTGCGCCTGCAGAGTCTGCACGTCAAGCACTTCCGCCACTCTCTCTTCCTGACAAGTGAGTGCAGCAGATTGCTGCGGCCTATTCTACCTTGAAGGATTTTAACTGCTTTATTAAATTTTCCCATACCTTGGAAAAAAAAGGGGGAAGGGAACGCCGGGGGGGGGGGGGGGGGAAGGGGGGTAGCACAGTTATTGTTATCACTGTGTTTTGCAGTTTTATTGTTCATCCGATGTGTTGAGTTAGCGGAAGGGATGAAATAACAAAAAGAATAACAGTGAAATTAGGTATGAATCGTGAGATAATGTGGGAAAATTAATTAAGCAAAGAAATCCTCAAGCAACTACTTCACAGCACATTCAAATGATTAAACAATGACAACACGCCAGCGCTGACTCTGACCGATCTTGGACTGTGATTAAAGGACCCCCCCCCCCAAAAAAAAAAAAAAAAAAAAAAAAAAAGAATGTCCATAAACTGAGAAAAGTTCCCGGAACACAAAAATCGGGTGCACGATGTACTACAGGCTTATGGTTTGTCTTTGCTGAATGCTAAGTCGGTTTGTTGTTTTAGTAAGTGATGCTTATTCTGATCATGGACACTCTAGTACGCTCTCCCCCCCCCCCACGCCCCCCCCCCCCCCCCCCAGTTGGAGTGCATTATTTTGAAAATGCTGTCAAATTGTTAGAGCGAACACGCGGTCCAAGATCGAGTGAACTCTTTTGAAACCCGAACATTTTACGATATACTCTATATGTACATGATTTGCAGAATGACTTGCTTTTGAACGTGAAACTGCTTCATTGCGTTATTTGTTTTTCTTTCGAAATATATATTGCCTGACTTTAAAAAACATGGCGTGTCACTTTATAGGACTTTCAGGAAATTGCTATGACAGAAATATGTGAAGGAATGCTTAATATTAAGTGTAACAAAAGGTTTAGGGACTACATTCTTTCACAAGGGTGGTCTTCCGCGCAAAGATCTACTTTGTGACCTCGCGGACAGGTTAGTTTGATCGTGGTTTGCAAAGAAACACACAAGCTCTAAAACACATTCAAGAACACTTGTCATGGATGCATATTGAAACACGTTTTAATATTTTTATTTGCACACATATATTAGATCATTCATATGATAATACATTCTGCTTACCATGAATATATCATTTGCAGTTTTTATCGCGATTCTTATTACATGCATGTATGTTTGTCTTAATATTTGAGATGTGATTATTTGGAAAAACAAAACTGAAAAATGTCAGAGATAACTTGTCGTTGAACTGTTACGCATGGAGATAATGCAGCCACATATTTATGTTTATATGCGCCAAACAAAATGCAGACATGTTTGGATATTGTTATGAGATCATATTTTATAATCGTTGGAAATGAATAATATTGATATTCATTAAAACATGAACAATCCACTTAACATATACTTGTTTGACTTTTTTTATTTGCACCAATGAACCAACTGCGATAATTATTTCTATAAGGGGGGTCATAAAGGGTAATTTTTAAAAGTTTTGTCAAGTTCAAATATGTGAAAATGCGTGCATTGAAAACAGAAAAAATACGTTAAACAAGAAAACCAACAGTGCATAGACTATTTTGTACTCTTACAACATATTAACCCGAGTACTTTTGGTAAGTGAAATACACGTCGTGGGTACTTTCGCCGGAAATCTCAGGTTAGATCAGGTGAGGCTTTTTGTAATCTCCCGTTAGTCAACTGTGCTTGAGTTAAAATTACTGCATTGAAAGTGTCTGTCACTGTAACCTTCATTTACGGTGTGAATTTCTTCCTAAATTTTGTTGCAGTGCGTTTTAGCAAAAGAAAGACGCGAGCCCTAAACATAAAAAAGACGAACAGTTAAAAAATGAATGAAAACTAGAATAAATGAAAAAAAAGTGTTACGGACAAATAAAGGCATTAAGCTGCTGTTGTTGCCTATTTGATGGGATGCTTTCAGGATGCTCTACTCCAATTGAATATGGCGATGGGTTAATGAGCTGTTAGCTCATTGGCTCTGACCAAGAGCTCTCACAACGCCTTGCCTCTTGTTTTGCTAAAGCGCAGTACTTTATTTCTGCCTAAGCTATGCGTAGCAGACATAGCAACGCGCCTACCCATGTCTTGTATTTATTCCGCCTTGTGTTTTTGTAGAAATGCCGTCGAATGAAGCAGTGGCGTGTCCATTCCTAGACCAAGGCATCGGCGTCATCAGTGTGCACGACTTCGTGCAGAACATCCTAGGCGAGGAGTGCCCAGCACAGCTGGCCGAGTTCCCACTCAGTAAGTGGTCCTTTGTACAGTTTGTGAAAGCTGCGGTCTGCTGTGTTATGTGGTGTCTTGTATGGGTTGGTTCCCAGAGGGACCATCTCGCAGTGATCTGGAGCTTGGTAAGAGGGTGATGCAGGCTTGGGTTGAGTTATGGGTTAGATGGTGTGTAAATAGGGAAAACCGCCGCGATAGCGAGAACAAACGACCCAGTAGTCCGGTGATATCGAGGGAATAGCAAGGGTTGCCGAGAAAGTTGTCAAAGTTAAAGAGTAAAATCTAGAATGATTTATTCTTATGTTTGTGGAAATTCTTTCATGTGAATTGCTGGGCAAGGGACTTAAAATTTCTTGGCCGTGGAAAGTGGTTTGTTAAAAATAAGTGTACGCATTGTCCGTGATTAACCTCTTGATGCGTTTTATTTTTAGAACCGACTCCGAAGGAGAAAGCCTTCTACTGTGACGCCATACTGAGCACGGGCATTGATCGTCTGGATTTACCATTCTACGATCCAGATGAACTTCTGCGCAGCGTAGACGAACCGGACTACCACCAATATCCGGCGCCAGCAAGGGATCAATCCTACCCGCCGCCACCTGGCGAGCCGCACTATCAGGCGCCACACAGGGACCCGCGGTACCAGCCACCGCCACCGGGAGTGCAGCGGTACCAGCCACCGCCACCAGGAGAGCAGCGGTACCAGCCACCGCCACCAGGGGACCGGCAGTGTCTGCGTCCACCAGGCGACGACAGCTTTCAGGTGCCACCACAAGAAGAGTATAGAGCCCCTCGGCACCCTCTTGACGATCACGACCGAAATGGACCGCCGCCGTCTTTTGGTAGAAGCAGCCTTGACCATGAACCTTGGCCTCCCGGGCCGCCGGGTCTCCTCAGATCTCCGAGGGGTCGTGGGTTCCCGCCCGTGGTAAGACCGCCGATCGGTCGCGGTTATCGTGGACCCGGCCTCCTGTCACCGGAGAAGCGCCCTCTCTTAGATCGCCCTCCGTCTGTGGTGCCTCAAAAAGCCGATGATATTGGCTTGACACAACCAGCGGATAGCCCGGCCGGCCGAGAAAGCCGTTTCGATGTGGTGAAGTCGCTAACGCCAGTCAGCCTGGATTCAGATGAACGCCCGCCTTTGACTGATTCTAGTCAAGATACGGCAACCCAAGAGCTCACGGCAGCCGCTGCTCCGCGGGTGGACCCCTGTCCTGAAGTCGGCCCCCCTGAAGAAGCCCACACACAGATGCCAGAGGCTTCTGCGAGAGAGGCATCTGCGAGAGAAGAAGAGCCTGCGCCAAGTGAAGTGTCAATTATCGCTCAACCAGTCGCAGGCGGTGAGGCGCCGGATGTGACGTCACAAGACGCCGTTCCAAGAGAAGACAATTCCGCTCAGTGATGTTTCAGTTGCTGTGATAAAGAGAAGCTGGCTTCTCGAATACGTTGGTTCTCACTTCATTACCCCTCCCCCCCCCCTCCCCAGTTCGTCAGCTAAAACCAGGTCCTCTGTTGTACCCCTTCCCAAATTTAGGGCGGTATTTTAGCCTTTGTAGTTAGAAAGGTTTCTAAAGAATTGAAAATGCGACAAAGTTTACACAGACTTTTGTTTGTTTCATTGAAAAAAAAAGAACAGAACACATTAGTCGGTGTCTTTTACTGTAGGATCTTCCCATATTTCAGCAGTGTACCACCGTGCAATCAAGCCAGCCATAAATCACATTTTTGTGCCGTTATAATCTCGCATTATGCTCCATATTCCTAATGGCTTAGTAACTCCACCATTAGTAGCGCATGAAATGATTCTATACGGATTGCAGCGCGTCGGCGTATGAAGCTAAGTGTACACGCATGCGCAAACCGATGGCCAGGACTTATAAATGTGTGCTTATGTTTTGAACTTTCTTCAGCCTCGTGATTTATGAGTGATACTTCTCGTACGTAAACCCTAATATGGTTGTACAAAACTCATTATCGGTACGAGAAACGTGATAAAACAAATAGCCTACTGTTCTTTCCTTGGTGTAGTTAATTTAGATGAAAAAATGTAAAAAAAATATGTTTTTTTAATTTAAAATTCAAATGATTGTTATTCAGTTTTAAAAGGGATTTGTTTGTGGTAAACATGTGTTAAAGTACGAGTGTGCACAGCGCATACGAGTTGCTAAGAGAAGTAGTGCCTAAGTAACCTCACCTTGTTCTGAGAACGGGTTGTGGTGGACTTGTGTGAGCTACATACTTTAAATGATCCCTGTTTGTTTTAATGTCTGCCTTGATTTACAATAATTCTCACTAAAAATAAAAACAAGAAGAAACAAAAAGCAGGAAGTGTTTAAAATGTTGCGATGGGGCATGAAAATGTATTCCGCTGGATGACCGCAGAGGACACGTGTTATCGACGTCATGGGAGTAGGCGGACAGTGCTAATTTTAAAGGCACGACACGACACCCGTCACTGCGCCGGATTAGATCGTATTCTCACTGATGACCAGAGCGGGTTTGTTCTGCGTATATAAGACAAATCCCATGTGGTATTTTGTCGGAAATGGTTTTATGATGACAAAAAGAAAAAAACTCACTCACAAATAAAGCTATGGTTAGTCTGTACACATAGGGTGCACACACAGCGTGCTTTTCTAATATATATTGACTTAAAATTATTTATTTTTGCTAGTGAATGTTTTAGCTTGAATGTAAGAAGAAACCGAATTGGTAGGTATTTTTAAAAGTGGTTCAGTAAAAGCATTTAACGTCGAAGCTTAAAAATAATACCGTTATGTATGCCTTGTAAGTAAAAAAAATAAAAGAATTGTGTTGGTTGTGAAATGTATTGCTTGTTATTGATTGATTTTTTTTTCCTTTAATTTTTTGGTGGCAGAATGTTTCCTATTGCATTCCATTCTTTCTTTCTTTTTTCAGCGAGTGACGTGTTTTCATCGAGTGGTGTATTTTTCTCCTGAAGTTGCTTATCATAAACAGTGGGACTGGGATTTGGATTCTGCATGGGGTTTGAAGTTGATGTAAGAAAACAAGGGTAAAAAGAGATAGGGTGGCTTCGGTATGTCCCGGTTCAATGTCTCCGTGTGCTTTTACGAGACGCCAGAACTTAGATATTTTATTTTAAAATTTTGTTTAATGATGTTTAAGGCTGTTTTCGTTTCATCTACCACGATATTTTCATGTGTTAATTAAAACATTCACTGCGTACACACAACATACATGCGAAATACATACGATAAATATTTCTAAAATATATAGATGTATATATATATATATAGAGAGAGAGAGAGAGAGAGAGAGAGAGAAATTGCAGCTGTAAGTCTTGAAACACACAACTGCATGTTCCAGCTTAAACAGTCCCGCGATCCAAGTGGGTCTCGCACACATTTCTGTTGCACTCTAATAACAACTGCTTTTTTTTTAATTTTTCTTTTTTTAATTTTTGCGAAAGCATAGTGGATTATCCAACATTTTGCCAGATAAAGTGATGGCTGGAGATCGTTGGTGATTTTTATCTATACAGTGATAACCACCGAAGTGTGTGATTGCAAAATATTTGATTTTTTTCCTTCACCATGTTGTTACAGCGTGTCCGTATAAGTTGAGAATTGTCACTTTGCACCAGCATCCCACATTATATCCAAGGATTATTTGAATAAATTGTTAGCGAAATCGACATGTTTTTTCATGAACTGTATTTCATTACTTATGAATAAATTCGTTATAAATTAAAACTTGTTTTATTTCTTTATACAAGCCAGGTCTACATTCTTAAGCAATGAAGTGCAAGTGCTCTCTAAAGAAAAAGTACAGTATATTCTAAATGCGACAACCTGCTATAAAGTAGGGTAAAGTAGAATTTTAAATACTCTTTTTTTTTTTAACTCTTTTTTTCGAAGTCGATCACTCTTGTTTTAGGCTCTAATCGACTCTTTTTTTTTTTTTTTTTTTTTTTTTTTTTTTTTTTTTTTCTTTTTTTTTTGTAAAATATGGAGTGGCAGCACTGTGAATGGTGACGTCACCAATTACCAGTTGAAGTTTAGTGGGAATGGGGGTTCTGTTTATGCTAGTGGAGGCCCAAGTGCTTTGTCATAAATGTGAAAAAAAAAAATCCGCATTGCCTGCACTGGAGAATTTTCGTGACAAATGCATGGAATATTTAATTTGCCTGCACATGCATCGTGTTGTCACAAATAAAATTTATGTGTGAAAGGGAGACCAATTCTATGTCTCATAAGAAAATAAATGTCATTTTCATGATTACCATGAACAGTAGTATTTTGACTGGCACGCCTGGTTGGTGAGCATATCCATGCTCGCGGCTCATCAAGTACTGAAAGCGTCACGCTACGCAGTACTGAGAGTAAGTACATCGATATCAACGTAACGTATTTACGCAGCAGAAAGCATCTCGGAGCTGTTGCTCATCAGTTTAGATGGCAGGATATCTAAAGTAAATTTAGTATTTTGACATGAAAAATGCTAATCTCCTAGCTCATCCACTAAGGTCAACTTCGAGAATATATATTTGCTTTGTATGTAGAAGAACCACTTGAAAACGTCATAACGAACTCACTGTGACGACATAGAAACTTGAAAACGTCATAATAAACATTTACAGTCATAACTGCAGGATTTTCGTCACAAAGAGTTTTGTCACTATAGCAGTTGTAAGAATTTTTTAACTTCAAGTTATATAGAAAAATTGAGAAAAATATAATGACTGCGGCAAAGAGAATCTCATCTTTTTCAGATTTTTGCCAAAAAATAGCTAAAACTAAAGAAAACTATTCACCACATAAAAATTTCACTATGCAGCCTGGAAATATTTCAGATTCTAACCAGAACCAGCATGATTTTTTGACTTCAAGTTTACAACTTCTTCGTGCAAAATATGGCCGACACGAATTCAATAAGGAACACGATGAAGTTTACTTAGCCGGGGCATATAAGGTTCTCCATTTTATGCACGATGCTTGGATCAACGGTCATTTCTGTGATGTCTATTTTCATGTTAATGGCGAAGACATCCCGGCACACAAAATTGCGATAGCCGCTTACAGCAAGGCCCTTGCTGATCAGTTTTGTCGGTACCCGAGTGGAGAAATCATTGTCATAGAAATGGATGATTTTCCTCGAGAAGCCGTGTTGACAATCTTGAACTTCATTTATACAACCGATATTGAAATTTACGACGGCACAGTTGAATCGCTTTTGGCATGCTCTTTGGAATTGGATATGGAAATGCTCATTCGACTTTGTCGAGATCATTTGGAGAAGTTCAATGAATCAAACGCGCTAGATTTTTACTCAGTTGCTGAGAAACACAGTCTAAAAGCCCTGCAGATGAAAATTCAAAATTTCATATGTGCACATTTTATAGATATTGTTAACAGTGAAACATTTGGCAGGGTTTCATTTGAAAAGCTCTTTCGTGTGATGAGTTTCGACGTCCATATAAAAACCGAACTGGATGCCTTTCTTACTATTATTCGTTGGATTGATCACGACAGAAACGCTCGACTGGCTTTGGCTCCAAGGTTACTAAAGTGTGTTAACTTTCGCGCCATGACACCAGAAATTTTGGTAACTGAGGTTGAAGTATATTCCCATCTTTTCGAAGAAAGAAGTTGCTATGATATGCTGTATGACGCAATGAAGTAAGTAGGCATCAAAGTCGAACGCCCCCCCCCCCCCCCCCAAAAAAAAAGTAACGTATAGACATTAACTCTGTACCTGGCCAATGATATGTATTGATTTAAAGTAAGCTTTCAAATTCAAAGAACTGCAATTTGGCTTGTTTTTGAGAAATGTTGACCATTAGGTCAGCATTTTAATATCGTTCACTATCATTAGGCGAAGATTTGAGTGTCTAGTCTACAATATCTTCATGCTGACTCAAGCCGAATTATGCTTTGTTACATGACTTAACTGGCGTTCCGTATGGTAACCTTTTTTTTTTTTTTTGGTCTTTTAAGTAGCCAGCATGTATTTAACATAATGACCACGTTGGGGTGGCATGCGTGAACGATGTATTGTAGCCACATGTTCATCGTCAAATAGAAGTCATCCTGTGTTTCTTGGCCACAAGACACAACATTTTCCACTTTTCAAATGGAATTTATATATTAAAAAAAAGAGAAGATTTTTCATTTAAATTTTGCTAGTGAGTAGGACCTAGTGTGTCTATTGTTCTTTTAGCATATCAGTCAGTTAAGTAATATCTTGTCAATAAAAATCACAGCAAGATAGTAAATACACGTTGGGTATACATTCCTGCGACCTATATTTATTGGCCACCTGAAACAATTTGATAGTTAATGAACAGAAACAGAGGTACAGATGTGTTATGAATGCAGGTAAATGCATGTCTGCTTCATAAAAGGTTCACTTTTCTGCATATTTCTTTGTTTGTTTGTTTGTTTGTTTTTTGTTTGTTTTTTACTGAGCAACTCCTGGCTTAAAAATATGATATAATCATGAAATATACCTGTGTATATACTAGGCAAATAAAAATTAAAATTTGACACCTCGAGTTTAGAGGGCGAAGATGTCCGCGTTTTTCTAAAAAGGGACATTTTCAAACCTGTTCTGCACGTTTAGGGATCCTTTAAAAAATCGCCGATACCCATGGTTATAAATGTGTAAGTAAGTACCCCCCCCCCCCCCGGATATATATATACTTTATTTTGTCAAATTGTGCACTGAGTGCACAACTCCTTCCTTTGATTATATATTTCTAGAGGCAAAAACTTAGGTGAGTGAAAGGGAAATTTGACATTTTGCATGCAATGTTGTGTTCTAACAATCTATCTTATTTTTTTCAAAGGTCTTTGCTTTTGGAAAGTTGCATACCCACATGTGCTATATACTTTTTCTAGCATATCTACCCGATTTCACTTCTATAAAAGTACTGTTACTGCAGATTTCACGCCATTCGACTCAGCGGAAGCAAGTTGCTCAGTTTATACAAACAAAACGAGCCGATGAGAACTCCATTCGGAACACCATTAAAGACGATGCCTCTGAAGGACCAAAGACAGTCACCAGGTGACCAGACGGGGAACACAAAGCGTGCCAATCAGACCTTCAACACGCCTTCGCAAAGCTCTCCGAGAAAGGTAACAGCCAAAGATTTTTATGAGAATTTAGTCTTACTCAACACATATATTTCGATTTCCTATATACTGTATTTCTTATATGTCAGTTATAACTCTAGAACCCATGAGTAGGTGGGAAACGAGACCTCTAGACTCTCACCCCTCCCCCTCCCCCTGGTGACTGACCGACCGACCGCCTCCCACAACTACCCCCCCTTCCGACTCCTTCCCCAGGGGCGAAAATCAGATCTTGGAATAGTTTTACGTTTCAGACAATTCTGATCATTTTTCATTTCAGGACCTTCCTCCTCCCCCCTTCCCCCGTCAAACCTGTCTAACATATTACACAAACATAATAACTTCAACAGTACATAACTTCAACATTACAGGATCGATTTCAATCATTTTTCACCATAGTGTTCAGCGAGACTTTGTCTCTAATGGAGGGTAAACTGAACGTTGTTGTTTCATCTGTGAAGAACGTTGAAACTGCGTTTATAATGTTTGGCAAGAACTTGAAACTTTGCTTTAGTAAATAACCAGTCCATGAGAAAGATAATTTGCATTATCCTATATCATAAATCTCAAGCCGTGGTGAAGGATCATTTTAAATCTTTATAAATACTAGGATTTCATCTTAGATCTTAGTATAAAAGTTATTGAACCTGATCGTGAACGCTGTATACAGTTTCAACGGTAAGATAAGTTTACCAAAATCAACACTTCATCACGCTCGGTGTAGGATATTGGATGTACTCTAACACGATGACTTCTATAAGAATTTTATATAAAGAAGAACAAAACTGAAAGGACATCAAGTTAACAGTTTTTTTTCAAAGGTAAGAAATAAAACATTTTAACAATGTTTTAAAACTTAGTCATTTAAATGTTGAAGACAGTGACATTGTGTTTTTTCTTCCTAGCAAATTTATTCTTATGTGAGTTGTTTCAAAGTCAACAACAGAAGAATAGAAGAGGTGGTAGACATTTGAAAAGAGGTCATATATGAACATGCCTTGGAAAATTCAAGTGAGACCGCCATTGTATTACAGGAAGAATAACTGAACTGTGGATAACTGAATTTACCATGGAATACCTATGACATTGATTCAGAATTTATCAACGCCAATACGATTTGGGCAGATGATCTCATGCTGGCTGTGGCTGCTAGAATTTTACATTATGACGATGATGTTTCACTGTCAACGGATATTTCACAACTTGTCACGTTCAATAACGGACGAGCTGAACTGATCATAGACATTTGCAAACCATTTTCAACCTATATATATCATGTGAAAGTAACACAGCTTCTTGCAGAACTTAAGAAATATGGTACAAGATAGACAGATAAGAATGAACTTGTGTTGAAAACTGGAGATAAAACTGAAAATTCCAACGTTATTAATTCATTGAAAGAAGCATTGGTTGCTACAAGAAGAAAAGAACGACAAGTGCCACCACGATGTTTAAAGGCATTTATTCAGTAAATTGTAGATGCTATTCCCAAAACTGCTTTTGGCAAAAAGACAACTCGTGAAGAAAATACAACAGAACTGAAATTGTGCCAATACAGACAGTTTCCAGGAGGATGGGAGCATTTTTAACATGGCTTAAAGAGCTATGTTGTTGTCAAGAAAATGAAACTACAAATCACATTCCTGTAAAAATAAGGTGGATAATTGCTTGTTGTTAAGGGGAAGTAATACGCAGCAACAATGTGAATCACACAAGGTATACAATGCATGCATAGCACTGAATACTTGTAATTGTAGTGATAATCATACATAAGGGTGTTTGCACAGAGAACAACTAGCCTCTTTCTATTTGATCAAACTTTGCAGAACTCAAGGAAGAATTTAAGGACTATCATTTGGTCTACACGGACGGCTCAAAGCGTACAATAAATCGGCTGCCGTTGTATCTGAACACAACATCTTGACAACAAGACTTCCAGATGGATCCTCTATTTTCTCAGCCGAACTTAGAGCTCTCCATCTTGCATTCCAGATAGTAAAGATCAGCCGGCACAAAAAGTTTATGTTATGCGAAGACTCGACGTCTCCATCCAGCAATCAATAGAGAACCTACAAATATCAAAATCCCTTATCTTGACCTGCCGGAAAGGCATTACGATGCCATCAAAGCTGACAAAGACACACTGTTTTGCTGGGTTCCATACCACGAAGGGAATCCGAATAAACGAAATGGCCGAGAAAGCTGCAAAAGAGGCTCTAAATGATAATTGTACTGATATGCTCATATTAGCCTTCGATTTAAATACATCATCACAAGATACACAAAAGACTATGGCAGCAAAGAGGGAACAAACAAAGAAGCAACAAGCTGTATCAAATTAATCCCTTAGTAGAACACAAAAACCGCCACTAAACAGATGAAATGGTTTATCACAGGTTCAGAATAGGATAAACATATATCACCCACAAGCACCTTCTTAGAGACGAACAACCGCCTGAGTGCCTTGGTGTCAAGAATGGTTTACTGTAAAACATATTCTGATAGACCATATTGATTTCGACGATACACGCTCAAGACATTTCAGAGCTGACTCTGTCTTCGGCAAAAACTAACCCAAGTAAAATGATCTCGTTTTTAAAAATATAAACCCATATCATTGCTTTTAAGACCTAAATAAGGCACGAATTTAGAAGATTTTAGTATCTACAAGATTTTAAATCTATCTTGCTCCTAATAACGGTTGCTAACACTATATGACCCGCTAAGGGTAGGCCGTGTCGTTAAAGAGGAATGCGGCTATCTCTGAGCCATCTAGTGAGTGAATTTAGAATCAGGATCAGAATTTTCAAATTGTGTATAAACTGAAATGTTAAATTTTCTGCTATCAGTCGTGGCGTGCCAGAATTATATCCTTTGCAAAGTTATTGGATAATCAGGGTTCGAAAATAATTTTACACGCCACTGGAAACCAATTTATTGGACAACATTAGAACTGACTGGATCACAATGTCAGACAACGGTGCTCTGTTCAGTAATGCGAAAAAGGGTGGACCAGGGCAACAATTTGTGGACTTTTTCCACCAAATGATATTTTTTTTCGGACCCTGTTGCCTATAAGCCTGGAGTACAGCAGCTTGAAAGTGTGTATTGATTTCTCTTGAAATCTGGGCGGTAAATGGTAGTATATGTCATCACTGAAAAAAGTGTAAAAAATGATGGGGGGGGGGGGGGGGGGGGGCAGGTTCGCAAAGAAACCTGTAGTGACAAAAGAAGTGCGGGGACCCCAATATTTTACTATCTCAAATGTTGAATGAATGATTAATGCGTAATTATGTACAATATGAGAGGAAAAATGTTGCAGGTTTTCGTTCTGTATTGGAATTAGTCTCAAAATTTGTTTATTTTCCATTCTTAGCAATACAAACCGAAAGAAATCCCGAGTCGTTTTAGTTCTGTTTTATTTCTCATAAAAGTCCGATGACCATTGCTTTTTATATCCTATTATTATAGCACTGTGCCACATGGTTGCACATGCGAAGTATTAAAACAAAATTGTTGCACATTAAAATTTTGGGAGATAGCCGCATTTCCCTTTAAATAAATCATCTAACTAACTCGTTTGAAATTTTTATAAATGACGTCATCAATGACAGAATGATTCAAATAATGTTCAAAGATATATTTGCAAGTTGCTCTAATGTGTTAATTGTAATTTGTACAGTCTGATATGGTCATTTATGGAAAAAGAACCATGCTCTGTAATGTGTCAGTTACAATACGTTTAGTGGTACGAATCATCTACTCCTAGTTATATTTCTTCTCTTCGAAAGGGGGGGGGGGGGTAAAATGGTATATGGCCTGTCGGGACAAAGGTCCAGGGGACATAGAGCCGAGGAATAGATGAGGGAACACCTGGAGAGAGGCAAAGGTGTGCTTTAGTATCTTCTGGGGGTGAAACAAGAGAAAGAGATTAATTAGGACAGAGACATTGGCATCATGTCACAAAACATAGTTTTGTTTGTATGAAATAAGAAATGTCCTGTTTAAGTAATTAATTTACATGCATAGGTTTAGTCATTTGTGTTTAAAATTTAGTATAATATGGGTACTAACATAGAAATTCCTTGTGTTGTTTGCGCAAAAAACTGTTATGAACCAGGCAATTCAATGCGATCTTTGTAATATATCAATGCATAGGGTGTGTGTAGAAATTTAAAAAAAGCGAGTTAGCACTAAAAGGTTCTTGTGATCTTAGGTACAATTGTTATCGATGTGTGGGCATCTTTCCCTTCGTTAGCCTCAGCGATAAGGAATTCTTGTGTTTAAATTCGAAATTTCAAATTAAAATTTAAAGGAAACGTATATATGTATATGTATATGTATATGTATATATAGTAAATGCAATAGCTTCAACCTGAACACTTCTGAACAGGTTTAATACAACATATGATAATGGGAAGGGATCCAGGACAATACCCCCAGACAATACCCCCGGATGATACCCCCGACAATATTCCCGAGACCATACCCCCTAGGACCATACCCCCGTGCCACTACATCCCCCAAACATCTTTTTTTTTCAATTTCATTTCAAAGAATTTCATTAACGAACAAAAAACTAATAAAGTAATGTGATCTATAGTTACAAGCTAAGCCATTTCGCTATGATCTAGTTGGAAGGGGTACAATTGCAGTTCCACAACGCTTACAACTCATCTCATGTGATCCATTGATAAAAGCTATTGTGCATAAAAAATCCTCTGTGATCTAGTTAAAAGGTTTATAAATGCAATTTAATACATGCGTTCCATAATTCGCGCCCCAATTTATTGCAATTAATTCTGCTTCCCAACAGAGTTGTTGCAATATGTGCTAAGCCTGTCCGGAGCCACAAAATTTATTGGTTGACTAATCCGGAGTCACATTATTAGGAACATTGTTGGCGACTTCGCAAACCGTAACATACTGGACTGCCTTCGTGGAATAGCGCACAATATTCAGTTTTGAAAAAATGTAGACTATGAACTTGCATGTTTGACTGTGAATGAGACGCATACTCGATATATCGATGTAAAGATTAAATATAGTGTTTGAGAGGAATAAAACATGTACTTTTGCTTTTCATTTTCTTGTAACGTTGAACATTGGAAATATTCTTGTTAGGGGAAGGGGGTTATTGGCACAGGGGGGAGGGGGGTGGTCCTAAGAGGGTATTGTCGGGGGTCTCATCCGGTGGGTATTGTCAGGGGGTATGGTCCGGGGAACCAATGGGAAGCTGAGGTAAATCCAGAGTTTAACTTCCTCAGTCAGCACAATTTTCAGTACTAAATAGACAGTTAAATTTACGAATAAAGATCCCTTCAATTCACTTCATTCACATATTTATCATTAGAAATCGTCTTAGAAAATGGCAAAATATTGTAGTATATTGTGTATATAGAACCCGAGGTTTCCAGGTAGAAAAGGTTATGGAAATTGAAGGGTTTTGAACTGTACCGATAGTAAATCTGTGTTCCTTTTTGGTGACTTTAACCTTGGTTAGGTAAAACTTCGTCGACACACTATACTTGATCATTTTTAGCACTTTGTTTTCATTTTTCAGTGCGAAGTTATTGTTAATTATTTGCTGATTTTTCAATATATTTGTATAATATTTTTTTTAAAAAATAGTAAAAAATTAGTAAAATGAACTGTTCAAAATTTGTTTGTTGAACGTTTTTTAAAAAGCTAACAAATTTACAACCACCAAATGGTTAAACTGAAACCATGTTTTTTGGTCTTCTTGTCACATTATCAATTTCTTTTATTCGTGTGTGTGTGCCGCCATTTTACAAAAAAAAAAAACAAGCTAATGACGTGACAAGATCATGTGACAAGAAGACCAAAAACAGGGTTTCATTTTCACCCTTAGGTTGTTGAAAGTTTGTAAGCTTGCAACAAATTTTTAACACTTCATTTTACTAATTTTTTTATTAATTTTTCAATAAAATGCTAATTTTCAACTAAAACTTTTAACTTATTGAAAAATTAGCACAAAATTAGCAATAAAAATGAACTTTGCAGTGAAAAATGAAATCAGAGTGCTAAAAAGTGATCAAGACAGAGCTTCGTACTAAACTGTATGGCTTTTCCCATTTTCAAAAAATCTGACAGAGTTAGTTCAACTCCTGTAATGCTGATAAACAGGCACAAAGAATCGAGTTTATCCAACAGTTTACCGAACAAACCATATCAGTTAAAAAAAAAGAATCTAGAGTTGCTCACGTGGGACACAGTTTACATCTCAGTCCCTGTAAATGATGCTTATAATAACCACATTTAATGATTTGCCAAAATCCCCTGGTGTATTGAATTTGTGCGAAAATTTAAGCCACAGGTATGGCATGTTTTTTTCCTTTTTTGGAGTTTGTCCGTGGAACTAGTTAGAGGCCGTTAGGGTTAGAAAGATGAAATTAGGATATGATAAACTTCAGCAGGTTTAGTTGATCTTCCTGTATTTTTTTTTAAATTCGATTTATTTTTCAATTAAAAAAAGACAAAACAAATTTGCGAAACAGGTGGGAAGAAGCTGAGAGCAGTAGTTTAAACTGGCATATCAGCCTCGATGTACTGACCGCCTAACCCTCAATGGAAGCCATCACAGCATGCGTGTGCACGTTCAAGTTGGCTGCAGCGTTTGGGTTTTTCCCAATTAAAGAGTGACGAAATTTGGCTCACTGACAGAGGATGATTAGACGCCGTGTAAGAGTAGTAGGGAAATGGGCGTTCTACCACAGCCCCCCTACCCCCCCCTACCCCCCCCGGGGGTCGACTGTCACCAGTAAGAAATTGTAAGGACCCCCCCCCCTAGGGCTAAAAAAATTTTGCGATTTCAGCATAGTTATATGTTTCAGACGATTCTAAACAACTTTGGTTTTGAGGACCCCCCCCCCCCCAGGGCTAAGGAAATTTTTTGCGATTTTTGCATAGTTATCCGTTTCAGACGATTCTGAACAACTTCGGTTTTGAGGACCCCCCCCCCCCCCCAGGGCTGAGAAAATTTTGCGATTTCAGCATAGTTATCCGTTTCAGACGATTCTGAACAACTTTGGTTTTGAGGACCCCCCCCCCCCCCCACCAGGGCTAAGAAAATTTTGCGATTTCAGCATAGTTATCCTTTTCAGACGATTCTAAGCAACTTTGGTTTTGATGACCCCCCCCCCCCCCAGGGCTGAGAAAATTTTGCGATTTCAGCATAGTTATCCGTTTCAGACGATTCTAAGCAACTTTGGTTTTGATGACCCCCCCCCCCCCCCGGGCTAAGAAAATTTTGCGATTTCAGCATATTTATCCGTTTCAGACGATTCTAAGCAACTTTGGTTTTCATGACCCCCCCCCCCCCCGCCCCGCCCCCCTAGGGGTAAGAAAATTTTGCGATTTCAGCATAGTTATCCGGTTCAGACGATTCTGAACAACTTTGGTTTTGAGGACCCCCCCCCCCCCCACCAGGGCTAAGAAAATTTTGCGATTTCAGCATAGTTATCCTTTTCAGACGATTCTAAGCAACTTTGGTTTTGATGACACCCCCCCCCCCCCCCCAGGGCTGAGAAAATTTTGCGATTTCAGCATAGTTATCCGTTTCAGACGATTCTAAGCAACTTTGGTTTTGATGACCCCCCCCCCCCGGGCTAAGAAAATTTTGCGATTTCAGCATATTTATCCGTTTCAGACGATTCTAGGCAACTTTGGTTTTCATGACCCCCCCCCCGCCCCGCCCCCCTAGGGGTAAGAAAATTTTGCGATTTCAGCATAGTTATCCGGTTCAGACGATTCTGAAGAACTTTGGTTTTTATATGTATATTTCGCTGATTGGTGATGTAGGAAGACCGCACGCATTCGAACACGTGTTCAAATGGCAAGCCCATTCAAACACGTGTTCGAATGAGCAGTCCATTCAACAAGTTGCAAAATCTTAAAAGACATTTAAAGGATGCTCACACTTCAGAAGAATGGGAGTTGGATCGGCAGAAAACCCTATAATACCACCTTTCACGAATGTTTAAATAAATCTTCTAGTTTAGATATATTAGAATTAAGTTTAACATCTGACAAGGAACTTGGAAGACGGGAAAACCTGGAGGGTATAAATGGGATGAGCGAGAACATATATTGTCATTTCACGTGGTGGATTGTGTGAGTAAACAATGTCGACATCCCTTCTTCACAAACGTATAGAGACATTGGATGAGGTCTTCCAAGTGAACTATACTAACTATGTGTTTTCAAAACTTCCTAATTTTGAATGGGATTGGATTTTACAAGTGAAGAATTTGCATAAACATTAGGAAGCGACTGGAATGGTAATTCCAAGAGATCGTTTCATTAAAGCTTTTCTGACTGAATGTGAAGACCTGAATTAACCAGGAAACACCTATGATATTGAATCAGCATTTATCAACGCCAATACAATTTGGGCAGCTGAACTCATGCTAGTTGTAGCTGCTAGAATTATTTTACATTATGATGACGACGTTCCATTGACGACGAATGTATCAGAACTTGTTCGCTTCAACCATGGACGAGTTGAAGTGAATTCAAAACTTTGCAAGATGTTTGAAAAGGGAGCTAACTCAGCAGATAGTTGGGTATAAAAGGAGTGGACTCAAAGTCATCATTACATTGTGCAGCCATGGAGAAGACAAGCAGCTTTAAAATTAGTGCCAACTTAACCATTACTGTGGAGCATGGAGAATTTGGACCATTTCTTCGAATCAAACGTGGAGAGAAATGGCTTGCTTTATCGCCATCTTTGTGGAATATTATGTGTCAAAACTTAAAAAATTTACGCGACATTGACTTCAAACTGTACTTAACGCAGACGAAATGGCTTGAAGTCATTTCATACCGAGACATGCGCTATGTGAGTTTTGTGTGCACATCGCTGTTTGAAGGGGAAGAATATACGCGTTACATCAACATGAATGACGGTGAATGGGAGACCCTGCTTCAGGAGTTGGATAATATCAACTCAGTCTTATTCGCCAAACCTGAGCCATGTACAGAATGCCATGGTGTGAAAACTGTCATCAAACTGCTAAAGGACAATCGAATGAAAGTGTCAAAACTATCCAAGGACAGACTGGCTGAAGTTGAATTGGAGAATATGAACGTGCAAAATCAACTTGGACTTACCTGTGAATATTGCGGCGCTTGTGGATATGTCAGTGATCATGATTGTCACTGTCACAAGTACAATTGTAAGATGTGTGAACCAGACAACTTCTGTATCAAGTGTGGTTCGCTAACGGTATCACCTTTTTGAAAATCATTTACTCGCCAGCCGTCATAGTGTGCAGACGCGTCATATGAACATGTAGGATGGATGTAGAAACGTGTTTTAAGGAGAAGTATGTGGACTACATGTTAACTGAACTGGAACGTTTTGGGTCTGTTCAACAACAACTACAACACTTTAGCATCTATTGGGAATTTGCTCATTTAGCGCTGAACTTGTCAAACTTACGCGAGGATTTCATCAAAGAGTGTGCGCTTTCAGCCATTGATGGAGCTGAGAATTTTGATGTGGAAGCAGCATTTCACTTTGCTCGATTTGATCCAAGACTGTTTGATGAAGTGAGAGAGTGGTTAATGTATATTGCAGCATAATGGCGGACATTACATTGAAACAGTATATGGTGCAAAAAACATATTGTGAAGAAATGTTATTAGCTGTAAAAAAATTTGCATGTTTGTTATGTCCTGCTTGTCAAAATGAAGAGTGTGAAGTACATACTTGCCATTTCGCAAGTGTCTATACATATTGGAATGAAGCTAAATATTATATTCATTTAGATAAAGTGTTAGACAATGCCAACAAACGTTGTGAGAAGTATGGGTTAAATGCTATAACATTTGATGAATTAAGTAGTTGGTTAGTATGCATTGAAGATGAATGGACGCCAATTATTCACACCATTGTGTCTATACTTGATTTATAAAAACCTGTAACATGTGTTTATTGGACAACGAAATAAAATGTAAGATATGCTGATTGAGGTATGAGGTGAAATAAAATGTAGCGTATGTGTACAAGTGCTTTTCATTTAGTGTTAACATGTCAACGTGGAAGGAATACTTAACCAATATTTACTTTAAACCTGGTCAACCCGGTGCATTTGCTGGTCCTTACAAACTTTATCACATATTAAAAAAACATGATCAACCAATTACTCATTCCAAAGTGAAGACATGGTTACAGAATCAAGATGCATTCAGTTTACTACAACCTGTAAAATATAGGTTTAAAAGGCAACATGTCATTACACGCGGTATTGATGACATGTGGGATATTGATTTGGCTGACATGGGAAACATAGCCTCTTATAACGATGACACCCGCTTTTTATTAGTTGTCATCGATGTGTTTTCGAAATATTTGTGGGTGCAGCCAATACCTAACAAATCACATACCAGCGTCATACAAGCTTTCCAGAAGATTTTTCATGAAACACGTCGAAGACCGCGAACTCTAAGGTTAGATAAAGGAACTGAATTTAAAAATAGATGGGTAAAAGCATTTTTGAAGAATGAGGGAATTCATGCTTATACGACAAAGAATGAAACTAAAGCCAACTTTGCTGAGAGAGTCATTCGTACTCTAAAGGGAATGATGTATCGATATTTTCTACATAATCAAACTTATCGGTATGCAGACATCCTTCAAGAATTGGTATGCAATTACAACCATAGACCACATGGCTCTCTCCCTAATAAGTATGCTCCTGCAGATATTCGAAAGGAAAATGAATCTAAAGTGTGGAAGTATATGTATGTAGACAAATTGAAATTGAAACCAAAGAAGAAGAAAAAACCTTACAAATTTAAAATTGGTCAACATGTTCGCATTTCTCACTTGAAATATACGTTTCAACGAGATTATCATATCAAATGGACACAAGAAGTGTTCATTATCACACATCGTTATAAGAAGCAAGGAATACACTTGTATCGTGTGAAAGACTTTTTAGACGAAGATATTGATGGTCATTTCTATGAAGAAGAATTACAAGCTGTTACAAAAGATATTGAATCCATCTACAGAATTGAACAGGTCTTGAAAACACGAAAAAGACGAGGTGTAAAAGAATTATTTGTCAAGTGGTTAGGCTGGCCAAAGAAATTTAACAGATGGGTAAAAGAAACAGACATTCAAAAATGAAGCATCCATTCACATGTTTGGTCTCTGGACCTACAGGCAGTGGTAAAACTTCTCTGGTGAAGGAAATTCTAGAGCAAAATTTAATTAAACCCTCTCCAAAAACCATTTTATGGCTCTATGCAGCAGATCAACCTTTGTACAAGGGAATGAAAGGTGTAGAATTTTACCAAGGCATTCCAGACGACATTGAAGAGCGCTTTAACCCGAAAAAACCAAACTTACTCATCATAGATGACTTAATGACTAAATGTCATAGTGATGAGCGTATGACACGCCTCTTTAGTGTAGGCAGCAGCCATCAAAATCTCAGCATTATTTTTATTGTACATCCGTAACCACCTTAATAATGCCGGAATCAAAGTCGAGCAAATTGCAAACTTGAAAGTTTCGAAACACCCAACATGGAAAATACAAAGACCAACATTAGTCAAAACTCTGACAAACTTTTCCAAAGACGCAACAAATGCTGAAGAGTTCAAAGTTAGGTTTGCCGAGATAAAGGAAACCTACCTTCACCACCATTTCATATACACGGACGGATCTAAACTCGATAACAAAGTTGCTGCCTCAATAGTTACAAAATCAAATACCCTGAAAACAAGATTACCAAACGGCTCCTCCATCTTTTCCGCGGAGCTTCGGGCACTCCAGTTAGCCATGGAAATTGTCAAGATTAGTAGGTACAAAAAATTTGTTATCTGTGTCGATTCCTTATCGGTCTTACAGTCACTAGAAAATCTGCAAGTGTCGAACACAATGATTCTAGACCTAGTAGAACGTTACGAAAGGGCAATCAAACAGGGCAAATCCCTAGTATTTTGCTGGGTGCCAAGCCACGTGGGCATACCGGGTAATGAAGCTGCGGACCGGGCAGCAAAAGAGGCGCTAAACTACAACATATCCGACCTTCTCATACCATACTCCGATTTTAAACCCCATATTTCAAGTTATGTAAAAAACCTTTGGCAACAAAAATGGAACGAGCAAAGAAATAACAAACTCTTTCAAATCCAACCAACAGTTGGACAAAAACACCTAGCTTTTGGCAGTATTGGCGACACAACGGTTATGCATAGAGTTCGAATCGGGCATACATACATCACCCACAGATATCTTCTGAGAGGCGATGCGCCTCCACAATGTACTGGTTGTCAAGAACGTTTGACTGCAAAACATATTCTACTCAATTGCGTAGATTCAGAACATTCGTTCACGCTACTACAGTGTGAATTCCATGAAAGACCTTTTTACAAAGATAGCACCAAGCAAAATTGTTTCTTTTCTGAAAGAAATACACATGTACAGTAAGTTTTAAACTGAATTTAGTTGATTTTAGACTTATACACTACTTGCTTTGTCTATTTTAATCGATTTTAGTTCCAACTGAGTTTTCTTATAGTAACAGAACTGACACAATATGACCCTAACGGGTTGCTAGTGTCGTTAAACCAATCAATCAATCAATCAATCAATTATTGTACATAATTTATTTCATCATGGTAGAGAAATGCGAAATATTAGTTTGAATACACATTACATCATTCTGTTTAAAAATCCTAGAGATAGTCAACAAATAAGTACATTAGCGCGACAAATGTATCCTGGAAAATCTCATTTTCTCATAGAAGCCTATCAAGATGCTACGAGCGAACCTCATGGCTATTTATTCATTGACTTGAAGCCGAAGACAAATGATCAACTGCGTATTCGTACAGGCATTTTACCAAAAGATACACATTACGTATATGTAGATAAAGTAGCGTATGAGCACGAACCAAGTCACTTAACCATTCGCAGCCAAGATGTCTAAACGTATTCAAGCGAATCAACCTTTTCTTCATTTGCTCGCACGCAGTGGGCCTAAACGACGTAAATACTTGTTACAGCAAGCTACTAAGGAGGAATTAACTAGCTTGTTTGAAATTTGCTTGAATATATTGCGAGGACATTTACCCTTAAGCTCAAAAAGGTATAGGCAATTCAAGCGTGAGCGTCATACCCTTCGCACTCTAGCAGATAAGAAGATATCACTTCAAAGAAAAAAGAAGTTGGTTAATCAGAAAGGAGGATTCCTTGGAGCTATTGCTAAATTTGCATTACCTTCGTTAGCTCAGTTGCTGCTAAAATGAAACATACTTTGAAAATGGTCCTCATTCCTGAATATGAATATAAAATGTTGTTGAAAAAGAAGGGAAAAGATGGTGAAATCAAATCGAAAGTGAATAAACTTTTACGTGGGAAACGAACTCGTGAGAAGGCAATTGAAATGTCTCAACTTCTTGGTCGTCATTTACGAACAATTCAATCACAACAACAACGACAAAAGTCTGTTACATCATCTGGTACACCAAAATCAGAAAAGTCGCAACAGTTTCTAAGCTATTTTCAACCTATATATCATGGAAAACTAACACAACTTTTGGTAGAACTGAAGAAACATGGTACGAGATGGACAGATAAAAATGAACTTGTATTGAAAACTGGAGATGTCATTGAGAATTCCAACATTATTGATTTGTTGAAAGAAGCATTGGTTGCTACAAGAAGAAAAGAACGACGACAACCGCCGCAGGGCTGGAAGCAGTTTATTGAGGAAATTGTAGACGCTAATATCCCAAAATTTGTTTTTGGAAAAAAGACAAATCGTGAAGATATTGCAACAGAGATAAAACAGCGTCAACAAAGGTTGTTTCCAGAAGGATTGGAAACTTTTTAACATGGTTTAAACAGTTATGGTGTTGCTGTAAAGACAATGAAAATAAAAATAATATTCCTGTAAAAATTAGGTGTGTAAGCGCTTGTTGTCAAGGAGAAGTAGTAGACAGTAATATAGATCATGGAGACAGTGAAGACGACGTGAGCCAGACATAATGTATATACACATTCAGTCTATCTACATCACATAAACGATTTAGTCATCATGGAGTCAACAAGTTTTTACGTCACTTTGCCCAGAAATGCTAGTTTGAACTATTATCCTACTAATAAGGCGTCTAATTATCAAATCCGTTTACCTCGTACAATATATTTGAACGGAAAATATGAAGTAGCCTTAGCTGAAATTCAATACCCACACACATGGACGACAATGAGGCCAGGAATAGACTATACTCTGCATTATCGATCATCATCATCAGATGTATTTTATCCAGTTTATATTCCATATGGTTACTACAGAACCATACCTGAAATATGTACTGCAATAAATGCAGAATTACAAAAATCTATTAATGCAAACCCTATTAGGTTAAAGTATGATAAAATTAGTCGAAAAGTTTCTCTTATTTTAAAAGAGGATTATGATATTGTCTTTTCTACTGGATTAGCTGAGATTTTAGGATTTAAACCAGGTAGATGGTATAGAGAATCCGGTCCTGCTGAACATCAATCCGATGTGAAACATGGATTTTATACACTTTATGTGTATTGTAGTATTTGTGAGCCACAAGTAGTTGGAGATTATTATGTTCCTTTACTACGTTCTGTTCCCATTGAAAGGTATGATGGTGATATTATTATGAAAAATTATGAAGAACCTCATTACGTCATTGTAAACACATCCAAATTTGACACAATAGAAATGAATATTAAGGATGACACAGGTTATAATGTGTCATTTCAAACTGGGAAAGTGATATGCAAACTTCATTTTCGACCAAAAGCATTATGAAAGCATATAGACACGATCCGTCAGCATATCGCAACCATTTTCTTCGTCAAGTGGGCGGGGAATTACCAGGATTTAAAGGAGCACGAATACAATATGGAGATGGTATTGGTTCAATATTAGGATCATTGGCTCGCAAAGCTATTCCACTGCTTAAGGCAGGGGCTAAAATCGTTGCACCACATCTTAAAAAGGCTGCGAAAGATGTCGCGAAAGGTGTTACAGGCCGAGTAGCACAACGTGTGATTGGTGATGTGTTAGGAGGACAAAAGAGAGCACAACCTGCAAAACCTGTCAGAAGGCGAAAGGCAGCCAAACGGATAACATCAACAAAATATAAGAAAGATATTTTTTAAACATGTCTTTAATTCATAATCATTCTTGTGAATGTAGCCTTTCTCCATTAGAATGGTTTCACGTACCACCAACGCAAACTGCTGTAGAAAAAAGTTATAATGTCGACTATCAACCACTCACTACCATTAGAGAGGGCGCTCCAATAGAATTCTACATTCCTGCGAGTACAGAAGAATATCTAGATTTAAAGAACAGTAGACTTCATATTGTATGTCGCATTGTAAAAGCTGATGGAACACCATGCGATGTTGATGATAATGTATCATGTATCAATGATTTGTTTAATGGGTTATGGTCCAATATTGAATTGTTTCTAAATGATCGTTTGGTATCACATAGTAACAATACCCATGGTTATACCAGCATCATATCTCATCTCATTCATGACTCGGAAGAAAGCCAGTTCTTGATATCAAAGAGGATCAAATCTGTATATGGTGTATCTGGCACAACTCCCTTATAATCCTCTGGATAATCCTGTAAAAGATTTCTACAGATTTCTACACGTATGTTAGAATCATATTCAGTCACCGTCACTTCCACTTTATTTTCAAGTCTACGTTCAAACCCAGGTTCAAGTGGTATGTTTTTAAAGTCTTTCCACACTTCAGGTTTAAACCGATGATAACTTGTCTGAGAACCTATTATCACTTCATTCCTCTCATTTACAGTAAGGTAAGCACCGTCGTTCAACATGAGTGCATTCATGTTTTACCTTGTTATGCGCTGTCTTCTTGTCTGCGAAGCCTTTTATCCACTTCTTTCACTTGCTTCTTCAACATTTTCCATTCAGGTATTGTCAGCAAAATTCCCTTTTTCGTAGGACGGTTTCTTCCAGTCCCCTCATCTCTGAGGTATTTGCGAATGTTTACCACTTCTTCATTGCTTTGTTTCATAATCTTGATATACTTTCCATTTCCTAGAGAAAGCATTCCATCCCACGACTGTGGTGTTGGTGCCGTCTCCATTTTCAATTTCTTGATGGTGGTTGTAGGATTTTTCACTTTTAAGTCTTTCACTATATCTGCAAGAGTATCCATATCAGTTGCAAATCTCTTACGATTTGTGACTTCCATGTTAACGCTTCAGTACCAACACCTCAAATAACTTACGTTGAAGTGTCTCCCCCCTTTTATAATACCGTCTTGTAATGTCCATGCGCCAAGGTGGAATAGCCATCATTCAGCACGTACCGCTTGTCGTCATATGGAGAGAGGGCTACTTTCTTCAACTTCTCTGAAAAAAGCTGGTGGTCATGACTTCGAATAATGTGTCCTGTAGCCATCGTTTGAGTTTGGTTGAGTAAACTGTCTCTATACTGTACATGTTGCATACGTCTTTGACAAGCTCGAGTGATGCCTTTGGCCGTATGTTTTTCTTTCCCACCATACATTAAACTGTACATTTTCGGTCTGAGTCCAACAAATTCTTCAATGGAGATGCCTGCCGTCTCATCCTTCATTTTTCCAAGCACTTTTTTGTTCACGTTGGAATGTAGGAAATGATCTGACGGATAGTCACTTGTGTCAAACAGGTCAGCATCTTGCTGCATATCTTTGTAGATATCTTCCGTTTCTATGTGATAGCATAGACTGTCGGTGTCGCTGAACAACAACTTGGCATTGGGATACTTGACCATGATGTAATTGTAATGAAAGTCGAACATAAGCACTTTGCTGAGATCGAGAATGGTGCAGCCAACTTGAATGGGCTTATCAAGAAGCAAATCCACTTTGCGTAATTGTACGGCGGTCAAATCTTCGTTGAAAATTTTAAATTTGTGGAAAGAAGGTTTAGCCACGAGTTTCTTGAACCGCTTTTCTTTGTGAACAAGTTCGACATTGATTCGCTTTCTCACATTTTCCATGGTTTTGCCAAACACAGAATTATTCATGAGTTTGAAGAAGTCTTTCTCAAATGGGTTCTGAGCCAATTTTCTCTTTTCCGTGTTCAAGGTAATGTATTTCTCCAACCATTTACTCTGTTCAAACATAATAGCACGGTGCACTTTGGTAACTTTCAACCCCAGTGAGACATACTGTTGCAAATTCCTATAATGAAGCACATATTTCTTCTTGTTGTATAGGTTAGGTATGAGTTTTTCACCAGGTTTGCCTTTCATATTCAGATCTTTCCGAAACTTCTGACTGTACTCGGACAATTCTTCTACTTTGACACATTTCCGTTCTGGAGCCACTGGGTAGTGATTATGACGATCATGGATTGAATGTGGGTATTCTAAATCCACTTCTAAAATGTACCCAATGTCATCATCTTCAGCCACATCCATGAAGTCGAGGAATTCAGGCTCGCTCACCCACATAAATCCACGTCGCGGCATGCTTTGCGACATGGCCCAGCCATACAGGTTGTTTGCGACCAGGTA
This sequence comes from Protula sp. h YS-2021, assembly GCA_949752745.1. Classification (NCBI taxonomy): domain Eukaryota; kingdom Metazoa; phylum Annelida; class Polychaeta; order Sabellida; family Serpulidae; genus Protula; species Protula sp. h YS-2021. Next base: position 62,037,396 of record OX457027.1, on the reverse strand, counting down.
CATCAGGTAGTTGTTTGGCATCTCAGGATTGTAATTTGACGCGTAGGGATTATTTGCTTTCTCGTACTTGTGCGTGATCACAGATATTCCTCCACGTAGGCCTTGTTCAACCATTTGGTACATATCAATGTCAGTGATTAATTCCAACTTCACCTTCGTCGCTTTTAGCATAGCATCCCACGGCAGTCCTGGCGCTGTATAATAATGGGCAGGATCCAATTCATATGTGTTAAGGCATACTTGACGAAAATTTTCAAACACGTCAGCTAGCAGGAGCACATCTAATTTCAGGTACAGGTCATGGTATTCGCCAAATGTAGTATAGTTGAATGTATCCCACACCTTCTGCGCATGCGCATAATCCTCGTCGCTGATGTCTTCTTCACTGAGCAGACTGTAAAAGTTGTCCTTGGACGGCAGTTGTGTTTCAGCAAACTTGGATGGTTCGTCTACATAATCATAGGGGTATACTCCCTTTCTCAGCAGTAAATCTTGTTGGTCGCTATCGTGAATGTGAGACGTCATGTTGTAGAAATTGTCTTTCCCTTCTGCCGCAAGGTTGGATACTAACTTCTGTAGAGAGGTACTCATAAATTGAAAGCTGTCTTTAAATTTCAGATTGCTCATGGTGAATGCAATGTATTTCTCAATGGTGTTGGGAATGACCGTAATCGTTTCATTTTTGAATTTCCCAATTTCCTCCATGATCAGGTGACTGTCATAGCCTCGCAAATTGTGGAAAAATACAGGAATGATAAAAGAATCTTTATCCCCCTGCTTATCCTTTCTAAGTCGAAATTGTAAATTGCATTCATTATGCGCTGCTCCGCGATATTTACCATTGATATGATCATGATCTCTCACACGATCTGCTCCTAGAGGCTCATGACAAATGTAGCAATCGATGGCGCTCTTAAAATTCTCTTGATCCTCATGGGTCATCACCATATCTACCGGCATCTCTAAACCGCGCACAATACGGTCACGCTCGTTGACCATATGGTCTAAAAAAACTTTTACAGCATTTTCTCCTCGATACACGACTGGTACGCGTGTTTCATATTGACTGACAACCACATAGGCAAAGCCGTTTGGACGATGATGTTGATACTTGTCTCCTTCATGCTTTTGCGTGAAACATTCAAAGTCGGCATAAATTACAAACGGTGCTCGCTGTTGCTTAGCCACATTCTTAAACTTGATAATAGGTTCCTTGGGAAATGATAAACGTTGCGCTCCATGCTTGCCACACACTTCACGATGCTCATCTAAAAGCTCTTGTCGTATAAACCCGTGAAGACAGTTGAAACACTAAAAAGCTGTACCATGATGCTTTGATCGATAAGACATAAGTCTGCTGAAATTCTTGATCAAGCAGTAATGTCGTTTATTACCATTGCTAATCATAAGTAAATTAATTTCTCTTGCACTGACGTTTCGACTAAGTTGTATTGGAACAACTACATCATGTTCATATCCAAACACGTTGATAGACACATCATTCTCCTTTTCAAATTTTGGAATGTCCGTAATAGGTGTCGGAAATGTCATGCCCTCTACCTTTAATTCATTCTCAAACTCTCTGTATTGATTTACACACTGTGCATTTTTGGTTGTTGAAGGGTGAAGATGAGCCAATACAGACCATAAGAAGCACTTGTTGTCATCATTCTGAATGTTTTATACGCCCTTCGTATTCTTCACTTTCTTCGGCAGCGGGATGAAACTGTTCGCTTCCAGGGGTGCTAATGTAGCTGTATGTACTTCAATGTACAGTATATTATCCAGAAACCAGCCAGAGCCTTGTCGCTCATGTTCATCAAACTTGGTAAACAATTCTTTATAGGCTGTTGGTAAGTCCTGATCAATATCCGCTGGATTGTACGCTGCATACGTTGGACTGCTGATAAATGCATCATCCAATTGTTCTACCATAACACCTTCTGCATTCGCCGTCATTTTCTTGAAGCGAGCATGCACTACAATGTACCATTTCATTCCATGTTCTAAAGTCTCCAGCAAATGTGTTTTGATCCGGTTCTCTTGCTGTCGCATTTCAAGCAGTAAATCCGTTCCATTGTCGGGCTCAAACCGTTTCTCCTGTGCGTTTTCACCAAGGCTAATCCTTCTGCCTTTCCCTACTTGCCCCGTCTTTCGCCTCTTTACAGTTTGTTCTTCCTGAGGTGGAGTGCATGTATGCACATCAAACACATCCATTGAGGGAAGTATTACATTACATCCATGACAGAGAACTGAACTCGGTATGAAAATGCCATCTTGCTCCATCTTTCGTCTCTTTGCTTCATTCTGTCGATCAAGCTCTTCAATAGCACGTTTCACGACAGTTCTCATCTCATCTTGAGCGCATGTATGCGACTCCAACAATTCTACTGATGGAAATGTTGTATAACACTCATGGCATAAGACTGGTGAGTCTGAACTATCAGCCATTGTTGCTGTCACACCAATTGCTTGAACTGAAATGCTTGAAATGTGTTCTCATACATCCCCTTTTATACCACTCAGACTTCGTCAAATTGACTCAAATTGAGGTAGGGGGTAGGGGGTGGGGGTAGGGGGGTAGGGGGGGCTGTGGTAGAACGCCCATTTCCCTACTACTTGAAAGGCATATTTTGAACCATAATCTTAGAGAACGATTGACATCCTCGGTCATGTTCAATGTCAAAAACCGGAAGTGGACCACTACCTCGAAAATGGTTAAAGACAGAGCAATTTTGAGCCTATTTTCGACCCTTTAGACATAAAAGACAATAGGTAAGAGGTACGTCGGTGACCTTGATATCCTTGGACATGGTCAAAGTCAAAAACCGGAAGTTGACCATTATCTCAAAAACGGTTAAAGATAGAGCAATTTTGAGCTTATTTTCGACCCTTTGGACCTAAAAGACGATATGTAAGAGGTATCTCAGTGACCTTGACCTCTTCGGACATGGTCAAAGTAAAAAATCGGAAGTTAACCATTATCTCGAAAACGGTTAGAGATTTTGGGCCTAAAAGATGGTATGTAAGAGATACCTCGGTGACCATGGTCAAAGCCCAAAACCGGAAGTTGACCATTATCTTGAAAACGGTTCGAGATAGAATGATTTTGAGCTTATTTCCGACCCTATGGGCCTAAAAGACGACATGTATAGGGTCAAGAGTTTAGAATCGTATTTTTTGTGATCCCCAAGTGTAATTTTCGCTACTCGGTAGCGAAAACGGTCTAGTTTTTAACCTGTCGTAAAAGTTGTGCTTAATTTTGTACGAACTGTCGACACATTAATGAACTTATTGCTCTTCTCATTGACTGGTTTAGTCGTAATTCAAAATCCTTAAATTTTCTGCTTTTAAAAAGAATAACCTCTTTAAAATGGTAATCTTTTGGTTTTTTAAGGTTGGCTCCTTTTTATCCCCCGCCGCCCTAGCCGGGGTCGGGGGATGTAGAAACGCCTCTTGTCCGTCCGTCTGTCCGTCTTGCCATCCGTCCGCAATCCCCTTTGTCCAGGCTGTATCTTTGTCACTTTTCCTCAGAGATTAATAAAACCCTGCAGCAAGAAAGCATCTAACGTGTAGTTGTGCAACGTCAGGTTATTATTTTTATTCAAAACATGTAATTTTGGTGATTTTTTGAAAATTTTCTACTTTGTTGTTTACTATACCTTAAGCGAGGAAAATACAGTCGGACCCACTTAATATGAACAGGGTTAATATGAAGTTCGCGTAATATGAAGTGATTTGCTTGGTCCCAATGTAGAATGCCTTGGTTTCTATGGACAGAAGTTCGCATAACATGAACACGTCTAATATGAAGTTCACGTAATATGAAGTCCAGCATTAGGCCCCATGGGCCACATTTACTGCATAATCTGTTCGCGTAATATGAACTACATAAAAATCCAAGAACACAAACACAAAGAATCAAATACACAGTAGACTTTGAGTAAGTGTCAAAAGTGAATGCTGTTGTTTATAAAAGGCATTAATGGTGGGGCGATCACAAAAGGGTCGCAATTGCACTTTGGCAGTCTTTAAGCAGATAAAACAATCGTTTGATTCAAAGCTATTGCGTACCAATACCGTAATTAAACACTCAGGTATTGCATTGTAAAGTTCGTGTAATATGAAGTATTTTGCTCGGTCCCGACGACTTCATATTACGCGGGTCCGACTGTACATATAGTGTAGATGAGCGCGGAGGGGGGTGTGCAGTCTCCGATTGTCTTGTTTATCATTTATATGATGATGTTAAAGGTTGGTCCGGTAAGTGTAGAAGGAGGATGTGCGCTAATGCAGTGCAAAAAGATTCAGCTTAAAAAGGGACTTTTTGAAATTCGTTCCTCACTGCGGTAAGAATTTACTATGTTTTTTGTCTTTTTTTTTTTTTTTTTTTTTTTTTTGCAGATGGGATACGTTTGTACGTCGACACCTTTCCCTGCACCCCCAGTGTCAATTAATAAGTCGTTCAACCCACAGTTCACAAGTTCATATGAAAACATTAGTAGCAGCCAGTTGTTTGTACCGGGATCTACACTTTTGGCAATTGGTGGGATCAACCTCAATAGCGAGGATTTAAATACGCCAGGAAAATGTGTCTACCAGTTTTATCCGGAACTGAATTCTTGGGTCCTGATGTCAACATTGGCATCTCCAACACACCACCACGCAGCTGCAATTCTGGCTGGAAAACTTTGCGTATTAGGTGAGTTTTTATATACAGTGTACGTGTAAGCAATGGCAATAATCTAAATTCTTTGTATAAGTTTGTTTCACAAAATCACAGAATTAAAGGCGGATATCAAATTTTGGTGATACCGATTGCGTTTCTTTGTATCGTCTCTTGCAAATTTTAAATTATATGTTTCCATTTAATTTTATTATCCGAGATGCCTTTCCTATCTTGTTTTTATATCCTTGTCTTGGCTGTATTTTGAATATATCGATGTCGAAACGACGTCGTTTCAACGTCGAACGGACGCTAGTTAATGTAATTCTAGGAACCGAACTTGCGACATTGCAACTCCAGTTGCAGAGTATCGCTATGAAATGAAAGCCATTTTAAGAGCTGTCATACCACTTAGAAAGGGGGTCTAATATAAAAAAAATACGTCATTCCCATTCAAGGGTTTTCAACGTAATAATTTTCTATTTAACTGCTGAAACAGACAAAATGATAAAACTTAATTTGCTTTAATCTGTTAATACAAAACTGTTGATTTACATTCCAGGTGCTACTTAAAACAAGGAAAGAACTGTTCCGATTCTTGAAAGGAATATATGAAACATATAAAATCCTTGCGATTCGGATTGAATTTGATTAAAAGTGAAAGTGACCACATACATGTGTTTAGTGATTTTGTTTGCACTTGGGTTTCATAACCCTAGTTGAGTAGATCCCCACCCCCTCTCTCTCTCTCTCCCTCTCTCCCCGTTCTCTCTCTCTCTCTCTCTCTCTCTCTCTCTCTCTCTCTCGTTATGTTCATGAAATTATAAACAAAGCGCTATTATTCGACTGTTCGTGATTTATACATACCTATAAGTGATTTTATTTGCGTGTGTATGTAAACCCGAGACAATTACGTAGGCCAAAAGTAAGGTTTGTTATTGTTCATTAGGCTCCAGCTTAGGAGTGTAATTTCACCAATCAGTTGTCTAAGGAGGGCACCCGAAAATAAGTTTTATTTCGCCACACCGCTCTTTCTGTTTTCGGTGTTTTTCAATATTATTTTAACATGGTATTTGAATAAGGGAAACTTTGTTGTTTAACATTATCCTTTTCGATGAAGGGAAAATTCAGGATGTATTTATCCATTGGTTCAAAAGTACATAAATATTATAAATAGAAAACAGAAGTCAATGTCTCTTTTGGGCTAAGTTCAGGGAAAATAAGGAAACTATATGAAACTACTTATTCGATTTTTGACGTCATGGCTTCATCATATATCAAACATTATTTTGCTTATTGTTTATTTTCAAATTTAAAACACGGTTTTCACACAATATTCAACTCGTCACAAATGGTTAAATTTTTCATAAAAGTAACAGAACATGGAATTTCAAATTTACTTTCTTCGTATTCACAAAAGTTAACTGCATAGTTAACTGTGCTCCTAAGAGAGAAAATCTGTTGATCTAGCCACTTCACGCAAACAATGTTGAGTGAAATTATTTTGTTACACATGTCAAATTTATTAATTACCTTTCTGACTTTGTGGTTGTTAAAGGAGCAGTTAACGGAGTCAGTTAACTGTACATTTAACTTTTGTGAATAGAGTCGCAGGTGACGAGCCACATTTGGAGTTGGGGTCATAATTAGAGATTGACTGTTTCACATCAGTGCTGCTACACATTTATTTAGCACTTCGGTTTTCGCACACGCAGCGAGGCGGATCCCTGGTTGCCACCAGCTTGTAGTTTGCAGCGCGAAACCCTTAGTTTGAACTTAGGAACAATGATATGAGACCCATGTGCTCCGAGGTTCAGCTTGTACGCTTTGGCTTTAACTCGAAACGTAGGAGTGCAGAAGCATGGCGGAAATTTGCCCTCGGTCGCCTGTAGCCATGGCAGCTGCTGTCCTGAAACAGTGAGGTTCATTCGATGCTTCTTTGGATTCATCTCGAAATTCGGCAGGTAAAAGGCTGGTTCAGGTTTCTTGGCATTCTTCGCAAATTCGGCGTTCAGGGAGCGGCGCCTGGCCTGTCTTTCTACCTCGGCTTGTACATCACAGGCGACTTTTGCCCAGATAAGCTGTATTTTGAGAATAATATCTCTGGCAATGACTATGACTGAGCACAATGCAGCAAGCCATATCAACGCAACGTGTGCGTTAAAAAACAAAGAAATCATTGATAGGCGTACTTTTACCCTTTTTTTTTTTTTTTTTTTTTTTTTTTTTTTTTTACACAGCAAAATAAGCAGCTCCAGATATTGCCAAGAGCACAGTGTCTTGGAAACGCCCCCCCCCCCCTCCAACAGTGAGCTCATCTATTAGTGTCGCAAAGGCATTGTCATTATGACGTTAGATTGAAAATGACGAAATAAAAAAGAAAACAAAAGGCGAAAATGCCAGTCTTTCTGGATACTCGCTAGGTGTCGCACCATTGACATGGTTTGTTTTGAAATAAAATTTACGTTTAGGTTTTACTTTCTTTAGATTTGAGTTGTACCATAAAAGACAATGATTTCTGACGAGCGTTGACGCTGTATTAAAGTGTCTTATTTATTTGGTACGAACAATTCTAAGTCTCTGGGGGGAGGGGCTCACTCACGTAGAAAATGGTTCCCACGCTTTTAAAACCACCCCTAAACGCGGAGTGCTAAGTTGAAAAAATTCTCCCCCCCCCCCCCCCCCCGCTTAACCAAACGTGGAGTGCAGTTTCAAAAGAATCCTCCTTTATTTGGAAACGAGGACTACCGGATGTAAATTACTCCCCCTTTTTAAACGAAATTGGCACTCCAAGCGAACCGCGCCTGGCCTCAAAATTACTACCCTTTCTCTTTTTTTCTTTTTTAAAGGAGGGGGTGGGGGGGAGTAGGGACGCACGTATGGTAACATATAGCATACTAACCCCCCCCCCCCCCCCCCACTGCTGGGCTAAGTCTCTGGCTATGATGACGGAACATGCACGCATCAAAATTCTGTCATCCTCAATTAAGTCAAACCCCATATGTAAGGTATGATTATGAAGTTAAGTTATAGCTTCAAGATCAACATTATAATTATAAAATTAAATGTTCAACTGATTACACAGTTCAATTCCCTTTTTATTTTATCTAACGCAGGTGGCTGTGATGGTGACAAGACAAAAGAGAGTGAACTAGGAGCGGCCACAAATAAGTTAATGATATACGATTCGGAACTCGCTACATGGTTCCCATCGGCGTCCATGAACCACTGCCGTGCATACGCCGGCGCAGGGGCACACCACAACGCAATCTATGTGGTCGGCGGGGAGGATGAAATGAGAAGAAAAACCGACACTATTGAGAAGTTCGATGGTCATTACAACCGCTGGGTTTATGTTGCACGAATGCGTAATGGCGCCAAATTGGGTATGGCAGTTACAGTGTATCAGGATCACCTTTACATTGTGGGTGGCTACAACAAGGATGCTCCTAATGGACCGGTGCTTCCAGATGTCGAATGTTTCGACCTCAACATGCAAAAGTCAGTACTTTTCGCATATCAATAGGTCACGTATATTTAACCTTAATATAAAGTAATGATATTATTTAGCGTCAACGATTTTTCCGCAAAAACTTGTGGAGTTGAACTTGCATGTTTTACTGTTTTACTTGTCACCTTATAACGACGTATGTAACACTTGATAAGCTATAGATGGTGGGGGGGGGGGGGGCAGGGGGAGTCCGCCGGGGGGGGAGATCTCCGGGGGGGGGGAGACCGCCTAGACTCATGGATGGTGTATTTGATATCACACCGAGGAATTCTGGAATTCTAATAGATGACAAACCCGCAAATGGGCAAACTTCGAGGACAACATTTTCGATAGCCCCGTTCTAGTTGCCTGTCATTATGAAAGACCAACGAAATGACAACCGGGAAATGAGACGATCTTTGGCAAGCCCCACTGGTGGTCCTATTTCCCGGATTCTACTGTATCCACCCGTGTGCACCCATATCTAACTCAAGTTAAAATATATGTCTGAGGCAAATTTTAAAAGCTATTGTAATTTTAACAACATTACTGAATTCTTAAGTAACAATGGTGTCCGTGATACGTTTTATGTGTTTGGTTTTTAATTAAAGTGACTGTTAATTAAGGACCGTGATTACTCAGGTGGGTTGAAAGAAAACCGTTACAATCTGCACGCTGTCATGCTAACCTCGTTGCTGCCGGTGGGAAACTGTACTTGATTGGAGGACGGATGCGGTGCAAGGATTCCGGGACCATGTACAGTGTTGGTTCTGTTCTACAATACGATGAACTAGGGGACATTTGGCATCACGTGGCTGATATGCAGATGCCGCGTCATGACGCTGGCTGTGCCGCAATTGGTTCGTTTTTCTTCTTCTTCTTCTTCTTCTTCTTCTTCTTCTTCTTCTTCTATGGCATTTTTGTTCACTGTTCTGTATACCGCAAAATTAAAAATGCGTGAATTGCCTGTCTCCTCGAAGCAATTTTGAAAGTGCGCCGATATTTCAATCAAGCAGTGGGGTACAAAAGAGCACCAGGGACTAATGGTCTGGGGATCGAAACGGGCCTGGGGGAGGCGTCTATTTCCGATAACAGATAACTTTCAAAGGGTCACCAAAAAATTACACAATCCTAGCTTCCCACTGCTGAATACGGGGTTGCAGTTCGGAGAATGTTGCCCCCGCACCCTACTTTTTTATTCCTTTTGATGTAGTCAGTGACACCTTCTTGGGTGCTTTTCTTCGACCTGATCTTTGTTTCCTGATTTTCCGGGAGGTGTAAATTTACGGCACATTGCATTCTTTTATTCTCTCTCTTTTTCTCTGTCTGTCTGTCTGTCTGTCTGTCTGTCTGTCTCTCTCTCTCTCTCTCTCTCTCTCTCTCTCCCTCTCTCTCTCTCTCGTTATGTTCATGAAATTATAAACAAAGCGCTATTATTCGACTGTTCGTGATTTATACATACCTATAAGTGATTTTATTTGCGTGTGTATGTAAACCCGAGACAATTACGTAGGCCAAAAGTAAGGTTTGTTATTGTTCATTAGGCTCCAGCTTAGGAGTGTAATTTCACCAATCAGTTGTCTAAGGAGGGCACCCGAAAATAAGTTTTATTTCGCCACACCGCTCTTTCTGTTTTCGGTGTTTTTCAATATTATTTTAACATGGTATTTGAATAAGGGAAACTTTGTTGTTTAACATTATCCTTTTCGATGAAGGGAAGAAGATATTTGTCGTGGGAGGGATGACCTCTCCAGGTCTGGATTGCTTGGACAGCGTAGAATGTTTGGACGCCAGCACGAATACTTGGATGACCGGCATAGCCTCGCTGCCTTCTCCTGCAGCGGGACTTGCATGTATTCGGTTATAGATATATCATCAAACTTTTACAGGGTTCGAACAATCAGTGTTTATAATTGAAAGGGATCTTCTGAAAACGCACTAAATTTAATCTTTTTTCACAAGCGGTTATACTAATTATATACGCTTGTAAATATTTTTATGATTTCATGATTATAGGAATAGAGAAAAAGGAAATGCTCAACTTATAAATCTGTCAATTGGTTTTTAATACTTGGGTATGGCACATGAATCACTACCTGCTCGGTTTAAACAAACTGCTTTTTTAAAGTTAGATTATTAAGTCTAATGATCTTACACTAGACTATATCCTAAAAAGAATTATACTGGCGTACGTTTAACGAATTCTGCTAATGACTGGATTTTAATTTTAAAAAAAATCGCAATGTTTTTAAGTATGCACAATTCAACCAAACCAGAATGTGCCATTGCACAATGGACCTTATGCTTTGTTACCCGAATTGAAATTTGATCTAAAATAAACCTAGTGCCAAGCAAAATTTAAGAAGAAAGCGTCTTAACTTGCAGTAACTTTTTAAAGGTTTGTTTAGTTTTATGCCAAGACCAGATAAATATCAAACATTAAACAAAACAAAAATAAAACAAATGAATTTGATCTGGTTATATTTATTTATTGTAAACGCATTTTCATCCTTTCTCACTGTGTAGTAATAAGAGCACCTCACGCATTGTTGTTTATGCTTTGGATCACATGTATTTTTGTAACTTATTAAGGCAAATAAAATGGGCCACCCTGGGGTCGTCTTTTGTGTTGCACGCTGATAATGATATCACTTTTATGTTTTGGGAGTTGCAAATCAAATCTCACGCATTTTTTTTCGACTTAATGTTCTTTATTTTTGGCCCTAGAAAGGATGTCCTTCATGGCTTTCTCGATTTTACTTGTCTGAACTGGTGGCTGTATCCACTTCTTGTCTTGCGCTCTCTGACCGTTGTTCTCAGCCCATGGAAGTAGCCACTTCTTGCCTTGCTCTCTCTGACCGTTGTCCTGAGCTGGTGGCTTTAGCCACTTCTTCTCTTGCTCTCTCTGACCGTTGTTCTGAGCTGGTGGAGGTATCCACTTCTTGCCTTGCTCTCTCTGACCGTTGTTCTGAGCTGGTGGAGGTATCCACTTCTTGTCTTGCTCTCTCTGACCGTTTTCCTGTGCTGGTGGTTGTATCCACTTCTTGTCTTGTTTTCGCTGTCCATTCTTCTTACTTTTCTTCCCCGAAGTTTTATAATCATAATCAGAGTAGTAGTAATTGTTGTAGTTATATGGCGGGTTCTCTGTAGGCACCGGATCTCCGTCATTATCTAACAAAAAGCATGCAAAATAATTAAAATTTATTCGTTTGAGAGAACTTCTGACGTAAAAGGCGTTGGTTCGTTGATGAATATTTCTGAAATAAGTCATCGTTTAAAACATACTAGATTTGCAGTTGATATGTGAGATGAGACAGGATATTTGGTTTCTTAATGAGACAATGAAATAAACTGGAGACTCTTACAGCAAACCACGGAGACGTCCTCACTGTGAGAACAATCGTGCCTTTCCCAGCCGTCGTGAGTGCAGTCTTCCAAAGCGCTCTCCGTTCCGTCGCAGTCCACTTGGTCCATCCAGATTTTGCCAGATCCTTCGCCATTGGCTGCACAACACTCAGCTATGCCATTACTAAAACATTCAAGATGAGATTCGGTTTTTTCTTATGGAAGCCTTCGGTTGAGTCTTGACTTAGTTGTACGAATTAGATGATCTGATGGAAAATGATCTCGGGGAAAAATACGACAATCGGTCTTTCTCTCAATACCTATGGTATACTAAAATTATGTGGGCACAACAGGCACTCTCGGATTTCCATCTTTGCGAAATATGAACACTGATCGCACGAGAGCTTTGAACCTTTTGATCAAGAACCGACGCTATTAATCGGAAAGAAAGGCGTCGCCGGAAAACCAATAGTACCGGTAATGCCAGATATAGGGTCCTTGTACATTTCGTCCTTTCAATGTTTCCTTGCAAATGTAAAATGGAAAATCGATTCAATTTTCCATTTTCATTTCATTGATATATGCTTGCATTTCTTGGTTTTAATATTTACTTTAAAACTGAAATTAAAAAAAAAGCGAAACATAGCTATTTCAAATTTCCATATTCCGTTCAAAATGAAAAATCTGGTGGCGCTGCACTTGGCAGTATAAACGATATAAACAAACAAGCAAACAAACAAACGTGGTATGAAGTTCAGTAGGCTCTGACTCAAAACATGACCACATGAAATATACTTTATAACACGCATTCACACACACACACACACACACACACACACACACATATATATATATATATATATATATATATATATATATATATATATATATATATATATACATGTGTGTGTGTGTGTGTGTCTGTGTGTGTATGTGTGTGTAAAATAAAAAATAAAATGTACTTATATACTCAACCAATTTAAAAACGCAACAAAAATTATGGGGGTTATCGCTGTTTTCAGCAACTTACAGGGGCATGGTAATAATGTACTGTATGTCCAAATTTAGCCCACATGGACATGAGTACTTTGTGTAATTCACTTGCTGCAGTACTCCTCATAAACACAGGTCAAGGCCATATGGCACCAATACATAAAAAAGCTCGTGGTTTCTGTGTGCAATTTATGGACGTCTAATTCATGCGATTCTTGTATCAAACCTAGGGAAAACTCAGTTTGTTTAGATTTTTTGTGAAGTTTGCGCTGAACTTGTGCCTAGACGGCCAAATAGTCAGCGCAACCGCTCGAAAGCGGAAAATCTGCGTAAGATGTCGCTAGACAATTCGGTGTCAATAGGTCAACAATTTCGCGGTTAAGAACAGATTTGCATGACGTTGGGTCTACCGCGGACTGCCCCAGGCCAGGCAGACCACCGGTAACCACTCCGCGAAAGGACCGACAAATACGTTTATCACACTTGAGAGATCGGTTTCTGTCAGCAACTGTGACTACTAGGCGAACACCCGGGGCTCGAAATAATCGCATAAGTGCTCAAATTGTGAGAAATAGGTTCCATCGTTACGATCTACGTGCGCGCCGCCCGTATCGAGGAGTACTGTTAACACGCGCTAGACGGCTTCGTCGTGTGCAATGGGTAAATACTCAGATTCACTGGACTCAACGACAATGGAATAATGTGTTATTCATTGAAGAATCGCGATTTTGCCTCAATTATGCCGACGGAAGGATGCCCGCATGGCGATACGCCAGCGCATGCGTTTAAGAAAGAGACCATTGGGGGTTGAAAGTGTAACTCTTTGGTCTAGAATACTGTTTGCTTACCGTACTGAGATCCGCTTCATACCAGCTATTGTCAATGCTGACAGTTATATCGAGGTTATTCTGGAGCCATATGCAGCTCCATTCATTCTATAGTAGGGCTTATTCTTCAACAAGATAACGCGCGTCCGCACTCAGCCCACGCAACACAATAGTATGTACTTACGCGAAATGTACGGATTTTACCCTGGCCTGCATTTTTGCCCGATTTATCGCCCATTGAGCACGCATGGGACACGCTCGGTAAACCCGTACGCTTCCGCGACGCTGTCTCAGTTGCATCACGCACTAGTGGAAGAGTGGCACAACATTCAACAATACAAGATTCAAGAGTTGATCACATCCATGGGGCGCAGATTGACCGCAGTTCAAGAAGCACGTGAAGGACACATGTAATATTAAAACTGGACACAGGATAAATTCAAGCGTTATGTTGTGTTTTCAACGAACCGTAACGAGACAAAATTTCAGTTGAAAAAAATTGAGACAAATTAAATGTTGTGTTATTTTCTTTCCAAAAATGTATAATTCACTGAGTTAAAGTTTATCTGAGCATCTATTTTTAACTGACATATTTGTTGCTTTTTTAAATTGGTTGAGTATATACGAAACTAGTTACTTCCATCTTGGGAACTGGATTCGTGTTGGCAATAGAAGTCATCCTTGAATAAAGAGAAAATTCTAGCGACTGCTGCACTCATAAGAAAAGCACGTTTGCTGTGTTCACCCAAATCTCACTTGATATTTTGATTTTCCAGAAAGGCGCCCGGCGACCTAACATTATGCACCTGAGGCGTGACGTCATAATGATCAAGCCTCTCACGCCTTACAATCACTTTGATATCCAGCATATTTAATGTGTTTGTTTATGTCGCACAAAGCATATTTAGCGACTGAGGGGCACCCGATTTTCTATTTTTCATTTTTATTAAATATATTTGGAAATATATTTTTAATTTATGATTTTAAAAAGGGCGAAATATATTCGGAACCACAATGCCAATATTGAATTTCTTTGCAATATCAAAATCACTTTCTGTTTGGGACAACATCAAAAATACGATGTCGTAAATCATCGTCCTGTTTCGCTCCGATTCATGATGTACTGAATACCGATTTCGATAATTATAAGAGCACCTTGTAAGAGCACTGTAACAGCTCCAGTAAAACAAGATGAGTGATTTTTTCGAGCTCTACCTTGATCTGACTTCACATACTGAAGCTCATGGAGATTCAGTCTAAACCAAGGTTGAGAAATTGACATTTACTGTTTATAGAGGCGTTTTCGTTTTTTTCTACTTTGCGAGGCACCATCCACAACATTCCATTCCAGTTATAAAACCTCTCATAAAAACATAGGCATCGAAGATGCAGAGCCCTCAGCCAGTAGCAGTGACATCACTGTGAGCGAGTTACCTTTTTGAGATACACATAACAACCTCAGGTTACCCGTGTGTCTAACGGAAAGGGCAAATGTCAAGTTCTGTTACTTACTTGATGTCGAGGATAAAAAAATCTCAAATATTCAAAATCCTAACAAAAACTAGACCGAAATTCGCCCAGCGACTTAGATCCCACTTGGAATGATAAGTCATCTGAGAATTGTCTAAAAATTCTTTCTGCAATTTTAACCAAAAAGAAGAGAAAAAATTGGTAATGTGTTCTCGTGCTCCCTTTTCACATACAAGTAAACGTCCTTACCGCGGAAGAAGTAAAAAAAATAAATAAATAAATAAATAAATAAATAAATAAAAGGAGGAAAAAAATAGGTGAAGAATTCGAGGCAATCCATACTCGTTTGGTATTTTCAATACCAAGTGGGATTTATAAAAAAACAGCAACAGTATTTCTTCTTGTAAAGTTGTAGAAGCTTCGACAAAAAAGTTTTGAAGTATCGACCGTTGCACATCTACGTTATATATACTTTCTTCCTGTGAGGTTTGGTCAACATCCGATCAATAGTTTTTGAGATATTACCCGGATAAGAAAAAAGTTCAAAGTGCGACGGACAGACAGACGGACGGACATGTGACAAATTAAACCTCTCGTCTAACATCTGCACTGCCTATTCTTTCTTCTTGTCAGTTTGATAGGGATCCTATTCAAAAAGTTTAAAGTGCACACCTAAACTATATATACTTTCTTCATGTAAGGTTTGGTTAAGCCCCGTAAATAGTGTTTTATATATCGCCCGGACAATAAAAAAAGTTAAAAAACCACAGACGAATATTTGACAGATTTAACTCCCATTGCAAATCAACACTATATATACTTTCTTCCGGTAAGGTTTGGTGAAGATCCGATGAACAGTTTTTGAGATATAAGTTTTAAGTGCAACGGACGAACAGACGCGCGGACATCTGACAAACTGAAACCTCCCTTGCACATCAACACTATATATACTTTCTTCCTGTAAGGTTTGGTGAAGCTCAGATAAATAGTTTTTTGGATATCGCCCGGACAAGAAAAAAGTTTAAAGTGGGACGGACGGACAGAAGGGCGGACAAGTGACAGACTGAGCCCCCCATTACACACCTACACTATATATATTTTCTTCCTGTAAGGTTTGGTAAAGCTCCGAAAAATAGTTTTTTATATATCACCCGGACAAAAAAAATTTAAAAAAACGACGGACGGACAATTGACTGTTCAACCCCCATTGCAAATCAGCACTGTATATAGTTTCTTCCTGTCAGGTTTAGTGAAGCCCCGATAAATAGTTTTTGAGATATTGCCTGGACAAAAAAAGTTTAAAGTGCGACGGACAACCAGAGGGACGGACAAGTAGCAAATTGAACACTTCGTTGCACATTTACACTATATATACTTTCTTCCTGTGAGGTTTGGTAAAGCTCCGATAAATAGTTTCTTAGATATCGCCTGGACAAAAAAGTATACGGACGGACAGATAGACAGACGGACGGACAGACCGATAGCAATAGCCTTCAGCCATAATTATATATATATTTTTTAATATTTTGACCACAGTTTGACCTTAACCTTGGAGGTCAAGGTACAAAATGCAGATTTCACGAGAATTCCCTACCCTCTATTCCCTTGCCGTCTTCCTATGCCGAACCTTCTAGGGGGAGTTTTCAGGAAACCACTTCGAGGTAAAAATACTTTGACCTCAATTTGACCTTGGCTTTTAAGGAAAAGGTAAAAAAATTGAGGATTTCACGACGTCTCATCTTCCTCCTCCTCCTCCTCCTCTCCCCCCTCTCTCTCTCTCTCTCTCTCTCTCTCTCTCTCTCTCTCTCTCTCTCTCTCTCTCTCTCTCACTCTTTTTATCTCTCTCTGTGCCAAATTTCATCTTTCTAAGTTAAATGACATAGAACGAGTTTTTTTGAAGCCATCCGAGGTTGAGAATAAGACAAACGGCCGGAATATCTAGAAAAGCATACCTATTTGTAAATATTGTTTGCAAATGGAAAGTAAATAAATAAAAGAGATATAGCACTCACTCATAGCCTAACTGTCTGCAAACCACTCCGGCATCTACTGTTTCAAAGGCGTCGTCACACACTGTACCCCACTCCCCGTTATGCTGGATTTCAACACGTCCTTCACGGTCAGATTCTACATCTTGTTTCATCAGTCTGACCCCTGCAGAACGATCACAACGCTTTCCAGTTACTTATGAAAGCAGGAAATCGCATAACGGTCATTGGCATCAACTGGATCAACTAGGACGGGGGGATGGGGTGGGGTGGGGTGGGGGGGGGTCTTCAGTTAACCAGTTTTGACTGTACATAGAAATAGCACGCGTCTATGAATGTCAATATTGCAATTCTTTAAAATGGAACTGAATAAGAGTACGGCCGCAGAGCAGTTGTAAACTTTCAGGAATGATCTTATTTTATGGTTAGCCTTGTCCTTGGATTTTTGCTTATTCATTTTAATCATAGATATCAAATAAACTCATAGTTTTACATGTTGATACTAGGGATACAGTTTTCTTCAAACACTCAGATTACTATAAAATGATCCAAATTTATTATTATTATTATTATTATTATTATTATTATTATTATTATTATTATTATTATTATTATTATTATTATTATTATTATTATTATTATTATATTTGATTTTTATTTTAATTCAATAAATACTTAGAGTTATAGCTATATTAATTTAAATTTTCTTCGTCGTTATAACTTTAGATCCGGGTGGAGGGCACTTGACACCATATATGTTATCATGTGTGTCCCCAAAAAAACTAGACCGAAATTCGCACAGCGAATTAGACCCCACTTGGAATGATAACTACGGTTCTAGAGATAAGGCCGACTTCCGGTTTGGGGCTCGAAAGTGACCTAGAGGTCAAGGACACCGGGAGTTATACCTTACGTATCGTCGTATAGGGGGTGGAGGTCGAAAATAAGGTCAAAATTGCTCTATCTCTCACCGTTTTCGAGATAAAGGCCAACTTCCGGTTTGGGGCTCGAAAGTGACATGGAGGTCAAGGACACCGGAAGTTATACATTAGGTATCGTCGTATAGGGGGTGGAGGTCGAAAATGAGGTCAAAATTACTCTATCTCTTACCGTTTTCGAGATAAATCATTGTTTTTCTTAAATAACATTTTTCACGACTTCGGCAGAGAAAATAAACTTTTAGTGCATTTTTTTTCTTATTTGTTTCTTTATGTTTTCCCTACTGGAATCCTGTGAATTTCCTCTGGTGAGTATGTACACTTAAACTGTCTTATTTAAAACTTAGCACTCATTTAAGGGTAGTTTTTAAAAATCATGGACACGCATGGTAACCAGTTATTACCCTGAGTGCTCCCCCCCCTCCCAGGGCTCAAGACTGCGTAGAAATTTAGAACGCAGTATCTGTATTTTTCTCCCAGCTCTGGGCATCTAACTAATTTATGGAATGCCATTTTAACATTTATTAGGCAATTACTGATATCAAGAATTAATTTTTTATCTCAAATTTTTTTTAGCATGAAAAATTAAATTTTTGATCTTAAAAATTCATTTCACGAGTTGACGGCTTGGAGTGCGCATGCTCAGTAGAGGAAATTCCCAGGATTCCAGTGGGGGGAAAACATATAAAAAGCAAATAAGAGAAAAACACACTAAAAGTTGATTTTCTCTATAAGGTGCCAAAACTTCATTAGAATGTGGGAAATTTTATTCATGACGTTATTATAATGGGTTTCTGACACATAAAGAGCGCTATTTCTATTTCATAATGATTTTGATGCATTTGTCCATTGACTTCTATGTTTCTAAGCTTCTCTGCTTCTGGGTTTATTCCCCAGAAACTGGAGTCCCTTTTTTTGCGTAAATCTCGTAAAAATAGTTACTGATATCAAAAATGATTGAATGATCTCTAAAATCCATTTTTATACATAAAAAATTCGATTCTTGACAGCAAAAATGAAATCTTTGATAGAAAAACCTCAATTTTGAGCTCAATAATTTATTTATATTTTATTGATATCAAGAATTTATTTAGACAGCAATATTTCAGAGTGAGATTTTTTTTTTAATTTATAGTTTCAAATCTACAAATGATATTTTTATCTCCTTTTTTATAAGATTCTGTGTGCATACTGTGATAAAATTCGGGGTAATTTTAATCCTCAAAACGGCTCTTAGTGCCATTTTGTAACAGGGCATTTTGGGTCGAACTATTTTGTCCCCCTCCCTTGCACTTTTTCAGGCCATTTTGGTCCGGGCCATGTTGAGTCGGCCCATTTTGGAAAGGTTATAATTCCATTCACAAATGTTTGCTTCTGAATTTTTTATATAAAAAAATAGACGGATATTTTGATATCAAATTTAAAATTAATTTTTGAGATAAAAAATCATTTGCAGATTTCCAAATATAAATTAAAAAATTTCATTCTGAAATAATGATATCTGAAATTTTTGATACCAATAAAAGGAAAATAAATTGTTGAGCTCCATATTGAGGTTTTGCTGTCAAATATTTCATTTTTGCTATCAAGAATTGAATTTATGATCTTAAAAAAACAGTTTTAGATATCAATCAAAAGCATTTTTGATATCAAGAAATATTTCTTGATATCTCTAAATATTTATTGATATCAAGAATTATTTTTTGAGATCAAGAATGCATTTAGAGATATCAAAAAATATAATTACAAGTGGCAAAAATTAATTCTTGATATAAAAAAAATCAAGTTTTGAAATCAAAAACTAATTCTTGATATCACTAATTCCCTGATAATGTGAAAATGGCATTCCATAGAGAACTACATTGATTTATTATTATTTTTAATTATATTTTGATATCCAAAATTAGCATTAAATGTTATAATGGCATTCCATACTAATCAATTGATAGTATTTATACTATTTTTTAGCCCAATAGTTTGTGCAATGTTAGCTAAAACCGCAAAAAGTTTACGACAGTCTGATGAGGACTACAGGCGAGAATTCCTTACCAGCCTTTACTGGGTGGAAGCAGTCTGGATCGTTCACCCTTGGGGAAGGCCTCCAGCAGCAACCACGGATTAGGCAAGCGCCCTCAGTCATGCCGTAATAGCCACAGTCATCCTTGTCTTTATAATCAACAGCGCACTGCGGTGCCAACATACCTAAAACGAACCAGCAAAGTAATCCGATGTTGTTGTTTTTTTTTTTTTTTTGAGATTTTGACCGGCTTTGATATTGTTTGTTCTTTGTTCACACTGAGGCATTGGTTTCAGTAAGTTGTAATTAAGTCGCATTATGAAAAAAAACATTTCCCTTTAGTTCTTTGTATATTTTTTCCGCGATATTGATGATATTGGTGGCATAACGTCACAGTGCTTTTACTCTATCTTCCAAGAGACACAATTCTTTCCTTTCTCATGGTTCTATTCTACTTGACACGTGGACATTGTGCCATATTCCACTTAAGTAATCCATGATTTTTATCACATTACTGTAATTGATAATTTATTAAGTTATTTAATTTTTAATATTGCTGATTAATTTAACATTTGTCCCATTTAGCAACTTAAAGCTAATTGTAACTGTGAAAATTTCCCCTAGCTCAAAGTTTCAATTTGACTTTAAATAATTTGTTAAAGCGTTTCAAGCGTGTCGATGGCACAACGCTTGATGCCTAGACTTTTTTTGCCCAGGATGGGGCCTTGTGTGTGAGCAACAGTCATCTTGACAAATTCATCAACCCGCGACTTTAATTGCGACCTGCGTTGGCTTTGTCTATTACCACTCGATTGCCATTTTTTTTCGCACTTACAACAGACGTAAGCATATGTGAGATTCCCAGGTCCCACACACACACAGCCATAAAGCATTAGTGTTGGTTTTCCCTTTTCGATCTTAATGCATTTACCTTATGAGCTTTTCTACTAAAATAGGTAGATTTGTGTGTTTTTTTTTTTTTGAAATGTCGAGAATCAACTTAGTTGGTAATTCTCAGGCTCGGGAATTGCCCAGTGGGTAATTGTCCTGCTTCCATCTTTTTTTTAGCTAAATATCTCAAAAACTGCAAACTTCGATCCAAAATACTGCAAACTGGCAGTTTACTTTTTAGCAATGTTTTCATGTGTTTTCTGTCATTTTACTGTCTTCCCTTTTTACCTATGACAACATCACTTGCTACAATGACGTCATAGGGTGTTGACTTCTGTTTACACATTTTTCTGCTTGGTTGCGAAACACATTTAGTTTCCATGTAATTGCTTGCTTTCGGATTTTATAAACCATTAGTCTTGGCACAATTTTGATTAATCTGAGCCAGATTTTAATTTCAGTTTAGAGAGGCCTGCGCCAGATCGATTGAGACTGAGCAAGAATCTCAATAAAACAGGGCAAGTGACATGTCGGCTAATTTGATTAGTTGTAAAAAATGCGCACCAATTTATTATAATCTTTCAGAAGAAATGCTGGTACATAAACAATGATGAATGGGTTTGTTTTAATGTTTTAATAATATTTTAGTAAACAATAGTATGGAAAATCCTTTTTCTACGGTATTCTATTTTGCTTCTTTATTTATTACTGTTTTTTTTTATATTTACAATTCGATACAAAAATGCCTCTGCTGACGTGTAATTTTCCAACTTTTTAAAGTTTTCATGGTCAACCTAATGAACGTCTATTCAGTATGTCACGTCAGAACACGTGTCACGTCAGGCCCTCCTGAGAAAATAAGTATAAAGAACTTGTAGTACTAAGTACGGTACTCACGGTGTGCTAGAAAGCATCTCGGTACTCCAGGCTCAACTTCCCGAGAGTTGTCATAACAACAGCCTCTTGCTTTACATCCGCATTCGGCCAAGGTGTCGTGTCGTCTGCCGCAAGGCTGTCGTGCCGATGTGTCGAATGCACACTCGTCATGGAAGGGATCGTAACTTCTCTTCTCTCTCTTCAGAAAAAAAAGTGTGTATTCAGAGAAACTATTTTATCGGTGCATCTTTTGCTTTATCAGTAACTGGGAAGAGCACAAACTATTTAATTTATAATCTGAGACAGTTTAACTACATATTGCAAATGCAGCAGGTTAAATATGCATGGCAGCGTGAAAGCTAAATAACAGCGGAACGGCTAAGAAGAGTTACTCTCCATGCTGCTCTTTAAGTAGATCTGGGACAAAAAAAAAGCCATCGTCGGACGCGATAAAGCAAAATATGTAAGATGGTTCATATTTATATTTATAGGGAGCCGAGTGCAGCATCAGATGTTTAATTTAATGTCATTTAAGAAAGTTTACGTTCTTGTTTATATTTTCAAGCACACCTTCAGCCAGATGTCTACTACCTATCGTAACTGTAACAGTCACTTTCTAAATAAAAATAATCTGCCATTTATATAAAAGTACAACTGATAATACTTTATAAACTTCCCCGCAGTGCATACTTCAAATTGGCTGTGCTCGATGACCCCCCCCCCCCCCCCCTCCTCCCAACGCCAGACAAAACTCGTTCTCCCGCACGCCAAAACTGAATATTTCTATTTTTGCTCAGCATACGTAGACAATTATACCACCTTCACCTTCAGGTAGGCTTTCTAGTTATTCGCTCCACCCCGTTATTATAAAACAGCTAGCCTCTGATGAGATCTATCTGTTGTGTATAAACATAGAGCGGATGGATATTTTTTAAAAAAAGTAGTTCCGCTCTTTTATGAGTTTTATTTTCGCGATGTTCCCAGTGGATATGTAAAATGAAAAGGTATTATACATAACAGACCGAATCGCCGTAGAGGTTGGTTGAAATTATTTTTAAAAAGAGTTGATATTTTTATGAGTACTATTGTCGCGGAATCGCCATGGGTCTGCGGACTGAAAAGGTTTGTAACTTTTGCCATATTCGAATTTTTCTCATAGACTTCCATAATGAAAACCCGACGTTGATGAAATGTCAAACGGTTCTGCTAAGATGATAAAATATTATAGCGCCATAAGCATCAATGTGACGTCATATCGCCACAGTATTGTGACAAATAGGCGGTTCATTCTTTGCATACATAATTTTTAGTGATTTATTTTGGGCAGTTAAGTGGAAACCCGAAAACGGCAATATAAAAAAGAAACAAAAGTCAGTGAATAACGACCCATTTATAAACAAACTTTTAAATTTTTAAACTCTTTGGAAAACAAGTTGAAAAAAAACAAATGAAAACTAATAAGTAAAAGATAAAAGAGCCACAACTGGCAAAAATATATACGTAACTTTCAGTTATTTAGAATGTGAATACAACTTTATAGCACGTGTTATTACACTGAAGCGTTAGGAATAAGCATCACCGCTGAGAAGTTAAAAGAACGATTTTGCATACAAGGACCAGTCATAATTTTATTCACAGATGTGTGATTCTGATTTTTTTATATAAAAATAGACTGATACTTTGATATCAAAAATTATTTTTTGAGATCAAAAATTCATTTGCAGATTTCAAAATATAATTAAAGAAAGTCTCATTCTGAAATAATGATATCTGAAATAAATTCTTGAAATCAATAAAAGGAACATAAATTATTGAGCTCAAAATTGAGATTTTGCTATTAAATATTTCATTTTTGCCACCAAGAATTGAATTTCTGATCTCTAAAAATCAATTTTAGAGATCATTAAATCATTTTTAATATAAACTAGATGCTGTCAGAGAGCAGCAATATCCCCCGTGAAACCCTAAATGCATTTCATTATATACCGTATGAAAATGCTATACGCATGAAATCGTGTAGCATTTCCAATCACCCGTATCCTGACATATGACAACTGAAATTATAATTAGCTTTAGGATAAAAATCATTTAAAAATATTACTCACCTAATGCGCTTTAAGAACAAATTAACGTCCGTTCATATAGTGGTGCCCACGAAGTCCACTCCGTTTGCATATATGTCGATTTATGACGATTTTTAAAAGCCTGTCATTTTGTCAATTTTGCTTCGATCAAACTGAAACCTTGACGTTGCACATCTTTATACCCTATATTTTGCCTATATGAAATATGAAAGCTGAATTATGCTTCGTTGATATAGAAGTGGTGTCCACAAAGTCCTATACATGTGCACATATGTCTATTTTCGACGATTTTCAAAAGCCTGTCAATTTGTCAATTTTGCTTCGATCAAACTGAAACCTTAACGTTGCACATCTTTATACCCTATATTTTGCCTATATGAAATATGAAAGCTGAATTATGCTTCGTTGATATAGAAGTGGTGTCCACAAAGTCCTTAGCTTGAAGAGGGGACGGACGGACGGACGGACAGACGGACAGACGGACGGACGGACAATCTCAAACCTATATCCCTCCGTTTCACGGGGGATAATAAATATTTCTTGATATCTTTTTGAAGAATGCATAAAAATATAATGACAGATAGCAAAATTTAATTCTTGATATAAAAAAAAATTCTGAGATCAAAAATTAATTCTTGATATTAACAAATCAATTTTTGAGATCAAAAATTAATTCTTGATAGCAATAATTCCCTAATAGATGTGAAAATGGCATCCCATATTTTTACATATAAAATGCAAAAGAATTTCTAAAAATTAAGGTGACCAACCAGACATGCTGCAATATGAATTTGCCAAATTTGTTCTCCCTAGCCCTAACCGTCTAAGATTAGCTCACGGGAGAAAAAAGGAATCATACAGAAACATCCTTACTGCGAATTCAATAAAGTGTGGAGATTGAAAATCCCCAAGTGTAAAAAAAAAAAACACCGGCCTAGGTGGCTTCCCATAATGTAAACATTCATTTTTAGACGCTAAAAGATTCAGCCCTGTATTTAGCAGCTTATTCAGCTTTTCATCACATTAGAAGCAAGAGAAAAGCCATTAGAAGACTAGCGCTCACAAAAAGGAGAAAAGTTATTCTAAACTGAGACCTGGTTGCTGAAAAAAATACATGCGGCAACTAGCACTTTGGATCCCTGACACTTTAAGCTATGAATATTTAATCACTTATTCCCTGCATAGATTCACCGTTGCTAATCAGAATAATATTTCTCAGGATTGTATTTCAAAGCGATCTTAACGCGGTCCGTTTTCACACGATCATATTTTCTATGGATTCGATTAAGCATGTTTTATTCATGCTTTTATTTTACTTTTTAAAATAAAAATAGTCTATTTAATACGAAATATACTGATGTAATTTTTGAAAATTATTATTATCAAACAATTTAAACCTCTACAAAATTTGTATTAAAACACGTACCTTGAAAAGAGAATGGACACTTCCCAACAGGAAAAGCAACGCTGCTATTCGGGCAAGCATCGTGCTTCTCGGCGATGTTCTTCCAACAGACGGACGTGAACTACTAGCTTTTATCTTTTCAATTCCCAACCCACATATTTGCACAATTATAGTTTGAACGCAGTCGGCATTATTAAAGTTATATCAGGGCGACATGTTGGTATCTGAGGCCGTTCTCCCAAAATAACGTTTATGAACCATTTCAAAATATTGCAGGTTTTAGGAATAGCCTATTTTATTATAAATTCGGACTTAGTTTGAATTTAGATACCCTAATTGGCTATAATCACTTCAGTTAAATTAATTCTCCTGCATTACCATATGGTAACTTGTGATTTTTTCTTGTATACATCATCACATGTTCGCCATGTGATAAGCAGGTTCAGCAAAGCACATGCTAGTTATGTGGTAATGTTGTATATTAAGCATGAGTGAACTACTTGTATAAAACATTCTAACACTGTTTTTCAAATGTGTATCTTAACCACATTCTCGTTATAGGCTGGTATCATATCACAAACATTTTTAGAATATTTGATTATCAGATGTTTTAGATATGATCTGGCCATATGGCCAACATATCGAATCAGTGCGTGAAAACAATGTGATATCGCCAGTCTTCGTTGTTGCAGACACATTGGAAATAAGTACTAATCTCATGCCTTATATCATGCCATTCACACTATATGCGATCACATGCTTACCACGAGACGACAGCATATTATCCAGTTGAAACATTATGCATATTTTTGCCAACTATTCACAACATTACTTAATAACTGACAACCTCATGGTTAGTCTCTTTCTGGTATGTGATAGCAATGCATTGTTGGATATCACTCACAAAATCATTTTAGGTTTGGTTATAGGACTAAATATACAGTGTGAGGATTACTTCGAAGAAAATAGCATGGTTCCCATAAGGTTGCTATGTCTGAGACTTTGACGGGTCTTTTCCTTTGTGACACCGTGATGAAAAAAATGTACCCAACGCCATAACCATCTATGGATAAACAGATGTTTATATACACCAGAACCCCGGGATCGGACCACCCCGCAAATAGGACCACTTTTGGTCAGCCCCGTAGGTGGTCCGATTTCCGGGGTTCCAGTGTATATGATATCTGTTTGTCTACAAATGGTAATCACGAGATTACCACATGCCAGCATGGAGTGAGATATGCTAACGTTATTATCACCATATCTTGTAGCTATTGGTCACATTTCTCCAACTTAGCCTATATTAATATATTAATTAATATATTAATCTAAATTAAACGCTTACCGCACACATTTGCGATGACTGTATGTTGAATCATTACGGTGTAGTAACTCAACTAGTTATCAATGGATTTCGTTATGGTAGTGTATATTCGGGGGAAAATTACTGATGGGTACACTTATTCTTAGTAACATCTTTAAAATAGGAATGTTTTTGGAATATTACTTTCATATTTTAGGCAATTATTGATATCAAGAATTTATTTTTTATCTAAAGATTTTATTTTTTACTATTGAAAATTAAGTTTTGCTCTCTGTAATTATCTTTTTGATATCTCTAAATGTATTCTTGATCTCAAAAAATAATTCTTGATATCAGTAAATATATAAAAAATATTTACTGACATCAAAATGATTTAATGATCTCTAAAATTGAATTTTAGAGATCAAAAATTCAATTCTTGATGGCAAAAATGAAATATCTGACAGCAAAATCTAAATTATGAGCTCAGTAACTTATTTTCATTTTATTGATATCAAGATTTTTTTTCAGATATCATTATTTCAGAATGAGACTTTTTTTAATTTGAATTTTGAAATCTGCAAATGATTTTTGGATCTCAAAAATTAATTTTTCACATCAAAATACCAGTCTCCTTTTCATATTTAAAATTCAGAAGCACACATCTGTGAATGAAATTATGACTTTTCCCTGTATACAAGATCTTTCTTTTAATTTTTTACTGCCTCCCCCAAAAAAAAGCAATTCTTGGGCTCAAATGTTGTATTGTTATTATTGATATCAATAATTCAGTTTTTCCTCTCCAAAATTTAATTAACGATTTTTTATATAACTGTGTGCCTATAACAGTTTTATATAACTGTGTGCCTATAACAGTTTTATATAACTGTGTGCCTGTAACAGTTTTATATAACTGTGTGCCTATAACAGTTTTATATAACTGTGTGCCTTCCTTAAGATTTTTCAGTTTGTAAAATTGATTTTTGATCTAAAATTCAATTACTTATAGCAAAATGTAAATTAGTGAGATCTACATTAATTTATTGATATCTTTACTTACATTTACACACTTACATGAAAAAATTGTAACTAAAAAAAATAAATACATAGTTGAAGACGTTGATATGAGGATATGATTTGTCAATTAAGCTTCATCCGTACTCGAGGTTTATCATTGTGCGGTTTTAATTTGTAAAATTAAAGCTATAAATTTTAACAAGCCACTGAAAATATATGTAACTTTTCGACACAGGCCCTTAATATAGCAGCAAACATTTACTTCAGTAACATCCTTATGTGGGCAGCCTGCTGCTAGAATTTACTATTGCAAATTATTTGTTGTTATATACAATTACTGGCAATTTCGAAGAAAATTAAATGATTATATTTAGGATAAATACGCTGGTTACTTGAGGATCTGCTGGCATGTGTCAACCAACTGCATGATTTTCATGAACCGCTATAGACACAATCAATGGAATGGGAGGGGAGGGGAGGGGAAATCCGAGAGTAGAAGGGATACCGGACCCACAATTTTTTCAGGGCGCATCTTTTTCAAATTCGCTAACAAAATCATCATTCAAAACAGGAAAATGTATAGAAAATTGATGAAAAAATACCTTGTAGAAAGAAACAAAGAGACAGAGAATAGTGGGAGATGGAAGGATAAATAAATAGGCCTTTTACTGTGGCATATTTTTAGATGGGATTGTATTTTGCAGGATGCTATATTTCGCTTTCCTTCCTAAAATACGCATCAGTGTCCCCCGGGATCAGGGAGCGCATGATGTATGATAGATTGCTGGCTGACAAATTATGGCAACATCCTCTTTTTTATATGACGTATAAAGGTCTTCTAGTCTAAATATACAATATGGGTTTTCATATATATATTATAACAGTAAAACTACACTGCCACAGGGTATCTTAATGCACTGTTTAATGCACTGTTCTAATCATCAGTGCACTGGGGGAACTTTCCCTTTCCAATATATTTCTAGTCTTGTTGGAGCAACACTGTTTATCTCCACTTACTTGCCACCGAGTCATAATCATGAAGAGCGAAAATATAAATATTTTTTCAAGGTAGTCACCATGCATATTATTCACAAAATAGTTTTCAGCCACATGAAAACCATAGAAACGCTGCTGACTATTGCTCTTGGATGCAGTTTAAGTGCCATTTTACTTGTTCTCTGTTGAGTTTAAAGACACACTGACAATTTTTATTTTTACCTTTTCATAACCGTCCAAATCGGGTCAAGTTGACGAGTTCAGGTCGTCAGGTTGGAATGACGATGAAATTCCCAAACCGACGATATTTAGATCGCCAAAATCTCGTCTTTGCCTCCCCCCCCCCCTCCAAATTTTGTTCACACAATTTTTTACAGTTTCAGAATGTAGCATGGAAATCTACAAAAAAGAAGGAAAATATTTCGGAGACCTTCTGAAATTTGAGGACTCATCTGCCCTTTTCGGCTTGTTAATGAAATAAAAATGAACAAACACAGAAATCTGCCAAATATAGTTTACCTAAAATCAATCTAAATCAATTTGAGGTTGCGACGTCGACCAGACAAAACTACAACATTAAATCTGGTTGTAATTTGGTCGCAACAACAAATCAATGTCTAATCAATGTCTTTGATGAAACGCTCAAGCAACATTGTTTAGAAGTTGCCCAAATCCCCCACTTTCTCCGACGTTTAATCAACGCCTTTGGTACAAAGTTCAGTAGATGTCGGTAAATCGATATTGTATAGACGCCGGAGTCACAAGTAAAGAACAAAGAATTTTGAATATATTTCAACCTCTTTGGGAGGTAAGACCATATTATATAAATGAAGGATAAAGTGTGATAGCTTATAAACAAATACTCTTAACCTGCAACCTTAACATATATTGTGAACACAACTTAACAGCATTTCTACAAATAAAATCACTATGTATTCCTGCTGAGTACTTTGGAAACGTAAAGTTATATACAGTAAAACCTAGTTAATCGGATAAACGTTAGGCCTGACACAATTTGTCAGGCTAGCAAAGTTTCCAGATTTCTTAAGGTATACAATAATGGCTTCATTTGTATACTGAATAATTAAATTGTGATAATTTAGGCAATCTGCTCCCCTCCTCCCCGCCCCATAATTCCTCCTTGGTGTTTTATTCCTAAATTTTGCACAAGTGGTAAAGATTCCTGACTTTAAGTGTAATTGGACTGAATGAACAATTACAATGAGCGAAACTCATTAACTGAAACTAAGAACAGATAATTATCGCTGTATCTGAACATACTGAAAGTTCAACAGACCCCATATAAAAAAAACAGAAGGAATCTTTAGTCCTCGCTTAGTTAAAACAAACAATACACGGCATAAAAATCCGACGTTTAAAACTGATGAAATTAAGGCTAGACAGATGGCATCCGACAACTGGACTAAATTTTCAAAGCCCTATTTAATAAGCACAAAAATTACTGAGCCGTAAATGTGACAGGCAAGGCAGTCTTTGGCATTTAAAAACGAAGCGAATTTGCGTTTATGGAGAGCAATAAGGTCTCCGCACTTGCTTTGTGTAGTGTGGTGTTTACTGTAATCCGAAGGTGTAGCAAAGTCAAGGGATTACCACTCTTGTCACTCCGACAGGTGAGGCATCCCTTGGCTTTAATAGGTATTTAGGGGATTATCCTTTGCGCAGAGTAATAAGTTCTGTGAAGTGGCTACATGTGCTTTCCAGTACGTTATTCGGCTATTTTATCTGAAAATTTGAATGTTTCGGGATTAGACAGTTCACAAGCAGAAACTGTCACGTTTGTTTCGGCACACTGTTATTGACATTATCTGGGAGAAGCACAAACAGCACTGAAAGATTGCGCAAGTCCGAATCACACGGGTTATAAATACCTTCATTTTGGTCTGGAAAATTGTGGTCCAATGTCCGGAATAAGGTGTTCGATTCATCCAGGTTCTTATTCCATAGATATCAATGGAAAATGAATAGGGACGGAAATACTTTGTCCAAATTATGGAGTTGCTTTACATTATAAAGGTTTGTTTGGAGACAGGTTTTACTGCATTGTTTTCAATTTCTTGAGTATTCTCACCAGCCGTATTCACAATGCTTGTTATTGCATATACAGCAAGTACACCACTGGTTTCAGCTGAGGGCCAAGCACATGCACACCATAACTGCTCACTCAATGTGGAATATTGAATAGTCAATATGACAGCGCTTATGGTTTACTGTGAGTTATCATAGCGTGTACCTTATATACGTATTTCAATGACAAAATTTCAACCTAACCTTAGACATCTCACACAAGTTGGTCGGACAAGCTGATGGCAGAAAAAGGACACATTTGATAAATCGGAACAAATATGTACCGTGCATGTAAGGGATATAATAAGCGGATGTTCTTGCTGCAGTGCCTCAATTACTTTGTCAAAATGGTTTAATTCTAGGTTTAATTCTTGTCTTGTCTTCCTCCTAATATCGTCACTCCTTCTATCGTCACTCTCCCTATAACTGAATTCTCGGAAGACTAGCAGGAAGGGTTTGGAAGGGTTATACAGGCATTTTTATAACTCATATTGAGTTACAGATGTTAAAATGCAAAATATACAATCCCAATACTCTATCTTTAGCACAAACAGACATTATGGAAGGCAAATGAACTCATCGCTCCGAGGTCCGTTCACAGGTCTTCTACACGTATCCCAATCAAAACAAAGCACTCAACCCCACGATGCATCCCTATGATAAA
Organism: Protula sp. h YS-2021; assembly: GCA_949752745.1. Taxonomy (NCBI): domain Eukaryota; kingdom Metazoa; phylum Annelida; class Polychaeta; order Sabellida; family Serpulidae; genus Protula; species Protula sp. h YS-2021. Next base: position 62,006,341 of record OX457027.1, on the reverse strand, counting down.
GGGAATTTGAGAAATTTAAGGTGGAGTCTAATTCGTTTATAGAAAACTATAGTTTTTGATCATTTGTGAGAATTTAGCATTGGCTGTGATCAGAATGTTCAGATAAATTAACCTCATTCAATAGAAACTGCTTATTGCTCCCCTGATCTAAACTGCTCTCAAACTATTGCACAGCATGCGTTCTTCAGCAAACTTGTGAGTCTTACATTTTGTACCGGACTTTTCTGAATTGCTGTTTTAACACCCAGAGCACATTATGTAGTTGTACACTCTCATGAAATTAACAACGAGGTTAATATAATGTGCCACATGTTCATATTTCTAGGACTTGAACTTTATATGTGGCATTGATTAGAATGGGATCCATAGTATATTGAAGCTGGTGTCCCAACTGGACAACTTCCAAATGTCAAGATTTTCAACTACGTATTACAAAAATAAGTTTTCGTTAGCATTGCATTGTTTAGAATTTAAGAGTAATGCTATCTAAACGTTTAAATGTTAAAATTGGCTACGATAAACTTCTCTTCAATGTACTACGTATGATTAGCGTAAAACGTGATGATAAAATCCATTCAAATTTTCCATGCCATATGTACGACCTGATTTAGGGATTATGCCGATTTATCAGTCACTATCTTTGATCATTTGATGTAAATTTCGAAAACTTTAAACACTATGCAAATATACACAAGACCACATCTGATGACAGAGATGCACAAATATTATCCAGCGTAATTATATAAAAACATGTCACAAAATATGCAGGCAACACATTTTAGGACCAGAGAGACAATTACATCAAAACTCGAATGACTGCATTTTTTCATCTCTTGTTGTCATAAGACATATTTGGTGCCATAAATATTTTAGTGCAAACCGTACATTTTATAACTGTATTCTGTCTTATTTTGCAAGGTAGAAACAAATTCTAAGTAAGAACAAAACCATCCAAAAATAGCATTTTCTGCTTAAAACAGAAACAAGGAAGAACGCTTAACAAAGGAATTCTTTAAATCTGCAATGAAATCAATACAAAGACGTTGTTCCATTACATGGATTTTTCGCTGGGATGATCATAGATCTTTGTAAGTTCAAAGAAACGGCGAGAATGTTTTTATCTCTTCTTGTTCAATATCTATCAATGCCAATGTTTTCTCCGAAGACATGTCGTTTCATATTATAGACGACGGCTATTCCAACCCTGAGAAATGATTTTGCTGTACCTTTTCGTGTTTCAGTGTTACAATATAGACATCTGAAAAACTGAAAAACCCAAGATACTAACCAGCCATAATTTTAAGAAACTCTTTTAAGAATGAAACAGGCATTGAAGAAAGTGTGCACAGGCAAAGTATGCTTCAAATATTCAGTCACTCACAGATATGTGTCTGGTGATGGTTTTATCTACTTGAATAATTACGCGGCAAATATATTGTTCAATGTAAAAATAAATTGAAGGGAAAGCTTTACTTGCTCATTATTTTTATTCATATTTTTTTAGTTATTATCGACATAAGAACGACATTTTAAATCTCGACTGTTTAAGTAGTCAAATAGTTAAAGATTTAATACTTAATGCCTAACGAAGGCATAGTTCATTTTTAGCGTGTAGAATAACGGGAAAACTATCTGATTCAAGAAATATTATTTTTAAAAACGAGTGTTGCAAAGTTCCACTCACACTTTCAAAACTCCTCCTAATCTCTTATTCTTAATTAGATTGTCTTTTTCTGAATGAACGCTAAATGCAACAGCGGCATTGTAAATGTACTGAAGATTGACCGACATTTGGAGAGAACGGGGCTAGTTGCTTTGCATTTAATTTAGGTACGCGCGGAAGGCCTCTGGAAGAACCATGCAGCGTGACTTCACTGGCCTTTCCGATGGCCCCGAATCCAGTACAAAGCACACTAGCCCCGTGGAACAGATGGAGTCATACCTTCGTGTGAATATGACTTCAACGCTTTGTAAGCGGTTGTAAAATTTATAATTTACTTTCATTTCTTTGCATGTCACATATTAAAGCCAGGACATCAAATAGTAACTGCATTCAGGCAATATCTGATGTTTCAGCTACATTAAGAGGTTCTTTGTAGTATTTTTACAGACTTGAGATGAGGCATCCTGCATTGATTTTTCTAAAAAACAGCGTCATTTAGGCATCAGGAAACTTATAACTCCACGCAAGTCAGCTTTTTATTTCATTTATAAGAAATCCAATGTCAGGTATATCGTTTCTGCGTTGAATGACTTCGTCAGAACGATCGCTTCATAACAACTGTTTTTTTATATGCCCAGTTAGTGAAATGTAAGCAATGTAGCTAAATATTTACCTGAATAATTGGAAGTCAAACTGTGTTATAATATATTTATTGTGGAAATTCAATGAGGTGGAATATCATGAGATATTAGAGAAAATACAAAAAGACAAAATCTGAAATTTGAGAAAAAAATACTCAAAGATTGGAAGATCTCAAAGATTTATTTCTGATAGCTGTTGACACTAATGTGTGCCACATGCTGTGTTTCTGTTTGGGAGCGCAGTCTAGCTTACTTGATTCTTTTGATCAGGAATAAAATATTGAAGTGCTAAAATTTTGTTTCTTTTTTAAGCAAAAGTTGGTTGAATAAAGACGTATTTATGACACAATCCAGTATCTTCTCAGCTAACAAAATGTCGAGTTTTATCAAATGAAAGACTGCAGCAAAACTAGCTGTCACCATGTTTATGTACATAACAACGTCAGTAATGTCCCAGAGGTATCATTCAGTGACGTCATGGCATCACTTTGTCTGCAACATTAGATTTTGCTCTACAGAGCTACACTATTGCTGTGCAATAAACATTCACAAACCATACACCAAGCATTATTCACAAACCATACACCAAGCACCTGTGGCAAGCACCTGTGAATTACACTTTCACGCGGTGACATTGACTACGGTGTTACATCATATTAGCTATGTGATAAAAATATGTTGACTGATTTGCTGAAAGCTTTGTTTAAAACACTCTTAAATCATGCGGTAATCATAATGCTAACATATGCTTACCACTTAGTTGAAGTTTCAAAATATGATGTTTATATGAGAACATGCAGCTACCTGTATCGCTAACATATGACACCTCATACATAGCTATAGAGTGAAACATATGTTGACAAACCACACGATTGTCATATCCTAAATGATGCAGTTAAACATATGCTGAACATGTATTTACCATATTTTCTAACGTATGTTTGAACCAACAACAATAAATGGAATCATATAGGTTATCCTTATATGGAATTGGCAAATTTATTGTATTTTACCATATTTTAAAACCAAGCAACACATGGCAAACATATGTTAACCGAGTGGTTACAAAATTATTAAACGCGATTTGATTGCAGCGCAAATATATAATTTGAGCTGACTTGACATATTTTTACTGCATAGACGTGTCTGGCTGACGAAGATTTCTGGAAAATGTGTATTTTATTTTAAAAAACCTTTTCATGAAAACATTACATTATTAGCTTTGTAAAATGCAAACTCAAAATTAATAGTCTTGACTGTGTATGAAATATTGACCTGAAAATTGAATGAGTGGACCGACAGGCAAACTAATCATCCTACTGATACCCCTCCATATAAGCACGGGATATGTAAATACCACAATCTTATTTGAGCAACCTGATTTGATGTTATACTAATGTGACAAAGTATCATGGTAACTTCTAGGCGACACTTTCCATTAGATTAGAGAATGAAATTCATCACCCAAACGCTACACCCTTGCTTTAGTTCAGTTGCTCTTTCTAACGGTTCTAATCCTTATGCTTGCAGGACAAGTTAAATGCCATAATTGCGTTTAGCTGAGCTATTGCTAAGATCTCACCAGTGAAGCTACTCTGCTCTGGCTTGGCATTTCAACTGCCTTCATGAATAAGAAATACGCAATTGTTACGTGGATATATGGTTCTGTGCTCTGAGGGAGGGCATACAGATGATCATCAATTGATAATAACTTTGTAAATATGAATAGACAAAATATCACGTTTGCAGCAAAATTTTTATGATTTTGTATTCACACATTAAACTACAACCAAGTAGTCTAAGCAAAAAATATAGCTTTAAGATATATTGATTTATTTTATACGAAGCTGTTAATTGTTGTTAGTTATCTTAATGCAGCACAAAACACATTAAGTCATTATTCTAAACGGATAAAAGAGTTGGTTCTGATGACGGTAATATTTGTCTACGTTTCATTTCATTTAACATCCAAACTGATCTGATCGTTTTCTAGGGGTTCGCCCACAGTGATCTGTAAGAAGTGCTTCTGACTTATGGATATATCTCGCTGAACCCAGGAAAAAGATTGGACTATTCTGGTGAATTTTGCCGAATAGCTTCTTGACTCTTAACTTCGGAATTGAATGGTATGACAAATAATAAAGTTGAGCACATAATATCCTGAGTACCATTTAAACCCATGCCGCTCGTGTAACAACGAGCGTTCTCGCCCAGTCGCAGTGTGACTAGAGAATAGTCTGATATAATGGAAAACGTTTTACTCAACGAATCTCCGGCATATGTGGATTATGTTCACAGACACGTATATCATATGCAAAAATTTGATCTAGTGCTGCACCACGCAGACGGCATAGAGTATGACGGGTCGGGCTGCTTTCCATGTTTGCCCTGGTGTCGCAAACCCGTGTACAAACCCGGAGAGCATATTTCAGGACATGTTCTTATCAAGCCCATGCGCAAATTAACCATAATTGGTGAGTTTTTTCCTGGTCTTATGAAATTGCAGTATTATCCTCATATTTATTTTAAAAGGGCAACGTCTGTAATTCGCTCCAGTGTTAATTGTACTTTATTTGACGTTAAACATGTGGAGGTGTCGTGTTCGTTTTATATAAACAACTTTGTGCCTTGTAGTTATAATTTAATTAAAAGATCTCTGTACTTGTTTAGTCTCATGAATTGCCATCCAAAACAATATTCTACTATAAAGAAGCAATAGGTCGTTAGCAAATCGTTGGTCACATTATATCATGGCAAAAGTGAGCTGCAGGAACAGTCTTTCTAATGGTTGCACAGATTTCGAAAAGTTAAAACTAATGTCTATTCTGTACCCAGTCATAATCGGCTTCTTTCACTAATGGTTGAAATAGAGACACAGCTCGTGACTGTCTTGTAAACTGAATACATCAGAAAAAAATAGAGGGCAGGAAAAAGGAGCATCAGAAAATACCCTCTCAAACTGGCGGCTAGATATATTCTGCGTTTCTTTCTTTCTTCTTTGAGATGCAATAGTTAATCACATGTTTAGCTTTTAAATACTGTTTGACGTCATACCAAAAAGTATCCTCTAAGCCTGAACATATGTTTGGTCTTAAGATGTGCAGTCACTTTTTCGAATTCAGACCGGGATCTAATGTATGGGCAAGGCTCCTCAATGCAAGAAGAGTGAGTTCAAATTTTGGGTATCTCCTAAATTTTAATGTTTTTTCACGCAAAAACCAACTCAGCACCAAACTGAATTCCCATCTTCTTTATAAATGGTTTGGTTGATATAATTATACTTTTAACGCGATTTAACTGATAAACTGTGAAAAGTTACTCCCTAAATTCAAGCTCATTAATGAAATTGGTTTGATGCTAGTATGAGTGTTTGTGCCCCCACCCAAATTCTTTAATTTATTCGAGAATAGGACGATAAGCTTTTCTTTCAATTGATGGAAAAATGCACAGCAGTTCACTCTTTATTTGTTAACATTTAATTTAGTTACTTGCTTTATTTGCACCAAACTTGTGTCCCTTTTGATAATTGGTACTGGATGCTGAATCCGCCTTTTGCCAAATTTGAGTGTTTGGGCCAATTTTTCACAGATTTGTTTTATGCTTATGGTAAAGCTGATTCTACAGTGAAATCCATATGTGCCTGGATTTCTTAGAATATACATTGCCTATTGACAACAGAGTAAATCCGAATGGAAAATCCCTTTGTCAGTGTAGAGTACCAGGATGTACCTGCATGTTAACTGAAAGTAAAAACTTTAAGCATAACAGAAAACAATAAAAAATGGTCGTGACGAGCATATAACTGTATTGAAAGGCTCCGTATATGACATATTTTAATAATATCCCTTAGAAGATCAATGACCCGTTCCTAATTGTATCTTTGAAGGAGTGAAGATACTATTTGAAGGACTCTACAGAACTGACTGGAGAGACAAAGTTCGAGGCATAAGGTGGCTTGGAGTACGAAGTTTCTTTCAAGACTGTGTGAACCTTATACAGAACAGAGTCATACGTAAGTAAATAATCAAACCATTCAGAATTGAGAAATATGAGCAAGATGAATCGCAGAGTATACCATGTGCTAAACCTACGCTTGCCTCAAGCTTGTAGTTGACCATGTGGTTATTGCATATTTATCTGCAGGAATTACGTGTTTGTATTTGTCAAGAAATTTTACCAAACATATGTTGTCCACATGCAAATGTCATACATGAAACACATCGTTCTCATATGGTAAAGGTAGTTTCATTATATGGTCATTCTTAACATACATGTTATTGCCATATGACGATGAAAGATGAAATACATACTCTTTTTCCTGAAACCTCACAGAAACACCCCCAAAAATAATACGGTAAAATATAAAAACATTTTCAATCAACAATAGCAAAGATAAAACCTATTGTAACGTTGAGAGTGATCTCTGGGTTTTAGAGCATCAGTATGACAAATTCGTGAATTAGGATAAACCACAGAGCGACACACAAAGCTACTAACTTGGTTGAGCTTATGATAAAGTACACTTATAATAAAGTGTATCGATTTAAAAGTGTCAGCTTTTTCTTCTTTTCTTCAGTCTGCTGTGTTCAACAGAAACCTTGATTCCTACGGAATGAATAAATATAATATGACAAATAAAACAAATACAAAAAATGACATTTATGAGCAAAGTACATAGGCACATGGTAAAAATTTTTTCACAATAGATGAATTAACATATGTCACTGTTATAGTGTAACCGCATGTTCAATATATGGTTAACATATTATAACCACATCATTTAAATTAACAACACATATAGCTGAGATAACTGGCTTCACACAAGATAAACATGTCAGGCCGAGGCAAAAAGTATGCCCCTCAGAATGGCTATCAACAATTGTAAAATGGGAAGGGAAAACTATTGAAGGAAGAGTCTTTCCAAAATAGTCCTTCGGTTAATGTATCATGACCTTCACGTTGGGGGAGGATATGGCCTCAATTCCACTATTTGATATTGATTATGGGTCAATGACGTGATTGCCTGTAGTGAAGTTTGAACGCTGTCCCCCTTCAAACAATCAAAGTAGCTGTTGCTCGACATCACTTTTGGGTTGTTTTCCTTAGAGCACAAAGGGTTAGGCGTAGTAAATCACTTCCTATTTTAAATCCATATGTGGTTCCTGTATTTGGCAAGATGTCTTTTTTATTTTAGCTTGTCGGAAAATCAAAATTTGTGGGGAATTTTTTTGTGGAGCATCAAGAGTGACAGAGCATAAATATCATGAACACAGTGTTATGATTAATTTAGAAGCAAGACAAGCCCTAAAATTGAATGATGTCACCGAAAAACTAGTATCAGTAGTTATTCAAAGAGATCTATTTGAATTTTAGATACCTACAATAAACTGAATCTAGAAACTTAATTTCAGATATCTAATATAAATTGTAGATATCTAAAACTGTGTTTAGATATCAAAATGGAAGTTTTGTAATTCTGTAATCAAATTTAAGAAATTTTAAATTCAGTTTTAGATATCCAAAATAGAAAAGCATTTTCATACGTAAAATTATATAAGACGATTGAAAGAAAGAAATTCTGATCCATTTTATGAAAAACAATATGCCTCTACGAGATTTAGATTCGGTGGCTACATAGAGTGGGGCTGGGGGAGAGGTAGGAACAGCATTCCTCAAACTTATTGCAGAACCAGGAAAAATAAGTGGCAGCCCCACCTCCTCCCCCTCCCACTCACACACCCTCTCTTCCATTAACTTCTTTCCCGTGACAAAATAAGCCAATAAATGTCAAGCAAAAGTGTTCATCAATTACTTTGTAGCTTATTGCACAAACATCGCTCATCTGAATGTTTGGTCAACATTCCTGGTGTATTTTGGATATGCAGTAACAAAACATAAATGATATTTTAAATTTTTAGTTTACACAAAAGAAAAAATCTGAAAAAAATTAACGTGACCATAAGAATAAGTTTCCAGTTAAATTTAAATTGAAAAGAAAATAGAGAGAGAGAGAGAGAGAGAGAGAGAGAGAGAGAGAGAGAGAGAGAGAGAGAGAGAATGTGTGTTTGTGTGTGTGGGTGTAAATGTTTTTTAATGTTGCATGAAATTTAAACAAACCATCTATCATAATAACAAGGTAAATATTGGCATTTGATTATAGCAAATAAATGTATTGTTTATAAAAGTTTTGTTATAAAAAGCTCATATGTTGAGCCTATGTATTGTATAAAGACTCAAGATCAGACTTTATTGTTTTGTCATTTCAGAGTTGGATTGCAAATGGTACAAATTCGATTTTGAGTATGTATTGCCGAGACTCCTTCCTTCGTCCTCTAAAGAAACTGATTGCAAAATTGCATATCAGGCTTCTGGCCTCATAATTCAACCTTATGACAACACCCAGATACAAACGTTTAACACCCCATTCATTGTGGATGGACCCGTGGATATAAACTCGTTCCCATGCCATTTACAAAGACCGTTAACCAAATGCAGTGTTAAGCATCTTGATCCCAACTGCACTGAGAACAACAATCCAATTTTGAGTGCTAACAATAATCAAATTATCAACGAAAATCAATACAGCAATAATGGATCCAATATTAATGACATGACAACACCGCAAAACAGATCGTGCTCAGATGTTTCATTAAACACATACAACCTCTGCTGCCCATTAGAACATCACGTTGTCTCCACTTTATGGCTCAGTAGGCAATTGTTGGTCATTGGTGACCAAGTGCAAATTGAGCTAAATATCGACAACGTGACTTCAGAAGCAATCCAAGCACGTCTTAATTTGATTCAGGTTGGATTAATATTGTTATTGCATTTCCATGATATGAATAATAAATATAAGACGTACAGCTCACATAATTCTTTTGCTCTAATCAAGTACCACTGATTATTCCAAAAGTCTCCCTCCTCTTATTCCAACCCCCTTCCAAAAAAGAAAAAAAAAACTTATAAATATTAGCCCAACCTAATGCCAAACCCCTAGATCCGTCCACGATTACCAATAATTCTTTAGGGAATAGCAATAAACTGGCTGAGCTGTAAAACAACATTTAGTTTGAATAGTTAGCTTGACATACAGAAGTACAGAAATAAATTTTTATGTGATTAAGTAGAATTGGCAGAAGCCATGGTCTAACTGTTTTAGTCCGTGCTCAACCTTTTCAGTTACGAGTACCTGCTCTTCTTAGTTGTTACCCTCTTGACGTCCTTCGTGTATCGCATTGTCTATAATTTTGAAGAATAACTGAAATTATTTTATTTTACTTAAAGTCGCCAAACGTAGAGTTAAAAAGTGCTGTAACTTTCTTACAGACTCTAAAACTCAAAGCTAACTATGCTGTGATGACGAACTCAAGGGAGATCCTCCTGCCTCTAGATACCTATGTGCAGAAGACAGCGCGCAGTCGCGTACTGGAGATATGGACAGGATCTCTGAGAAAAAACAGGGAAGAATCGTTTTCTCTCACCTTCAAAGTGCCTTCCAATGCTATACCTAGCCAGCCTTGCCTTACTCTACCAGAGACATATCAACAACATGTTTCCGAATTGTTCAGCATTCCTGTAGCAACAGAAGCTCTTATTTTACGTTCCTACACAATTGAGGTAACTTAAAACACACTTGTTTTTCATACTTTCTGTTAGGTCGTCAAAGAAAATCCGAAATATAAAGAAAAAATATTTTCTAAATGTTTTTTTTTTTTGGTTATTAGGTTAATTAAATTTGGTGTATTATTGACTCTTGCAACACTACCCAATGCTGTATAATTTATTTCGGTAATGAAGCTGCCTTAACTTAACTGATAGCTATACTGCCGTCCTTGAGTCTTCGCCGTGTACGTGATGGAAATTCACTGTGTGCGATTTTTGTTTTTGTTAGTAAAATGCAATGTTAAAAATATTAAGATGATCATCTTTGCATCGAATATTACCTTTGTGCCAAATTTGGTGTGTCTGTGATCATCAACAGAAAGACCGTCACCCAAGTTACCGACTTACTTCCAAAAAGAAAATTTAATTGACAATGCCAATGCATCTTTCCAAGCCAAACACTTGAGAAATGTAAATTAAAATTTCTGCTCTTTTAAATAAAGTTAATTATAAAATAAATAAAACAGGAACTATAAATCCATTAAAAACTTATAATGATGTTATTCTGCTAACAACCGTCATATCAATATTTGATATTGAGGCATTATTTAAACTCATTTGAAACCTGTCAGTCCAGCGACATGAAGCTTGCAATAGTTGAAGACTATGTTTTGGTTCAAATCAAAAGTCATGTACCAGATCATGCATCGCTAAAATGGATGTCTTGCTAGAAAAAGCAACAGACATCTTCGAACAGCATATTGATATTTTATGCATGAGATATTAAACAAAAGAAAGGAACATTAGACAAGAATATAACCAAATAAAACCTCCTGTTGTTGCTGTAACCTTTTCCAAAATTTGCAGTTGAGGTGGGAACGATAGTTTAGAAATGTATCACACGGAATCAGTCTCTTGTTGCTCATCTAGCATTTCCAAATAAATAATAAAGAAGCTTGGAGGTCCGCGGCAACAGCAAGCGACCCTTTGCTGTACATTTTACAGCAGACTTTATCAACTTACGACTGTAGTTTTTCATTGCCAGAAATGAGCTTTCGTAGATCATAAAACAGAGCAACATAAAATTTTTGTTAGAAGTGAACCAAGCTATTCATGGAAATGGGTATTTATCAACCACACGGCGACACTTTTCAAATGCTCAGAGCATATTTCTTGAAGGTGATACTGTGCTTCGAGGGAGAGCTAAACTTCACTTGACGCTGATTTTAGATTGTAGATTATTGGTTCACGGTAACTAAACATATAAGTAATGAATTCGCTTCAAATATTGTGTGCCAAAATCTCTACTGGACGATTATTATTATTATTATTGTTATTATTATTATTATTATTGATGCACTGGTCTACTGTTGCTGAAGAATCGTTTCGTTTAATTTTTCAAATAGATTTATATTCTCATCTTGATAATTCTAGAAGGCCTTGGATACATAAAAGGGTGAATATCTAAGACATCGTTTATCCACCACAGACCACAGACAGTATCTCAAACTACCCCTCCATTACATAAGTAGAATAGCCTTTCCTTTAACGTGTTTTTCGAAAAACAAGGTTGCTCTTTCCTGCATTCTATAATGAGACATAGCAAAAATACCCAAGAAAATGTAGACTAATTATTTTAGTCTACACCTACTTGTTTCTATTTACGTGAATATTTTTCGATTTGCAGAAAAAAGTACCATATAAAGTAAAATATTAAATGGAATTAAACTAGACCGTTTTCGTTACTGTATAGCACAAATTACGATATAGAAGAAATAACAATTTACTGAAAGTAATGTTACACTGCCAGTTGCATCAAAACTCTACGTAAAACAGCTTTTGCCGTGTTATATTCCACTAAACATCCCACCGTCGATATAATGTTAATTTAACCCGACCCGACCAAATCGCAATGTAGTTGTTTAATCAACGTCTTTGACACAACGGTGAATAGAGGCTGGATAAGCAATGTTGCTTAGAAAAGTCACAATCACAGACTCCACTTTTTTCCGACGTGTAATCAACATCTTTGTACAACGTTGAATAAACTTTAAAAAATTGACTTCTTTTTTAGATTTCGAAAAATCGACTTCGCAAATAGGTACATGCCACAACCAAATAACAAGCGCAACATTTTACAGCTTATTAGAAATGTAATCTTTGGTAGGTCGCTTCGAAGACTAACCATAATGAGGACGTAAAATAAAGCAATTTCATAAGCGTACAGGTTTTTCCGCTTACTTTTGAAAAATATTCATGAAAAATGACTTTATACATATCCTGAGTTATCGGATGATCCGAGAGTAATTTGACGCTGTCCTGATTTCTAAATAACGTGATAGACGTATTCTGTAGGTAGACGTTATAGACTTCTATAATCGCCCACAAATGTTACCCTAATATAACAATCTTGTAATAAATGAACAGTGTACACTTCTCGTATACAAAGGTTTGTTTTAGGGAGTTGTTTTGGGGTTAAGTAGAAACCTGGAAAAAATGAAAAAAGAAAAGACGTACAGAATTTCGCATTTAAAAATAATTTTTAACTTCTTTGAAAGATATGGAAAAAAATAAATAAAGAATTAAGGGAGAGAGCTGGCAAACCATATATTTTTACTTTCTGTCATTTATAATGCGAATACAACTTAATAACAAGTGTAATTATATTCAAAAGTGACAAGTAAACATCACAGTTGTTCGCTTTTCAACCTGGTGACAAGCCTGCAGTATACGCAAGCTATATTTGCTCACCCACTATCTCAATATTATTGCGCTTATGCTTTATTTTGAGCTATCACAGCGTTTGTCTTATATATGGGCTTCAAAGGCAAAATAACAATGTCTCTTTTGGGCATAAAAAGCAAATGAATTTAAAAAATAGGTGGACGTGCTAAAGTATGCCTGTCATATTTGTTCTGACGAGAACACCACTGCAACAATGCAATTGACGAGGTTCTACCGTAGATGCAGAACAACAACACTTCTCAGTGGTTGACATAAAAAGGCTACTGGCACATAGAAGTCGATGAGGAATGCAGTTTCCTATTCACTTTCAATTCAGCTTTGGAAGATTGAAGTTGAATAGACTGCCCTTCGGAATCAATTTTTCACAAGATATATTTCAGCGGAAACTCGATGATGTATACAATGGCATCAAAAACGTTTCTGGTATTGCAGATGACATCAATATAGCAGGAAAAACGCCCATAATCATGATACAGCAATGATGAGGATGCTTGAAGCAAGCAGAGAAAACAACTTTAATCTGAATTCCAAGAAATTAAATTCATATAACAAGAATTGACTTCTACGGATACCCATTAACCCTCGGAATTCAGCTGGCAGAAGACAAACTTCAAGCCATCAAGAATCTAAAGACTCCAGAAAACCACAAGGAACTTCTTACAATACTTGGAAACTGTGATATATCTGAACAGATTTAGAACAGCAGCACGGATAAGAGAACTCAACAAGAAACGGATCTACTTCAAATGGGAAAAAGACATCACACCCCTCTGAACACTACCAAGGCGGACCTCTGAGAAGCCGAAGTTCTTTCTTACTACGATCTAGACTCCGAGACGAAAATAATTCTTCAATGTGACCCCAACGGGCTAGGTCCAGAAGCATAGTTACGACACGTCAACAAAAATGGGACAGAGAAAGTTGCAGCCATGTCTTCGAGATCCCCATTAGATACAGAGAAACGTTATTCAAATATCAAAAGAAAGTGTCTGGCAGTTAAGTTCCGTCTACAGAAGTTCAAATACTATGTCATGGGACGGCACACCATCAAAAAATGTGATCACGCACCATTGGAGCAAATTTTCAAGAAGAATATTGCCAAAATAACGCAACCACTTTAAATGATCATGCACTGATGTTTGTGCTTTAAAATTTCACAGTGATATAGAAGCCGGGCAAGAACATTCGCATGCGTTATCAAGAGTCTGTTACTAAAAGAACATTACCAAAAAGAAACATCATGAGACTAGCTGGTCTCAGGAAATCAGAGTTCCATAGAAAATCGAAGAAGGTCTATGTGATGGTACGTGCTGAAGAACAAAGTCTTCAAAGCAGCCTCTTCGAAAACAGTGCCCACAAGAACTCTGGGACTATTGGAACTTAGGATGTTACTCAGTAATAGATGATGGAGTTCTCCTGAAGGGGGCAGAATCGTCATTTTAAAATCGCTCAGAAGAGCAGTTTTAGAAGCACTCCATATAGGACATCAAGGTGAAATACAACGCCTACTTCTCGCTAGCGAGTCAGTATTCTGGCCTAAGTCACCGAGGATATTTACAGAAATGGCATTGGTATTCAAGGTATCAACTAGCAACAGCTAAAATGCCACTTATACTGCCAGATATGCCAACAATCCCTAGAAAGAAGTTGGAAACTGACATTTTCGTACACTAAAATCAGAAATACCTGATCATAATTGACTACAGTTCAAGATAATTCATTGTGATTCATCTTCTAGACACTAAAGCGCAAATTGTTCAGCAACGTGGTGACAGAGCTAGGAATGCCAACCACCATTATGGCATGATTTTGACCCACAGCTTAAGAATAATTGCGGAGACATGATTATTAACTTCATCTTTAGTTCACCATACCACCTTCAAGCAAATATCGTGGCTGAAAATATATTGGCATAGCGAAACAGCTCTGGAAGACAGCGAAAGAAAACATACAATAAAAAGCAAACGCACTATGAGTGTACAGAATAACACCTTTAGACGATGACCTTCCTTCAGCATATGACCTGCTGTTCAAAAGGAAACCAGATCTTTCCTCTCAGGCAGTGACAGAAACTAGACATCCTAATGAAGATCAACATTTGCAGCAGAACGAAAGACGACTAAACAATCAACGCAAATTGTACAATGCCATGGGAAGCCATGACAAAAGATCATTCCAGCAAGGAGAGCCAGTTGATAACTAGAACATTGAATTAACAGTGCGAGACCAAAACAAGATCATCCAGACGTCGAACTTAGAACCTATGTAGGACGCATAGACAGCAAGAAATATCAACGAATCAGAAATCTTAAGTCATGAAAAGGTGAAATCAAAGGTGCGCCAGTGCATTACCAAAGCATACCAGAGCCCCAAATGATAAATTTTGTACTCTAAGTTTGAATGTTAGTGCGTAAAGACTGTATCACGAAAAATTATAAAATTTACATCGAAGTGCTCCAACGACCGAACCACAAAGATATGAACCTTAAGAATGATTTTAAGTCATTAAATATGTTTAATTAATGGAGCGTTTGAATATAGACACAGTTTGGAGATGTACACAAACATGGTAATGCAAAAGGGGGATGTCATAGTTATTATGACTTGCGATGTTTTTACAAACCTTGATTGAGCACACCACTGAATGTAGTACTGACTATATGTGTTTGCATGTATATTTCACACACCTTTATCTATGTTAAGTCTATATCTATATGACATATACAATAAATCGTTGGTTTCGATAATTACTGCTTTTACTCTTTTGGATCGTTAAAATGGTCGTTGGTAAAACATACTTTTTAAAAATTCGATTGTGCCTATATTCAACATTCATAGTGAGCAAATTATCAAAAATAATTGTGCCTATATTATTAGTTAAAACATTCATACTGAGCATATTATCAAAAACAATTAACTGACTAATTAAAAAAAAATAACAACATAAATATGCAGCATTATTGTAGGGCTTTATAATTCCGGTTTAAAACTCTTCGATGCACTGTTGTCTTGGGCTTGTAGCTCATCCATGTAGTCATTTCTTTCATGCATCGATGACAAATTATGGTACACTCTCAATTCCCTCGTTCGTACTCCTCTGGCTTCTCTTTGTGGGAGGTTACGTCAATTCATTTGCTCTCAGCAAACATAAACATCATTTTAGAAATTGCTTTTATATCAGATAGGGCCCAGTTCCATTTTGCCCCTAAGGCTTCCCTTTCACAGTCTCACAGCAATAGCTGTCACGACAACTCTTCAAGAAAACATTACATTTTCAGCTGCTTTTCTCAGCAGTTAAGAAAATATCTTTCTTTGATTTATTTCTATTGATAAATAACCAAGGAGGAGTTATATTTTGCGAACATGGGCAGTGATTATTCAACGAAATTTAACTGTAACAACGAGGATGCTGTTGCCATGTCTTTTTACTCGAAACACGAGATTGCTCTTACAAGCAAATAGTAAACAGTAACAGACGGTAGGATAAAAACGGGGATTCTGCCCCACATGTGACGTCAGAATGACGTCAGAACCCCCTCCCCCTAGGACATACTATGTCAGACCGCCTTCCACCCTAGCACATGCTATGTCAGACCACCCACCCCCCCCCCACCCCGCGGGAAAATTTTGAAATTTTGCAATTGTAACATATTTAGCCGTATCAGACGATTCTGAACATTTTTGGTTTTTGATCCCTCCCCCCTTCCGTGGTAAATTATTTTGCCATATGGCTAGCATGACAACTTCAACAGCGCATAACTTTAAAACTGTTTGACCGATTTGAACCATTCTTTCACTAAAACCTTCAGCAAGACTTGTTTTATGGGACAATTTAGGCCCAAATAAAGGCATTGTTTAGAAATAACTTTACCACATGTTTGAATGGGCTTGCCATTCGAACACATGTTTGAACGGGCGCAGTCTTCCTACATAACCAACCAAAGAAAAAAATATATAACAAATAAACATACATAACAAAAAATTTCACTTATCTCAAATTTTCACTTCCCATCTTCCAACAACCAACCAACAACAACCAACCAAACAACCAACAACAACCAACCAACAACAACAACCAAACAACCAACCAACAGGAATCAACCAACAACCAACCAACAGCAACCAACCAACAACAACAACCAACCGACCAACCAACAGCAACCAACCAACAACAAACCAACCAACAACCGGCCAACCAACCGACCAACAACAACCAACCAACAAGCAATCAACCAACCAACCAACCAAGTATTGCTGAACGTTTTAGTGAAAGAATGGTTCAAATCGGTCAAGCAGTTTTAAAGTTATGCGCTGTTGAAGTTGTCATGCTAGCCATATGGCAAAATAATTTCCCACGGGGGTGGGGTCAAAAAAGAAAAATGTTCAGAATCGTCTCAAACGGATAAATATGCTGAAATCGCAAAATTTTCCCGCGGGGGGGGGGGGGTTGTCAGACATAGTATGCTCTAGGCGGGAGGGGAGTCTGACATAGTATGTCCTAGAGGGGGGGGAGGGGGTCTGACGTCATTATGACGTCACAGGTCCCCGCTTTTACCCTACTACAGACCCTAATACGAAAAAAAATAAACACAAACACCCGTGACTTTTGGGGAAAAAATCCCGTTATTTGGGCCTTAAATTGTCCCATAAAACAGTTTCACACTGATGTGGAATTAGTGTGGAATTCCTGGGATTTTCGTGCGAGAAATTGCATAAATAAGAATGCTGCAATTGCCCTGTCAAACAGCGAGATTGTATGAGAAAACATGACACATCAGCCCATTTTGTCTCCTTACACAGCTACTCTGTTTAATGGTAGGGCTTCGGAATTCAGATGCCACACAAAGTTTCCTAGCTAATGATGCTAATTGCTACAATGAATCAGGGTTGATTGTGATAATGGGAAACTTGTCAACATACAAAAGAACGAATGTTATCCGAATAACATACAGAAACACGACACCGTCCGATATTGCCTGTGGTCTACAACTCCTGCAACAACAAAATGTATCAGTCACAAAGCGAAAAAAAAGTCAAATATGCATTTAATATGCGGTTCTTCTTAAACATTATCTTATCTGTAATCAGTTGTGAGGTTTGTTTGACTTTTAGGGGACTGTTAACGGATAGGAATGCTTGTCCAATGATCCACAACGCACTTACCCTATCCTTAGGCCTACGGTTCAACAAGACCGGTTCTAATTTTTTTGCAGACATAAACAATTTGAAAGCGGTTTAGGTGCAGTTTGGGTTTATTTCTTCACTGACAGTCTAAGCCAATTAGGAAGAAAGGTGTCCTTCAAATAACTTGGTAAAAAAAAAAAAAACGTCAGAGAGTGTGTCATAACATGGCAGTGAGACGGATCGTAAAGACGTAGTAGTTTTCGCGTTTCAACAGGTTTTGCGGGATTAGCTGGGCTTTTACTCCAACAGACCTGACATCAAATGGTATCAAATGGCAAATCGAATGATACCCTATGAACATACGGAGTTCTAAGAAATCGTAGTAGTGCTACTGAGACGAAAAATAAAACCAATAGTCATGTTAAGCAGCAGGCTACTGGGGTGGACTCAATTGATATTACCAGTGTGCAGTGTCTTTGGGAACAGAATATTGTAAGAGTTTTCCGTTCTTTCAATTCCAGTTGGAAGTGATGCCGCCATGGGGCAAAGCAGAACCGTATCGAGCTCTTTGGGCTGATGTTGAAATTGTGAAAAGCAATAGGAAATTAAGCCACCGAATAAACAACTCGCTGTTCGGAAATAGTTCTCCTAACCAAGCTCGGCTGCCAGAAAGCGCTACGGAAATGGCAGACTTTGCCGGCGAGGGTCAGATGCATTGTGATGCGACCGTTGAAACGGCCTTGGATGATTGCTGTTCTCCAGAGGATACCGCTGACGCCCAACCGAGGCCTCATTCTTGGTGTGCCCCACCCACAGACTCTGAAGGTTCGCTTTATTAATGGTTTACTCTAAAATTGTACTAGGTGCCATCCATAAACCTCGAAAAGTCCATAAATTATAAGTTATTTTATAAGTTCGGCCTTTAACTCTTGATCTTAATATAAAATGAAATTCCCCAGATTACTGTTTGATTAAACTAAAATGAAACAGAGAAAAAGTATAGATTATCAGTTTTTTTTTACAGAATGTGGTCCCTCGTCTCGTGTTTCCAGTAATGTATTTCTAATACCAATGGCAGTGTCATTTTGAAATCCCTTTGCCAAAGCAGGAACAGAATGAAATATTGCAAACCTTTTTTGAAAAAAAAAAACAGCAGACCAGTGCAGAAAATGTGCTCCACAAATGTCAAATTGTGTTCAGAATAACGATGAGTAACACAGAGCCCTGAAAGAACGATCAATTATCTCCCTCGCCTTTTAGCCAGAAGGTATCTTTCTGATTAATAGGATTTTGTTGTTATGGGATATTTAACAGTCGTTGCACTAAACTGTTATGCTGCTCCCCTCAACCAGTGACCAAATGGTGTATGATTTATTTTTGGAACAGTTTACATTTACGTACAAAATACATGATAATAACATATAATAGCACAATAGCGGCGGTTTTTTTCTTTTGTTTCACAGGTCCGCCCGCATATGAAGAGGAAATACGGGACAGACAAAATGTACAATTTTGTGACAGCCTGCCGTCTTTGTAGTGAGAGCGGGTACGCCTGAAACTGAGGGCCAGAAAACCTCTCGGGAGTCATAAAGTGCACATGTCAGGCATCTCGGTGGAACACGTTCAATTCGATAATTCTCGCATATCACCTGCGTTAATTAATTTGATTGCCTTTTTTTTTCTCAATGATAATTAATGAGGTGTCTGGGGAGGGGGACAACTGGTATCCTATGTGTCACCTTGCGTGTCAAAAAAAAAAAAATGCTGAGGCAGGAGGGGGGGGGTTAATTTTGAGACCAGGCGCGATTCGTGCGGAGTGCCATGTTCCTGAAAGAAGGGGGTGGTGGTAGTTTTCATTCAGTATTTCCAGGGGGGGGGGGGGGCTCTTTCGGAACTGCACCCTGCATTTGTCTAAAAAGGGTGTATTGTTCCAAACTAAGCACTCCGGGTTTAGGGACGTTTTAGGAAATCATGGACAGGTATGGTAACTAGTTAGTATGTGAGCGCCCCTCCCCCCCCCTGCAAATAACAAATATTACAAGAATATGGGTGAAGGAGTGTTGGTAAGGCATTTCATCATACCTGCAGCTTGTTTTGAAAATCTTTCACACACAGCTGAGGTAATGTTTATTTATGAGTGAAATTTTACCTTTATGGAGAGAAGAAGGCAAAAACTGAGTCAGCCACTGACAAAACAAGTTTTCAGATTTATGAACTTGTTCATGAATAAATAGTTTAAAATTTATTTACAATAACAGAGCCAATGAAAACCCATCACCAGCAGTGTAATTCATATCGCGTCGCCCCAACTAAGCGCCGGGAGTATATTTGTTATAAAAAAACGAATGAGACAAAAGAGACCCCTGAAGTGAGGCATATGATAAGCGCAATATGCCATTATATATGTGCAGAATGTAATTTGTATTTATTTATTTATTTTTTTGGTTGTTGCTTGAAGCCGGAAAGCCGTACAGACGGACCCCGAATGAAGTATTACTATTTTATCTTACGTGCACTAGTACATTGTGAATTCCATGCGCTTTATGTCTGGTTGTTGGACAGTCATTCTCAACACAGCGCAAGCCGCATAGCAAAAGCGGCCGGAGGTAAAATAAGAACTCCGCAGAGATCTGGTTCACCACATTTAGAATTTTTTCTTGATACATTTTTTTATTGTTTATTCACATATGCTTTGAATTTATTCATGTGACTCTTTTTTTTCAGATGTAAATACAGTAATACCCAAAATAAATCCTTAGAATCGACTGCAGTAAATCGGTTTTTTTATTTCAATTTTATTCTCTGCGCATATTTTAGTACGTCAATCACAATGAAATTATTTTTCAAATACAGCTTACAAAGGCCCTTTTAAAACATCCTACAACGCGACAATTAATAAAATAAAACCGTAACAACCTCCAGTTTTTAATACTGTTTTCATCAAAAATCGTCATCAAATTTTATACATTGTTCTAGAAAAGGAACCCAACACGAAATTTTAAAAGGCCGAAGTACAAACATAAGAATTATTTGTACAATGTAAGTGACCTATTTTAAGATCATTGCTTTATTTGTGCACACAACAACTGCATGTGGAAATGCATACCAACTGTGACATCGGAAAGCAACCTGACAAATGCACCCTTTCTTTCCAGCAAACAGACACACACTGTTTGCATTGTAAGTATACACTTGTTAATCTACAATGAACACGAAGATCTGATGCAACCACGTGACTTCAACCTTAGAAATGTAGACATGCCAAACTCGCTAAAAACTAATTTCGAACTTAAAAAGGATTAATCTGGTCGCCCTGTGACCAAGCACGAAAACCCCAGGCACAGAAATAATTCAACTTTGACTTGCCTGGTTTAACAATGAGAACGTTTTAAAGAATAATATTCACTCTTTTGTGCCTGAAATGAGTTTCTTATGTATTTAAACCACCAGATTCTCTGTAAAATGTGGTCTTACCTGAAAAACAACAACACATACGGGTAGCTAAATATTTCAGGTCTACTTACATACACACAAAAAATAACACTGAAACATCAGAAGAGATTCCTTGAATGCGCAAGAGAACCCAATAAAAAGAACAAATCTGCACTGCCTCGTCTGTCAGCAGTAGGGGGCGAGCGCAGTAAGGCCTGTGTTACCAGTTATACAGTGTAGGGCTGGGGTAACTTGTATAAGATTCAGGCATAACGGGACGTATAAGAGCGAATCTCACTGCGGTACATTCACAGGCCTCTCAAAGGTTTCTAAATCTAATATTACGTACAGCAGGGCATGATCTATCGGTAGTATAACACAGTCGTATAAAAAAATCAGGTCAAAAACCGCCAGATGGAGCACGAAATTCTCCTCTCCGGTGTCAGATGCATGACTGAATTGTGTCGAGATCCCGAGAATTGACCTACAATATCTTTAATCTGGGTGCACTTATTTAACATTGTTACTTCAAAATAACATTAGTTCCTGCAGCGACATGATTAAAACTTCACCGAAGACCGGTAGAGCTAACTAAATTCAAACATATGAACCATATCTTAACATAAAGGACCTACACTTAAGTACGTTACCATAAATACTTCTACATTATAGGATAACTTCCTGCTGAATACATTTCAAGTGGTTTTATTTATTTGTTTATTTATTTATTTATTTATTTTTTTGGTATCAATGTTTTTTCTTTAAATAATTACATAACTACACACATTTAATAAACTATCAACACAATTTTAGCAGTGTACATATTTAGACGTAACATTTTAGAAGCTTCAACGCATTTGGATGTTTCCTTTTTCAATTCTTGGCTTTTTCTCACAGCGACCATTGACCTGCATAAAAAGGATCCTGCACATGAAACAACGCTGTTTATTTCTCCAGTTATGACGCACACGGTGTAAACAACAACCTGAGCCGTGTTCAAAATTCAATTGTTCAGCTTACACCATTTTCGACACGAATTTGCACTTTACTGCTTGAAACGTGAGGAAAACAACCCGAACGCAAAGGTTTTTATAGGCGCTGCTCATCTGATCACCACACACAGTGTAAGAAACTATTCGTTGTAAAACGGGTGGGAGGGGGGGGGGGGGGTATTTCTTTAGGTGATGCTGTTCGTCATCAAGTCAAAATGGCCAAGTTCCCAATCGCGACGCGTCCATCCCCTCCCCCTTCGCTCCAACTATGGACCATGGGTATTGGTCGAACATTTGAATAACGAGCTTAATGATGTAAAAATACTGTCTACTTTCTTAAAACGACAGCAGATTTTTTTTTAAGCCCGATGTTTTTTTACCACAAAAATAGTAAATAAAATGTTCAAACGCGGACAATTAACGGTGGCACTCGGTACACAACGACTCACACAACGGAAAAATCGTAAATTCTACAACACAGTGAGAATCGCCGATCATTACATGAATAATGGGCTGTTCTTATTTCTCGATCTCTTGATTCAAATGCAGTACCATACAAAGAACTGGAAAAAAATCCTTTAAAACTTGAGTTTATATCAGCAGCGTTTTTTGGCAGCGATCTCCCCTCTCCAGCCTACACACAAAATGCTCCGTTGTTAAGCACTGTTGGACGAGTAAAAAGCTCGAAACATCACACATATACCCTCCATCATCAGAGCGGCAGAAGAAAGGCTTTTTTGCATGCACCCCGTTTTCGTTACACTACTGAATACAATATTCCCAAAATGCACTGTGCTCGAAATTTGACGCTATCATTTTGGTAAACTTCTCCCCGAATTTCACTCACAACAAACAAATAAGTCATTTCTGCTATTTGACTATAACAAAACACAGTTGTTTTCCCCAAATCGACATCAAACCATAATAAAGCTTCTAATTTTACAACATCAACAATAAACTTGTATATTTACAATAAAAACAATTTTTTTTAATGATTCCCAGCATCTCAGTTACGAAATGATACACTGCTTATCATGTTTCGGATGTTTCGCTTTTTTGCTGGACTTTTTACTGTGCGATTTGGCGGGAGGCGGCAAGCTTGCTCCGGGCACATGCTCAGGCGAGTTGCCCACATAAGCCAGGCGCGGCCTCCGCTCCAGGTAATAGTCAAACTCAGAGTCACTGGAACTGGAGCAAGTGCTACACTTCTCACAGTCATTGTCAAAGTCGTTGTCGCTGTGATGTCGGGACGGCGCCCACCCATGCTTGTGGTGTGGGCCCGGAGCGGCGACGTCTCTGAAGTACGCGTCCGGATTGCCATAGCCTTGGAAGTTCGGGGCGCTCACGGTGTGTCCCAGTTTGGCTTTGGGCGCACCCGGGCGTGAAATGGGCAGCATCTGGTCAGTGTTGTGACTGTAGGAGGAGTTGCCTCGTCGCGGGCGCGCGCCGTCCGATACATAGCCGCTGACGTCATGACGATGGCGTCGTCGCGCACCGGAGTCAGACGAATAGCCTGACGAACGATGTCGCGACGAATGGTGGGAGGGCTGCGTGAGCTGTGGGGCACTCGAGTTGCTATGCAAGCCATAGCGCTTGTGGCCACCATCCGACGAATAGCCACTCCCACGAGACTTTCTGCCAGAGCGCGAGCGCGAATAGCCATTATCGCTCTCTGCCATGGGGAAAATGGGCACAGTCTCTGTCAAAGGAGGCTGATCTTCAAACTGAACCGAACGCATTTTCTTATAGTCAGAACTGTTTTCACCGTGTTTACGAAGGTTCGAGGCACTGGGTAGGGCTCGAGGCCTAATGCTGCTAAGGTTTTGATAGTCCTCATCTGAACGAGGCTGAGGATCAGTCGGCACCAACTGCACCCTGTCTTTATCGAGTGATGCATTCCTACCCTGCTGGTCATTGAGGCTATGGTTAGACAGATTATACGCCTCTTGGCGTTCGTAACTTAAAACAGACCCATTCACGACGACATTCCCTGAACTATACACAGCCCTATTGTCAGAATTTGTGTCCAGTGCCGACGTCTGTGCATGGCTCACGTTCATATTCTGCACGCTACTGGCTTTAGCGTTCAGCTTGAAATCATCCGGGTAGGAGCGAGACATGTCGACACCGCGTGACATACCGTCCACGTGATCAGCACCACCACGCGACATGCTGTCCACGTGATCGGAGCGACTACGTGACATGCTGTCCACGTGACGATCGTCACGCACACGGAGCTCCTCCCGCGAGCCCTCTTTCGACGTGCTCGCCTTAAGCATGTAGTCCGTGGCTCGGATCGCATAACTGCTGTTCTCATGCCCGGTCTGCTCGCCTTTATCGTTCGGCGTGCTGGTGAAACCCTTCAGTAATTCACCATCTAAGCTAGAGTTATTGTATCCGTTAATCTTCGGTGTGGACTGGACAGAAAATGAAGGGTCTTGCGGGGAACTGTTGGCCAGGGGTGGCTCTCTGTTGATATCACGTACTTTGTTGTTATAAGCCAAGGGAGGCAACACAGTTTCGGGGCTATCCACTTCAAGTTTGTCCACATATGCTTTGGTGGTTGCATTGGTCTTATCGGCATGCCTGTTCTGCGTGTTCTGCATGCTACTCGCCATTTCCGCTTCCGGTCCGGCGTGCCTCTTCGATGAATGTCCCTGCCGGGAGCACTCTAGAGAGCAATAGATGGCACCATGCTTTGGCAAGAAGGGCTGTCCCAGCAGGGACACGTTGCACGTGTAGCAGCGGAAGCACTTGTCGGAGGCGTGCCAGTGTTGTCCCTCGTGGCTCATCTGGCCCGCGTCGACGCCGATATGCGCGCCACAGGCCTCGCAGTAATCGGCGTACATGTGCTCGAAGCAGCTGCAGCAGTAGGGTCGCTGCTCGCGCATGATATAGCGCTGACCGCCCAGCTGTTTGTCGCACTCGTAGCACGCAAAGTGCTTCATGTGCCAGCTCCGGCCCTCCGCCTCCGTACACTCGTCAGAGAAGATGATCTGCAACATACACACGAAACCTTGCACCCATTATGTCATGAAAGGCACACAGAAGGATATATTTTAAAATAAAATTTAGACGTTTGGTTTTCCTTTGCTTTCTTGGCACATGTATGTAGTACACTAACCAGGATATTCCATTTCAACGCATACAGCAGTGACGCTAGCTTTTTCACTCCATTTTTTTTTAGTTTCGCTTTATGAGTGGAATTTGGTTTCCTGATAAACTTTAGGAATGTAACTGATGGTGGAGGGAGGGTGGGAGGGGGAGTCCTAGGCTACTGCACATCTGAGCCATTGCCTCGGCTAGCGGAAACCCTCGTTGAGCGTACCTCGTCGCAGGCAGCACAGCGGGGCTTGAGCGTCTCGGCGTGGTGGCGCCCGCAGTACACGTGCCCGTCCTTGTAGAAGTAGATAAGGTCGACAAGCAGCTCCTTGCAGGAGGCGCACACGAAGCAAGCCGGGTGCCAACAGACACCCGTACCCGCCCGCAACGCGAACACTGCCATCTCGCCGCCCTCCACCGCCTCGCCGCACTGCAACACACAAACACAGTGTACTTATTGTATGTCTCATTAACGTATTTTCCTTGTGTGTTTCAATTTTAATGGCATACATGAACATGTGGGGTTTCGTATCAAAACTGCAACTAATTGTCTGGCAGGGTACTGGCAGCCTCCTCAGGAAACACATACCCTTGCGCTGATTTTGTTTCACATGAAATCCAAAAACACGGATATATAACACTGTCTTCCTACACATTGTGGAGTGACAATTCCCGAAATCACTACCATTTTGCAACTTGAACTATTTTATACCAAATTTCCTTAACTTGACCTTCAAATCTGAGAATCCCTGCCAACCAAGTCATGTCGTTACATCCACATTTTCGCTAAGGAGATTTTATTAGCATAATGACAAAAGGCGAAGCTAACAAATGCCTTTACATCCCAAATGCCGTGATTATCTGTCACTGAAACGAACGTCTCAAGTAAACACGGCCGAAATTTAAAAAAAGATCTCCACGCGACACAATATCATCAAACTTATTTTCACAGGCGGGAGTAAAATCTGGAGAGTGGACAACGTTCTTTCATCTAACAATGACCGTTCAATGCAGTTCTCTAATTAATCACTGTGATCTTAAGTAATCATTAAAGTCAGCACATAAGCTGTGATATCTTGTCCTGATCTTTACGCTCTTAGAAGTACAAACTGGGCTTTTTACTTGACGTCTTCCCCCCTCCCCCCTCCCCGCCAACGCTCACATTACCTGGTGGCACGCCACAGGCTCGCCGTGCATCGGGGACGGCATGGTGCGGACACTGCCCCGCCCCAAGGCCTCCCGTTTCCGGCGCTGGCTGAAATGACGCAATTCCTTCTTCTCCTCATCAGACAAGCCTGTCAAGAGATGAATGTCATTTTGCTGGACTTGCACACGAGATGAATGTCTAACTCAGGGTTGAGACTTCGCGGTCGCCCGGTGGCCCGTGGCGACCAACTTTTGGCTCGGGCGACAAACTTTTTAGAGTTGGTCGCCCGAGTGGCGACTGACTTTTTTTCTGAGTATTTTTCAGGTCAATACTGTTGATTATTTTAAACACCATTTTACGTGAAAATGACTTTTGTAAAAATTTTGCTTTCAGGGCGATTTTCACATTTGAAATAAATTTCAAATAACTACAAATTATTGATACTTTAGACACCTATTTGTTGTTGTTGTTTTTTTCATGTGAGACGGGCTAGACAAATTTTGCAAAAATTGAGCTGGGCGACTAACTTTTGTGCCGGGCGACCAGCTTTTTAAAGTTGGTAGCCCGGAGGGCGACCAGAAAATTTTACGAAGTCTCAATGCTGCTAACTGCTGGGGTCACCGCCCATTGATCTAGTACAATCCGACTTCAAAATTTTAAGACAACCCCGTCGGTCTATGGATGCAATGGCACGGCAATGGCTTTTGTTCCAGCAGTGCCCACAAACCTTATGAAAACACTTTCCTAATCTGGCGAAAAAGTGTGTGCAACAACTCACGACCTTAACATCACGTTTTGACTGGCATGAAATAATCGCCCCATGCCAAAAGCCTACTGCACATACAATTTTCAAGTTTCGCAAAGTAAACAAGGCCGAGTATAAGCGCATGTAATTGCCACTGTTTGGCTCTTTCACGCGTTCATTCTCATGAAACTTATCATTTCATTATAACGCGTAACAATGTTTATATTACTGATCTACGGTTTACTGTTTATAATACACAAGGCAAGGGTTCTTGAGGTGTTATTAAAACAGCAACAAAGTACACTGGTAGCATTTTAAATGTCTCCGTCCACTTATCAAAATCTGAAAACTGCAAAAATATTTAACGATGGTAAATTGTTTAACTGCCAGGACCGTAAGATTAGCGGCTTGAGGACTCCTGCGAGACGAACCGAGAGCCGAATAACCCGTGACTCCGAGATATATGTCAAAGCCCTTGCTAGAGTTGCAAACTGTACTATAAGCACTGGACATAAGCCCTAAAAGCACTGGACAGAAGTCCTACACGCCCACACTCACGCCGTAGACACAGAATTTCGTCGCTAATACGAAATTTTGGGTCTACGAGTTTCCTTTCCTACACGAATCCAGTTATTAACAGCATTTTTTAACAAACCGGGCAGCTTCATTACAAGACAGTGGAAGCCAACGAACCGTTGCAGTATCTGACTTCATTGTCGTGCGGGGGTAACTGCTGCAGTAGCTGTTTGATGCGATACTTCTCCCCTAAACTGTTCACGTATGGGATCTTGTCCTCCGGTAGGGCACTCATGTATTGGTGCACCTGCAACGCAGAAACAAGAAGTGAAATCAAACTAAACGTCAATTTTTCTCGAGTTTCCGTCTGCTTATTTTATAAATTTATTTTTTGGCGACCTTTTAATTCGACTTTTTTTGACGAGGTATTGAAATATGTATCTTATATATATGTTTCAGATAAACTGTCAAATCAGGCAGTTTGCAAAGTGCCTAAAAATGTCAGGCAGTTTATAAACAGCCTGGTTCAGTCAGCCACTTCGTTAACTGCTTAAATTTTCAGCCTGATTTGACAGTTTGCCCGTAACATATACAGAGATATAGTCCTCGCATTCAAACCACTATTCAAGAGCTTTTTCCTATTTCGAAAACACACCAATATCCTCTGTCATCAGCACTTTAACCAGTTAATTCATCGGGAAATATGTTTAAGTTTCTCTTCGATTATTCACACTCAATAAATTCTCACTTTTCTGTCTGAAGAAACGAGTGTTTTTTTTTTTCACTCAGCTGAATATTTCTTTCGGGGCAGCAGAAATTTACTATTGATCGTATCAAGGGTGGTGTAATTGAAGAAAAACTACTTCGAATTGTTTCTCTCTTAAGACTCATTTTTGGTATTATTACTTGAGGGTCCACTTTACTTCAGATCAGTGATTTCCTAATTGGTCCTTCAGCACTTTCAAAGAGACCGCAAGCCACGCATGGCTACCAAGACCAGTTTTTAAAGGTGTTTCCTCAACCGTCGGCTTCAGCCTTTGATATCTTTGACATATGATTTCTAAAGTTTTTATTGTACGTTAATCTCACGCATGAGCAGTGCGTTCTTTCCAACACCCCCCCCCCCCCCCCTCCCTCCCACCCACCTCCCCATCTCTCTGTTTCTTTCTCTCTAACCCATCTGGATCAAGCAGTAGGATGGAAAAGAGTTTTAACCAGTCAATTGCGTGGCCAAATAACTAGATAATTTATTTTTAAGCGAGTTTGGCGATTGCCGGTGCTTTCATTTGACGTGATTTTATGTGCAAAGAACCGCTATGCGAACCATCGACTTCATATTGAACGGCAAGCAAGTGAGCCATACAGCCCCGTAGCTAAGACAATTCTTCAGTAGCTGAAAGGTCTTTCGCAGCTAAACGAAATTTTAACAATCCACAGTGGAACCCTAAATGAAGTCACAAAAAGCTATAATTCCTCCATCGCTATTAAACAAAGACCAGTTTTAGAGTTAGTTACCTTATTCACAGACTTAGGTGTCCCTTCCTCACCAGATTTTGTTTTCTTAAATTTCAACATTTTTTAAAATTAAATTTCAGCATTTCCTAAATATTCCAGTTTTACAAGCGTTGCGGATTCCTTTTATTATCCTGTATCACCAGAACGTTTCGACTTTTTTTTTCAACAACATAAAGACAGGTTTGCGATTCTTAAAAGCATTCGACAACGCTCGTGGACATTTCCTGCGGAATCACGCGACAACAGTGACCTGCGTGAGCACCTGCCATAGCAGGAAGGAAAACACTACGACGTGTCTGCCTTCCACTTCAGCAGATTGGTTAGTATACTTCAAAGTTGTCCAAATATGTTCAAGAACTAATCCAGGAAAATGTGCCTTGAACTAAAACAATTTTGTTTTTGCATATATCAAAACAGTGTCGTACTGTCATCTGGTTTGTTGCTTTTTAGTGGTTTTTATTAATTTTATCCGTGTGGTTATTGAGACCGCCGAGAGCTTTCGCACAGAAGCACATCACGTCAGTGTCAGAAAAGACACAGAGCATGAAGGGGAAAGCCATGCATTCGCCTGCCGCACCTCGGCGAATAGAGTGACGCGAATAAGGGTCAGATTAGTGCGAACCTTCCTTGAAGAGGGAAGCACTTAAGTTTTCCTGACCTTTAACTAGAGTCATGTGACTACAGCAAAGAAAGAATCTTTACATTCGAACACGCAAGGATAATATTTCCATTGTATCGGCTTTCAATTTCGACTAAAAAACCGAAGAGGAGCCCAGTATGTGTTCAAATAATGAGATCAGGCAATAAATAGAAGCCAAGAGGAAAAGAATGATGCCCGTGCAACTGACAAGGTCATGGATCTGTCGTAGTTTGCGAACTATCTGAACGACAATTGGACGTCATGGTATCGTGATCACACTCCATAGTACATAGATTTCTAAAAGACGTATGTTAAATGTACACAAATATTTGCCGATGGCTTACAACTAGTTCATTCATTGACTGCAATCATTCGCTGAAAAGCTTAATCTACTGTAATGAGGTACAAAATCGCAAATTACTAGCTGTCCTAACTCCTCAATGTGCCAACTCTTGGCCTCTACAATCAGTACACTAAATTAAGCATGGCGCGGAATGCTTATCTTACGGATTCAGCAGTTTTATTAAATTAGTGTATACTCGTATGATCCCGCATAAGAGCTGACTGATCAAATCTGTGATGTGTTGTCATAATTAAATTACGGTGTTGTCCGTCGATTAATCACCCGTGCAATAACACAGTCAAGTTGTCACCAGGATAATCGTGTGTAAAGCATTCAATGAAGGCTTTCAAATTTGCCTAGTATTAACAGGGTTACGTTTTGCTATGATTTCATTCTTATGTGGCTTGTAGTAATTTTGATGTTTTAATTTCATATTTATTATTTTTTTTACATCATTTAGATTCATTGCTTTTCTAGACTTTATTACTTGTTACTCAAAGCAAGGCTAACTTATTTTTGTTTTGTTCAGCTACGGAAGAAATCACTGCCAGCCCTACAAAAATGACAAAAAAATAAATAAATAACTAAATAAATAAAATAGCGAAATAATAAAGGTAACGATAAATGATGAAAAAATGATGATAAATACTGCATCAAATCTCAATTCAGAAACCTATCACAGAAAACTTCTCACAGCCAGGTATTTATTTATTTATTGTTTATTTTTCTTTGCTTTTATTTTCCTCAACTGAAATGTCATGAAATATACACTGACTGAGTCCTGAGTGGGTCCTACTAATTGCTGCCATGGGAGGGATAAGCTTATTCATTACTTGAAAAATACTTGTTACTTGGGGAAAAGCTGTAAGTTGATTGGGCAATTCGTCAATACTTTTCAATGTTGTCAGGAACGGAAAACCGATAGATATTGCACTTACCAGTATTTGAAATCAAAACTCCTGTTAAGTCATGTAACAAAGCATACATTGAAGGTATTACTGATAAGTTACAGAAATATTGACGTAAAGGGTAATTATTTTTTAACTGGTCAGAACTTCATGCTGACTCGAAGTAAGTCAATATTTGCTACATGTTGTGTTCGAACAGATTTCGTATTTACAAGCCACTGAAATGTATTTACGGTCAAAGTTTCTTTTTCTTTCTTTTTTTTTTTTTTTTTTGAACAGTTCCACCGATGAGATGGAACCCTACGGATCCCCCCAATCGTTTTACAACGACGAACAGTTTCCACGCCTTCCACCCCTCATGAGTACCTCTGGCGTTACTTATAAGAGGACATAGCTGGCCAAGAAACACGTGCTCTTGTACGCCTTCCCCCAAAATCAAATCAGTACATCCTTTTTTTTATTACCGTGTACTTTTCACAATATAACATATGGTTCTGTAAATTAAGTTAATTCAGAATAATACATTTTTACAAGAATTCACTTACCTTTTGCAACAGTTTTAAGAAATAAGAACATGAAAGTGTTAAGTAGTTTTGAGGAACTTGATACACACACCCTTGAAAAGTTTTTGTAGGGGTGTGAATTGCGAATGCGTGCTAAGTTACTACAGTGTTCAGTTTCTTATGTGGTGAATTTGTAAAGAAAATTTCATGACCAATTAACCACTTTCACGTCAATGAATTGAAACTCACGTCATAACACCACTTAAACCGGCCATAACAGAAACATGTATTTAGAGATGTGGAAAGTTTGTCTAGAACTGAAGCTATCAGGGTTCACATTTAAGAAAATATATTACATGTTATAAATATTTTCATCATTTATAAATGCACAAAGTAAAATTCAAGACACTACGTAGACATGCAGTACTCCCATTACACCACTATCAAATATTGGCTTTTGTTCTTATACAACAAATCATGACCGTATATGTGAATAGCACTGCTGCTAACATTCAAAGGTTATCCACGTGGATTCAATGGAATTGGAGAAATTCTATGACAGGTAGTGATAGGAATCCTGATCTACCATTGATTATTTACCTAGAACCATTTTTAAGCAGCAGCTCAACTCAGTGATTTCAAAGGAATTCTTCCCTGAGGAGGTAACTTGTCTTATCCCAATGAACTGCTGCCTACTTTCATTCTTCTTTTTTTTTTTTTGCTTGCAAATTTTGCTAATTACAGATTTGTCAAATGTTTTAATGATGATATTCTGAAACAAAATCTGTTCATCTACGCATGTCAAACCGTTTCTTGGAATTTAACTGGGCCATGTGTCGTACATATTCGCCTTAAAATAAATCGGGGCCGGCTAAAGTTGATATATATATTTTTTAATTTCATGAAATGCAAAATTGTTGAAATATTTCAAGTGACATAATTCTGGTGAAATTCCGTCTTGAAAAGATGCAGTTCTTTAATTTTAGAAATCAGCGTCAAAACTCAAGCAAGTCAAAGGTCAATCAGACTTTACAAGACAGTTGTGGTAACAAACTGCAAGACACAACCAATATAATCGATTATCTAATAAATCTCGCAACCGATTTTTTTTATGACAATGATTTTGGAATGCAACTAGTAAATGGTTCACTTTTTACTTCAGGAAAGTAGAATGCGACCGACAGATGCGCGGTGCATAGATTGCTAAGCAGTCAACCTGCGGCTCAAAACCGTTTCCGCATCATTGGCTGTTTCGTCGTTTGATGTTGTGACAGCTTGGCCTCGCTTTCTGCGCAAGCGAGCACGATTTGATTGTAAATACCGCTGGCACTTCTCTCTGTTTTTTTCCACGGTCTGAAGATCAAAATCAACAGCAGCTTGCTTGCTCACAACTGTGTTGGCACTTTTTTTCACGAAGCGGAACACACTGAAGTTCAAACGATCATCTGGGCTCCTTCGTTCAGTAATCTGTGACTCTGATGGTGTGGGACAACTTTCATGTTTAGAGGAACTTAGGGAAATAATTGACATAGAACTTTATTCAGCGAGAAAAACTGCCAATTTCCCGATTGTAATTATGTTTCTCAAATTAGCTAACAAGTACGGGGATTTATGTTTACACCACAAGAAGTGTTGAGGAGTTTTGATTAGCAACAGGGCAAATACTCTAACAGCTTCAAGAACAAATGTACAACAGCAAGGTTATTAATCACTATACTGTATGTCTTTGGTTTCCCTCGGCAACACTTTCACTGCTTATTCCTCAATATAATTTGGTGCGTGAACTTACTAGCTTTTCGATGATGACACATTCAGGCGAGTAGCTTAGTTGCGTTATCAGATATTTTCTTTTTCATAAATATTACCCGATACGACTGAAAGCTGCTTGGGGATAATAGACAGGCTGCTCAGTAAAAGAAAACAATTCTTTAACCATGTAAATTCTGTTCCATAAAGCTATCAAATCGCATCAGCCTGGAATATCTTAGGACAATCAAGGAAAATCGTTCTATGCTGTTTTTGCACTTGGTCGCCCCACTATACTGGCAGCACAAGAACTCCACTCGGGGATTTCTACATGCTCAGACTTCAGATGCTAATCTACGGGCCAGTTCGTGGTGGATTAAGTCTGTCCATCACATCAGCCGAAATGGGCGGGGGATGGGGGCTGCTATTGGCTTTGACAAATGAGCAATCTTCTCCGAAACTGGCGGCCATAACCCATCCCATTCATACATCTCCCACGGGAACTACCTAAAAAAACCGACGTGTCAAAAAGCACCCGGTACTATTTCCCAATATTAGCCATGATTAGTGTCCATTTCAGCCCTTGAATAATTGCAGTGCAGATTGTTTGGGTCAGTGTGTTTTAATCTCCAAAGAGGCATTGCTCATAACAGCATCGATTACAGACGACCCCCTCTCCCCTGTCAAGCTTCTATGCGACCGCTGGGAGCTCTTGAAGCGACTCGCGGAATGTGCGATGATGAAGGGCGAGCGGAGAATCGCAGTCAGCTCACGTACGGAATAACACTCCCCCCGGTGCTTGAATACTGCCATGACAACTTGTCACTCCGGAAGATTGCTTAAGCAAACAGCTATCTAAAGTGGACGGCGTGAGATGAATAGAGATAACCGCACTGTTTATGATGTAAAAAAATACAGCTAGAGCAAAAATGGTCCGGATGTTCTTGGAAAAAAAACAAAAAAAAAACAAACACGCATCCAATTGAGTTTGGTTTTTCACTCACTAAGCTAACGCAGCTATGAAAAAATTTGGGAGTACTTTGCCTCGCAATGCCATGGCGCGTGGGAGAGACCCAATTCCAAACTTGAGAGCGCAAAAATCTAACACATCTTGCTGACACACATCAGCAAGGCATTTCAGTCATATTTAAAAAAAAAGTTTCTCCATTTTACTCCAGCTACCGCAGAAATCGCTCACAGAAGAACATTCAAAAGAAACATCAAAATGCTATTCATTAGCAATACCATGGCTCTCAGTACCGGCCAATCTTGTCAGTTGTGTTAGTTAGAAAAACAACAGAAATTTGCTCACTAAATAAGATAAACTATAAACACTGGTTACTTATAGCAGCTCTGCGCTGAATTGAGCAAACCTGCGATAATAAGATAACTGATGTTTCTATAACGATATAATTATAAGATAAATTGCTCTTTTAAGGTGAAGTCTAGGTTGGTTTTGGAAGAGGCGGAAGAGTAGATTGCCCCAAAGGTCGGTTATTTTATTAAGGAATTACAAAACCAGTTTTTTTCACTGTTACTGTGACCCCTCCCCCTTCCTCTACCACCCACGAGTTAGAACTGCACTGGTGGACCACATCCCTACCATGAGTTTACACCGCTAGCTTGTGTCGGCATCCGATTTCCTTCATTTTCTAATGCTCGATTGAAGAAAAAAAAGTTTTTTTTCAAGCAGTCGTAGAAGCACCCAATGTCTCCAGCAATGTCTTTCAAATATTACTGAGGAGTGTTTTTAAGACGAAGTGGGCAATGATTTCGTCAAATTTATTTATTATTTTTTACTAATCTTTTTTGTTTTTGTTGTAACTGTTTGACCTGTGAAGAGAATGAGCACCACTTTACCAGAACATCGAAACAAAAGGTTAATACCCGTACGCAACAGCTAACGTGTACGAATCACACAGATAAATGCATTCTTGTAACGTACTCTGTGCGAACTTCCGATAAAACTTGTCAAACGAGAATTTATTGGCCTAGCTATATAACAGAATACATATAATCAACAAAAAGCACTTTCGCATCATCTATACTGCGGGAAATACAAAGTGCTAAAACTCAAAAACCTTTCGCAAACATATCACAACAGCCAAGGACAGACCACAATATGAATAATGTAATTTCCCCTACTTTGCCCAAACCGGTATCAGGGCGCAGTCCTGAACAAGAGAAGACACATGCGCGAATAACCCGATAACAACAAAATCCATAAATTATCAACCTCGAGTGCCTTAACTGTTAACCGTTACACGGGCAGACTCCGGCAGATGATCTTTTTAGCCCGTCGCTGGTTCACAACTCTATTTATACCGGCTATCAACCCACTGCAACACTGCACAAGAAAATCTAAATTAACTTCTTTGTGGCAACTAGCTTCTGCATGCCATGTAACTGTTTTTTGTTTATTCATTTAACTCACTGCAAGAGTGCGTTGGCAAAAACCCTTGGTTACAGCAAAACAACTGCAGTTTGTTACCAACAATAGCGCTGTTAACAGGTTGTTTGAAGCTGCTTAAGAACTTGTTGATGTACATCGTCTGCCTCTACTTCCCGCCAGAAACCGCTCGGCAGACGAAAAAAACCCACAAAAGCAGCGAACACTTGGTACATTATGGAACACCAGTTTTTTCAAACCCACGTGATCAAGCTTTTTTTAAAAATCAGCAGTTCATTTCCACGAGTACATTCTGTGTTATTGTTTGCCGCTTAGCAGGCTGGTATTCTGACACATGTACACCGCAATCGATGGTTTCACATTATCTCATACGGCCTGCGGCTGCCAAGGAAGAAGCCAATCTAGACCAAAGGGTCTTTTTAAAAAAAAATGGTGAGAAACAAATACACATGTAGACATGAAAAGACCATCTCCATGCATACTGACCTGGCTTGGTGTTAATCCATGCGGCAACCAGGCGTATTCCTCGAGTGCGCATCCGCTATCGTCATCGGACGCCGTATGACGCCCGCTGGCCTGCCGCGGTACGTCCTGCACCAGCAGCTGGTTCATATTGCCGTCCCGCCTGTTATCCTGCACACCTGGCGTGCCGATCACCGCCGCTCGGCTTTCCCGCGCTATCTCCGAGCCGATTACCGCTGTTCGGCTTTCCCGCGCTAGCCCCGTACCGATCACCGCTGCTCGGCTATCCCGCGCTGTTTTCGTGCCACTCACCGGACTCCTACGGCAACGGCCGCACTTTGCGCATGTTTCTCTGAAGAAATAAGAATAGTCAAATACATGATACATTCTGCCTCTCTCTTGATCCATGCAACTTTTCAATCCATCTAGAATTCTCCAGTCTACTAAATCCACTTAAAAATACAGCCTGTTAAATCCACCAGAATTCTGCACAATTTCAAAGCAGCAATCAACATACAGCGGGATTTCGTTAGCGACTAATAGTTTAATGGTCGCCGTAACGATGTAGCTGTCACTTCCATCCGTTTAGCACGTCAATAAGTGTTCGTATTGCGATAAATCGTGAAATATTCATTCCTCTACTCTGTACACCCAACTTCGATCGACTGAGCTCTTCGGTACCGAATAAAAACAAACTGACTTTTGCAATTTGTCACAAACTTAATCCAACACAATCAGGGGAATAATCAAGCCCTCAAGAAATGCCAGCCGCGGGCTGTAAAAAATTAGCAAATTGATATCCGCAAAATATACGACTCCTCCGCATCTCTTGATATTGCAGTGCAGACAGCAAGTCTACCATTTTTACTCCCATTTTTCGAAAGCCAACGCAAGACAGATGACAATAGAACAGCAATGATTCATTACTCTACGCCGCCTGTCAAAAGTTAAGACATCAGGGCCCAAAAAACTCAGAGAGGCAATATATATTCTATGAAAACAGTATATCTTGGATTTGTGGGGGCTGGCAAATTCGATTTGATATGGTTGCTCTCAACAGCTGGGGTTTTAGGCAACAGGATCAATAGGGGCATCCTTTGCAAATGTTAGCAAACTATAAGTAAATTGCTGTGGATTAAACTAATGGATTTTCAATCCGCAGAGGATGTGCCCAGATATAGGTTTGTTTACTTGTCTTTATTTTTAATAGGTTATGCTCAAATAAATCCAAAAGCGTGGCTGAATCATACATAGCACTCTGGAGATTTTAGGTCTCTCTCTTTTTTTTAACTGATAAAATCACTACTAAACAGCGACCATCGCTTCCGAAGGCCATGTAGTTACTATGTTACTGTAGTAACTATGCCACAGTAAAGGCTAATTTAAAATGAGCCAATGTGACCTCTAATTAAATGAATTCGACATCGATGTCATGGTGGATATCGTGACAAAACCCGCCGTAGGTAGCAATCCCACTGGGACAGAAGGCAGCACTACTACTCTGCGTTCTGCCTCACTGACACCCAAGAAGACAGAAAGAACGAAATTAACCAAAGCTCGCATCCTATTACCTTTGAAGAAAACCAAAATTCGATTTCATTCACTACAATATATCTGTTACTGATAACAAGTGTTGTGCCAACACAAATTCCTTCTGGAAACCAAAATGCCTCCCCGTTTGCCACCACTTAATTAACAAGCTGCGATAGCGAAAAAAAAAAGCGAATGACGTTTTTCTTTTCCTTTTAAAGCTTGAGAACAGAAGCCTCTTGATGCGTTTTCCTGAAAACTAACATTACATGTTGCGGTCTGACTAATTTTAAAAGTCTAAAGAATGCTTTAGTTTGGAAGATCAACCCCTCCCCGAAAATAAAAACGGACATTTCTCGGCATGCGCTTCGAATGTCAGCACAATCACTGCGTCAGTAGAAACAACTCATTTAAGCAAATCACGCACAGACTGCTTTTTCTAGATATTTAATTTCAGCTTCTTTCCCCAACTTCAGTGCTCCGACGACTCATTGCTGCAAACCGAATGCAACTGGCAGTGTAATTCAAAACCAGACCGACGGCAACAAACTGTCTGCTTGCCTCGTGCAACCGACACCTGGATCCCAGAGACCGAAATCAATTACATAAGCGCTGTAAACACTCAGCTTTTTCAAATAAATATTTCACGTCGAAGCCCATATTTAAAAGAGCTAATCAAGACCCTTCGAGCGCACTGAACTGTGTTGACATCGACAACAAAGAAAGAAGAAATTGAAAGAAGGAAAGAAATTTGAAAAAAAAAATTTAGCAATAAAGCCTTCTTTCTTTTATGCTATTTCCATGTTCTGGCGAATGGAAAAACTCCCCGGGCAAGAAATAATTGATCACTTGTGTTATGACTTCCCGTTGCCAACTCATCGGCTCATCAAAAACAGGCAAACAACAAAATCGCTATATATCCCCTTGCAACATATGTTCATTCGTACACCCAATTCATACTACCCACCCAACAAATTACGAACGGATGATAAGTGTATCTCAAGATTCCAGACAGCTGCCAAAATTGTATATTGTGTGAACTAATGAGGAAAAGCACAGAAGTCCCTTTTCAACCAGAAAATGTTAACTCAAGAAAACCCACTTGTTAACAATCCCAATTCAATGGGTAGTGGCAGAGAGAGAATCACTCATCATACACTAAACTGTTATTTTCATTAAACTTAAGTTGTTTTTTTTTTCATTCAAATACCACAAAAGTCCCATAGCAGTATAACCACTAGCAAATTATAAAAGAAACGTACATAGTTTCAAGCTGAAATAATGCCAACGAAGATTCTTTTACCAAGAAAAATCCAAACCCTTTCCAATGTTATAGAACTGGTCCCAAACTTAAACCGTCTAGTGCAACACACGTACAGCAGCCACATATCAGCCAATTAACGCAGTTCTACAACGGCGGAAGCGTGAAATAAGATAGACACGGCGGGACTAGCAAGTCTCCACCCGATAAAGTAGGCCGATAAAGTCACTGCACCGGTGTTTTTTTATTCTTATCTCTCCATTACTTTTATGTCATTTGCAACAAAATACTCCACACATTTTTTTTTATAAATTTGATTCCAGAAGTTAAGTGAAAACAATTCCGACTGATCCAAAAAGAAATATGTTTTCTTATCTGCAAGTGGGCGGAAACAAAAGAATGTCCACGGACATTGCAGTCAGCCGAAATAAACTAAATTTACGCCAAAATTCAAAGCCACGTTGGTTGAACAAAATTGGGGTTGATATCCAATATTTTGACAGGGGACGCTCACACCTTAGACTTTCATGCTGAATAACCGAATATTGAATAATTGTCTTTTGGTGGATCGTAAAACCCAAAGCAGTCTGCGACTCTACCACGAAAAGAACACACTCATGATCCGACCTAGCTTCTTTTGAGTCGAACTGGTGATAAAATCTTAACAGTTTTCAAATTTTTGGCAAAGCGCCAAAAGGACAATACTGAAGATTAATTACGCATCAGTCTTTTCCACTCTACCTTTGAACACGTTACAAATCAACGCCAAAATAATATTATTATTTTAACCTGGACCACAAAGCTAAAACACTTGAATCGATCACGCAAAACGTTTCAACAATTCTTCCATTTTGTCTGAAGAATAGCCAGGAAGCCGCATTCTGGTAGAGCAATAACGTGGGAGTATTTGTCTGTAATCACCAAATTTACGTAACTGTCACGCTCCCAGAGTGACGAAACTTTAAGTTAAGCAATGGCTCAAAGACACAGACTATTGTTTCCGATAAAAGGTCAATGTACTATGAAGAGTGGCTTGAGCGGAAACGGACTATTTCTAGCTGTTAGCTTTTGTGACGGCGGGGGTTTCGAGAGATGTATATATTATTATTATAAGAAGCACAAGATACTTCAAGGGAAGTAAAAACCGAGAAATGTAGTAACATTCCCAGTGCGCGACGAAAGAGGGAAAGGAGACTTGAGGAGACGGTCTGTACAGACACGAGAGGCTGCTCGACTGTTCAAAGTACTTGTTTAAATCACGACGGCTATTTTCACTACCTCGGTTTGGTTCGAATTAATAAAAAGCCACAATAATAATTTTGTACCAAACAGTGCGGATGTCGCCAAGATAATAATATCTACATTTTTTAAGATTTAAAGACTGAAAAAAAAATGTCGCGACTTGATTTGGATTCTAACTGAGCGGACCCCAAATTCAAAATAATTCGTACCAGTCATCGCAACCAGTCCACCTGCGAAAGAATGAACACATCTGTACACTGTTTCAGGTGGCAGTATTTGTCAGTTTTTTTCTGTTATTACACGCTTGGCGTGGGCTTGGAACCATCCGTCTTTACGGGAAGAGAGAACATCTTAACGAAGTCAATTCTGGTAGGCCTTTAGGTTTGCACCCAATCACCTTTCTGGCGTGCTCACCCTGCCAATGCGCCCGGTGGAGACATATGAGCTGGAGACTGTTGAGTTGTTTCACCTGTACAGCGTATGGTTATCTACCGTGCTGTGGATGCCTGCGCGATCTTTGGATATTTTAAGTGATATTTAGCCTGCCCAGGGTCTTTTTCAGGTTTTGTTAGTTATATTTAGCCTAGTTTCTTTCATGCGCATTTAACGACGCGGTCGAATTTCGTGGCGATGCTACGTATCCTGTCTCGTCTAAGGAGTAATTATCCATAACAATATAGACCAAAGAGCAATGTTCTCCGAAAACCTTAATGGCCAAACTATTCAAGGTAACGAGTGGAAGATTGAGCTTATCCGAATATTTGGATAGTTGCCATTAAATAGTACTCGCCAGATGCATGGCAATATTTGGCATGGCATGAAATTTTATGAAGGTTCAGCCAATCCAGGGTTTACATTAAATGGATTGGTTCACGAACGGTTACAGTTCGCAAATCTGACAAGTAAGTATTTGTGAAACACAA
Organism: Protula sp. h YS-2021; assembly: GCA_949752745.1. Lineage (NCBI taxonomy): Eukaryota > Metazoa > Annelida > Polychaeta > Sabellida > Serpulidae > Protula > Protula sp. h YS-2021. The sequence continues at coordinate 61,965,146 of OX457027.1, read as the reverse complement.
GCAGGCCCCAACCGCCCCCAAATTCATAGGGGTATAAAGCGATGACGGACAGACGGACGGACACCCTAAACCTATAGGCCCCAATCCGAAGGGTTGGGGCCTAAAAACCTACAGTTTTCAAATTTGGCTTCATTACGCTTTTTATCCATGATTAGTACTTCTCCCAAGTTTGTACTAATATTCACTGCAACACGCACCGAGTGCCAATGCAATAAAGAAATGATAATTACTCGTAAATATTAGGTTATTAACCACCTAAAAAACTGCTCGCTAGATTCACACGAACATCAGAGGTATAAGACACTGTTACTCTGGCAAAGGATCTGCGACGAAACCTTTTTTGTTGGCGTAACGAAAGTTTCTGAGTAAGAGACAGGCAGCATCACAGTAGATAGAAGTATTTGATGACCAAAAATATTGTATTTGGTTAGCTAAGGCACGATTGGGTGCGTTTGTCATAATAGCGATAGGCTGTAGAGCTGAGTGCTTTGTATTCGTGTGGGATATCGGTGGAAGGCCAGTGAAATACCCAACTTCACCATCTATCCCTATAATAGAGAACTGCACGTTACTATGTGACCTGGGATAAAATCTAGCCATGTTGAGCTTTTTTATGAGCCGCTCCGAACAGTCATCATTACATTTAAAATCCACTGCCCAGGCACGGTTTCAAATCCCCCTCCCCGCCCCCTCCCAAAACCTCACTCCAGGAGAAAATTTGATATCTACTCCGCACCCCTAATGAGTATTTGAGGGAAATTTAAGTTCAGCATACCAAACACCTTTTTAATTTCCTATAAATCACAATAACCCCCTTCACACTGTACACCTTGGTGAAGTACTCAAAATAGATTTTACAGCAGAACAGGTGTCCTGTCCTGATTTAAGAAAAACGAACTTGTTAAACGGTTTGTTAAAACAGTCAAAAAAGTATTCTATGATTCGTTTACGATGGTTACGTCAAACCCCCTAGAATTTAGTGCGTAAAATTTTCAGAACATGACACCAAAAGTAGGTGCAATTACTTTTTGTATATAAAATCAGCAGCTATTGATGTCTTATATTAAGTACTTATTATTCTACGAGTACTACGGAAAATGAAGATATGGCAATTACCAAAATACATACCGTATTATAATTCAACTTCACTGATGTAATTTAGATGTCGCAGTTACTTTTACACACAAAAGACACTTCAGAGATACTCGATAAATATAAAATATTGGATTCAAAGAAGCGTCAGTTCTGTGCTGTGGCAGGATAGGTGAGAGAAACAAATGCAAAACAAATTATCACATATGCCTTTTCCGTAAATTGTAGGATTAGAACTAGAAAGCACAATTCGAGCATCAGAACATAAAAATGGACCCCTGAGGGGACCGAACATGCCGTAGCTCTGACAAAACATACTCGCACAATTAAAGCGGACAAGGAGCAACAAACATACATAAAAAACTAAACAATAATGAAATTGCAGACTTCTCACATACCGAAATGCTCAGTGTGCGATTCCGCACTGTCATAGTCAAATGTACTCCAGTACTGACACAGTGACTGAATACGAGTATACCTGAAAGACAACAAGTATTGTACCATCTATAAGTGCTGTTCTTCTAGTTAACGAAGCTACACTCGACAAAAGTGTGTCGTTGTGTAAAAATTCAGAGCAAAATTAATGAGTAAACAAATCTTACCTTTTTTGTTGGCACAATGGACTACAAATTCAAACAAAGCATGTTTAAACTTTCCAAAAACTTTCAAAACATTGGAGACGTCAATCAATTTGCATCGGTGCTTCTTATTGGTGAAACGCGAAACATCGCTCAAGAATCTCCAACAACACCTAAAACATCATAGCCCGAAGATTTGTTATTTCCAGTGTACATATTTTACGCCAGAACCGATTTAGAAAAAGCAAAGTCCCGAATGCTTAGCCAAAAATAAAAAGAGTAGCAAAGCAAATACCGACAGCATTTTCCTTTAATTTCAAACTGATTTTTTACGGATACCTTAGTTCGGAAAGTAATGTTTGTTGTTACTCGGAAACCTTCATAGTGTTATAAATTATATTTGTGTTAATTGTCAAGATAATCCCATAAAATTAAATGGTAAACATTCAAACAAACATATTCAATGCGCGAATGTAAAAATGGAATCAAATGATTCTCAACAGTGTAAGATGCCGAAAGTTTTGTCTCTAGGGGAGCCTACAGAACTTATAGAAAAAAATAACGTAACTATAAAACTTGTAAAAGCGAGGTGGTGTGGGCACATGAACGAACAGGCTGTGACCACAAGTTCATAAATATTATGAAAATGTTTCGTAATTCAAAACAACATCCTTAAAGATATAAAATACGGTTTGTATACATAATTATGTAATATTGATTCCTCGGAACCGTGTGCCGTTCATTGTAATTGTAAATAAAGAGACTGCTTCCGTGACTACTAAAATTTCCACAAACTTAGCTTTGAATAAAAAATTGCAAGTAATACATTGTCATTCGTGCCTGCAGTATTTCTAAGCCGCAGTGGATATGTTCCTGTCAGAATATAGACCAGTGTATCCATTAATCTGGGAGCGTCTGGAATGGCTATTTCCAGCTCAAACCTTTTCACGATACAAAGAAAGGCTGTTACCTTTATAAGACATGACTGCATCATGATTCCATCGCAAATGTAGTTGATGCAAAGAAGGTAGCTGTTACTTTACCGACGAGAAGAACTCACTCTTGTTACACAGTGTTCCCATGAGAAGGCTGAAGCAATAAGTATGAGTTAGTGATTCAAACATCACAAGATTTCAAAGACCAAAAAGATTACTAAGTAATTTTTATGCATTGATGTTTTTAAAAGCACCACCTAATAACAGGAAGGACGGTCATTGTGGGTTTTCTGACAAGTTTGCAGAGTATCTAAGGGATAACTCATGTGTAGAATTAAAAGTGAACACACTCACAAGAGCCTGCATTCTGATAAGAATATTACGAACAAGGCCAGAGAAAGGAGCATTACGAAGGAAATTGCTATGTAGGCTGTGTACGAAATCCAGTTGCTGTGAATAAAATGCACAACATTAGTAGAAATCGTTTCCTTCAGGTGCTGAAAAAGTAAACACAACACTGATAACTGAAGTTAGAAAAACTATGCAAACAAAGTAAGACTAACGACAATAATGCCATCAAGAGAGTGTGGTTTGGAACAGCTTAAGTCCAGACATATGTCGAAGAGGGGGAAAGTTTTAATGCTGACATGAAACACCAGTCTGCAGATGATGAAGAGAAAGATCATTACAGCACATTTTATTCAGAGCTAGGCTTCACAAAAGTTTCAGGGAACAGAATATCGACGCCAATATACTGTCAGGGCCAAGGAGAATGATAAATAATCAACACAGAGATAGATATCGGATAAAAAATTTTGATAATATCAAAAAGATTCCTCGCGCTATCTTTGATAACTACAGCTGAAGGAAACAACGTGATGCCAAAGACCTACACAAGAGAACCAGAGGGGATTGTTAACTTTCCTGTAAAGTACGATGATCAGAAGAACCTTTTACGTTTGTATGTTTTTCAAGGTGGATGCCAATAGTTGTTTGACAGAGATTGGTAAAACGACATCAGACTTGATTGGCAAGATATCAAGCTGACACATGGTAAATGATCCTAAAAGAACTCGACAGGTATGTACAGAAATATTCGAAATGTTACAGCAGTGGTTTCGCTGAATTTCAAGTCGTCACCTTACGTCTGAAGGAAGGAGTTACTCCATAGTGCTGCAAATCTCGGCAAGTGCCGTTCACCGTGAGCGGGATGATTAACTGAGAATAGGTAAATATTGTAAAAAATAGGATATCATCATCAATTGAATGATTAAATTGCGTTTCAATTTCCAACATTTATTTGCTTTGTGATGATATATTACGATTTCAAGGCAACTTTGAATCGACAGTTTACGCTAACTCCCATCCACTTACCCAGTATTGAAAGCATAATAGTATACCTTGGAGATGGGTAGAAGCTCTTAAATGTAGACAGCCGATCCGTAATAGTTGTGAACGGGGAACTGAGGAGAACAGTCCAAAAATAATAATTCGTCTATGTGATTGGTCCAATCAGATATGGAAGAAATATCGACTCTGCCGACTGGTTGTTTATGTCACATATTTATCATCATCACTGATGCACAAGATAACCCTAAATACGAAGCATGGATAAAATTTCAACATCTGAAATGATAGAGATTTTGCAAGATCTGCTTAATGCTCATGAAATATGCGATGTTAGCTGTAAGAACAATGGTGCAAATTTTCACTCAGACACATTCCATATATTTCTCAAGCTGCAAGGAAGTGTTCTTAAATTTACCAGTGTTTAAAAAACAACCTCAAACAGTCCGGCGGAAGTCACGGCGAACTCGTTGAAATCTTGTCTGAAGTTAATGAAAAAGAAAACTGAGTAACGCATGAGAAGTTACTGCTGCATATCGCTATACAAAAGAAAGAAAACTCGATGATCAACGAAAACCCGTTTCTTATTTCTGGGACACAAAATCAAAATATTGTTCAGGCTAGGATCAAACGTGATTGTAAAATATTATAGCCATAAAATTTATTTTTAAACGAGGAACGATATTGCAAAAGCAAAATTATGAGCACCAGGCCAAAAATAAAATAAGCAAGATTTTTTCCGTTCAGACAGATTTTTCTTAAAGCATTATTTTAAAATTTACAGACACACCAGCCCGGGAAGTAACATTTGTTTGTGACTTTGTAAACTTCCCAACCTTTAACGATATAAAATTCAAAATCAAATGTGAGCGAATTTGAACAAAGCACAAGGAAATTAACCTTAATCTTGGCATTCTCCATAGCCATGTCATTGATCAAATAATTAAAATAGATATACATTGATATATCTTTATATGTATAGAAAATTACGCGGAAAGGTTCAACGCTACTTAGTGACCATAGAACCAATGCTTTCATGCCAGCGTGGCCTCAAACCTGGGAAACAGTCCCTGGCCAAGGAATTCACTACATAATACCAGTGAACACAAAAAGGCACCTGAAAACACTATGAACCATATATCATCGGTCAATGCTTGCGTTGGGCAGTCATTGCTTTGAACCACTAAAATGCCTCAAGAATTGAGGCATGATAGATAATCTAATGGAAAACGCTGTAGTTCCCAGCATAGTGAGTAACAGCATAGTTTACTAACGATACTTACACAAAAGAGCCAAAGGGGAGGTCTGCATAAGAAAAATATACCCAACGAATATGCAAACACGTTTCGTTACAGTATTGTTGCGATGTTTCCAGGCTGTTAATGTTTTAATGATATCGGCCAACTTTTTTGGTGGGACAGGCAACGATCGTGGTCCCTAGAAACACGAGTTTTTGTGTAGCTTCGACGCATTTTCCCCCAGCTTATTGTAAACCAAAGGCGCTGTATTAGGTGTAATAATGTATCCATACCCAGTATACACTCTTCATACGTTGGTGCGGTGATAAAGAAATCACCGAAAAGACAGATACTGGCCGTTATGCCACGTCGGCGCATCATTTGTGTGAGACTTTGTGTTATCCGATGAAAGGTGCATGTGCTGAGAGAGGCTCCGAACGGTAGACGGGTGTCAACAAGGTAGGTATAGTGCTTGTCACCCTCAAAACGCCACTTTAGACCCGTTGCCCGTTGCGAGTCCTTGCTTATAGGGCATGTCTGTACGCGGATTTTAGGTCTACCTTTGCCGTGAACTAGTTTCTATTAACAAGGTCAACTGCACTGTCCACTGTGACAAACTAATACTTATCGGGCGAGCAATCGTGAATTAGTCTTGCGGAGCCGTTCTCCTTAATTACACAGGATATGGGGCTAATAATGTCTGGCTTATAGTCAACTTTTACACACCACCCTAGGTTGATTTCCTGTCGTATTTGTTTTTCTACCTTCGCGCGATGAGTAGTTTCGGCTTTTCGGCTGTTTGGGAGGTCAACATGCGTTAGGGCGCTTCCAGGAGTGGTGATATTGAAACCGTTTTTAGGCCATTTATAATGAATTCGTTTTCCGTGTCCGTAGCCAGTTCCGTTTCGCACTGAGCTAATATGTCCGTGAGAGGGCTAGAGACGCATGCGTATCAGTGGTGGTGCCGAGGCTCGGGCCGGAAGCAGCCGGGGGAGATACACACGTGAGCAAATCTGCATTCGGTGCGCTTGCAGCCCGTTTGCGCTTGGTAGCTCTTGCAGATCTCGCAGCCGTTGTTTGGGTTTTTGCGGGCCGAAGGCGTGGCCTAGGGTTCGAATCCCGGGGGTGTCGGGTGTTCACGTGACCCTGGATGCTGTTTGAAGATGGTACTTTAAAGCCGAGATGGAAGGAGTCTTCGCCCCATTTAATCTGTCCGGCGGCCTGTCAGAGGCAGAATTCCTGGTCTAATAGCATGACAAGCTCACGATCGTAGGTCTGAAGATACTCCCCGATTTTTGTCTGGTACATTAGGTATCCTGATACAGAAGCCTGTGTGAATGGAGTTGTCCCGTGCATAAAAGTTCAACCAGGATACGGGACGAACCAACTAGGTATTGGGCCGTGGAGGTTTCGGAGGGCTTCGGTTTAGGGGGGGGGGGGGGGGTAGGAGGTAGTGACCCGCATGCTACCGATAGATACGCTTTCCTCCTCAAGCGACGTGTCCACGAGACCACAGAAATCCTGGACGAGTAGTGCTTTGTTACCTGTGGGGCGGGCGTCCAGCCATGGGTCCGGTATCTGCGGCTCAGTGGGGCCTAGAAGCCTATCCGCTTCCTGTACGGAGTTCAGAAGTTCCGTAATGTCACGGTCCTTAAGCGTGTTGGCGTCCACAGGCTGAAGCGGTTCCGCAGTACCACCATCAGACTCCGAGCCCGCTTTCGTGTTTTCATGCTTCAGTTGCTCCACGACCTTGGTCAGTGCGATCGTCTGTCCGGCGGAGAGCTTCAGTTTGCAGATGAGGGCATTATCCATTTCAACCACAAGCATCAGGTCATCCAATTCCTCTTTTGATAAGTTTTTCAATTGTTGCCTGTCTTACTTTCCTATCCAACATATACTTAACAAATTCTTCTTTATCTGCTGCCATCGCAATATTTTTTGCTGTTAAAAGATGTTCGGGCTTTGACTGCTAACTTGCTTATATCGCGGGGACAATGAACTTTTGCGCGGGTAAATAATCCTTATCTCCGACTCACCAGATGGCGTGGGAGTACATAGCAGCTGTACAAACATAAGGCGACACAAGGGAGGTGTCTGGAGGATTAGGGTTTGGTCAGTGAAATTGCAAGGGGTGGAGATGCGTTAGAAGGAGGCAAACATGTATTGACTGTTTAAACAAAATTAACCATTAATTTACAAGAAAACACTGTAATTCATAGCGTGGTGAGTAACAGCATAGTTTACTAACGACACTTAGATAACAGAGCCAACGGGGAGGAGGTCTGCATAAAAAAATATACCCAAGGAATATGCACACGTTTGAAGGCGATACGACTTAACGTCGAGATCTTTTACACGTACGCTCTTCTTCAAAACGTGTTCATATTTATGTTATGGCGTCAGAGGCCGTAATATCTGTTCCACAAGCGACAAAATTGACAATGTTCCGAACCTACCCAGTAACAATCCCACCACATTTGAAGGAACTGCGACGTTAAGCGACCGAGAAATCTTGCAAATAAGATTTTTACGTAATGACGTTTGCATACAAGATTTTGTTTAAAATCAATCCATATTTGTCGTGACAAATATGCCGTAGTCCGGACAAAATTGGACAGAATCTTTTGGATCTACCAAGCAGCAATCCCAAGCAAAGTTTGAGCTTTGTCCGATGTTCAGCGGGCAGACAAATTTTGCACACAAGAAGTGTCGATCTCCCAAAGGATATAAACAGACCGAATCTTTTCGTTTTAGAGCTATCTTTTAGACATTCTCTTCACAACACTGACATACACAGAACTTGCTGTATGGATAAGGGAGATGAAATTAAAAAGGTCTGCCCGATCGCTAAAAATGCTATATGACAATGATTATAACGTTAACAAAATAACAGAAATCTGTCCTAAACTTTTAAAACCAATACACGAAAGTCAAAAAAAGCCGGACAATCGTTCAAATATAGTTCACTGTAACACAACACAAAACAGGGAATAAGAAATTGTTTCAAGTTTCAATTTTTTATCGTTTCTGTAGTTCGCTAGAACACTACCGTAGCAATCTGTTTCCATATAGTAACAGAATAATGATGAGAAAACGCCTTCTTGACACTTTTGCTTCCTTAAATGTTCAGCTATTTTTTTTTAAACTTGGCAACTTGCAGTCTTCTTTTCTGCAGTTACAGCTATAATAATACAAAGAAATTGAAATGATTGGCCGAGCTGCTTTCTATTTATAATCTCAATGGAATCTGTTAGTCAATCACGCCCGTTCCGTGCTCAGCAGCTTGGATCTCAGTCTGCCACTGTACAAGGTTCTCACAACTACATAAATAGATCGAAAAAATACGATCTGAAATCTAGTGAGTTACGTCTTTCAAAAGTGATAAAGTGATATACAGTCCTGTTTTCAGACACATCGGTTGTTTCAAAAGATAGAATCACGTGAGTTTCTTTATTTTAATTAAAACTGAAAAAATTTATAAAAAAAAAACAAAGGAGTAATTACCTCTTTTTATTCAACAAACCGCAGGATTACAAAGATGGAGGATAGTGAAGATCACTTCAAGAAACAAATAGTTAATAGCACACAAGCTCAAAGCTGAAAGAATCAATAAGTGAACAAGGATACCAGCGAACTGGTTAAGTCCCCCGCCGCACCCCCGTCTTTGAAATGAACAGTTCTTTTCTAAATTACAAGTAACAAAGGGAATTTATTCCGAAAAAAACGACAAATAACCACAGTTCGCAGAGCTACAATGTATGATCTGCAAGGGATATCTGTCATCTGCAAAAATTACAGTCAATTTTGTATGGATTGTCACATACAATCTTATCACTATATAAAGTTAAAAAATATGAAAAGTGCACATTTTTTTTTCATTTTTTAAAGAAAAACCAAAAATATCATTGCGTTGCACACCTCCAATATATGTTCTCTCTCGATGCAAGAAAGAAATGAAATCACCATATTAGTCACTAAGATATGGCGCGTACAAAGTTACCACTATAGATCGAGGATATTACACATTTTTACAAGATTTCAAAAATCTGGCAATTTTTTATTTTTTGAGAAAAACCAAAAATATCCTTGCGTTGCACACCTCCAATATATGTTCTTTCTCGATGCAAGAAAGAAATGAAATCACTATACTAGTTACTGAGATATGGCGCGTACAAACGTATCACTATAGATAGGGACAGACAGACGGACGCGGCCCGAGTCCCCCACTCCGCGCTGCGAGGCAGACCAATAAAGAAACGTTGTATGGCACCGATAGTGTGCTTAGGCTTGCATGTAGAGCAATGTATAAGCAGATCAAGAAATCTTGGAGACCATGAAATACGCTAGTATATCTAAATGGATGGACTTGCAGAAGGAAAAGATGTCACATATTCTTTAAGCACCCTATCCCGTTATTTAGGCATACGCAGTAAAAGGGCTACAATGTGAGAAGATGTTGCCGGAAAACTTATTCTTTGTACGGAGCAGGTAGAAACAAATACCCATGACTAAATACATATCATATTATCAAATCACTCCGATCGTGTAGTTCCTGCACCTCGAAGAGTTACACAGTATCGTACGCTTAGTAAGATGTTCAAGAGAAACCGCATACAGTATCATAATGGCTGCATAATCATCAATATTGAATCTATCCAAAACATTTGTTAAACAAATTTCTGAAACAACGTTCTCCGGGGAAACATGTTCCAATCGTCAAATCCCGGCTATTTAGGCGATATGTCATTTTAAGCGAAGTCGGATCATAAGGAAGTGGACATGAGTATATTTGCCAAACCATCCCATAATGTAAATGTTAAAGTGTCTTTTCCTAAGGAGTCAGCGAATTACTTGGTGCAAGCAAACACGGTTTTTGAGTGCAGCTCTCTCGGTTGGCATTTGGCAGAGATTTCCTGCTGCCGTGTCTCATCGTAATAAAGCTTCTCGCAGTGTACGCCAAATACTGCCTCGACCTGTCAAAAAAAAAAAAAAAAAAAAAAAAAGCGAGAACATAATTTCCTACTTAATAAAAAACTTTATACGTTGGTACTTCCTCTTTTACCTTATGTCAATTACAATTTAATTACATTAAATATTTTCTCAGTTTCGAATAGTGTAGTGAAGTGATGGGGGAATTTTGACATTTCATCCAATCACATTTTAGAATCGAAAGTCTGTGACAACAGACGAAAGCTTCAAATCAAGCAAATCACACTAATTAATAAGTGTTTTACATCTAAATATTGTCGTTATTAATTTCCACTTGAAAACTTAAGCATACATTTAGTTTAGTTCGTTTACAGTACGTTAATGTTGTTATTACAGGATGCTGATTATATTACAATGCAATGCAATGCATAAAACGACACAAGGGATACGCTGTACTGTGGCCTACTTTCACACATATTGTATACATCACAGCCCATCTCACCTGCCTCACCAGCTGCTGCACTGACGTCACAACGTCACCCGTCGGATTCTCCAGTAGCAAAGTGCCCTTCTGTCCATTCTCAGACAAGTGTACGTTGACATACATACAGCTTGGATTCGCTAGCATGGAGCCCTGGCTAGGACTCTGCCCTAGGACATATGCATACAGCGTTGCACCGCTTAGCCGCAGCAAGTCTTCACTAGCGGAAATTGGACTACCATCAGCTTTGCACACAACCAACCGTTTCCCTTGTTGCCTGAACAGGTTCTCGACCTGAAAAAAAAAAGAAAACACCATGCCAGCATGATCGTCTTACTCCGTCGCAAAACATTTTTTTTTCCAAACACAATAACCGTGTCCCATGGAGCTTGTCTTCGATTTCCTTTTTTAGCGGTTTCCACCAGACTCCAAATGCTACAGCCAGATTCGAGCAGCTGCAACCATAAGCTGCTTAAGCCATCGTACCTTGAAACGGTTTCAAAAATCCGTTTTTCTTTTTTTAAGTTAAATCTCTCCTCTGAGGCAAAAAAGACAACATCTTATATTACGACAGCAACAATGAAGAGTTGGGTACAGAAATGACATACTATAGTATTTCTTCTTTATTTCTTTGTGCACGTAAATTAAGCCCCTTCATAAAACATTATGTTGTACAAATGACGAAATGATTTCGTTCATAAATTTTAGCACCTCATCAGTGGCGGTCATTACGTCATAACGATTTCCTGGCAACGCATGACCTTGTCTTCTGGGCTAAATAGAAACTTGAAAACAAATAAAAAATTTTAATTTGGGTTGTTCTATGGGATAAAAACAAAACCAACAGTCATGTGATTTACAAAAGGAGTCAATGGTCTTGTATTTTTTCACTGGAAAACGATCTGCGCCTCATGATGTCAAGGTCAAAAACAACATGCCACCGTCGAAGGCGCAGATCCCAACCGGACACAAGTCGCCATTTAGGCAGTTTTTGACCAATGTGAAAAATAATACGACATTGCACAACTTCAATATATATATATATATATATATTCACTGTGCAAGGTAGCATATGCCTAGGAAAAATAGTTTCAGAGAACTCGCGTGGAAAGCACCCAAGTGTTACATTGCAGTTATGTCCAAAAATCACAATTTTTGACAAGTCGCCATTTTAGCAATTTTTGGCCAATTTGAAAAATAACACGACAATGCACAACTTCAATATATATATTTTCACTGTGCAAGGTAGCATATGCCTATGATTAATAGTTTCGGAGATCTCCCGTGGAAAGCACCCCAAGTGTTACATTGCAGTTATCTCAACAGATCACAATTTTTGACAAGTCGCTATTTTGGCAATTTTTGGCCGATTTGAAAAATAACACGACGTTGCACTTCAATATACAGGCATGGCATTTAATTTGGTATCAGTCGATTCAATTCATCCATACTTGGTCAAAAGAGTTTTGTCATGTGAAACATCGCTTGTATGAAGAACAACCATTTTTCAACATTTTTTCAGAATTTAATTGAATTCTAATGGTTTTGTGCACAATTGCAAGCCAAACAATGACCTAGGGTTAGCATCACAAATTTGATTTGGTCAATAATAAAAAGATCTGCACCTCGTGATGTCAAGGCCAAAAACAAAAAGATCTGCACCTTGTGATGTTACGGTCAACAACAAAACGATCTGTTCCTCGTGATGTTACGGTCATCAACAAAACGATCTGTTCCTCGTGATGTCACGGTCAACAACAAAACGATCTGTTCCTCGTGATGTTACGGTCAACAACAAAACGATCTGTTCCTCGTGATGTTACGGTCAACAACAAAACGATCTGTTCCTCGTGATGTCACGGTCAACAACAAAACGATCTGTTCCTCGTGATGTTACGGTCATCAACAAAACGATGTGTTCCTCGTGATGTCACGGTCAACAACAAAACGATCTGTTCCTCGTGATGTTACGGTCATCAACAAAACGATCTGTTCCTCGTGATGTTACGGTCATCAACAAAACGATGTGTTCCTCGTGATGTTACGGTCATCAACAAAACGATGTGTTCCTCGTGATGTCACGGTCATCAACAAAACGATCTGTTCCTCGTGATGTTACGGTCATCAACAAAACGATCTGTTCCTCGTGATGTCACGGTCAACAACAAAACGATCTGTTCCTCGTGATGTTACGGTCAACAACAAAACGATCTGTTCCTCGTGATGTTACGGTCAACAACAAAACGTTCTGTTCCTCGTGATGTTACGGTCATCAACAAAACGATCTGTTCCTCGTGATGTCACGGTCAACAACAAAACGATGTGTTCCTCGTGATGTTACGGTCATCAACAAAACGATGTGTTCCTCGTGATGTCACGGTCAACAACAAAACGATCTGTTCCTCGTGATGTTACGGTCATCAACAAAACGATCTGTTCCTCGTGATGTTACGGTCATCAACAAAACGATCTGTTCCTCATGATGTTACGGTCATCAACAAAACGATCTGTTCCTCGCGATGTCACGGTCAACAACAAAACGATCTGTTCCTCGTGATGTCACGGTCAACAACAAAACGATCTGTTCCTCGTGATGTTACGGTCATCAACAAAACGATCTGTTCCTCGTGATGTTACGGTCATCAACAAAACGATGTGTTCCTCGTGATGTTACGGTCATCAACAAAACGATGTGTTCCTCGTGATGTCACGGTCAACAACAAAACGATCTGTTCCTCGTGATGTTACGGTCATCAACAAAACGATCTGTTCCTCGTGATGTCACGGTCAACAACAAAACGATCTGTTCCTCGTGATGTTACGGTCAACAACAAAACGATCTGTTCCTCGTGATGTTACGGTCAACAACAAAACGTTCTGTTCCTCGTGATGTTACGGTCATCAACAAAACGATCTGTTCCTCGTGATGTCACGGTCAACAACAAAACGATGTGTTCCTCGTGATGTTACGATCATCAACAAAACGATCTGTTCCTCGTGATGTCACGGTCAACAACAAAACGATCTGTTCCTCGTGATGTTACGGTCATCAACAAAACGATCTGTTCCTCGTGATGTTACGGTCATCAACAAAACGATCTGTTCCTCCTGATGTTACGGTCATCAACAAAACGATCTGTTCCTCGCGATGTCACGGTCAACAACAAAACGATCTGTTCCTCGTGATGTCACGGTCAACAACAAAACGATCTGTTCCTCGTGATGTTACGGTCAACAACAAAACGATCTGTTCCTCGTGATGTCACGGCCAACAACAAAATAACACTCGTGATTCCTTCCGCGCACTCCTTCCTTTTTTCAATCCCCATAGTTTATTGAATTCATACACTGTGCTTCGGTCTGATTTCTTCCCCCCCCCCCCCCCCTGTTTACCTGCTGTTTCAGGTCGGGTACCGACAGCGTGTGTTTGCCACATGGGTTCTGCAGCAGCAGTAGGGCAGCAGACGTCTGCCGTCCGTCCTCGCGGAGTACGATATTGACGTAAGGACAGGCCGGCGGTTCCTCGTACGTCACGTCGCGTGTGCTTTGAGATTCCCGCCGCACAATGCACAGCTTCAAAGAGTCCGTTTTGACCTGTTGAGCAAAAATGCATTCCCCCCGATGAAATGTGAAACCGCTTTTTTCAGAACTTTTAGGTTAGAACTGAAGGGAAGAACTTCACCTTCAATTTAAAGTTAATTCTTAGCAAAAGTTAACATCAACACTTATCCCTTCCTCCTTGAACTTCTGGACTTAAACACGATAACTTTCCACACAAGTATTCAGTATCATAAAACACTGGAGGTGCCGAGTAGCCGTTACCTTGGCGGTTTCGTTTAGCAGGACACTGCCGGGACGCGCCGGGATGGGCGTGATCATTGGCTGCTTGACGGTGTCGAAAATGAACTCGGCCATCTCCGTGCAGATTCGATTCAGCTCGCCCGACGCCTCGTAGAAGATGCTGATGTCATCCGTCGGCACCAGTTTGGCCTAAATAAAGGACACAAAACACAAAGTGCTGAGCGGATGGTGGCCCTCAAAGACTTGACTTTAAAATCTCCCGATAGCGGCCTTACACGCGTATCGAGTCCAGTTTTCATTTTTTAAAAAGAGAATTTAGGTACTTCAGTATTTCAGAATATTCTACTCGGTGACGAAAATGATTGAACTGCCCGGAATTTTACTGCAATCATCATACACATTACTGCTATTTGCACCTATTTCATCAAGGACGAAAACCGTGTTTTTGACTATGCTGATATTCACCTTTTTCCTGGCTTTCTGTATTCTGTTGATGACCTCCCTGGCGAGGCCTTCGTCCAGCATGGACTGGTCAGGGGCCATGTCAAGCAACACCAGTATCTGTAACCACACACGTGTCACATGTCACATGTCAGACAACATACGTCACGACAGCAGAGCATTCCTACACTTGTATATGACTTCCTTTCAGGTTTTACGATAAAGCAGGAAATCAGGGAAAATTAGACAAATATATAGCCACTCCAGAGCACTTTCAACGCTCAGAAAACCACTATCTAAACTAGAGCGGCCAGTCCAACCCAGCATCAATGTACCCGAACTTGCCAAACACTCTTATTATCCAGCCATTGCTGTTTTGTTTTTGTAAGCAACAATAAATATTCCCCCCCCCCATCTTTTTTCCACCGATTGCCGCACCTTCGGTTTACAAAGTTTTAGTTTGGCAACTTTGTACTATATGTACCTTATACATAGGGTTCCCGCGCTTTTCGTTCAAAAGAATTTCAGGACTTTCCAGACCATTTTTGAGGTAAAATTCTAGGACTTTCCAGGACAGATTTCCAGGACATTCCGGGCCAAATATCCAGGACTCATGTCGGTTTATGCCTGTGACGTTTGAGTGAATGTGACGAGCGAACTTTCGCATGCAGTGAGATAGCACAACATTCACCTAATATTCCCCGACATGGGACTGCATTGTCATTCGGTACGTTTTATAATTTTTTATTAATTACCTTTTTAATTTCCAGGACTTTTCACGACTCTCACATAATTCCAGGACTTTCAGGACTTTCCAGGACCGTGGATATATTTATATGCAGCCAAAAAAAAAAAAAAAAAACAAAAAAAACAAAAAAAAATTCTCAACAGAAGCCTGTATCCTAGCCACGAAGCAGTGAAGCCGAACCTGTCCGTCAGAGTCGGCCTCGTACTGGGAGGACGCATTGCCTTTGGCTGTCTTGTCCACATCAAAAGAGAGCTTGAGATCCTCGCCACGGAGCAGGTGCCCGGCCACCAGCATCTCTCCCTTTTCCCTGTACTCCTGAGCGACACAGAGAAAGCAACCAATCACATTCTAGGCTTTTTTTAATACGCTATAAACGACACTTTTTTTTTGCACTTTCACACAGATCAGACTTGGATGGGAATTTATTGCTGAATTTTGCAAACTGTTTTGAGCTGATTCATAACTAAAATTAGAACAAAAACACTCGTTGTTGTTGTGGTCATTTTTTACCTGCCCCGTTCGACCGTGCACTCGTGATGATAAGTCGGCCCAGAATAATTACAAAGTTTCCCCTCAAACTGCGATTACCGTGAGTTGCTGATCCGTCAGCTGTTTGCAGGCGGCCATGACCTGCTTTAGGTTGGCTCCTAGCCTCGCCCCGAGCGTGCGGAAGTCGGGCTCGGCCTTCAGGTGCACGCCATACTTGTCCTTGTCTGTAGACGTGCTGACGGCTCTCACATTCAACTCCTTCAACGCAAAGGGAAGAATACATAAAGTGAATACTCCCAGTAAATACCCAGCGCGTCCTTGTAATGCAAGTCGTTAAAGCGACAAGTCGTTGGCAACAAGACAACTAGACTGGTATTCTGCTCTGTCCTTATATTTAAAGGCGTCCTTATTCTTGAGATTAGATGGTTCATCCTTAATTTTTATCCTTATTTTAAAAGACTTGTTATGTTTGAGGATAGAGCAGAATAGCTTTTTTATCCTTATTTTTAAAAATAAGGACATCCTTAAAAATAAGGACAGAGCAGAATACCACTCCTATGCTGGAAAGTCTTAGATTATTCGATAAAATGGTAACGTTCAGGTCCCAGCATTGTTATAACGAGGTAGGTTAACTACAGCAGGGACAATTCATTTAGTGCGAAAGGAATAAAAATATGATGCAATGAAGGCGAAAAGGTTCAGTGGATAAGTTTTTAGAAGGTTTCTTACTTCCATGATATAAGTTTTCATGCTTGACACTTGCTCCAATACTGCTGAGTCACTGTGAATGACCACTACCTCCCTCAAAGGATACTGCAAACAAAAAAGTACACAAAATTCACTGATTCAGGCTTCCCAGCAATTTTTGATAAAAATCATGTTTATTTTTAGAGGTTACAAAAAAGCAAATTTTTCGAGAAATGAAAAACTACTATGGCAGTGAAATGAACACAATTTCTTTTTTTTTTTTAATCACACGTATTTGTTGTTATTCAACTAAACGAAATAATCGATGTGTCGGCTTTAAGAACCGATAGTTTCGGTTCGGTGACCATCTTTTTAGTCACCAATTGCCAACCCTACATAAAGCTAATGCGTAGATCTTAATAAGCTCCTAACTGTAATCTGTTTCGCAATGTTTATGAAGGATTCTCACTTTTTCAGAGTATTTATGAAAAATAGTTAAAAGCAGATGATCGCCTCTTGAAGACTTTCGCCTGCCTGTATGGCGCACCACCGACCCACACGCACGTGTCACACTCTAGCCCACCTTCACGGGCATGGTACGCCTGTCACGCACGACACGGCCCAGATTTACGACTGCCTGCATGGCGCACCACCGACCCACACGCACGTGTCACACTCTAGCCCACCTTCACAGGCATGGTACGCCTGTCACGCACGACACGGCCCAGATCTACGACGGCCTGCATGGCACACCACCGGCCCACACGCACGTGTCACACTCCCGCCCACCTTCACGGGCATGGTACGCCTGTCACGCACGACACGGCCCAGATTTACGACTGCCTGCATGGCGCACCACCGACCCACACGCACGTGTCACACTCTAGCCCACCTTCACGGGCATGGTACGCCTGTCACGCACGACACAGCCCAGATTTACGACGGCCTGCATGGCGCACCACCGACCCACACGCACGTGTCACACTCCTGCCCACCTTCACGGGCATGGTACGCCTGTCACGCACGACACAGCCCAGATTTACGACGGCCTGCATGGCGCACCACCGACCCACACGCACGTGTCACACTCCCGCCAACCTTCACGGGCACGGTACGCCTGTCACGCACGACACAGCCCAGATTTACGACGGCCTGCATGGCGCACCACCGACCCACACGCACGTGTCACACTCCCGCCAACCTTCACGGGCACGGTACGCCTGTCACGCACGACACGGCCCAGATCTACGACGGCCTGCATGGCGCTCCACCCACCCACACGCACGTGTCACACTCCCGCCCACCTTCACAGGCATGGTACGCCTGTCACGCACGACACGGCCCAGATCTATGACGGCCTGCATGGTCGCCACCGACTCCTCAATCTTACAGTCGATGAAATCTTCCCTGCAAGTAAAACAAGATTGTCAATAGACAATACCCCAGCTCGCAAATACCGATATCAAGATTTACGATATATAATTATTATAACCGTTTACCAATATTTCAAGATAATAAGGCTATATCCCTTACACCAGTCAAGATTTCACAACAAACATGGTTTATCGCCAATATTACCGCCAATTTTTGGCGAATCGCCAAAAAAACTAACAGTCAAATAGCCGGTGAGCACTCCATTACCTTCAATTAAAATTTTAAAACGTTTCGACGAAGATCCTGGCAAGAGACAGATGGTTTTTTGGTCAATATTTCCGCAAATGATGGACAAATCGCCAGCCACGTTGGTGTTATTGCCTGCTACCGTTACACATTATTACAAGACAGCAATGCTTTTTCCCTGGCGTCTGTTAAGATTTTACGAAAAAAAGTTTGTTTTTTCGCCAATATCTCTACCAATTTTTTGTTTTTAGCTAACTGCCAAAAAATTTTTAAAATCGACAATTATTTCTGCCAATCTTTGGTGAATTGCCAATCTTCCGCTACCTTTAACCAAAATTTCAAGACATTTAGATTAAAAACCTAGGAGGGGATACGCTTTTCAACTTAATGGTGTACACACGCACATGCTTTTACGATCGCTACTTTAGTAGGGAATAACAAGCCTTTCTATACTTCACAGGCGGCACCCCCATGTCTCTGATATCGCCGCACGGGACACCGGCTGGGGATTGTGTCTGACAGTACCTGGCCTTGGGCAGCAAGAGATAGTGCACGCTGGCCGTGTCCTCCTTGTCCGTGCCGCTGTCTATCAAGTGCCGCAGGTTGCTGTACATATGCTCCGTCAAGAACGGGATGAACGGCGCCTACCAAAAAAAAACAAAAAAAACCCGAAAACACCACTCATCACAGCATCGACCAAAGAGGGGAAACGAACGAGGTACACAGACGTTCAAAATTTCTGACATTCCCCCTCACTTCCCCAATCTGCACACAGAATTTATGATTTCACTTCTTCACTTGAACATCAATGTAAAAAACAGCGAAAAAACTGCTCACATTTTTTACGTTTTGTATTTATGATCGCTAAAAGTAAAGAAAACTGAAACAAAAATCAAATCTTCACAATTTGTTCCTTTCTCTAAAGGTCAACACTCACTTCCATTCAAGCTTTCTATATACAATATAGTTCCATGTACCGCCTTGGGATATTGATAAATGTGAAAAATTTTGAAACATCATCACCATCTTATGACGTTGTAAAGTTGTTGAAGCTGAATATCTCGAAAACGAATTTACAGACTGTTTTTTTTTTATCAAAACATTATTTGATACTCTAGTTTTTCGTCTGTGACGTCATTATGAAGTCAATTTATCGATATTGTTTTTATTTTTACACTTCTAATGCTGAATGTTATTATTTAATAAAGAAAATTTTACATAACAAGAAATTCGTGATAAATGCCCTTCCACCCACCCACGTCCAATCCACAGTACCATTTGGTTAATATTTGGCGAGTCGCCAAAGAACTACCTAGTTAAAAGTGGACCACTTGGAGAACATTTTTACAAAATTTGAAATGAATGCGATTAAAATTCTGGGAGATGCATTTTAGGGAAAAGTTTACATGGGTATATGCGAGGACGGATTCCCCCTGCTCATGCGACTGGACCAGGCTGATGAAAGCAAATACAGCCTTTTCCCCTCAAAACCGACAATAAGAACAAAATCTCCGCCACAAAAAAAGACTTTGTAGCACCCAAAAATAAGTTTCACTGGGAAGCCAACATTTCTCTTATTTTAGGATTCGAGATTTTTCGGTTCGGGGCTTGCATTTTTGTTTTCCGCCAGGGCTGCAGAGCCCAAGTTTTTCGCAAGGCGAAAAGTCTTGTTTGAGAAGAAACTTTTCGGTAACGATTAATTGTGAAAAGCAATAGGGTTTGTTTTACCTCAAGCAACGAATGACTGAGCAAAATAAGTACAAGAAAGACGCATGTCGCTACTCCACGTGTGATTCGGATTTTTCTGGAGGAAACGCGAATAGGAAAAATAAATAACCCAAATACCCCAAGTTTCGGTTCGGGGCTTCATGTCTTCGGTCGGGGTTCGATAGCGAGCCCTATAACACAGACGATAACGGATTCTCAATTTACAAAATGATGTTTTTTTTACACTTCTCTAATCAAATACGTACCATAACTTTAGTCATGGAAAAGAGCACAGCGATGAGAGTCTCCAGCGCCGACTTCGTGTCGTCTTTTGCCGAGTCGCCCTTCAGTCTCCTACGGTTCATGCGCACATACCAGTTGGTGAGATGATCCACAAATTTGACCAGGCGAGGCACAACGGTGTACAACCTGTATGCTGCAGCAAGGTAAGAGCTTAAAACAGCACTGTGCCTTTTTCTAGAATATCAAAAAAGGCTGTAACTGGAAGAGGCGACTCTCACCAATTCATAAACTTACCGATGTAGCATCACACAACTGCCGGTTATGACTGATCAGAGAACGATTAAAATACCATAAAATTATTATAAGGTAGGTTATGTTTAATTTGAACTTGCTTATTTTTTTTTTAACTTGGATAATATGAAGTGTTTTTGCAGTCCCGGAGGCCGGTTTCTTTTAGCATCGAGTCGATTCATTAGAAATTCGGACAATTTGAAGCATTTACTTGATCCTGTACACCTCAAATTACTGCATCGATTGGAAATTGTAATTAACAATTTATCAGAAAAATCAGTTTTTTCGACAGGATTATTTTCAGTTTTTATTTATTGACTTATTTTTTATTTTTTTTCAAATACTGACCTGCCATTTCCTCGGTGACGAATTTGATGAGGCTCTGTGTGAAGGAGAGTATCCAATGATCCATGAAGTTGGTTGGCACCTGCATGTCGGCCTCGTTCAGCCTCACCTCCTCACCGTTATCCTGTAACCACAGGCGCCGTGAAAAACAACATCCCCCGTCACTCTATCACACTCACTGTTTGTTTTATCCTCAGCTACATTTGCTGAGCTGTGGGGTGAGATCTCTATCCATTATCTTCATGTTAATTAAATTTGATAAATTCTGCGACGCTAAGCTCCGAAGTTTTGACGGGGAAGTCGGCACGGGAGAGGTAGGGTATGCTACTAGTTCAAATATCTTCCGGATATATTTTTAAATTACAAGATAAATCTGAAATGTTAATTTGAATCCGTTTAACTCACAAAGCACAACTTATTATACCACTTGATGCTAGAGTACTTGCATTGGTGTGCCTTGTCGAAAAAAAAAAATAAAAAAAGATACCCCGCACCTTGTGATACTGTAGCACATTCTGGATGAGGAACCTGTAGGCGTTGTACCACGGTAGGAAGACATCCTTGACGACATCCCGCACTCCTTCCTCCTTGAAGCGGAGGTTATCCGCACGCACCACGGGCGAGTTGACCAGGTACAATCTAAATGCACCATCCCCGTGTATATTTAGAAAGCACAAGACATTCAAAATGCCAGTACATGACAATGTCATCAGGCAAATACACAATATTCGGTCAAGTTATACTTGCTAGTTAAAGCAGTGGCATTTGGGAAATTGCAATTTAAAAAAATTAAAATCACTAACTGATTTGGTTGAAAAAAAAAGTCGCCATTATTTAATTCCTGTCACGGTTCTCAGATTTTAAAGTGTATTTTTGTATTTCTTGGTCATGGCCTGGTTTCGCGCAATTTCTGCTGCCGTTACTTATGTTCTTTTCATCATCAGCGCAGCTACTTTTTCTCTTTAACTGACCTTATCGCGTCTGCCCCGTATCTAAAGACAATATCCATTGGGTCTGGATAATTCTTCTTCCTTTTGCTCATTTTTTGACCATCTCTACAACAAGAAAGAATATCCCTGAAAACGATTTTACTATTTTCGTTCTTTTGCGAAAATTTTCAGCTGACAAAAATCTTTTCAAAAACTTTCAGCACTTTCAAATTAGCTAACCTTTTCCTGTAAAGATATTCGTTTCTTGCATTTTTTTTTGTTTGTGTTTATCGTTTATTTGAAAATTCCATCACCACAGTCCTTTCAAATTTAAACGAACATCCAACAGAAAACCACAGTTGTGAGCTACTCAGTGTCAGTTTTATTTTACTGCGAGAACCACGAGAAGCTCCCGTATCACTGAACTCACGCAGCAAGAACCAGGCCGTGACAGATCAGGTTCTTAAAAGGCGCTTTTTCATACAGCGCTGTGGACAGGACTTGCAGTGTGTAGAACCTGAAAGAAACGAGTACCAGGGCTCGTCTGTTGCCGGTATCAGTTATCGGACAGGCCCGAAACCTCATAATTGTGCCAACCGTTTTTAATTAGAAATCGTCAAGACACATAAGGAACCATTACAATTTTTCCTTAATATTCAGCTACTATATGTTAATTTTAAGTCATTTTTTTTACTGCACTCCTGATTATATAATCCTACATTTGTTTATAGCAATGCCGTTACCTGGGTTACTATCAGAAAGTCCCCTATTTTACGGGAGTTTTACCAAAAAAAACGCGGCAGTTTTAGGTATGAAGTGTGCGTAGTTTAAAGTGGTGAACATGAACATTTACCATCCCCGAGTCTGATCAATTCCTTCAGCAATGAAGTCACCAGGGAAGCCATCCTCAAATTCGCGCCGATTCTCGAACGGGTAGTGCTTTTGGGCGTAGGGCATGCTGCCGCTCTCAAACCAGCAGTCAAAGACCTCGGTGACACGCCTCAGCTCACCTCTGCCGCTCTTGGACGGGATTGTGATTTCGTCGATACTGCAAGCAGGGCCGTCACCAACACGTTTCCAAACACCGTGCACAAAACCAGTTTTGAGCTCTCTCTAATAATTCCCTAAAACTTTTTGTCTAAATCAGACCTTGGCCATGACAGGAGAGTTGCTTAGTTTTTGAAATATTTATTTATTTATAAATATTTTAATGAACGTTATTAAATTTTGGAATCTGTACACATTGCGGGATGTTCACGTAGAATGGCCAGGCAAGCGAGGAGAAATAACGTACGATTCGCGGTGCAGGTCAGTGATGTCCTGCTTGCCACTCAGCTCCTGCAGTTCGTCAATGGAGCCCACGCATACAACCTGCGGGTCAAGTGAAATGCATTGATGCGAACCAATCACAAAAGACAGTGTTTAAAGCATTGCTTCACGATTTCCTTTCATCACTGCTTCAGATACAAAATCAATTTTTGTAAGTAGGATACGTTCTAATTTTAAGGCCCCAGCCATAACTGCTACACGAGCGTGCCGCCAACTTTCTTACCCTGTACACTTCCAGGGTCGTGGACTCTTCCTCCCTACCCCCAAACCAGTCATCGCCCCAAACCTCATCCTCCGTGCCGCCTACCTTCTTACCCTCCTTTCACCGCACCCTCCCCTGCCGCTGAGCTCTTCACCCCTTTCACCCCTCTTCCTCCATGCCCCCTGCCTCCTCACCCACTTTCACCCCGCCCTACAAGCCGCCTAGTTCCTCATCCCTTTCTCCCTCTGCCACCTACCTCCTCACCCCGCCTCCTCTGTGACACCTACCTCCTCACTCCCCCTCTCCCGTGCCCCTACCTCCTCATCCCACCTCTCATCCCCACCCCTCCTCCCTCGTGCCGCCTAACCCCTCAGCCTTGATCCCTCATGATCCAGCCTTGATCCTCACTTCTTACTCATCCTTCCGCATGCCATCCTCCCCCTCCCATTACTCCCCCGTGCCGTTTACTTCCTTACCCTTACCTATGCTCCTTCGGGCCACCTACCTCCTCACCCGTCCTGCCCGGTGCCACCAGCCTCCTCACCCGTCCTGCCCCGTGCCACCTACCTCCTCACCCGTCCTGCCCGTGCCACCTACCTCCTCACCCGTCCTCCCCCGTGCCACCTACCTCCTCACCCGTCCTCCCCCGTGCCACCTACCTCCTCACCCGTCCTCCCCGCGCCACCTACCTCCTCACCCGTCCTCCCCCGTGCCACCTACCTCCTCACCCGTCCTCCCCCGTGCCACCTACCTCCTCACCCGTCCTGCCCCGTGCCACCAACCTCCTCACCCGTCCTCCCCCGTGCCGCCTACCTCCTCACCCGTCCTCCCCCGTGCCACCTACCTCCTTGCCGTCATCGCTGACCCACAGTGGGATGGGCGTGCCCCAGTAGCGATTCCTGGAAATGGCCCAGTCTCTCGCTTCTCGCAGCCAGTTTCCAAATCTCTTCTCTTTCACAAAATCGGGAACCCTGCAATGGAAACCTTTACGTAAATCTGAAATTATCTGTTTACGGATGCTGAAAGAATCGAATATTTTTCTTCTCGTTGGGAATAGGGGGGGGGGGGGGGGTAGGGGGGGATGGTAGAAATATCATTTCATCTTCCAAATAACAACTTCTTGGATAGTATAGGGGTGAATTTCTCAAGCCAGGTTCTAGACCTGGCGCTGTTAAATTAACAATGGTAAACAAGGTCTAAATTCAAGCCGAGAAATTCATTCCCAGTGTTTTAACCTATTTTGAGAATTAAAACTGACGAAGCAAATAAGGAACGGTAACGCATAAAATTCAGATTTTATTTGTTTCAGGGTAGTCTTTTTATTGGGGCCCCCCCTCTCCACATTTTTATTGCTCCTTTCCCCGTAGTTCAATAATGTACTTAGTGAAAACGACAACACCGACCAGTAAGTTTGGGCGTTCGTCTGCAGCAGTTTCTCCTGCATCTGCTCCACTCGCACGAACCAGCTGGGTACGGCGCGGTAAATCAGCGGCGTGTCTGACCTGAAAAGCACGCACATCTTGATAAACGACGCGCGGAGACAGCACATCTTAACACATAACACACGGAAAATGGCACATCTTGACACATAACGCATGGAAAATAGCACATCTTGACACATAACGCATGGAAAATAGCACATCTTGACACACTTCGCACGGAATATAGCACATCTTAACATATAACACACGGAAAATGGCACATCTTGACACATAACGCATGGAAAATAGCACATCTTAACATATAACACACGGAAAATGGCACATCTTGACACACTTCGCACGGAATATAGCACATCTTAACATATAACACACGGAAAATGCCACATCTTGACACACTTCGCACGGAAAATAGCACATCTTAACACATGACACACAGAAAATGGCGCATCTTGACATATAACGCATGGAATATAGTACATCTTGACACATTATAAAGGGACATGAGCACATGCTGACACAGAACCCAGGAAAAAAGCACATCTTGACACGTAATGCACGGAAAATTAGCATATGTTCCACTGCAAGGAAAAAAAAGCACACCTTGACACATGACCACGGAAAACAGCATATCTTAGCACACGTATCCTATTTCAACCCAACCCAACATTCTACTCCTGATATCTAGTCAGAAACGATTTTCTTTATATTTAGTGTTATTTTAAAGTATAATACATTATTATTTAAATAAGGCTCAATATCGTGAAACTTTTTCCTGCCCGCTCATCACTGACCCTCCCCGACTCCCCATACCCCCCCCCCCCCCGCCAACCGCCCACCCCCAGCAAACAGGACACTGACCTCCAGCAGAACGGATAGTTGTGGACTGAGGTGCTTTGATGCACCAGCCTATTGTTATTCTTCAACCACTTCATAATGTTTTTATCCGCATCCTATAAAAAAAGAAAAGTTAGTTTAGCTCAACTGTAATGTAATTTTTTATTTAGAGCAATGCACATTTCATACTAAATTAGATTTTACTTATTTCTTTTTGTAAAAAGAGGCCATCTATTTCATCATTTCAACTACAAATAACTAGTTTATGACCAAATTCCATGAGAGTATTTTTCTCCAAATGCACTCTTGGGATTGTTTACCTTCACATATTGCCCCTGAAAATCTGTGACAGTTTCATCAAACCTTCCACTCATATCTACTGGGCAAATGGGTTCCATGTCCTTCGTGATGATGCCGTATTTCAAATTCACGCGGTAATCATCCTGGAATTATCTTCTTGTTTTAAAACTTACATATCATTAAACATATTATATAAAACCAGCCTAAGAAGGAAAATAAACGAATTCTTACGTTTTTCCAACAATAGATTACAGGGGACTCCCTTTAGATGATATACCTTTCAGTGTAATTAATTCACAACAGTACAAGCAATCACTTTTTTTTAAAAACAACTGTTGCGTCATTAAAAGATTTGATATTTTTCTTATGTACATTCTTTACAATGCAACATATTCTACCGTTTCGAAAAAAAAACACGTAAGTCCCCCGCAGGCGTGCAATGCCAGGATTTCAATAGAAAGGTTTAAAAAATAACATATGTCCGGATAAAACTTTGTGAAAAACGTTTGATTTGTTGCCAATTATACACAGGGGCACTACTACACCCTACATTTTTTCCCTATGGAAGGTTTAAATGCAATCCCTCATGTTGTTTTGAGATCTAGCGCACAAAAGACATCATATCCGAAATGTTGACAGAGAGATGGACCCGAACTCAATAGGCCCCCGCTTCGAGCTACGCGGCGGCGGGAGACTAACAAATTCGAAGGGAAGCAAGACGTTTCGGCCCAAAACCATTTCGGTCCACTCCCATAGACGATTCGGCCCAAGACTTTTCGGCCCAAGACGATTCGGCCCAAGACGTTTCGGCCCACTCATTTTTTACCTAAACTTGCGCCCCAAGACTTTTCGGTCCAAGACGTTTCGGCCCACTTTTCCCAAGACTTTTCGGCCCAAGACGTTTCGGTCCACTAAACTATCATTATACAGATGTTTTCATTTTGTGTTAGACATTTAGTTAATGGATAATTCCAAAGCCATTGCAAGAGCAGCTTGTTAAAAATCAAAACTGTAGCTATTCCTATTTGAATTTAAATCGTATGTTATGTATTATCTCAGATTGCTTATACTGCTATTTCTTTAACGATTGAAATTTTCAACTTATGAAAACCTGAAAGACATACATAAGCATACAGCAATTAGATAAATTATATGCAATTGCAATTAACCTGAAACGCAATAGGCAGCCTCGGGAAGATTTGATCAATTGCGTTCTGACTTCGATGAACTATCCGTGTTATTACAAATTATAGAATGTTATATATGAGTCTGTTTCAACTGTAATTCTGTTTGAACAACTAAGTTGATAAATCGGCAATAATTTGGTGGGATGAGGTATATACCAGGTTGATAGGGTAGGGATGGCTAATAGGCTGAAAAGATATTGCTTGGGAAAGGAGCAACATACTTTGTTTCGTATAGTCTGGTTCGAATTACGAATAAGTAACAAGTCTTTATCACAAAACCTTTTATTTACAATAAAAACTAAATGGTCACATTTCAAGTTCTGTTAAACAGGGCACCATAATTTCACTGCAGCGAAGATAATTGTATGCACTGACTTGTCAAAACAGCAATAAATTAATCGTCAACCAAGTAAATTGCAATTAAAGTAAGAATTCTAGCAAGTCACTTCGCAAAATCGCACAAGAATTCCGTTTCAACGGAAAACCCATATTTAACCGGCACATCAAGTCGAGAATCATCCAATTGATTGTGTGTGGATTTGAATTTACGAAGTGCAATCAACAAAAAATCATCACACGCCGTATGAAGTCGGTAAATCAGCTCATAATCCTCTGCAGATTAAGTGCAGAGGATTTTGAGCTGATTTAGCGTCAGTAAATTAACTGTTAACCCATCAAATGATAGAGTAGGTGTATGAAATGCGCTTGGAATTGCAATAGAAAAATAATCCAACACACACCAGAGATGATCAGCAAATAATTGTTGAAAGCCATCAGACGCTGGAGTTGGTTAGGAGAATAAAATTTCACAGCCTTTTTGAAATAACTTATGAATACATGAGCCTCAATCTTCAACCCTTTCTAAGTAATAACTATTTTAGTGGACCGAAATGACTTGGGCCGAAAAGTCTTGGCAAACTGGGCCGATAAGTCTTGGGGGAAAAAGGTGGGCCGAAATGTCTTGGCAGTTCAAATGTGGGCCGAAACGTCTTGGGCCGAAAAGGTCTGCCATTTCGGACTAGGCCGAAACGTCTATGGGCCGAAATGGTTTTGGGCCGAAACGTCTAGAAGCCAATTCGAAGCGTCGGGAGGGCGTTCGCAACGAAGCTAACAAATGACAACCGCTTTTTGATTAAACCATACTTTAGTTCATAAGACTATTGACAGACTGCTAAATAATCACACTCCCCCCTCCCTCAAACCACAAAGAAGTGCTGAAGTTGGTTCAGATTAACGGCATTATTTACCTCTCCAAAGTAGGGAGCCTGGTGCACGATGCCCGTGCCGCTCTGATCCGTCACGTACGTGTCACAGCACACCTTGAAGGCGCCGCGCTCCCGCATCTATGCAGAGAACAACACAGAAACTAACACTGGCGGTCAACACATGGCACAGCATGGGTAGCCAACCATGGGTACACAGAGGACAACAACGCGGACAGTAACGGGCTGCGTGAAGTACAGGTAGGTCAATGTTTGCTGTAGTGTGTGTAGTGTACTGTGTAGAGTAGTGCGTAGTGTATTCGTGTAGTGTTCAGGGACATTGTCATGAGGGATTAGTAGAGCCTAGACATTACGCGTGCGGCTTTCTACGATTCGCACATGTAATCACTGTCTATAGGACACACGGACGGAAGCACTGACCACGCAGCACGCGTGCAGCACAGACTCTCTACAACATATTTTCTCTACGTTCTCAGTTTTATGCCATAATCACACCACTTTCGTTTTGTATTTCTACGGAAATCAACAAAAAAAAAAAAAAAAACTCAATTCAGATCTTAAAGTCTAGCACTGTAGTATGGTAGCTAAGTGTGCATTTACTCGCCTGATTTCATTAACACAAATACATTCCTAACTAGACACATATATGGAACAGAATTAACTTACATTTTCAAAGTAAGGGAACAGGTTTTTATAGCTCTTGCCTTCCAAAGATGAGCCCTTGAATCTACAGGGAAAAAAATGAAAAAAAAAACTAATAATAGCCCATGAATCGATATATACCGTGGGCATAAACATGCACCTGTTTATACACAAAAAAATCACACTATATTTAACCGACACATGAGAAGTGCCAAACCTTGTTGTGCTCAAACTGTGGAGTTTTTTACGTTTCTTTTTCAAAGGCGATATTGCTTTTTCCAGCAAACACAAGTGCCAATTTTTTTTTACCTGTCTAGTATATCGTATTCCTCCTGAGTCTTGAAGAGCGCTTGCAGGCGAGCTTCCATCAGGATATACACTGCCGACGTGGCATTGTCTGAAAATACGGCCAAATCAAATACCTCATAGCCTGACGAAACATGATTCTGTAGATTATCATATTTACTTTACGACAAATATTAAACAATCCACCGAGGATTTCTTTAGAATCTCAACCAAACTGCATTGACATTTAGAAAAGAAATATTTTTTGCCTAGTAGAGTCTCAAAAGTAATGGAAAATTTGACACATTGCTAACAAAGATCTCTTTGGGCACCTGACTAAAATGAAACCTTATTTCTCTCAACTCGCTCCAACCTGTTACTCAAGACAACGCTACACTCGGGCAGCTTTCATACATTCCAGTCCCTGAATTCTCGTCACAGTAGCATCAGCTCTTGAACGCACCAAAGCAATGCATGGATTTTTTTTGTTTACCTTTGACCTTGACATAAAAGAGCTCTGGGTGGACGCAGAGAGTGAGGTTGCTAGGCAGCGTCCACGGCGTCGTCGTCCAGGCAATCATGCTGACGGACGGGTCGTCTACGAGAGGGAAGCTGACGATAACGGCTGGGTCCTGCACCTCCTTGTAGTTCTGGCTCGTCTCGAAGTTAGACAGCGGCGTGCTACAGGCGGTCGAGAAGGGCATGACCTTGAAAAAAAAACAGCCAATGGCGCTACGTCACAGTCACGTGATATGGACACTGATTTGCGGTAAAACATATCATTATAATACACATACTATAACAATCACTTTGTAGCCAACAGATTCGGAAAATGCTTCCAGTTCTTGTCTCAGGTTGTAGGCTCTTTTAAATGTTATGGAGCTCAAAAATGTTTACTATCACAGAAAGGTATCCTAATAGATTTAAAGGTGTGATGCATCAAATTTTCATTTCATTGTGGGCAACTCGATGATGAATTTCCCATTGTTCGATTCACAAATCGACAATGAGACACACATGTACCACATAGAACGCGGAAAAGCTTACCTTGAAACCCTTGTAGACGAGGCCCTTGTTAAACAGCTGCTTGAACACCCACCAGATGCTTTCCATAAACCACGGGTACATCGTCTTGTAATCGTTTTCAAAGTCAATCCACCTTCCAAGGCGGGTGACTATTTCCTGCCACAGACAACCCACCATTTTGAATAACAGGAACAAGTTTTTTTTGGTCAAACTTGGTTACGGCAAACTTCAGAAAAAGTCACATCACTTCTTCGAACTCCTTATAAGACTTCCTTTTAGTGTATTTAAAAAAAATTGAAAAAATTGCACTGAAAAACTTCGTTAACAGTATCTTTTCACAGCAATCAAACACCACGATCAAATCATGGACTTCAGTACAAAGTTGCTGAGGAAAACATCATTTTATTTTATTTTATTTTTTTTTTGTCTTTTAAGGATTCAACTACTAATCTGATTCAAGCCAGAATGATTTCTTTACTGCTCTGCCTTATGAAGCATCATACCAGAATTCGCCACTTAAGCCATCGTAATTTACCTCCCATTCCGTGGCATATCTGGACACGATTTTTCTGCACTCGGCGTTGTATTTCTCAATCCCCATTTTGGCAACATCTTCGGGACCTTTGATATTAAAAGCCTTGTCTATCTCATACTCCTAAACACATAAAAAACCAACGGTGCCGACATGATTTTTTTAATCTTATTGATTCTAACATAACATACCTGTACGTTTCAAAATAACGGTACTTCTGGGCATTATTTTAAGAGTACTCATCTGTCGTTCATGCAATTTAACCCATTACATTTCTAATGGTAGCGACTTTTCATGCAACAGTGTGGAGTACACAAACTTACAGCGCCCCTGCCATCCTTCCCTCTTACTTACCACGGGCAAGCCGTGGCAATCCCAGCCAAAACGCCGCTCTACGTGGAAACCGCTCTGGTGGGCCCACCGCGTCACTACGTCCTTGACCGTGCCCGCTAAGATGTGACCGTAATGCGGCAGGCCTGTGGCAAACGGAGGTCCATCGTAGAAGGTGTACCTGCAATAAGTTCAAGACACCAAACCAGTTAAACAGACGGCTTTGGCAATCTGCCTGATATTCTGAAAAAAAGCTTAAAATATCTTTAGGACTGAGAAAAATATCCACTGACACGGCTTTTTACGACCTGTCCGTTATGTCCGGCAGGTTAAAAGGCCCTGCGTGCATGAAAATACTCTTCACCTGAAGGACCACCAAAGCCCTCAAGCTATTTCAAGCCATGCTCACTGAATGGCAGAAAACACGACAAGAGCAGTTTAAGAATCAAGCGGCATTGAACGATCGCTTGACCTACCCTCTCCTGTTTTGAATGCCTCAAGAACGAAGGATGGTCGACAATATTTCTGGAAAACGCTGTTATCTTCAGTGTAGTAATAACAACAAAATTTTACTCACGATATCGTTAGCTAAGAGCCCCCCCCCCCCCACCCCTGGAGTGAGGGTTCAGCGAAATAAAAATACATCAAATAAGCTTTTCATGTGATGACGTCATACGCCTTTCTTAATTTCGCCGCACACATCAATAGTTAAAAAAAGCCGCCGAACAGACCCAAGTAATATACACACAAAGTTGGAAGTCAAAAATCTTGTTCAAAATACATCCATATTTTACGTAATGACGTCATATGTTGTATGGGTACTTAATGCTCCGGACAAAGTTTGAAAGAATCTTTCGGACCTACCAAACAACAATCTCACCAAGTCTGAATTTTTCCGATGTCCAGCTATGACGTCATATCCTTTCCTTAATTTCGCCACCAGCGTCAAAAGTTAACAGAGCGGTCCGTTTGACCCAAAAATTATCCAAACCCCTCTGCCACCAAAATTTGAACTGTCTCCCATTTTAGTGGCTCAGAAATTTTGCTAACAAAATCTTCACGTAATGAAATCATACGTGCAAAACTATGCGCCCTTGTTCGGGGAGACTTAATTCTTAAACAAGACAGAATTCCGCTAGGTAGCGGAATAGACCCACTTGCAGAAACCATTAAAGAAAAAATTTCTATTAAATTAATGACCAAGAAGTACAAAGTCAAGCAGTATCAATTCTTAGTCGTCCTTTAGGCAGAAAGGGTAGAAAATGAGCTCAAAATCGCTCTATCTCTAACCGTTTTCGAGATAACAGTCAACTTCTTGTTTTTGACCTTGACCGTGGTCAAGGCCACTGAGGTATGTAACGTTGTTTAGGCACAAAGAGTAAAAAATGAGCTCAAAATCGCTCTATCTCTAACCGTTTTCGACATAGGTGATCCTGGATGAGCGTGGTAAAAAGTTTGAAAGAAGTATATATAGATGTCCAAAGAGAGTTGGATAGAATGCTAAATCAATACGCAAAGAAATGGAAGGCTTTGTTAAGTTTTGATAAAAAAATCCATTACCCTAAAGCTGGATGCCAGTTTTTTAAATAGGCAAGTTCACTGAGTCATTGAAAACTAAAAGGCGAGAGCTTTCGCTAAATGAAAAGATAAAATTTACAAATGGATACAATATTTGCAGACGACTTAACATTAACCTATCCGGTGTCGTAAGGGAGTAGTCTAGACATGTAAGCAATCGGCGAATAAACACAGTATTGTCATCGACTCTTTCTTTAATATAAAGTAAATGAAAACGTTTTTTAATACAAAGTAAATGCTTTTATCAAACCAACCTCAAAATCAAATCAGAAACACGCCAGCACCGGTATTCACAAAAGTTAACTGCACAAATAACTGTATTACTAGAAGCGAAAATCGGTTGATCTGGCTGTATAACGCAACATTTTAGGTGGTTTTTTTTGTTTGTTTAACAGCTTATTAATTTACTTTCGAATGTTCTGGCTTCCAAAAGAGCAGATAAAGGAATCAGTGAATTGCACAGTTAACTTTTTGTGAATACGCCACAAGTGGTTAATATCGAAACCACCTATTGCTTGTCGAGAACTAAACACTTAGTCTACTGCAAACTAAATGCGCCATATGCTTCAAAGCTACGGACTTCTTTTTTTATTTTTTACCTTGGTCTATTTTTAGACTGTTCTAAAGACGTCCGAAATGCGTTTAGTTCTTTCCATTTCTGCAGGACTTTTTCTTCTTCCTTTGGGAAGCTGATGTGTTCTGGAACTGGTTCAAGCGCCATCATTGATCTAAAGACCTGCAAAATACACACCGACAAGGATCGAGTTCATTTCCAACAGGTAGATCAGTTTGTGCAAATGGCAGCAAGCTTATTTCCACGAGCAGTCAAAACCGTGAGCCCCAATCGCCCCTAGCGTCCTTCCGATCATTTTCAGATTTCATACAGTGTTAAACAAACCATACATACGCCTGTTTTTAACAAATAGCATTTACAAAATAGAGGAAAAATAGTTGATAAAGATTGTGATCGTCTGATTAGTTCATCAAACACATGACCAGTTAAAGCCAATGCAAATCCTTGTTTCATCTACACAATCAACATCAAGAATACGCAAAGAACAGTTCTAGTGATACACCACGTTAAAGGTAAAGGCCGTGCTAAACACACACATTTCCTATAATCATTTGTTTTCATGGAAAAATAATACAATGTTGCATCACTTCAGAAAATTCTGCATTTACAGTATAGCTAAGTGGAAAACAAAGAAATTCATCATATTTTCTTCCTTTTCTGTTGCACACTATTTACGCACGCAAAAAAGCTTGTTACAGTAAACAAAATGGGTTGGGAATAAGTACTTAATAAACTTTCCCGTCTAAGATCTACACTGTATTAAATCACAAAAGCTGTGAAGAGTCCCGCCTAAAAAAACTGTTGTCATTGGATTAACGGAGCCGACATTGCACACTCAATAATTGGAAGGAGGGGGTGGGGTGGGGTTGATTTGAGAAAGATCAATCTGTAATAAAATGTTTCTCCACTTTGCCGAATGTAACAGAAAGTAAGCCAGCAGAAAATAACAAAACTGACGTTAACAGAAAATAAGAATAAGTAAGATAAGATTTATTCTCGAATATCCCGGTCTCTGATGAAAAATATGGCAACTAGAGCGGCCAGTGCACACAAATCATAAGAGTGCAGGCTTATATTACACACTTTCCATCGATGTCTACTTAAGTTTCTTGTTTTTGTGAACAAAAACAAATGTCTCCCCGACTAAACCCATGACCCCCCTCCCCCCCCCAAAACTGAAACAAAATATTCATTTCTGCAAACATAACCTTCATTCATTGTAAAAATCTTACAGATGGTGGTCACTTAAACAGATATAAATGAGCATCTTGTTTCACCGGAGTCTGAAAGGTGGTCGCTAAAACGGGTTTTACTGTAGGCCCTTCTTATCCAGATCTGAAGTTGGTCACTATAGCAGTTTTACTGTACGTTACATTTTTATCCGGGTCTGGAAGGTGGTCAAGACAGGCAGGTTTTACCGTACGTCTTTTTTACCTGAATGTGGAAGGGGTCACAACAGACGGTTCTTACCTTACATCTTTTTATCCGGGTCTTGAAGGTGGTCGGGATTTTTTTTTTTTGCTAACCATCATCCTCCACACGCCCCCCCCCCGCCCCCCAGCTATTTACTGTAGGTCCGACTATAAACACAACTCTAACCCTTTTACCCAAGGCAACGGTAACAGTCTGTACCCTAAGTGTAGTTATAGCCATGATAGACTACCTTGTCTTCGCACATTCCCATCGGCCAAATAGCACCAGGAAGGCATTCTTCATAACTGCGCATCAGAGATGACGCACCTCGGTGGGAGAAGGGGGAGGCATTTCGTAGGCAAAATGGTGAGCTGCTCCTCATGACACAAGATATCAGACGACCCAATTTGATAGCGAAAAATGCTTCTGCACACAATGCTAATCGATACAGCATGGCTCGTATATATAGCACATCTTGGCAACCTAATCAAGTATGCGGCGAAAAAAAAATCAATAGCTAGAGCTGCTTAGAGCTATAATACGACAATAGCATTCCATGACCTCGTAGGTAACGACTCCATCATGCACCGCAACTGACACTGACCCCTGACTGAGTGGCATGTTACGTAACAACCAGAGATGAGAAATGCACAAAAAGCTCAATTTCAGGCAATAACAAATAGCAATGGACCGACAATAATGCTGTTACTGTTTTGAAGCTTTCTAAAGAATGCAGGAACACTAGAGAATCTTCGGGAAAATCTCCCGAAATCCCCAGCGCAGTTAACACCCATGCATAGATAACAAAGCAGCCAAAAATGGGGATGTTGGGGTGGGGGGGGGGGGGGGCTGTTGACGTTATGCACCTTTCTTGATTTTCTATACGAGTTCAATAATGTTTAATAAAACCGTGTGACCTATCCGAGGAATAACTACACCAAATTTAAAGTCGATCCGACTTTCCGATGTCGAGATATTTTGCTTAAGAACAGATAACTTTTTACCTGTCAAAAATTGAAACAGTCGTCTGACTGAACCAAGGAATATCCATATAAAATTTTAAGTCGATATGACTTTCCGTTATCGAGATATTATGCATAAAAGATCTGGTTCAAAATATACACATTTTACGCGATGACGTCATACGCCGCTTTCGTTCGTTCTACTCGTGAAAAATATTTAGAGTTTCTTTCGGACCTACCAAGCAATAATTCAAAGTTTCAGCTTTCTCCGGCGTCCAGCAGCTGAGTAATTTCGCACACAAGATTTTTACGCAATGACGTCATACACCCGCCCTAATCACGTGACACGCCAAAAATTGATAGAACAGTCCGGCTGACCCAAGGAATATTCATATAAAATTTGAAGTCGATAGGACTTTCCGTTATCGAGATATTTTGCACACAAGACCTTGTTTATAAAATAAAACATACTTTACGTGATGACGTCATACGCCGCATTCGTTCGTTCTACTCGCGAAAAAATTCTATAGAGTCTTTCGGACCTAACAAGCAACAATCCCACCAAGTTTCAACTTTCTCCGATGTTCAGCAGCTGAGAAATTTGGCACATAAGATTTTTACGTAATGACGTCATGCACCTGCCCTAATCAGGTGACATGCGTAAAAAGTTGAAAGAACCGTCCGACTGACCCAAAGAATATCTATATAAAATTTGAAGTAGATAGAACTTTCCGTTATCGAGATATTTTGCACACAAAACTTTGTTTATAATATATACATATTTTACGTGATGACGTCATACGCCGCGTTCGTTCGTTCTACTCGAGAAAAAAATATATATGGTCTTTCGGACCAACCAAGCAACAATCCCACCAAGTTTCAACTTTCTCCGATGTTCAGCGGCTGAGATATTTCGAACACAAGATTTTTACGTAATGACGTCATACGCCTACCTTAATCACCTGACATGCGCTAAAAATTGATAGAACCCGCCGACTGACCCAAGGAATTTTGATATAAAATTTGAAGTCGATAGGACTTTCCGTTATCGAGATATTTTGCACACAAGATCTTGTTCAAAATACATACATATTCTGCGTGATGACGTCATACGCCGCATTCGTTCGTTCTACTCGCGAAAAAAATCTACAGAGTCTTTCGGACAAACCAAGCAACAATCCCACCAAGTTTCAACTTTTTCCGATGTTCAGTGGCTGAGAAATTTCGCACACAAGATTTTTACGTAATGACGTCATACGCTTGCCCTAATCACGTGACATGCCTCAAAAGTTGATAGAACCGTCCGACCTTACCAAGGAATAATTCGATCAAGTTTGAAGTCGATCCGACGTTTCGTTCTCGAGATATCTTGCACACAACACTTTGTTCACAACAGACTGACACACACACACACACACACACACACAGACACACACACACACGTACACACATACACACACACAGAACGTACAAACACTATATGTCTCCCCTTGGTCGGGGAGACATAATAACATGTAAATAGGTGTCTGTTGCAAAAAGTTTAGTACTTTTAACTCCAAGCTGGTGGCCAGCTATTTTGTATATTCCCCAAAACGAATAAATATGATATATATTTGTTTGTTTCCCACATTTTTCTTTAACCGATTGAAAAACTGATATTTGGAAAAATTATGCATTAGTGTATGTGGTCAATAAATGACTTTTGGTTCAAAAATTTTTATATGATCTGTTTTATGCAATATCGTAGAAAAAGACAGGAATAATACATAAATAAGTCTTATGTTGATAACCGTGTGGCACAGGTAATCCCCAGGGCGTGTTCGGCCATTTTTAAGCGTCCCATCCCGCCCCAGGCAGCTAATGAGAGAATAATTGGTTGCCATATTTTGTTTGACTAGTTTGAGAAATGAAAGTTCGAGCGACCCTAGGCTTAATATGTAAATGTTCAAATCGAAACTGGTTACATAATTTTTATTTGACCGACTTCTTTCACAAAATTTGGTAAATAGCTGAATAAGAAAGTTTAAAGAGTTCAGTACAGTATACTTGATTTGACCATATACTTTATAAAAGCCTTGGTGGTCGGGTAGGGCACCCGCATGCCACATTAGTAAAGGGTGCCGCCCTGTTTATTGTGACATGATTTGTGTGTCTTCTTGGTGCACATTCCTGCCAAATACCAGTATACAAACCGGCCACACAAAAATAAGGCCAGGGTTGGGTCTCTCCCAGGAAGAAAGGTATTTCTCCCCTTCCCATGGGAGAAATAGGGGAAATACTCGGGATTTAGGGTTTCTCCCGGGGATAAATGGGGCAGAAACAGGGGAGAAACGTCGGGCATAAAAATTCTTTCAACGTTTATTTGCATTTTATTCCAAATTATTTAATAAACTGTCGTGTCATCGACATTTGGCACATTTCTCTCACGTTTAGTGCATTTAGATGGGGGTACTTTTGCAAGATGAGCTTTTGCTAACTGCTCGTTCCCGCAGTAAATGCAGTTAGCACATGATTTTTTATCCTTCACGGACAAACTGAAGTGCTCCCAAACTTTATATTTAGGTCTTCCTCCTTCAAACATTTTGAGTTGAAAATTTAACGGCAGCACAAAGACAACAATCGTAATTTGTTTGTAATGATAATGCCGTAAATTTTTACAACCCTTCTGTAACTGTTGAGGATTACTCACACCCTTAATCTCTACATTTCCTGAGAAATAAGGATTAAGACGTTTTGTTAAGGCGTAGCTCGGGGAGTACTCTGACACAGACTGACAGGGAACAGATTTTTCTTTGATCATGAGTAGAATAGTAAGGCATCTGCCTTGTAGCAAAAGAAAGAGAGTGAAAGCCTGAATAACAAATGTCGATCATACATTTGTATATTCTAACGTGTACGTTAAGCAAGACAACACAAAAGAAAAAAAAAAAGAGGGGAGGAACTACGGGAGAAACGTATTTCTGCCCTGGGATAAAAACCCGGTTTAAACCCAGGGTAAAAAAACTAATGGGAGAAACCTGCCAACCTTGAATAAGGCAGCCAAGAATTTCATACTGGGGTTAGCGGGAGCACGGGAAATTCAAGATGGTTGACTCAGGGGATAAACTCTGCCTTGCTTTTGCCAACAGACAATTGTCAATACGTTTAGCACTTGACTTAATAGAGTAAGTAGCAAAGGGACGTAGGATGAAACCCCCTGAAAATGAAGACTAGGGCAAAACCTCCCTGGGATGATCCCCCTCCCCCCGCCCCGAATAGTGTTTACTATTTTTATGTATCAAACAAATAAAAATCCATGGGACAAGCACACATTGAGATGATCGAACCTTTCATCCCTGTGCTGGATAAATCTCCAGATAAACCCAACTGCATTTTTGTAATTACATTTTATAGGTATACAATCAGATGACTCAAACCGTTCATCCTTGTGATGGATAAACTTGACTCACTTTTTGTAACTGCGCTTAGCATCAACACAATAACATGAATCAAACCTTTCCTTTTATCGAATAAAAGATAACAACACAATAACATGAATCAAACCTTTCCTTTTATCGAATAAAAGATAATCAACTTTATATAACTGAACAATTATTTGTAGCATACTATAACATACGACATAATATACAAATAATAAACACTTTTCTTTGGGGCTGCCCTAGCCTGCATTTTCAGGGGGTTTCATCAGGGGCGATTTCATCCGTTTACCAGTAGCACAGCTTTGAGAAAGGGGTTTTCCTATTATAAAGTTTTTATACCAAATTTCATCGGCCAAATCGGTCAAATTAAATAAACCCAATAACTGACTTGACTACATAGCTACTACCAAGCCCTGGTGGATGGTTAAGGTACGAGGGAGGGGGGGGGGGGGGGGGGAGAGCGAATGGTTACAGTAGATCCAAATTGGTGAAATGAAAAAGAACATCTTCTGTTGTTCAAAACAAATTTATTTTGTGAAATATCACAAAATGGTGTATGTTTAAGTCCATAGGGTTGCAAAACTTGCAGCTGGCTTATTTAATGGAGTTGGAATTTAGCATTTTGTTGTCACCATCTACTCTAGCCAATTCTGTCTCCTCTCCCTCGTACCTACTCGTACGCAGACCGGTGATAAAATGTGGTAAAGTGACCGTATCGCATTTATGAGCCGGTTTGTACTTAGGCTGCCCGAAAGTTTCCGCGTTCAGACCATACTTGGTTGGGATGAACGTAAAATAATCACATGATGACTATTAAATTTGAAAGTACGTATGTTGAAAGAAAACTGGCATTCTTGTGTTTTTTCTTAATCATTTCTTTATAATGTATCCCGAGCTGGTAAAAATTTCAAAAATTTTGAAATTTTTGAAATATTTCAGAAATTTTTGAAATATTTCAAATGAGTATAGATGAAAAATATATCTTTACAACATGCACTCGTTTTATTGAAAAAAGTTGAACATATACTATGAAGTTAGAGAACAGTAATAAATTAAAGACATCATTTCTGAAACAAATTCTGCTGCATTATAAAACATAACGTACGAGTAAAGTCCCAGATTAGTTCAAAGCCAAAATTCAACTTTCGACAAAGTATGAAGTCACTTATTTGGCGAAAGGTAGCGATAATTAATTAGCAGTTAAACGACTCCTACGGCAGAAACACCCAAATTCACGAATCGGTTTATTATATTAAAACACTATACCTTGAAGTGGTGGGGTTTGGTGGTTTCGGTGAATAAACAGTAAAATATTTATTTTCTCCTGGCCTTGATTTCTGCTAAATTCAGTTTACCCTTTTCTCTGTTAAAAAGCAGGTTTCACAGCGGCACAGTTTTCATAAAACGCCGCAATAACAATCGTTTAGCACACATATATATGCACACTCGTACCTAAATTGGAGAAGCCCTGTGGGAACGAGTACGCAGCTTTGACCAAGCGCCGTACAACTAGCACATACCACCGCTGGTCAAATCAAAACATCATAAGCAAACAACTGGGTTGGTGCCTGTAATGTATTAATCTCTTACCCGATTGCTCGTGCGATATCAATGCTGATGCAATGCGAACGCAATTATATTCGATCGTCTGGACTACGAGTACTCGTATAGCAAAAAAAACTTGTCAACTATCCAAACTGATATGAATCCGTTATTGATATCATTAAATACTGCTTTCCTGCAAAAAAATCTTGTTACCGCTTTTAAAATAATAATGTAACAAAAGAATAGTATGAATAAGCCAAATCACACTTTGGGCGTTCCCAATAAAAATGCGCAAAAATTCCTGCGTTTCGAATAAAATAACCGGGTAAAAAATGAAAGAAATGATAGAGAGATTTCGCCTAAATGTCAAATTTCTCTTGCACCAAAGAGCAATCGGGTTTTTAACAACCCGTTTGATATTTTAAAAACTTATTAAAAGTTTTAACAAATGGTTTCAAGTTTCATTTTCTTTTATGTTCCGAGTATGAGCTGTTTTTGCGATATTTCTTCCATATTTTTCTATCATTTCTTTCAATTCTTTACCCGGTTCCCACGCAGTCGAAATTCAAAATTCTTGCGCATTTTATTCAAAACACCCAAAGTGTGATTTGGCTTATACAACTGGTGTGAAATCGCACCGTGTACTTTTGGGCGATAATGTGCTTTCCCGGTGAATATTAGAAGTACAAGCTGTGAGCAGAAGCTATGGATGGCATTGCTGCAGAACAAAGCCGTTGTTATAAAACAGCTGCCCTCTGAGGAGATCTATCTGTTATCTGTTATGTGGAGACAAAGAGCGGATGGATATTTTAAAAGTAGTGCCTCACTTAATCAGTACTAATTTCGGAGAATCTCTAGCGAGTAAAAAGGTGCTGTACGCAACAGTCCGAACCGGAGCAGTAGAGATTGGCTGTTGGATAACAACGGGACAATGCTGGCCACAACAATGCCAAACACGCAAATTTTGTCCGTAAACATATTCATATCATATTACCAACCAAAGCTGTCTCATTTCCTTTCAATGGTTTTAGTGGGAACTGTTCTCCCTTCCTGGATCAAAATTTGAAACTCACTGCTCCACGATACCCCCGGTCAACCGACACAGCACAGCATCCAATGTCAGAGGATTATTGCTGTCATTCAATAGACAACCTTCACCGTTTTGAAAGATGTCGCCAGCATACCTATACACTTTTTAAAAGGATTTTTTTTTTTGCATTTTCAACAGTCAGGTCATCATTTGCACCAATTGCAAAGTAACTCAAATCGATAGAGATGCTCTCAACTTCAATATAGAATCAAAAATATTACAATAATACAATTATATAGTATTTACGTTACATCCCCATGTATATAAACTTACGTATGTATGTATTTAATAGATCACCACTGAGGATTTGGTGGGGAAGGGTAGCTCAGAGTTTTGTGCTCTAGTTTCCCCAACCAACGCATGATGTTGTGTACATAGGTTGTAAAGTGATTTTGATATATTTCCCAATGACTGAATTGCCCTTGATATGTCATAATTTATCATCACCGTTGTGTCTTTTATAGCTTATTCGATCGTTCATAAATGCCGTTTTAAAATGTAATTCACATGAGATAAAAAGTAATTCTTGTCAAAGTTTTGTATATGAAGTAATGTCTAGTTTTTGTATTTAATAGAAAAATAAAGAAATTTAGTTTTGTTTGGGTCCAGGTAAACACTTTATTATCGCCCAAAACCCATACGAAAAAGTACGAGGGGGGGGGGGGGGGGGGGAGGGGGACTGGTTACGACAGATCATATACAGCAAAATATTAAGCTCCTACTCCACTAAATTATTCAGGTGCAAATTTGACGAGACCTTCGACTCAAGAGTACAGTCCCAGCGGACCCTTCCCAGCACAGAATGGATCACAGTTCGTGTCATAGAAATAGCTAGCTCCGAGTAGCTCTGACTTGTATAACATCGTATATCTCTCTGTCAGGAAACTTTGTAGAGTACCGCTTCTTGGAGCTAAGAAATAGCCATTGATCTCAACTTTAGAAGGCTGTAGATCCTTCGGCACACGTTCCAGGACACTGAGGCCCATGCTATCAAGCTTTTTTCTTGAAAGCACACTGAGAAGTATCCTGGCCCACTATTTTCGATCACAGAGAAACGGGAACAGGACTATTCCCCCGGATGACTCCCCCGCAACACTATCCCCCCTCCCCTGCCCCGAGATGATTCCCCCGGTCCGATTTTTTCAAGATATTGTCGATGTTTTTTATTTTTCTATTTAAGATACTATATTTTCTTATACCTTGGATTATTGGGTTACATGTCCTTCCTTAACAGCCTA
This sequence comes from Protula sp. h YS-2021, assembly GCA_949752745.1. Lineage (NCBI taxonomy): Eukaryota > Metazoa > Annelida > Polychaeta > Sabellida > Serpulidae > Protula > Protula sp. h YS-2021. The sequence continues at coordinate 61,922,094 of OX457027.1, read as the reverse complement.
CCGGAGTCGCTCATATTAAATACTGGGGATATTGGCTCTGGAGTCGCTTGGATTATCGGGTTACATGAAGCCTTCCAGAGGTGATGCTTTTAGGAGTTATTTTGTTCGAACATGAACTATAGAACATGCATGATCAAACCACAGATGAGCTGCCTCGGACCAACAACAATATCGAGCGTTTGCACCGCAAGATGTTAGCAACAGTGACATCCCTGCACCCTAACCTGTGGCGATTTCTCGATGTTCTAAGAAAGGAACAAAGGGAGTAGTCCTACGGGGGGAATCATCCCGGGGGAATTGTGGGGGGAAGATAGACCGAGTGGAGTTATCTTCGGGGGGGGGGGGGGGTTGTCGTAGACCCAAACTACCAAACTTGAGTAAAGAGTGGTTTTGTAATTGTAGAATTTGTTGTTGTGGGCGATAATGGGGGATTCTGTGCCTGATCTCAAGAAAACATCTATTTTTCTCAGTACGAACTTATTATTTGACCATAAAATTTGTGTGCCGTCATTATGCCATTTATGTGATATGCTCTTTTGAAAATAATGCCATTGGAAAAATTGACATCAATGACAAGTTCTGTTATAGGAACTATGACTCTTGCTGTCATAGAAAGACGGCAAGAACCATCAAGGACTAACGAGTACAAGGCAAGGAGCATTCAAATTGAGAAGTACATCGTAATTGGTTAAATTAGAAATAGGTTCTGTTGCCTATTTCGATGTGCTGTTCAATTTTATGTTTCTCTCCTTGTGTGCTCGATATTTGCAATGAGGGAGGGGAGATAAAATTGGTGACAGTACGAGGAGAGTAATTTTCAAAAAAAAGAGGTTAAATGAAAAGGTACATTTTTTTTCTGTAGCTGAAAACAATGTTCATTGATCAGATATCGCAAAAGAGGAATATTTGAGTCGAAAGGTTTGCAGCTGGCTTATTTATTGGAATCAGAATTTGGCATTTTGTGTCACCAATCATGATCTAATTAACCAATTCTCTCTCCGGTCCCTCGTAGATAACAACTGATGACAATAAAATGTTAAATTTCGATTTCACTAAATAAGCCAGATGGGAATTTTGCAAGCCTTTCGAATCAAATATTGTGCATTATCCCCCGCGCAACGGAGGGATATAGTTTTGAACTTTTCGGTCTGTCCGTCTGTCATGCTTCAGTCTCATGCGCGTACAGGCCACATTAATGGATTGATTCGTTTCAAATTTTGTACACGGCTTCTGTGGACCCTTCCGCAGTGCAGTGACAAAGAATTTTCCGGATCGGAAAAAATGACAAAATGGCGAACTTTTGAAAATCGTTACTGAACATAGCGTGTATACGGCAGTCTCACGCGCCTACAGACCACATTAATGGATGGATTCGTTTCACATTTTGTACTTCCGCAGTGCAGTGACCAAGAATTTTCCGGATGGGCATAGCGGACTTTTGAAATCGACACTGGGCTTAGCGTATATAGAGCAGTCTCACGCACCTACAGGCCACATTAATAGATGGATTCGTTTAAAATTTTGTACACGGCTTCTCTGGACCTTTTCGCAGAGCAATAACCAAGAATTTTCCGGATGGGACTTAAATTGATAAAATGGAGGATTTTTCAAAATCGGCGCTGTACTTAGCGTACCTACGACAGTCTCACGCGCCTACTGGTTAATGGATTGATTCGTTTAAATGTTAGACACTACGTCTGCCTTTCCTTCCACTTTTAAATTTTGCGTAGTCAACACGCAACAATCTTACACACACCATATCGCCCACGGGGGATAGACGTACTCAAGTTTTTCGCTATTTGGCAAATGAAAATTGTTTTCAGTTACAGAAAAATGTTCCTTTACTTAACCTCTTTTCAGAATTACTTCTTTTTTGCCAAAAATGGTCAAAGGGGGGAGGGGGGGGGGAATAAATAATGTTTTGGTTTCCAGTTTTTAAAATGCTCCTCCAAAAATTTGATCGGACTGTCTTCAAATTTTGCATAAATACTCAGACGGTCCTTTCTTGAAAAGTTACTCTTTTTGGCGATCCGCCAGAAATTGACTTAATGGGGGCATTTTGAAGTACATTTTGGTAGCCAATTTAGAAAATGCTTTTTTCCCCATAATTTTGAACGGGTTCCTTTCCAGTTTTGTATGAATGTTTGCCACGTGGTTCTCTGTTGAAAAATTACTCTTGGCGCTTCGCCAAAAATTGGCCAGATGGCGTGGGGGCGGGGTGCATTTCTACCCCCACAGTTATTATTGTTCCGTGGATGGTTCTCTGTTGAAAGTTACTTGTTTTGGCGATCCGCCAAAAATTTGAAGCCAAAATAATAATCCAATGGCGCCTCAAAATGCTTATTCTACAATTTTGAATTGCCTTAAAAATTTTGCGAAGTGTTCACCAGGCCGTCCTCTCTGAAGAAGGTACTTTTTTGGCAGTCCTTTCAAATTTTCTACTAATGTTTTGTGGAGGGTTGTCTCTTGGCAATTCGCCAAAAAAGTAACCGAATGGTGCCTCTTTTGATTTTTTAGACGATTTTTATAATGTTTCTTCTACTACATTTCGCATCGGATTTCTTTAAATTTTGTATTAATGCTCCTTATGTCCTCTTTCGAAAAATTACTCTTTTGGTAATTCTTCAAATATTGGCAAATTGGTGGCATTGTAAATGATTTAGTTTTCCACTACGCGTTGCGTGCTGCATTTTGATTGGATTTATTCGAAATTTTAGAATAGTGCTGTTCAAATTTTGTTCTTTAAGAATTACTTGTTTTTCTAAAACCTAAAAATATTGGCTTCATGTCAACGTTTGAAAGTTTTAGAGATCAAGATTTTCAAAATAGTTCCTCTACAAATAATTTTAGTTAGATTGCTTTCGTTTTTAGGCGAAATCCAACGTTATGGCTTCTTTGAAATTTGCTTTTCTGACATCCACCAGAAATGAGGCAAATGCCGGCCTTCGAAAAAGTTTCAGTAACCGGTTTTTAAACTGCTACCACAACTTCTTGGCAACATTACAAAACGATTTATACTTGATTCACTAGATTTGGGATGTTCACAGTTTTTTCCTGGACTTTCTTGTTCTTCTATCGAAGGGCTGAAAATGATGGCGATTTTTATGACCAGAAAGGGGTGGGGGTGCCTAGAAAGCTATTGCATCGGGAAGCTTTAAAGCGCTTAGTCTATTTGGAATCAATTAACATCGTCTATAGGACCATGTTTAGTTGAAACCAGTGTCTAAACTTTATTTGATATTTTCTTATTTAAAGTAACAGATGTTTCATTTTTATTGTACTTCCTTTGCAAAGTAAAGCAGAAGATCCCATGGAAATCATTTTTGGAATTTAAAAAATGTGTTTTCTTACTTAAATTAATTCTGAAAAGAGAAAACTTAAAACTTATTTGAGAAAGTTTCAAGCACAAGCTATTAGTATTGCGGTGCTTGTTAAAATTCCCGTGTCCTTGAAGATTCAGGAATATATTTATAGCATTTGGAATTTGGCATCTTCTGTTTTGTTTTGCAGAGCCTATTTGACTATGGAAAAAGATAAACTTCCAAACACCCTTCTCGTCAAACACTTGCCACAGCAACTTTCCGACGCCGATCAGCGGGAACTTTTAAGGAAATTTGGGGCACAAAATGTGAAACTGTGCAATCGCAAGGGACCGCTGAAATACGCTGCGTTTGTGGAGTATGAAAGCCACGAAAAGGCCACTGCTGCGTTGAAGCGACTCCACCAGCTCGACATTTTGGGAAAGCGCCTGTCGGTGCAATACGCGAAGAAATGTAACATTTTTGATGTTGAGAAACCCAAAGTTCATTCCAGAATAGATGACGCTGAAAACAAAAGCTCGGCCCCGCACGTGGGACCTGATCATTCTCATGTAAAGCAAGTATCTGAAAAACTAAACAGTTTATCAGAAAAATGGAATATAGCATATCCTGTTAATCCTAAGCTCAGGTATTCCTACCCTCCCCCTTCTGTCAATATTCTCACAAATATCGCTAATACTTTGGCGTCAGTACCCAGGTTTTATGTACAAGTGTTGCATCTGATGAATCGCATGAATTTGCCGGCGCCTTTTGGGGAAGTGACATCCGCGCCTCCCCTGCCTGAGACTATCGCGCCACCTTTACCACCGGAACCGGAAATAACCGAAGCTGAAATGGCTATAAGCAGTACTGAGGAGTCGGAATTAGAATCTGATGACGATTCCGCCACTAAACAACGCAGTGAACAAGAAATTGCCCGGCGAGAACAAAAACGAAAGGAACGCTTAAGTCGCAAAAGACCGCAACTAAAACTACCGACACCTCAATTACCGCTTAAGCCAGCCACATCCAGTATAAAACTGGATGATATTTTCGAACAGCCGAGTGCTAAAATGGCAAAGAAAATAGAAATAAAGCAAGTCAGTGGCTCGGGACCAGAAGAACAAACAAGTGGAGTGGATTTAGTTGGGAGTGAGCGGAATATTTTTGGTGAAGAGTCGGAAGCACCTTCAAAGAACGAACCAGGCGAGGCGTTAGATATAACTGCGGGTGAAGAAGGTGGATTTGGCAAAATTGAACCTGTCCAAAAGAAAGAGACGGAAGAGGGAGAGGAGGAGGAAGAGGAATGCGACACGGAATTCATCTCGTCGCGGAAACTCCGCCGCGGTCGCATATCCGATAGAGCGATGCGTGAACTGAATGTCTTCAAAAGGTATGAGCGGGGCGAGCCAAGCAGCCGGCTGTACCTCAAGAACATTGCCAAACAAACGACGGAGAGGGACTTGCGCTACATTTTCGGGCGCTATGTAGACTGGGAGAATGAGCTGGAGAGGACCATGTTTGACATTCGTTTAATGAAGGAGGGTCGCATGAAAGGGCAGGCGTTTGTATCGCTGCTCTCGGCCGATAAGGCGGAAGTGGCCCTCCGTGAGACGCATGGCTTTGAATTCAATGGCAAGCCGTTGGTTGTCCAGTTTGCGAGATCGTCGAAACCGAAAGATGCGAAAGCTGAGACAAAGCCGGCCAAATCTTGATTGAAACATTTTGTGTGAAAAAGATCGATAATGTCGCATTTTTTTCGCAATTTTCTTCTTTTGTTAAGCATTGGTAGATTCAAACTGAAGGATGAAAATTGTTGGCAAGAATACAATGTTTTATAAACGAAAATATATTTCAATTCAAACTCATTAGGAATTCGATTCGTTTGATTGTTATCGAGTTTTGTGACATCTTTCAAATGTTAAGAAACTTATCTATGTCTAGACTGGATAATTAAGAAAAAAGAGGAACAAGATGCCGACTATGGCACTGGGATGAGTTTGCAATCACTGGGTTGTGAGGAGAAAGGTGGGACGGGGTGGGATGAGAGAGGGAGGTGGGGGGGGGAGCTTTGAAATTATAGTGAGAAAATAGACATCTAAATATGTTACGGTGCAATGTACTACTATCGGAATTCTGATCAAACTGAAGTAAAGTGAAGTAAAAATGCTTGAGGAACAAAGACAAATAATAAAAGGCGAAAAAGAAAGCATATAATGTTTTGCTGTTCTGTACTTGCAGTTTTGTGATGTTATCTCTTCCTTTTAGTCTTTTGTTGCATGCTTTCCGATGCTCCTGTCTGGTAAAACAAAATCCAAATTCTTTAATACTTGACTCAGTAAAGTTAAATTTTTTCATGAAAACGGCACATGTTTTCAGAACTTCACTAAAGAAAAAAAAAAGATCAAAACATGGCAAAGTTAGATTCTAGATCCAACTGAATGGAAATTTATTAGGCGTCTCAACATGCCTGTAAAATAGGATGGCCGTGGATTTTATGCCTCAAAAGAAAGCGAGGCGATTCGATAATGTAAACAAGCGTAGTTGCGATTCATGTGGAGTTCTCGCTGATCTGATGAAACAGGAGTGACGGTGGCCCGTAAAAACCGTTTCACTTTCTGCCCTGGTATTTATAGAAGTTAACTGTGCAGTTAACTGACACCACACAAAGGAAATCGGCTAATTTGGCTAAAGTACGCAAACAGTTTTTATAAGAATTTGTTTTAATATAAAAATAAAATGTTTCAATGAACTTTCAAAAAGTTACGCAAGCTACAGGCGCAGGTAACGTGATCTATTAGCTGTGCAATTAAGTTTTATGAACATGGCCTGGTGGTTAGTAAGCCAACCAATGAAAGCTTTTCACTCGAACTTTTTGGCTTGGGCATTACTTGTACTTCGAAAATCTGCGAAGGTGCCAATCCACAAAGAAGTGCATAGCATCACGTGGTATAGCTAACTTGCCGATTTCGATAAATATATATTTACAGATCGGATATTTTTGAAAGCGATGGCGATGCAGCAACATCACGGCGTTTAAGTGAAAATATTTCTATTTTTTCCGAGTGAAAAGTTCTATTCATGACGTCATGGAAACAAGCAAAGAGTATCACGAGAATTTGGCTGGTATCATAAAGGGAGCCCATGCCAACCTGAGGCACAAATACAGAACGTGTACGTATACTTTAGAGAGTAACGAGCAATAATGCATGCCGGTCTGAGAACTTGAAGGAAATCTGACACTATAGTACAATAAATCTTCTTAAATTATACGGATTGTTTGTTGGCCTGATTACTTGTTAACCGCCTTTTAATAAATGCGTGTCTTGTTTAAACCGGCACACTTAATTGGCTGAGCTGCCGTAGTTGTACCATTTTTCGCTTAATGAGGCTTAAAGGGAGTTGGTTTTCAGGTGGCGGCGATTTTGAGAAGGTCTGGTCCGAGCACTGTCAGGATGAGGCACTGTTATCACAGTACGCTGAGGCTATGTACCATTTAGCTAACGATGTGTGGACGAAGCACCCGAAAACGCGCATTGATTGGTAAATTTTGTAAACGCAAATTTAGGCCTCTTTACGCCTTTCAAATTGCAGTCTATTTTAAAGCTGAAGCGAGATGAAGAATTAAAATAGACAAATCTTTTAGTCATGGAAATTATTGTGCAAAATGAAAGCTGTGACCACAAAACTATTCATATTGACAGAATAAAATAGAGTAAAACCTGTTGATATGAAGATATTAATTTCATGGTAAAATTTAGAAGTATACAGAAAATGGTGTTAACTAATCAGAGGCTGTTTACCAACGGGGATTTAATATATAACATATTAAGGTCGAACTTGTCACCTCACCGAACAGCTCTCAGTACTGGTGTGATTTCGACACAGTGACTTATGTTTTGGAACTTGAGAGTAAAGGTATTTGCAAGAAAATACTGTGGCAAGAATGTTTTTTTATGCCCCGCTGACATTTGTCATAGTGTTTGACTTGTGCGTCCGTCCGTCTGTGTGTGTGTACGTTACGCTTTAGGTACCCAGTTTTGTGGATCGCACTGTAGCATAGCTATTTGGCCGGCAACTTTTTTGTTTTTGGGATATTATTCCTAATATATTGAAGTTGTGCAGGACGTCGTTGTTTTGTCCGACGAGGCGTTTATTCGGTCGGAATTGGTGGTTTGAACTAAGGCAATTTTACTGTAGTTAGATGCTTTATGTACTGAGTTTTGTGGATCGCACCTCACTCAACATGTTTGTTTGATGATTTATTTGTTTATAGACTAATGTTTCTAATATATTGAAGTTGTGCAGGACGTCGTCCGTTTGTCCGACGAGGCGTTTATTCGGTCGGAATTGGTGGTTTGAACTAAGGCAATTTTACTGTAGTTAGATGTTTTTTGTACTGAGTTTTGTGGATCGCACCTCACTCTACATATTTGTTTGATGATTTATTTGTTTATAGACTAATGTTTCTAATATATTGAAGTTGTGCAGGACGTCGTCCGTTTGTCCGGCGAGGCGTTTATTCGGTCGGAATTGGCCTTTGAACTTGAGCAATTTTACTGCAGTTAGGTGCTCGATACTAAGTCCGTGCTTGTTCATTCTTTCTTCAAGGAGGAATCACATCCCTCAAACTAAGATTATGTCACTGACTATCCGCCAGGCGGGGCATTCGTTCTCCGATCGGATACACCTCTAGTTTATCTTTAAGTGATGCTTTTTTCCTCCTGTACTTACGCATTAAAACAGGTGCAAAGAAACATGCCTCAAATATTTCTACGAGGGCGGCCTCCTTAAGGTTCTCGACAAGGAAAAACGGAGAGAGGAATTCGAAACTGGAAGAGCAAGGCTGAAACGCACCCGTGCAACCAATCTCTCGGGTGGTAACGATGGCATTTCAACACAAGAAAGAAAAAATCCTGGAGTAGAAACTATTACTGGTGTACCCACTGGACCTGGGGATTGCGAAGTAGGTAACAGTGGTGCTCCGTGCGAACAAGAAACTAAAAGCTTGCAATATTCGCAGAAGAACTCACAAGAGGGTGGAAAAACGTTTAAAATCGCGCAAAGAGAGCCGCATAGAGCCATGGATTCTTGCAGAATGACGTCACACGAAGCTACCAACGATATACTTGTCCAGACTGGTGACTGTGATGGTTCTACAGGAGATGTGGATAGCAATAGTGTAAAAACCGAAAGCTGCTCAGAACTAGCTCTTGAGTATGCTCATTGCAAACAAGACCACACTTCAGTGTAAGTCATGCTCTAAATTTATTTTTAAAAAATGAAATTCATCGGAAACAATAAACAACACAGAGTAATAGTAATCATCCATGCTGTTCTTTTTTATTTTCGGTTGAAAATGCTGTGGTATTGAAACAAACTGGGAGAGTACTTTGGAATCCAAGTCAGATTAAGTAACTAAAAAGAAATGCGACATGGCTATGATGTTTTGTTTTCTCTTTACGTATCTTTCTATGTATCTTCCTTGAAAGTTTGTTAGAACAAAAAAGATACAAACAACGCCTAAAAATATTGAAATATCATCGTTTTACAAATTGAGCGGTCATTCTTGAATTCCAGCCGGCTTCCATTCCGGGAAAAGATCCGTCTTTTGGACGTGGGCAGCTGCTATAATGCGTTCCAGGATTTCGAGGAGTTTCTGGCCATTGGCATTGATATTTCTCCCGCTGTACCAGTGAGTCAGGCCCTAGTTATACCACTATAGGAAAGCTACGTATGAACCATGACGGATGTAACACATGTCACTGTCTCAACAGTGACTGTCTCAACCGAGTCACGTGACTTACTGTAAAAAAATTGGGTGCCATATCAATTGACCAACGGTCGATTGATCAACGGACATTTGACCAACGGACAATTGACCAACGGTCGATTGACCAGCGCCTTAACAAAAAAAAAACAAAAGAAAAAAACGATAAAAAAAGTTATGCTTGTGCACAGCTGGGCACAGCTCCCTGGAGCAGTCTTTGTTTTGTTTTACCATCAGTGTTAGTTGATATTAAAAAGATTTTAAAAAATTGGGTGCCATAATTAGGATACAAAAATAGAAATAAATGTAAAAATATTCCTGTTTACTTTGAAATTTTTTTTCTCAGGCCGTACATTGCTGCGATTTCTTGAAGATGAAAACCGACACCGCAGCCATACCGAGTCAATCGGCATTTGAAGAGCTGAGAACAAATCTCCCCGGCTCCATAGACAGACTACCCAGGAACGCATTTCACGTAGTTATCTTCTCTCTGTTATTGGAATATTTTCCCTCGCCGCTACAAAGATGGCGGTGCTGTGAAAAAGCCCACGAGCTGTTGATGTGCAATGGTTTGCTGGTCATTATCACACCCGATTCGCACCACCAAAATAAAAACGCCCTGATGGTGAAAAGTTGGAAAATAGCCATAGAATCGATTGGCTTCAAGCGCTTTCGCTACGAGAAAGAGGAACATCTCCATTGCATGGCTTTTCGGAAAGTGATGTCAAATTTAAGCTCACGGGAAAGTTGTACTAATGCTGACAGAAACCCAAATTTGTTGTACATACCTCAGGATTTTACGGATGACGCTATAAATAAAGTGACATCACAGACGAAGGGTGTGGGCGATAAGAGCTGTAGTCAAGAGACAGAATATGACGAAAAGCTAATGCATGGCTTTGGAGATCTTTCGCAGTGTTTCGATGATTAAATATACAAAGAAACAAAGAAGTCTGATTCATTTATGCATACTAATGTGCCAACTTTGTAGCCATGGCAGACTGCATAAATAGTACTTAGTACAGGTTAATTTAGAGGAAAGAGTGGGGGGGGGGGGGGTGAAAGCCGAGTTTAACCAGGATAAGGGTCCGGGGCAGGTATCTCACCAGAAGTAGATCCATAAAATTCAGAAGTGATAAAAACGATAATAAATATAATGATAGATGCTGTCATTACGTGTTCGTTGTTTTTGTTTTTTTGTTTTGTTTTTTTTTTTTAACAAAAAAGAAAGATTCACATTTCTCTCGCATAATTTATTTCTGGCGTAAAAAGTAACAGGAATAACATTGCTTTTTTCAAAATAACGACAAAACAACGATTAAACCTACACAAAAATAAAAACTACTGCAAATTAAGAAAAAAAATCCATTAACATGAAAAGGCTAATAATAATTTGAAAACTTTTAAACACTTCTCCTGCCTTAGCACCTTTTACACAAGGAACCAAACATAGAATAACAATGGCAAGTGAGTATCACAGTTTGTGAAACTGGACGGAATAAGCTCGAATAGTACACGACACTTCACGGTGCTTCTCGGCTGCGCGACCCTGCAATTTCTCTGGTCTGCCTAAGTGTACACGTATAAAACACGCACACACAAACAAAATCCCGTGACATGTAATTCACCTGCGAGCCATTGATATAAGCGGAAAATCAACAGAACCAGGCAGTCGATAGTTCTTTTCTTTTTTTTTTTTTTTCTTTTTTTTTTTTTTTGTTTTTTGTTTTTTGTTTTTTTTTTTTTTTGCTTTTCAATCTAAAAAAGGCTAAACAAGAGATAGGATTACCATACATCCTTTTATCACACAGACACTTAAATCCCAGATCAGTAAAGCAAAAGCAGGTTATTTTTCCCTATCAAAATTTTCCTTATAACGTTTGCCATGGTCAGATCATAGAAACAGCAAAATAAAAACTAAAAAAAAAAAAAAAAAAAACTATCGTCGAAGGCGCAGGCCCCAACCGGACACAACAAGTCGCCATTTTGGCATTTTTGACCAATTTAAAAAAATAATCCGACGTTGCACAACTTAAATATATATAGATGTTCATTGTGCAAGGTAGTATATGCCTAGGATAAATAGTTTCGGAGAACTCGCGTGGAAAGCACCAAAATCTTACATTGAAGTTATCTAAAAAAAATCAACTTTTGACAAGTCGCCATTTTGGCCATTTTTTTTTGCCGATTTGAAAAATAACACGACGTTGCACAACTTCAGTATATATATTTTCACTGTACAAGGTTACATATGCCTGGGGTAAGTAGTTTCGGAGAACTCGCGTGGAAACCACCCAATTCTTACATTACATTTATCTAAAAAATGGCAATTTTTGACAAGTCGCCATTTTGGCAATTTTTTACCGATTTGAAAAATAACACCACGTGCACAACTTCAGTGTATATAGATTCACTGTGCAAGGTTGCAGATGCCTAGGGTGAATAGTTTCGGAGAACTCGCGTGGAAACAAAACAGCATCCAAAGTGTGACACACGGACAGACAGACGGGCGAACTGACAGACGGCAATCCTATAGACCCCCCGGGGTCGCCCGGTTGGGGGCTAAAATTTCTTTTTTATTATTTATTGTTCAGTTTTGGATAGATAGCCTAGATTAAAACAATGACTAGATAACAACAGTCTTTACCTTAATGCAAAACTTGTTTTCTGAAATGGCTGCATCATTCTTTGTTACGAAGAATGTGGGTGGACGGACTAGGCTCTCAAGTGCTCCTTTGAAAGATCGCAACACCATATATGATAGAAACTTGCAATTTATAAAATGTCTTTTTTAATTTAGAGACGCTGAAAAACATTCACAGGGTTGACGTTTACAGCAATTCATCATGACGGCCACAGAATATGCTCGCAGTTTCAGATTCTAATGTTTCAAGCACTACATCTAAAAGCACCGCAAGGAATTTCATTACAAGTTCGATTTGTTATTCGGAGGCGCGATTCTCGTTTCTGATGTCGACAGAAAGTAAACAAATCCAGCACTCTTCGTTGTTCTAAATGCGAGTTCACTAAATTGTTGGCGTATAGACAATTTTATATGAACCTTTATCCAGAAACGCAAGTGCTACCCTTGTTGATTCGTTGTTGCAAGAACCATAGCACCCAATCATTTTGTCAATGGTGATGAAAAAAAAACATCTAAAATTCTTTATTTTCTCTGAGAATGAGCATGATTTGGTCCATCTGAAAAAATATATATTAGCACATATATACGTTTGTTTGCTGGTGTGCCAAGATCGCTTTAGGGAGTTAGAAATTATTGTTTCGTAATAAACACATAGCTTGAAAATAATATAGGATAAATCAGCACCAGCCAAAATTTTTGTTTCGTTTTTCCCCGGTAAGGTGTGGTTAAATGTTTCAATACCACGTTTATATAACACAACCTATTTCTATCATCCACTGATATGTAGATGCTTTGTAGTAAAATTTTATGATACCCTATTTCCTCAGAAAGTTCGATTTGCGTTTCAGGTAATACATTTATTTATTTATTTATTTATTTTGTATTTATTTTAAATGCAGAAAACGGTTAATTTCTTGATAGTTGTTAGTCACAATTTTAAACCTAGCCTGATATGTTGTTTTTTATTTCGGATTTAAGCCATCCAGGGTGAAATACAAGATTTACCTTTTCCTGGTCTTGTAAGAATTGAGTTACAGAAAAAACTTACACCCTGTGATTTTTTATTCTTCTTAGCAACTTTCTCAATTTCCTCCTGTCAAAGCAGCGCATGCATCCACGTAAATCCAAGAGCAACATTGACATTTTTTTTATCTTTTCCGTTTATTTTAATTCAATTGATAAACTTATTGGAGTGAAAACAGGTAATTATAAACCTTTATGATTCAGTTATTTCCTGTGTCATTTTTTTCAGTTTGAAACAATGATAATCTCTATAATGACTACTTGTATATAAAATATATCCCTAAAAATTCCAAGAAAAATTAAAAGTAACACAGAAAGCTCTTATGGCAATTATTAAGGGCAGGGGGTTTATAATTTCCCTACCAGTGCCCCTCTCAAGGCGTTGTTCTCCGCCCGTAGGTTCTTCACTTCATGGTGTAGCTTCTGTTTCTCCTCCTGAACGAACATAAAAGTGCAGCAAATATGAAGGTTGGTGAAAAGCTAATTGTCTGGTGGATATTTTTTGCGTAGACATCAAGAGTTCGTGTCACACGAATTGCATACTTTTTTTTTACAAAAAAAAAAATTAATGTCCTTTTAAAATAGCGACCGAAACACCGAAAGTTTACTACTCGAACATACTTTTGTGTTCTTTATAAACCGAAAACTACAGAAGGGGAAAATGCCATACTATATCGGTCTGAATGAAACTAAGTACGATTCCGCAGATACAAGAAAGACAATTTTTCGCTTGATGACATACCAATGCGTTTATTTCCTTATTCGCTTTATCCTGCCCTTATATTTATTTTGGCAATCTGCCTTAGTTCCTTAATTGGAAGGCATGAAGAGTAAATTTACCTGTCGGTTTATCTTTGACGCTGAACCCTCTGCGTGACCTTCACCTTGCTGACCCCATACTTCTATGGACATGCTTTTCTCCCGGAGATAATCAATGAACTGTGGCAAAAAAAAAAAAATGGTTAAACTAAAGCAGTGTCATCACTGTCTTTTGAAGGGGCACACTTGACCTCCACCCCACCTCACCCACCACTCCGCACATACACAAAGACAAAAGCTGGATCCACGCCTGCTGCCTCGACGGCCGAGGGATGATCACGATTCCCCACATCTCCTCTCAACAGGACTGCCATCAGTCGATTTATTCATTAATAAATTTGTTTTCCATCTTAAATAACAGGCACAACTTTCAGCTATAGCATTCGTAAAAGCCAAATAAAAACAAGACACTCAAAGTGTGTAGACTTTTTCTGTCCTTGCCCCCATCTTCCCCGTACGCTAACATTAACTGCGTCAACCTGTTGATTTTCATTTCAACACCAGCTTGAGCGCCACCTGCCGCCCTACATGTACAAACGACACTTCATGGATCAGCCTATTCTAAAAGTCTTTCGCCGTGTCGGATACTCCGTGCCGACGTCGTCGCGTCGTTAGGAAGCCGTTGCGATGTCGCTGGTGTGAATTAAGTAAAACAATGCCAGAGTCGCTACCATCGGACTTTTCCGCCATCGCTGACATTTTATATGCTTCAGAAGATGATTTATCACATCGTTTCGGCATGGGAAATGGATCCAGCTTTAGCTTATACCTCAAAAGCAACGGATCGACGTCGCGGGCTGCGACCGATCGACGTCGCAGCAACGGCGGTGGAGCGAATCCCACCCATTGTATGTTGGATGTTATCCGACAAAGAGTGAGCCTCTGATCACAATTGCTGGCGACCTTCACTCAGCAGAAAGTGAGCATTACTTTTCTTACCTTATGATCCACTTCGCTTCTGCTAAGTTTAAACATGTGTTCGTGTTTGTAGGAGGGATTTCTCCCATTCGCCTTCTCTGTCACTGTATAGTCTGCTTCTTGATAAAACTTGTATCTACACCAAGTCTGAAAAATAAATCGATTTGCCTTTAATTTTTTGCTCAAGGCGAAAATGATGACATTTATTACGCAGCAATAGACTTCTCCGTTTAACAGAACCGCAAGAATTCTCTGGGAGTCACACAGTCTTTTCACAATGCCCCTTCCCACCCGATCGCATTGCTTAAACCTCAGTGGAGCAGTTGATAAAAATGTGAAAACAACCCCGAGCCCCAAAACAACAGGGAGAGCCCTAAAATCAAGCATCGGCCTTAGTGTTATGGAAACACCACGTCTCCTCATTGAGCATGATGTTGTCTTTGTTCCATCTGTTCAAAGGTTATGAAGAATTTTGAAATACAGACAAGTGTACTTCGACTGTGTAAACTGTGAATGAAATAAAATAAATAAGCCGTTTGAATGAACGAAATGAAGCAATATAACTATTTGTGTCTGTATGCTCACCCAGTATTAAACATTAACAAGTTCCCCGCAGGAGTGCAATCACAGGATTTCAATACGACAAACACCCATTAAATAGGTCAATTATGCTGTATTTTCAATGGTTGCGGAGATATGGCGCCGACAAACACCCATTGAATAGGTCAATTGTGTTGACTTTTGAAAGTTTTCCCATTTTACCCAATTTTTATTTAAAAAATCTCAAAATAACCCCTCGTTGCACAGCTCCACTATATAGTTTTTGCATGTGCAAGAGAACAATTGAATCGATTCAGTGGTTACGGAGATACAGCGCCGACAAAAAAGTGTCGACGGACGGACGAACTCGAATCCTATAGTCCCCCGCTTCGCGCTACGCGGCGGCGGGGGACTAATAAATGTTGAAGAAATAGGTTGGAAACTTCAAGGTTTAACAACCAAGTTCCAAATAACATAACACCTCGAGATACAATAACGAATACAGTGAATCCCCTGTGTCCCCTGCCGACCTCCAAACGGGTATAAATAAATATTCAGTTCGAAAATCGTCCAAGGTTGATCCATCAAACATTCTAAGTTTGGAATTCTGGGAAACGAGTAAATGTACCGTCTTGAATCTCTCTGGCAGATTGATGGCCGAGTGTATCTTCACCTTAAATGCCACTTTGCTGTTCACCTGAAAATAAAAGTGAAATAAGTGTGAGTCCAATCGGCAAAGGTTTTACCATATGACACATCGGCTGGTATAATAGATTGACGTGGACACAACATCTGATGTCGCTTTGTAATAGTTACCTTTGCAATAAAGTTGTTTAATTTACACTTCCAAACGCTATTTTATTCAATCAAAAATACGCAATCCAGAGATTTAAGCTATTGCAATTGTATCTTGTAGGGATGTGAACCGGTTCGGAAAACTGAACCGCGGTTCGAACAGGTTTTCTAACACAAAAAAACCGGTTTTAATCGGTTTTTTCATGAGACGTGTTATTGGCCAAAAACAGCGATAGCGGGATAGCGAGTTGTCCGGTTTATCTAAGGAGTCCAGATCTGAGGTTTTATTGTACTTAAATCTTTTTGCATTTGTGTTGTAAAGGTCACTTTTAAATCTTTGTAAATCATCCGTTATCAGTTTAAAATTTACATGTCTGAACAACTAGTTACAATGATGAAAATGGCCAAATAAATACCAAATCAACGGGGTCTTCAACGCAGATATCGACGTCCTCATGGCCTTTGCTGTCACATGGCACAAGGTCCACTTTAATAAAACCAGTCTGTAGCAGAGGAACAAATTAGCTTAAATATGGCTTGAAATCAGATTGCACATTGAACCTCACCCATCTTTAAATACTCTGTATGCAATCAGTATTAACATGTGACAAAACATGTGACAGCATTTTTAAATAATAAATGCATCAAGAGTATAGTACTGGGTGTACGATAACTGATAATAGACACCTTACGTTAGAAGTGAACTTCACACGCCATTTAGTAAGGTTTTGATTGACCAAGAGAACGCTAAACTTCGCTCAGTTTTCTGCAATCATTAGCTAACAATAAGAGGTAAACTTTCTATTCATGCTATTTAATATGTTTAACTTATTTATTTGAGTAAAATCTATCACAGAATAAATCATTATATAGGCAGAAGATACAGAACCCTGAAAAACGAAATTAGAACTTTGAAGTTGATTTAATTAACCTAATTGTTAATATTTATCAGACAGAAGTGATTTTGTCTTGAGCAAAACAGCAGAAAGCTGAACCAAACATAAAATCAAATTACCTGGTTGGCCTTATAGTCTATAATAGTAAGAGTTTCTTCTGTGAAGTCTAACATATGAGAAAGATAATTTAAGGGGACTGACACAACTCCAAGCATCACTTCCGTGTCCGCTGGCTCCCAGAATGGATCTTTTTCCTTTCAGATGAAATCAAACATTAAAGAATGTTTATAATAATTATAGTTATACTGAGAGTAAATGCATTACTTTTTACTGATAATAAACGTGTTGAAAAATTATTTAAGAAATAACACTTACATATTATTTGTGTTTTTGATGTTATTTATTAGGTTTTAATTGTAATTAATTAAGTAGCTTCAGAACATGGATTTGAGACATGGTTATTTATTTTTTTATACACCAATACATTTAGTCACATAAAAGATGTATATGTAATTTTTAGTTGATATTTTAGTAGCTTTATTAATGCAACTTTGACAGTTTCTGTTTTGCTCATTGAAGCTATTCTGGTTATTTTTGTAGAGGCTTTATGTATTAAATCACTTACATAGACACAATGGAAGGACAAGGAACTAAAATGCCGAGGAAATAGTGAAAAAGACTCAATACTCTCAAACATAAGAAAATGTCAATATGGCGAGTACTTTGTACCATTATTCTGTACATACATGCATATAAATTACAAACCCTAGACACATTTGGTATATCTCCAGTTTCATCAAATTGTTGATAAAGCTCCTGCATGTGAACTTGCCGGTTGAGAAAACGATTTCTGTCCCATACGTATTCGTTTCCATTTTCATGATCGATCACTTTTATACAGATCTGAAAATCAGTTCAAGTAAAATTTTATTTTTGTTTTAATGACAACGTTATTTTTGTATAAAGTGGAAAATATTCACTATTATAAATCTGACTTTTTCGAGCCTTTCAGACTGCATATTTTTTCATGACCAGTTCATTATATCAAATCTAAATATATTGTACTATATCCAAATAGTTGAAAAAGATCACTGCTCTTTCAGAAAAAGCTTATACTTGGTATCAAGTACCTCAGTTCTACCCTTTTCTAAGCCCCTCGCCTCGGGTGACATAAGTAAAATTGAAAATTCCGTGGATTTTTTCATATCTTCCGCCATTGCATTCACGTCTTGAACTAGCTGCATTAACGACATTACTTCTTGTTGTAACACTGAATCTTCTGTAAGTATATAAAATGTGAAATGTCAGTATTTCAAAATAAACTGAAATGAGCTTTTTTTTGTGTGTCGCGTAGGATCAGAACAAGAATATCGTTAAATGCTGTATGCATTTTTGATAGAGCTGCCAATATTAGACTGCTATCTCCGGAACATATTGAACTAAATATCGGTGGGTAGGACAGAATTATATATGTTAAAAAAATGGCTTAGTGCCAGTCTTGATTTACAATATTTAGCGTAAATGCTTGTATGAAAATTCAACAAACCTTCACCAATGTTAAGACCAGAGTGTTTAGCTATTTCACTTTGGGCAAATTCGTATGTAATATCTCGAAGCACCTTTTTCTTCTTTTTTAGTTCAAGGGCTTGGATCGGATGAACAAAGACAAAGAGATTGTTTGATCCAAATCGTATTCTGAAATTAGAATTTTTTCAAAAATCATTTAACTCTTCAGATAAAAATATTTTCAAATATACACTTCAAATATATACATAAAACATTTACAAAGGGCTCATTAAGTTTTTAGCTTTTCTTATCTAGAAATGATACTTATATACAGAAACAAGGAAAGTTAAGAAGTGTATGCGTTCCTCAATAATATAAATATTACAAAAAGAGTTTTGACATTGCGCAGGAAAGTATTTTCGTATCTCTTTTTTATCAGTTGTCAAAAAGAGAACGACAAAACAGTTTCTTGACAGGAATTTGAAGTGTTGTTATATTTAGTGTGGTTATATTTACCTGTCCTGGTGTTGCAACACGACGGGTTTTGAAATTTCTTTGCCATTATGAAGGACTTGATGACCTTCTGATGGTATCAGTTTCACTTCGCCATTTCGGTTTTGTAACACAGCGTGCTCTTTTGATATTCTAAAAAATAAAAAAATAGTCCAAATTCCAGAATTATTTTGGTTTTACAGAGAAAAATATGTGTAACATTAAACAATTTAAAATCTTGCATTTTTTTATAGCTTCACGTACCTTGGTCCGTTTAATACAATATCAGGCTGTGATTCGTTTTTATTATTGCCTAGTATTGACTTTCCAGCCCGTATCATGTGCATCAGTTTCCCACTAAGAGCTGGATCTTCATTCAAATTACTCAAATGTGGTATCTTTTTCTCTTCTTCTTCTGCTTCTTGTTCCTTCCTGCGTATTATCTGGATTTAAAAGCGCTTAAGGTAACTGTTACCACTGATGTTATCATATCTAATTGGAATCTATATTTCAGAAATGTTCACCACAGTTTAAGAAGAACATAAGATGTTTTATTATATAAAGAAAAAAGACAACATGTAAAAGTTTTAAAGTCTTTTATAAAATTTTGAGATTCCCAGACTGTTTAGATACTAAATTTCAAGTCACTTCAAGTCACAAAGATGATTGATAAAATAATAGTATATCGGTGTTCAAAATCTTGAACTCTCTCCAAACACACACATTTAAATTGTTGTCTTCACATAATTTTTTCCAAAGAGTTTAATTTTTGATAATATTGTATCCAAGCTTTCTGTTTAATAACATAGATGCTACAGGTAAAATAAAATTTAGAACATTAGGAGACAGTATTTTCTTATGTAACAAAGAAATCTGACCTCCATTTCTTTACGAGCATCATCCAACTTCTTCTGCCATGCTCGTTCAGCATCCTTCATCATTTCCTTGTAGTCTTTAATCTGAAATATTTTCAGGTGTTTCAAGTGTTTAAGTAAAATATGTAAAGATTAAAAACACAAAATATAATTTGGCTTTTGATGATATTTATTTACCGTGTTTGTATCTAGTCAATACTTTTTCTAAAACAAACACTGTCTACTTAAACACAGGAAAAATGTTAAGAATTTTCTGCTTTACTTCAGTACTTTATTGTCAGTGTACAAGTGTACAAGGATGTATACCAATTTACAGTATTATTTATCAAAAATTATACTGTAAATTTTCTCTGGAAATCAGACATATTAAAAGTGTTATTTTGATCCATGTTTAATTTTGTTTATATCCTTTCGTATGTTTAAAAATGTGAGCAATAACTCATAATCCTCCATATATTATAATATAATATTTACCTCCTTTTCCTGCTCTTCTCTTAGGCGTTGTATGTCTTCATCAGTGTAGCCTCCTTTGCCTCCTCGTTGATTTTCTAATTCTTTCAATAGGCGTTCTTTTTCAGCGATTAGCTCTTGAATAATTTTATTTGTCGCTTCCTGGTTAACCTTTGCCACAGTCTGTATAGATTTTGCGCGATCCGCTAAAATATTTTTGAGACAAAGTAGTTTTTGGCATACACGAGTCATGTACGAACAAAGCATTTGCTGTGGACCGAATTAATCGAACTCGTCCTGGTATGACAGTATGACAAAACAGTAGGAAAAGACAAAAATACAACTGAAAATCGTTTGTACCTAGAATTATAAACAACGTAGAACAAAATCATCACCAAATGACTGTGGAACATTTTAGCACAATTTCTTTTATATTAGTCTTTTATAATTGTGTAAATCCGCTTCATTAATTGTGTCAGTTGTTGATTAGCCAATCACTTAATAAGCCGAAGAAAATTTACTGCGATAGAACTCTTAAGGGTTTGTTTATCTCATAGCCGAACTAAAAAGTAATGCAATTTTATTTTCATCCTTTTGTTTTGATTTCGTTACATTTTTGCAAGCGATACTTTGGTTATAAATAATAATGAAGGTACCGGTATTGGCATATTACTTAGCTACAATGTATATAACGATGAATTTGGGTTATTTCGGCGTTATTTCATGATTGCAAATGACCTGTTAAAACTGTGCAGTTCTTTTTGCAGCCTTTATTTCATGGCAGTGGTGAGTCGTGTTGTTAGTCCTGTGTAGATGTTTATGAGATATGTAGCATTTGAAGGAAAGTTGGTGACCATTCATTTAGTTTCATAGTTTTTATTTCCATTGGCGAAACGGGAAACAAAGGACTGGTTCTAAATCAATAAAGTCTTTCAATGTCGATTAGCAATTATGTTTTGCCTTATTTATATATAAAATCTTCTTCACCTTGCAGCAAACATCATCAAGCAGTGAAACAACGATAATGCAATTGTTGAGCAAAAGCGCAGTAAGCGCAACGAATTGTGAATCGAGCTTTGGTGTCATTAAAGGGTGAAAAGGGTTTCAATAAACAAACTACACTCTTTTTCGAAAGCCGAGTGCTCTAAATGAAAAATACAACGCATGGCATTGGATTTGTGACGGTAGTATTTTGTAAGACATAAATTACTAGATAATATAAAACTTGGTTTAATGTAGAGAAATTATGTTTCATTATCTATTTTTTTTGTTTTAGATTTGCATTAAGACAGCAAAGACTGATAAAATCACTTGTGAGCGGTAAGGATTAGCTCAACTGGTCAGAGCGTTGGTCCGGTAGTCCTGAAGTCTCGGGATCGAATCAGGGTAGTTAGCAAGGGATTAACGTTCTCTTCAGTTGCCTTCGCTAAACGAAGACAACGGGTTAAATCACACATGCCGGAATTCAGACTGAACGTTCTTCGGCCATCCAGAAAAAATAAAATCACTCCCCTAATCAAAACTAAAAACCTTATCAAAAGTTTTCCTGAATGAAATGATGTCTTTTTTGATATTTTAAGTTTTCACGTATTTATTCTCATATTATAAGTAGTAAGTCATACAGGTCATACAGGTCATACATACTATAGGTCTGCTATAATAGGTGATAAGTCACATCTATGTTTTTACGGTGTTAGTTGTTGTTTTCAGTCGCAAAAGTAACGTACACATCAAGTTGCTTACACACCTACCATATTTTAAAGTTGATAACGTTTGTTCATAGTTTTCAGCATCTGGACTAATTGCAGCAACCTGATAATGCAAAATAGTTAGACACTTTCTTTTACCAAAATTATTTAATTTTCCAATTATTATTCCTTTTCAATTATTGATTAAATTTCATTACAGACAATGTACAAATACTTTGACACAAAGAGAATAAATTTAGAGTTATTTCGAAATATTTATATTAAATTCCCCTAACGTCTAAAAGAAAGCAGTTTACATTTTTCTGAAACGTATTCCAAAAGCTGCCTTTTCAATTGCCCACCACAAAATTATCAGATATTTGAATTCTTCTCAGGAGATTTTAGTAGCAACTGTTTAAAGTCCAGTTCTAAAGATTAAACAAATACCATCACAGTTTTGCTATTTCCTCCAAGCGTGTTTTTCAGTAACTTTGTCAAAATGGAATCTCTGTACGGAACGTGAGTGTTTTTGCCTTTTGCTTTATCGCAGAGTGCTGAAAAAGAAGGCTTAAAATAAAAAAGAATCTTTGGGGGCCTTTGATTTGTTAAGATATTAAAAATATTTAGTCATGGGCGGTTACACACAGTCAAAATAATTGTGTAACATATGTAAAAAAGACAAATACTAGCTTCCTGATTAGAAATGTGTACTAAATACTGCATACCTTTGATGACATTTCCCAAGGTCATGAGAGATTTATTTATGTTCTTTGCCTCTTCAAACCTGTCACCAGTAGCCTCAGTTTGCTTTGCTCTTTCACTGCCCGCTAAGTCAACCAAACTTATGAGCGATACCTTCGATGTCTTCTGGGCTATGTTGTTTTGAGTAAAATTGATATTTACAATTGTGTGAGCCCGACTGCAAGAAAATATGTTTTATAGATATAAATTAGGAGTAAAGTTAATTAATCGTATGTCACAGAAGAACAAGGAGAGCGAAAGTCATGGTTAGAAAAGAACTTTTTATATTTGAAACCATCTTAATGACCAAATAATAATTATGTTGTTATAGTAAATTGAATGAGCGAAGTATATACAAAAATGTTTTTGGTACAACAAACCTGCTAGTTTCATTCATTTTTGTGGCCGCTATAGTTCTTTGCCTATCTCCTTCTTTTATCCTCAACTGAATGTCGTGGAAACTACCAACTGGTATAGTGTTGAGACCCTCAACTGAATATATAAGTATTTGTTCTCAGGTAGAGTATTGAGTTCATCATATCGGTGATTAACAACTTAATTAAATATTTAACCGCTTAAATATACAACACAGATTCATTAAAAAGCAAAAGACAGTTGATAATTTTAATGTTTACTTTGCATGAAAAACGCTTTTGGAGACTCTTGTTGAAGAGTCAAAATGTTGAACTTTAGCAGCACTAATGATGTATTATATAAATGTTTGAGCATCAATATGAAAAGTATTTTCGATCAATGCCCCTCTGATTGTGACTTCAAATTGATACTAATCAATAGCTATGTGATATTTAAAAAAATAAATTGTTATTTTTGACACACGATTCGTTATTTCATTGTTGACTGTGTCACATTATGCTTTAAAATTGAGGCATTGTGCCGCATTTTTAAGATCACGAGCCAACCTTTTCATGAATAGAGTTGTGGATAAGTCTTTACCGTAAAAACCCTTAGTGGAGCTTTCTTTCAGTTTTAGCCCACCCTGAGGTGTCTTCTGTTTATTGAACAAATCTCTAATTTGCTCGTTGTAAATTTCTACCATGGAAAATTTTACCTGTAAGTAAGAATGGTATTCAGTTTCAGGTTGATGTTTAATTTTGTTTTGTCAAGCAAATAGTTCGCCCTCAGTCTTGTTCAGGACTATAATTTGTTTTCTGATTTTTGCACCTCAATCAAAACGCTTATGCAACAGTTTTCCTTAATGAATAAGAAGAGAGGTATTACGGATTGTGCACTTTCTTGTTTGCAATAAAGTGTTTCGTTTTTTTTTTGGTTTAGTAAGTACATACTTCGTAACTGACGCCTTTCTGAGACCTCTTTCTGGACTCAATTTCGCGAAATAGTGATTCGCAAACGCGCGGGACCAATCCTGTAATAGATGTGTATGAGTTGTACCGGGCAATAAGCTATAACTTTAAATGAGGACATCAGCAGGTCTAGCGGAATACGACAGGGATCATTACACTCCAGTACCTGCATAAATGTGGAATGGGGATAAACCGTCCCTTTTTGGCTTTAAACGGTCACTACAGAAATGATTAAATCATACAAAAATATTCCAAATCCTGATTTTAATTGAGAATGCTTGAAATGATATTGAAGCAATTTGTCTTACCTTTGTTTGCACCATGACCCATAATAGAGTACGACTTTCCACTGCCCGTTTGACCGTATGCAAATATCGAGCAATTGTATCCAGACCATGCGTTTTCCAACATACCAAGTCCCAAATCTTTGAAAAGCTTGACCTGAAATTCAGAAAAAAACTTTTTAGAGCAGCATATGTGAGTAGGTATTAGTACCTCATATATATCGTAACTTTTATTAAAGTACGAAAATATTATTTATTGTTTGCTGTAATTTATACACCTTATCCTGTTTGTGTTATTACTTATGAAATTTAAACATTGGTTTTTGATAGAAGACAATAATTACAGAATTTCACGACATGGTAATGAATTACAGATATCCAGCATTTAGGTCTCGTAAATTTCTATACAAACGGAGAAGGTTTTACTTGTGTGTGAAGTAGAAGAACACAGTCCGAAATGCTATTCAATATAGTTTAAATGTTCAATCACAATAGTATGCGAAACAAAAAATATGTTGAGGGTTGTTTATTTAGCAAATACGAGAACCAAGACAAGCTCTTTTCCAACTAAAACCTAATGTATGGACACAGAAAATACCTGATCGACGTAGTTGTCATCTGTTGGTTCGCAGTAGCCATCCTCGTTAACTCTGAAACCGTCATGAGACCAGTACGAGTGGTCAAATGTGAAACTTCGAGGCTTTTCTTTCGGTTTATCTGGATCAACTATGGACGTGGTTGTTTGCCGCATGGATATAATCAACTGGGCATTGCGCGCATTTTCGCGATTACTGTACCATTGTTAAGGGATATAATTTTTCAATTAACTGAAATAACTAAGGATATTTCCCTGAGGCTAAGCGCAAAGCCACTGTCCACATAATAGTTTTAACTGCAAATTGTGTTCTTGCATACTAATACCCATGCGTGAAACAGATTTCTTTACAGCGCTCCTGGTATTAATAGACATAGGTTTCTCAGCTGGCACTTGGTGATCGAGGTGTAAGATATATGCCCCTGTGTTTACCGTCGCACTAGGTGTGTTTCCACAATGAGATAAAAATAGGAAGCGAGACATGCTGGGTTCAAATCCTGCCGAGAATTCAAGTTAGCAAGCATCAGGTAAATGTGATGCTTGCTAAAACATAAAGACATGCTACGTGACCCAAGGACTAAATTGCAATTATTCTGATATTATGCTAGCTGTGGAATATGATTAACAGGCCGTGTGCGGTAAATGGCTTGTCAACAACTCTGTTTTCAATGTAATTAGCATAAACTCCCGAAGCCACCGCTTTTCTTCAATTGCAATTTCAATCAGAGTACTTGACTAGCCAGTGGCCAGTTCTTGAGCATAATCCTGAGCAGTTAAGGTAACTTATTGCTGGTGCGGTGAGTTACTCCGGAGTGATTTTAGCACTATAAAACGAAGCACATTTAACAGTTTTACATGATCAACTCAGAACAATTCTACTGAACATCACGAGAAATAGTCAACTCAAAATGACAGAAGCAGCATTCAAGGCTGAACTTGAGTAAGAACTACTCAAGAAATACTACATGCCGTAGGAGCAATATTACTCTATTGCTGAAGGATTGTGAGCCACCACAACACTCACCATGAGCAAAGGTAGCCATAACTACTACCTTCTCCAAAAGTACGAAGTACTTCAATGTGGCGATGTTGAGAAACTGATGAAGAACAGGTCTGATTCCGTAGAGGTACCAATGTACTACATAAGCATTGAGGACACATACGACGTGATCAAGTGGCCTCATATCGCTACCGGACATGGTGGTCGTGATCGTATGATGACGGAACTGAACAAGAAATATGCGAATGTTACTCGGGAAGCGATATCTATCTTTAAAGCCTTCTGCGGAGTGCCAGAAGAAAAGAAAAAGATCAAAGACCACTAGGGTTGTGGTCCGCATTATCCTCACCCACGAATTCACTTTTTGTTGGCATTGCCAAGTAGATCTTATCGACATGCAGTCGATGGCACAAAACTCGTTAAAATGAATAATGGTCTACCAAGATCACTTGACAAAATTTGTCATTCTTCGACACTAACTCCCCACCTCCTAGATATTTTTTTTCTTATTGGTACCCCATCTATTCTACAAAGTGATAATAGCAGAGGAATTTATCGCCGAGGTAATGCAAGACCTGAAGATTGCATGGCCCAGGCTTGTTATGGTCCAGGAAAGCCCAGATACCCACTCAGCAAAGGATCCGTTGAGAGAGACAATGGCGATACACGTTGGTGGCTTGGATGGGCGAAAACTACACAAACGATTGGTCTCTAGGTATTAAGTTTGTGCAGTTCCATAAAAACTTCATTCCGGCATCAACAGGGCACCTTACACGGCGATGTTTGGGCGTGATGTAAAAGTCGATTTGACATCATCGTCGCTGCCGAATGAAGTCATTGTACGTTTGCAAATAGAAGGCGACTTACTCAAGCATATGACCAGGCGACTAGTGGCGACGGTGACCGAATTGGCGACGTTGACCGAAGTGGCGGTGGTGGTTGAAGCGACCGAAGCGAAGCCAATGACCAAATCGACGATGGTGACCGAAGCGACCGAAGCGCTGGTAATTACCGAAACGACGATGGTAACAGAAGCGCCGGCACTGACCGAAGTGACGATGCTGACCGAAGCGACTATGGTAACCCAATCGACCGAAGCGTCGGCAATGACCGAAGCGACGATGTTGACTGAAGCGACGGTGGTAACCGAAAGGACGACAAGGACCGAAGCGACGTCGGCGACTGAAGCGGTGATGGCGACCGAAGCGACGACGGTGATGGGATCGGCGGCTGCGACCGAGCCGGCGACCGCGATCGGGCCGGTGACCGCGACCGATGTGACAACGTAGACTGGGACGGCGGTGGTAACCGAAACCACGAAGGCGACCGAGGCGCGTGATCCAGTCGCTGATCGCACTAAAAGTATTTTAACGGAAAGGCAGGGTGTCCAAGGTTGACAGTTATCTCAAGCACATCGAATGGTCAAGAGAGCACGCATTGAACTTTTGCATGGATTGATTGAGATAATGTTGCTTTCCCAACGCCTCTTGTAGATAGAGTGACGTGTTGATCTCAGAAATCTCTTAGGTGTTATTGCTGATAGGGATGAAAATGATCTGTGTTAAAGCAGGTATTATGAAGGAAAAATTTTCACGCAGTCAGTTTGACATTTCTCCCCAGCGCTTATTGAATAACTCGGATGTCAATCAAACTCAGAAAATTTCTTTATGTCAGGCTGTTACACAGGAGTTTAGCTCCGGAGGACAAGGTTTTGTAAAATGTAACTGTGGTTGAAGCAACAAACGCTGTGAGAGCAACCGATGCAGGTACTTCAAAAATAAAATTAAGTGTTCAAGTCGATGCCCTAAGTCAATGTGTTGTAAAAAATAAATGAAGTTTCTTGTAAAATGGCTCAAGTAGAGTAATATAGACCTGTGAGAATAACAGGCACAAGTGCTTTGAAAATAACATTTTGTGTTCAAGTTGGTCGCATTCCTCACAGTGCTGTCAATGATGTCTCTGACATATATAATAATATAATATATTTGCATATAATATATGTAATATAAATGCAATATTTTCCAGATGCGCTATATCTGGATCTTTAAGGGATTATATATATATATAGATATATATATATATATAATATATATATATATATATATATATATATATATATATATATATATATATATATATATATATATATATATATATATATATATATAACGATCAAGATATAACGCATCTGGAAAATATTGCACTTTGAAACTATGTGATAACAGATCGTGTTTGGTGCTCTGACAAACGGGTTGCACTTTATAAAATCTGTGAAAATTAAAAAATAGCTGACAAGTTTTCAGTAAAGTAATATGTTAAATACTATATTCTATAAACAAAATCCCCAGCTATTCACTATGAGTTCGGAGCAAAGCCCATATCTGTACGAAATCTGGAAACACAGGGAAACAACATCTGCTAAGAAGAAAAACACAATTTCATAAAGGATTGAAATAAATGGCCGGCAATATCACAAACACTGCATACTGTAATTCCATGTACAACTACAAACTGCAAATATAGTGTTACATTCGATAATGGCATTCATGAAGACAAAAACCTGCGACCTTTGAGTAAATGATTTATAGTAGCAGATGGGTGTATTTCCCATCAGTAAGTCGCAATGATACTTTTATCAATCAGCTCTAAACCTTATACTTCTTTCATACCCAGTGCAGTGATTAAGACATGCGTGTAAAGTTATGTAGGAATAATAGTTAAAAGGACTTATAATATTAACACGCGATACTGCGTTATATTACTATAAAACTGACAAAATTACTGTTTAATAGCAATGGATAACCAAAGGTTTGGGGATTTCAATGAAGTAAATAATCCAGATTTCGATCCAGCGCTGGAGAACTAATTGGTGCTGAACGGCACTGAGAGCAGAACGGTAGTAATTATTTGTATTTTAACAGTATATATATATATATATATATATATATATATATATATATATATATATATATATATATATATATATATATATATATATATATCAGGAAGCTATTACTAGAGTACTTAAGTACTGAAATGTGAATGCACTTTAGTACTTATGTTATTATATAAAACTAAAGATGTCAGGAAGTAATAAACTAAAATACCATGCGTATAACTGTTGTTTCATGGACATTGCAACACAAAGAAGGAAGTATTTTCGGGGTTTTTTTACAAGAGATACTTAACAATTTCCTGAATACCTCAGAAAAATAAAAAAAAGAGACATATTTCCTTTAATAAAAACAACCACATTTATAGATAATGTTTCACGAGGCTCTGGTTACAAGAAAGAAACGGCTAATTGGTATTTAACTTAAAATTATTTATTCACATATTTGAATAAATCAAAACAAAATCGTGTCGTCTTTTGGTTTCAAACAAAGGTGCTAAAATGAACAAATGTATTTAATTTAGATTTTTCTCCTCACTTCGGTTTTGTTCATATGCTAAATTGCTGTCGAATCGTGCAGTGGGGGTGTTTACAGCTGAAACCAATGCAGCTATTTATATTCTTGAATACCAAAGTTTCAGCTGCAACGTGAGGATATGACTGCGGGAAAAATACAATATATGCATATGTATATGAATGTTAGACTGATAAACCACGAAAAATAGGAAATGTTTTAGAACGCAAAGGGGGATGTTAACAAGCAGATAATTTTAGGCGTGTCTAAAAGGTCATATCGCAGTTCTTTTTGGTAGTTTGATGTTCTGATATTTGTAAAGGATATGAATGGGCGAACCCTGACGGCAACCTTCACGTTTTGGGTTGACATTCTTCTAGTGACTTCAGATGTGATATGGTTTATTCTTACACTACCAGTGACTCTGTGAGGCTGTAAAAGAAAATATTAGAAAGCAATTTCTAATAGAGACATGACAAGTAGTTTACATTAAACTGATAACACACATTGAGAAAATTACCAGGGTACGTTGAACAAGTCTAAATAAGTAGTTTCAAATAATTTCAAGTGCGGTTTTTGGTATACAGAAGGGCGTATTCGTTTTTACTACAAATTTTTGAAGAATTATCAAAATTGACATCTCAAGACTATTTAGATATCACTGTCTGTTCCTGGATCCGTCTGTGCTCATATCCAGGATTTTACTGGAGAGTGGGGTTACGATTTGACGGTGTGACATAATTTTTCTACCCCGCCTCCCCCCACCCCTATCAAGGCTTTTCCCGCCATTGAAAGAAATTCGCATTGAAGGCGTTATACGCGCAGCAATCCATCCCCAGATCCGCCCAATTGAAGCCCTCTTCATATAAAAGCTGAAGACGCAGACCAAAGCTTAGTAAGAGCCAACTTATAAAATGTGCGTGAATGCCAACATTTCAAAAATCGAAATACGTAAAAATGAAAATGCAATGGAAGTAATCCACAATGACATCTCTGATTTTCAACAACGTTATTTTGTACAGATGAAGCCTGCTTGGTCAACACATGTACATGACCCAATGCTGACAACAAATTCTGTTTCAAACATCAAGTCATGTTTTTTTTTTCCCTTTTCCACTGTTTAAAGCAAATGTTATGCCATGCGAGACTGTAAAAAGCATTTGGCATAGGGTCGATCGCGTTATCGAAGGGACTGGTCGGGGGGGGGGGGGTGGACACTTGGTATGTGTTACCATGTGTGACCGAAAACATTGCGGAGAAAATGGGGCAATTTTGAGGCTAGGTCCGTGCCGAGGGCCCATTTCGTTAAAAAGGGGTGATTTTCATTCAATACTGGGTGTTTCAAGCAAAGGGGGGGTTTTTTATGAATAAAGCGTATATTATTTCAACCTTAGTACTCCGCGTTTAGGGGTTGCTTATAACAGGCATGGACAGGCTTGATTAACAATACCTAAGTTCGTTACTTTCTCTTACCATATCAACGCGTCATTACAAGGTAAGCGTTTACTTTGGCAAGAAAAAAAGATAACATTGGTATATATAGTTTATGACCTAACTTTGTTCTTCTTTTTACATTACTCTGTATCCTTGGCCTACCTTTGTATTCAAATTGAACCCAGTAAACAACCGACGTCTTTTTTGGTTGGAAAAAGGTTGGATTTTGGTCGCAACCACTTCACAACCATATTCTGAATAAAATAAGGTTGTAAAATGGGTAGAATTACGTCACGACTTATTTCCCTCAAACTCGACTTTATTCTGACGTCGAGGAAACGTCGGTTTTCTGACGTCATTCTGACGTCGAAAAAACGACCAAAAAGCGATGAACATTTATTATCACCCACCGAAAATGGAAGTCATTTTGAAAAAGAGGAAGAAAAAACGTAATTTTACATGAAAATTTTAGAATTTTGATGTCGCGTCGGTATGTTTCTTCCTATATTGTAAAAAATTACATGGAAAATGTTTTCGTATGTATTTCACAACAGCAGTTGAATGATTAATTATCTATTAATTATATAACTCTAGACTACTTTTGTAAGACGTGTCTAAGACTGGTCGTTTCAAGATGGTAAACCCGACGTCAGTTTCAGGTCGGAACCCGACGCCATTCTGACGTTGAAAACCCGACGTCGGGACCATTTCATATACAACCAAAACCGGCACGTTAGTCCGACGTCGGAAACGTCGGGTCACGACGCCGACCCGACGTCATTCTGACGTCTTAATGTTTGCTGGGGAAACAAGTACATAAGCAAAATTAAAAAGCCCACTGCCTATTGTATTAGGAAAGCACATAGGTAACCTGTACCTGTCACTAAAAACTGTTAGTTGCAGGTTGTGTATCACATGCTATTGGTGGTTTCACATTTGTTTT
This sequence comes from Protula sp. h YS-2021, assembly GCA_949752745.1. NCBI lineage: Eukaryota > Metazoa > Annelida > Polychaeta > Sabellida > Serpulidae > Protula > Protula sp. h YS-2021. The sequence continues at coordinate 61,890,653 of OX457027.1, read as the reverse complement.
TTTTTAAGGGATCTGGTGATTCACAAATGAACTATGAAACTAAAATGCCAGGTAGAAATACATACCCTCTTGAAACGTTACCGCGCATGCCTCGGTTTATTACCAGTTTGAACATATGCTCACTGACTATTCTTCCCCACATATTTCTGTCTTGGGCTTTTTGCAACGAGGTGCATATTAAAAGCTTTCACAATAATTAATGGGTCATAAGATTCCTATTCTTGAACAGAGGCCTTCACATTACATGATACATCATTGAAAACTGGCAAATTGCCAGTAATATTTTAAAAGTTAAATGTATTAGATCAAATATTGATTACATACAGTTGAAACATTTACTGCGTGATATTACGTCCTGTATGTTATCTTACTCCTCCATGTTTCAAACCACGTACCTTATTTTTCACTTCAGTCTTTATCCTTTGGTATCCTTTGACCCTTTTTCTTACTGGCTGAACTTAGATGCACTCCTACTGTATTACCATATAATTTTCGCTATGAGAGATCAATCGTATGTGCCATGTTATGGTATAATAATGATATAATTGGTAGGTCTAGCAAGGGCACAGTCAGGCACGTTACTTCTCTTGTACCTGTACTGTTAACCATATTGATCCGCCTATTGACGACAGAAGATCCGATCCCACCTGGCCTTTTTTTTTCCTCTTCGCTCTGAGCTATTTGTAAAAGAAGATAGCCGCATGCAAAGGCTATTCAGTCTTGCTAAATATGGCAATCCGATCAATGCCAAGCAGCTCGGCACAATAACTGCATGGGGCTAATAAATCACGTGCCTCCTAACATATAATATTTTGCATACATGTGTGCTATCGACTTCAATATATGTTAAGTGGTATATGCTTACATGTTAACGTGCAAGTACTATTTCCACCGTCAGCCTTCACTTAGGTACACCGTTATCATATGACAAAAGAAATAACATATCACTGGGCTACAGAAGCAGTTTTAAATAATTATACTGCGGAATGACTTAAGTGACTTAATTTACAGTTTATTCATTTATACAGTTGCCTATGGTGGCGAAAATGGTTTTCACATAAGTGGGCTGTATTGGATAAACTCTCGACGTAAGTAGCCTGTTTTTACTGTTGGGTTGAAGAGTGGTCTGGTCTCTTAAGGGATCAAGCAGTTCATGGTATTTTATCACAGTCCAGTCTCTGTTTTGTGAAAAAAATCAAGTAGTCCGTGAGCAATTGAAAAAAATGTAGAGAATTAACTGTTTGTTTTTCTTCATAAAATAGAATAAGGCTTTGTTTTATTGAAACAAAATGCAGGGAGTCGAAAGTGATGCTTGGGGTGTTTATACAATTCATACAGATGGTCATTGTTGGTGGGCGTATTGTGCTGATCTGTATTTCGTGTCACGTGCTTCCGTGTTCCCAGTATTGGGCGTTTTGGGTCGATGGTTTTATATGTTTGATTTTAAAATGCCGCACAGTCATATGCATACCTACACCTAGACTATGTATAGCTCATGTATTTAAAATTGGATTAACACTTGTCTGTTTCAAACCGCAATTACCTTAATTGACCGCGGTTATCGCGAACTGTTATACAACAATCAACTCCAATCGCTAGACAAAAACCAGCCGACATATTTCCACCTATTAAGCAACTATTGACATGCCACACAATAGAATTAAATTCCAATAACATACACATTTGCAATGAATTTTGCTGGGGAGGGCCCTCACGTAAATACTAAAATTCTGATTTTACAATTCACAGTTTAAACGTTATTTTGCATTTTAAGATAAACCAAACCAAACCATATACACATCATTATGGATTATACACTTGGATATTCGCAACGCAGGTCCCAATGTTTGAACTCAAAACACAGGAGTTAAGTTTTGTTTTAAACGAGGCCTAAAATGAGCTCTCAGGTAATAATTTAATTGTGAATTGTAATTAGATATATCCGCTTTGCTGTATATTGCCCTTTTTTGTTCGCACTAATCTCTCATACTATAAAATGAACTAATATTTTCTGCGTGTTTCATTTTTTGTCCCTCCCCAGCTTTTGGAAAATCTTTTTTTTTTTCGTTTTTCAAGTGCCCCCCCCCCCTCTTTCGAACATCATTCGATTTATAACAGGGCGGAAGCTGAAAACCACAAATATGGCGACAACAGGTGTAAAATAAGACGCCTCGTCAAGACACCTTCGTTGTGACATGAGCTTCCCGGAACCGATAGCCTGAATAAATTAACTAAAATCTGGAGGAACAAGGCCAGAAATCGCTCGAGTGTTATGCGCCCCAACAATCCTCCTCCTTCCCCCGATTTCAAGGAACAGATCGTGAGCTTTCTGTTGAAATGTATGTTCCTGAAAACCCCGCTTTTGTTAGGTCTGTTGTCCGTGTGCGGATTTGTGTGGATTAAGACTGGCAATACATTAAGACCGATATTAAGTTAAGTAAATAACGAAGCTAGCCAAGACTGCATATTGTGCCCAGAATGAATGACACCATTAGTTATTGTCTGACACTGGTCAGAATGACATCACGAGGCAAGTTAAAACAAGGAATTTATGTAAAAGATTATCACCAGACAAGTTCTTCAAACTAAAAATATTTAAAAAAGATATGGGGTTCCAAGGGCTGTGTGTCTCTGTTTAAATCGCTGTTGGTAGTTGTGTTTGCAGTCTATAAAGGGCCATCCATAAAGCAGGGGGAGACCGGGCGCATTGGGATAAAAAAGTTCCATTTGCAAATAACTAAAAACGTTTAGGCACACTAATGAAACCTGAAATGCATAAATAAAATTTGAGCATTACTGATATTGACAGAGAAATATGAAGCATTTTGAAAACATTTCAAGATAGAAAATTGCAAAACAAAGTTTCTGTTCCAATGCACCCCGTGGTTTCATGTTCTTTTATTTTTATTTTGAGGGATACATTGGCATAGCCAAAATTAAGGAACTTCATTGAAGTCCTACTCTTGCTAAAACAAATGGAACTCAAAATACAAACTGTAAAAAGACTTAATATAGGTTTATGTGTCTTCTGCCCCAGCCCACCTTTCATAAGCCAAGTCATAAAATTATGGCATTATAAAAATTAAATCACGGGATTATTTCCCAAAATCATCGAAACCACTGGTACCCCAATGCAGCCCAAACCAACTTTTAATCTAAAATGCAAATTATTTTTCCACCGTGTGTTATAGCCTGAGTACTAACAATGGTGCATTACACTTTAACTGTTACTATTCATATTTCGATGTTTTTCGAATTTCCGCCGATAGCATTGGTTGTAAAAATGAATAAATTCCTGAATTTGGTAGACCGTACTTGGAGTAGCTGAAATCGGACTTTCTTCACCCATATATCTATTATTTATCCGTCTGGATACGTATCAATTTATGGACGCTGCTGATAAGTACCTGTGTAACTGTAATTTAGTTTATGTATTCTCTGCCGCAGTTTTCTAGAAAACCTCTGTATCCCAATACTACCCCGTATCCAAGTGCGTCCCGGTCTCTTCTACGCATGCGCTGAACGGGAGGCAGTCTGGGGATATTTGTACGCTAATGTCATAGTCAATGGGAACGTCACAATTTGGGGGTTCAAACTGATTGATAGATGGTTCCGAAGCTTGCGCAGCTAGGCTAATTTTTTTATAATTATCATTATTTTTTCGTTTCTTTTTTTTTTTTTTTTTGTTTTTGGTCTCGCTTCGACATTTTGTGATTTTCTGGCGAAAGGCACTGTAACTTCTAAGTTTAGTTGAATGCGATAAAAAGTATTGTAATTCAGTGGCAAGGCTCCTGGTCGGATATTGTTGTTGTTGTTGTTGTTGTTGTTGTTTTTTTGTTTTTTTTTGTTTTGTTTGTTTGTTTTTTTCTGCATTTTAGAGCGATTATTTACACCATAAATAGACAGAGATAAGAAAGGCACTTTACGAGCACAGTTAATCACGCACCAGTCCAACCAATGTTGAGAAAAAAGATCTTGCCAACTTTCACCATTTTAACGGCAATAAATAGTGCATACTTATGTGTGTCAATGAAAAGCAATAATAAAAATATACTGAATTGTTTTATTTGAACTGAAAAGGGCAAAAAAAATGACAACTTTGATTTTACATATTGGACGAAATGTCGTCTGGGGATTGTCACGTGAGGCCTTTACTTTGTATAATATCGTCCATAGAAGTGATGTAGGTTCCATAGATAAATACATGAAGCTGCGTCTTGTAAATATCATAGCTACTTTTTTGGAATGCTTCAGATAAAAAAATATATAATCCCTTCCTAAAAAAGTAGGCGTAGGGTGTCAAACTAACACGGCATTTGCAAATAGTGGAAGGGGAGGGGTGTACTCGGCAGAAGGGTGTGAGGAGGGATGGTTGTCGGAGAAAGCATCTTGTAACGCAGTTGAGGATCACATGTTAAGCAAAGCGTGTGGCAGACGGGGGGGGGGGGGGGGCGGGGGGGGGGTAAAACTGGAAATGTCATGATGTGCCTGGATTTCATGCGCACTACCTGTAACACTACAGGCCGTGTATGTTCAGTGGTAGCGATACGAAACAGGCAATCTCTCTCTGTCACCTCAAACCTAAACATTTTGAAACTTTTTCTGACAACAAATATGCTAAAAAACGGTGGTGAAGTCACGTTTATGTTGTTGTTTTTACATGCATATGCTGTCAGATGTATTTGATTGTTATTAAGTCTTTTTCCATGTGCCTCGCCTTCACCAAAGTTCACAACCCATGTATTATTTCGGGTTTGATTGATGGCAGGAAAAAACCATGCAGAACCTGAATAAATAAGACTGAAAATTTAACTTAACCTCCATAGAATGAGAGGGCTTCAAGACTTCATTCAATGCTTGTAGGTTTCCGAGGGTGTAGGTTTCGCTTTGAGTGTACACATAGCGATAATTGCACGATATATGGTGTGGGCTGTATAAATAATTGCATAAAAACAAATAACAGAAGTCACAAACATGAATAAAAAATATTTTTCGTCACGCAAGTTATGCATCATCTCTGATGTTCATATATTTTTAACTTAAAATAACTTTGCATGGAGAATGCCATGATGTCATGTCAAGATGATGTTCGCAGGTGTACATTCGGTGACGACACAGTCTTAAAATGTTTTTAAAGTACAAAACTCACTTTTCTTTTGGAAGTTTTTTTTTTGTATTTTTTTTCGCATTTTAATCACGGATGTACAATTCACAGAGAAAAAGCCGTCGATGTTCTCCAAAGTTGTGCACCAGCTTTAGCCACTATTTGTCCGAGTTGAACATCGTTCATTGTGTGTTCAAAATAGCGTAAAGGCGTGATGGAGATTCATTACAATCCAATTGCAATCAAAAGAAATCCACACTTTACCTTGACCGGACGTGTAAAGAGGACATGGCCTGATTTTTTTTTGCAGATACCGCTGCTTGTCTGCGTTTCTGTCACTGTGAATAAAGATGCCTAGTAAACATTGTAAGGTCCACCCAAGGCCGTTTTGAGGTTTCTTTTGTATTTTTTTTTTCGTATTTTAATCACGGATGTACAATTCACAGAGAAAAAGCCGTCGATGTTCTCCAAAGCTGTGCATCAGCTTTAGCCATGATTTGTCCGAGTTCAACATCGTTCATTGTGTGTTCAAAATAGCGTAAAGGCGTGATGGAGATTCATTACAATTCAATTGCAATCAAAAGAAATCCACACTTTACCTTGACCGGACGTGTAGAGAGGACATGGCCTGATTTTTTTCCAGATACCGCTGCTTGTCTGCGTTTCTGTCACTGTGAATAAAGATGCCTAGTAAACATTGTAAGGTCCACCCAAGGCCGTTTTGAGGTTACGACGTCGATCCAAACCACAACATTAACTCTGGTTCTACTTTGGTTGTAGCTGATAGTGACCACAGATCAACGTTTAATCAACGTCTTTGGCACAACGTTGAATCGACGTTGAGTAAGCAACGTTGTTTAACCGCTGTTTTGGTCGCTACCAAAACGCAACTTCCTCCTACGTCTAATCAACGTCTGATGTTCAACGTTGAATGCACGTCAGAAAATCAACGTTGAATAGATATTGACAAAAATCGACGTTATATAGACGCCCGACTCACAACCAAACAAGACACTCCTTGTGTTGTCATTCACCAGAAATGGTAGCCACAACAGGTCACTTTGAAAATAGAATGAAACGATGAAAATGTTTCTGAAAATCGACTTCATAGGTATCCTGCGTGACCGGATGACCTGAAGGTAATGGGGCTGTTATGGGGTGACTGTCGCTGTCTTGACAACGATTGTAGGTTAATATTTTCCGACGCCTCTATAACATCGGCATCTCGATGTTTATAAAACGCCAGGAGATAGACGTTGTTTCGACTTCCATTTGCAACATTTACGGAACGTTCATTAGCCGACGGATATTCGATGTCAGAAGGTATACGTTGTATCGACTTCCATAAACCACCAAAACTAGACTTTGATCCGACGTCGGGTGCGACGTCTATCCAACATTGCAATGCTTACTGGGCAGCGATCACAGAGATTCAATAGATCCCATGTACATCTATGTATTGTTTTATATATATATATATATATCTGAGAAAGACGAGCCTATGGCAATTAAGCACAATAACCATATCTGGGAATTATGACCAGTGAAAATGGAGGACCCAAGCCATGTCAAGAAAATACAAGTGAAAGAGGGTATGGTCAAACGCTTATCTCAAATGTTCCACAGACACAGGGGAACTGAATAACACCTATATTTTTTCTAAATTTAATGGGAGGTGTCGAATTTGCGTTTTAGCAATCAAAGGACCTTTTATAATTTTTTTGCAATTTTTAAATCATTTGGAAATTTGCCAAAAACTTAAGTGACAAACTTACATAAAATATAATACAATTAATGCTACTGTTGTCATTTTTTATCAACCAAAATCATTTAAAGCTTCTTTTTTTTACCAGAAAAAAAAAGATTTGCTTAGCAATGCTTTGCGGCATGTTCACTGTGCCCAGCAAGAACATTGCAGTGACCCATTCGTGAAATACTGGTGATATACCCAACGTTTTCAGAAATATTGCATTATACAGAGAGGGCTGGTATAAATCTTCTCAATGGCGTAATTCTACAAGAGGAAGACCATATTACACTTTTTTTCACTGCTTAAATGCATTTTTTCCAACATTGTGATGAAACCGGATAATTAATTATGTATGACATGTATGAGAAAACAAAGTTTTTCGATACTATAAATCGATCTGTAACTTTGTCATGTTATGCAAACATTTACATAAATCATCATTATGATAATACAGTTTCTTTGTATATACTACAGTAGTATGTTAACGCTGACTTTTTAATACACTTGGTGCATGTTTTCCGTTGCTAGCTTTATTCATATCCATTTGATAATATATTAATCGGATCTCTGTTTCGCACAAACATTCACGGCTTCTTTTACACAAATCGGATCAATTCCTACCAAAATGTCTGAAATTAATGCGGTAACTTACAAACAATATCACACTTTCAAGCCAATTTCACTCGTATTGGATCAGGAGGGAAATGCGACATTAGGATTGGCCATCAGAGGTCAACATTTGGCAAATGTTCCATTAAAAATAGCTTTCTTCCCTCCGCCCCCCCCTCCTCCCCCGCAACTTCCGAAATTCCCCTGCTGTTCTGGTGATGTTGTTGTTGTTTTGGGGCTACACATGAAGTTGTTGGGGTTTTATTCCTCCATTGTATTTTTTAATATTGAGGTACAATGCTCATATTTCTTCGAAGTATCTAACACAATATTGAAACGCATCGAAACCTTTTTTTTAATAACTGCAATTTCTAATGCCTGGGCGCAAGTAATTCATTCAAATGTAAAAAAAAACAAAAAAAACATACAACGTGTAGTAACAATACCGTCACTTTAAAAAAGGCATTCTGTCAATCGCCTGTACTTAAAATGAATTCTAAAAATATATATCGAAGCTTCATACGAGAGCAAAACGTGATTCCGTCCTGTGTGGAACAATGGCAAACTGGCGGAAACAGTTAAACCTGACTATTATCAGATATTCAATAAAACTAAATACTCACTTTTGTGGTTATGGAGAGTAGGCCTGAAATAAAATGGGATATATGCTGTTTGTTAGAACTAGACGTTCTTGGTATTATATGCTTAGTGTATCAACAACAACAAATGTGTCATTGCAGTAATTAGCGCTTGTTTGAGTATTGTTAAATGTTTCAAGTTATACATGAAATGACAATAATAAAAGTATCTGAGATAATGTTGACCTCATTGACTGATTTAACCATTGTATTCACATTAAGTCGATATCTGCCTAAATGATCTGATGGCCAGTCAGTGGTAAAAACAATAACTTATCAATTCGTTGTAATTTTAATTGCAATTATTCCGGTTTTTTTTGGAAACACTATAAATCCTAACTTTTAATTTGTTTGGACAAATTGCAAGTTTGAGAAAAAAACTTGAGACCTTCACCGCAAACTGTAAGGCAGACGATTGTGCGAATTTTACACAGGAACGTGCCATATTATTCGACAATTCGTTGGAGTGGTGGTGGGACTAATGGCATGAGATAAATGCACACGAAATAAAGGTAGCATAAAGAAAATTAGTATTGTAAAAAAAAGGTTGAAATAAAATTAACAACAAAATATATGACATATATGACATATGACATAGTGCATGTTTTTCTGATTGCAGGTATCATGGGCAATAAGTGTTTCAAGCGGAAATCCTCTTCTGGCCAAGATGACGTACCAAATAACCAGAAGGTACAGAAGAACAAGAAGGCGTCACGATACGCCATGGACAGTGACGGCGCCGCCAACGAGGGCTTTGTCGGCGATCAGCGTGTGGCGGCGCAGGACGGCAACTTCACAAACCTCGCCACCGTGCCAGTCGATGGCGACGGCCACATCATCCATCTGCCGGGGGAGGAACAAGTGCGTATCGAATGGGCGAATGGACCGAACAGCGAACGCCCTGTCGATGTACCCGCAGATCAGTTAACCGACCACTCAGATGATGAGCCGATGAGGAATAACCATGCAAAGCCGCGGGAAGAGACTGTAATAACAGCATCCAGCCCAAAAGTTCAGGATACGTCATCAGTTCATTCTGTCTCAAGTAAAGGGAGGGGCTCTATCCAAACGGATAGTGACTATATTTCAAGGGAAGGTGCCCATCCTTTGGCAGAACCGGATGTGGTGAAAACAAGGTCTGTGGATATGTCGGACGACGAGTGTAAAAGTCTTTCCGATATCTCCATCCATTCTAATGACAATAAACAAGAAGATAAAGCAAAGATTAATATCTCTGCGGATTTCCAAACGGTTCGTATGGCCAATAAAGAGGGGCAGGTACCCTTGGTTCCCAAAACACACGATGAACCAACAGAACGCCAGAGAACTGATAAACAGGGAAATTCCTCACATTCGAACTCTGCCGATAGTGGTAACAGCGACAGCGACTCTGAAAACATACAAGCTGATTACCCAGACACGAATTATAAAGAACTAGTTAAGCGCGATGGTGGATATGATAACCCCATATTCCACGAACAACTAGAACTTGAAAAACTAGAGCAGTTCACTCCACAACACGTGGAAGTACTGGAACCTGTTGAGTTCCAGGTTACCACGGAGATTAGGCAGAACGAAAACAAAGAGGATTCAGACTCTCTTGAAGCCAACGAGTCGGATAATGCTGAGCCTGACAGCCTGGCACTAGATAAACCAGAAAAATCAGACCATGATTCTGTGATACAAAGCAGTGATAACGGGTCTGACAGCGACTCACATCTGAATGTGGACACTGGCAATGGTCGTTCTAGTTTTCATTTTAAAAGCCCGGACCAGAGTGAAGAGGCAGACAGGGAATTAAGCGAGATCACCATGGTAAGTCCTTCCCACATTTGAAGATAGCCCAAAGCATGTCCACAAAGATGTTATGCTCTATTGTTTCCATTCATATCTGTGTATTTTCTTCACATATCTCACCCAAAGAAGCCACTTTTTAGGCTTTTTTAAATAAATAGATTCGAATGGTCCTGAAAGAATATTGGTCACTTTCACTGTGTAGCTACATTATGGGGTTCTATTTCACATTTATTAAGGAATTATTGATATCAAGAATTAATATTTGATCTCAAAAATTGATTTTTTGATATAAAGAATTAATTTTTGATATAAAAAAATCCATATTTTGATATCAAGAATTAATTTTTGCTATCTGTAATTGTATTTTTGATATCTCTAAATGTATTCTTGCTCTCAAAAAATAATTTTTGATATCAATAAATATTTAGAGAAATACCAAGAAATATTTATTGATATCAAAAATAATTTACTGATATCTAAATTTGATTTTTTTAGATCAAAAATTCAATCCTTGATAGCAAAAATTAAATATTTGAGAGCAAAATATCAATTTTGAGCTCAGTAATTCATTTCCCTTTATTGATATCAAGAATTTATTTCAGATATCATTATATCAGAATGAAACTTTTGTAATTTGTATTTTGAAATCTGCAAATGATTTTTGATTTCAAAAATTGATTTTTGCAATCAAAATATCTGTCTATTTTTTAAATAAAAATCTTTCTTGAATTTTTTCCCGTACAGAAAAGAAGCAATTCTTGATATCAAAATTGGCTTGTTATTATTGATCTCAATAATTCAAGTTTTCATCTCCAAAATTCGTTAAATTTTATGTAAATGTGTGTCTCTCTTAAGATTTTTGTAAGTGTGTAAATTTGATTTTATGATCTCAAAAATAGATTTTTGCCATCTAAAATTCAATTATTCATAGCAAAATATAAATTATTGAGATCTACATTGATTTTTTGATAGCTTTAATTATATTTTGATATCAAAAATAAACATTAAATGTTAAAACGGCATTCTAAAATGAATAGCATCCGCTGTGTCCTCCTATAGCCCTTTATTTAGGACAGTTTGATGTTTACATTAGACTTTTATTTCAAACAAATTTTGCGACATTTTTTGCAGACACTAATATGCTTTGCATAAACTTAACCTCCCAGCTGAATATTTTACAAGGATGAATCAGTTTTGCAGAGCATATTAATAACTTTTTTATAACTGTAGCTGGATAATTATACGTTGCGTCACTTCGAAATGTTTTCGTCCAGCCTTTTTCAATCAGTTAATCATCAGCCTCTGTTCATAAATTTCCAAACGTTAAATATACAGAGAGAGAGAGAGAGAGAGAGAGAGAGAGAGAGAGAGAGAGAGAGAGAGAGAGAGAGAGAGACAGACAGACAGACAGACAGACAGACAGACAGACAGACAGAGAGAGAGAGGGAGAGAGAGAGAGGAAGAGAGAGAGAGAGAGAGAGAGAGAGAGAGAAGGGAGAGAGAGAGAGAGAGAGAGAGAGAGAGAGAGAGAGAGAGAGAGAGAGAGAGAGAGAGAAGCGAGTGAGAAGAAATCAATTTTCCGAGTATATAAGTAGATTAGTACAGGGTCAGCAAAGGTTCTGCGCATATGTTTCTTTCTCTCTTTTGTTTGCAGTGTGATTAAGCTGTCAAATATTTGCTTGTACTTGATAGATATTTGACTATTTTAACCTGAACGAAATCTTTCCAGACCCACTGCTTTCCTGAACATTAATAAAACCGTAACTTCAAAGGTCCAAGTATTAAAGCAATCCACTCAGAACAGTACAAGATACGGACTAGAACTGTCAGGAAATAGCCCCCCCCCACACATACACACATACAACCCCCATACACCCATTCACCCACACACCCATACACCCACGCACAACAATACACCCACACACACATACACACACACACACACATACCCACACACATACACATACCCATACACCCACACACACACATACTCACACATATACCCCCACACACACATGCACACCCATACACCACACACACACATACACACATGCAACCCCCATACACCCATTCACCCACTCGCCCATACACCCACACACATACACAACAATGCAGCCACACATACATACCTATACATATACACCCACACATACCCATACACCCACACACACATATTCACCCATATACCCCCACACACATACACACCCATATACTCACACACACTTAAATTTAACACCCATACACCACACACACAAACACACCCAGCCCAAAATTCTGAGCGCCAGTTAGAAAGCCCTAAATAATACACCAATAGTGTTTTTGCCATTGGTATATTGACAGGAAATAGAGCAAATAGAAGAGAGCCTGGCACAAGAGTTATTATCTGATCACAATGCTGAGGAACTGAGTAGAAAAATAGTCGAGACTCTCGATGAAATCACCGCTCTGAGAGATCAGTCTGAGATACTGTTCGAAAACGAATCCATACTTGAGGAAGATGTGGATGACGACATACCCATGTTTAGACATCCTGGTGATGTCATTCAGTGGTATAATACGGTAGGTAGTGATACCCTTTTGTCCCCAGATTAAGGAACGACCATCACAGCAATTTCTTGTACAAAAGCGTCTCGGCTATTTCCGGAAAGTGTTTGAAATCGGTAATTACCGAGGAGCTATTCTCAAATTTTATTCAGTTGTTTTTGTAAGAACATGAAAGTCTATGAATACTTGTAAATACATCATACAAAAATAATTAGAAAATTCACCGTAAAAGTAATTTTTAAAAGGGCAAAGTTTTTTTAGATTCATTCTGTCATTCCTTTTTATTTCAGTCTATGGATGACTTAAACGAAAAGGTGGGAATGGCTTTACTTGAGCTATCGATGCTAGAAGACTGTGATAATGATCAGATTCGCCAGCAATTTCAGTATCACCGCGGCAAACAATGCGAGCTCATCAGGAAGAAAATAAACTACAGCCGGCACTTGACGGCCACAGATACCACGAGACAGTCCCCCAGTGAAGCCCGCCATAGTCATGACGAGAATACAGATATGATAGCCAATTATCAGGAAGGGGAGCAAAGCTTATCGTCAACTGAAGAACAACACGGATATACTCATGTGGGAATAGAAATATCGCCAGCCACTTTTCAGCAGGCTGATCTCCATGACAACAGCATTTCAGGAGATGTCTTGGTGGATGAAAACAATCAAACACCAGACAGTAGGGAATTTACTTCCGGACCAAATCCCCCACATGATGGCTTTGACCCCGCTGAAATTGACCTTAATCCATCTGGGAATGATGTAAAACCCGATGACACTGACCTCAATCCCGCTGAAATTGACCTGCATTTTTCTGTTGATCATGACAACTTAGCTTCTATATCTGAATTTGATTTGAATCCAAACAAAAGCCACATCGAAACGGACATGGCTATGCAAACTGGAGAATTTGATATACACACTGGTGAATTTGATATGCACACAGGTGAAGATGATGACAGACGCACAAAAATGGACATACGTTCTGACGAAATTCATTCACACCAGGACACGGACAATTTTGAATCCGTCAAAGAAGATTTTAACAAAGATATTGATATGTACTCGTACGAAAGCCCACCACTCGAAATTGTTCACGAATCCGACAGACCGGAAAATGATTTAAACCAAGATATTAACATGTACTCCCTTGGGATCATCACTGACCCAATTGCGAACCAATTTCCTCCTGCCGACAACGATTTCAAAACCACTATTGATATTCAAGATATCGAAACACAGCAAACTACTGACAATTACAATGCCATCGACGACAGTTTTAACGAGGGTATTGATATACGTTCTCTGGAAATTAAACCACTTGAAGATATCAATGATTTAATTAGGGCTAAAGACGATTTTAAGTACGGCGCTGAAGCTCATGGGCCTGAAATTGCTGACCGGTTAAATGTAGCGGCCAAACATGAATCTGATTCCTCATCCGATGAAAGTGAATCAAATGTGAGTGCTAAACAGTATGAGCAGACCCAAGCAAAGCGTAGTGCCAATGTGGAGGTGGAATCTTCCGAGGAAGAGCCACAGATTGGTGTGAATCAGTTTGCTACTCCTTATAAATCAGAGGACGATTTGTGGTCAAAGGTTGAGAGACTGTCTTCCCAAGAAAGTTATAATGCGCATTTAGACCTGGAACAAGATGACATAAACTTTCTGAGTCAAAATGCCACTGAGGTTGAGTTAATGTCCGACCAAGGACAGATCCAGGTTGGAAATGACCACGATGTGATACTTCCACAAGAGACGGAAATGATGCAAGCAGCGCATGAGGCCTCAGCCAATCACAGCAATCGACACAAAGTGACAGGAAGCATGATGTATGAATCCAGCGAAAGTGAAAGTGATGAGGAAGTAAAAGAACCTCAAATAGTGCCACGTAAGAGGTCTATAGGGCTGCAAAAACAAGCCTTCCATTACGACAATGATAGTGATATCGAAGAGATGGAAGTGAATTATCAGCTAATAGAACAAATGCACCCTAAAACATCAAGTGAACAAGAAAGTCCGGCTGAATTAAAAATGGCACATCAGTCAAGTGAAAGTGATAGTGAAGTTGAAGAACTCGTAAACAGAGCTTTAAGGATGGAAGAAGAAAGCTCACTCAAGGTAAACGCCGATAGAATATCGCAGAATACGGATAATGAATCGGATGTATCCCCAGCAGCTGAAATGGCGAGTGTTTCAAACGGTGCATTGCAAAACACACAAGCATATGAAGATTACTCAGAGAAAATGGCGAAAAAGATTGTTGATATAAGCAGTAACGCAGCCGCGTCAAAGAGCCCTTCGGAAGAACAAAACAACAGAAACAACAGCCCGTCGTCCTTTAAACGCATTGACTTTGAAATCCAAACTGACCAAGTTGAAAAGTCTGACTTTGGTGTGCAAGAAAACTTAAACATTCAAACCCAATCAATTGAAATCACACAGACCGACTGGCAGGGAGTAGAACTGGGGACAGGGAGTGATTCTGACCAAGGATTCCCCAGCCAGTCGCTACAAGCACACAACCCAGATGATGGTGTCGAGAGCGGTCTTATCGAGGACAACAGCCGGACACGCATATCTGCAGATATTCAGGTTGAGTTTAGTTCTGATGGTGACACTGAAGAAATTGTCAGAGATGCTCTGGGGTCCGAGTCGGAAGATACGGATGCCGAGGAGGTGCATCAAGAATACGATGCCATTATGTCCAAGCCTATTGTAAAAGCCAAGCTTATCACTACCTCACAGGTCGGCATAATTTTATTTGCTTTCTGAATATTATATGATGCTTCCAGATTAATATGTGTTTGGTCTGTAGGTATACCCGATCGGAGACTAGAAGAATTCGAAAAGATTATATGATTGGGCAGGCATGAGGAAGGGGGATGGGCGGGGAGAGGCATTAAGAGGCAATGGTTGATATCAAAATTTGATGTCAAAGATGCAGTCATTTCCGGTAGAACGAATGTACCATCTCCGCATTGGTGCCCGTGACTTTGGGTGCTGTCGCCGTACTGATACCTGTTTTACTTACCGGTACCACAGGGTGTCTGACACTATTTTAACACCGTATTTTTTAGACTGGCTCATCATCGGACACGGACCATTCAGACAGCAGCACTGCAAAGGTATTCAGTGTTAATTTAATCAAGCAATGTCAACAAGCAAGACACTCTTGCAATAAAATAATAATTAAGTAACAATTTCTCCATTTTTCTCCAACGTTTTTTTTCTTCTTCTACTTGTTTTCTTCTTCTACATTTTTTTCTTCCACTTCTTTGGTCCACGCCCCTTTCGCGAATATAGATGGTTGCTAACTGATTTACTTCAGAAATGTTATGCTTTTTTTGGCGTCGCTTCCCATTAGCTACCCTGTTCAAAGGTTTCTCAACCCAATCATTTCACAAACACATTTAACTTTTTTTCGCAAAATTCCCAGTCGATAAGACTCCTGCAGTGCCATACAAAGTCAGTGACTGATTGTAAGGCATCTCCTGAAAAGTAGAGGCAAAACAATAGTGCGAAAACAGGACTCATCCTCTTAATATTCTTCAAAGGGAACACAAATAAAAAACATTCGTCCAAAGTATAAATTGATTTTATCATCGTTTCATTTTGGTTTTCTGGTCTTGAAAAAAATCACTTCTAGTCACGCGAATCTAAGATTTAACCAAGAAGTTTGATTTCCTGCTCGTTGGGGAGAGGGTGAGGAGCAGAAAACGATCAACATTTTCAGTCAAACACCTCCGACTTCACATCTCACTCATCTAATATCCTACTGACAAAAAAGAAAAAACAGAAACGAAAAAAAATAATAACAACAAAACGAAAGAAAAAAGCGAGGTGCATTGCGCAGTAATAGATAAATGACGCAGACTTTGCCGACGTAACTTTGTCAAATTATGGAGGGAAAAAACAGAAATTTTTTTTTACTGATATCATTTTTCTTTTTATCCTAAAAATAGATGTCCCAATAAGGTGTTAATGTATTGAGAACAGTTTTTGTTTTAAAATTGCAGTATGACCTGAATGACCGTGGCGAATTTCATAAGCTATATATCGGTCAGCCATTTTATAAATATCAAATAAAAATTAAACGAAACTAATTCAATGTATATTAGCATATGTTTAATTATGATAGAGAGTAGTGAGAAAATAATTTAAGAAAGTCAAACTGCAGAGAAAAATACAGGTTAAAGTACAAAAATTGGGATGCAGGAAGAAGACAGTGAAGAAGAGGAGGCCGAAGAGGAACTCCGTGAAACTCTGAAAGAGGACATCATTGGGACGATTCACGAAATCACGGCGAACGATTTCAAGGAACTGATGACCGTGTATCGCGATCAAAGAAACTCCTTTAAAAACTTGAGAGACCATGAGCGACAGAGGCACCAAGGTTCGTTATGGGAAATTCTGGAAGAAAGGCGACGCCGTACAGACAAACATATTCACGATGGAGAACATCATGAAGTGAGTTCGCAGCAGCTTGTTGTCTCTTATCAAGCGCTCACAGCTATTATGCGTTGCTGTAACTCAGGACCCAAGGGGGGAGGGGGGGGAGTATCTCCACCTCAGAAGTAAACACCAGAATTCTACCCCCCCCCCCATTTTTCCGTTAAAAATAATACCACCTGAAATATAAGACAATTTTTGGTTGAGCTTCACTGGTTGCCTTTTCCCAGATGTCTGATGTTAACAGTTCGTTGCTGCCTAGTTGCCTTTTTAGCCCTCAGCCAATATTGGCTGAAGGCTATTGCCATCGGTCTGTCCGTCCGTCTGTCCGTCCGTCTTGCCGTCCGTCCGTCTGTCTGTCCGTCCGTCCGTCCGTCCGTCCGTCCGTAAACGTTTTTGTCCTGTGTAGACGTGCAACGGTCCGTCGTACTTGAAACTTTTTTCTTGTCCGGGCGATATCTCAAAAAGTATTCATCGCATCTTAACCAAACCTTACAGGAAGAAAGTATATATAGTGTAGATGTGCAAGGAGCCGTCCGTCGCTCCATCCGTCGCACCTGGTATATTGTTTTTGTCCGGGCGGTATTTCAAAAGAGTAACTGGACCACAATGATGTAGCCGCAATTGGTTGAGGGCTCTGCATCTCCGATACCTATGTTTGAAATCCGTTTTCATTATGTGTCAATCAGAATTGCAACACTTTTTTTGAGAGCTAAGTCTGTGCATTTTTTCCTTTCAAAGGATGGCACAGAGCAAAACGGGGAGGAAAAATTGCCTGAAAATGAGGCCACTGGCAGCAGTGCTGACGACGAGGAACAGAATGATGTGGAGGAGAGTATGCACAGGGCGGAAGAGCTGAACCAGGTCAATTCCATCACGTATTCACTGTGTCATTTCTGAAGATTTGAGAGGGGCGGGGAGTGATGGAGTGAATCCAGCAGATAACTAGTCGAATCGACGGCGCAATCTGACCAGTTGTGTGCTAGGAGGGTCAAGTTAGATAAAGTGAAACCCTGGAAGAGGGCCTGTCCACAAATCTGACCATCTCGCAAAACAAGAACCGATTTCAGTAGTCCCATTCTATTATTCTTCTGTCATGAAGAACTTAAGCATAAGGAACACCAGAAAATCATACAATTTGGTTTAGTTCCAATAATGGTCCTTTTCCTGGGATTTCACTGTATGAATCTAGATTTTTAAAAATTTAAAGAGTCATGGTTCATTATTTTTGGGATATATAAGATTTCATTATCGTTCTCTGGATCCTTGCTCTGAGCTGGTCAAAACACCTATTCGTCATCTTACATCTTTTTAGTAAGATTGTAAAAAGCCAGAATATTCACTCTATATCAACGCTTCTTGTAGCTCAAGTAGCTTCTTGTACTTTCTGATGAGCTGTATATACAGCTCACCAGAACATGTCAAATTGAAGTATTGTAATTCTTTGTTACTATTTATCACGCTGATTCTAAACATACCTTAAGCTTTCTATGCACTCTTCAAAAATCGTACAAAAACATTAATGTAATACTCAGTAGCATTAAAACTGTAAAACGCTATCCTCGATCGTTAAACACTGTATACAAAAACGTGAAATATGTGTTGTAATTTAAATTTTAGACGATTCAAGAGATGGATTTAGAAATCGTTCGTCAAGCGTGCGAAAATAACAATCGTGATGTAGCTGACAAGATTTTAGAAAAACATTTTGAACTTGTTGAGAAGATGAGGAGAGATAAAGAGGAAAGCCTTGCCATGCACCGGGAGAAAATGATGAGGCGGCTGGAGGGAAAACACCGAAAAGTAAGGGTCTACCGTACCACGCAGTGTCGAATACGAGGAGGATTGGGTGGGGGTGTTGGGGGAGGGGTGTAGGGGGGTTGCAACTTCATCGCAAGCCTCATTTTGAGAGATGGGAGGGGGGTTGCAACTTGATCCCGAGCCCCGTGATTCGAAAATTTACAATTCGTATTTGTATTTTATGCGATGCTGATGCCCGGGTAATTTAGATCTAAGGCAGCTATTTTAATTTTCTGCTACATCAAAACCATTGTAATTATTTAAACAAATTGCTTGTTCAAATAAGTATCTTTAAACACTTCTTGATTTTAGTAATTAATGTGGTAACTTATGTGTTTTAGGGTGACATATCCTCTACCTCGAGTGACGACTCCTGCAACATCGAAAATACATGTAAAAAGGACGACTATATTAGCGGGGTAAGTCGATGCAGCCACTGTGTGTGGCTCACCCCTACTACCGTGCAGTGATCGTTTTTAAGGCAATTTGAGTGTTCATAGTCATATTCGAACATCGAAGATAAGGTTTTGGATTCGTGAAATATAAGCACCAAAATTTTTAAAGAATATTTTAGACAGTGTTTGCGCCGATATTTGAACCAAATTTTGAACCAAAATTTTATTTACCTCTTATGCTAAAACAAGTAGAGGCCCCTTATTTTACAGATAAGTGTAGCAATGTAGCTAGCAGATACATCAGAATGTCACAAATAAGAGCATCCGTGGTACTTTACAAAGCGTTCTTATTTCTGGGGTGGCATTCTTTGTGAGGTTCTCATTCAGTCTATCCTAAATGAGCAAGTTATGAACTAAAAAAAAAATAAAAATTTGCAAATGTAAGGCATGGGTTACAAGTGAGAATTATCCATGTACACCAAAAATTACAACCCGGAGGATAGGATTACTTCAGCCCAATTAAAGATTTTCGGCATTTTTTGTATATTTAAAAAATGATCTTTAAATAGCTCATATAGTACGTATGTTTAAACCTTATACACTTTATAGAGGGATTGTTCTGCATAACTCGTACGATCTCCTTGCCTTTATATTTCAATAAATAGTTTCCATGGAAAATAAATGACCTTAGATTGGCTTCTGTGTTTGTAGGAAATGGATTATTTAACACAAACATATTTGCAAATAATAAAATCAAAGCAAGATATCGATGAACAACAACTGTACGATCTGCTGCTGCAGTACAGAGAAGAACAGCAAGATCTAATCAGACAACGCGAATATGAAAAATTAAGGTTCTTATTTTATGTTTGAGCAATATTTTATGCTGAAAAACCATATTCTCTCGGTCTGTAAGTTGAGTCGAAAAAAAAAACTGATTAATTGTGAACTTGTGAGCTTTCAAATTTTTTATGGAATTTTTTTTGGTCCAGATTTGTAGTTACTGTTTTGTTTGTTGATTTTTAACTGATGCTAATGCGTCCATTTACTGATGGCCATATCAAAGTGCAGAGCGGACAGGCAGCTCTGTCAGGTATAATTCCGATAGCTTTTTTTAAAAAAAATATCTTGAGAGGTTCTTGTTCTTAACTTGTTAAGCTTATATATTCGTGGGAATCTGTTTTGCTGAGATGTAATTTCTAAACTTATGCATTGAAGGATGCAAGAAAAATTAAAGGAACGATTAAAAAGAAGACAGCAAAAAAGCAGACAGAAAAAAGAAACGGAAAGTTCCTCAGACGAAGACGATAAAATTAAGGTTACTTTATGATCTATGTTTATTTCATTTATTAGTAGTGCTCACATAAATGTATACTCGCATTTGAAAAAAAGAGATACGGATGCGGTGAGTGGCTACTATTGTAACCTTCCGTACTAGATACTGGGTTGTTTCCGATCATCACTTTAAAACAACACTTCTAAAGTAATGTTAGCGTTTCATTATAAACTATATCAGTCTATACAATATATTTAAACTGGCTTCTGAGGGTCACTTTGACTAGACTATTGATTTTTTTCTGTGTTTTTTGCTATTCTTTAACAAGCAACAACCAATGGATAGTATTAACACTTTTAGGTTAATCGCGACGAGAGTGATATGGATGAAGCATTTTATGACAAAATGGTACAAAAATACAAAAATGGAGAACTGGATGAAGATCAACTTAGCTATATGCTTGATCAACATCTCCGTGAAGTGGAAGAATTTAAGAAGAATCTGAGAGAAATGCTTGCCAAACGGCGGAAAGGTCACAGACAGGTACTCAATGAAAAACATAATACTGTATGTCAGTGAAAACTTTGTCGAGGTCTACAGCTTTAAAATATAACGAATTTGGCAAAACTTGTTGGCATCGTAGTTTGTTTAAAAACGCAATACGCTTAAACATTAATAGACTGTGTATTTAAACATTTCGTTGCAAATAGATCGGATATTATTTTGAAAATGTAATATTTTTCAACTGACTGGACGGTATTTTGTGTTTTAAATTTTAAAATGAACTATTTCAATAAAAATATTATTTTATTTTTCAAGCATCCCAGCGAATCCATGAAATTAAAAATGCTAGACGACATGGTTGACGAGAAGAACAGAGCCGCGGAGCAAATCAGACACCTACGTCATATAGAAAAAGAAAAGGCAGATAAAAAGCTTGAAGAGAAAATGAAAAAGAAAAAGGTAAGTTCTTAAAATTACAAAGAGAAATAAACCAAGTATTTCTTGTTAACCCTGGCCAATAATTTTAAATACATTTCAAAATAATATGCACCAGTCCAGCTTATAGTTATTTGGAGACCATACTTAATATCATCCACATTTAAAGTTCTGCCGTGATGTAAAGTATTGAGATAATGTCCCTGTTTTTGGTACGTCAATTGTTTATGCATTTTTATTGGATTAGGTTGTCCCGTACGTTGAGACACCGGATCTTCCGCCACCGAAGCGGCCTGGCAGAAAACAACAGCGAACAACAGAACAAAGTCATATCAGTATGAATTATGAAAATGTCGAATACGATGTCTAGAAAAACTTGAAAATTGTATGATATCTAGAAATACTGAAAATTATACGATATCTTGAAATACTGAAAATTATGCAAAATTCGTTTCAATTCTGTAAAGTTTGCTTTGTTTTATCTGCTGACTTATATGTGACAACAAAAAGTTTGAAAAACAAATAAACACCCTTGAAAAAAAAATTATCTACTAAAACGAAAGCTTCAACGTCTGCATATGTTTTTGAACAGTTTGGCTTCAATATATGTGACTAGTTCTTTTAGACGTATATTGATTATGAAATTCGTGAAATCATGAGAAATAATAAGAGTATGAAAGGCGTGAAATCGTGAGAAATAAAAAAACCAAATAATGGCTAATAACTAACGACTAAGGCAATGTTAAGACGCGTAAGTTTTCGCACAGACTGTATGCATATCATCTATACTCGCAAGAGGTACTGACAGTGCGCATGGTGCTATAGTTTTTTTTTGTTTTAAATTGATGTAAATACTATGTCATTAGAGTGTCAGAAGAAAACTTGCCTTATTTCTTTAACTTGTAAATGTCAACAAAAAAAAAATACCTGAAGACTCTTTCTTAGATTGAAATTGGATTAGTGAATTGCATTTTCAATTATTACAGGGACTTTTTTTATCACTCAAACGTATATCAAAAGGATTTAACTCTTGAGAATTAAATATAATGTCAGTTTTTATAACAAAGTAAAAATGTTGGAAGCTTAATAGTAACTAAGTCTGGCGTGGTTGATTGTAAAAGGGAAAAAGAATGATGTGATTTATCAGTATTTATACTTGTTACTGCATAGTTAATGTTAATGTTGTTGAAATAGTGACAATATTTTTATATATAATTTAAGAATTTCAGAAACTAATATTTGTTGACGCATGTAGTTTTTACTTTAGAGTTTTTAAACGTAATAAAATTTTAAAAAAATGAGAGTCTATCTTTTGGTTACCTATTTATTCTTAAACCAGGAAAGAAAAGTTATTCATTTACTGATGAAGTTTTAACAACAATTAAATATTAGTTTTGATTCAATTCTTGTACAGTTGCAAATTCACTTTATTCCGATATTCCGACATTTTACCGAGTGACACTTGGCCGAGCGACATTTTACCGAGTCACACTTGGCCGAACAACATGTTACCGAGTGACACTTATCCGAGCGACATTTTACAGAGTGACACTTGGCCGAGCGACATTTTGCCGAAATTGGAAACAGTTTAAATTATACATCCCTGATAAACAGTCAGTCGAGTCCCCACAACTGACTTACAGCTGTCGTTGTATCTCAACGACGCCCGAAAAATGCCCATTTACTCCCTAAATGTCATTTTCCATCCTAACGCTTGCAAGATGGAAGCGTTTTGTTGTTGTGCAGAAGAAATTCGCTCCTCGTGATGTAATTCTGGTAGAACAGGGAAACCAATTAAGAAAGGAGAATGAATCAGGGATCATAAAGTTGTAGTTTCCGCCCAATCTTTCAGTGATATATGTTGCAGTTGAGGATTGAAGACGATGCGCTGCCTGTGGTTTTGTGGCCTCTATTTTGTGCCAGTAGCGTCAACGCCTTCTAGCAATTCTCCCTGAAAGGAGAGGAACACACTAATATACACTAGGCAGTGTTTCTTTACGCCAAGAACTGCCAAAAATATATTCGACTGGTAGATTTTGCTAGAGCGAAAATTCGTACGAAGAAGTATTTGGTCAATTTTTTAGCGCGGAGACAACAGTACAGAGCAAATGGAAGAAAGATATCCTGTATTGTAATCTATAAGTTCTCCATCATTTTGAGTCTTACTCCTTTATAATCGCACAATTAGAGCTTGTGTTTTTTTTTTTGCAATAGCGCGTCCAAAACTTAAAAATTTACGTTACACCATTCCACACGTTTTAGCAGTACCTTAAGTGCAAGACGACGCTGTATTCCGGTTCGATGCTATTTCCGCAGCCAGGAATCGTCAGATTGCGAAGAAGTTAGCAACTGAGCTGTGGACGCATTTCCTTGCGTGCTTTTGTAAGAGTAGAACATGGAGTGGAGCATACACCAATGGGTTGTGGACGCGTTCTCTCGCTTTTGTTAGAGTAGAAAACATGTGGTGGTGCCCCATTCGAATGTGTAGCGGACCCACAGCCTACAGGTTGTGAAGAACAACGCTGTTGGGAACAGAGTACACTGATCTTTTTATTATAACAGGACTGCTCCATCCACAGGCAAGACTGCGATGGAACAGCAATGTATTGGGTGTGTCAAGACTTATCATCTAAGCTATTAATGGACTGAAATTGCGTGGGTATTTTAGAGCTAGAGCAGTTGTAGGAGACAATGTCATCAATCCGCACCCCTGCTGTGGAGACCCTGCCAGAGAGGGCATGTCTGTCTAGAACCAGCGCAGATAGTCAGATTCATGCAAAATCGCCATGTAAGAAAAATTCACCCAAAATTCAACAAGAAATAACGCAAGTAACTTGCATAAAAACCACTGTTCATGCGGTGAACAAGATCATCAAAGCATCAGGCTATGTCAGCTATTGACTTTCATTGTATTCGTGCTTATCTCTGTCTCCGCAATGTCGCCAGTCATCGTCGGCCAGTAATCACAGGCCGACAGCAATCTATTGTGCTTCAAAATCATTTAGCAGCACTAAGCAAACTTTCACTTCAGTCAATCTTCCCAGCGACAGATCTCAGTGTTCAGCTGCGCTGGGTAATGCGAACACGAAGCCCCAGATGCAAGATCAATACTCGTCTGGGCAACTCAGAAGACTGTTCTGAGTATGGGGCATAGTACGGAGCCCACACTGACCGAAGAGTCCACAGCAGCAGGGTCAGGGAGTCCACAGCATCACTGATGCAGGAGACAGCAGAATAATAGCGAAACGCCAAATCAGAGCCTATCAGCGTTTTAGCAGCTCATCTGCCGCGTTGTCATCTGGGAAATGTATTCATCCTCCTCCTCGACATACCGCTCACTCCTTGCCAGATTATGCAGAAACATGGAATATAGCAATTAGGTTGACAAAAGGAGTAGGTTACACTCAAGTAGTCGAAACAGATCACGATAAGAGACAGGCAGATCTGCAAAACACTCGAGACCACTGTTATATCAAGTCATATAAAGTTCCATTTTTATTTTTGGATATTATCTAAAATGCATAGATTGATAACATGAGATATGACATTTAGTATCAAATGTGAAATTTTGATGTGCTGTTTAATAAATTGTTAAAGGTACGTTTCCAAATGTGTTCACTTACCACTCTGTGCAGTTCCTATGGCGATTAATCTATCCGCAGTCTACGCCATACTTTGAGAATGATGATTTCATTGGCTGGTACAGCTGAGGTTTTGAATCGCGTACAGAATGGCCATTTTAAGAAACAAAACCCACCTCAGACAATACTGATTATGTTCATCGTAGCTCACTGAATAATTAGATAGTAATAAAAGCCGTCTAAAGCGAAAACACTGTTAGCGTCACCTTTGCATTTTTACCCATGAAAAACGGGAAATATTATGGTCTGATTGGTTTCCTTCAATGCCCTGACGGAGTAATTACTGTTAACGACAGATAATTTCGAACTTCTCTTAAATGGCCATATGATCATAAATTTAAATATCAACAAGGTTTCATCATTTCCATTTATGAAATCACATTCAAGGCTTTTCCTACTATTACAGGTGGTGAATATTTTTTTTAGTGATTTTAATGCGTTAGCTGCAAATGTTGAGTACTTTTGAGCCTCCATAGCATTAACAAATAAAGGAACTGCTTGTGATAATGTGCAAAGTTTGGCTTTTGTCTTTGTACTAATTGAGAATTACAATTCTTTGTATTATTTTATACAACACTTTTTTAGTGTTTCCAACAGTTTGAGTAGTCTGTGCTGTATTATATTGGCCTACGTGAAATTGTCCTTGTTATTTCTTCGTTCACGTGTGACATGAAATCCATTCTATTTATGGCTGCCCCTCAATGAAAGCAGTATAACTTGTCTAACGAAGACCTAATATCACAATATTTAAGAGTACTTCAGTAGATATGATTTGATTACAAAAATCAAAACGTGGACAAAAACTTAAGAATGATATATGCTATCTATTAAGACCGCACAAATAGAATCAGGACGTTGAGAATTAAACTGGGATCCTATCGCACTTTTTCACCGATGTGCGAGAATACTCAATACTGAGGGATGCACAGAATAAATTTAAAGATCACCGATAAAAGTTAAGTCTTTTTATTGAAGTTTATTTTTGGATTAAACAGGTGGTTTCTGAAGGAAACAGTGACGATGAGTCGCACTTTTTAACCTGGCAAAGAGTGCACCTTTTCCAACTCTTCTATACATCATTTAAGGCTGAAAGAGTCGCGCTTTTCACTAGCTGAAAAGCGCATCTTTGCCACTGTTCGGATAGTAAGACAACGAGGGTCGTGTTGCTAATTGGGGTAGCAACACACAGTAAATCAACCCTTTATCGACCTCCCCAAGCCACACCGTCGTCGTGCTGTCGGTACCTAATCGCCAGTATTACGAGGGTAAGCGACAATACATCTCCCCAGAGGCCAGGTGTTTTATAACAACGTCTAAAATCCTAAACAAGTAGCAATCCACACTACGGCAGTGTGTATAGTCGTTATTTTTTTTTTGCAAAAAAAAAAAGGAAAAGAAGAAAGAATAATTGTTTAAGTTCTTCATGTGCACAGATTTATTTAAACTGTGTAGTTTTTAACTCATATAAATTTTTAATAGGCTGCCGTGAGAATCCTGAAGGTACATATGTATGTCAATAATAATCTACTATATTATCGCCCACTGAGTAGTATCGCTCAGCTGGAGGACATACACATTGTTGGAAGAACATTTTGTGTTAATTTTGGTGTGATATCGGAACTCAAGTGTGAAATTGGGTAAGGCGAGAGTAAAAAAAGTTAAATTTATATATTCCGTTCTTTTCTTTACTTGTTTGCTGAATTTTGAAATCCACAGCCCGCCCAACACAAATATAAATAATTAGTGACGCGCAGTATATTTCCAAGTGATTTTGATGTATTTCTCCATGGATTTCTATGTTTCTAAGTTTTTCTGTCTCTATGTTTATACCCCTCCTTGTTCTTGTTTTCTTAAATCTCGAAGACGAAACTGTTAATCCACTTGTTGAAAGGAGGGAAAAATTTAATTATTATAACATTATTATATTGGGTTTCTAACACAAAAAGAACACTATATTTTGACATATGCTTCCATTGATGTGTTTCTAAGTTTCTCTGCTTCTGTGTTTTTATCCTCCCATAAACTGATGTCTGTTTTTTGGGGTAAATCTTGTGGACGAAACTGTGAATCCGTTTATAAGCGGATTCGTACTTAGACTTTTGCCGAAAAGTTTTTGCGTTTTGACCGAATTCGGTTGGGACAAAGGAGTAAAGAAGTGATAGAAGAAAATTGGTAAAAATAAACAAAAACATCTTATTACTTAAAATAAGAATTTTTAAGCAAATAAGAAACCACATATTTTCTGGTAGGCTATTCCAGGATAGACTACCGATAAATGGAATGTCACAGAAATCGAAATGTTTTCATTATTTCGCCATTTCATATTGCAAACTATATAAACAACTTATTTTCTTGACTTATAAATATGAAAAAAAATGAAATAAAATCACAAATAAAGTTTGAAAAATTTTAATTTCAATGGGTTGTTCAACACTCAACTACCGACATTATAATTAAAAAGCCAAATATAAATTCATTTTTACAATATTTTTATTTTCTTTTCGTCCAAAGATGAGAATTTACATTGTTCAACTTATTTTCACCCTTTGGTATAAGAAAAATGAAGCATTATTGATTTCTGTGACATTTAAGTTATCGGTAGTCTATTCCGGAATAGCCTACCAAAATGTCTGGTTTCTTATTTGCTTCAGAATTCTTATTTTATATAATACGGTGTTAAAAATTTCATTTTGTCAGAAACATATTCACAAATTGGCTTTTAAAAGGACTGAAAAATGCTTAAAATTGTTTTGAAAAGATCATATGATGGGTTGTTAAATTTGAAAGTGTGTATGTCGAAAGAAAGCCAGAATTATGTCTCCCCGACCAAGGGGAGACATATAGTGTTTGTACGTTCTGTGTGTGTGTGTGTCAGTCTGTTGTGAACAAAGTGTTGTGTGCAAGATATCTCGAGAACGAAACGTCGGATCGACTTCAAACTCGAGCGAATTATTCCTTGGTAAGGTCGGACGGTTCTATCAACTTTTGACGCATGTCACGTGATTAGGGCAAGCGTATGACGTCATTACGTAAAAATCTTGTGTGCGTAATTTCTCAGCCGCTGAACATCGGAGAAAGTTGAAACTTGGTGGGATTGTTGCTTGGTTGGTCCGAAAGACGCTGTAGATTTTTTTCGCGAGTAGAACGATCGAATGCGGCGTATGACGTCATCACGTAAAATATGTATATATTTTGAACAAGATCTTGTGTGCAAAATATCTCGATAACGGAAAGTCCTATCGACTTCAAATTTTATATGAATATTCCTTGGGTCAGTCGGACTGTTCAATCAATTTTTGGCGTGTCACGTGATTAGGGCAGGTGCATGATATCATTACGTAAAAATCTTATGTGGCTTATTTCTCAGCTGCTGAACATCGAAGAAAGTTGAAACTTTGTGGGATTGTTGCTTGGTAGGTTCGAAAGACTCTACAGAATTTTTTCGCGAGTAGAACGAATGAATGCGGCGTGTGACGTCATCACGTAAAATATGTATATGTTATAAACAAGGGCTTGTGTGCAAAATATCTCGATAACGGAAAGTCCTATCGACTTCAAATTTTATATGAATATTCCTTGGGTCAGTCGGACTGTTTAATCAATTTTTGGCGTGTCACGTGATTAGGGCAGGTGTATGACGTCATTGCGTAAAAATCTTGTGTGCGAAATTTCTCAGCTGCTGGACGCCGGAGAAAGCTGAAACTTGGTGCGATTATTGCCTGGTAGGTCCGAAAGAAACTTTAAATATTTTTCGCGAGTAGAATGGACGAAAGCGGCGTATGACGTTATTGCATAAAATGTGTATATTTTGAACCAGATCTTTTATGCATAATATCTCGATAACGGAAAGTCATATCGACGTAAAATTTTATACGGATATTCCTTGGTTCAGTCAGACGACTGTTTCAACTTTTGACGGGTAAAAAGTTATCTGTTCTTAAGCAAAATATCTCGACATTGCAAAGTCGGATCGACTTTAAATTTGGTGTAGTTATTCCTCGGATAAGTCACACGGTTTTGTTAAACATTATTAAACTCGTATAGAAAATCAAGAAAGGTGCTTAACGTCAACACCCCCCCCCCCACCCCAGCCTCCCCATTTTTGGCTGCTTTGTTATCTATGCAGGGATGTTAACTGCGCTGGGGATTTCGGAAGATTTTTCGGAAGATTCTCTAGTGTTCCTGCATTCTTTAGAAAGCTTCAAAACAGTAACAGCATTATTGTCGGTCCATTGCTATTTGTTATTGCCTGAAATTGAGCTTTTTGTGCATTGCTTATCTATGGCTGTTACGTAACATGCCACTCAAGTCAGGGGTCAGTGTCAGTTGCGGTGCATGATGCGGTTATCTACGAGGTCATGGAATGCTATTGTCGTATTATAGCTCTAAGCAGCTCTAGCTATTGATTTTTTTTTCGCCGCATACTTGATTAGGTTGCCAAGATGTGCTATATATAGGAGCCATGTTGTTTCGATTAGCATTGTTTGCAGAAGCATTTTGCGCTATTAAATTG
The DNA here is from genome assembly GCA_949752745.1 of Protula sp. h YS-2021. Taxonomy (NCBI): domain Eukaryota; kingdom Metazoa; phylum Annelida; class Polychaeta; order Sabellida; family Serpulidae; genus Protula; species Protula sp. h YS-2021. The sequence continues at coordinate 61,861,190 of OX457027.1, read as the reverse complement.
GGTCGTCTGATATCTTGTGTTATGAGGAGCAGCTCACCATTTGGCCAACGAAATGCCTCCCCCTTCTCCCACCGAGGCGCGTCATCTGATGCGCAGTTATGAAGAATGCCTTCGTAGTGCTATTTGGCCGATGGGAATGTGCGAAGACAAGGAAGTCTATCATGGCTATAACTACACTTAGGGTACAGACCGTTACCGTTGCCTTGGGTAAAAGGGTTAGAGTTGTGTTTACAGTCGGACCTACAGTAAATAGCTGGGGGGCGTGTGGAGGATGATGATTAGCAAAAAAAAAAATTCCGTACACCTTCAAGACCTGGATAAAAAGATGTAAAGTAAGAACCGTTTGTCGTGACCCCTTCCACATTCAGGTAAAAAGACGTACGGTAAAACCTGCCTGTCTTGACCACCTTCCAGACTCGGATAAACATGTAACGTACAGTAAAACTGCTATAGTGACCAACTTCAGATCTGGATAAGAAGGGCCTACAGTAAAACCCGTTTTAGCGACCACCTTCCAGACTCCGATGAAAAAAGATGCTCATTTATATCTGTTTTAGTGACCACCATCTGTTTGGTTTATTTTGAGGTTTTTTTTACAATGAATGAAGTTTATGTTTGCAGAAATGAATATTTTATTTCAGTTTGGGGGGGGGGGGGGGCGGGGGAGGGGTCATGGGTTTAGTCGGGGAGACATTTGTTTTTGTTCACAAAAACAAGAAACTAAGTACGTATCGATTGAAAGTGTGTAATATAAACCTGCACTCTTATGTTTTGTGTGCACTGGCCGCTCTAGTTTGTTATATTTCACACTTTGGGAATTTCCGATGGGGTTCATATTCTGACAGCAAGTTCGATATGTTAAAGCACAAAGAAGTAAGAAAAAATGTTACTTTCGTTCCATACAAACGCTTCGAAATGTAACAAGCCATTATATGAGTTTAACACCATTTTACATGTTATTCTACCTGTCTTATAACCCAGTTGTGGATATGTTGCTATTCAAGTGGACTTTTGTTAATTCTTTAGCCTTTTTTCTGTCATTTATTCATACTTTTAAGTTTTAACCAGACATGTTCCAGTCGAAACATCTGTGGGTTCCAAAGTGCGGATTTAAAAGTGTTTTCGATTCACATACCGTGCGGTATCCATTTATCCCTTTTTTCCCTTTGTTTTCTTCAACCATATTTGTTATTTTCTTTCAAGAAACGGAATTTAAGTGAAATTTTCACGCAATTACATCGTTTCCGCCCCAAAATTTACATGGTATTCAAGAGAAAATGAAAATGTCTGGTAAACACGCAGTTTAATCGACCCTTTATGAGTGCTTTATTCGTGCATTTTCTGGAATAAAAACACTCAAGCGGGAAAATCGACCGCAAATATAAATTTACTGAGCAGTTACAGATGCACTGAGGAATTTGGAATTGGCGTTTGTGATTTTCACTTGAAAATGGCTGCCTAAAAATAAATTGCTCAAAATAATCAATATAACACATATATGTACAGTTTATGTTGTTTCAAAGTTGTGCAACTTCATCACATTGTTTTACTGCAGGTTTTAACCAACTTTTTGCGGCACTTTTAAAGCCAGGTTTTACTTATATGTACTTATAGTCTGGAAAATACTGTCGACAACTTTAAAATCGTACAGAGAAGTTAGTTCCAGGGAAAATGCTCAGATAAATTAAAAAGGTTTCGTTTTATCGTGGCTTTCTATGTTAGGCATGGATGTGGATGAAATGCTTTTAGCATTGATAAAATGTCCTGAACTTAATGTGCCGACTTAATCATATAATCATATATTATTGTATCGATTTTATGATCTTTTGGTTCTACAGTCCGTTAATGGAGAAAAAACACAAATCTCAGTTTAATCGTTTTTTGTGCGATTCCATTTCTGAGGACAAACCAGTTTGCTTACCTACTAAAAGTGAGTTTTTCAATATGGCAGGGACACTGTTTGCAGGTGTATTTAAGTGGGGCACGATGGTGAGACCATTTTGTTATTGGCTAGCCCCAATGTCATGTGAACGACTTCATTAGAAACAGAAAATTTTAACCTTATTTCATTAACCTTCCATACTACATTTATGCTCAAATTCTGCATTCAATAATTTAGCGGTTTTTTTTTCTGGACCAACATTGATTCACAGAAGACATGAGATGGTCAGGAAACGCACTTCGTAAGATTAATAAAACAGGACATGAAACACAGCACAACTTCTTCAAAGACATCTGTTCGTCAAACAGTCTAAAGCAGAGACAAAATTCTGTCACAAAAACGGCTCTAATCCGTGGGGCCGTTTCTTTTGAACATGAGAGAACTGCATCTCGCGGCAAGCAGGCCCCCGGACGAACTCGTTGGAAACTGAGCACGACAGAGAACCCTGTCCCGCATGTTATTACCCACCCCCCAGTGGTGTATGGAGACACCCTGTGTTTCATTTGATCACTTCCATTGATATGTCCCTTTATGTCTTTGCCTTGTGGTTATCACCTTTCGGTCTACATATACAGCTCCCCCTCCCCCCACCCCACCCTAAATAAAAATGTTGCTTGGTCGCAATAAAATTTGTACATTAAGATTTATATTAGCGGCAAACTATCCATTTTTCCTACAAGATCGAAACACTGGTTTGTTTTGTCATTAAATGACAATTGGCGAAGAAACAGCATGTCGGGTACTATATATTCTGAAGCAGAAGCTTTATAACCAGGGTCCGTTTTTGTGACAAAAAATCAAAAAGTAAAAATGCGGCACGAAATTGTTGTTTATGTGAGGAGTGTCTCGGCAGGCTACTACAGGTTTGGGTGTTACCCGTCCGTCTGTCTCTCGATTGCTGTTACTCCAACCCTGATAATTCATTTTCAACGATATTTGATATATAGCTGACCTACAGTAGTGTGTAGGTGCACGTTGTTTTTGCTGTTGCTTGTTTCAAGGGTGATGAAACCCTTTATGGAAGTTTCCCGATTGGTTGCTTTTTTAGAATGTTGTGACTGTGATTGGCTGCTGAGAAATTTCGAGTTTTCCGCTATGACGTCACTTCACGATCTCCGAAGTGCCGTAGCACTCACGGCTGCTGAGAAATACAAGATTTTACAAGAAAGAGACAAACTTGTGCGAGCAGGTAAAACGGATTTATAAGAAAGAATAAAACAGTTGAAAAAAGGTGAAATATACACAAAAATGTTATTTATTAAGTAGTAACAATAAAAATGCACGATGTAATCAATTCCTGGAGTTTTTCAGACGTTTAGAGCGTTGAAATACAGTAGTATTTCGAACAAATAGATTGGTTTTGGTAACAGTCAAGTACAAATTGATGCGTTGCTACGTCCTCTGTCTCTCACAGCGCTGGGCTTACACATGAAAAAGCAGACGGAGCTGTCTGAGGCCAAGGTGCTGCGCGGCACGTGCGAGGACATGTGTCCGGAGATGGAGCGACACGTGCGGGAGGACAGGCGCCGCCTCAGCGTCTACGAGATCGTACCCGAGTCTGAAATGGTGGGTACAGACACCAACCCCCCCCCCCCCGCCCCCTCTCCAAAAAAATTTTTTTTTTCTTTCTCTTACATTTGATAGCAAAAATTGGAGAAGTATGCCTTTTATTGTAAATTTGTCAAAAATGAGAGATTATTTGCTTTTTTCCCGAAGTGCTAGGAATTTTATTTCTGTGTGTGTTCGGTATATTAAGTGACACGTTTAATTTTAACGCTTCATGAAAATATGTGTGAAAATAGTACCGTATGAGTAAAAGAGCTTTGGGAATTATTTAATTACTTTAATTTTGTAGTTTTGAACATTTCTTTTACAAATTTAAAGAAGTTATTCTAGAATGAAAGGTAGGACCTCCAGGGAATCTTTATATATTTTTGTATACAGGCAGGAAAAAACCCTTTGGTTGACCACCGGCTGGCAGTGAAGGAATACAGCAGAAGTTCTGCGGATCAGGTGCGTGGGTCTTTGCTAATTGTAAGGACTAGAAGGCCACGCGGAATGTATTAGAACCGTCTTCGCCATGTGGCCTATGTATTAGTCGGGAAATAGCTCGGTGCTTGTTCCCTATGGTGTAATATTTAACTGTTTGAATAATGACCTACAGTGTAATTTATAACGTAGTAAAATATGAAACAGTAACGCCCGTCCACCCTCTCGCCCCCCAGACGACCTGCATCCCAAAAGTCCTGACATGTCTGATATTAAATTTGTAGTATTCAGAAAAATTAGTCGCCTCTCAGGCGACCACCTCACAAAAGATGGTCGCCTGAGCCAAAAGCCGGTTGGCATGAGCGACCGCGATATCTCGACTCGGCGATGTGGAGGGTCTTAAATGCTTGCTTTCTGCACCTGGTTGTCACTCTCTTACAGGCCATCTGGTTGTCTTTATCGTCTTGTCTCTTATTCAGTTGCTTCTCCGCCTTGTCTGGGACATGTTTCCGGCCGCATATGTGCTGCCGTGTATGTGTGTTTTGACATTGGTGTATGGGCGTGTTTTAGGACCTACCTCTTCCCCACGAGCTCCGCCCCGCGCCGGTGCTGCTGAGAACCATGCACTACCTGCTCAACAACATAGCCGACCGGGGTGGCGACGGACGGTGGGCCGACTGGTTTGATTTCCTCTGGAATCGAACCCGCGGTATCCGCAAGGACATCACCCAGCAGCAGCTGTGCGACCTGACAGCTGTCGATTTGGTGGAGAAGTGTGCCAGGTGGGTGCGGGGATTCATTAATTGAATTAATTGTATCAAATAAATTAAATAATGTTAATATTAGCCATGTAATGAATCGAATATTGTCTTGGTGAGCGCGATATTTGCAGTCAATTACTGTATATGTATAAGAACTAAAAAAATTTGTTTAAACTTGAAGCTTATAGAGACACTAAAAGATTTATGTTGATATGACAAAATAATTGATAATTTGGAAGACAGGAATAACATAAGGTCATGTCATGGGAGACTCGCATCGCCCCTCATGTGTGACTAAGCGTGCGTATAGCTTGAGTGTGGTGCCGTGGCTAGCATCGCCCCTCATGTGTGACTAAGCGTGCGTATAGCTTGAGTGTGGTGCCGTGGCTAGCATCGCCCCTCATGTGTGACTAAGCGTGCGTATAGCTTGAGTGTGGTGTCGTGACTCCCATCGCCCCTCATGTGTGACTAAGCGTGCGTATAGCTTGAGTGTAGTGCGGAGACTCGCATCGCCCCTCCCGTGTGACCAAGCGTGCGCATAGCTCGAGTGTGGTGCCGTGCCAGGTTTCACATCTACTGCGGTGAGCGGCTGTGTGAGGAGGACATGATGGTGTTCGACGAGAAGATCAACAACGAGAACCTGACCAAATGTCTGCAGACGCTCAAGGAGCTCTATCATGACCTGGCCAGCCAGCAGGTGGCGTGTCCGCGCGAGGCCGAATTCCGCGCCTACATGGTGCTCATGAACCTCAACAGCGGCGACATTCTCAGGTATGTTTTCTCGAGATGTTTCTGACGGGGAATGGAGGGAGGTGGAGGGGGGGGGGGGGGTTGGGGGATGAGGGGAAGGCCGGGTTTCAAGTATCGGTTGGTTTTTGTTTTGTTTTTTTGACACTGGATTATTTATTTTTCACTTTGTTTAAGTAAGGTAATGTGAATTGGAACCACCCTAGTGGATAAATTCATGCTTACTCTCCAGTTATTTCCTTTGTTGCCAACAAAATGTATCCAAACGTCTAGACTCGCTGTTTCTTTCTATTGTGCAAAGGTATACAAAGCTTGATTGTATCTTTGATTTCTTGCTTGTTCGTCATAGAGAAGTCCAGCAGCTACCGGAAGAACTGCGTAGATCTGACGTCATTGGTTTTGTGGTCAGGGTTTACTCGGCATTGAATAGCCATAACTATCTACGTTTCTTCAAGTTAGTGAAAAGAGCGACTTTTCTTAATGCTTGCATTATGCACCGCTACTTCTACCAAGTGAGGGTCAAGGCCTTTCACATCCTGATGAGAGCCTACAACAAGAAAGAACCAGTATGTCTTTTATAGTTCTTTTTTTCATCTTATTTTTCTCAAAACTGGTTTCATGTTTCCTCCCAATCTCCGTGAACCAAAAAAAAATAAATTAATAAATAAATAAAAGAAAATAAAAGTAAAGAAATAAATCAGTCAACTAATTAATGAATGTATACAATTAATACTAATAAATTGATTAATTGTAAAAAGTTTAATGTTAAATTTTCCCGTCATGTTGTAGTGCCCTGCCCAGGAGCTGGTGAGAACACTTGGTTTCGAGAACGAAGCAGAGGCGGTACACTTCAGCCAGTACCACGGTCTCCAGACGGACGGCACCAACGTCATCCTGGATAGGACCTATTTCGTGGAACCGGAAGCGGCTTACCCCAAAATGCGGGCCAAAGTTATAATTGAGAGCAAACAGCAAACGAGTATTGGGGAGGTACTGTTTTGCGTTATTTTATGGTACTTGTTTTGTGTACATAGTGATGGCAACTGGATTTGTTTTTATTGTTGATGTGCAAAAAAAAGAGCTAAAGATGCTTTAGATATTAGTGACAACATAACTGAAACGCCGTACTGTGTGTGATCTTTTCCGCTGTGCAATTGGCAAAGCGAAAAATAAAGAAATAATGGACAGTTTTTGGGATTACCTAAGTAATTCTTATGTTTTTGTGACCTAGCATTGTTGTGTAAAGTTGTGAGAGGTATAAACTAAGTATTACATACACATTTAGACCATAAACGGCGAACCACTCCCAGCGAACGTGATACCGGAACCGCGTCAGAACAGCTTCGATGCCACTGGTCGTTACGTCGCCTCTGATCTCGATTCGCTGCCCGTACCACTGAAAGTGCCCGGTCCGGCTGAGGTGGTGCAGGAACGGGAATCTGTCACGCGGCGTGTGAGCCCCATGCTGAGGAGGCCCAGCCCAGCGTTTGGGCAGCCTGAGAACGATAGCACCTCGACGACAGATGTACCAAGGCGGGCTAGTCCATTTGAGCCCGAAATCACCAAACCACAAATACCAAATGAGGTACATGAAAGTAAAAAAAAAAAAAAAAAAAACAGTCAACGGAAAGGAAATATGTCCTGGAGTTTAATGAACTTAGTATCAGTCTCATCAGTTCCTTAGGTAGCTATGTACACTTTTAAGAAAGGAAGGCGCAGATTGGATTTTGGCTCTTGATATGTGAAAAAAGATAAAAATAACGTTGATGACCTATACGGAAGTTGTTTTTCATTTAACTGCTTCGAGTATTTCAACGCGTACTTCTATTGAATTAATGGGGGGCGAAGCCCTTACTTAGCGAACAGTGTGGGTCTCAGAATTTGCTCTCACCCAGATTCGTCTCTGGTCTGTTCTTCGTGTTTCAGATCGTCAAAGACATTGCCAAGAATTTGTTTATTGAGGTGATCGGAGAATTTGTGGATCAGATGTCCACACAGCTTATAAAGGCCATCAAGTTATACCTGGATTATGACAAGCCAGTCACTAGCGAGCTTGTGCAGCGAATCGTGCAGGAAGATCTCCAGTGAGCCAAAAAAAAATAATAATAACATAAACTAAATAAATGGAAAAATAAACACTTATGCATACCTCTTTTTTCAAACATGAATTCATGAAGATTATTCTAGGTTTGTAAGTATTCTGTATTTCTTACTTTTCAAGTTCATCTTCGCGACGTGGGGTAATCTTTATTGGAAAACAAGTGTTCAAATGCTATATCCAAACCAGACTATTCAAAAGATGTAATCAGTTATTTCGATGTAAAAACCTTATTCACGTGTGTTTACTTCAGCGTCCACGGTAATTGATGAGCTTTCTTTGGAGGCCAAATGTTTCAGTGCCTATTCCCTAGACACGGGAATACTTCAAGCGAAATAATGTGGCGTTCCATTTTGTGGGTTAGACAATTTATCCCATTGACAGCTCAGCCAAACACCCAATCTTTCAGATGCGATCAGCAATGTTCAGAATCTCTCAGGGTGAATTTCGTGACTTGTGTTAGACCTGGTTTCCCATAGTTTAGCTTGCGACAACCAGATCCAGACTTTGGTTGAGAAATTGTTCCTAAAATTTTTTTTTGCACGAATTCCCCGGGAATTTCACCCAGTTACACAATGATTACACAATTCCATATAATCCCCAGTCGGGAGACATCCTGTATTGGTGTGGTTGCTTTCTTTGTTAAAAAATAAATAAATGAAAAACACACACATACACACATTTCAGCGGACGGTGAGAGCGGGGTGAGACGGATCATGGGGTTTCTTTTTAGATCGTTAAGTGAGGAGGTTTTGCTGGAGTGTCACCAGGAAGCGGCAGAAAGCGAAGCGCGTTTGCGGGCTGAAAAATCATTGTGCAAGCAGCGCGCCGAAGCCACTCTAACAGAACTGATCTGTGAAGAAACAATAGATGAAGAGCTTCGGATTATTGCACAGGACCAGTGCCGGTGTGTCCTCATTCTTTCTTTTCCTGTTAGCCACACTTGTAATTTTCAATTTTAAAAGTGTAGGTTTTTAGACGGTGTAATTTCGCTCCTATTGGAAGTCCAAAGTTAGAACAAGAATATTTTCGCTGGTTGTGTTTCACTTTTCACATTAGTCAAGGGCTTCGTCAGACAAATGTTTTTTTTTTTTTATTTCATATCACATATTTTTTATATCGAAGTGTTGACAATAAGTTTACAATGAAAAAAGTCCTACCTGCACATTTCTTATAGAGAACAAGAATAATTCACATTCTGGCAACGAGTATTCATTTATCCGTTCCTCGCTTTGTTGTTCAGGAGGAACGAGACAGAGCTGGAACATGAGAGCATGCTTCGGTGCAGCAAGGAGGCAGCGGAGCAGTTACTAGACGAAGTGGCGGACGAACTGACCGTCGAAGTGATCGAGGAAGTGTACGAGACTGACGTAGCGGACAGACTGGTGACGTTAGAGCAGAACGAACATGCCGTGGAGCTGCTGAGGACGGCCAAGTACCTCAATAGGTGGAAAAACCGATACGCAGGTCAGATCTGCCTAACCATGAGAGACGCCCATTCTGATCTGTCGAAGAGTCGAGTGATTTATTTCATTGTCATAAAATCCTGTGTTTGGTTAGCCTTTCCTTCTTCTCTAAAAATGACTTGTCCTTCCAACAATAGTTTCGCTGAATTTTTCTTTGTTGAGATTCATATCGTACTTTTTTTCAGGTTGATGTCGTATTTTGTTGAGGTTGATGTCGTATTTTGTTGAAATTGATATCGGATTTTGCTGTAGATTGATATTGCATTGTACTGAAATGGTATCATATCCGGCAGAGATTAATGTCATATTTTACGTCGTAAATTTATCCTCATTGAGCAGTTGAAAATCGAACGAATACGGTGATGGTGTACCAAACGACCTAGAAAATTCTGTATATTGTTTGATTTGACAGCACGCATACGACTGAAAAAAGCGATGTTGACATTCCCGCCAACGCCATCGTTTATGACTACGACGGAGCAATTTGAGACCCTGGTGCCTCGATCGCAAGGCTTAAATAGTTTCGGGGTGCATCTAGGGGCTAAGAGAGCTCGTCTCACCTTGCAGTCTCCGGTACAGTTAGCTGACGGCCGCCATAGGTACTTCGTGTATTCACTATGCTAGTGCTGTATATACCACTCCTGTTTGTCAATGATATTGTCACTAATTTTCAATGTGTAACATTTTGTTGGGGTGTGGGGATTTGGGTAAAGAGTGTATTTGGGAACGAGAGCAAAGAAATTTATTGCTATTTATTAGGGTTCGCAATTTTAGAGAAAGGTTGGTTTCGGTTATCGAAGATGTTTTTGTGGATCGGTAACCGCGGTCACCGAGATTTGTGATATGGACTCCAGATTTACGAAAATTTCGCATAATTTATACACCGCCCCCTCCCCCGACAACTGCATCTCTGTTTAAAAAGGAGTACCCTTTGTCGATGGGTGGACCTATCTATGAGGTGCTTTCTTAGAAACTCGGGGTTGGGTAATAAGTGAGAGCTTATTGTCCAGATGGGTTGACATTCATCACTGTCACCGAATAGGAAAATGCGAAAAACTATCCCTTTATTGCGAAGACCACTATTTATATTATTTGTAGTTCTACAAGTGCAGAGTAGTTCTCGCATATAAAACTTATAGTGGTTAATGGTTACAATGATTATGCCACTTCAGTGTATGGTGTAGGAAGTCGAGCTGCCAATACATCAATCGTGCCTCAGTCTTATGTAAAATTAACTTACAATGGTATTCCAAAGTTAATTAATTCAGAGTAGAATAATGTCTTAATTGCAGCTTCTTACAGCACTCGTATTTATTGTTGACACAGGCTTGAACAAAACATGGTCTTGCGTCACTATTGGCGGGAAAAAAGGCGGGAAGTGGCTTTCGCGCCGCTAGATGTCGCTCTAATCGTTCACCAGGAGCTTAATCGCACCGTGAAGAAAACGACACGTACGAGAGCACTGAGCGGTGGTGAGTAATCGATTAATCAGTCACTGAGGGGTGGTGAGTAATCGATCAATCAGTCACTCGTAAACACATAAGAAAACAGTGGTAAACCCGAAACTTTCTCTGGGACGTCCAACCTATAAAATTATAGGAATTTAACCTCAGAACATTGAAGATGCTAACTTTTCAGCAGGGAAGTGTCTTTATATTATGCATGCTTGGGTTCACTTTTAAATGTTATAGTTCCACGAGATCACGTGAATGAAATCTAAGTGTTGGCTTATAGTCTGTTTCACATGATTTTTTTTTTCTCCAGGATCTAAAGTGCACTTTAAAATGTTAGTGCGCATGCGCGGCGATGTGCCTGGCTCAGATGATCTCCACGAGTGGCTCACGTCGAAACTGAACAGGGGAGCGGTACCGACCAGTCCAGTACAAGGCCATGTAAGTCCATGTCATTATTGTGTGCAGTTATTGTCATATGTTCTGTAAGAATTGGGTCTAACAGGGCTTTAAGGGTTTTCTGATATTCTGAAAACGATAACGTTGTTTTCTTTTCGTCCAGATTTTTTGTTTAGGAATTGCTATTTGTTGTTGATTTAATAAAATACGTGCAAATACGCGCTGATTTACGACTGAAGGGCTTTTAGAGCAGGCGGTTTGTTTTTTATGTGTCAGCTATATGTCAGAACATTAAACTTTGTACTTTCACTGGTTTTAGCCCAGTAAACCTGCTTGAGTAAACTTATATGAAAGTATAAGTACATAAAAGCTCTTCCCTTCTCTTTTCTCTTCTTATTTCCTTCCTTCCCTCCCTTTCTCCGTCCCAAGTAGAAGTCTTCTACCAGATCTAAATTTTATCATAATTGGTCGGTTTCTCCTTTCACTTTTGTAATTTCTTCGCTATTACGGCTGGGCACAATTCGACGGATATTCTTGTATAGTCAACAGACAAGAGATTCTGAATTAGACTCTCATTTTTTCAGTACCACTCTAACACCTGTTATTCTGTGTGGACTAAAGCAGCGACCAATGACAACAGTTTTCGCTACGTCTCGGTGACATATCCGGGCAATGCAGCCAATCAGAACTTATCAAAACAAATGATTACATTTCCAGGTCAGTTACTTAAGTATGTACAGTACGCAAATGGAAGGAAAGCCGATCGGAATATGCGTGAATGCCATCCAGGGTCGTTTACACGACAGGCAACTCGGGGAGCTTGGAGAATCACAGTTTCTTCATGCTGTTAACGCTGTTTTGTACGTCCTACCAAATGACAGTGCAGGGTCTAAGGTAACCATATATCCCAAGTCTGTTAGTCAGTTCTGAGTTTAATTGGAATTCCATACTATTTCAGGTTCATTTTAAGTCTCTCATTGGGCAGCTAATCATTTAATTAAGACTGTTGTTTTGATGAACCTGATGTCTTAAAATTGTTAAAATTGTGCCTTTACAAACATTTGCTGTTGTTGAAAATATGATGGGTTAATTCAACAATGTCTATTAAGTAGAATATCTTGTAATGATAACAAAAAAGAAGAGAAGAAGAATTGTGATATTGTCTTCTTCGCAGATTTCTTGGTCTAAGGAACGACAAGATCTTGTTGAAATTCTACGAAGTTTGCAAAACCACGATAAACCAAGTTTGGCCATACTCTGTTCTGAGCCGAATATACAAGCACCTAAAATAGAGCAGATGATGGATCTGGATCGACTTGTGTGTAAAGGACTTGTGACGTCATATTCCATCCACGTCATGTCAGACAGTTACGATCAACCCGGCGCCAGCAAGACGGTAAATTAACATCATTTTCTTCAGTATAAACAGCAGTGTGAAAAAGTAATTTAAGTGATACTAAAGAGTTACTTAAATTCTTAAACGTACTGCTTGTAATCTATATTAAAATAAACAAATCATTCATTGTCAGAGTTCAGACATAGTCTACAGCATGCACTTCAGGTTGTACTTTTTTTTAGACCAGCCGACTATGTCGGGCTGGTCTTATCTTATCAATAGAGGGGTATCCGTCGTCCGTATGTACGTATGTACGTATGTACGTATGTATGGTTGTATGTACGTGTGTAAACTTTTACTTAAAATGCTTCTTCTCCTTCAGTTTTGATCCGATTCCTCTCAAATTTTACACGAATGTTCTCTAGGTATACCTCTCCTTAAAAATTATTTTTTTTGGCGCTTCGCCAAAAATTGGCCAAATGGGGGGCATTTCAAATTTTTCGGTTGCCAATTTTCAAAATGCTTCTTCTCCTTCAGTTTTGATCGGATTCCTCTCAAATTTTACCCGAATATGCCCTAGGTAGACCTCTTTTGAAAAATTACTCATTTTGGCGATCCGCCAAAAATTGGCCAAATAGGGGACATTTTTCAGTTTTTTGGTGTCAAATTTTCAATTTGCTTCTTTTCCCACAATTTTGATCGGATTCCTTTCCAATTTTGGATAGTTGTTCTCAAGGTAGACCTGTCGTGAAAAATTACTCTTTTTGGCGATCCGGCAAAAATTGGCCAAATGGGGGACATTTGTAATTTTGTGGTTGCCAATTTTCAAAATGCTTCTACTCCCACAATTTTGATCAAATTTTCTTCAAATTTTGCACCCATATCCCCAAGGTAGACCTATCTTGAAAAATTACTTATTTTGGTGATCCGCCAAAAATTGGCCAAATGGGGGACATTTTCAAATTTTGTGGTCTACAATTTTCAAATTGCTTCTTCTCGCACAATTTTGATCGGATTCCTTTCCAATGTTTGATAATTGTTCTCAAGGTAGATCTCTCTTGAAAAATTACTTTTTTTGGCAATCCGCCAAAAATTGGCCAAATGGGGGACATTTGTAATTTTGTGGTTGCCAATTTTCAAAATGCTTCTTCTCCCACAATTTTGATCAGATTTTCACCAAATTTTACACGAATGTTCTCTAGGTATACCTCTCTTTGAAAATTATTTTTTTTGGCGCTCCGCCAAAAATTGGCCAAATGGGGGGCATTTCAATTTTTTCGGTTGCCAATTTTCAAAATGCTTTTTCTCCTTCAGGTTTGATCGGATTCCTCTCAAATTTTACCCGAATATGTCCTAGGTAGACCTCTTTTGAAAAATTACTCATTTTGGCGATCCGCCAAAAATTGGCTAAATAGGGGACATTTTTTAATTTTTTGGTGTCAAATTTTCAAATTGCTTCTTCTCCCGCAATTTTGATCGGATTCCTTTACAATTTTTGATAGTTGTTCTCAAGGAAGATCTCTCATGAAAAATTACTCATTTTGGCGATCCGCCAAAAATTGGCCAAATGGGGGACATTTTTTAATTTTTTGTTGTCAAAGTTTCAAATTGCTTCATCTCCCACAATTTTGATCGGATTCCTTTCCAATGTTTGATAGTTGTTCTCAAGGTAGACTTCTCTTGAAAAATTGTTTTTTTTTTGGCGATCCGCCAAAAATTGGAGAAATGGGGGACATTTGTAATTTTGTGGTTGCCAATTTTCAAAATGCTTCTTCTCCCACAGTTTTGATCAAATTTTCTTCAAATTTTTCACGAATACTCCCTAGGTAGACCTATTTTGAAAAATTACTCATTTTGGCGATCCGAAAAAAATTGACCAAATGGGGGACATTTTTTTATTTTTTTGTGTCTAATTTTCAAATTGCTTCTTCTCATACAATTTTGAGTATGGCCGCTCATTTTGATTTGGTACGCTGTGATGACAACTATCTTGCGTGTGACATTATCGCATTGGCTGAAAGCCGTTTAACAGCCGACGATGATAACAAAAAAATTTTTAATTGATGGCTTTCATCCCATACTGAGATGTGACCAGTTCGTTTCAACAGAATGTCGACGACCTTCGCATGGCCTTGCTTTTGATCTAAAAAACATACATGAAGTGTTGTCCAAGGAGTTCATTTCAACTGCACTCTTTGAGTGTTTACACATTAGAGTAATTTTCAAAGTAATTTTCTTTGAGTGTTCACACATTAGAGTATTTTCCTTCAACTAATCAGATTGTATGTAATCCCACCACACACTCTTAACACGACATTAGATCTTGCATTTGCCTCTTCTACCACTGCTTTTCCCGAAATTATTCCCTGTGTTTGGTCTTTTCACCACACGCTTGGTATTCTTGTCCCCTTATGAAAGAATTGAAAGAATGACTCCTAATCAGCTACACCGAGCAAGTGAGCGAATATTTTCTCCATTCAGTTACGGCTTTTTTCGTAACCGCTGTCTGCCAATTTGATCATGATTTTGTCTGTGATTCTTGGATATATATTCTGTAGGTCACGGCTGGTCACCATGTCCCTGGACATGCTTGTTTTATTTCTAAAGGTGTGTACGAGATCAGGCTTTCAGTCTTGTAAGTCAGGAGTTTCGGTAAAATTTCGCATGTGGAGAATTTCTTTCGACAAAATTTCTTTGATTTATTTTTATTTTTTTTTATTTTTTGTTGTTGTTGCAGCTTAAAAATGCTGTCAGAGGTCTCGTGTCGCAGTCACGTGACCACTACGTCATCGAGTCACTTCCGGTCACCGAATACGTGGAGCATTTCCTGCACAAGCATTTCTTTGCAGTGGTGTACGAACATCAGGCCCAGACCTCCACCGAGTTGGTAGGCCAGTTGTGTCTTTGCCTCTTGTATTTATCAGGCATATTTCACGGCAAGTGTTTTTTCCCTTAAGTTTACAATAATTCCGCAAATTTTTATGTATGACTGCCTTTTTTTGAACAAACTTTAATGCGCTTTAATACCATTCTATGAAGTCTATGTGATTTTTATGAATACATTTTAGCCCGTCTGTGAGTTGGTGGAAGTATTTAATACTCTTATGGAACAGCTGATCAGCCTTGCCTGTGAGGAACAGCAGAACCTCTGTAAGTGGCTAACCGACTAACCCAATCCTACGGTGTTTTAATCTAAGGGGGCCATCTATAAAGTTACGTACGCAAACATTTCAGACTTGTTGACACCCTCCCTACTCCCGTGATGTCACCCATTGACTATGACGTACGTACGCACAGGACCACCCCCGCCCCACCCTTACCCCTTGTGCCTGCTTATCTTGTGTATGGCCCCTGATGAACACTGTGTGCCGATTCTAAAACGCAGACTTCTGTCAAGTGTGTGGGCAAATAGCCCAAGTCACTTCCTATTTCTCGTCGCTGGCGTTGGCAAAATATCCCATGTCTTATTGTCTGCTGTCATTCGCTCTCTTACTTCTCAGACTGAGTATTATCTATAGACCGTACACGCATGCGCATAAGATTCCGCATATATACGTTCTAATAACTCCCGCCTTAACTTGAACGTATGTGATAATTATGTTTCCCTCGTAGAGGGAAAACGTTTTGTTTTTCTACTGTGTGTTTATGTGTGTGTGAGGGGGTTTGTGTATTATGAGTGTGTATGTAGCGTGTGTGTCTGTGGCTGTTGATTTTGTTAACACGATAACTCTCGAACAAAAAGTCGGATCAGTTTCAAACGTAGTGGGATTATGCCTTGGGTTGGTCTGCCGGTTGTTATTGTATGTGATGCAAAATTGAACAGTGTGTGACGTCATATGGCGTCAAAACTGATAAGTGCGTCATCAGCGTAACTTCAGAACGAACGTCGGATCAGACTAAAACTTGGTAATAATCCTTTGATGGATATAATGGTTGATATTGAATTTCACGTATATAGCGCAGCGCGTGACGTCATATGATGTGAGAACGTGTTGTGAACACTTTACTTTATTGGCACGATAACTCTCGAACGACAGCTTTTGACGCCATATGACGTCAGAAAGTGATTGCAAACTGACAAGCAGCTCACCATTTTGGCACCAAAATATAAAATGTCAAAAGACGTACAGTAAAACCTGCCTGTCCGTGACCATTTCAAAGACACGGAAAAAAAAAAAACACATTGCTACACCTGCATCTGGATGTATATAGAAATCGTGAATTAAGATACCCACAACTCAGGTTACTTACATCCATCTTTCAGAAATAGGATAGAGGTGTTACGTGACCTGACTTCTGGGCACATAAGATACATATTCATACATATTGATACAAGGCAAAAGTCTTGTAATTCTGAAGTGGTACCAAATTGTCAAAATGAAACTTCCTAAACCGAAAGAGAAGCAATCGGTGGAAAGGGTGGGGGCTGTCTGGGGGAGACGTTTGTTTTTCTTTACGAAAACAACGACAGTGGCTGACTAATGAAAGTGTTTGACATGTTTGGGGCACCGAGGTTGTGAACTGGCCGCTCTAGTATTAATTTAGTTGCGTCTATAATTCTTTCGAATATAGCTTCAGCTAAATTAAATTCTCAGTTTCCTTTTTTTTTTGTTTCGCGGACAGCGGAAACTGTTTGTAAACAACGAGTGCACGTGATAGCAAGAATACAAGACTTGCTCTCTGACGTCACACTGCCTGAGCCTGGAGAACTAGAGCGGGGAAGCCCCCAGCAAGCAGTGTACCGCTACGTGGAGGAAGTAGCGGCCTCGGCTGAGAGTACATCCGTACTATACAACAGGTATCGGTTTTACTATGTCACTGTATCTTTTGTAGGTAAAAAATGGAGTTGTGGAGCAATTTGCAAGTCTGTTTATAACAAGAACAACTATGCAACGTCGCATTATTTTTCAAATTGGTCAAAAATTGCCAAAATGGCGACTTGTTGTGTCCGGTTGGGGTCTGCACCTTCGACGATGGCTTATTATAATTATTATTTATTATTTATTAGTTATTATTGTTATTGTTGTTGTTGTCTTTGTTGTTCTTATAGTAATAAATTATAGTATGGAACATCCTTGATGTACCATCCACCCCCTTCCAAACAAAGTCGGAGTCTATCGTGCTTGTTTCGTGCTGCAGTGTCGCACACACCGTCCGTCGATGGAGGAGGAACGCCGAGTGGGCCGTCTTTGAAGAGGAAGCCGTCTTTCCCTGGACCAGTATTATCATGACTTGTGTGCAGTTCAAGCTGAGCCAACTCTCCCTGGCGCTCTCCCGGTTGTGTAATGTATGTTAAAGCTTTTGATTATTATCTCATGATAGTAGTTGTTTTCAGTTGGGTAAAGTGTTCGGGATTCGGGAGTGATGTATACTTTCCGCATCTCACTGTGCGTGAATTTTAGAACGACACTATTAACCGAGTGTTTCGTCAAAGTGATTATCACACCATTTCCTGTGGGCTGAATATAAATTCATGTAGTTTTCGTGTTTTATCATAATGTTTTCGGACTCACGTTTAAGGGTAGTATGTTGTTTTGGGACATGAGAATTTTGTGCCAACGCATATTGAGAAAAGTATGTAGTTTCGATGAATTCTATATTCAAACTGAAAAAACCGTAAATTCTGTGGGAAAAAATAGTCTAAATATGCATATAAGTAACAAGTTGATGGTTTTGGCCTGCACGATCAGTGAATATATCATAAACTAGAACATTAAAACATGATTACGCATTTATTGACAAATATGTTCTTATCGCTCAAAAGACTGTCTGTAAACATTACTAGGAAGAAGGCGTGGATCACCTTGTCCTTTACTTTAGAAGGAAGAGCCTTGACACCTTCAAACCGCCGCTTTTGGCGCTTGACCGCCCGCCGCAAGGTCACAGCAGTACGTATGGGGGCGATATTAATATGGGGGCGAATTTGGGAGTGTTTTTGTTTATGAAGCCATTGCGTTTATAGAAAACATCTCCCCTACTAGATTCTGCGTCTCTTTACCAGAGCAAAACTCAGTACACCTTAATGCTGATGATAACCCCAGTGTCCCGCATTGGTTATATCACGCGAGTAATGCAATATTAAGGGTGATAGCCGCCATTTCTCTGCAGAACTTCGACTCGTTTTGGACTGGGATAAATGAATCCTTGGCGTTGTGTTTTGTGTACATTTGTGGTCTTATGTTCTGTAGTGAAATGATTCAGCCAAAAAGGAAAAGATTGTAACAGCCGAGTCATCACGTGTTGGGCTTCGAGACGTTTCGGCCCAAAACCATTTTGGCCCATAGACGTTTCGGCCCGGTCCGAAATGGCAGACGTTTTTGGCCCAAGACGTTTCGGCCCACATTTGAACTGCCAAGACATTTCGGCCCACTTTTTTTCTCCCCAAGACTTTTCGGCCCACTAAAAAAGTTATTACTTAGACAGGGTTGAGATTAAGGCTCGTGTATTCATAAGTTATTTCAAGACAGCTGTAAAATTTTATTCTTCTAACCAACTTCAGGGTCTGATGGCTTTCAACAATTATTTGCTGATCATCTCTGGTGTGTGTTGGATTATTTTTCTGTTGCAATTCCAAGTGCATTTCATACGGTCTTGGGTCAAGTCAACCCTCGACCAACTCAACCCATACCAACTCAACCCAACCTGAAAGTCAACTCAACCCAGTTTGTCATACCAACTCAACCCACCCTGAAAGTCAACTCAACCCACCTTATTTTATTCTTTGACTAGTCAATTTATTATTAATTACTCTTATTTTGGAGGGAAATGAAAGCAATGACATTTATTTTCAATCCAAATTTATGTCTTTTTACGGCAATACGCATCATATTTTACACACCAAGCTGTGTACGGTTAATAACACTGCGAGCAGTTGCATGATAATTCAGAAATTTGTTTTAAAATAACTAACCAATCTTTTCACACATTATTAAACAATTTAAATACGAGTGTTGCACAACAAATATACCACAGACACGAACTACATTACGCTTAAGTTATTTGTCTGACTTGACAAAATGAGTTTATATATCACGTTTTACACACCACAAACTGTTTCTGGTCTGGTCAAATTTACAGTCTGGGCACTACTCATTTGGGGCGTAAACACTACCCTCGGCTTTCAACAATGTGGAAGCTGAACGCATTCCGTTTTTGTATTACACATTATACATTAAAGAGGTGATCCCATGTCGGTTGAAACCCCGAGAACACCCTCTCCGCCTCCGATAATTCATGTGATTGTAAAAAGACAATACATAAAAGAGCTGATCCCAATCAATTGAAATACTCTATTAACCCAAATGCAATTCACTGTGACACTGTTAACTCCAGTCCCTGATTGCCGAGCTCATACTCCATACAAGCCCTTAAGCATAATTGCAATTCAATATCTGTGTCGTCTTAAGAAATATTTTGAATTACATGCTATAAAAATATCCCGTCTCAGATGGTTTCTGTGTTTGTATGAAGACAATACAGTAAAGACAAGATCACATATTTGGTTAAGTTTCTTTCATCTGAAACCAGTAACTCATCTTAGAAACTGATTATTTCGTTTTTCATTAATATATTTTGTCCTTGGAACGATTTCATTTAGGTGGGTTGAGTTGACTTTCAGGGTGGGTTGAGTTGGTATTAAGGGTGGGTTGAGTTGACCAAACATAGGTGGGTTGAATTGACTAAAATGGGTTGAGTTGGCAGAGGGTTGAGTTGGTCGAGGGTTGAGTTGACCAAACCCCTTTCATACACCTACTCTGGTATGTGATGGATTAACAGTTAATTAACTGACCGACTGTCGTGTGTGATGTGCTTTTCTTTGATTGCAGTTTCTAATTCCTGAAATGTAATCTGCTGCAGAGGATAATGAGCTGATTTACCGACTTAAAACGGCGTGTGATGAATTGTTTTGTTGATTGCACTTCGTAAATTCAAATGCACACACAATCAATTAGATGATTCTCGACTTGATGAGCAGGTTAAATATGGGTTTGTCCGTTGAAACGGAATTCTTGTGTGCGACATGGGCCTTCCTCACCCCTCCACTAAATAACTAGGAGGGCCATAAGCGTTCCCTGCAAGCCATAAGAGACGCATACCGAACGATTTCGAAGCATTCTGCAATTGATCAAATCTTCACGAGGCTGTCTATGGCGTTTCAAGCTTATTGCAGTTACATATCATTGATCTAATTCCTGTATGCTTATGTAGGTGTTTCAGGTTTTCATAAGTTGAAAATTGCAATCGTTAAAGAAAAAGCAGTATAAGCAATCTGAGATATTACACAACATTCAATTTAAATTCAAAAATGAATAGCTACAGTTTCGAATTTTAACAAACTGCACTTCCAATGGCTTTGGAATTATGCATTAACTGAATGTCTAACGCAAAATCAAAACATCTGTATAATGATAGTTTAGTGGGCCGAAGCGTTTTGGGCCGAAAAGTCTTGGGGCGCAAGTTAAGTTAAAAAATCAGTGGGCCGAAACGTCTTGGGCTGAAAAGACGTGGGCTGAAAAGTCTTGGGCCGAATCGTCTATGGGCGTGGGCCGAAATGGTTTTGGCACGTGTTGGGGTTTAAATTGATGAGACAGTATTAACCAGTATTAACAAAAAAAATCTGGCTGTGTAAAATCTGTATGTGACCATGATGTGTTTATTTACAGAGACGCCAATAGTGAAATCCAAACTTCCGGCAGACTTCCAGCAGGCATCGTCAGACAAACGCATTCCTCCTGGATATGATCTTCCCATTCATTCTCCGACGGACACGTGTATATCAACGCCAGAGAAAGGCATTGCTGATTTTGCTGCCCGACCTTCTACCCCCGAGAAAGATTGCGTGGATATCTGCACAGAGTTTGAGTGGGCTGCTGCTAGGGAAAAAAGCCGCAATGCTCAATTTGAGAAGTACCTCAAATCCATGCTTGAAGGAGGTTGTCCAGTAACCAAAGACGCCGCCACATAACCAAGACAAGTTAGAAATGTTTTTCCCGGACTTACCATGCAGTGTTCACAGCTATTTGTTTACAAGGACACGTTATTTCTAACCGTATGTGGTTATTACAGTCGTAGTTCCCGCAGTTGCGATACTTTTTTTAGAAACTTTATAATATAATAAACTCCATGGCTGCATTTATTTCATGTTACTATTTTTTATACCCTGTGTGATGCGAATATTATTTTGGATCAAGAATAATGTCTCATGTAGTACATCTGTAAATAATTTGTAGACAGCTGGCATAACAGAGGTATGTAGTGTGCATATAGTGTCTGGGCGCAGCACTGCGGTAGTGCGTCTTGGTCTTATTCAGAGACTGTCGCAGAAGTCACTAGAGGAGGGACGAGGGGGTGGGGGGGGGGGTGGGGGGGAGAGGTGGTTCTCTTCTCAGGTTTGCAGCTCGCAATTGTAAATTGAGGCTCACGGATATGATGATTGGCACTGAATTGTTTACTAGCGATTGTGATGTGATGTCTATAGTCATTAGTGTAGTCCAAGGTGACTTCAAAATGTTTACTCCTCCAGAAGTGGATGGCAGGCTTTGACCTTTCCGACATGGCGAAATTTCGAAATGATACCTATTTGTTCGCAAACAAAAAAATTACTTCACTGAAGATAAAACATCGATGTAAAATAGTTCTTGTTAAAAAAATAAATAAAAAATGAGTACTTCGTTCTTAGTTTGACTTTCCTGTGAAATCAGATGATCATTCTGTGGGCTTGTCTGTATCGCAGACTATCGCTTGCAGTCGTGATCGTTATAAACATGACACCACTCTGGTGCAATTAGAATTAACAACTCCAGTTTATTCTTGTCTCGAAATATACGATTCTGTGTGTGACCAGGCAAAAATATTATTTTTAACAGTTTCTATTGGTCAAGCTAGAATATTTTATTCTGTCAACCGTGCCTGTATTTTTTTCTTGTTAAAATGTCGAAAGCATAGGACAGCTACCACCAGGTTGAAAAACGTACTTAGAGTGTAAAACATTCAATTGGTATTAAAGACTAATATATATGCTTTCTGTCATTAAAAAAAAAAAGAAATAAAAATTAAAAAGAGAATGGTTACCTTTCTTGTATATCTGGAAGGTTTCTTTCTGGAAAGAAAAAAAGTTCCTCTTGTTTGGATAAGGTTGTTTACCGCCCCACACCCACACTATCTCATTTTGTTGCGCCAGGAAAAGTGTACCTGTAGTTCATGGTTCGGCTCAAGGTATGTGCATGCGAAACCTTGAAGTACCAATCTATAGGGTGTTGATGCCAGTTTAAAGGGCCTGGGTAAAAAAAATTGGACATTGCACAGGAAGTGCTTTTAACCTACCAGGATCAAAGTTACGGCTAAAAATCTGTCTTATTCTAAAATAAAACGAGGAGTAGATGACAGTCTTGCGTGGTGTGAATAGAAGTGCTAACACGTCTAAATGCTTGCTGCACTGTTTGTCGTGTTATCGAGCCTGGGGACAACGCCGGTAACGATTATCATTGTTATATTAGTTCCACCGATCTGACCCCTACAAAGGTGTAAATGGCCAGCCAAACGTCCTGACTAAAGTATGAACACTTGGTAGGTTTGTGAGCACGAAACAGCGACAGTTGTCACAGAGTTGTTTTAGGGCCGTGTTGCGTCGTTAAGCGATTGATCAGGAGTAACGTACTGGGATAGATTTTTGAGATGCATTATCTATGCAAGTTGTGTAGTGTATTATATTGGAATATACAGAAAGGTTTTGACGTTTGAATTAAATTAGAATTTTCCATAGAAGTTTTTTCCATAATGGACAGTAGAAGGGGTGCAAGCTTGAAAACGTGCCATCGGCTGAAGTGAGTTATTGTGGCTTAGGCTATCGCGCTGTCATGCCCTCGGCTGAAGTTACTATGGCTTTGGCCAGGGTGCTGTCATGCCCTCGGCTGAAGTTACTATGGCTTAGGCCAGCGTGCTGTCATGCCCTCGGCTGAAGTTACTGTGGCTTAGGCCAGCGTGCTGTCGTGCCCTCGGCTGAAGTTACTATGGCCTAGGCCAGCGTGCTGTCATGCCCTCGGCTGAAGTTACTGTGGCTTAGGCCAGCGCGCTGTCGTGCCCTCGGCTGAAGTTACTATGGCTTTGGCCAGGGTGCTGTCATGCCCTCGGCTGAAGTTACTATGGCTTTGGCCAGGGTGCTGTCATGCCCTCGGCTGAAGTTACTATGGCTTAGGCCAGCGTGCTGTCATGCCCTCGGCTGAAGTTACTGTGGCTTAGGCCAGCGTGCTGTCGTGCCCTCGGCTGAAGTTACTATGGCCTAGGCCAGCGTGCTGTCATGCCCTCGGCTGAAGTTACTGTGGCTTAGGCCAGCGCGCTGTCGTGCCCTCGGCTGAAGTTACTATGGCTTTGGCCAGGGTGCTGTCATGCCCTCGGCTGAAGTTACTATGGCTTTGGCCAGGGTGCTGTCATGCCCTCGGCTGAAGTTACTATGGCTTAGGCCAGCGTGCTGTCATGCCCTCGGCTGAAGTTACTGTGGCTTAGGCCAGCGTGCTGTCGTGCCCTCGGCTGAAGTTACTATGGCCTAGGCCAGCATGCTGTCATGCCCTCGGCTGAAGTTATCGTGGCTTAGGCCAGCGCGCTGTCATGCCCTCGGCTGAAGTTTCTATGGCCTAGGCCAGCGTGCTGTCATGCCCTCGGCTGAAGTTACTATGATTTAGGCCAGCGCGCTGTCGTGCTCTCTGATGAAGTTCAACCAGATTTCCGCTTGGTCTGCGTGTCTTTCTAGTGGCTACACTTGTTTTACTTGGGCCTATCTTAAGGATTTTGCGGTCATATTTAAACTTTGCTATGGAATTTTTTTAAAAAGCTTTGACACGAATTTCCCGTGAGCCTCGGTTTCCTTGTAAGCCATGTTGTTGTTCCGCTTTCTCACCCTTACTGTCTGACAACAGTTCGTTTGGCTTGCTGTCATTGGTCGGTTATGTATCTTCTGGTTAAATATATTTAATATTGAATTGCTGTATAAAAATCTGCATTGAATTAGTGTGATCCAAAACACCTGTTATGCAACTTTTTATGTGATGAAAAAGAATGAGAAAAATGGATATTTACAAAATGATGCTTGCGCTTTTGGCATGTATTAGATGGGTACTGACGCGGCTCTGTTAGGAGCAATTTGCCAAAGAGACGCCAGTGTAAATCGATACGGCGCAGTAGGGCTCTCCCTTACCTCACTCGGGCAAAATTAGACGCCTTTTCTGTATATAAGGCATTCATCAGGCTGCCTTCTTATTGAACGCTTACAGGGGCGGGGAGTGGAGAGACTTATTGAACACGGCTGGACCGTCAGCGGTGTATCGGTTATGCTGGGATGGGCTGATCTCCACTATGGTTGCATATAAATAGTGACACTCTCATAAGTACTCTCCTTTTGATAAAGCGAAATTATTCTTCAAAAGAGTATTATGCAATAAGTAATCATCACCCCGAAATAGAATATGTTGTAGCTTAAATAAACACTATAAAGACCCACTTATAAACTGGTGGTATAAGAAGTAATGCCATCCATCACCCAGACTGAGACCCCGCCTTGCTACCGCTCGCCCATACCCACGCACTACTAGCCCCACCACCCCACCACCCCTTGGCACGGTGCTGGGATTTTGATGCGGTGCTGCACTGGTCCATAATAGGTCCTGTTCGGGCTCCTCCTATTGCATATTTACAGTGTAGAGGACACAGCAATAAAGCAGTGGTGGTGTTTTCCCCCTACTCAGTTTGCTGAGTGGCACATCTTTTCTATGCCCTCACGCAAACGTGCTCAACAAAACACACACACACAAGTGCTTTGCTCTTAACTTTTGATGATGTGGTCAAAAATAGCATCCCTCGAAAACAGTGGTCTGTCTTTGCGGGTCTTGACAAGCGCAGTGTTTTGCAGGACCAGGAATAACAAACACTAAGATTTGACTGCATCAGGATACACCGGAGTATTGCTGTGAGATTGTGTAGCGTGTCTGTGATTTTAACGGGTGGATATATGCATTTGTTTGGAATGTGAAACAAAAATTAATTGCTCATTTTCTTCAACAGAAAAATAAATAAAAATAACCAAAATAAATAAATAGAAGAAATATACGGAATGGATGGTTGGAACAAGGAAGTGGATTTTTTTCAGAGCACTTCAGAATGACATCCGAGTTTCGTAGTTGACATTTCGGTCTATGGAGAAACATTTCATGGACAAAAGGTTCGCGACAAAGGTGCACTCTTTGGAGTCGTTTCAAGTACAGCCCGAATGTACCATAAATGACTATTGCATGAGAACAATAAGAAGCAGAAATGTAGTACAGAAGTGCGAATTTGCAATTAGGTGAGAGAGATGGGGGCAGTAAAAGCCCAACGCCCCTTCATCCCCCCTCCTCCTCTTTACGACGAAGAGGAAATCGATTTACTGTAACAGTGCGGAGTCCAGGTAAATTCTGCATGGATGCATAACGTGTAAATATTGAGAACTAATCCAAATGGTCGCAATTATTGGACTGTTGAGCACATTGGTGGTTTGCTGTTGTTCCTGCATCGAAAATCGTGCTTAAAATACTATATCTTTCTGTGATGACGGATCAAAAAGACTGAACAGTGAGTATTAAATTATGCTATATATTTGATGTCTTTTTTTTTCTTTTTTTTTTTTTTTGGGGGGGGGGGGGTGATATTAAAGGATGTGTTGATGTCATTTAAGGACCTCCTATGGCATTTGTTTCTTTTTACTGCCATTTCCTGCATAATTGTCTGAAGTCTGTCAAAAAAAACAACAAAAAAAACAATCCTGTGTTTCATTAGTGAACTGGTTTGTTTCGTTGTTGGGGAACACACAGTTTGACGTTCTGTGTTTGTCCACAGTCGCTAATTTTTGAACGTTAATTATTTACTGTTCTTGACTGTTCTCCTTTTTAACAAATGTTTACTTGAAAAAACTTTGTGTGGTGTTGGCCATGTCTCTACGAACCTTGCCTCCAGGACTGTTCTTGCCTTGTCGCTTCAAAAACATTCCTTCGCTACCAGTTTATTGGTTTTACAGTTTTTGAAACTGTCTTTTCTTCATTATGGGCAAAAAAACTGATCTAGCTGTTTGTTTCTCAACTCTCCAATTAGGATATGATCTGAAAATAAATGGTTTATTAAGCCCTAGCTGTCGTGCTAATGTACTCATAATGGTTTTTCAGCAGCTCTTTTTACTATGCACTGGGCCGTCATATCGGTGAATTATTAGCTGCTATAGATATCTCACTGCTGAACACGGGGACGGACGAGATTGATGTGAGTGAGTGAATTACTGAAAAATAATGAATCACCAGAGTAATTTTTTTTGTTTTTAAAAAAACCGACACTTCTCTGATGAATTATTAGTTTCAATGTTATTTGTCTCCTTCACACGGTTATTTTTGGCCTCATTTGTGTAATGGGGAGCAGTTCGGATTCGAACGAAAATGTTGAAAATTATGGTGTGTTACATGCGTAATAATTGTAATGTACGTGTAGTATCATGGACTAAAATTTCGAAGAGCTTCTTTCTCACTGAGCAATGATTTGTGGATTCCGTCAAACCGAACGCGAAATTCAGTACCATATCCGCCTAGCTTTAGTATGTGATATGTAGTGCCGATACATTTACATTTAAGTCAAGCTACGGCACATAAAATTTAATGGGGACAGAGACCTGGTGCTTCGTTCTTACTGATTCAAACTTCTCCAAAACCACGTTTATTTGGTGGAAGGTCAGTTGTTGCTGAGCAGACTTTTGGTATGGAGCGCTGAGAGACGATTTATTTTGCCGGGTTTATATGAAAGGCGTAGAGACCCTAAAGCAACAGCATATGCTATAGTAAAGTGGTTTGATGTCAAATACAATTTGTCGGATGATTGAGGAATGCTTCCCTGTTTATAGTTTACATTGCTTAAAGGACCCTAAAAGTTATTTCACGTAATGGCACTAGTTTGGTTTGATGGGTGTTTTAAACAGGAAGTGACGTATTGACCATTCAAAACGCATTGTGCTGGAAAATAGAACGTAGATATGAAATTATTGCTGAAGATTCGAGCATCAATCTGCTTTTGAAATTCCCATGTGTTGGTATCGTAAGCCACTTAAAGCACCATTCATTCCATGTACGTGTGTCTGTGAGTAAAGGGCGGGGATAAAGGGAAGCAGCTGTCAGGCATTGCATTGTGGGCTGCAGTTCTTTCGTTTTATTTATATATGTATATAATTATCAAAGACATATAGCACGCAATACTAGCTTTTCTTCTAATTATATTTACGATATAACAGTTACTATAGTGTTAATGGTTTAAAGTATGTAGTTACTGTGGTATTTTTCTGCACTGGACTGGCAATGAACTTAGTAAGATTCAAATTTTTATAGTTTGGCTGCGTTAAAATAAAAGGTGGTTGTTCTCTGAGATCAATGCGCTGATATCTTTTTAAAAATCGTCATAAATTGGTACAAGTAGTTGAAGTTTTAATGTTAAGCGAGCCAGTCTGAATAAACGATAGGGTATAGGAATTTTCATGTGACGAACAGGCCTCGCAAATAACCGAACTGATAGCTCAGTGCAAAACTCTGAGCCGAACGTCTGATGACCTGAATACAAATTAGCACCCACTGAAGAGGTCAAAGATGCTCTTCAATCCAAATATGGCTAAAAGCCGATTTTTTTTGTGCCGTTTTTTTTTTTTGTTCTTATTCACATCGGAGTTCATTTTTTTAGTTAGTTTTAAAATGGTTTTTGTCTGGAGTAACAGCAAGTTCCTCTGTTCCTCTGAAATATTTTATTGTAGTATTGTTGTTGTTTTTCGCCAACGACAAACTCATTGTGACTTGTTGTGACTTGTGACGTATTGTGATTATTTCTGTGCGGTTGTTAGGTATCACCACACTATATGAACTAGATCTGTGCTGGTCACAATTCCCATATCATGCAGCTAGATTCAGATTTACATGTAAATTCAGTGTTTATATTTGTGTATTTTCTTCATTGCAGATCAGTCTCGACAGAGTTAAAGACACTGCTGAAAACTTCTTTCTGTATGCCATTGCATTGAGACAACTTACGTAGCAAGATGTTCAAGTCGCTCTTAAACTCCATTGTGGGTGATGACACACCAGCAGTGAAGCCTGCTGATCCGTCTCGTCCACCATCTCAACCGCCATCCGGAAGATCCAGCCCGATGTCCGAATCCGGATCGTTCAGTTTTGCGGGCCGGCGCGGATCCAGCTCGTCGTGCCACTCGCTCATCGCGCCCGTCGACCAGCCGGATCTGAGCCACCTGAGCGAACAGGAGCGCTCCCAGATCGAAGCCGTCATCGCACGGGCCAGGGAAATGCAGCAAGAGGGCGACCAGCGCGTCAGGTCAGTACCATTCTCGGACAGCTTAGTCTCACCCGTTGAGTGCCATTTTCGCAATGTTGTTTTTTGTTCTAAAAATATAACATGTAAAGTTACTGCTATTGTGTGGCATTTTCGTCATTTAAAAACTTGAGAAAATATTAAGCTGAAATAAAGTTTTCAATTTGGTTCGAAAGAATAGACGAGTTTATTTTGATTAATTTATGAACATACTGGTTAATTAGAAAACGGGAGCCTTGGCAATTGCCGTGCTGACGTCACTCGCCAGGCCTTCACATTTGCACTTGCTCATTACCTGTACCTCTAACTACATTTCGAAAAGGGAAATTCCATTGACATTTAGAACTGTTTATTGTACTAGCAGTGTTACGACGTTGTAATGATCTTTTTTTTTTGCGTGTGTGTTTATTTTTCACTCCATCCCTGGACAGGGGGAGTATAGTTGTCGCAAGTCAGGAATTTGTAAATTCGCCTTTTGTTCGAACTGTATTTTGTCCACCCTCGATTATCTTCAGCCGCCCATGGCCTGTACCTCTTGCATGGGCATCTGACCGTCTGTCTGTGGTTTAGCGTTTCGGGGGCGGGAGGGGGGATGCATGCAGACTCCTCCGTAAAAACCATGTGGTTGACATGGCGACACTCGGTCCAGTCACCTGGCTTGATTGTTTAGGGACCAAGCAGTGCGTGCAACTAGAAGTGTCGATGCGACAAAAAAAAATGGTTCAGACTCTCTTGAGTTGAAAATATTGCCATGTAATCATGGTTTGGGACTGAATAGCTTATTGTTCCAAAACTGCAATCACCAGTGCAATTATACTACATTACACTGGTTGTGTATTTGTCACAAGTAGGGGGATACATTTCTGTACAAATTGCTCTGTTTTGTCTGGATCAATGAAATGCAATTCAAGCGAGATAACTAGGTGCGTATTTTGCTGTCACCCTGTAACTTGAGTTCTCAGACAGCTGTAACGTTGAAGGTCTTGAATAGTAGATATTCGTTGTAACGACATGTAGGATAAAACAACATGGCTTTGATTTTTCCCTCCCTCCGCCAAAAGACAAACGTCTTCTCTTTGTCTCGCACTTACCTACCCCCCCCCCCATTCTCTCTCTCTCACACCCTCTCACACTCTCTCTATCTCGCCCTCTCTCAATGTCACATTCTCAGTCTCCGTTTGTCCTTCACACACACGCACACACACACACACACACACACACACACACACTCTCTCTCTCTCTCTCTCTCTCTCTCTCTCTCTCTCTCTCTCTCTCTCTCTCTCTCTCTCTCTCACTACCTCACTCTTTGTCTCCCTGTTTCTCCCTTATAGACACACTCTCTCCCTCTGTCTGTCTGTCTGCCTGTCTGTTTGTCTCTCTCTCTGACTCGTCTCTCCATCTCTCGCTCTCTCTCCCACTCAGACTGTCTCACTCTGCCTCAGTCTCTCCCTCGCACACACACACTCTCTATTTCTCTCTGCCTATCTCGCTCTCTCTCTATGTCTCACTCTCAGTCTGTTTTTCCGTCACACACACACCCACGCACTCGCTCTCCGTCTCTATCTGTCTCTGTCTGTCTCTGTCTCCCTCTCTCTCTCTCTCTCTCTCTCTGTCTGTCTGTCTCTTTCTTTCTGCAACTAAACCATTTCTTCTCGATATCATGCATGATTCAGTCCTCAGTATCTCAGTATGTGGTTATAGGGATTGTCTGCCACCGGGAGTTTTCACTGCGCTCAAGTTGCGTTTTAATAAAATCGAAATTTAATTCCCCATAATCATATTTCCTTCCCATCTGTGCCACTTTGAGTGGGATTAGGCAAAGAACCGTGATTGATAGTATGGGAAACTGTATCTGACTAGACAGTATGTTATTGCGGAATCCATCGTCATGGCTTGCCAGTAAAAGGGTGGCCCGGTTGCTAAGGTTCCAGCAGCTTCAGTTCCTCTCAGACTTACTCACGAGACCTTTAGCCACTTGTCTGTGGACTTCTGCATTTTGTAGATTCTACTTGTTAATGAGAACTCCCCCGTGAGCAAAAGAGAACAAAGTGTAGAATAGCAATTTGGTCGCCAGGGGTGGAAATTAGAAGCAGCGCAAAGCCAAGCGTTAATTACCGTAATGTCACGAGTATTTACCCGCGGGTTATGCTCCGATTTTACGAACAGGAGACTCCGGGTGCGGGTTATATTTCGGTGTGGGTTATCTACCGAATTTTTTACAAGGATTCACGAAACGGGGTAATTTATTCCCGCAGGGAATATATGCGATCGACCGCGTGTCTGTCGGTCTATCTGTCGGTCCGTCTGTCATCAAGAGCTTGTTAACACGATAAATTAAAAACTCCTACAAGGATTTTAATGACACTTGGTATGTAGCTTCTATGGGAACAAACACAGGTCGGTATTGTGAATGGGCAAGGTTCGTCCAAGGAAACTGGACCAGCTGGACTTGGAAAATTTCAGTTCTTGATTGACTATTGATGGCCGTGTTCAACTGACGGGGGGGGGGGGGGGCTGTGGGGAGTATGTGGGTTGGTTTTTTTTTCTACTTTTGAGACATGTAGGGGTATTTTTAATGTATATGAGACAAAAATTACAAATTTTCGTTTGATTCTAATCTCTTCTACAAAACCTCTACACATTTCTATAGCAATGGCTTCGTGTTTATGTCCTATATCGATGCAATCAGTTAAAAGTCAAAGTGTCTGTATAAATGTTCGAACTTGTCACCAAGCTAAAATTTACAATCATTTCGCAAACTAGCGATACAAATGGTCGAGTTCATCACTAAGCTACACGGTCACAAATCACAAAGCAGTCATTTTGCAAAAAATCGAACTGATTTACTCAGAGGACTCATACACTCCAAAATCGCCTTTTTCAGCATTGGACTGGAAAAGAGCCACAAGTTCTGGTGTGAGGTTAGAATCTACCTCCTCTTTATAATCCATGTCAATGTCCTCTGGCTGCTCTGGGTCTAGCAAGTCAACCAAGTCACACTTTCTGAACGGTTTTCTTTTTAACTATGAAAAATATTTTTACTTTGGAATATGAAACTAAATTTAACCAGATATAGACTTATTCTCAGGTACGTGGTTTAAAACAAGAAAAATCACAACAAATTTGGGTAGGGGTTATATTCCGGTTAATTTACATTTGTACCGCATTTTAGGGAGTGCGGGTTATGGAGAGAAGCGGGTAATACTCGTGAAATTACGGTACTTAAAAACACAAAGGATTTTTTTAGAAGTTTTTTTTTTCTAAATCTGAAACCGTGCTTTGCCAAAAATGTGATAGATTAAGGCCTGAGTTTATGTATGCTATGCTAGCTATGTATGCTACAGTGAAAATCTTCGCGAGGCCCATTTAATTCGGATAAAATGTTTTTTGTTTCTTTTTCTTTTCATTTTTTTTTGTTAGGGGGTGTGCTGAAGAGAGGACCACACTGGCTTAAAAATTAAAAGTTCAGTATTGAAGAAAAGTATTTTACTTCTAAAGATTCAGCATGATCGTAACGTATTATAAGAAACTTTATTCCGGAAGTAATGGCGGTTCCACATGTTTGGTTTCTGAGAACTTTTAAATTAAAACATAACACGAATGAGACTAAACAATTTTTGTCTCCTGATGCATCAACAATAAAGTGATGTGGAAAATGTGATGGCGTTGCAGCGTGTACCATCAAAATATTCTACCATTTCTCGTGAGAAACGCATCGACCCTTTCTTATTGTTTTTAACGAGCACAGCGTATGCCCGACCTACCAGTTCTGTGCCCACCTCCCCCTCCCCCCCCCCCTCCCCCCAATTACCACCTCATTAACGTTCCGGCGACCAACGACACTTCCTGCGGCTGCCTTAACATGGGTTGTTGAATGGAGTTTCCTCCAAGGTGGTGTTTGGCGCTACAAATCAATCACTCACACGCACAGTAAGCCGAGTAGTCAGTGAGTGGTAATGCAATCGCCGCAATAACCGCCCACAAAAGGCCCGATTTACCTGTATTCTTGAAACAAGACAGAAAATGGCTGGTCTTCTGTTATTGTTAGGTCCAGTTTCTACAGAAAAAAGCGCTTCTCCTCCCAGGTTATTAGCCTAAATTTCTTGATAATTGGCGAAAAAATGATTTCTTACTAAATTCTTAACTAACGCTTTATATATAATCTTGCAGTCTTATAATTTTAATTTGAGGGGACCGGACGTGGCTGTTTTTTTAGTGATTTGCCAAAAATTCGCTGAAATATTGGCGAAAAAAATTTCAGTAATATCTAAACTTACACCAGAAAACTAGCCTTGTTGTCTTGAGGTTTTAGTTCAATATAGCGGTCATTAGTACTTAACTGGTTGTTGTTGTTGTTTTTTTTTTCTTTTCTTTCTTTATCCGCCCGGAACCGGACGGATATAGTTTTCATTCTGTCCGTCTGTCTGTCCGTCTGTCCGTCTGTCCGTCTGTGCAATTTCAGTCTCACGCGCCTACAGCCCGCATTAGTGGGTGGATTGATTTCAGATTTTACCCAAGGGTGCTCCTAAGCATCCCGCAGTGCAGTGACCAGGATTCGACGGGATCCGAGCAAAATTGCCAAAATGGCAAAACTTTAAAAAATTGCAGACACTGAATAAGGACTTTGCATAACACACATCAGTCTCACGCGCCTACAGCCCGCATTAGTGGGTGGATTGATTTAAGATTTTACCCAGGGCTGCTCCTAAGCATCCCGCAGTGCAGTGACCAGGATTCGACCGGATCCGACTAAAATTGTCAAAATGACAAAACTTTAAAAAATGGAAGAAATGAATTAGGAATGAGCATAACACATATCGGTCTCACGCGCCTACAGGCCGCATTAGTGGGTGGATTGATTTAAGATTTTACCCATGGCTGCTCCTAAGCATCCCGCAGTGCAGTGACCAGGATTCGACGGGATCGGAGCAAGATTGCCAAAATGGCAAAACTTTAAAAAATTGCAGACACTGAATAAGGACTTTGCATAACACACATCAGTCTCACGCGCCTACAGCCCGCATTAGTGGGTGGATTGATTTAAGATTTTACCCATGGCTGCTCCTAAGCATCCCGCAGTGCAGTGACCAGGAGTCGACCGGATCCGAGCAAAATTGCCAAAATGGCAAAACTTTAAAAAATTGCAGAAACTGAATAAGGACTTTGCATAACACACATCAGTCTCACGCGCCTACAGCCCGCATTAGTGGGTGGATTGATTTCAGATTTTACCCAGGGGTGCTCCTAAGCATCCCGCAGTGCAGTGACCAGGATTCGACCGGATCCGAGCAAAATTGCCAAAATGGCAAAACTTTAAAAAATTGCAGAAACTGAATAAGGACTTTGCATAACACACATCAGTCTCACGCGCCTACAGCCCGCATTAGTGGGTGGATTGATTTCAGATTTTACCCAGGGGTGCTCCTAAGCATCCCGCAGTGCAGTGACCAAGATTCGACGGGATCGGAGCAAAATTGCCAAAATGGCAAAACTTTAAAAAATTGCAGACACTGAATAAGGACTTTGCATAACACACATCAGTCTCACGCGCCTACAGCCCGCATTAGTGGGTGGATTGATTTAAGATTTTACCCAGGGCTGCTCCTAAGCATCCCGCAGTGCAGTGACCAGGATTCGACCGGATCCGAGCAAAATTGCCAAAATGGCAAAACTTTAAAAAATTGCAGAAACTGAATAAGGACTTTGCATAACACACATCAGTCTCACGCGCCTACAGCCCGCATTAGTGGGTGGATTGATTTAAGATTTTACCCAGGGCTGCTCCTAAGCATCCCGCAGTGCAGTGACCAGGATTCGACCGGATCCGACTAAATTGTCAAAATGACAAAACTTTAAAATATGGAAGAAATGAATTAGGAATGAGCATAACACATATCGGTCTCACGCGCCTACAGGCCGCATTAGTGGGTGGATTGATTATCTTCACACCAAATCAACCATGTACCACTGGCTCTACAAACCTCTACTTCACTGACCACAAGGCTGTATGGTGTTCTTTGGAACAGTTGTTCACAGGAACATCATAATCAGGTATACAATTTGCGCGAACCCGGCGGATCCATGCTTCTCGAGCATCTAGTTTTTTTTTGCGGAACTATTAGTTAGAAACAAATTCCTCATTAACATCTTCATTAACGCTACGGATGTGATCTTGCTGTCTTAAAACTTCAGTGAGGCAGGCGACATAAGAACCTCAATGGCTTTTACTAACTGTTCTGTGTGCTTCGGGAAAAAAATTGCCAAAATTTTCGCAAAAGCCATTTTCGCATTAAAATCTTAACTAACGCTAGGAATATAATCTTACTGTCTTAAAAAAAAACAAATAAACAAACAAACAGAAAAAAAACAAGAAAAAAAAAAACCACGAGCAATTTGTTACTGAAATCTCAACTGACCCCTGATATATATCCTTTCTCTCTTAAAATTTTAATTAAAGATAGCGGGTATTTTTACCATTTGGCTGTTACTTTTTTTGCGTGATTATCCCCCGTGGAACGGAGGGATATAGTTTTGATCTTTTCGGTCTGTCCGTCTGTCTGTCCGTCCGTCACGCTTCAGTCTCACGCGCCTACAGACCACATTAATAAATGGATTCGGTTCAAATTTTGTACACGGCTTCTCTGGACCCTTCCGCAGTGCAGTGACCAAGAATTTTCCGGATTGGGAAAAAATTGACAAAATGGCGGACTTTTGAAAATCGGCGCTGAACTTAGCGTATATACGGCAGTCTCATGCGCGTACAGGCCACATTTATACATGGATTCGTTTCAAATTTTATACAGGGCTTCTCTGGACCCTTTCGCGGTGCAGTGACTAAGGATTTTCCGGATCCGAAAAAAAAATTGACAAAATGGCGGACTTCTGAAAATCGGCGCGTGACTTAGCGTATATACGGCAGTCTCACGCGCCATCAGGCTACATTGATGGATGGATTCGTTTCAAATTTTGTACACGGCTTCTCTAGACCCTTCTGCAGTTCAGTAACCAAGAATTTTCAGGATGGGACTGAAATTGACAAAATGGCGGATTTTTCGAAATCGGCGCTGTTCTTAGCGTACCTACGGCAGTCTCACGCGCCTACTGGTTAATGGATTGATTCGTTTGAATGTTAGACACTACGTCTACCTATCCTTCCACTTTTAAATTTTGCGTGGTCAACACGCAACAGCCTTACACCATATCGCCCACGGGGGATAGACGTACTCCTCGAGACGTAGTCAAGTCTACCAAAATTTAGTCGAAATATTGACGATAAAAACTTTTTTTAGTAATATCAGAATTGATGACAGGAAAAAACTTTTACTTGCTTGATTTTTTTTAACAGTAGCGAACATTGGTCCCTACCTGGCCCTTACTTTGTTTTTGGTGATTCGCAAAAATTTGGCACTGCAACATTCGTGAGCTGGGCATTGTCCACAGATAATCTTGTTTACTTACCTGGCTATTAGTGGTTTTATGCCATTCGAAAAAAATTGACGGAAATATTTGCGAAAACTCCTTTTTCGTAAACTCTTGACTGACACCAGGGTAATTGCTTATTGTCTTGACTCTTTTACTCTTCTTTTTAATTCACCAAAATTGGCGGCAATAGTGGCGAAAAATGCGTAGAGCATTGATATCTACCTGGCTATGATTTTGTTTATTCGTCCGAAATTGGCGGGAGAACAGGCGAAAAAAATATATTTTAGTAAAATCGTCATTGACGGCAGGGAAGTGGTGTTGCCGTCTTGAAATGTTGATTAAAGTAGCAGACTTTTAGTACCTGCCTGACGTTTACTTTTGGCCGAAATATTGGCCTAAACGAAATTTTCTTGAACACATACCTACTCCTTATAATTTAATGTGGGAGCAGAATTTTCCACCTGGCTATTATTATTTTTTGCAGTTTTCCAAAAAATATTAAAGGCGAAAATTACCAGTTTTCCAAAAAATATTAAAGGCGAAAATTACCAGGTCTTAATGAGCATTTTTGTTAAAGGCAGAGACCATCAGTACCTTCGTGCCTGTGCCGAAAATTGGAGAAATATTGACGAGAAACTATTTTTGTATAAAAAACCATGCCGTCTTGAAATTTTGGTTGATGGTTTTTCTTCTATATCATAAATCCTGACATCAGCATTCGTGAGCTGGGGCATTGTCCATGGACAATCTTGTTGCACAACGGAAAGTTAATTCAATGCAATATGCTGTGAGTTCCCATTCGACAGGCTACCTTTTGTCTGTGACTAATTACTCAATGAACAGCTGTTTTCATGGGAAACCTTCACTGGACGGAAAGGGGTGGTGCACTCTCTTTCCCCTCCTGCCCCCTCCCCCCACCCATCCCAACACCACCCCCGCATTTGGGTCAGATTTGGGTAAAAATGTGTCACGTGCCGCCTCACAAACCCCTTCCTGTCTCATGGAAGGTACTTTGGGGTGTTGCTGTGCGCTAGAAAAGATTTTTATCTACTGAAGGTTTTATCGGCAAAACCTGTGGCTCATGTTTTTATTACCCCTGAAGCTTGTCCTGTCCACAAAATCTGTTAGTTGTCGTGATGAACTCCTAATGTTTCTGCTAAATAATACAGTACTGGTTTAGTGGCCTGTGGCCATTTTTACACATGTTCAAGAATCTTTGAAGGAAGAAGCCTGTTCGGCTCACACTTTGACTTTTAAAGACGTCCCCCTATGAAGCGCTTCTGTGCCGGGCTTAACGCTTCCTGTTCCACAGACTGGCTTGTAATATCCTCCTATCTTCCTAGCGTCTCCTATCTTAGTTCTAGTATGGGCTAATATTTCATATTGTCTGTCCAAGCACTTATTTATTCCCCACAGGGGGAATATATGCGATCGACCGTGTCGGTCGGTCGGTCTGTCATCAAGAGACTGTTAACACGATAACTTAAAAACTGCTGCAAGGATTTTAATGAAACTTGGTATATAGCTTCTATGGGAACAAACACAGGGGGTGGGGGGGGGCTGTGGGGAATATGTGGGCTATGCACACTGCTCTATTTTTTAATCAAGAACTCCGCAACCTGTTTTTTTTTAATTGTGACGCTTTTCGTGGCAAAAATATAATGAGCTAGTGATAACGTGACGTTTGACATTTGAATAAACTATTGAATGGGTCTAAAATTTGGGGAAAATGACATGTTTTCTTTCCGGCTTGAGAGATCGAGGTACTTTATTATTTTTGCTTCCTGTCATTAGTAGCTGTTGTCAGTTGCCTTAAGCCATAAAACAAAAAAATAAACAGACGGACTTAGTCAAGTTACTTTGGTATAGAAAAAGAAATACTGAAAATGTTTTATTCTCGCAGTTGTTCTGCATAACATCTGGAGTGAATGGAACCTGTCAAAAGAGATTGTAAGTGTATGTGACAACAATTACGGATATCCAATAAGAAAATACGCGAGAGGTAATTGAGCCTGAGTCTGCACTCATAACGTCATAAAGCGCAACGACATTGCGCATGCGCCGTTCCCCTATCGCGTGCATACATATTGGTATGTTAGAATTATAAATTCTAAGGTTTTTTTTCTTCACCTGGCAGACCCGTTTCATAAACAGAGAATGGTACGAAACAAAGAGAAACATGACATACATACATGAAATACATACATACATGACATACATACATGACATACATACATGACATACATACATGACATACATACATGACATACACACATACATGACATACATACATGACATACATACATACATGACATACACACATGACATACATACATGACATACATACATGACATACATACATGACATACACACATACATGACATACATACATGACATACATACATGACATACATACATACATGACATACACACATGACATACATACATGACATACATACATACATACATACATACATGACATACGCAGTTAATGCGACAAAGGAATGAGACCGGTGGGTGATGGGGCGCGAGTGCCACGTAAACATAACAACATAAGCTGTACGAGATTAATAATGCGACAAAGTAGGAAGATGGGGAAAGAGGCGGGCAAGGCTGCAACTTATACATTGAGACGCAGTGCAGTGTGGGGTGGGGCAGGGGGGTGTATGGTGCAGGTTGGGCGTACAAACAAACATGGCATACATACGTTTATGTGAGGATTCGGGGAGGCAGTGGAGGTGGGTAGAGTTTTGGTCGCTGAAAGAACTTGATGTTGCTGTTCAATAAGCAGCTTGGCAGCAGTGTCGTGAAAAAAGCGTAAAAAAATGGCGATTCATATACTACAACAACTCCGTCGAGAGTTGGCACCTGGTCAGTGTAGCCGCCTGGCGAATGGGTGATAAGATGTCTGGGATAGACATTACTTAGACAGACAGTGACACTCGCTCGTGACTGTTTTAAACGAAAATAAACAAACGTTATATTATTCAGTTTTACGTTCTTTTCGTATTAAGGATTAGCTTAGGATTTGCTGAACGTTTTCAAGTGAACCGCGATTTACTAAGCAGAGATAATCCTGCGATGTTCCTTTATACGTGACCGGCCTAAATCAGCGCCTTTTTATACTGCGGATTTGCTTAGGATTATCTTACACGCTTCATCAGAGGTTTTCGGCATTACGTCATCACACTACTGGGAGCAAGTCGGATAAAGGTTCATACTGCAGCTTTTCTCAGAATTAACTAATCTGGACAGGATTAGTGTGTGGTTTTCATACCGCGGATTTGCTCAGGATTCGTTAAGCTAATCCTAAATCTGTGGTATGAAAAGAGCAATGGAGGTGAATGACACCAACTTCTCGGGCACCTTGTTACATACGGGTCCCTTCTGGTTGTCTAGCTCTAGAGTAGCTGGTGTGGAGTAGGTCACCTTGAACATTCATTCTGTCTGCTCACTTGGTGACTCATCCTGTCACTGATTTAGTACGAATGCAGAACACACAGTAAACCCCCAAGTTAAACCAGCATCTGACGTAAGGGGCAAAGCGACATCATTCAACGGTCTGTGCTGTAGTATTCCATGTACTGAACATCGGTTGAGACACCATATACCTTAATTCAATATGTAATTTCATTGCCTCGTCGGTGCAGGTTAAACGAGATTTTACTGTATATTATGTTAGTGCAATTTCTCAGTGGTTGAAGTTATAATTAACACGATTTATTGCAGTATTTTTTATTGAAGCGAATTTGGTGTTTTACTTCTCTGTTTAGGTTTTTTTTTTACTACGCGAAGCCTATCAGACAATGTAAAAGAGTTTGCCATGTTTTATTTCGTCATTTCCTGTAAATTGATCAGTAATGCAGCATAAGATTTCTGTTACCGTGACGTCACGTCGGATTTTACAGCGTGTTGATTCAGTACAACCTGCATGTCCTATAGCTCTTTTTTTTTTTTTGTGATCGCAGGGATATTGAAAAGGACTTTGGCAAACCTGTTCACGAGGAGAAACCAAAAGCAACAAAAGCATTGAGTGAAAAAATAGTGCCTACTCAATGTGCTGCAGAAGTCCACCTCTCTGCTTCAAGAACGTTACCACACCAGTCGAAATCAAAGTCACCCGTGCAAAGCACCCCATTGATGAGCAATAATGTGGTTCAGTCCAATATGCCCAAACAAACGCCGGTAAATGAAGCTGCAAAGCGAGATCAATCCGTGTGCATTCAGTGCAGTGGTACTCGACTCACAGTTGATTGTAGCAAGTGTAATAGTTGTCAGGCATATGTTTGCAAGAACTGCATTGCGGCAACTGGCGGCAAAACCCCCCAGGTTGGTATACGTGCGTATTCCTACACAAGGCGGACTTTTTTCCCAATGAGTTTTATCTCATTTGTTATAAGTAATTGTTGTAAGTAAGGACAAAAAAGTACTGGAAGATGTTTTCAACAAAGGCCTTGTTCCCTGGCGGAAATTGGAAGGACACTTCGTTGGTTTTGCTGTGTCATTTCACAAATCTGAGTTCCGTGGTTTTATTAAAAACTGCACACTCGAGACCTGTGACTCAGGTGCCTCTACTAGAAAAAAATCTTAAACAGTTGATTTGGTTTTACCAGTGAAAAATCTTTTTTTTTCGCAAGTAAGGGTAGATACATCTGCATTAGTTGCAGTTTTGAGCCCAGCCGACTATCATCGCCGGGCTATACTCATCACTTGTGGAGAATTTGTTGTCCCCTATGTGTGAGGGCGTGTGCGTGTGGTAAACAATTTTTCAGAATGCTACTGCTCCTACATTGCTGGTCCGATTGTTTTGAAATTGATAGGAGTGTTCCCTGGGTAATCCTCTATACAGGTTGCACTTTCTTGGCGATTGGCAAAAAATATTGGCCAGATTTGGGAAAACGCAAAAATGCGATTCTTCCTACAGATCCGGCCTGAAATTGCGTTGAAATTTGACAGGAATGTTCCCCTCAAGCTTAATAAGTAATAATAAGTATTATTGGAGTTATAGTATTTTTGTTATCGGTTCTGCTAAAACTGGCCAAATAAATTGATCGCTGTAAGAGAGACACAAAAAGTGCTGCTCGTTCCACAGATCCTGTCCAATTGCTTTTGATAGTTTTTACGGCTGGGCACAATGTCCACGGACAATCTTGTTGCACTTTAGTTTAGATAAATTGTGATGTCGAAACACTTGGTTTTAAATGACCGCAGATTTGGCCGCGATATCTACCAAAAAAATATAACAAAATCCACTGGCAAAAATTTACTTGTCATTTTGAATGAAATCCGTTAACAAAAAAAAAATAATTTATTACCTTGCAGTACTTTATTTGGAACCAGAGCGATTGTCCTTTAATCAGATGGGTTTACTTTTTTATGGATAATTATGAGTCCTTGTGAAGTCATAATAGTGATGTCTGCTTTAATTGATAAGAGATAAAAAATCATTTA
Source organism: Protula sp. h YS-2021 (assembly GCA_949752745.1). NCBI lineage: Eukaryota > Metazoa > Annelida > Polychaeta > Sabellida > Serpulidae > Protula > Protula sp. h YS-2021. The sequence continues at coordinate 61,819,757 of OX457027.1, read as the reverse complement.
GAAAGAATAGCTGGGGTCTATGATATGAAATAAATCCTGCAGTGCTCATTTTTTTCTGTAATCGTTTGAGCTGTTTTACAGATTTTCTAGAGCGTCTTTTCAGTTATCACTTCATGCAATTCTGCAATCAGAAAGGAACATTTGTCATTTTTGACAAGTTTTCCTAATTTGTTGTAGCAAATAAACGACCCTGTGCGTGTTAACTGCGCTCGACTAAAGACCTACAAATAATGTTCTAATTTTGGACACCTTTTTGTACTCTATGAGGCATATTTTCACTATTTTTCTTTTCGTTTATTTCCTTCAGAAAAAGGAATGGCTATGTGCCAAGTGTGCCAAAAAGAAACAAGGACAAACAGCGTTAATCCATCAATACAAGGAGACCGGATCGTTTCCGGATCACGGGTCACTATCCGGGAAGCCGGAAGCAGAAAAGAAAGCCGCTCAACAAGTAGGTGTATCTGCGTCCGGTCAGTGTCACGTGACTGGCCATTTGACTGCTCTGAAACAAGGTCGAATATTCTCTTCATTTTGGGATTGTATGGTATCTGATTCTATCATAGAAGTTAATACACAGACAAGCTGGGGATGTAGCTATGGCCTCAAGTGACCAACTTTTTACTATAATGGCTGCTATGACTTAAGACACCCAACTCCCCTCCCCTCTCTGCTTTTGACAGACGGTCCTTTTCTGGCCACACGTAAGCGCGGGAAAAAGCGACATCAGGAGAAGAACCTCGTACATGACTGCCCAAAAGCAGACGTATGTTTTTTTCCGAAAGCCGAACATTGCGTCCATTAAGATTTTTAAACCAGTTGGCTTGCGTTTATTGACTGGTCCAGCACTATTACCCGTCGTCCGTTTTTCTGTACGCACCGGTAACCACTCAGCAATTGACCATTTTCGATGGTCAATTTGTAGGGTAGATTTGCGGTGTGTTTCGGACGTGCTGTTTGTCTTACAAGCGCGGTTAGTCCATGACACTTCTATCAAAACGATGCTTGGCCATTTTGATCAGATCAAGTGAAACAACCGGTGTAGTTATTATATAGCGATTGGAAAACGCCAGTTTGGCGTCCTGCTATTTTTAACAACATTAATGGCTAGATTTCCTGGTGTATAGTTGCGGGGGGGGGGGGGGAGGGTGAGGTGGGGAGGGGGCGTTTTAGGATTGTGGTATAACTAAGCCAATGCGCTTTAGAAACAAGCGCGTCCTGTTCGGGCCGAGGATTTATTGAATGAAAGCAGCTTATGACCTGCGCTAACTCCTGAGTGTGTGGCGCATTTTGCAGCGTATGACAAGAAGCTGACAGCTATGCGAGTCTGGCAAGATCTTAACTAATTTCTGCTAAGAAATTAATGCGCCTTTGCTGAATCGCATGAGATTTCACATGAACGTGCTTTATCGTAATTACAAGAACTTACAAGAGCAAGAACTTGAAAGAACTGCTTCGTGCTGGAAAGGGGTGGCTTTGCGGTATGTCAAAATGAAGAACCCCTACGCCTCTACTGTTTTAACCGTTTCAATAATTCATATTGTAACTGCATGCATGGGCTACACAATTACTCATTTACCCGGCAAGTCATTTTAAGTGTATGGCAGAATGATCGATGTTTTAGTTTTTTTCACATTTGATGATTGCTTAAGCATCAACAGCTTAAAGAAAAACCGTGCTATAAAGAAATCTTGTTGTAAATATACTGCGTTGAAAAAAAAGAAAAAAAAAAAAGGAAACGATCAATACAATTTTTTATTATGTTGTCTGTACAGGTTCTCATCATATAGATTTAAACACTCATAACATAAAAATTTAGAATGCGTAGGACATTTACAAAGTAAACAATGGATAAAGATGAGTTGCTATGTTTTCCAATGTATAATTAGCCAATTTTACATTTCAAAACTAGATTCAATATAGATTGAAGATATGAAGAAATTACTGACACCATTTTTAAAGGTTTTGTTTTAGATATTGAATAATATAAAATATAAAGGGACTTTGAATTGTTTTCATTGTGTTTTCGAATTATTTTGAATATGAAGTATTAGTCCGGTTCTAATATTATTTTACACATTTTATTGGTTTTGTAAATGTGATTTTTCTTCAGAGTCAAGCTGCATCGAAAACAAGAAAAGACAATGAAAAGAGACATTCCAACGAGGCCGATGGAAACACGAATAAAAAAGCAAGCAAAGAAAGTACTAAGAACGCTTCAAGTCATCGAAGTGGCGATAACATGTCTGTTGCGACAGAGGTCAAAGAAAAAGCCATGCAGCAAGATAGTGCTTTTCATCAGAATTTTCCTGTGCCATCTTCTCTTCCAAGATCAAAACAACCAAAAGATGGCGCTGTGCGACTGTCGTCTGGTGAGCAGACGAGTGCCAATGACTCGCTTAGTGCAAGAGCACCCTTTTCAAAACAAGAACCTAATGCAAAACAAACTCACCATTCCTGTGCGGAACAAACAATCGGTGCAAGACGCGCTAAACCTGAATCGTATTCACAACCGACGGCCGATAGAAAAGGAGAAACGAGACATGATTTACCCCATGATCAAAACATAGATTCGAGGGATCGAGAGCATATATCAACACCTCAAGGAAAAGAACAGTATTCCCATAATAAATTCACACCGACATTTAGTCAAGCTCCGCGTGGGTATCCTGGCGTTTCCGGAGAGCAAGCAGAACAGTTTGACAACAGATCGCCGACCAAATACAGTAACTCTTTACCCACTACTAGCGTTCAACATAGTCGTCGGCAACCCGCTTTCGGTACTGCAGCGCAGGAATCGTCGGATCATCTGTCTTCACCACAGCACGCCACAGCCCTAACGTCGGGAAGTGCTGCACATGAATCACGCGCACAAGCGGCCATTTCCGGTGGCTCACAACCATCGCTGGAAAATCGATCCCTCACACCCCGACCCGCAGTGGGTGCGGCCCCTAACAGTGGCTCAACGCAACAGACAGACAGTCAGTGGATACCCCACTATGGTAAAACACGTGGGCAAGCGGATGCCCCCGTGACGTCACAGCAAACAATGAACAACCAGTCGCTATCACACAAAAGCCAATCCATGCCCACTTGTAGTGTGACACACGAGATTCGTGGGCATCCACCTGTTACTAATGAGCCACAAGACTCGCTTAACCACCAACCCATACACCAGCCCGTCACCAGATTTCTGCCCACTGGCCGCGCCCTTCCGGAAGCGAGTGGGCACCCCGATGTTGCTGGAGACACCCATAAGTCACCAGATCATCGATCGATACAGCCTGTGCATGACCCAAGAGAAACGTCTCAGAATGGAAGCACAGGAAATAACTCCGTGAGAGACACTTCCGTTAAAGACATTCACAAAGAAGAAGCTGCAGGACGTCAATTAACAGATAAACACGAGCTAGCACAAAAACACCACGCGCTGCATTCAAGCACGGCACAGCAAAATGTCGGACACTTCTCAAAGAAAAGAGAATCAGGTCTATTTTTGGCTTGTTGTTTATTTTTTTTTAAATTGCGTGTCAGTCAATTTTTACGTCGCATTAAGTGGTGCTTGTCGGTTTTCTTAATGACAAAAAAAAACTGACCTTTCAAAGTGAACTCTTTTTAAAACAATGCATTTTAGCACTGTTTTTAAAATGGTAAAAAAGCATCCATACAATCTTTTTTGTATATAAAAAAGAAATTCAGTTTAAAGTTCAAATGTTCAGTTGAGATAAAATGAAGTGAGAAGTTGTTTTAGTGATTTAACTTTCCTTGCTCTCTGGGATTCCTTCTAGGGGTTGGTGAAGATTACGATAAACAAGGCGTTTCAACTGCAGCCCCGCAGTTCAGTACCGAACCAGACGTGAAAAGTCCTGATCAGCGGAAGTCACCCCGGCCAAATAATTTGGCGATATCCCCCAAATCACCTCCCTTGTCATTAGCACTGACGGAAAATATTCAGTATCTCAATGAATCCCACACATCTCCGCAAAAGGAAATTGACATTAAACCTGATAATCAAGGCCAAGTGAGAACTGTTGGTGAGGGGGCGGAAACTCCGAATAAAAAGAAGCCGTCACCACTTGATCGTGTGGGACTTAATAAGAGCTATGAGGACAGAAGTCCTCAGGACAGGAGGAGAAGTCCGTCACGTGTAAGTCCCAGAAGTCCGCCGAGAAGTCCCTCATGGATGCGATACAAGGACAGTCCCCCACGCTCCCCTGGCATGCTCATTTTGTCCCCTACCAAATCCCCCACCGAGCGTTTTCCGTCGACATATTCAGAAATGCCCCACGGCGAACGCCAGGGAACGTATGGAGAAGAAGAGTTCACTTTTCCGGATACATTGGGTGATCTACAATCAGATAAGGATATCTACGATAGTTACGAGAGTGATAAGCCGCCGCCAAAACCAGCTAGAATGTCGGCTGTGCACGTCGATGTGTCGCGTAATAAAACGGAGGCTAATTCCATGGATTTGGCTAGTTACGCCGCTACGGTTGCCAGCAGCACTGCTCACTTGACAAGCATGAGTGTATCCCCAACCAATCAAATTATACAGTCCACTGCTCACACGTCACACGAATTGGAAAACGAGTTGATTTCCCCACCGAGTCAAAACTATTTTGAAGAATTAGAAGGCATTGATCCAAGCACTAAGTCCATAGACTGTCAGAATACAAAGAGACAAAAAGTGAAGCCGCCTGCTACTGATTGGTCCCCAATTACGGATCTTTCGCCTATATTAGATGTGTCGCCTTCATTAGAAAAGATTGAGCAGGAAAAAATGTTTGCCGAGCAGGAAACTGAGCAGGAAAAAATGTATTCTGGGGCGGAAATTATGTCGACCAGTGATACCAAGATCATTGCTGGGAATTACCATATGGAGGCGTCTCGTAATTCAGAGCATAACTTTGACAGTTCAAAGCCCAATTCCCGTGTGAATCTGGGGCTTATAGACCACGAGCAAACACATCAATTAATGATGAATCAGTACCCTAAAGACCGTGTATTAAATAGTGATGCTATTTATAGCGATTCTAAAGACGAAGAAGCAAGCCATTACCATTTTCACCATTCATTTGAGGGTGACCCTGAAATCGACTTAGACGATGATATTCCACCTCAGAAACGTGTCATAAATATTGATAAATCACTGCTAATAAATTCCGACGATCCTCTACCGGAAGAAGATCAAGACTTGCCTTTCGAAAGACAGGGAGGTTTGGTTCGTAGCAAAGTGCGATTTTTCTCGCAATCGGTAAATGAGAGCTGTGATCAGTCGAAACCCAAAAGCTTGTCAGATGATGATATAAGTATAGTCTCGCCTCGATATCAAGTACTGGCATCACCTCAGTCGCCAGAAGACTCACCGGCGGGGAATTCCACGGATAAAAATAGAACTGAACAGGAGAATCCCGTCAAGAAGGAATTCCCCTATGCGTCGCCACTGCCGACGCCTGAGCGACAGCGCTCCCCACCCAGACCCGCCTCCCCGTCAGACAAGCGGTTGATACGTAACGTAACTAAAGTCACCAGGTCTCGATCGTTAGATAACCCAGCAAGGGTAAGACACAACTTCTGTATTGTCTTGGGAGCATTTCTTTCGTCAATCACGCAAATAGCTCCAGCGGCTTGTGCATTCAGCTTTTTATGTAAAAAGAAACGCCCATATTATTTACAATGCACAAAGACATTTGCAGTTGACTAAAGAAATACCCTTCAAGTTGTTCCTTTTTTTTAGCAAAAACTTGTTTTATTGGTTTAATTGTGTTTTCCTTGAGCAGCAGCTTTTGCATAGACACACCCAACGTGGTGAATGCCTAGAAATCGTTTATCGTACAAACAAAAAGAATATAAAAAAAACACGAAAGATTGCATCAGGCCATCCACACGAAGAAATTATCTTAGTTTAATCTCAGTTTCTTCTTTCAACTCTCCTCCTCCCCAAATTTCATTCCTTAGTTCGTCCTTCCGCCTTTTGTCATTATCCAAACTCTTCCCTTACCAAAGATGTCAGACGTTTAGGCCCATCCAAGAACAACTTATTTTTTGAGATACATAAGAATGATGGTTATGGGGCAGTAAAACTTATAGGAAATAAGAATTATCGCGGTGTCCTCGTTCTAAGGACCTTCATGGGCACTGTGTGATTGTTGTTGTTTTTTTTTTTGCTTGGATGTAACAGTAAATTTTAAGGAAAGCCTGTCGGGTGCCGTTGGGTGTGTCTGTCCAATCGTTACTGTTTGTCTTGAAAGATGGCGAAACAGCGCAAAGAGCTTGTTATTTAAAAGAGAAGAACAGTTTTTACTGGAACTTAGCAGGTTGTAATGAGAGAATAATAAGAGAATAAAGTAATAAGGCAAACCCATTAAGACTTCGGCTAGAAAATGACGCGTTTGGGATAAAATGAGGCTAAGGACTGAGGAACAGTCACACCACTTTTAGAGGTAACGGTAGGCAATTTGGTGATATTTTACAAATGGGTCTGGGAAGGGAAAACGATGATGCCCTGTTTAATATGGGAAGGAGTTAGCCTTATTGAAAAATAACGACGCACTACAATATGGCTGTGGGGAATGAGCGCGGCCGTATTATTTACAATGCGTAAGTAAATATGATGTAATAAAAACCCCGTGCCCCAAACTCTTGTCAGCTTTGAGTAATTTGATATATGTATATCACTTTTTGGCCAGGTTATTCTTTTTTTATTTTTTTTGTCTTTCTAGGATGCAGCTGCTTTTGATAGAAAAAGTAAAAGAAAATTACCGCCTGTGCCCTCCGAACAGGATGTGCGCAGCACTTCAGCCAAAACACAGCGCTCGCAAAACAATGGCGACAGTCAGGTGTCACGTGTCTCCTCTCTGAAGCAGGATAAGGAGTTACTAAGGAAACACCTGAAACAAAAAGAGGCGGAGCGAATAGGCAAAGTGAATAAGTCCGTAGAGAAAGTCACTAATCCCAGTAAAACAGTTGTGGAAAGTAAGATTTTGAATAAGCCATCTCCGGAAAAACGCGTTGATGTTTCGAAACCTAAGCCACCGCAAACGTTGCCGAAGCCAAGAGTGAAACCTGGACCACCCGTTGCGCCGAAGCCACAGAGGTCAAAGGCGAAAAAGCCAGTGATTGAAACTGTGAACATTTACGGTATAGATGTTCCCATCGATGTGCGTTCCATGAAGAAAAGAATAAAGGAAGAAATTCAAATTGTAACAGCAACACGAAGGCTAAAAATAGACGAAATGGAAGAGGTCCGGATCATGGAGAGGGAATTAGCGGATAGGGAAAAGAAGCGAAAAATGACGTTGGAAATCCAGGCACGCAATAAGGCCAAACAAAAGGCACAGGAGGAAAAAGAAAGGGAGCGCCTTAAGAAACTAGAAGAAGAAATTAAGAAGCAAAGAGATCAGGAGAAGTTAATTGAGAAAGAGAGGCTGGATGCTGAGGAAATATTAATGGCAAGGGCGCACCCGAAAATCAATGCTGACGAGACACCGGGTAATAAGTTATCTGTGACTGGTAATGATTCTATTAACACCCAGTCACAAGTGCCAGCTCGTAAAGGCAAGCACAAACGTCAGAATTCGGACCCAATATTGTCCAAATTCTCACCAATCGAAGAGAAAGATTTTGAAACAGACGCCTCGTACCGCCTAGGCATGGAAGCAAGGCGCCTCGGAAATAGTTTCAACATGACGTATTCGCCACAGCCTGTCAGAAGAGGTCTGAGGTCTGGCAATGCCGACTTGGCTTCGCAATATACAGATCGCGTTGTCGTGGGCAATCCATTACGCACTTCCGGGCGATCTAAATCTTCTGAAATCTTATACCTCGTTGACAAGGATGAAAGACTCAATGCGCAGCCGGCCTTCCTAAATGAACCGCTTAGTCGATCGCATAAATCCAAGTCACAGTATTCAGGTATAGATGAAATGAATGATAAGGACGAAAAACGCTATTTATTGCAAATTGAAATTGATAAACGGCGACAGGCTTTGGAAGAAAATGCTCGTTTACGTCGCGAGATTCAAAAGTTAACTGAAGCTGCCAATATAGGCCCGTATGAATTTGCCCTTGCTAAGACCAAGTACCAGGAGCACATGTCAAGCCAGGGGAAATTCACGGATGCTCGCATCATTCGTCCCCTTGATCACGAGCAAATTAAACCACATCAAATGGTGCAGTCTGAGCAGTTCTTAGACAAGCTGGACTCGAAACAGGCTGCTTCTGGGGTTAGAGAATTCCCCCCATGTAATTATAGCTCCACTGAATATTTAAGCCATCGATCGACTCCTCCCAATCAACAGATTTATGACAGGGCTGAGCCGTACTTTCGACAACAGTCGATGGACTTTGGTGGCAATGCAGTGTTTCCAAATGGACAAACGAACCTCGATTACCTTCGGTCGCTATCGGCGGGAGGTCTGTTAGGTATGTACGACAATGTGGGCTCGGGTTCGCCATACCATAGACCTGATATCGACTTTTATAAGCTCAACAATATCGGCACTGGCCTGGACACGCAGTCAGAGACCTCCATTGCTACGGACACCACTGTGACTAGTCTGAAAGACAATACGCCCTCTATGCCAATCCTTGATGACGTCACCATGAGGTCAAGGACGAAATTGCGTCAGATAGGCAGCAGACCCCTCTCGGATGATTTCGGAGAATATATTATAGGCCAAGGTAATAATTTTATCGTGAAATGGTCCAATAGAAAATCAACTATAAAACTAAATTAAGTCAGAAATATATAAAAAGCCTTATAACATTTTATATTTTGATGGAGATTAATATTGGGAAGGGGGAGGGGGTTGGGATGGGGATGGGGGTTCTGCATTAAAATTTTCTATTGAACCTGCAAACTTTCGGGAAACTTCGGATGATGTCGGCAATATACGTACGATTGAAGTGTCGGACTGTGTACTGAGTATGTTTTTATCAGGACAGGCTTTCTTTGCGTTAATGTTTAACGTAAAAAATACTGATTTTCTTTAGTACGGATCTAAATAATGATTAACATCCGTTATGTCTTGAAGACGTTGTGGCGTTATCTCGAAGTTGTTGGGAGCGACAATTTACTTCGAGATATCCAAAGTCCGAGATAACCGATAGGAAGGGAATGGATTTTGGATATTGGAATTTCGAGTGCTCGAAATATCCGAGTTCGAGATACCCAAGTTTTACTGTTCAAGATAAATTAATTCCTTTTTTTCCCCGACAACGCATTTGTACGAATCATCTTAGAATTTTTCTCCACGAACGTTCTTGATTAAGCAATGCCCTGTGTTACATTCATAAAGGAAGATTTGGCAGGGAAAAATGCGCACAAAATTTCCATGTGCACATAATGTCCTTTGGATGCTGGTGCTTTTGGGAAATATTGTTTCATCAATAGCTAGGCCATTTACCATCATGCTGTTGTTATCCTGTTGAAAAGTTGAGATGCCTTATGAAGTCTGCTGAGGTTGTTTTGATCACAGATATTTCAGTTTTGGATTTTTTTCTCAGATAATTCACGTGCTGTGTGGTGAAGTTTGGATTTTTTTTACTGGAAAACAGTTTCAAATTAGACCAGTCTTTTAGGATTTAAACTTCAAACAACGTTCGACTGGTGGGTAAGATTGTCCTCAGTCTTTGACTTTGTTTTTGTCTGAGGCAGGCGTTGATTCGCGGCTGCTGTGCTTTAATGTTTCGGTAGAATCTGAAAGTTGTGAACTATTGTATTTAAAGTGTTTGCACATCTATTCCGTTAAAATGCTGAAATGGGACATTATTGTATTTAAATAATAGAACTTATTCCCTTCCTTAAATAACACTTTTTCAGGCTCCAATTATTTGTTTCTAAAACGCTCGTAAAGACGTAGAATTAGCACCCAGGAGTGGTATTCTGCTCTGTCCTTATTTTAAAGGATGTCCTTATTTTGAAAAATAAGGATAAAAAAGTTATTCTGCTCTATCCTCAAACTTAACGAAGGCTTTTAAAAATAAGGATAAAAATTAAGGATGAACCATCTAATCTCAAGAATAAGGACATCCTTAAATAAAAGGACAGAGCAGAATATACCACTCCAGTACTGAAAAATACTTTGAAAGTCTAAACGACGTCGGCCCGACGTTGAAATCTGAATTCGATTTTAAACCGACGTCACAACAACGCAGCCAGTCCAATAAAAAAAACAAAATCCATGTGGCATCGCAAATATGACTAGCGCAGCAGCTTTTTGCAATATGAACTGAGAGCAAAAGGACACAATTATGACGTATGATTTTCGGCGTCTCACCAGCTTCGCCCCAGTGTCGACAATCCCATGTCGTTTTTGTGCTATTTACGTACGTTTTCCTCCAAAACAACCAGCTCTGAAAATCTCAACTGAAGCCATTTTGGAAAATAAATAAATCCCCATTTGGTCACGTCTCTTAATAATTAATTATGTAATTGCTTTCAACAGGACGATGTCGGTCATTCCGGCATCGGAAAAATGTGTGAGATCAAACGACGGAACAGCGTGGTAATCCGCCGTCTGATCTCTCACACACATCATCAGGGCCGGGAATAATGTAATGAATAAGAATGTGTAGTCACTTATTCATTTTAAATCAGTTCAATTAGAAATTTATTCTAAAATGTTAACGCCCAAGTCACAGAAAATGTTATCACAGAAAACGATTGAAAAGTGCATGGAGTCAAAGATAAAAATTGGCTTCGCAATTTTCTGTGGCTTGATTTTGTAACCACGTCATAATGGAGTCACGTCAAGAGTCCTTTTTTATGAGTGTGATAAATACAGGAAGTACGGGAAGCCAGCAGAGATGCGCCATGTTTATGCTGCTCCTACTCACCTCTGTCTCTCTAAAAGTGGTTATGTAAACAGCGGGGTTTTTTTTCAGGAGCTTCACCAACTGGAATAATTGAAAATAATGTTATTTCAATTGGTAATTGTTGGATTGGCTCGATGACGATTAGAATCAATAATGTTGCAAGTGGCATCCCCTTCGCTATGCACTTGCTTCTCCTGGCAGTGCACCGAGAAATGAAACGATTTCGTACACCTTCCAGTACCTGTTAAGTCCCATTCGGCAATGGATATTTTAAACAACAATCGTTTAATATTTTGCACACCATAAAGTGATTACACGTTCGTGTTATTTGTATAAATATGAACACAGACCCGCTAGCAGCGCTATTACGGACAGAGAGTGAGCACAGCGTTGCCGAGTCGGATGACCACATCATGGAGGGGGGCATCACCATCAAGGAGAGGAAAGACATCAAGAAAATGGTAAGTCATGTTTGAAGGTTCTAAAGACACCCAAAACCATGCAAAATGCCACGAAGTCGGGTCGAAGATTAAAGTGAACAAAATAAAACATTATGAGGGATAGTAAGTAAGTAATAAAAGCATTGGTATACGTTATTAAGGGGTAAACTATAGTGGCAAATCAAAAACACTTGTATACATTATAGGGGGTAAATTGGTAATAAACCCACAGGCATGGTATGTTCACAAGGAAGCACGGTTTTTTTTCTAAATGATGGCATCTGCTACTTGAATTTATCCCGAGCATGGTGGGATATATTAAAAAGTATATTCAAATACTAGTCAGGGATATTTGGTATTTGGCTGGCGCACTTACGTGACTGCTGTTTGGATATTTTGTTCATCAGAACGTTGCGGCAGAGTTTACTGGGGTTTTTTTCATGATTGCCAGTACGCATGCGAAGCAAACAAGTATTTTGCCTGGTAAATACGCCCAGTAGGTACTCGCCGCTCTCCCAGTATCGACAACGTCACGCTACGCACTACTGAAAGTGTGTACTTAGCATCGTCATAACAACGTCACTACGCGTCAGGAAGCATCGCAAAGGAGTGCAGAAATTATCTAAATTGTAAGAGAATATATTTGCACAAAAAATCATGAAATAAAAATAAAATCAAACTCGCATCTGGACTCATCCGAAAATCCTCCCTGTGCAATGTTCGCACTCAACTTTCAAGCTCGTGCTACCGGTGCTACAGGATGCGAGAGGGTTTTTTTTTCGATCAGTCGACCGTGTGGTTTTATGACGTTCTCCTGTTGTTACTTGTCGGATTTGTCGCATTTTGGAGCTGAATTTTTCAGTCCTACATTTACATCATTTTGTATAAAACGTAAGAAAAAAGTTATTCCCAGTGGTTTCCCCTTAGTTCCAGTCAATCCCGATGTGGGTGTAAGAAAGATCCCGCCCTCCCCAGGTTTCTTCCGTGCGTGTTTTGGGTGGGGATTTGCGGTGAGAAAGATCCCCCCTTTATCACTCAAAAATTTTCCATCTATTTGCTGTTATTATTCGCTCTCTGCTACACCTCAGTCGGGTTTTGGACGAAGTGGCTAAGAATGGGGAGGAGGGGGGGGGGGCGACCCGAAAAAGTCCATCCGTGGGACTGACCGGTTCGTAATGGAAGCACAAAAGTGATAACTTGGTTGTAGCAGAGTAGCGATACGATGAGACGAGGCCGTTATGACTTCTCCACCAAATGTATACTCCTCACCAAGGATCCGAAAGAACGCTCCGTGCAAGGTAGGAAACAGGGTACGTGTTGCTTACTTTTTTCCTTACGACACCGCGTTTTGTCTGTGTTATCACGGAACACTTGTCACTCGTGTAGTCAAGTGTTGAATGTAGCTGTTTCAGTCACATTAAGCGAATTGGATATTTCACATGACTTGGACTTAATTACTAAAATATATAAAGAGTATTGATGTTGGCAAGAAAAGGTGAAAAAAAAACACACGCCTAACCACAGCATTAATGGCAGTGTATGCTGCAATATGGCAGGGCTGGAAATTAGCGGTTCTATTTAGGGCCTTCCTGGCCCCCGAAGGAAAAATCCAGGAGACCCGACCGAAAAGTGGCCCCTACAGCCTCGGACGCGGGACCCCGAGCCGAAATCAGGAGGCCTCAGGCCACCCGGGCCCCCCGCTAATTTTCAGTCCTTATATGGTAAAACGTTAGTATCAAAATTTATAGGTCATTAAAAATCGATTCCCTACTTTATTTTGGCATTGAAGGAGGCTTTTAATTCTTCTTTTGTTTGGGGAAAAACTGTCTCGCTTGCAATTACGTATGCGCTATGTGTATGTTTAAATTATTTTTGCACCATCCAATTTTGAAAACGCTGATGTTTCTCACCACATTGTTGTAACAAACTTTACTTACAGATTGTACTGCCAACAGGAATTTTTTTAATTTTATGTTTTGCTTTGCCTATTTACCAAATAAATAAATAAACACTACAAATAAACAAATAAATAACTGAATAAAGAGTCATAGAAAGGTAGTAATAAATGTTTTTTACAAATACAAACAGGTAAACTCTAATATCTACCTCATATATTGAGCGTTTTTCTTATGTTTCCACATATTTTTATAACATGCAAATTTTGTTTTATCTCATACATATTTTAATCGATTTTGATGAATGGAATGACTGACTTGCTGGATTTTTTTTAACAATGCGGTAACCATACTCTGTGTAAGCACTTACATATAGAGATGTTGAGTGCATTTCTTTGCTGTTATTCAGATGACTGTTTTCAAAATAGGTAACGGCATTGGCATGAAAATTGTGGGTGGCAAGATCATACCGGGAACGGACGAAGTCGGTGCCTACGTGTCTGCTATATACCCGGGCGGCGTGGCGGACCAGCTGCATGGCGAATTACAGGAAGGTCCTGCTTCCATCATACAGTGCACATACAGTGCACAGCTGTGTCCTTTGTCAATCACCTTACGTTAAGTAGAGATAAAGAGAGAGAGAGAGAGGGTGTGTGTGTATTTGCAGTATTTTATGAATTGGTCACATTCATTAGAAAACCACTAGTGTACGAATACATTCATTGCTTGTTTCAAACTACCCTTTTTACATTAATTTTAAATAATAATTTTACTATTTTTACTGATACAATTTCACATCCTTCACATCATCATTTTTAATCATTGTTTAAATAACAAAAAGGAATAGCGTCTGTCCGTGATTTTAACAGGAGACCAAGTTCTCGAATGGAACGGGATCTCGTTGACTGGAAAAACGTATGAAGAAGTTCAGCACATTATTTCTCAACCAAATGGCGAGATCGAGCTCGTTGTTCGCCCGTCAGTATTATTACCGTTTTTTTAAAGTTTGAAGTTGACATGTTAAGATATTTTATCAAACTAGAATATATCGTTTTAACTTTTAAGTGCTAGATAAGTTTCTGGAAAGGTAAATGTTTTTTTGGGGTAAGCCTGTTTTAAATTTTCTGTGTTCATTTTTAAAAGTGAACATTTTATTGTCTGAAGGTTTTTGACTGATTTTTTTTTTACGTAAGACTGCAAAAACATGACTAAATGTCTATGTGAAGACTAGGAATAACTAAAAAACATGACTACATGTCTGTGTAGACTAGACTCAACGGAAAGTAGCAATACTAAATAAATACGTAAATAAGTAAATAATTAAATAAGTCACAACTCACATGCAGTGAAAAATAATCAGAAAACTGAAAATATATGACCTTTTGTCTGCTTTCGCATTTTGCCACATTGCCATTTAGAGACTTAATGTGTTGAGGGTTAAAAAAAATAATGAGCGTACTTTTTTTTTGTTTGTTTTTTTCCTCGATACATGTAGTGGGACACGTATAACGTGCAAGGATCCGACCATGTCAACATTAAGTGCCCATTCTTCTTACGATAATCTGGAATCTACAAGTGATTATGAAGAATTCGGTATGCCTTTAAATTCACAATACATGTTGACGATTATACTACAGATTTTCGAAAGCTCTTTTTTTTACCTTTTTTTATGTTTCAAAGTATGATGGCGTTTGATGTGTGTAATTTTGATATGGGTGTAACTTTGAGCGATTTACAGTCAATTATTGCAGTCATCTGTCGTAAACAGGAACTAAAAATAACCGACCACCAAACGTGAAAGTTGACATTAGGGATGCATGCTTTAACCAGACACTGGTTAGTCAATGCTTCAAGCTCATTTGTTTGCACAAAACTCGTACTTAGCAAAAGCTTTTATGTGGTTTTCTGTTTTTTTTTATTGATTTACGGAGAGCAGTTGTTTGAATGGTTGTTTGTAGACGGCAAGATAGTAGACCCACGTGCTAATACAGCCCAGGGCCGCCAACCCAGTCAACAAACAAGTCCATTCAAAACACTTAATAAGCCGGAAAATACGAACATTGTGATCACCACGACGGACGCGAGCAAGGAGGGCGGGATGGTGCGGAACATCACGGGACCGGAGCCGTTCCGGACGGCGCACGGCCCGGGAGAGCACCACATCTCGCCCGGGGCATCGCCGTCGAGTTCACAGCACGACATCTACCTGAGTCCCAGCGCCTCTATATCCGGAAGTTCCGAATCGAACCAGAGCAGTCACATCATAGAACTACCGAACTTAGGGGCTGATCCAGAGTCGGTAGGCACTTGTTATATGTCTCCCCCTCGGGCAGGCATATATTCTTTTTGGTCCGTCCGTCCGTCTGTCCGTATGTCAGTCCGTCAGCAGCAATTTCTCAGTAACGAGGCAGCTGATTGCAACCAAATTTTACACGCGTGTTGCCTATAACCCACAGATAATGCCCATATATCTATTTTTCATATTCGACTATTTTTCGATTTTTTGGCGAATTTTTTTAATTTTTGACTTCAGCATTTAGCAATGTGTCTTCGTCTGCCAGCAGCGATTTCACACTAACGAGCAGGGCGATCCAAAACATATTTTACAGACGGGTTGCCTACGACATAAAAATAATGCCTATATATTTTTTTCATATCCGGCCATTTTTCGGCTTTTGGCTAATTTTTTTTAGATTTGTTACATAATGTAGAATTGTTTCAAGCTATAAGCTGTCCCTTTGACAAACTGTGGCGCTGGGGGAGGCATATCCGTTTTTGAGCTTTAGCAAAAACATAGACTTTCTAGTTTATTCTTTATAAAAACCCCGTCTGTGGACATGCCGGTATTACGGACACCCTCAGTGAGGGACACTTTGTGTCAGTCTGTTTTAAAATGGCATTGGCTTCTGTACTTAGCAAACTTCGCTAATGTGGACACTTTTAGCTGTCGGGACAGTGGACACTTTTAGCTTCCCGTAACTTCATTAATGCATTGAAATTGACCCTGAAATAAGGGATGGTTTGCATAAATTAGTCATTTTTTGCTTTCACCAATAGTTTAAAGGAAAACCTAGGATGGGTCGTATTAAGAGAAAACGGAACGAAGATTAAGCTTAAAATGATCAAAGCCGGGGATGGGAAAAGTGTTTGGAAATTATTGCATTTAATATAATTTTATTTTTTGCATGCGGTTGGGTTAGGAAAAAGATAAGGAGCGAAGATATGTTTGTTTTCTTGACCTCTCCCCCCCTTCCCAAGTTTGGACTGTAAGCCCGTCTAATACGGACACTTTACTATAGGGACAAAAAAGCCAGTCACTTAAGTGTCCCTAGCGCAGGGGTTTCACGAGTACTCTCTTTCACGAGTATTTGTTGGTGCATGTGTTTTGCATTTTCAGTATGCTCAGTAGGTGTGGATATTAGGATGACCCTATTTTTGGACCTGTGGAGTGATGCACATGATAGTTTTGTAGCCCATTTATTTCTATCTCGGCAAAATAATAATTAAAATACTCACAAACTGAACTTTTTTTGAGACAAAATCTTGTTATACGACCCATCGCCAACTTTGCGTAGGTACTCAGGGAGTATACTCACTGTACTGTGGTATATTTGAACAGTATAACCGAGATCCACATGACTGGGGAGAGCTGCAGCTACAGCTGAGCTATGACGACTACGATGGGACGCTGAATATACACGTGATGCAGGCCAAGTCTCTCAAGCCCAAGGACAGGAACGGTCTGTCTGACCCCTTCGTCAAGTGCTACCTCCTGCCAGGGAGAATGTAAGCAGTTACTGCTTGAAGTTGTTACATTAATACAGTAAAACCTCTTTCTAATATTTACCTTTGGGACCAGAAATTATTTATGATACAGAGTTGTTCATTAAAGAGTGGTGAATTTCATAATAATAATTAAAATTTCGAAGAAAATAATGTTCACTGTGTAGATGAGTTAACCCATAGAGGTTGTAATGCAATGTAAAGTAAAATTTTGATTTTGAAAATGGGTTATGAAAATAACTACACTTTGTTTTGTAACGTATCAGGTGTTCCGATAAGAAAAGATAGTTGAAGGGAATGAACGACATTTTAACGAGCCACAACTAATTAGTTTAAAAAGAGATCTCTCACAAATTATAAGTCTCGGCTGAATGCCGTAGATGCCAATTTCGGCAAAATGTCGCTCAGTAAAATGTCGCTTGGATACCAGATAAAAGAGTCCACGTTTGGTTCTGTTTGTAGCGGTGAGAACAAGCGGAGGACGAAGATCATCACGCGCTGTCTGGATCCGGAGTGGCACCAGACGCTGGTCTTCATGAAGATCTCCAAGGACGAACTCAAGGCCAAGACACTGGAGGTCACAGTCTGGGATTATGACCGGTAAGAGACGATAAACACATACAGTAAGCTCACACAAAAACACGCATAAACACATCAGCCCTAGAATGCGAGCGGACTGTCTGTTTTTTTTTTACTTATATGTAACCCAGAGAATTAGCAAATCGTACCTTGAGTCAACATCATGTGTTATTAACCAGTAAGAAAAATATCGTCGCTGATCAATAATATTTTACATGGACTCAACAAAAGTCAGTGTGTATGTTATAACATGACTCAGCTGGGTCTAAATTACAAATAACTACACTATCTGTCTATTTTTGCGTTCCGGTCAACATTAGAAAAGTATTGATTTGAGAATTGACCAATCAGATTGCAGCATTTACCCGGGGCAGGTAATCAGTGCCTGGATGCTTCCGTAGTGTGTCCTATTTGTGAAAGGGAAGCGAAAATCTTTATTACATCAGACTAATGAACAAACACTTTAATTACGAAAAACTACTTCCAAATCATGTTTACAAGTATAAGGAGCAACGCCCTTCCCTGAACTCCCTCAACAAGAACCCTAATTTATAAAACTGCATTTACATATATTTCTGCTTGCACTATAACGTAAAAAGGAAATGTTTTGACTCATTTTAGATTCAAGCCCAACGACTTCTTGGGAGAAGTGTTTTTAGATTTAGGAGACCGTTACATATTAGACAACAAGCCTCACTGGTACAAACTGCATGAACATGACGAGAGATTGGCCAACAGGCTGTCTAAAGTGATTCCTTATTCACACGGGGCAAACAGGTAGATATTTTCAAAATGTCAGTATTTCATTTTGATTGAGATAATTTCAAGTTCCGCCATAAACGACCAATGTTTTAAAAATCTTTTTGATTTCAAGTTACTTCCTTTACTTTAAATACGCTTAATTGGTCATTTAAATTTTATAAAGTGCTGTTATCGTCCTGGGAACTAAATGAATAAATATGTACTTCTATCAAGATGCGCATTTAGTACCCACATAATCTGAGTGGTGTATTTTATACCAGACGTTTTATTTTTCGTATTTACTATTTATGGTTTTGCTTTTATTTTGCCCGCCCCCCCCCCCCCCACACACACACCACTGACAGCAATAGGAACATCCTGACCAAGCCTGAGGGCCATTCACGGCCCCTGGACGAGCCACCCCCGAACCACAGTGAAGCCCTTATGAATGTCAAGCCTAGTGCTGCACATAAAGATCTGCGTACTCTGCAGGTTTGAAGTTTGTGTCATATTTTTTACAAGAGTCGGTCTTTATAGTTACACAGAAAAAATACTTATTAATAATAATAATAATGGTCATGTTTTAATAGCAATTCTCCTGTTGTAATGAATGTTAAAATAGCTTTACACATATTTGCGAAAATAGATCACAGTTATTTATTTTAGCAACACTTCTCAGAACTTGAACTGAATCGAAATTAAAAGGGACCAAAATCTTCATGGAACCTACTCACTGTTATGACATGTAAACACGTAAAGAGCTGGTGTCCGGACCGCTCTAGTTAATCATAAATTTGCAGATCCACTCCTATATTCTTGTTTACATTTGTGTGTTTTTTTCGCCCGCAGCCTGAGCATAGACAGACTGGTGCCAAGTACAGCCCTGGCCTAGGCAGAAGAAAAGACGTCATCAAACAAGATAGTATGTTGTTTATTTATTGTCCGCATTTTAATTCGCTGTTCGCCGGGAGGCACTAGCTACTCTAGCCCTAGGGACAATACGCAAGTCCATAGTTGATGTAGCTTAATGTTGAAGCTGAAATTAATCTTGGGGAAATTGGGGAAATTGCGAAATATACAAATACAATTTGAAAAATTTGGAATTCAGTAACATTTGTTGAATTGTAGTTCAAAAATTAGAATCTACATTTCTTGAAATGGGGCTTTTCTGAGTAAAAGTTTGTTCTAATTTCTAATTGTTATTCTTTTGTATACAGGAATGAATAAAAGGACTAGTGAAGGTTTTCCTGCTTTGTCATAAAATCTAAGAAAACGGGTATTTTTTTTAAAAATCTGCTATCTGCTAAACAAAGCAGCCGTAGTCACAAGACAGTTTATTTTTAAAAACAGCAAAAATATCGCGTTTTCAACGAAAACGTAAGATGTTTGTGGTTTCCATGGTATAAAAAGTTCCATGTTTAAGGGAAATTCCATGAGTTAATCCCGCAAAACCTGATATCGATCAACCGGAAGTATCGGTTGAAACAATGCACGATGTTACTACAGTGCAAGGAATATAAGCTATAAGCTGCTCGATCCTGATGACGTCAGCCTATCCTGTCTCCACTGTACATGTATGTGACATGTGGCATAATCTCCATATGTTTGGTTCTGAATAATCCTTGATACGTCTTAGAAACGTTACACTTTGTTTTGAGGGAGTCCACCAACGTTGCTGATGTCACGCTGTAGGCTTGACGGCACAAGAACTATTCGGGCCCACGACTAGCTGGTAACTTAGTCTGTTTTTCGTGTCATAGATTATTTTGTATCGAAAAAAAAAATCAAACATTCTTTTGATTTTTTAAATGATTTTTTATTTACTTTGGTCAGACTGCCATGTGTATATAAGGTATTCTAGTCATGACAAGTATAAATTGTTACGCTGATTTGTACATAGTCTTTGAGTTATTATTGTTTCGTGTGCAACTAGATCGATTCTAGTCACGAACTAATATCCCGTTTGTTGTTTCCTTAGGTTTCCTTGGGTAATGTTTAAAGGGCTAGTCTTTACTGTAAACCAATCATTATGGCGTGGCAAAATAGTCAGTTTTAAAGCGAAAATTGATACATTTTTTTTAATAAAAATATTATTTATGATTAAAAGCAAAACACAGTATTAAGAACCAGGGAAAATAAATAAATAACAATATCGATAACTGCTACTGATAAAAGTGTTCGCTGTAGAATATCTTTGTACAGAGAAATGTAGTGTATTTTTGCCCGTTGTCGAATCGGAGTTCATGTGAGGTATTGCGCCAGTATAACTGATCGGATTTTCTTTCAACATTGCCTATGTGCTTCTTTTTTTTTTATCGAAAACTCCATTTTTGCGTTTGCGTTGTTAGTCGTGATATCTTTTCAAATGTGGTCTGTTTCTGTTTTTATTCGACTGACATAAAAGTTTGCTGGACTCGAAATGCACCATTTATGAAGGTGAATTAAGTAAGTTAAAACAATATTGTTCGTTGCACAGTTTCTTTGGAAAAATCAAAATAATTATAAAAAATAAGCGGATCAATCAAAGTACAATAATAAAGAAAAATTGTAGTCTTCTGTTATTTGCCATCACTTTACTTTAAAAGCCATTGCTACAAAGTTACTGTGGCACTGCATTTGCGTATTTTCACATTTGTTTTTAAGGTCAGATTAGACTAATATATGAAGAAAAGACACAACGGGAGTATGCCTGTGTGTCAATGTAAATATACAAGCGTAGATTGTCGGCGTCTGGGTCTAGATAAGACGGACTTTAGATAAAGTTTAAATGAAACAAATGCTGTGTCGATACGAAGACAGTCATTGTAAGTCTTCAATTTACTTGACGAACTTGTTGTCTTTTTTTAATATTTATTCATGTTAACGAAAACTTGAGCACACAAGCCGCTCGTGTATACGATGTGTGAATACATGTCAGCGAAAAACGTTCATTCCTTTTTGTTATTTAGTGAGCAAAATAAAAGCTATGTTTAAATTCAGTAGCTTTTTTATACCCTTCTGTAATAATTAAGCTGAGATGTTCTGTTTTCTTTCGTATAAAAACCTCGCGTTATTGACCTACGAATATTGTACTGCCAAAAGCTCAAATATGGGCACTTTTGACATTTTCGGTGATTTCTCTGTATGCGATTTTTGAGTGTTGTCGCTGATTAGCAAAGCTTTTGAGATATTGAATATCCATTGTGATTAACTAGGTTTAGTAAATTTTTTTTAAGAAGGATGGAAACAAATTTAAGACGTCTTAATTTTATTGCTTTTGTTTGTATTTCATAAATATAAGCTTAAAGCAGAACTTAAGTGAAAAATGCAGTACTTATCACATACTATAAGTATCCTGGCACATGGTAAATTGATATAAAGCCCTATATCGTTAAAAAAGGAGAGTATTTAGTCTTCGTTATAAACGGCTTGAGTAGATAACGAACCATTGCAAATGACCCCAAATACTAAAAATAATTCTAAAGATATCGTGATATAAGTTTAATAACTAATTAATTGTTGAGCAAATAAGGTGTATCTGCCTCATGCTCGTTCTTATCCCTTTTCAGAGAAAATCATGAAACTGTTTTCAGACAAAAATCGCCATTTGAAAACAGGGTGAAATTATAACAGCATAGGAGACTACGTCACGTGTTATTTTTGTAAGAACAGACTTTAAAAAGCAATACTTTAAGAGACTCCGTCAAAATTTGTGGGAAAATAACTAAGGTTCTGATTAGGCTACAGAAAGTTAATTTGAGTATTTTTTTTCTCTTGCATATAAGAAAATTTTAAATACTTCTTTTCTTACCTTTGCCGTATAATTTACAAGTACAATGGATAAACTAGAACATCACTTCGCTAGCGAAATGTTAAACACTTGACAAAAATTAAAACGCACAAATACTTCCTTCAATGGGTTATTTCTTGAATAATATATTGCAAACAACACAGCTTGAATACGTCTTATAAGCCGAGTAGTGTTTGGTTTCTGTTGACTTAAGGTTTTATTGACTGATCTAGCATACGCCGTGTTACATATTTACGCAGTGAGAGCTCGCACAAAGCGCAGTGAGCAGCTGTGTGTGATGTGGGTTAAATGCTACGCATTTACTTGCGAAAAATACCCTCTTTTCACATGGCGTTTTAACAAAGAAAACGAAATCAAAGACGAAAATAAAAAGTGACATGCACATGTTCAGATCAAGCTCTTCATAAGTCCCAAGTTTCATGGTCGTAGGGCCCATAGTGTCAGAGAAGAAGAAAAATCCGAAAAAGTATCAAGAAGAAAAAAAAAGGACGAATTTTGCTCGCACAAATTCATAAAACTCTTGCAAGCCAAAGGCTTGTCGAGTGTTAAATAGCTTTAAGCTCATACACCTGAGACTAGACGTCACAGAAATCAATATCCTACTACATATTGTCTAATCCTGGTTCCCTTAATATTCTCTGAGGAGATATGACCTAATAAGCGATATAAAATCATACAGTACTTTCAAAAGAGAATGTACTTTGAGTACCCACGGAAAGTTCAGATTTGCTCAAGCTATAATTACTGGCACTTCCAAGACTATAGATGTAAAACGGGCTTTTGCCCGGACTGGCTGGATTCTGAAACACAAACATCGTTCACACCTTGTTCAGTGATATATGACGCAATGGAAGTACATCGCTCTTAGTTGCTATATGCAAATGCAATGAATATTCTAATATATTGGAATGCTGCTTTTTGTGATGAAGAAAACTATGTATTTATAATATTTAAAAATGATATTTGCTGAATATTTGTTTGAGAAGAATCACTTATAATTTACCGTGTGTGGTGAAAAGCCTAAATTTTCTTCTCCAGTATTTGGCGGGTTTTTATTTCTATTTGTGCCCCAAGGATCAATGATGAATCCTGGCACATAATCTACGAGTTTTCTGTGCTTGACGAGGGCGGGACCCCATTCTTCTGTTGGTTTAACAAGTTTTGAAATTCTCTGAAACAAGTGGTACTTCAGTTGTTTTAGATTGCTGTGTTATCATTTTAAATAAACGTGTTTGCTATAATTTTTAATCACAACAACGTAAAGTTTCAAGTCAGTTCATTTTCTGACCGAAAAAAACATACATTTATAATTTGATGTCCTGGTTTAAGAGGAAAATCTAACCCCTACATGACCAAATATAAAGTTAAACTGCGCATTTTTGGCTATTCAGTCTATTTATTTACTTTACATAGTTTTGTTTTTTTACCTGACGCAACGTTCCTGTCCCTTGTTTAAATACTAGATAAACGCCCCAAATAGGTATCCATATGATGGAACAGATAGTCATAAGCCAACCCATGGCATCTGCCCATGTGGGAAACTTGTACTTGCCATAGCGAGCTGGTGAATAATCTATCCACGCAAACAACAGCACAAACTATCACAAACAAAACAATAAACCAAAATATCGTCAAGTTTTTATTATTTATCTTTTTTTAGTGATTTAGGACTATACAAGAGGGCTAAAAACAAATTCTTTGTGCAAAGACAGAAGTAAAGAGACAAAGAGAAAACATGTACAACATGAGTGAAAAAAATAAATAATTAAATTAAAGGAAATATTTGCGAGTTTATATTTCCAAGAACCTTGTTTGCTATTACCGCTATCAGGAGTGGGCTGGCAAACTGCCAGCAAAATCTCCACCATATTGTGGGACGAGATCCAATCATAATTTCTATATCTTTATAAAATCGTGCAACACCTAAAAAGACAAGATTGATTAATATAACTGTCTTACGTCTCATTTATGTAAGCAACCGTTAAGTATGGTGATGACAGTTGAATTCCTTGACTCCTGATGATTAAAAATGATATATTTTTGGTATAATTTTAATCAATTCACTTAAGAATGTATTGCATTTTCACTTGTTTCACTTGTTGCATGAATGCGCTAAGTTAATTACAATCGGAAGTACAATCGAAAGAAAATATTTTTTCAATAAGCAATTGTTTAAATTATTTCCAATTTACTCATTGTGTCCTTCATGTACTCTTTATGATAAAAAAACAGTGAATTGGTACCATATATCCATGCTAATGCTATACATTCGACCAGGCCAATGACCAGGATCGCCCATCCACCACAGTATGTATCCATCAGTTGTAACATATAAGCACCACCCTGTAAACATAGACAGCATGCAGGTCTGCGTTTGTAAACAGAAACGTCTGAACTTTTCTGTCTAATTTAGCAGCCATTTTGAGCGTTTTTCCTTCGGGCTGAAATTGTGAAATACACATTCATCTGATAAGTTTATGAGATAGCATTTTCTTTGGCTTTTGTTTCTGTTTTACTTGAAATCATACATATATAGACAGCTTGGTTACATATGTAAATAAAATAACAAGCAGCGAGCGATTTGCAGGTTGATCACATGAAGTCGTGGCTTACGTTTGTGGTAAGTGTTAAACCCAACAGGAAAAGACAAACACTCATCCCAGCAACTACTTTTGTTTTATGTGGTCTTAACCATTTGAACTGATCTAATAGTGACGTCAGAATTGTCTCCAGCATGGCAAACTGAAAGTAAAGAAAAGGACTCATCAGAATAACGTTGTTTGTCTTGTGTAGTTTGACGATGTCTTCAACTTACCTAAGTTAAGAAGTAGATGTTACCGCCCGCAAAACAAACTACAATAAAATAATTCACTGGTTTTCTTTCAAAAATTTGATTTTCAATAAATGTTTTGAACATATAACAATTAATTACAAGTTCATTTTAAACTGTTTGTGATAGAACCACACCCGCAAAAGATACAGTGAGCATATGTCGCAAAAACACCCAATTTAGTTTAAATACAAAGCTCTAACACTTGCTCAAACGTGCGTCCAATTTGTGTCAATAAAATGTAATATGTGAGATACACTGAGCAGTGACTTAAATGAAACCTCTTATAATTGTGGCAATGCATCATGGAGTCAAAATATCCATAAAAGACCACCACCTGCTATAGAATGGTTCTTACCTGGCTATCAAGGCCCAACGTAACAAGCATAGCAAAGAAAACAAAGGCCCACAACGGAGACGCTGGCATTCGTGTTACAGCATCAGGATATACAATAAATGCCAGCCCTGGGCCTAACAAAATATAACAGAGATGTTGGCATTCGTGTATAACATTAGGATAAACAATAAATGCCAGCCCTGGTCCTACCAAATATAACAGATGCTGTCAGTCGTATCACGACATCGGCATAAACAATGGATGCCAGCCCTAGTCCTACCAAATAATAGATGTTGGCATTCGTGTCATAACAACGGCATATTCAATGAATGCCAGCCCTGGTCATAACAAATACAACAGAGGTGCTGGCATTCGTGTCACGACATCGGCATATACAGTCAATGCCAGCCCTGGTCCTAACAAATACACAATATGTCTGAATAATCTAGTTTTTTTTATCAAGAGAAGCATGCTTTTATCCATTTCTGAAATTACATACACAGTTATAGCTAAGTGGTTAGAAACTACAAATCCAAATTAATAACAGAAATGGTACCGCTGTCGACAACTTTTTCTACTGGACTATTTATCTCTCCGGCCATGAAGCCAAGGAAGCTGAATATCACAAAACCAGCAAAAACAGATGTGCCGCAGTTGACTAAAGTGACTAAAATACTATCCCTGTGGCAAGGAAAAAATGCACTTTTTAAGTACATTAAACATGGAATATATTTCATGATATTTCAACACTACAGAAACAAATTTATAAAGGGACTAATTTCTATTTAAACAGAAACGTTGAATTTGGCAGTTATTAACCAATGATGTGAATACAGAACCCAGCAACAGATAGTTTGTATTTTCACTATTGGTTTTGTATTATATATGACTTAACTGCTTTAAAGTATTTACCTAAGACAGGGGTTATGGAAGCGATTATAAGAAGCTAAGGCTATAAGTCCTCCCCAGCAGTTTGATAATGATATGAATATTTGCACAGCGGCATCATTCCAAACCTGCAAAACATGTGACATATGACAAAATACAGATAACTGATGAATGTGTTGCCGTTTGCCTCCCAATTCTTAGAGTTTCTTTTATTATAACAATGCCAGCTTCAAAGGAACTATATTTAAAGCCCGCCCCCTTCCCCGACACTGCGGACTCTGTGTTTCCTGTTTTGTTGGTATTTTCTTTTTCAAAAAAAACTTTTGATGAAATTTATTATTATTTATACACTTTTTAATCGAATTTTAATCGATCACAAAGACGTTACTTTTGCATCTTTTAGTCTCTCCCACTTTGGCACCATATAAAAATAGATCCCTTCTGCTGCGTTCGGAAGAGTTACTCCACGGAATAACAATACGATGAGGATACAATAGGGAAACAGTGCGGTGAAATAAACAACCTGTACAAGCAAAAAAAAATGATAACAGCCAACAAACATAAGAGACAGCAAATGATTCTCTACATTTAAAGTATCAGGTTTTGAAAATATCTTTTTGTAATGATGTTTTGTGTGTATTTATTGAATCGTTTTATATTTTGATACTGTAATATTTTTGAATAAAAATATTGCACTGGAAATTTTTTTGTTTCATTAGGAATTTCAGAACCAGTAGCATTGTTGTTGAAACCTACCTTCCCAGACGATTTAATTCCCTTTATCATGCAGAAAAATGCAATAATCCATGCTAAAAGTAGGCTTAATGCAAGATCCCATTTCGCAGGACCCATTTGGTGTATGCCGTTGCTGATTGCTAAGACGTAATTTCTGTAAACAATCACTAATTCTAAACAAACTGACTTTCTCTGTCGCTTTAGTTTAATTTTTGCTGCATCATTTACAGTAATAACGAAAAGTGTAAGAACACTGCATGGATATTATTTAGTTTTCTCAAACCCATATATAAAGACATATAAATTATTATAGCTTTTCATCCGTATCTTACAGCGATAAATATATTGTTTAGTTTCTGCAAATGAATAAACGGTTGCAAAACATTAGGCTTGCACGTGACGATAACTTACAAGTAATATTCTTCTGTAGCCGGAATCCGCCTTCTGCCAGTGACATTAGTAAATATCTTATAGTCCCAAAGCCCCATGAATTTGGTACCATTGAAACACTGTCCATCAGGCGCTCTTGTAAAACCGTCGTCTTCCTTACATTTAGCATCGGGCAATAGATCAAAGCAGTCTGGACATGATAGGGTGAAATGTAGGATTAAATTTATACTTAACTGTACTTATTACATCAAGAAATGCTAAGGTACATAGCGTGAGCTAATGTTGAAGGTATTATGCTCATGCTTTAGCTGTACCCAAAGAAGTTTTAGTTTTAAATTTTAGAACATCTATCCACTTCAGTGATATTGGATGAGATTCGGGAAAAATGGAAGTAGAACAGCTAAGATGTAACGAGCCAGCAAACCTAACCAATAATAGTAACAACAGCAACAATAATATTACAACTAGACCGTTGTCGCTACCGAGTAACGAAAATTACACCTGGGGGTCACAAAAAAATACGAATTTGAACTCTTAACCTTTTACATATGTCTTTTAGACCCAACGGGAATAAGCTCAGAATCGTTCTATATCCAAACGTTTTCAAGATAATGGTCCACTTCCCGTTTTTTACTTTGACCATGGCCGAGGACGTCAAAGTCTCCAATGTACCTCTTACATTATGGTCTTTAAGACTCAAAGGGTCAAAAATAAGCCCCAAATCGCTCTATCTCTAACCGTTTTCGAGATAATTGGCCTTTTCCGGTTTTTGACATTGACCATGGCCGAGGATGTCAATCGTTCTCTAAGGTCATGGTTAAAAAAAATGCGGATTTTACGGCGTCTAATCACCCTCTATCAGCGAGTCAAATTTCATCACTCTTTAGCGATTTGGAAAAACCCAAACGCTGCAGCTTAAACTTAAACACGCAAGAAGCTGAGACAAGAAAACGAATTTTCACTGTCAAGAAAAAAAGCACCAACGATGTCGTTTTTTTAATTGTAAAAATTAAGCGAATTTAAAACAAATTACAGGAGGATGAACTAGATATACTGAAGTTTATTCTATCCAAATTTCATCTTTTTAGCCCTAACGGCCTCTGACTAGTTCCACGGAAAAAATTCGAAAAAAAAGGAAAAAAACATGGCACAACTGCGGCTAAAATTTTCGTACAAATTCAATACACTAGGGGTTTTGGCAAATCCCCAAGTGTAATAATCGAAATCATAATAATCATGACAAAAACCGTGATAAAAGTAATAGCAGTAATAATAGTAAAAATAGCAACAAACCTTCGGTATTCCAGTCATTTTTGCAGTTATCCCACGGCAAGCCAGGCAGATCGGTTAGCGTTGCTATCATATAATGTAACGACCAGGCAATGATCATGTTGTAATAGATGGCTACTAGCGCCGAGACGATCAGCTGGGCTATTCCTACACCTGAGTAAACATACAGTCTTAGTACGTTTCATATGTAATAAGTGGGCTCTGCTGAAAGGTGTCGTCAAGGTCATTATATTATTAAATTTGAAAGTAAAATGAACGAAGTTTCTGCTGCATTTTTTCCTTTTCTTATGCTGTTATTGCTTCTTTTTCTGGAAAGATGAGCTGACATTACAAATGCATGATAATAATACAAGTTTATCTTTTTCTTGTCTCTTAAATTTCTTCAATTTAAAGCCCTGTAGAGGGGTCTAGTACAATTCCCCCCAGACAACCCTCCCCCCGACAAATCCCCCCCGAATAATTCCCCCGTAGGACAATTCCCCGAGAACTTCCCCTACCCCCCACTTAATTTTTTATTTTTATTTTACTTTGAATGCCGAAACAAGAATAAAACAACAAAGTATCTCTCATTTCTGGACCTGAGGTGGCCAACTTAAAGTTCATTGGTTAAATACGCCCAAATACCAGCAACTCTGGACCTAAACTCTCGTTGGTCTTAATATTATCACCTCCGGAATTACAGTGTACTCCGGAGGAATAACACTGCTCTAGGATTGCGGTTATAATGATCAAACACTCCAGTTACTGGTTGTGTACTTGCAATTGAGTACATGAAAGGCAAAGCAATATATTTCAAATTATTGCAATTATAATGATCAAACACTGTAGTTACTGATTGTGCAATTGTGTACATGAAAGGCAAAGCAACATATTTGAAAAGTGCAATTACAAGATGAAAGGACATATTAAAAGGGCAATAATTTGTAAAAAAAAAAAAAAAAAAAAAAGACAGAAAATAAAAAGCAAAGAAAAAAATAAGAGAAATAAAAATGAGTTGGAGGGGGAAATAGTCCTCGGGGGGAATTGTTCGGAGGGGGGATTATCGGGTGGAGTTGACTGGGGGGAAATGTCTGGGGGAATTGTCCTGTTCTCTTGCAGAGACATCGTCACTGCAATGAACCATACTAGATAATACCTTGAAACAAAGGCGCGAATCCCCAACACGTCAAGGGTCCGTTGCTGCAAAATTGCCCGAGGCTGAGTTCCAGAAAGAATAAAGGCATGCCGACGAAAGTCAACATGATGATGTAAGGTATCAGAAAGGCACCGCCACCATTTCTGTAGCATAAATAGGGAAACCTGGAAATAAACAAACTTTATTTGAAGTGCAACTTCCAAATATACACACACAGATTAAATAATCGCAATTTTACATTTTTAATTTGTAAGATTAGTGAAAAAATGTTGCAATAAATTATAACAGTCACCTTATTAGTAATACTGCATAACTGCTGTGATTGAGACTCGTCCAGAAAAAATGAAGCATCTTCACAGCAACATAATTTTCAAACTACCTTTCAGCATAACTGCTACACCAAAAATAAACTCTAAACCTGAGGTTTTCAAATGAAGATTGTATCCCTGCAAAACATCCTTTTCCGAACTCATTTACATAACTTTAAAAAACTGCCAAGTATGTTTCTGTTCAATTTTGCACATTTTGAAGTTATTGACTTCTAAGGGAATATATCAAACACATGCGTATTTTCGCGATCACAAATATCTTTGTTTAAATGTAGATTTAACTGATACCTCCAGACATTTCCCACGCCGACGGCGTAACCAAGCAGACTCATCAAGAAATCGAGCTTTCCGCTCCAATTGCCTCTCTCCTTATTCTCATCCTCGCCGAAGTGCTGCTTGCCGTCGTCAAGCTCCTCGGGCAACAGGTACTTCTGAACGAGCCAATCAAAACACGTAAATGCGCACCCTACAGCTTTTGATTTTGGGTAATTTTGAGAGAGGGATGGTATCCAAGGAGTGGCATCGCGTAGATGGGACAAAGAAACTGTTTTGTGGACTAACTAACAACAAAGTTAAAAGTTTACCTGAATATAACTCAATAAAGACTTGTTAATTTTTTGACGAACAGATGCCCTTCTTCGATAAACACTGTGAAGTTCATATAACGTTAGATCAACATCGGGTTTTGGTGGACTACGGAAATCGAAACAAGGTCTATCTGCCAACTGGCGGCTCTGGTCTTCAGTATTCGACAGATGTCGATTACACATCTAATCAACGTTGTGGTAACATTGCAAATGGAAAGTGAAACAACATTTATTCATCGACGTTGTACAGACGTCGGGAATTATTATTATAGAATCACCATAAAGACAGAGACAATGGTGAGGCATCATATTGTCCGGCTTTTCGAACTCTTGGGATATGTATCAAGTCAGTTTTCATAAATCTCTTTCAAATGCAGGCGGAAAAAAACTTGCTATCCTAAAAGTCGCATATTTTGCGTCCTCATTGTTTTCTATTTTCGAAGCAACCTGTCATTTCTGATGAGCGATAACAAGATGACGTTGTTGGTTGTGACCCCGCATCTATACAACCTCTATTTTCCTACGTCTGAGCAACGTTGATTTACCGACGTGCAGTCAGCATTGCACCAAAGATGCCGATTAAACGTCAGACAAAGTGGGGTTTTAGTTGCGACCAAAAGCAACGTCTAAACAACGTCGCTTGCTTATATTTTATCATATTACAGGTGATAATATACCTTGCTTGTGTGGCTGCTGGCGAGGGTGTCCGTGGAATACCCGAGTTTCACCGTGCTCAGCGTGGATACGGAATCTCCCAAAGCGCCTTGGCCTAAAAATAGACAAAAATACTTGGGCAGTTTCAAAGGGAGCGGATTGAATCTGAGTGGAATGTCTATCATTTAAAGCAAAATTGTAATTTTACATAAAAACACATTTATTTTAGTTTAGTATCCGACCATTTCCTCTCCAGATATTCTTCCCAGGTCTGGGGGATGAGAAACACATTTGTGAAAATTTTCAGAAAAGTATGTCAAAGTAATAATAAAGTACGCAGTTTCTAGGAGATTTGTTAATTACCTGCGAGAGCACACGAGCCGTTTTCTGGCAGGGCAGGTTTTACTTGCGTTGTCACCTTCGATCGACGTGAAGATCGACCGCTGCCGTATGGATTACTCGAGCGTTCCTGAGGGACATGTGGTTGTCCGTTAATGGCCGCCATGATTCATGTGCCGAATTTAGAATGCCATCCTGAAGATGAAAAAATGAATAAATGAACATTTATATTTATATGAATTTTAAAACTGGAATAAACGCAGTGGCACCACAGCGAAAGCTACGGGAAAAGACACGTGTTTTGGCCCACCCCTTCCTCATTCGTGTTGCACGATTAAGCCAGAGAAGAGGTGGAGGCACTCATGTGGTTTGGTTCGATAGGTATGTGCGGGGGAGAAAACATCCCGCTTTCAAATATTGAGTTTTCGAATTAGGCATTTTTGCTGGAGTGACCGTTTCGAATTCGTGCGTGGGGCAGAGGACTATATCACTTTCCATATCAAGTAACCCCCCCCCCCAGCCCCCCCCCCACCCCGACGCCCAAGGATTAATGCGAACCAAATAAAA
The DNA here is from genome assembly GCA_949752745.1 of Protula sp. h YS-2021. Lineage (NCBI taxonomy): Eukaryota > Metazoa > Annelida > Polychaeta > Sabellida > Serpulidae > Protula > Protula sp. h YS-2021. Next base: position 61,787,633 of record OX457027.1, on the reverse strand, counting down.
ATACCCCATAATTTGTATGATCTCTTGTGGAATGCTTCAAATTTGGGAGTGAGCTGATAAAAAGTTAGATAGGCTTAATATTTTAAAGGGCATGAGGGCCAATAAGAAATCCTAGTTTTAACATCTTGGTTTGGTTTGTAAATCTTGTATGAGGCACTCGGTAGGGAGAGCCGTAACCATGAAGAGCTAAACCAAATTGTGATGACATCACTTGTTGAACAAAAGTAGAAAAAACTTAGACCTTTACTGCTTGTGGAATGTATTAAAATAATTATTCATATCAACTAATTTCAATGTAATATCAGCCTAAAATTATCTGAACGATCGGCTTATGTTTGTATTTAATGCTTTCAGTGGAACTACAGGTAGGCTATGTTTAAAAGTACAGGTGAAAATGTCAAGTTATCGATTTGAGTTTCCCCGTTTGAAGCAAGAACGAAAAACCTTACCTTATATAATGTTCTCTGATACATGTGCAGAAAAACAAATTGATTTTCTATTTGGCATGTACTGCATAACCTTTATTATTTAAAATTTTAAGTATCGCGAATCTGTATTGCTAGAATTAGAAAAATATAATAAAATGTTCTGGTTATCCATAAATGGTCGTAAGTAAAGTTAAATGAAAACTTCCTTGTAACAAAATGGGTCCATTGCGTTTCACTTAATGATCGTACAATGAACCTTCATTTTCTATACTGAATGTGGTAAAACGCAGAGCTTTTGTCGAGGTAAAAACCTTTACAAAGGTGGGTTTTTTCCTTAATCATACTGCAATGCTTTGTTGGTACATAAATTGCTTCAACCCTCAAGCGATATTCGTACAGTATCATTGATTTCGTCCCCAAATGGTATAACGAGCTCTAGTTTGTGGCGGTCTGCAAGCAAGTTGTTCATTTGTGTTTTTTTTTCTTCAGAGAATACGCAGCAAGGGCATTTTAACAGGTTTTTATGCAGAGCGATAAGGCACTTAGAATTCTGTGTAGAATATGGGCCATTGGAATTATTGATATCAATACATAATTATGTTATAACAGCTATTAAATGCGTGATATCAAAAATTAAATACCGATATCAACAATATATATAGATATATATATATATTAATTTTTGCATTTCTGATATCATTATTTAAAATTTAAAATTAAAAAAAATACTAAAAACCATGACAGCTCGAAATGCATTCTTGATATGAATTAAAAATAACATCAGTTTGTAATTTTCCGATACCTAAAGTCATATTTTTCTAATATTTTCATACCAGTAATAGGCGAGATCATTCATAGACTTTTATATCAAAAATAAGAATTCAGTACGTAAAGTTTTATGATATCAAATGGCTTCATGGCTGGCAAAGTGACACCTCAGGTAAACCATCCAGACTGAACGAGATTGTTTGCCAAAAAGGACATTGCTAAGATGTTAAGCCACCAGGTAAACACTGTGACGTCAGACAACATCAGATAGATGTCTCACTCGGCGTCGGATCAAGATTGGGGTTTGGTTGACTATGGAAATCGAAATAACTCCCACTTTTCGACGTTGTATAGACGTCAGATAACGTCTGTGCAAAGTCAATTTTCGACGTCTATTCAACATTGCACCACAGAAGTTGACTAAATGTGGGATTTTGGTTATATACAAAAACAATGCCTAAACAATGTTGCTTGTAAAATGTCTATCACAACCAGATTTAATGTTTCGGTTTAGTCGGGTCGACATTGCAACTTCAAGTCGACGTTGTTTGAAACCAGAAATGTTTACTGGGCAATGTTATGACTTTGCTCTTCAAACCTAAATAGGATAATTGCAATGAAAGTATACTGTGAACCAAAAAAGCTTCAAAAGTCTTATCACTTTGTCTTTAAAACCAGATTCTAGCTGTTAGATATTCTAGATATTAAACTTGATTACTGAAACTAAAACTTGATAGACAGAAACATTTTCCAACAAACAAGTTGTCTCGTTAAGATCTTTGTAAATATAGACACAGGTTTATCGGCGGCATGGCTCAAACCACCGTTACCACAGATCTAAATAACAAGTTTATCACTTTAATTATGTAACGGCAGGTAAGCATTTTTACATATCATGATATTTTTTTGTCCAGCCTCATTTGAAGTATCAGATGATTTTGAGATGTTATATTTCATAATAAATTAAAACATGTCAAACTGGTGTCATGGTGTTTTTGTAGCTTTAAAAATTTCATGATATCATAAGGCACAGGTCATTAGACCATAATTTCGCATATTTTATTTCCAGGTTCCTACCGTTTGAGAGAAGTTTTATTGAAACTAACAGCGATTGAGAGAATATGAAAAATCTGATTGTAAAAACAGCAAAGGTCTAAGTGGAGGTATAATTTAAAAACATAGTTTTCAACATTTTCCCATTACTACTGAATAAACATCATAACAGGTTTGTGTCTAGAATAGTGACTACTTAATTGCTGAATTTTCGGTTGTTTGTACTGAAGTTAAGGTACGGAATATAACGCTATATGAATGAAATATTATTTTACCTTCTGAGCCTTTAACTATCATATTGGGTAATTAATGCCTTTTCAGGTAATTATTTGCCGTAATAATAAGTTAATGATGGTAAAACATACACTGACAGAGATAACAGTGACAAATCATATGAATATTGTTAAAGCTTTAGACTAGATTTTGCACCAGTTATATGGCTATTTCTTTAAAAGCAAAATGTCTCAGCAAATGAATCGTTTAGAAATTTTATGAATGTTACATCCTCAGATGTCACATTGTGACTGTCTCGTCCCACATAATTACTTAATTAGATTAATTAGATTTTTGTTTAGTGTCTACTGTTAATAAATCACTGAGTACAGAAGTTAGGTTATTCGCACCAGTGGAAATAGGTGTATGTCGCTATACAATGTTAAATTAAAATGTAACAGCTATGCATATTGATATAGATGTTGGTATATACAGATGGGTATTACATATACCAATTCAAATATCATCGTTCTTGTCTTCTTCACCAAAAATAAACGTTGGATTGTTTATTCCTTTCTTTGCAGGACTCCGTGAGTCTTCTTTCAAATGTTTCTTATTAAAATCCGCAATGCCCTGCTCATCATTGACATTTAATTCCACTTCCGGAACACAAGTAACCGTACCGTCGGCAGAAACATGACACTTTTGAACAGTTATTACGACACTGTCTCTTCTGTCTGACGGAGGTGGTATAACGGTTTCATTATCAGAGTCTACAGACTTAATACGTCTTTTATCTTGCGGAGTAACAATGTTCCTTTTTTGAGGTGAAGAAATTGCAATCCTGTCTGATTTAACACCGTCATGTTTTTTGGATGGGGACGTATCAAATGTTTGGCTTTGACTCCTTCGTCTGCCTTTCACATGAGAAGAAGGAAGACTTAATTCAACTGACTGATTCCCAGACGGCTGTGGTGCTACTTTATTTGATGTTGATCCTATCTTTCTCAGAAACGAAGTAGAACAGCTGACTTTTGCTGTCCGTATCTCTGATGGGGAATTCGCTTTTGGTGATTCTATACAAAGCAATCAAAAATTATTTTCAAACTGTGGTTTAATTTTTTTTAGAAATCAGTGTTTAGTACTTTAGAAATCTAAACCATTATCCAGAATTAATCATCGAGTATTAAACATTAAAAATCATCAAACTATATAATGTCTTTAAAATAAAATAAAGCTAACCGTTAATCTGCTCATCTAAGTTTCTCTTAAGATCTTCTGATGCCTTGGGATCGGGAGAATCTAAAATCTCCAATATTTGGCGATCTAGCGAACTGACTGAATTACAAAATTCGTCATCTTGTTTGTTATTGCTTTGAAGATTGTCCTCCGAGGCTAAAATTTAATTTATAATGTTGTAATAATTTTACATGCATATTTCATATTTGATATACCAAGCGGTTTATAACCCAGCATGTGATGTTATGTGTTTAGATTTGTAGCAGCCTAATCGAAAGCAATCAAGCCTTGAAATAAAGTCCAATAATTGCCGTTTGTTCCCAAAGTCAGAGAGAAGGCAATCGTTCAAACCTTTGGAAGATGCCACAAAATATGATTTCATTTAAATCGTACCCTGCAAATAAGGTACAACTACGATGCAAGTTATTCACAAACAAAATCAAAGTACCTGTTGAAGTTTTGTCTCTTGCAGCATATGCCTGTAGTTCAGCATCAGTTATAGGACGCTCTATCTGTTCTACTACAAGTATCTGTTCATCATTTTCTTCGTCAGCATTCTCACATTTGTTGGTATTTTCGTTCTACACAATTACATATTTCAAAATCTATATACTATATCTACTACATATCACACACTACATAGCTACACATACTGCATGCTATGCATTATAGTTGGAATACTTAAGGTGTTCTGAAAATACGCTCAAAGATTAAGCAGTATAAGGTTAATGAACAGGTATATCTATTTACTATACAACTTAAATGTCACCTCTTTGGAAGCAATGTGTGACACTTTTCTGGAACACCTGGAAAGAAAATGCAAAACGATTTCCTCTTCAATAAGTTCCGGAATTCACTTGCTTTATAATCAACCCAATTAATGCTCAAATTAAGCGTGATAAAAATGTGAAAAAGTGCAGAAAGGAGATGAAGATTGCACACACTAATTGCTAGTTGTTGCAATTTTACAGTTGCCCCTTAGAAATGCTTGGAGGCAGTGTATTTTGGAATTTCGCTAAGATAAAATACCAGCCCTGAAAAACCTGCGATCAAAGACTGTCCTACTTTTAAAGCATGACATAATGTATGCATAATTTATATATCTAAAATGAGAAAAAAGTAGTTTTATGTTTAAACATTTGTGTTTTCTAATGTTTCTTTTGAATATTATAAAAGTAGATTGTCACTTTCCTTTGTTAAAAATAGAACAAAAGACGTCGTTAGATCACTTCCCCAAATCAAGCATGGATCGGTTTCATTTCAAAAGTAATTCAAAGTGAAAAATAATCACACTCGTTTATGGAGTATACTTGTGAACTAAAACAAATATTTCCATGATATCATACCACATATAAGAGGCTTATATACTTTATCTGGTAACAATTTATGATTCTCACCCGCGAGTACCAAGATAGTCGTGTATTTTGGATTCTGGCTCTATCACTTTGACGACCGTCGTTAGCATTTTTGGAGTGTCCTGGCGTGGTTTGATAATAGTTTCATCTTTTCTGACAGTATTTTCAGTCTTTGTGTTTTTAGACAACAGTTTTCTGTAAGCATTGATTTTGTTTGTATACCACCACTTAGTGTTCACCGCTAATATTTAAGTGTCTGTAATAAGTGTAAGAATATGGAACAGAAATATAAGTAACATAACCTGCAGTAAGAAAGTATTTTACACAGAATAAATAATATTTATTTATTTTACCGAGATAATAAAAAGCCCAAAAAACGGCTGACAGATTAGACAAACCAGTTACAGCTTTACTTATAGCAAGGTACAACAGCTTTACTTATAGCAAGGTACAAAAAACTAACTTTGCCTTTTTCTTTAAAATTTTCTGAGCTTCTGGATAATCCGCCATTGCTTCTTCAAAATCAGCTTTTGATAATATAAACAACTGAGAGAAACCTTTGGATCGAACATTAGCCGTTCTTCTATTTCCTCCCGCTAATGCAAGAAGGCTAATTAAAAGTAAAAAAAACTATACACCATAACTTTGGCAAATTATGACGTTGCATACACGTTGGTGGTACAGAGATTTTGTATAATGTCCCTAAATTATATTTGAAGCTGCAGAAACGACTATTGAATAGCGTTGCATAAATAAAGAAAATATTGCCTTATATAATTTCTTAATTCTACTGGCAATAATGCAAAATTATTCATAGATTTTGCATCTTGTTTTTGCAAACAGAACATACTTGTACAGAATAAATTGAAAATCATGTCTTTCTGAGAATATTTTAAGCAAAAAATATAACTGACTTAAAACCAAAAATTTTGTGTACCTAATTTCACCAAAAACACTGCCTTGGTGTAAAGTAGCAAACACTATATCATTGTTTGCCCCTCCTACCACTTCCACTTGCCCTAGCATCACAATGTACATCTCAGTACCGACTTCGCCCTATAATATTTGATAAGTAAAACATAAACAGCGACATCAGCGCATATATACGAAATAATCATCATCGCTAATCAGCAAGATAACTATACTTAAAGTTTTAATTTCTATCAAATTCAAGTCAAGCGATAAGGCTCTACATGAATTTAACAAATTTCTATCACTTCATTTAGCATTTTTCTTTCTTTGTTTTGCATTTGTTTGAAAGATATGACATATGTGTTTTGCTGCTAGAAAGATATTTTTGGAATTTATAGCATTTGATGAAAAAGAACATTGCTCAACATTTTTTCGAGATACTTTTAATACTTTTCATATATTAATTACAAATAAGTAGCACAATTAAAAAGCTTCCATTACAATATTGTGATCGTCTTAATCTTACTTATTATTATGTAATTTTACAAACCAGAAAAGCATGGATGATTAAGAAAATAATTTGTATGTACTTTGAAAGTATTAATTAATGGGTTGCTTTCATTTTCATTGGTTTAACTATATATTTTAACCAATGATGTGATTAAAATCTTGGAAATATTTCAAAACGGGTGTTTGACAATTGCTCTTATTGTGAGTGCTGCTCTGGTAAAACAAACACAAATTAGCAGAATTAGTCGTATGCAGAATTATTAACACTACATGAAATAGTTAAAATAACTATCTAGATAATATGAGTGAATTACTTTAGTAGAAAGTGTTTGGCATACCAACTTTAAGCAAATGTAGTCTTGAGATATATATAATATTGTTTCTAATTTAAGTACAATATATTCAAAGTAACAATTTAAATGTGATTAAACTGCTCCAGTAGAAAGTATTAAGGATATTGGAATATAAACCTTTAAGCAAATGTAATCTTGAGGTAAATACAATACGGGTTCTAGTTTCAGCACAAGGTCGAACAAAAGCATCTTATCACAATCCTATAACACAAATATTGAAATACTGTATATGTGGCAACAAACGGCAAAGAAGTGACGACAAGCTACAAAAAGGTGTTTCTGTGGTAAGAACAGCGATTAGTTATCAAATAAAAAATTTTTATAGCATCCTCTAATGTAATTTAAAATACGAGATGCACGGGGCATACAGATATTCACATTCCAACATTGCATAACAGGGAAACTTCTTCTGACATAGGCTGGTTTTGTTTCTTTTTGAGTATAATTAAGTGCTTTGGATAATGTAGTTTTATACGAGTTTCGTTTTCAGGCTCCACTTCAAGCATAAATATATACATGCTTTAAACAATTCAACACTGAATACCTGAAATAGCTGCACTTTACTAAGAATTTCATAATGCACATGTATCGCAAGATCAGCTTTCATTTTCCTCGGCAATGCTTCCAATAAAAGATTCTCATCTGAAAATTATTTACTATGTTGTAGAGTTCAAGAGTGGTTTATCTATCATGCAAATGACCATTGAATTGACATTTATTTATTGTTAAAGCGATACAGTTGCTGTCAAACAAGTTGTCATAAAAGACAACGCTCTTAAATGGGTACTTTCGAGATATTATTAATGTAAAATATATTTGAAACACTTACTTAACGTTTTCTGATGTTCCCAATTATAGTTGAACCATGCTCTGACTTTGCTTTGAACTTTATCAGGAACATTGACTGAATTCATATATACAATTGTTTTATCCATGATTTCCCGGTAATTGGTCTTAGAGGCGTTTGCTGCTTGAAATATATCCCTTATCTATCGTGAATATATAAACATATGAAAAGTTATAAGCTTTATAATAAAACGATATTTATAAAAACTTTTATTTGGTAAGCAGTCAACAAAAAATAATGAAATATACATATATGCATGATACAGATTCACAGCATTCCAAAATCCCTTAAAAAGGTGCATGAAATATGTTCAATAGCTTACTTGCTACATAGAGATTTGTTACGTCATTATGTAAAACTATTTTTTTAGAATAAATTAGTAGTGCAAATTATTTAAGAGTAATACTTTTACATATGTGGTGATCATTACCTGTCCGATAAGCATAGCAAAAACAAAAACACCAGATAACCAGTACAGGGTCATGAAGCTCCATTCTAGTTGATTTTGTGGTTTGGGGTTATTGCCTATTGAGGTAGCAGTTTTAGTGGCGAGATACATACATCTTATATATCTGCAGAAATATGGGTATAACTCTGTTGTATAACGATAAAAAAGATAAAATTGCACGTTTCTTATTACAAAATCTAAAAACATAACTTGTTTTAACCCTATAAAGACTACGACCAAAATTGGTTTCATGAATCTTTGTAAAAATTGCATACAATTTTTTTATGTTTCCATGAGTATTAAAAATAAAATAAGTGAATTAAAACATCACTTGATCACAAGTAATAAAACCATTTCATTTCTTAAATGACAAGTATAAGATTTACTTAAACACAATGTACATACGCTCTGCCTTGCCCACTGTATACCCATTCATTTTTGTTCAGTCCCTCATATGCAGAAGCAATATAGTACCCGCAACTTTCCACATGGATAAGAAATAGCATGTAAGTCAATGTCCTTAGTACCCTGTTGATATGTTTGTTTAAGGAAATATGAAAGCAATGCGGAAAATAAAATCCCTGTAAAATATTTTTATATTACAATCTACTACGAATACTTAGATTATGTCGGTTTCTCAATAAATTCTTATTTTCATGTAGTATTAAAGGGACCACGAAATTATATTTAAATGAAGGCTGCATTAAAATATACTAATATTGTTCAAGTTCAAATGAAAATGTAGTGTTCTGTCTGTTGCAGTAAATTAGTTTTAGACTTGGATGACGCAATTGAATAAAATGTTATTTGTTAGGATATAAAAACTGAATGACCTTATCATATGGGAATTGTTGACAAGTTGATCCATCCTGTCATAAAATTCCCAGAACGTAAATATCTAAAAAATATAATGATATGAGGTCATAGCCATATATAAATATACTTAGAAATCGCCATGGAAAACCTTTTTTTAAATAAAGTTTTTAAAAGTTAAGCTTCATCAGTTTAGCTTTTGTTGTTTATTTTTAATTTATTAACGCTTATTCATTCATTAACCCCCACACCTTAAGAAATCGTGGAAGCCGTAGTAAAGTACTGAATTTGAAGACTGGTACCAAATAGAAGAGGTCAAGAGGAGTGAGAGATAAAACATCATACTGAAAATAAAAACATTCCAGTTAAATTGTATTGTAAAAATATTTTGTGGAATAATTATGGAGCATACGTAATCTTCTGTTATTAAACCAAATGGGTAAACTCATTAGGAGTATTTCGATTTGCAGGTGGTACTGTGACAATGCAGCGAGACAAAATTAAACTAAAAGCTTCTTTAAATGTCTTTAATTATCTACGGGTTCGGTAAGTTCGTTAACACAGTATCTTTTATTTTTGACAAACGCCCACATTAATAATTCAAGAAACCATACATGTGCCCTACATGAAAAAGTTAGAGCACACTTTCGAAATTTTGTTCAAACAAAAAGCGAATTGCTAAAAGAAACTCACTCTAAATTTAATCGAGTTTATGTAATGCTTAAAACATTCTTTTCTGCCTCTCTGAAACAAAAGTGTAATTGTAGGTGTAATTATTAGTTTTTTTTAATAAGGCATCATATATTGATTTATTACATAGGAGAAAACTCCATTATTAGTTGATCTCTTGCAAAATTGAAATACATTTCATAGATAAAGCATTCTCCAGAATCAGTGCTGACTGCCAGTTTCCATTTAGATACGTTTCATTTTTCTTATGTTTGTCCACGCCAATTTTGAATTATTTTTAAATGATTACATAATCTATGCAAAACGAAAGAAAAATTTAGTTTTACTTTTAATATTATTCACTTAAGGATAACAATATTTTAAGTGCAACAGAACTTACCTCGGTCAAGCCGTTTTTTACAAAATGAACCCTGGGTTTTACAAAAAGAATGTCAATTACGTATATCAAATCACACACATAGTCAAGAAACCACCAGTATTTCCTGTTTTCGTCCGTTTCAATGCCAGGGTAATATCTACAATACAAACCTATTTCAATAGCTTAACTTCAGACACACTATATATATAGACTTAAATTGAAATTTGAAAATTGAAATGCTAAAAGTCGGAAATATTCTATATTGCAGTAACCATTCTTTTTGGTGTACGAAAACTAATGTTAGCACTTGCATTTGGCTACTTAATTCTGCTTATCATATGCGCTCAAAACTATTACGCAGCAACAAAATATAAAGTTAATATAAAACGATCAAGTCAAATTACAATGATATTATAAAGAATAACTTATAGTGCAAATGATACTAACTTAGTTTTTGTTGTGGTGATGTTCCGACAAGTGACGTTTATCACCGGTGTTATTTCTTCTGTGATATTGTCATTCCAGTTATTAATTACCGCTATATGTGCAATGTTGTGACCGTTCGTAATCATAGTTGGTGCGTTTGAAGTACTTGATTCAAGAAGCGTTGCTTGATTCGGTTCAGTGGCCAGACTAATATATTCATGCTCACAATGGGTTCTGTGCACCACCTAGTATAAATCAAATGCTGATTGTCCTAGATCTAATGTGAAATAGAAAATGTTACATATGTGATACCATGTGATACCATGTATGCTTTTTGGTAATTGATAAAGAAAGCCAACCTCTTTGTGATAATATTCTGCACGAACAAAAGCTGCTCTCAAGGGAACAGCGGTAACATTGTACATAAAGGCAAGCGTAACGAGCAGCAACCACATCAAATACCATGTACCTGCAGGGAACAAAAAGCATATTGCAAAATACTCATGGGTAATGTTTAATGAAAAAATATTTTCATTGATTCATTTAATATATTGCGTTTTTCGTCTCCTTTTGTTTTCCTATATATAATTAAGATAATTGATATCACCAGTTGAATATCAGCCCAAGAGGCTCCACAGGAAGCGGCTGACACATTCTTTCATAACTGCATTAGTATGACTGCAGTGAAGAATTAAACAAGATAACTGACTTACTTGTTGGATCAATAGTGCGTGTAAGATTGAAGTATTTAACCATGCGAGGAAGCTTTATTTTGCAACATTTCATGTTCACAAACGTTGGCTCCATTGTTGACTCTTTGCCGCTGAGGCGGGATACTATTGGTATTAAGGACGCCAGCCGGTGTTGCTTTGGTTGACGACTCGTGGACGCCACTACAACATCAATCAGTTGTGTCAAGCGGAGACTATAAAGCAGCTTGAGTAGAATATTTTGCTTCACATTTTACTTATCGATTTTACCGATCTGAATAGACCACAGGACGTATATTTTTCTCAGTTCTTGGCAGTTCTTTGATGTAACAGTTTACACAACCTGTCTTTGTTAATGTATAGTTCGGTAAACACCATTTGGTGTGAACATATGTACTGCGTGGAAAATGTACAATTCTAACTTTATTCAAAGCCTTTTAGCTAGTTGACATTTATATTACATTTAGTATCAGTAGTAATACTTACATGAAATTTACAATTAGCATGATTGGAAATAATGTTAATATCTCTTATCCAATGAAAAAATTTTGTAACATAATTTAACGATCTGGTCATATACGAAAAATTGAGTTGACTAACCCAATGAATTTTCAAGATATTATTGCAATCTCTAATGTTGAAAGGCAACGTCAGTTTACACTTTATTACTGAATATTCCGTCATAACGATGATAAACTTGAAGCGGGCTGTTCAGGAAATACTCATGCAACTTTCAAGGTATACACTTTATACCTTTTACTTTTCTACAGCTTCTCATTCAGTATTTTCACACGATACTTCCGTGAACAAGCTCAATGAGAGATAAAATAACTGCATATTATCAGTTCAGATTATTTTTTATGTTTGATACGAAACTCAAATTATAATATGATCGTATTCAACGAACCAAACAAAACAGTGAATGAGCTTCATGTCGAAGTCAGCAGAATCGGGAACCACTAATACACCTCATGCAAGCGTCACCTTGGATTACGGCCACACAAAACATATATCAGTAATGGGGTATATGAAAAGGACTATTTCTATGAACAGCACAAAATCAGTATGTACAAGTTCAAAACAGAAGACGAACCAAATAGGAACAAAATTTTGCTTTCTGCTGAATAAAAGTGGTACTTCGACGTGTCATTTGAGTAACCTCCCTAAAACTGTAAGACTGGACCTGTAGAGTTTACAATACCCTGCCTGGGTAAAAAAGCCTTGTTATGTCTGAAGATCCAAAAATTTGTACCAAAAACTACAAAGTTACATTTAACATATGGACAGGAAATCTAGCTTAGGCCATTCCGCCTTATAGAATCGTCTGCCTGAGCACAACAATTGATCTACCGATCTCGTCACTTTTACGAACTACGTAAAATCTCATCGATCCGTATATAAATTTTAAATGACTTTCCCTTTTTTAGTTTTTGTTGATATACGATAACAAAGTGGAAAATATACATTAAATTGGTATGTGTGATTGAAAGTTACAGAAAATATTATCCTTAAAGAGGGAATAGCGACTACCATTTATGGGATTATAGCGTCATGACATCATGATTTTTCCGGTTATACCTGATTTGGTATCGAAGCTGTCAGTAGATGGCGTTGGTGGCTGTACAGCTCTTTCTTTGAATCTCTCCGTCCGGCTGCTGAAGCGTGCGACCAGACCTAGCAACTTGTCACTAATGGCCGGACTGATGCCTGGTATGGTTTGTCTGTAAGAGCAGTCAAGCCACAACAGGTGAGAAACATTGTACTCAACTGTATTAACATTTGTTTGTGTTTATTTATTTTAGGCCAGGATAACTTCAGATTTTCTTGTTAAGTTGACAATCTTTATGCATATCTTCAGTTTCAATTTACAATTTTCTATCATACTGTCCGAAGTCATTTGAACAATCAATTTTGATTATTATGTGATCATTGTTATACATTGTAAAGCCCTAATATTGATGAACGGGCTATATAAATGTTTCTATAATAATAATAATAATAATAATAATAATAATAATAATAATAATAATAATAATAATAATAATAATAATAATAATAATAATAATAATAATAATAATAATAATAATAATAATAATAATTTCTAACCAATAAAGTAGTTTAATTCTTCCACCCTTTGCAAAGGATAACATTTTATGTTTAGTATAAACAGGCTTTAATTTAAAATCCCAAATGGAGAATCTCAGATTTGTCATTTAATTTTCATATATGGGTAGTTTATTTGCTAACTTACACCGGTTCCACAATAGTTTGACTTTGAAATGATCCAATAGAATCTATGGAATCTTTTCTATCTGCCAGTCTTATTAATTCACTCCAGTTTGACCTCAGACTCATTCCACCAGGGCTCATTGGTGGCGCGAGGGAGTCCCGTGGCAGTGTCAGGCGATCGATACTGTATGTACTTGGGCTACGTGAGGAGTATCTGCCATACTGTCCGAAGTCATTCGGAAAAAAGCTTGCTGCGTAGCCTGGAGTTGGACTTACTGCTACGCTGTGGCGTCTTTGTGCTGTTAAAGTTACATTGTAGAATTGTAACTTATTTCCAAAATCTACTCAAAATTCAACTTATTATGACATGACTGCAATGCCACAATTCTCAATTAATATATACACAACAAATTTGTCGAAACTGACAAATAATTCACATAATCTCCCTTTTTACTCGCCAATTCTAAATTTAGAATTTGCTTTCCTTTCAATTTTATCCAGAGAACCAGTAACCCTGCGTGAAATGTAAGAAGCATGTAACATATAATAAGTTTGAATTAGATTTGTTAGAAATTAAATGTGGAGTTCCACAGGGATCTATTTTAGGACCGTTACTTTTTATACTACATATTAATGACATTTGTAATATCTTGGAATTGTTAAAGTTTGTGCTCTTCGCTGATGACACAAATCTTTTTGCGTCAGGAGAACATGTTAAGACTTTGTGTCAAACCATTAATTCAGAGAGAGAGAAAAACTAAATGTGTGGTTCAAAATACAAAAATTATCGCTAAATGTCAAAAAGAATAACTGTAGTTTTTCTCAAACAGAACGGTTCCGCATGAAATTGTAATGTCTATGAATGGAACTTAAATTGAATGGGTGTACGTAACTAAATTTTTAGGAGTTTATATGGACAGCAAATGTACCTGGAAAAATCATGTTATGAACGTTAAACAAAAATTATCAAAATGTATATCAATTATATACAGATCTAGTCAATTATTAGATACCATTGCACTTTATATGATAGTCTTTTTTTTTACCTTATTTGTCTTATTGTGTTGAAATATGGGGTTCAGCCAGCAAAAGTTGTTAGGAGTAAAAAAGGATTATAAGGATCATGTCCAAAGTTGATAAATACGAACATACAAATCTTCTGTTTTGTTAATTAAAAATTGTCAAATTTCATGACCTAGTAGAACTAAAAATTTCGGTTGTTATGTATAACGCTCTTCACTCCGCATTACCGGTAAATATTCAAAAACGCTTTTCGATTATTACTGATGATCATTTGTACAGTTTAATAAGTGTAGAAAAATTTAAAACTAGAGCGGCCAGTGCACACAAAACATAAGAGTGCAGGCTTATATTACACACTTTCAATCGATACCTACTTAAGTTTCTTGTTTTTGTGAACAAAAACAAATGTCTCCCCGACCAAACCCATGACCCCCCCTCCCCCCTCAAACTGAAACAAAATATTCATTTCTGCAAACATAACCTTCATTCATTGTAAAAATCATAAAATAAACCAAACAGATGGTGGTCACTAAAACAGACATAAATGAGCATCTTTTTTCATCGGAGTCTGAAAGGTGGTCGCTAAAACGGGTTTTACTGTAGGCCCCTCTTATCCAGATCTGAAGTTGGTCGCTATAGCAGTTTTACTGTACGTTACATTTTTATCCGGGTCTGGAAGGTGGTCAAGACAGGCAGGTTTTACCGTACGTCTTTTTACCTGAATGTGGAAGGGGTCACGACAAACGGTTCTTACCTTACATCTTTTTATCCGGGTCTTGAAGGTGGTCGGGATTTTTTTTTTTTTTTTTTGCTGACCATCATCCTCCACACGCCCCCCCCCCCCCCGCCCCTCAGCTATTTACTGTAGGTCCGACTATAAACACAACTCTAACCCTTTTACCCAAGGCAACGGTAACAGTCTGTACCCTAAGTGTAGTTATAGCCATGATAGACTACCTTGTCTTCGCACATTCCCATCGGCCAAATAGCACTAGCAAGGCATTCTTCATAACTGCGCATCAGAGATGACGCACCTCGGTGGGAGAAGGGGGAGGCATTTCGTAGGCAAAATGGTGAGCTGCTCCTCATAACACAAGATATCAGACGACCCAATTTAATAGCGAAAAATGCTTCTGCACACAATGCTAATCGATACAGCATGGCTCCTATATAGAGCACATCTTGGTAACCTAATCAAGTATGCGGCGAAAAAAAAAATCAATAGCTAGAGCTGCTTAGAGCTATAATACGACAATAGCATTCCATGACCTCGTAGATAACGATCCATCATGCACCGCAACTGACACTGACCCCTGACTGAGTGGCATGTTACGTAACAACCACAGATGAGAAATGCACAAAAACTTCAATTTCAGGCAATAACAAATAGCAATGGACCGACAATAATGCTGTTACTGTTTTGAATCTTTCTAAAGAATGCAGGAACACTAGAGAATCTTCGGGAAAATCTTCCGAAATCCCCAGCGCAGTTAACACGCATGCATAGATAACAAAGCAGCCAAAAATGGGGAGGTTAGGGTGGGGGGGGGGGGCTGTTGACGTTATGCACTTTTCTTGATTTTCTATACGAGTTCAATAATGTTTAATAAAACCGTGTGACCTATTCGAGGAATAACTACACCAAATTTAAAGTCGATCCGACTTTCCGATGTCGAGATGTTTTGCTTAAGAACTGATAACTTTTTACCTGTCAAAAGTTGAAACAGTCGTCTGACTGAACCAAGGAATATCCATATAAAATTTTAAGTCGATATAACTTTCCGTTATCGAGATATTATGCATAAAAGATCTGGTTCAAAATATACACATTTTACGCGATGACGTCATACGCCGCTTTCGTTCGTTCTTCTCGTGAAAAATATTTAGAGTTTCTTTCGGACCTACCAAGCAATAATCCAAAGTTTCACCTTTCTCCGGCGTCCAGCAGCTGAGAAATTTCGCACACAAGATTTTTACGCAATGACGTCATACACCCGCCCTAATCACGTGACACGCCAAAAATTGATAGAACAGTCCGGCTGACCCAAGGAATATTCATATAAAATTTGAAGTCGATAGGACTTCCCGTTATCGAGATATTTTGCACACAAGACCTTGTTTATAAAATAAAACATATTTTACGTGATGACGTCATACGCCGCATTCGTTCGTTCTACTCGCGAAAAAATCCTATAGAGTCTTTCGGACCTAACAAATAACAATCCCTCCAAGTTTCAACTTTCTCCGATGTTCAGTAGCTGAGAAATTTGGCACATAAGATTTTTACGTAATGACGTCATACTCTTGCCCTAATCAGGTGACATACGTAAAAAGTTGACAGAACCGTCCGACTGACCCAAAGAATATCTATGTAAAATTTGAAGTCGATAGGACTTTCCGTTATCGAGATATTTTGCACACAAGACCTTGTTTATAATATGTACATATTTTACGTGATGACGTCATATGCCGCATTCGTTCGTTCTACTCGCGAAAAAAATATATAGGGTCTTTCGGACCAACCAAGCAACAATCCCACCAAGTTTCAACTTTCTCCGATGTTCAGCGGCTGAGAAATTTCGCACACAAGATTTTTACGTAATGACGTCATACGCCTGCCTTAATCACCTGACATGCGCTAAAAATTGATAGAGCCCGCCGACTAATCCAAGGAATATTGATATAAAATTTGAAGTCGATAGGACTTTCCGTTATCGAGATATTTTGCACACAAGATCTTGTTCAAAATATATACATATTCTGCGTGATGACGTCATACGCCGCATTCGTTCGTTCTACTCGCGAAAAAAATCTACAGAGTCTTTCGGACCAACCAAGCAATAATCCCACCAAGTTTCAACTTTCTCCGATGTTCAGCGGCTGAGAAATTTCGCACCCAAGATTTTTACGTAATGACGTCATACTCTTGCCCTAATCACGTGACATGCGTCAAAACTTGATAGAACCGTCCGACCTTACCAAGGAATAATTCGATCAAGTTTGAAGTCAATCCGACGTTTCGTTCTCGAGATATCTTGCACACAACACTTTGTTCACAACAGACTGACACACACACACACACACACACACACAGACACACACACACACGTACACACATACACACACACAGAACGTACAAACACTATATGTCTCCCCTTGGTCGGGGAGACATAACTAGCTATGTTCGTACTACTTTAAAATCAAAATGTATTAGTGTTTATGGTGTTACAGTCTTTAATAGCCTTCCACGTGAAGTTGTTGAAGTTAAAAAAATTTGTCAATTCAAATCTCTTTTCAAAAAGTTATTGTCTACAAGGTATGAACTCGATAACTGTAAAGAGAAATTATGTCGGCAAAAGCTTAAATCTTATGGTATTTTGTAAACTGTTGTTGTGTGGTAGTCCATGTTATAAAAGTTAAATGTAATAAGGCGAATATTCACGTAAGGTTGTAACTTTCTTTATTCTCCTGTTCTTTCTGTATCATCAAATGTTCGTAAAATCGACATGTTTCTTGAAACATTGACTTGTACATAATTGTATGCTCAGAAGAATACAACTGTTTGAATGGAAAAAATATGCTCTCACATAAATACGCCACGACTTACCTGGGCCTGGCACAGTTAAGAGACTGGAAGACGACGGGTTGAAGCTGCTAAACCGACGACCAAACTCCTCATTAAGTATCGTATCAACAGCATCGTCTGTTTATATTTTCCAAAATAATTACGTTATGAGATTACTTATTTGTTTATTGTATGTAAAAGTAATGCTTATATTCCATTTACTCTATGTGTTTCAGGTTTTCTTTATTTTTAAGTATTTGCTAAAAACACTTTTGTTTATTGAACCTCAATTTATTTTATTTTGACTGGATCATGCAATACACAATTGTTTTTGTTCAACAAAATAAGTAAAGAGAATTGTATGATATAACAAATTCTTAAAAGTCGCGTTGTCATGCTTAATGTGTTGCCTCACCATGGGAATTATAGGCCAAGTTAGCTGAACCGCTTTGCTGCTTGGTCACGTGGACGGCAAGTACTTGGGAGGAGCTCAGACTACCCTCGGACTGTGCCTCAAACACGTCGTCATCCAGCGGCGCCACACTATTTGGCCGAAACATGGCCAATAGCCTGAAGAATTACGGCTCTGTTCGCTCTGTACAATAAACAAAATAATGTATATTTGTTAAAAATATGTTTAACACTTTATACAGGTTTTCACACAACAACGATGTCCTTCAAATTAATCTCTTCAGCATCACAGAATCAGGCAAAATACGGTCAAATGAGCATGAATGAAAGTAGGTAGATTTTCGGTAAACTGTAGTTTCGCTGCTTCTTTTCTTAATTAAAGAATACATAAGAGGCAAATAAATCAAAGTGAAGGTACTTAAAGTACAGAGCGTCCAAAGTCTAGACAAAAACGAAGTTGTTCCGCAGATTCATAAATATTTAATCACTCAAGAACGGGGTGGCGCGGGCGAGTGTGAAAGCTTGCCCCCCCCCCCTCCAATGGCTGTTTTCTCGATCCGGCTACCTCGCGGTCCAATATCTCCGAGTGTCTGACCACTTCCGAAAGCATATAGATACGGATTCCTGCGGCATGTGATTGCGTAAATCGGCGAAGAGGGAGTGCGCGAGGACAAGGGTTCGAATCCGGCTCGGCGTGGTAAGCGGGGGATTAACGTTCGCTCTAGTTGCTTTAACTAAGCGAATGTACTGGGTTAGATCATCTATCACGGAATGCAGAACTAACGCCCACTGAGTCTCTCAATCATTCCTTTAAAAAAGTATGAGGGAGGCTGTTTTTTAATCCGCGAGTTTTTTTAGCACGGCTACTGATACAAGAAGTAGTCAGTTTTATATAATAGAAACCATTGACATTCGAATACACGTCAAAATATACGTCTTGTCCTCGGTTCTGGAAGCGCTTTCTCCTGATAGCAGGCTGCAACTAGAGCGGCCAGTGCACACAAAACATAAGAGTACAGGCTTATATTACACACTTTCAAGCGATACCTACTTAAGTTTCTTGTTTTTGTGAACAAAAACAAATGTCTCCCCGACTAAACCCATGACCCCCCCCCCCCTCCCCCCAAACTGAAACAAAATATTCATTTCTACAAACATAACCTTCATTCATTGTAAAAATCTTAAAATAAACCAAACAGATGGTGGTCACTAAAACAGATATAAATGAGCATCTTTTTTCATCGGAGTCTGAAAGGTGGTCGCTAAAACGGGTTTTACTGTAGGCCCCTCTTATCCAGATCTGAAGTTGGTCACTATAGCAGTTTTACATTTTTATCCGGGTCTGGAAGGTGGTCAAGACAGGCAGGTTTTACCGTACGTCTTTTTACCTGAATGTGGAAGGGGTCACGACAAACGGTTCTTACCTTACATCTTTTTATCCGGGTCTTGAAGGTGGTCGGGATTTTTTTTTTCGCTAACCATCATCCTCCACACGCCCGCCCCCCCCCCCCCCCAGCTATTTACTGTAGGTCCGACTATAAACACAACTCTAACCCTTTTACCCAAGGCAACGGTAACAGTCTGTACCCTAAGTGTAGTTATAGCCATGATAAACTACCTTGTCTTCGCACATTCCCATCGGCCAAATAGCACTAGGAAGGCATTCTTCATAATTGCGCATCAGAGATGACGCACCTCGGTGGGAGAAGGGGGAGGCATTTCGTAGGCAAAAT
The DNA here is from genome assembly GCA_949752745.1 of Protula sp. h YS-2021. Taxonomy (NCBI): domain Eukaryota; kingdom Metazoa; phylum Annelida; class Polychaeta; order Sabellida; family Serpulidae; genus Protula; species Protula sp. h YS-2021. The sequence continues at coordinate 61,767,549 of OX457027.1, read as the reverse complement.
GGTGAGCTGCTCCTCATAACACAAGATATCAGACGACCCAATTTAATAGCGAAAAATGCTTCTGCACACAATGCTAATCGATACAGCATGGCTCCTATATATAGCACATCTTGGCAACCTAATCAAGTATGCGGCGAAAAAAAAATCAATAGATAGAGCTGCTTAGAGCTATAATGCGACAATAGCATTCCATGACCTCGTAGATAACGACTCCATCATGCACCGCAACGGACACTGACCCCTGACTGAGTGGCATGTTACGTAACAACCACAGATAAGAAATGCACAAAAAGCTCAATTTCAGGCAATAACAAATAGCAATGGACCGACAATAATGCTGTTACTGTTTTGAAGCTTTCTAAAGAATGCAGGAACACTAGAGAATCTTCGGGAAAATCTTCCGAAATCCCCAGCGCAGTTAACACCCATGCATAGATAACAAAGCAGCCAAAAATGGGGAGGTTGGGGTGGGGTGGGGGGGGGGGGGGGCTGTTGACGTTATGCACCTTTCTTGATTTTCCGTTATCGAGATATTATGCATAAAAGATCTGGTTCAAAATATACACATTTTACGCGATGACGTAATACGCCGCTTTCGTTCGTTCTACTCGTGAAAAATATTTAGAGTTTCTTTCGGACCTACCAAGCAATAATCCAAAGTTTCAGCTTTCTCCGGCGTCCAGCAGCTGAGAAATTTCGCACACAAGATTTTTACGCAATGACGTCATACACCCGCCCTAATCACATGACACGCCAAAAATTGATAGAACAGTCCGGCTGACCCAAGGAATATTCATATAAAATTTGAAGTCGATAGAACTTTCCGTTATCGAGATATTTTGCACACAAGACCTTGTTTATAAAATAAAACATATTTTACGTGATGACGTCATACGCCGCATTCGTTCCTTCTACTCGCGAAAAAATTCTATAGAGTCTTTCGGACCTAACAAGCAACAATCCCACCAAGTTTCAACTTTCTCCGATGTTCAGCAGCTGAGAAATTTGGCACATAAGATTTTTACGTAATGACGTCATGCACCTGCCCTAATCACTTGACATGCGTAAAAAGTTGACAGAACCGATCGACTGACCCAAAGAATATCTATATAAAATTTGAAGTCGATACGACTTTCCGTTATCGAGATATTTTGCACACAAGACCTTGTTTATAATATATACATATTTTACGTGATGACGTCATACGCCGCATTCGTTCATTCTACTCGCGAAAAAAATATATAGGGTCTTTCGGACCAACCAAGCAAAAATCCCACCAAGTTTCAACTTTCTCCGATGTTCAGCGGCTGAGAAATTTCGCACACAAGATTTTTACGGAATGACGTCATACGCCTGCCTTAATCACCTGACATGCGCTAAAAATTGATAGAACCCGCCGACTGATCCAAGGAATATTGATATAAAATTTGAAGTCGATAGGACTTTCCGTTATCGAGATATTTTGCACACAAGATCTTGTTCAAAATATATACATATTCTGCGTGATGACGTCATACGCCGCATTCGTTCGTTCTACACGCAAAAAAAAGTTACAGAGTCTTTCGGACCAACCAAGCAACAATCCCACCAAGTTTCAGCTTTCTCCGATGTTTAGCGGCTGAGAAATTTCGCACATAAGATTTTTACGTAATGACGTCATACGCTTGCCCTAATCACGTGACATGCGTCAAAAGTTGAAAGAACCGTCCGACCTTACCAAGGAATAATTCGATCAAGTTTGAAGTCGATCCGACGTTTCGTTCTCGAGATATCTTGCACACAACACTTTGTTCACAACAGACTGACACACACACACACACACACACACACACACACACACACACACACACACACACACACACACACACACACACACACACACACACACACACACACACACACACACACACACACACACACACACACACACACACACACACACACGTACACACATACACACACACAGAACGTACAAACACTATATGTCTCCCCTTGGTCGGGGAGACATAAATATGCAGACACCAAACTAGAGACCGGCTGCCTGTACTTAAAACTGTACTTCATGCAGCGGGTGAGAAGACAGTTGGCAGCTTTCAGCTAATTTCATCGCGTACAAGTTGTACTGGTTTCTGGCTTCTGCCGAGCTGAAGTAGCCAGACCTTGAGAGTATGTACGCGAGTGTCCGATCACCCATTTAGCAGCCTTCCTTCGAGCTGAAAACTGGAGTTGTCCATTCAGAGCAGGAATTATCTGCATGTTTTCGATGGACGACCGAACTGTTTGGAACTGTTTGGCATATGCTGCTGCCGGAACCCACTGGATCACTGCCGGAACAATCGCCACCGCTACCAAAATTTACTGGGCCGCTGCCGGAATCATTCTCAACCATACCAGAACAATCGCCATAGCTACCAGAATTCACTGGACAACTACCGGAATCATTGTCAACCATCTCGGAACAACCAGCACCGCTATCAGAATTCACTAGATCGCTACCAGATTCATTGTCACCCATACCGGAACAATCAGCATCGCTACCAGAATTTACTGGACCGCTGCCGGAATCATTGTCAACCATACCGGAACCATCGCCAGCGATGTCGGAACCATCGCCTCTATGGCCAGTATCAATATTCTAGTAAACGAACCATTTTTACAGCATGGTGGTTATTTCCCAGTCTCTTACATAAGAAATAACTGATTCAACAAATGCCGGAGAAAAATCTATGAAGATGGCGAAACTTTCATATCCGTATGCATTGACAGTGTATCACAGAAAATAAGTAAAAAACAATCGCATTTACAATAATAAGTAAAAAACAATCACACTTATAATAAGAAATTCTTTCGTGTATAATTGCAATCACTAATTTTGTGGTAGAATGATGAAAGTGCTGTTCATTTTAATCGAATCTAACAAAATCTATTAAATATTAACTTCACAAAAATTAATGTTAATAATAATTGCATTTATACTATTGTTTGCCCTACTGAATACCATTTTCACATTTATAAGGCAATTACTGATATCAAGAATTAAATTTTTATCTCAAAAATTCAATTTTTGACATCAAGAAGTAATTTTTGCTGTCTGTAATTATATTTTTGATATCTCTAAATGTATTCTTGATCTCAAAAAATAACTCTTGATATCAGTAAATATTTAGACATATCAAAAACTGCTTATTGATATCAAATGTGATTTAATTATCTCTAAGATTGAAGCTTAGAGATCACAAGTTCAATTCTTGACAGCAAAAATGGAATGTTTGATAGTAGAATTTCGGTTCTGAGCTCAATAATTTATTTTCTTTTCACTGACATCAAGAATTTATTGAGACTTTTTTAAATTTATATTCTGAAATCTGCAAATGATTTTATGATCTCAAAAAATTTTTTTTATCAAAATATCAGTCTATTTTTCACATCTAAATCTGAAAAGCAAAACATATGTGAATGAAGCAATGACTAGCTTCTGTATGCAGAATCTTTCCTTTAAATTTCTACTGCATAAAAAAACAAGCAATTCTTGAGCTCAAAAACTTTGTTTTTATTATTGAGATCAATAATTTAATTTTTTCATCTCCAATTCGTTAAATTCCTCGACAATTCGTTAATTTTTTTTTTAGAAATTTATCTCTCTTGAGATTTTTAAATTTGTAAAATGGATTTTTGATCTCAAAAATAAATTACAATTATTGACGGCAACATATAAATTGATGAGATCTACATTGATTTATTGATATCTTTATTTATATTTTGATTTCAAAAATTAGCATTAAATTTTAAAATGCTATTCCAAATTGCCTAGTCTCTCAACAATTTAAGAATCTTGCACTCGAACTTGTCACTGATAAAACAAGAAATACGACTTTAATGTAGGCATAATAAAATGTGCTATATTATTCACTATTCCGTTGAACTTTCATTTCAGTGTATCTTTAATGTTTTGCGTGGTAAAATTCAGGCCAAGTATACATACTTGGGAAATTTTTACGGCAAGTATACTTTCCCTGGTTCGGTTAGAAGCAAGTATATCTACCCTAGGACAAGTATACTTGCCCAGAATTATACTTACTTTTTAACATACCTATATATAGTATCAATAAAAGATGTGATTTCCTGATACACAGTGTCATAATAGAGTGTAATCTGATATCCTTGTGAATTTTCCCATTAAAAATCATTGCAAAAAACTTCCACAAGATTAATTTGTCTTGTATTAAAAATCCTTCAGGACATTACATACCTTTTTCTCTTTTGCTCTTCAAAGAATCCCATTCAAGAAATGACTTCATGTCTTAGAAATTCTAGCAGTTAAATTAAAAAATATTTCATATTTACCACAGACATTATTCGTTAATTTTATTTATTTTTGCATACTTAAAAAAAGTTTTAGCATCATCTGTACAGTAATAATTTTAAAGAAAAGAATCGTACATACCTAAAAAAAATGTCCTTTTATCTTTTTCTCTTGTTTTTTTCAGAGATGTTTCGTGTATCGCGAAATATGATCCAGTAATGTACCAAATACCAACTGAACGTTCTTTGCAAATAAACCAGTGCCTAGTCAAGAGAACAGAAGAACTAATTTGCGCATGATGCAAAAACCAACATCTCCCTCACAAGACAGACAATATCAATGCTCATAGCAAAAGGCACACGTGATCAATAAGACAGGTGCGATGAGCACAGGTAGTCAACCCTTAACGGCACTGTCATCGCATCTGAGTCAAACCCCCATCCCCCCTCCACCCTCCCCCCTCCCCCTCCCCACTTTCCAGTAAGCCATTGACCCGTGGTGCCATTGAGGTAGTAACTGTAACTAAGCAACTTTTGTGGAGTGACTTACAATACATTATAAACAAAAAGGGATGAGCTGCTGGTAATGAAAGCACCCCGGTCGATTTACAAAATATTACCAAGCAGAAACAACCAACGTCGCAACGTGGGGAGGGCGCACTAAGTATGATTTGGGTCACCAGGTGTGTCTTTAAAACGCGGAGAAGGGGGTAGCTTTGACGTGAGACGCGGTCTGCACGCAGTGCCAATTTCGTTACAAAAAAAGGGGGTGTACATCCAGTATTCCGTGTTTACCACAAAAACGAGTTATTTCGGAAGTACACTCTGCGTTTTGTTAAGAAGGGGGTATTTTTTTTTCAAAATTAGCACACCGCATTTAGGGTCGTCTTAAAAAGTCAGGGATACGCATGATATGCAGGTGGTACGTGAGTGCACCCTCTCCACCGGGGCCGCAACGTCATTCTAACACAATCTAACTTCTCTAAAAGTAATTTTTGATTGTTTTCTCGATGACAGAAAAGTGACAACATCAATTAAACCTTTTGTAATCGAATCGTTATAATTTCAATGTTGTTTCGCCGTCATTGTGACAATGATATAACAATACGAACGTGTGGTGACTGACTGGAAATGGAAGCTATGACAGTGCTATTGGAAACAGCCATACGGAGCATGTAAAATATATTAGAATTTGGACAGCGTTCAAGTTTATTCACACTTAATTTAGTTTCGTGTACGCTATATTTAACGGAAGTGGCGGTGAGTATGTACAATATTTTTAACGAAGTGAGAGCTCACGAACGCCATACTTAAAACCAACACGGCCATAATCTCCTTGAATACTCCATGTGTCTGTACCGCCACCGTTTATTCCCACTTGGCAATGTCAATTGACATTTTCCAAATGGGGATGGATTGCCTCGAATTCTTCACCTTTTTTTCGAACCTTTTTTTTCTCTCCTTCTTCCGCCGAATCGGTTTCCAGAAATCTCCTCCAAGACTGTTGAAGCTAGGAAAACAGAACTTGGCACATGTATGAAGGGTCATGCGAGGTGGTGCAACTGATAAAAATAAATGACCGTGATCTTACTGGTCAAGGTCAAATCGCGAAAAAAGGTCAACCGGTTTCCAGACATCTCCTGTAAGGCCGTTGAAGCGGCGTATGTATGAAGGGTCATATGAACTGGTGCCCCCGGTAAAAATGTATGACCTTGACCTTACTGATCAAGATCAAATCTAAAAAAAAAAAGTCATTTGAAAACAATGATTTGACCTCAAGGTCAGTTTCGAGTCCAAAAACCGGGAATTGCCCTGTATCTCGAAAACGGTAAGAGAAAGAGTAATTTTGACCTCATTATCGACCTCCACCCCCTCTACGACGGAACTTACTATATGACTTTCGGTGATCTTGAGCTCAAGGTCACTTTCGAGCCCCAAACCGGAAGATGCCCTTAATCTCGAAAACGGTAAGCGACCTCCACCCCCTCTGCGACGTTACTTACAGTGTAACTTTCGGTGACCTTGGCCTCAGGGTCACTTTCGAGCCCAAAATCGGAAATTGCACTTTATATCGAAGACGGTAAGAGATAGGGGAAATTGACCTGATTTTCGATCTCCACCCTGTCTAGGACGTTGCTTGCAGTGTAACTTCCGGTGACTTTGACCTCGAAGCCCAAAACCGGAAGTTGCCCTTTATCTCGAAAACAGTAAGAGATAGAGCAATTTTGATATAATTTTCGACCTCCGTCGCCTCTACGACGTTACTTACTACATAAGTTTCGGTGACCTTGACCTCCAGGTCACTCTAGAGCCCCAAACCGGAAGTTGCCCTGTATCTCGCAAACGGTAATGACGTCCACCTGCATGCAAAAAGGGAGTCCCAGAACACATTACCTATTTTTTCTCTTCTTCTTGGTTAAAATGGCAGAAAGAACAGTCATCTTTTTTAGACAGTTCTCAGATGACATAATTATCATTCCCACTTGTTCCAAGTGGGATCTAATTCGTTTGGGCGAATTTCGGTCTAGTTCCAAGTATATTGTACTCTAGATCTGGTTGTAGTGTCGTTCTATGCACCTCAAAACAACGCCGTGACTTCATTGCAGACTTGACATTTATTCGACGACTACGAGACTTCTATTCAGCGTGTCTAACTGCCTGCTAGAAAAATTGCTGTGACGTTGCTCCATGTAAAATATCTACACAAAAGTACACTTGCTTTTGCCTATCTGTTGTCAGTTTGTTAAGCAATATTTTGTAATATTTGTAGCCCCCCCCCCCCCCCCCCGCTTTTTTGTGAGGCCTCACGCATGAATGTAAAAGGTGATCCCCCCTCCTTCCCCTTTAAATCCCCGCCATCAGTGGTCCCTGGTGTAACAGTATATCTTGACCCCTGTAAGCTCCCCCTAGTCTTCCCGACGGGGCGAAGCTAGATTAGTCTATCTCCCCCTCCCCCCCACCCCACCTGGTATTTTTGCCCCCTATTTAGCCCCCCCCCCCCCCCTCGTATTTTGTTCGTTTCTCTGTCCCCAGTTCACCTCTCAGTCGTTCTAGCTTATTTTCCTCCATTTATTTTGCTTTCTACTTCTAAATTAAATCATAATTGCAACCCGTCCTTCTCTTGTAATATCCGACTGTGATTACCACAATTGGTAAGGATTATCTGAGTGTTTAATCTCCGTCGCTTTTACCAATGGCAATCACATCGCCGCTGCATTGAAATGAAACGAATCCGCATCTCTTTTGTTTTAATTTTATTTGCGTATTGTAACAGGCGATTAAAACAGCTAGGTAAGAAATCTCTGGTAATTTTAAGTTGCGGCATAAGACTAGTCCTAACTGTAAGTATAAACTAGAAGCTTTTTCACCACTGGTATCACTTTCTAAAAGGAAGATAAAGTTGAACATACAGCAAAGCGCTTCTTGGACAATGTGGATGTTATTTATGATAATCTTAGAGATCAGAATTATCTACCTGTCTCTCTAAAAAAAAAAAAAAAAAAAAAAAAAAAACCAAAAACAGACAAATCATGTCAATAAAGTAGGGTAGTTTAAGATAGTTTTATATGGTTTGGTTGAGTCCATTTATTCATATGAGCAAATATTATCAAACTACATTTACACGTATTGTAACAGGCGATTAAAACAGCTAGATAAGAAATCTCGTGTAATTTTAAGGTGTGACATAAGTTATTAGTATGAAAACAAGAGTTCTTGCACAGGAAGTGACGTCATAGGCGGCGTAACCATGGTGATGACCCCCTCCTCCGTAAGTGGTTGTAAGCATCATTTTAACTTTATAAAAAAGTGAAAAAGTGTGATAACTTTCGCTATAGTTGGTCGATTTGAATGAAAATTTCACTGTTTTAGTTAGTTTTATAGAAATTTTTGTTATAAAGTAGTCATGGGCTAGTTGCACCGGTGACTGTATGCATATTTGTAACATGCCGCCATTTTAACTTTGTAAAAAGTGAAAAAGTCCATAACTTGCGTTATAGTTGACCGATTTGTTTGAAAATTTCACTGCTTGATTCAGTTTTATATCTAGTTTTAACATTAAGTAATCACAGGCTATTTGCATTGGTGGCTGTATGCATCATGGATTCACCTTAAAATTTTAACTTTAAAACTTTCGCTATGGTTGATCGATTTACATGAAAATTTCACCATTTGATTCAGTTTTATATCTAGTTTTAACATTAGGTAGTCATGGGCTAGTTGCACCGGCGGCTGTATGCATCAAGGATTCACCTTAAAATTTTAACTTTGAAAGTGAGATAACTTTCTTATGGTTGACCGATTTGAATGAAAATTTCACCATTGGATTCAGTTTGATGTCTAGTTTACAGCAGTTTGGTTGGAGCGCATACCCTCAAGACGGGGTATTCAAATGGCGAGCCCCCATTCAAACATGTATTCATAGTATGTTTAACAAGTTTTTTTCAACAAGTTGCTTAACAATTGTACAACAAGTTGTTGTGCAACAATTGTTCCACCAGCTGTAGTTCAATATGTTCAATATGTTCAACATGCTCAACATGTTGTTCAACAAGTTCAACATGTTCAACATGTTGTTGACTAAGTTGAACATGTTGAACTTGTTGAACAACATGTTCAATATGTTGTTTAACATGTTGTTTAACATTTTGTTCAACATGTTGTTCAACAAGTTGTTGTTCAATAAGTTGTTGTTCAACATGTTGTAGTTCAAGTAATTGGTACAACAATAGCAGCCAGTTCAGGAAAAAACAAGACATATGTTGAATAGTTTTATTAATACACTTAAATACACACAGCTTAAACCTATAACAATATTACAACATTTGTTGATTTATAAAGTCTTTATTATAAAGTTTAGTCAAATAAGTCTAATTTTCTTCATCTGCTTCACTCTTTTCCATCTCACTGTTCTCATCCATATCACTTTCTTCGTCGCTGCTTTCGTCTTCCTCCTCCTCATCTAGAAGCTCTTCAAAGAATGCATCATTTCTTCTTATAGCCGCCTTTAGTGCCTTTGAATACTCGTAATGTTTTTCATCAACAAAGTAATTAAAGTCTTCTAAAATGGTTTGATAATGTTCGTTTTGTTCTAGACGTTGGGTATGTTTGAATAGTCTCATAAACAGTTGTTTAAGTCGACGCTTATAAATGGGTCGAAAGTCATCACTTGCTATTTCACGCGCATCTTCAAGCCTTTGTTCTTCATATTCTGAAGCCTTTTCGTGAAATTTGGTATCATATTCATCGTAGACTTCTTGAACCATATCATACCAAACAGAGTCTGTTTCTGACTCACGTTCAGAGATGCTGTTGTCATCACCCTCACCACAATGTTCCATATATTTGAACAAAGCTTCTTTACTGTTGTATAACGCACCACATTCTATACAAGCATGTGTATTCTTTTCAGTCATGTTGACCCTTTGACTTTCCATAGAAGACTCATCTAAAGTTTCAGTGAAAGGTGGTTTTACAGGGTTTTCCATATCTATCTCCAATTCTTCTTCTTCTGAAGTGTGAGCATCCTTTAAGTGCCTTTTAAGACTTTGTGGCCAATTGTAAGATTTCAAACAAATATTGCATTTATACATCCTTACAATTCAACATACACTTTTCAAATGATGAAAAACCCTTTAAACATAGCCTTATATACAACTTGTTGAGCAACATGTTGAACAACATGTTGTTGAACATGTTGTCTACGCCTAGGGTAAGGGTTACGCCGCTTAGGGTAGTCTAACGTCATGACGTCTTTATGACGTCATCACAACGTCATTATGACGGCATAATGACGTCATTCGAAAAGGCTCGCACTTTATCCAAAAACCTGACTCAGCAGAATTTATTGCTTTTTGATATGAATGAAATGCATGTCTCACTCTTCCTTTTATGCTACTTAGATGTAATCAAAAAATGGTGTGTAACTCGCCAAAAATGCCAAACTTGTTTAAATTGCTGACTCGGCAATAAAACTTCAACAAATTTGGCATTTTTGGCGAGTTACACACCATTTTTTGATTACATCTAAGTAGCATAAAAGGAAGAGTGAGACATGCATTTCATCCATATCAAACAGCAGGGGGTCATCACCATAGTTACGCCGCCTATGACGTCACTTCCTGTGCCAGAACTCTTGTTTTCATACTACTTAAATTTTAATCCTGACTACTATTTATTTCACATAATAGTGAAATGGAAGCTTTTTCACTACCTTGTATCACTTTCTAAATGAAAGATAAAGTTGAACATACAACAAAACGCTTCTTGGATAATCTGGATGTTATTCATAATAATCTTTATATTTTTGTATGAATTATGTTGAATTTAGTCAATATTTCATTGAGTACATTTATTCACATGAATGCTATCAAATATATCAACACGCAAAAGAGTTCGTGTTTGGAGGGGGGAGTAAATATACTGGAAGATTGGAGATAGCCTAGTATAGCTCCCCCGGAGGAAGCTCTACAGAGGGTGGGGGTGGGGGAAGGGGGGGTAACGTAGCCCATTGCACCGGAAATGCCTTGGATGCCATCGGGATAACCCTGAGCGCTCGCTCTGTTTAAAAGCATGGAATTATCTTCAACATTTTTAGGTATGCAGGGAATTTCAAGGGAGGCATTTTAGGAACCAATGATAAATAAATAAATACCCCAGAAAAATAGGTGAGCGGGCTTTGACTTCGACTCATGATATTTTCTTCAGAAACTGCAGCGTAATCGAGCTATACTAGAAGGGTACATATTACCTCTGGGAAACTCATGGCTTATAGGAGTGCTTCGTGTAATACATATTATCTCTGGGAAACCGAGGCTTACAGGAGTGCTTCGTGTTGCTGATGCAACGAAACCATAATTCATGAAAACCAATATTTTCTTTATCTGTCAAGCTTTAAACATCATAAACAGAGACACTTCATCAAAAAAGGGAAAAGATTTGAAGTTTTCCTGTTTTATTTAATTCATATTTTTGCAAAGAGAAAAGGAGCAAGAAGAGGGAGAGAGAGAGAGAGAGAGAGAGAGAGAGAGAAAGAGAGAAAAAAAGAGAGAGAGGGACAGAGAGAGAGAGAGAGAGAAAGAGAGAGAGACAGACAGAGTGAGACAGAGAGAGACAGAGAGCGAGAGAGAGAGAGAGAGAGAGAGAGAGAGAGAGAGAGAGAGAGAGAGAGAGAGAGAGACGGACAGACAGACAGACAGAGACAGAGAGAGAGAGAGACGGAGAGACAGAGAGCGAGAGAGAGAGAGAGACGAACGATGACAACAAAAATCAGTCTTAACATTTTTCATTGGCAGTGAAATTTTCAAGGAATTCAGGTACGTTTATAAGCACAGCAGAAGTTTTTTTTGCATCTGTGTAGCACACATAAAACAATGTGTTTATAAAAGTTCAATTTCATGTAACTGTGATTGAATTTTATACAGTCAAAGGAGTGCAATGGCCCTGGGCATAAGACGGACAACTGTTCTTATAAGCTGTACAAACATATCGCGCCACACTTTTCTGTTATTTTCTTCAAGAAAATCTACACATCTGTGTATCTGTTTCATTGCTGAAGGCCTTATTTATAAAATTCTGTGAGGTTCTTTAAAAACTATAGTATTGTTTAAAACATTTATATCCTCTAATTCATCACTCACATTCTGTTCGTTCTTCAAACGAGGATATAATATTTACCCGCTTAGTCCCCATCGAGGAAACCCCCCCCCCCCCCCACGCACACACCCACAAAATGAAGGTCAATCTTGTTGTGCCTGAGGTTTATTGCTTGCTGTCTAAGAATACACAAAAATACAATCGAAATACTCGAAATGAATCTAAGCACTAAGTGTATGCCGTGCTTGGTATAGCAAGACAAACGCGTTAGCTGGTTGGCTTTAGCTTTTCAAAAATAGAATACGTGTGAAAAAATTGGTAAGATTATTTTCGAGTCTCCATCGAGCTAGTCAAAAAATGCCACAGGTTATTAAACCTTAAGAATTTGTTTCTTCGTGCAAAAAATAATAATAATAAAGAAAGAAAAAAAAAAAGAAAAGGAAGAAAGAAACAATGTCATTATAATATGAAAAGGTTGCTGTATGCCAAACCATTCAAATCCGTGGGAAGCCATTTAACTAAACTTGTAGTATCCAAGTGTAGAAGTGCATTTGGAAACCAAGTCTACCAATAACTAAAAAAACCCTTTTTGTAGAAGTCATTTGCTTAAAGTAAGGACGTTGAAATTTATACTTTTTGTGATTGCATCTCCATTCAGCCATCAACTTGAGATTTGAAACAAGAATGCTGCGTGATACAAAGAAGGTCAGTCTCATAAAAAAAATTAATTTAACGTTTGCTGAAGTTAATCATCCGTAAATCATTTGGTGGACCTTCTTCTGGCTCAAGGGTTCACAAAGCCATGCAGCTCCAAAAAAAACAAAAAAAAAAAAAAAAGGACACAGGCTGTTCTTTACAACAACCCCCAGCCTTACCGCCCCCCCCCCCCCCCAACACACACACACCCAGTTGCACACACTCTCATGTCAACTTTTTGGTGGACCTTCTTCCGGCTCAAAGGTTCACAAAGCCATCGAGCTCTAAAAATAGGACACAGGCTTTTCTTTACAACAACCCCCCAGCCTAACCCCCCCACCCACACCCCCACACCCCACCACAACCCCCTCGCTTATCCAACCTCCCCACTGCGAAAACAAGTCACAACGACAATAATGATAAAAACAAAGTAAAATATAGAATCTTTAGCATTTTGATAATTTCACGATGAAATGACAAAAGAATCACTAGATGTCATTGCGTAGTATTTTGTCCCCATATTTAATTTCAATTATAAGAACTTGTTTGCCTTTTAAATGCATAATGAGAAAGGAGGCATTTATGCCGTCAGTATTTTCATGGCTATGGGGCATGTAGAGATGGAGAGATATTATTATCTAGTTATGAGAGGGGAGACAAAGTTCTTACCTCAGCAATATGAAATGGCCAGCCCCAATAGTTTGCTCAAAGGCTTTTTGTAATGAAGAAAGGCGAAAATCAAAACGGTTAGATATTATTTTGGCATGTTATTTCTTCGGATGAAATATCGAATGGTATCTTTAGAGAAAGCATCTGCCAAATATTATTCCTTCCATTTGATGTATAACCAATTGATAAAATTCCCATCACATCCAAGTAACTCAAGTACAAATCCTTCTATATTTTATCAGCCTATAATGAACGCTTTCATGACTCCTGATATGAGAAGGCAGATAACAACACCACTATCAGGTAGGTAAGAAAACCAGTTCCAAATGGAAAGCTTATGAAAATGGCTTGGCTTGTCGATGATAACTTAGTGACGTTTGACCCTGTGAATTTGAGATGAAGAAGTGGAATGATGTAGGGCCTGGCTAAGAACGCGTGTTTGATGATCTACAGACGCCTCTTCCGTGATATTACCCTAACTTGATACACATTAGTGCGCACTGTCGATGATAGACATGATCACTCCCGTTTATTATCGCGATATGATAACTGAGCCACCAAATTACTCCATGGTTTTTTGGAGTAAGCAAATTAGTCTTTGTTGTGTATGCAAGGCTGAAAAAAGGGATATGAAACTAACGTGGAGAAATACATGCTCCCTGCATTCAATTGATTCGGCAGAAATGCATGCTCCCTGCAATAATTAATAAAACAAACATACAAACTGCCCTGGGTCAAATCTTATCATCCTGCATCGGTCGGTAGAGGAGGAATATACGCCCCCCTGATCCCCCACTCCCCCTCCCCCCTCCCCCCCCCCCCCCCCGTTTTAGTCGACAGACTCGGTGCACTGACCTCGAAAGAATTCCTGCTCGCTTTGACCTTCAACATCTGAACACATCTTCACCACATGGTCTGATGTCACACGAATACACCCTTACTAAAACACTTGCATTGCACGAATTCAGCCTTTCTACACCTTTTGGCATTCGTGACATCTTCACGTGTGGTTTAACGGTTTGCTGTTCGCTCAACTCAGCACGGTAATGACCCCGCAGTATGCCAATCTCAATCGGTAGAGTTCCAGAACTTACTATTCCCACTTGGAAACTTCGTTGTCAAATGGAGATGAGTTGTAGCTATTCGGAAAGGTCCTTCTTTTTTCTCTTTTTAAAATTTTCCCCGTTTGGATACCAGACAACTCCTCCTAGACTGTTTGACGCACGAAGATGGATGAAATTTGGTACACGTATAGAGGGTGATAGGATTTCGCTGCAATGGCAATTTTTTACTTTGACCTTCAAGTTCAAGGTCAAACTGAGGTCAAAGTATTTCTTTCCTCAAAATGGTTTCCAGACAACTTCTCTTAGACCGTTTGGCATACAAGACCAAATTTTAATACACGTATTGACGTTCATAAGATCTCACTGGAATGGCATCTTTCAACCTTGACCTTCAAGGTTAAGGAGAAACCAAGGCCAAAATATTTTTACAACCACTATTTATTAGGAAAAGTGCTAGAAATAGTCCTCAAATGCCTGTTGAACGAATGTATAGTTTGAGTGTGGAGTAACCTCGTAACTTGAATTTTTGACCTTAATGATCAAGGTCAAAGGTACGTGACCTTTGTATCATGTAGATCGTCAGCAACAGGACGATTTATCTAGGAAACTGTTAGAGATGGAGCTATTTTTCGGCCGCTTAGGCTTACAGAAGAGAATCATCGGTCACCTTGACCGGTCAAGGTTAAAGGTTAGAGTAGAAAACCTCAAGTTGACTATTATCTTGAAAACGGTTAGAGATAGAGGATTTTGAGCTCAATTTCGAAGTTTTCGACCCCCCCCCCCCAAAAAAAAAAAAAAAAACGTTACTTAAGAGATGCTTCGATGAGGTTGATTTTCGCATAATATAACACATAATTTTTCGTAGTTTATCCAAGTGGGCAATTCTAGCATCTAGATGAATTCGGTCTCGTTCATATTATACAACACACAAATTGGTAAACCTTTTGCAATAATTAAAACCACCTTTATTACCAAACTAACATTTATAAAATTACGCATGAATTGTCGGTGAATGAAATGTTGTGGTATTTTATAATACATTAAAAAATCAAACAGAAACTGAAATAATACCAATGTTTTTGGTATATTTAAAATTACTTTATGGATGCTATCACAACAGAAACGGCCATCGTCTCGCTCACTTTTATAACACAACTGACCACCCGCTTGACCGGTTTGTCGGCTTCAGCTATGACCCTTCCATATCCCTTAAGCATCCCATCTTCTCCAAACCGTTTGGAGAAGCAAACATATCAACATTCCTTGTTTTTCTCGAATGTTAGCTTCAATTTTTAATCTTTACAGAGTTGCTTTTGGTATCCTACTGATCGTTAAACTTTTGAGGAAGTGTTCACACTCTGGGGGGGACAATTGTCTTGTAGGTCATAATGACCCTAATCTGTCACAACATGGTTGAGTGCATTGTACAACAGTCGTCAAGACCCAACACAAATTTCACCCTGAGAAGATTGCGAAAAAGTCGACTTGCAAATCAAACTGGATGTTTTCTTAGGTTTTCTTCTGTTCACTCACTAAATGAATAAGGATTTCTATTTCTAAGACCACATGGGACAAGGATATATGTTGGCGCATATTTCCAGGTTTGTGGAGGGCGTAGAGGGGCGGGTCGGGGAGGGGGTGGATTCTGAGTGGGACGAAACCGTCAGGAAGGAGGCACTGTCTGACTTGATGAACATCGTTTCACCCCTCCCACCCACTTGACTAGTTTATGTTATTACTCTCCTTCTACAGCCTATCTATGCACCCGCACTACGGCGTATTAAAAAACTGTGTATTCACAATGGTTACCGATGAGACCCATCCTGAATTTACATATAACTTTTGATAACGATCGATCAAAAAATAAGAGCTGTGATCTGAAAGTTGCTGGTGTTGTCGTATCAACACGATTTTGGGACCACCGTGGAAATATGATCATTTTTGAGCGTGACCGTTCTAGTTTCCTGTCACTGTAAAGCAACACAGAAATATGACCATCAACTGTTATATGAATAACTGCACGGTACTCGTTGTGGGATACTCAATAAAATACATACACATCTGATATTCTGATATACTAGAGGTCACTTACAAGTTAGCAATTCTGTCTTCAAATTACACACATGAAATAAAACACGGTCTGGTTCTATTACACTCTCTCTGTAATTGTAATAATGAATAAATCTGATATATTTTCAATTCCAAAACTCATTATGCTCTATAATAGTGTATTCGTAAGTGATCCCTATGGATTATGACATTGCAAGTGATGTTGGTATAAAATGAGCCATTCACCGAGTGTAACATGAGGCCGAAAATACGCTGCGAAACTCAATACTTTGACACTTATGTGGTTAACTGAGCATTTGTTTAAATGAGAGGCAAATTGTTTTTTCAAATACATTCCGTATTTTTGGTGAACGTTTCGCCAGCATGTCCGAAAAATAAAAATCATCGAAACTGTAAAGATACTTGAAAAGGTTGAAAGCGAAACGTCATGTGCCAGAAAACTTAACAAACCAACATGCAAAATATCATGTTGGCCTTCAAGTGCATATGTATGCAAAAAATATAATGTAATAAAAGCTTTGAGCTAGCGCTCGCAATAAAATAGGCGTTAACTTTTTTTTCCACTGTTGAACGTGATTACAGTATTGCTCTCAGGAATAAAATAAAAAAAAAATGACATTTCGAGTTTCGTTAAAGATAGGGATTAGGCTGCTCTGTGGGTCGCCTTACAAATGCGGGGTTGTGGCGAAGAACGCAGACATAACCCTGCACAATGACCACTTCCATGCAGAGTTCAAGTAATCTTACTTTAAGTTCCTTATCCTTTACTTTATTCGCATACAGGAGCACAGAGATGTTCAGTATAAGATGCCCGGATGAATTTAGTTGGGGATCATCCACAAAAGACAAAAATTTTCGAACTTTGTGAACACTTTCACGCGTCCTCCACCAACCTACTACGTTGTAATCGTAAGCCTTTGCTTACCCACCCCCACCCACCCCCCGTTCGTTCGTGCTGCAATTGTTGATCACTTATTGAGGCATTCTGCATTGTGTGGTTAGCGGAAAATGGCTCGAACCAAAATTTACCAAACCTGTACTCGGTTGCGCAGGTTTTCATAGTTTATCTTTTTATTAATATTTATTTAACTTAATCGATTTTAACAATGATACACATAGTAAATACTTAAGCTATTGTATGTAAAGGCTTAGAAAAAACTGAAACACGATGTTTCCATTTTTATTATATTATTGACATTAACTTTTAATTTATCAATAACTGCATGACTTTATTACAATAACTGCAATAAATTTGGATATAATAAAACCACACGACACATTTATTAATTCCAATAGAAAAGGCTACATTTCCTGTAATATACATAAAAATAATAATAACATTACATATGCTTTAGTGGGTAGCCTATTGCCAGTAACAACCAGCAGGCTTTGCTGTTGCGATGTGAGCCATCTGTCTATGGTAACATATGATTGGATTCATAAGCACATCATATTCACTTATGCATTGGCTGAATATTATGACAGGAGGCGGACTACAGCTAAAAATGAGTGACTTGGCAATGAATAAGAGCTTCTGAGATGTGTGTCCCGTTCTTCATCCTTTATCTTTTGCAGATGCATCTCATATTTGGACTCTAAGTATTTAGTTTATTTTTCTACTTATAAACCTTTTAGAGCAATGAAATAATCAATTATTAGTGGACCCAAGGCATAAGTACTGGTACCTGTTTCCTATCTCCGTTTAAAAAGGTTAATTTTTAAGCTGCCAAATGCATGCAGTGGAATGACACAGACACGGCCAAACCCCTGCACGAACCCGCACTTTTTTTTATTTATTAACATATGAAAATAGTGTCTCAGAATAATAATACAAAAACCTCTGATAACCGCAGAGACAATATTTTTTACTGCGGAATTATCCGTGAACGAAGAAACAGTACGTGTATCTGGGAAGGCAAAAAGCAGAGCAAAAGTGGTCACATCAGAAAATATATCATTGTTCTAAAATTTGGAAGCGATTGCAAGAAAGGCCTGTTTTTATTGAATAAAAAAGTTTCCAATTAATAATCATGAAAAAATTAACCAAATTGCATATATATATATACATATATATATTATTCTTTTGTGGGATACATGAGAATTGGCGCTCTTATTTTGCAAGAAAACACATAATTCCTCTGCGTTGTTTAAAAGGTACACGAAAAGGCGAGATGGCCATTTTCTTCAGCCATGCAATTGCGCCATCTTTGATAGCCTTTTCGAACTAAAAGCTGCAGTGAGACCATAAGCTACAAAACTGACTTCTTGCAATAAAATTAGAGATTCAAGTTTAAAAATGAAATGTTAAGACATGTCAAATGCAACAAATCGCTAAAATTATTGGAATCACAACACAATAAACTAGATTTCTTTTGCCTTGTCCAGTTGCTCTTTCACACTTCATCAGAAGAATTGTTTTAGCTTTTGGTTGTTCGGACACATGTTCATTTTCAGTTGTAAAAGAGAGAGAGAAAAAGAGAGAGAGAAAGAGAGAGAGAGAAAGAGAGAGAGAAAGAGAGAGAGAGAGAGAGAGAGAGGGAAGATTGAACATGCATGGAATATGTAAAAAAAATTGATGTGGTCGAAGAATAAATTGTCTTTTTTCTGAAAAGGTCACTAATTTATTTGAAGTCCTCTGCGTGAGTGACACTTTGTGAAAAGCAACAATCACAAGCTTATATGTGTAAGTTACGCAATAAAAAACACCAAGGCACAAAAACAGATAGGAGTGTGGGCCCTCAGTGTAATAAAGAAGTAAAAGGGGTTAAGGAGGGTTTTACATAGGAAATGTGATGGAAATGGCTCAAAGAGAAGGTCAATTAGAAATTTAAATTCAGTCACATTTGAATGTCTCTATGAAATTTGACAAAAAGCGTTGCTGCGGTCATAGGAAATATAATTATAGTATTTTTCATTTTAGGGTTATACTAAAAGGAAGCTCTTCTAAAAATAAAACCATTGTTCATTTTATAATATTTTACAATGTGTGTAACTTGCATTGATATGTCGAAAGAGCCACAATAGGAAAGGCAATAAAACCAGGTTATTTGAAGAAGAAACCAAGAATAATAGTTTTGTGAGTGAAAGTGGGAGGAGCTTAGCGTTGAAGAAGAAACCTCATCTCATTGGCCAATGGGAGGCAGCGTTACAGCGCTTTATGCTCTGAATTATGATAATTTACACTCTCTCGTTAGAAACTTGCTTCATCAACTATCATATTTAGCAATAGTCTATCATGTATGGAAATAAGAATAGTTGTATAACATCAACGACTGCTCATTTCCTCGCTTCGCTTGTTTCACCGCCAACGCCACTTGAGGCATCGTCGGTGGTAGCAAACCGCGCAAATGAGAACGGAATAGTTCATCCGCATAAAAAAGACAAATGTTACATTTTCACTAACACAAATTCATTCATAAAAACGGATTCGGAAGCAAACAGGAGTGATAAATCAAACGCTGTTTTATTTCCTCAAGCTCCTGATTCGTGCGTGCTAAGTGGTAGCCCACAAAGGACAAGTGTTACAAGAAGTGTAACCTTTGAGGACTCTGTAGATGCGAGTGTGACATCTGATAGCGGTTTGACGGGAATGTCACGGAGAAAACAGAACAAACCACGTCATTTAGACGCCGAAAACGAGGAAGGGGACGGAGCTTCAATAGACTGCACTGCCAAAACACACCAAGACATTGTGCCAAATAAAGACAAACAGGATTGTTCAAAAGTAGTTAACATGACGTCACTGACTCCAGAATCAGGTAATTATTTCTCATCCTTCTGAAATGAACCATTTACCGATTTTGAGTGAACGTGAAGTTATAGCTAATCTGTAGGAAATGTTTAATAACCCTCAATAATATTTGAATTTTGTTTTTGAGAATCCAAACAAGGAGATGTGAATAAAATTGGCTTCATTACTGTATGCCTCAGCGCTTGAATAAAACGTAAAAAAAATCCAATATCAAATAACAAGCCGACCATGAAGTGGGGCCTCTGCTTCTGAAACCTTCCCATGTCTAGTTTTTAAATATGAAAACGTGTGGAATAATATAAGATGCACCCTCATTCACATTCTAGTTAATGATCTTTCTTTTAAATTTATTCTGAATAAATATTGCTTATACGTGTCGGGGTTGCCATTAAAACCTTTGCCCACAAGCAAAATTTCTATTCCTTGAAAGATAGCCATTTACAGTTTTTAGTTAATGCACATTGAGTAATAAAACACGTGTTGCAGAAATGCATTTAAGCCCTGCCCTGAGACCCATTGGTATTCAGGCATGTGTTCTGTCGGAGAAATACCTCTGTCATCGACAACAGGCATTTGACTTTCTTCTTCTTTAATTCATGCAAGCAATTTAGTGTGATGAGAAAGGGTGCTATTATTAACTAAACCTGCGTCCCGCCTGATCTTGAAATGTCCTGTGTATTTTTTTCACCCGCATCATTGACATCGCCTGCTCTTTGCCCACCCGCTCCGCCCTACAATATGGCCAATAGACATCATCCCACTCCGGGGAAAGTTAATAATGTTCCCATCCGCCTTCGTCTCCTGGAGAACTTGCATTGTTGTCTAGAGTTGGGATTAATAAGAAGAAAAGGTTAGCAGGTGCTTCAATAAAAGAACAGAGATGGACTGAACGTTTTTTTTAACGAGTTCACAGTGGTGGAAGTAAAATCCGGGCTACTGCAACGGGTAACCTTAGTACAGACATGTGCCAATATTTAGCATAGCCCCATGATATCCATAACTTACCGTAGGTTACCCCACCCATGTGCTGATATCCCCAACGAAGTTCAGCTGCTGGTCTTGTAAGAACCTCGGCTTAAAACGACCAGGGTGCCTAATTTCCACCTCTTTCCTATAACCTGGTGGCACGCTTCGGATGTCAAAGGTCAACCGGAACTGTGACGGGTCATTTAAAGGGCGATTCGCCAAAGCCTTTGATTCAGTTTAAATCATAGGATGTCACGCCGATTTGAAAATATGCTTTGCGGTTAAAAACGCAAAGCAAACCTTTATATAAGAGTTCAATAAGTAACGTAAGGTCTGACAAATAATTTATAGGTAAAATCTCTATAAAATAGTACTGTTATAAAGTGCTGTAGAAACTCGTTATAACGACATAACGCTGTTAACCAGTTATTTAAAGATATGGCTTATAACGACATGTCATATATAACGACAGCACTTTCTCGGCCCCAGCCATGTCGTTACAACATAAATGTTCGCTTAGTATTCTTTCCAAATGATCATATGTCTTTGCGCAAAAATAAAATATCCAGTGACCCACATGTTATTTTCTTAACCTTTTATCGTAATCGTTTGACATGGTTTTGATAACCATTATCGCTGTGGCCCAAAAGAATCAAAGTGCAGGTTTAGTTTGTGTATAATTTTACATCATGGCAAAAATTTCAAAAGGACGGCACATAAATAATTCAAAGAAGCGCCTTGAAAGAGTTATTGTTTGAACTATTTTCCACACTCTCTAAATGGAATCTGGAAAATAAACAAACATTACTCTCAGTCTGCTCATCTTCACTGAAGTTTTTGTATTTACTCAAAGCAAGCATCTTTTGAAATGACAGCGATATTTTGTTTATACAACCTAACAAAAAATGTTCACAATCACATGAATAAAGACTAGTAAATACACACTGTAAAAGGAAATGCAAATAAATTTTCGTACTAATTATATACAAAACCCACAACACAAAGCGAATCTGCGGACGCTGGGGGATTATAATTCGGAATGTAACGAATGAATAAATATCAGCACCGGATTACAGTCTTTCATGTTGCGATATATGCATTGTTTGTGTTGACTCGAGGTATTATTATTTAGACAATGTTATAAATCAAAGGTGGTGCACGAGGGGCCATCGTAGTAACGACTGCTATTAAAATGTGATTGTCTTGATGCAATTCAATATTTTCTGAAATACCCCCATGAAGATTGGACTCTAAGCCAGCTATTGTGTTGATTAAATATGAACATTTCTTAATATACCTTACAAAAACAGTGATGAGTGGTGACAATCGCGAGGAGTTTGAATGACTTAGTAGTATTCTAAAAAATAACTGACAGTATTTAAGGATAGCAAGGTATTGCATTAATTTAATTGCAATTCGTCGTTGAGAAAATATTAGAAAAATTTTGTAATGGCAACCGATTATATTTTTATTCGGGAAAGAGAGTGTTATTTGATAGAGATCAAACTACGATTTGTTAGCAATGTCCTAGCAATAATTTATTCTAGAATTGTATATCGGAACGAAATGGATCACACAGTGTATTATATTTCTCATGAATATTCATGAAGTATATTTGAAATGCAACACCAATGAGATGTGAGGTTTGTCCGCTTTGTTAAGGAAAGGGGAGATAAAGTGCATAAATTAGCACAAAATTATATAAGAATTCATCTCCCTATTAACATATCAAAATTAATCTTGCTTTGAACTATGCTCTCCCAATTGAGTTCAATGCGGAGTTTTGAATAAACATATTGCTGTTTCTCTACAGGTTTGCTGAACGGAGACGTTAAACAATTTGATGACCACATAACAGACGATAAAAGCACAGGGGCGAAGAACGAATCGAAGGAACTGTCTCCACCTTTCAGAGACAATAAATTGAATCACCACTTGCCAGAAACTGGGACGCCAGTGCGACCCTACAGCCACCCGACTATGAACATTGATGTTCGGGCAGCACCACTCATATCTTCGTCACCCAGAGAAGATAGCCAACTGAGCGGTATGGCGCATGCTTATTTCCGCGGCCTGTCGGTCAAGGACACCGGAAGCGCCTTTTCCGATGACGATGCCGACATCCCAAGTGACATAGACTCCAATGAGCCGAGTGAACCACTGGGTGATGCAGACACAAACAAGGACACGTCCGAATCTGGATTCATGGAAGGAAGTTCCGGATTGAAGACTCAGACTGATGAAGAAGGGACCGACTCCAACCGTAGTGGAAACAGCGGCAGTGATGATGTTGTGGACGATAAAGAAAATCGCGACATTGTACAGCCGTGTGAAGGCGTCAAATTGCAAACTCTTGATACCACAAAAGTTGCCGTAGCCCAAGTGGTTGACAGCAAGGAGGACGCCAGTGGGGAAAAGCTGAATTCTAACATCCCGACAATACAACAGGTGTTGTTTACACTCCACCAACAGCAGATGTTTCAGCTGCACATTCTGCAACAGATACAGCAGCAGGTCGCTAAGTATTCCACGGAGAGCGAAGACAACGGTGACGCAGGCGGTGCCATGGAGATGCCGTGGCTTCATAAAGGTGGCTTCTCCACACAGACCGGAAGTGGTGTAAGCTCAGCTGCAGACGACATTTCAGAGGGTTCTGGCGGGAGTTTCATGGGAAACGACGAATTCCAGGACGAACCGAGGCTTGCAGAAAACGGGTCCCCTGAAGGTAAGAATAAATGCAGACTAGCGTCACATTCTCCGGTCTGATATTATTACTTATCTATTAGGATTTCCTGTAAATGCTGAATGACCCAAGTTATTGAAAGAAAACTTTCATATGTGCAGAAGCAAATTAAAGGAAGATTACCCGAGTTTTTTTTGTCTTTGGCTATAGAACCAAATTCCTAGAATATAGCAATACACTATCGAACATACGGAAAACTCTTCAGTGTTTTCCACTTTCTCTTTTTTTGTTTTGATTCGTTCATAAAATAGAAAACAAAACACACGCAATAATTTATTATTGGTCAGTTTAGCCAGAGGTGAGCAGGGGGTAACTAGCCTTGGGAGTTGAAACCCACGGCAGGACTGGACATAACTCTTCGCGACACAACAGGGGTCATCTCGCGGGGGGGGGGGGGGCGGTTGCCTAAACAGTGGACCTAAGTTCTTGAGGAAATTAAAACTTAACAGCGACTTAGAGAAAAAAACGGGTTCCATATTCGAGTCATGGCTGTTGGTGGGAAGAGAGAGTGCGAGGAAGTATATAAATATGAAACAAAGCAGATTGTTTTGTTTACACAATGTATAAGTAATGCATAAACAGACAGAAAACAGAAAATAAACAGTGTCAAATTAGAAACATCTAAGATTAATTATGAAAACTAATGTTCAATCCGCTGTTTGTTGAAAGAAGATTCGCCTTGAGGGCTGTTGAAGTCAAATATCTTTCATCTTATCTCCCGATTCCGTATTTTGCATTGAGGCATAACCTTTACTTTCTCTTCGTTCTTTTGACTAAATGGTGAAATATTAAGCATCTCGGTGGTTCCAGTCACTTCAAAGAGATAGGGTAACCCTGTGACATCTGGATTCATATAAGTTATCGTGTCGAATAAAAGCTTGTAATTTGACCGCATAAAATTACTAAGGGCTGTTTCACATAGTTGATAATTTTGACAGTGTTATCTGCAATCGGCTGTTAAAAATAAACAAACCGTGACTGAACAGTTTTCATGAAACGGTAAATTAAAGAAATGACAGCTTTGGCGGATTGGATATCGCAGCAGTTTTTTTTTAATACTTAATATCTAAATGTGACATATATATAGCAGACCGGATGTAATATTTACCTGTTTAAACAAATACTGGCCGAAAAAAATATGAATGAGAAATGAGAAATTACGATGATCAATTCATATATCTGCGGAATAATGGGATATTGCCCAGGAAATCCCACACCCCCCCGCCCATCTTCCAGCCGGCATGCGCCTCACCTAAATGCAACTTCTTAAAATATGTTAATCATAATTATAAATGTTCAGTTTGTAGCGGGTTGTGGTTTCTACTCTGCACACTCATATATATGGCTCGTGTGTTCTCTGTTTCCTGTCATTTAATCAACCCACTGCAATATCCAAAATAATAATTCTTTTCTCTTTTGGCTAATTCGTGTTTTTTTTTTATCCCCCGAGCCTAAATTAGGCCTGCGCCTATGGCAATCAATCTATAGTTCTGGAGCGAAATATGTGACGGATTGCAAACAGAAGATTCTACTATCTTGTCGATTTATTTTTCCTTCATATAACTTATGGAAGATGCTTCAGATTTGGCATTACAATAGTGATAAATCTTTGTGTTTTGTTTATAAGATAAGACATTCGGTGTTACAGACAGATTTCAATATGTTACCTATCAGAGGTGATCATTGCAACTGTGGGTCTGTAGTCACAAAAATTTATCATGTCTGATTTTGAGAGTGTACGTAACTTCTCATCATATACTGGGGTCTAGGGCAATTCCCCCCCAGACAACTCCCCCCCCAGACAATTCCCCCCGAACAATTCCCCCCCCGAACAATTCCCCCCGTAGGACAATTCCCCCCGAGGACTATTCCCCCCCCCCCTCTCACTTAATTTTTATTTTTATTTTACTTTGAATGGCAAAGTCTTTATTTTTTTAAATACCTTAAAATAAAAAATTTTTCTGTCTGGAACGACAGTTTTTTTCTGCCATTTAAAACCTGATGTTGTGGGCAGTTCCACGCAAATAGTCAAAAGTCTGTTGGTTTTCGAAGTCACGGACTGTTTGAGGAATGCGCTGCGCAGAGTTAGCGTACCAGCGACGTGGTGGCTCGGGCAAGCGGCCACCCACAATTTAACCAGGTGCACCGCGAACGTTACGGCGGATCCGACCGATGTACATGTTAAAAACCGTTTTGCTGGCACTGAGATGGCCAACTTAAAGTTCATTGGTTTGGATAAGGCATGTAAATTGCAATTGCGACAATGTTGAAATTAAAGGACAATTACTCCAGTTAGAAGATAAAAGGGCAACAATTTGTAAAAAAAAAAAAAAAGAAAAAAAAGAGAGAGAGAGAGAGAGAGCGAGAGAGAGAGAGAAATACAAAGAAAAGAAAAAAATAAAAATGAATGGGGGGGGGGGAATAGTCCTCGGGGGGAATTGTCCTACGGGGGGAATTGTTCGGGGGGGAATTGACTTGGGGGGAATTGTCTGGGGGGGGGGGGAATTGTCCTGTTCCCCATATACTGGTAGTGTCGTTCAAGTATTCAAGATATTTGAAAGTAACTATAAATAAAGAATTTGACAGAGACTTAAAACACTTTTTGAATCTTTAGAAATTAGTCATGGAAAACTTATTGATTGGGCAGAAGGTGGAGAAGGGGGGTAAAGTCAAAACGATTCGTACTCCTCTGTTTATATTTTCCAGCCCAACTGTGTGGCCAATTTGTTTGTTTATGCTCACCTATTGATCATATTATTGCCATGATCCATCAAAGCAGAATGAGATCCAGAGATGATGTGATACAATCGCTTTGAGATCAACACTCTTTCAGTGGAAGAAGTTAAAAAAATGACATCTTCCCCATATTCTTGCTAGATCCTGCGCTTTAAAAATGGAATTTAAAACGGCAGTTTAGGCTTACGTATAGATTTATATCTGACCAGTTGCGTCTATGGTTGTCTCACCTCATCGAGCGGTCAATTGCAACAATAGCTGATGGCGGGGCGGGGGAGGGGGAAGAGTGTGTGGGGTGTGCGGTCAGATTTAAATATATGTTTACTTGTGGGATAAACGGAACTACGGAAACAGGTACCGGCTTCCGCTTTAGCGGATCTAAGGCATACGAGGACACAAATGCACTTCGAAACTTTAAAAAAATAAGACAAAATAAGTGATTTCAGTGCAAAAAGTAAACAACCCCCATTTCAAGAAAGTCCCAGCCCTCTTTTGACAAGCGGTATCAGTTTTCTTCGTTTTTCATACTTTGTTATGACAAAAAAAGGAAGCACCAAAATGCAATATTTGATGCTTTTAAGCTCGTCTGTTAGATGGATTTTTTTTTCATACGGAGATAAACCCAGACTTTCGCATTCTAAGCTGGGCATTCCTTCAGAGGTGAGTAACGGGAGAAGGATAATTGCATTAATTTATCAGCATCATAAGCAAAAGTGTATTATCTTGAGACAACACTTAAAGCTCAAAGTATGATAGAGAACAGACCCGGTGTGGGCCACCCCAGTGCAGCATAAACCATCACCACTTATAATCATAAGCGCATTATCTTATAAATCGTCCCGAATCCATATCTTTCCCATCCTCCATTAAGAATGGTTCTGGACCCAATCAGGTTTCACTTCACATCTAAAGTGATCAATCGATCATCGAAGAATCAACTATCTGCTGGTTTTGGCACAGGAATGGCCGATCTTTTTATCAATAGGATCAGTTTCTTTACATTGACTCACGAATTCTGGTTAAGACTTCCGTTTTTGTTTCACACATTCCCTCATTTATTAACGCTAATGTTGGTCAAGGAATCAGAAACTCAATCCACACATAGGAGAGTGAGTTTCACACTAGATATGATTTCAGTAGCCTCTGAGAACACATTGGTTCTTCTTCGCCACATTCTCCACATAACAGAAACAGAAACGCGTGCCAAGTCTTCTGGTATATCGCTGAGGCGGAACGGAGATGCGATTTATTCTAACAGCTATCAAAATCCAGCCAGGTAGCTAATAAGTGGGCGGTTGGGCGTCCCGTTTGATGGGAGGGACAAACATGAAAAGTAACCTTGTTCCGCAAGAGGAGATGCCAGTTAGTAAGCAGTCAAAACGCCATTCGCTTGTTAATTCAGTGGCCTCAGTTGATTTAAAAAAAAGGAGTGAGGGAAAAAGTCTGTTCTCTTTGCTCAGTAAAATATTGATGCCACAGGCGGCTTGCAGATATACCAATGGGAAACTAGATTTTCTGGCGCTCATTGAATCCCTGATAGTGCGAGAACGCACAGGCAGATCAAACTAACCACACACCAAGCGCGTGTAGTAAACGTCAGTCACGGTGACTAAATGAATAGACAAGTTTTTGTTATGGACCTGGTCGCTTTTCGAAACGTCACGGTAACTTTCAGAAAAAAAGACTTGAAAAACATTTTTTATTGCCACTTTTCATCAAGAGGCACAATACACTTGTTCTTTATATACAACAGGATTCAAGGAAATAGTGTAAAGTTAAATAAATGCTGGATCTATAAATTTATTCATGAATTTTGAATTAAAAATAGACACAGGGAAGGAATAAACTCCTAGTATGAAACTAAAAATGAAATTCCCAATTCAGAGCAACACATCAGTACATCATTAAAAGTAATAATAGAAAGCGTAATTTTATTATGCAAGTGGCTGTGTTATAGTAATACGTGAGTATATATGCTGTCATGTGGTTGTGCCCTTTTTTAAGCACATTTAAATTTCCATTTGAAGTGGTTATCCTTAAATGTAGATGGTGAGAGTGAACGACAGTAGATGGCAAGAGTGAGCGATATTGTCAGGAGTTCGAGGCTTTGGCAGGGTAGTGTTGCGATAATAGTTGCTTCTCTTTTCTTTACTGAGTGCCTATATGTATGGTGTTTGAAAGGTTTTTTTCTCGTAGGAGGAAAAACAAGATTTCCTACTTTACGTTGTGAACCTTTTTCTTTTTTCTTGCGGCAGTGTGTCCCTCAATAGCGACCAACACCATTGTTTTATGATTGTATTCCGATTCATTATTTTAGCCTCCAGTCATAAAGTTATTTCATAAAATAGCAGGTTTCTGGCTAAATAAATCTACAATTTTCTCCCCCGTAAAACCCTAGCTGATTGGGGACTGTCTTCTTTTGATGTTATGATCAAGGATTGTATTGGATTATGAGAAGGCGATGTATTTGCTCCAAGTCACCCCACTAATGAGTCTGTTTATGATATGAGCTAATATAATGAAACTGTAGATGAAACAACCGCCTCTGATAAAACGCCGGGGAAAGTTTTTGTTCTTTTAACTGTAGAAATGATGTGCTCTTTATATCTGTAAACTAATTTCAGGAGACAAAGCATTTGGCGACCTTCTGCGACACCAGTAATATTTACAATGCCCCTTGTTTTTCTATTGTTGATAAATTTAGCAAAACCTTAGAGGCATTTTATTGTCTCAAGGTACTGTGACAATTGTGCAGAAGGGAGTTACAGCAAAAGAATGAGATATTTGAAGAAAAAAAAACACATGCCATTTTTTCTTAAGTTGCCATTTTGTCCGCTTTGCCGCTTTGCCATTATGTCCGCTTGCCATTATGCCCGCTTGCCATTATATCCGCTTGCTATTTTGTCCGTTGCCATTATGTCCGCTGCCATTATGTCCGTTGCCATTTTGTCCGTACCCCGCCCTGTCCATAGGGCTACAGGAATATGAGCACAAGAGTGGGAAGGGGGGGGGGGTGCAGGTATCATAACTTTGTTGTCACAGTTCTAAGACGCAGTATGGAGGCGATCGTTTTGTAAGGTTTTTTTGTGATATTCCAAACTTCTTTTCTTTCTTTCTGTTCTTTTTGTTTTTCAAATTCGCTTTTCTCTCTCAGTGATGGCATCCAATTCATCATCACCCCTCTGTTATAAATTATGAACGTTTCCTAAACACCACTGTTCAATCGCACAAAGTGCTCTGTTCTTATTTTTTCAAAAGGCGCTGTTTGGCAGACTTCCTTTGAAATTGTTACATTTTTTCTTGAAACGGGGCCCGTTTTCTCATATCAGAGTAATAGATATACGTAAACCTGTTGAATAACGTATACTTCAGTCTTTCCCCTTTTTGACCCTTTTATTAAACCCTCTTGATTTCTCTCACCCCCTTTCTCTCTATTTCACTCTGTGTCCTCTCTTACCATCCCTCTGTGTCTCCCTCTTTCTTTATCTTCCACTCCCCTCTCCTCTCTCTCTCTCTCTCTCTCTCTCTCTCTCTCTCTCTCTCTCTCTCTCTCTCTCTCTCTCTCTCTCTCTTCCTCTTCCTCTTCCCTCCCTCCCTCTCTCTATTCCCTCCCTCCCTGTCACTCACTCTCTTTCTTCTCCTCCCTCACCCTCTCACTCTGTTCTGGATGTAAATCATTCTTTGCTTGTATATATTTTGTTCAGAAAACACAAGTGTTGTTTAAATGTCGAATTTGTTCGCGTCCCAAATTTCCAATGCAGAATTTTAACATGAGATATGGCATCGCTAATTTTAGCACAGTTTGAGTATTGTTAAGAACACAATAATAATAGCTCGCGGTGACAGGATATTCATGCAGCAGACAAGAGCATAAATCCGAGCGGGGGGGGGGGGGGGGGGAGGTGGGAGTGGCGTATTGGCGTAGATTGGAACAACGGGTTTGCGTTGTTTCTGTTTACATGTTTATGTGATATAACTCTATTTGAAAACATCGAATCTGCGTAATCGATGATTGGCGTTCGAAAATTTAACATTTTGACATTTTGACACTCAACTTACAGCTTCATCGTGCCCCCCGCCCCCCGCCCCCCCCCCCCCCGATTTAGTTGTGGCGCACTCGATAACTTAAACGATGACTGCTTCTTCACAGAGCATATGTTTATATTATGTAGAATAACACAATGTGGGGGTGTTGAAAAATCGTCATCCCATATTGAAAGTGACTTTTGAATAGGCAAAAATGACAATAATCTCCATGGATTTCACATCACTCTTGCCATAAGAAAATTGATGATGATATTAGAAATCAAAAGCAGGTGTTTTTCCATAATAGGTTTCTTTTTTAAAGTAACAATAGCTTAAAATATGAGAGAAAAAATACCAAAACTATGCGGTTTTACATAATTTTAGGTGAGAGAAGGTAAAAAAGGTTCTTTAGAAGATATGGGAAGAAATGTTACATGATGTGTGGTCCGCTTCAGTTATCCTACGGAATCGGTGATTAATGTTGAATAATAGATTATTTCATATGGTTTATGCGCCGGTAGAAAGGCTTAATTTAAACAGCAGCACGATTAAAACGAGCATAAATACTACGCTTAAAATGATTAGGGATGTAATAATACATGGCAGAGTTCGCATCTTATTAATAAAGAAAGAGGGAGAGGGGGAGAGGGAGAAAGAGGGATAAAGAGTGAGACAACTAGAAAGGGGGAAAAAACGAGAAAGGTTTAGAGTGAGAGAGCAAGGAGAAAGAAAGAGATAAAGAGAAAGAGAGAGCAAGGAAGAAAGAGAGATAGAAAGAAAGAGTTCAAGAGAGGAAGAACGAAGGGGTGGTAATGAGAGGTCAGAAAAGAAAGAAAGAGAAAGACAGAGAGAACGAGAAAGCAAAGAAAGAAAGAGAGAGAGAGAGAGATATAGAGAAAAAAAAGAGAGAGGTGGGTATTCTCTAGTTTATGTGTTTGTGACGGATAAAAAGCATGACACTGATATGGAAATAGGGTCGAGATCGTAAACTGTCCTTATCAATAAAGTTCGAGATATCATGGAACCACTTGTGCTAAAGTTTTAGATATGGTTGATAAAAATCCTGATTATGATCTAATTATGCAGTCTGCTTTTATTTATGGATGTTAAATACGCATAATCAGTTATGAAAAAATATTTTGAAGAACCTGAAAAAAGCTAGACCGGATTTTATGACATCAGATGATTTTCAGAAATATGCAAAACTACTTGGAATTTTAAGTGTCATAAATAAATAAAAGAAGACAATAACAATTATATTGAAATAAAATTCTATTCTGATTGAAGGAAAGTCAGTGAGAGTGAAGTAAAAAACGACGACCATGAAAATTTCGAGACGATCAAAAAACATTTTGTAAAAAATTTACGGCAGCAACATTAGGAATTTTAAATGTTAAACTTGGCTATAATTTCACTTGATATTCATGGATTTCGAATCAAACGACGCTAAATTATAAGCTTCCCCATTATAAAGATGACACATTAAAGTCATGTTCAAGGCTAATCCTTGATATTTATATCACTCTTATACACTTAAGATGGTACAAACCCCCCAGTGAAGTCCAAGTTTTTTTCTATCCATAAAATAATAACTTTGAGTAATAAAATAATCCTTACTAGCACTCAAGGACGTCTAAAAAGTTTTTTTTGAAAACTTTTTATTTAATATAAATTAAGTTATTTATGCTACTAGAATTTGTTTAAAGATCGAAGTTAGTATGGACATTTTGCACGGCCGAACTTACGCCCATATGTGTGCCTTCGCGGAGATTTTTATGAGATTCAAGTGCTGAATTTTTAATATGCTTTTTTTACTTTATGCAATAAAGAAAATTCAAAATTCATAATAAAATGGAGAGATGGTACTCAACAAATCTTTATATCATTGAAATAATGGCCTTATGTCGCATTAAAATGGTATGATTTATTATTATGAATATAATCGAACGTAACGTCTCTTAAAAGCAAAGCGCATATAAAGGTGGAAATTTACTTTTATTACAGTTTCGATATAAATCCTTATGGAACATTAATATCTGATAAATTATATAATTGTTAGGAGCGTGTGTCACACAGTCGATAGATAACAGAACTTTAAAGCACAAAAACAAAAAGGTATTGGCTACTAGCATCATCCCTTTCCTGTCGTAAATCCCCTGTGTTTTATTGTAATTTTAAGGTGATGTTTTCTTTTCTCTGTTTCCAGACAAAATTGAGGATGATTTCACTGAACCGAAAGAGGACCATGGTAGCCGCAGTAGTCCAAGCAGTAGCCTGTTCGCCGATCCCCCTCCGTCCAACGACAACCGTCAATCCCCGATCTTACCCACAAGTAGACCGGCTAGCATTCCCCAACCCCCTCGATGCGAACCGTTTGGTTTCTCGCGCTCTGGTATCATCTCCAGTTTTATGCCTGGTTTTAACCCATTCACACCGTCTACCAATCCTTTGCTACCTTCCAATTTATTTAATCCAAGTCCTCTGCAGAACAGGATGCCTATGTTCAGGCCGTACTTTCCTCCTCCTCCCCCGGAAGACGAAGATTCAATGGAAGAGTTTATGGAGATTGAAAAGACTGAAAGCTCTAAGCTGGAAGAGCTCGTTAAGAAAATGGAGCCAACTTTGAAAGATCCCAACCAATGCGCAATTTGCAAGCGAATCTTAAGCTGTAAAAGCGCTCTGCAAATGCATTATCGAACCCACACCGGAGAACGGCCGTTCAAGTGTAAAATATGTGGGCGGGCTTTTACCACCAAGGGTAATTTGAAAACGCACATGAGTGTTCATAGAACAAGACCAAGTGGACAGATTCACCACCAATGCCCAGTGTGCTCCAAGCAATTCTCCAACGTGCTTTTGTTACAAGAGCATGTCCGTATGCATGTTGGAGAAATGAACAAAAGCGGCTTTGCAAAGCCACCTCTTCTCCCACCGCCAAATTATATGCAGCTTATGGGCTTTCCCCCGATGTTACCACCACATATGCAACCACCTAAACTTTCTCCTGGACATATGGACTTCTCAAAAGCACCAGCTGAATTTAGAGATGAATTTCCTCTTCATCCTGAAATGAAAACGCCAAACAAAGACACTGTACTTGGAGATCGCTCCAATATTCTAAAAAGACCGGCGGAAGATGAAGAATCGAATGAATCAAAGAAACAAAAAGAGGCTAAAGATTTTGAAATGACAAAGGCAGAGGACAATGTGAACGCTGAAACTGTGTCATCAGAAGGCAAAGACATCGTAAAGAATTCGGATGATATGCCTTCATATGGGGGATCCCTGTTAGCCCTACAAGAAAGTGTCAAAGAGATGGACAGACTGATGCACACACCCTCTCACCCGATCGGTATGTCCGACCCCTTCCTGTACGATTCGCCAGCTGCGAGGGAAAGATCACCGGAAAATCACACCAACGACGGAAAACCACGAGAGAAATCATCCCCAGGCCAGATAGAAAGTCCGCTACCAGTGAAACAGGAAGAAGCACACACTTCAGTCATCACACATTCGGGGACGCCATCACAGGCACTACCAGCAACGCGACCCGTAGTCAACAACAACGTTACACCACCGGCATGCCCCAGTTCGCCATTTCGCACCAAGCGCGAGTCTCTTCGCCATGTTTGCCAAGTCTGCCACAAGCCGTTCTCAAGCGGAAGCGCCTTGCAGATTCACATGCGCACGCATACTGGCGAGCGCCCGTTCAAGTGCAGTGTGTGCGGCAAAGGTTTCACCACCAAAGGTACACCAAACCTCATATTATTCATTTCGCTGTTGTATAGTTAATATATTTTAGTACTGAATCGAATATATATGCATCTGAGGCGCGGGTTGTGTGTTTGTGGAAAAAAGTGCCGTAACAGCAGATTGTTAAGAAATAAACAATAAAACGAACACAGAATTCATTTGAAAAGTTACGATAAATTATGATATTAAATACGAAATTGAGGCTTGAAACGACACACAATGAGCTGTTACAATATCCACTTGATTGATCTTAAATAACAATGTAAATTCCTATGTATGAAATGCATATCCACAGTGCATTTTTTAGAACATGTATAGTTTAGCTTCCGCCTTTCATTGATAAACGTCTTGTCTTGGATTTTGGAATTGCAATTCACGAATATTTCTTTTTCACTTCCAGGCAATCTAAAAGTCCATATGAGCACCCATGCGTGCCAAAATGGTCCACCGAGAAGAGGACGCCGGATGTCCATGGACACCCTTCCACCATTCAGCGGACCAAACAAGTTCCAGACCCTGTCGCCTCGCCCCCCTCTGCCATTAGGATATCCAGGATTCCAGTATCCTGCTGGTGCTTTTAATGGCTTACTTCTGCAAAATAAAGGTTTTCCGACACTGATGCCCCCAGTATTTCCAGGATTTTCATTTGATAGACAGAAACCTACTACTGAAAAAGAGGATAGTCTCTCTCCCAGCAATGCCAAAAAACAAACTGAATCTATAGAAAACAACAATTTACAGCCCAAAGGCATGTATGGCGAGCTTGATCTGAGCATGCGTGCTTCTAGTCAACCAATCAAAACATAACTTCACGTGTTGACCTAATTACATAATTTCCATATTATGCCAAACGAGTTCAGTGTCATATTCGTTCAGTGTTGTTTCAAAGTTAACATTTAATGCTGAAAATGTATAAAAATGTGATTAAAACAAGTTTAATTCAGTTTTGACATCGATGTACAGTTGAATATGTTAAAAAAGTGTGTGCAAATAATTTTCTGTAATGTAACCTATGATTTGTTTAGGGTGGTCCGGTAAAAAAACGTGTGCAAATTTGTCACACAATACTCCTCTGAACACAAAAAAGTATTGTACCAACCACTAAGTGTAACATTTCCTGAGAAACCTGCCACGGCCCCCACCCCACCCCAACCTGCCCGAGTAGGTGCATAAATAAACACTTAGATTACTGAAAATGACAGAAGCCGCGCGAAGTAAAACGACTCGATTTTCCTATGTAGTTGAAGACAGTGATTCAAGTAAAGCGTTTGACTTAATACGGTGAATGACTAGACTCTGAGAAAGATATTTTTAGTGTAGACATTTACGTTCCTCCTAAATTTTGACACTATTTATTAAGTAAACCCTGACCGTTTTGAGAAGTCTTTTCGATTGAAATATGATATTTCTTTTGAAAAGTGCTTTATATTCCCAAATAATCAATCTTGGTTTGTGACAATCTCGGTCGCTTCTTTAAGATATGATGAAGATACAATATAGATGAATCATTTCCAGCACCCCGTTTTAAAATAAAATGACGTATAAAAATGATGGATCACACCTTTAAAAATATATGAATAGCATTGTTTGCAGCATTTGATGGCGCCGTCTTGATCATATAAACATGTTTCACGGCGAAAAACTTTCACATCGAAAACACCTGGAAAAAAATATTTCTGAAAGAAAAACATAAATACACACACACGCATACTAACACACACACACACAGACATACATACGGACACATATCTGCGCATTTTGAGAGCATTAGTTTAGCACGAATGCGAACACTGAAAGATTTTAACTGTCTCCACTGGTGCCGAACTCTTCAGTGCCAACACGAATCCAGTCAGTACAGAGGATTTTTTCATGGTTTTATCTCTGTAATTATCGGTTAATATAAATATTGAAAGATGCTCAGAAGTTCTTTCTAATTCTATGTAATGTCAAAGGCTCCAGGGCTTAGGTATAATTAACAGATTCAGCGTTGTAATTAAAACAATTTTATAAAAGGGATGATGTATTTGAAAAAATGGGGGATAAAAAGCATGTTAAATTTAATGAAGGGTGTTTAGAAAAAATAAGAAGTATATATCTTAAATGATAAATTATAGATGGATAGATAGTGTTAAGTATAGATATAAAATTCCTTTGATAGATGTTATTTGTTGGCTGAATCTGCCCGTTTTGACAGAGTATGAATAAGAAACGCATATAGCGTAAAGAATCTCGTTATTATAAATTATTTTAATGTAACATTTTGGAGTCAAAATTGAAATATTTATGCATATAAATTGTCATTACGTATGTGGCATTTGAATTTACCTTCTGATTTAAAACCAACATTATTTAAAGTAATGTAACCCAAAAATACCATAATCCTCGAGATTTCTTTTTACCACTTGTAGGTGTGACCTTGGGTAAGACCATGATTAATACAGTAAAGTTGCAAAGAATTGTGCTACGTTCTCATATACAACGACACACATCAATCATTTCTTTCTTGAATAACAAGCAGGGGTAATTTCATAACCAAATCATAATTTAAAAAGATGAACCTATGAAATTGAAAACAAGTGTGAAACTTATCAAAGAAATCTCTATTGTAAAAAAGATAAGTTACATAGGATATTTACATAAATTCTATGCTAACTATTTTGAAGCGGAATTATACAAAAAAATACACATATTGTTTTTGGTCGTTTGTCAAATATTGAATACAGGTATATAAACGAAAAGTTATCGGTCTATTTTAGCAGCTTTTTTTTTTTTTTACAAAGCATGAAGAGTTAACAGGGTGAATCGAATAAAGGGCAAATTAACGCATTCTAGATTTGTATAGTACGAAGCTGATACATTTCTCATCCGATTCACTTTGGTGCAAAACAAACTGATTGTGGACTTTTTTTAATTTTTTTTATTTCGAAAAACAAGCCCAAATTAATACACACTCGCGAGAACCATCTCATTCTTTCTTGAGTTCAAAATCAATAGGAACCCTCTTTTTTTTTTTTTTTTTTTGTTTTTTTTTTTTTTGGATATCACGGAAATGCCTTTTAAAAACTAACAAAATGAGACCATGGAATGAAACACAAAAATATGACTTTCTCAGGACATAATTTATAGATACGCTACTTGAAGAATATCCCCGATGCTCTTCTTAATAGAGTTTTCTTTGAAGGGCTATAAATAACGGACAGACTTGTAAAAGAGATGACCTCCAGTTTTCCATTAGTGTATAAATACAAGTATATGATGTGTTAATAAATTCTGTTCTTTTTACATACCATAGTTGTGATAAATAAGATCTGTACAAAAGTCATGAATCAAAACGCTACAATGCAGATCTGGACGCGAGGTAAAATGGGGTAGCTTTACCTACGGTGCGAATTTGTTCAGCTTGGGGTGTAATTTTTTGAAGAACATAATC
Source organism: Protula sp. h YS-2021 (assembly GCA_949752745.1). Classification (NCBI taxonomy): domain Eukaryota; kingdom Metazoa; phylum Annelida; class Polychaeta; order Sabellida; family Serpulidae; genus Protula; species Protula sp. h YS-2021. The sequence goes on along the minus strand of OX457027.1, from coordinate 61,729,750 downwards.
CTTGCACAAAATGCAGGGCAAACTGTACAGTTATTGTTTTTAGAATTAAGGTGAATGCACTGGATCTGAGATCCTACTATCCAGCGGGTTTTTTCCTCGAGTCTGAATGCACGTCACGCCACGAGTATCCATTATTCGTGGTGTATTTTTAGAAGTAAATGTGAAGGTAACCCACTATATCCATTATTGTTCATAATGTGTATACCAGCTATACACCAGCCTATGAGGGTTAGGCAGGAAGACTCTTTAGAACACCAGAATTGTCATGTTTTATGCACAATGCGTTCAAAAAAGATGAAACAGCTGGTGCTAAACTGTTATAACGGAGTTATAAAATTATTATCTATGTTGTTCCTAACTTATTTTATGTGTTTGTAATCAAAAAGTATTATACTGTAAATGGCATCAAGATCCTGATTTAAAAAGTGTTGTGTGATTGTAGTTATATGGTTGCTATGGCAGATGTAACATGTTTCAGTTTGTGATTGTTAAATAAGATGCGAAGCGCCCCATGGAGTGTTTACATAGTTTCATGCACTTCCGTAGATATCCGCACATTTCATTGTTTTGCTGTTTGTTTGTTTTCTTAAATCCACAACTGCACAAATCAATCTTGATATAAAATTGTCCTCTGATATTTCCAGCAAAACAGTAATAAAATTGGTGATGTTATAATGAAATGCTTCAGACTGTTTCTGTGTGGTTTAGTGATTAAAACCACACTAGCGGGTGGACTGATATCAGCAAAACCCTCCCTAACCTGTAACACTGGTTGACCGAGCCTGAAAGGTGAGGGTTTTCGGACCAGTTCAAACGCAAATTGTGTTTTATTGTTATTTCATGAATTTTTTGGTAAAAAGATTGTCTCTTATAATTCATACATTTTTTTGCACTCCTGCAATCAGTGCAATGCTTTCTGTTGGGCAATTACGTCGTTGTGGTGGCGTTAAGTACACATTTCAGTACTGCGTAGCGTGACGTTTTCGGTACTGGACCAGTTATGCGTATGCACCAGTTAAAACACTTCTGTTTCCTTTGTACGCTCACTGGCTATCATGGAATGAATAAAAATATAATAAAAATATGGTAAAAACCTGACACTGAAAACTCAGTTGACAAGCAGTATATTAGCAACGCCTGATTCCTTCTGTCAACGCAATACCGGTATTGTTGTATATTATGAGGATTTGCAGTATGTCCATGCTCTATCATGCAGTTCTACACAGAAGCAATATCGCTAGTATTTCTGTGGAAAATGTAAGTAGAAAACAATTAAGATATATCTGACATGTTGCATAATGTTGTTGAAAGTTGACACATAGCATAGAAGTGTTAATATTTATAATGTACATGTATTCCTTAGAAAATAAAATGATTCAAATTCACTCGGCCTCTTCCTGAATCGTTAGTAATTTCAATGCCTAGTTCTTCATTTAACTAAATGAAATAGATTTAAGCATTTGATTTTAAAAAGTTAACATATACATAAAAGGAGCCTATTAGTCAATTTAGTTGTGGGTTAACTCTGAATCCGTAGCAATGTACCAGTCTATAAGTTTTTATTGCAACGACAACTTAAATAGTAAAATCCTAAACCATGAGTGGTATTCTGCTCTGTCCTTATATTTAAGGAGGTCCTTATTCTTGAGATTAGATGGTTCATCCTTAATTTTTATCCTTATTTTTAAAAGACTTTGTTAAGTTTGAGGATAGAGCAGAATAGCTTTTTTCCCCCTTATTTTTAAAAATAAGGGCATCCTTAAAAATAAGGACAGAGAATACCACTCCAGAGGTCAACATACAACGCGGCACAATGACACCTTGGTAGAATCACTGAACAGTCTCATATAACCTCCGTATTTAGGCCAAAATGCCAGATATTTCTGTGAATCCAGAAGTCTAAAAACAAGCAACAGCGGCTGAGCTCTGGCAATTATTACTCGTGTGGCTGCTTCGCAATCGTGAATATTTGGAACGATAAAGAATGTTAAGCTATGATAGACGGATGATGAATATGATAAACAAGTAATATTTCATGCTACTTAAGCGTGTCAAAACTGTGGACTGACATTGCACAGGGCAAATATTTTTACACGCGTCGGGTCGCGGTGGTCTCAGTATTCCCCTCTCCCCCGCCCTCCCCCCCCCCACCGCCACCACCACACCGCCACTCTCTGGGCAAAAGTATGAGGTTTTCAAAATGATGGGTTGAACTCATTACCGACAGGGCCAGGTTAAACAACGCTGACTGTTATGACTCGAACGTCGACATATGAAGTGGGGCAACATGTGTGGAAAGAGTCAGGCTAGTTTTAAGATGAGCTGGCATGTCAGAGCAAAGTCAAGAGAACAAAGCAAGGAAATAGACACCTCGTTTTTTTCCATGGTGGTCTCCCCTCTTTTTTTTATCAAGGTAATCCATAACTTTTCAGTTGTTTCATTTTTCTTAAAATTGATGTATCTAATACAAAGAGTTTTCAAAAGCTCCTGTAATGAGTACTTGGCAATACTTTGTGCAACGGGTCTGGAAAATACGGTGGAACGTTTGATGTTTCATTCACACCTGAAGCATATATTTTTTATTTATAACCCTTTGTTCTAACTCAACAAAATTAACAGATGTGCTTTTTTTACGCAATAACTACAAAGGGATCGAGTATTTCCTTAGGACAGCTAGAATCTATAAATTATTGTCAGAAGATGGCATGCGATACGTATAAATTTTAGCATGGATATATGGATGTCTTTTTGTCTTACTACTAAGCCAGACAAGTTAGCAAGCGACTGCTTGTGTACGCTGCTGTGCTTCCGCCACCCCTACCCCCTCTAAAAACACTAACAAACAAACAAACAAACAAACAAACAAAACACACTATCACTGTTTTGAGATATTCCATGCTGTTGGGTATTCAATTCACAGCTCATATATATATATATATATATATTTTTTTTTTTTGCAAATCAGACAATTTTCAAACCTGAAGCTGCAGCAATGAGGCATTTCTCGATCCAGAACAGTAGTATGATAATGAGAGTTCTACTGCATTTTGTGACGTCATACTGTCTGGAAGTGACGTCATCATGTCTGGAAGTGACGTCATCATGTCTGGACCGGAAGTGCTGTCTAGACCGGAAGTGCTGTCTGGAGTGGAAGTGACGTCATCATGTCTGGACCGGAAGTGACGTCATCATGTCTGGACCGGAAGTGCTGTCTAGACCGGAAGTGCTGTCTGGAGTGGAAGTGACGTCATCATGTCTGGACCGGAAGTGACGTCATCATGTCTGGACCGGAAGTGACGTCATCATGTCTGGACCGGAAGTCATGATAAGCGTTAGGATAGGCGCGACCATCTGTGACGTCATCCTGACGTCATACTGAGATGATGCTGTCTGGAGCGAAAGTGGTTTGGCCGAGTCAATCAACATGAAGCCAATGAACTCGACCTGTCAATCAGTGTAACCATGGCAACAGACCCCCCCCCCCCCTCGAAATTGTGATTTTTGCATATTTATCCGTTTCAGACGATTCTGAACATTTTTCATGTTTTCGACCCCCCCCCCCCCTCGAAATTGTGATTTTTGCATATTTATCCGTTTCAGACGATTCTGAACATTTTTCATTTTTTCGACCCCCCCCCCCCTCGAAATTGTGATTTTTGCATATTTATCCGTTTCAGACGATTCTAAACATTTTTCATTTTTTCGACCCCCCCCCCCCTCGAAATTGTGATTTTTGCATATTTATCCGTTTCAGACGATTCTGAACATTTTTCATTTTTTTCGACCCCCCCCCCCCTCGAAATTGTGATTTTTGCATATTTATCCGTTTCAGACGATTCTGAACATTTTTCATTTTTTCGACCCCCCCCCCCCTCGAAATTGTGATTTTTGCATATTTATCCGTTTCAGACGATTCTGAACATTTTTCATTTTTTCGACCCCCCCCCCTCGAAATTGTGATTTTTGCATATTTATCCGTTTCAGACGATTCTGAACATTTTTCATTTTTTCGACCGACCCCCCCCCCCTAGGACAGACTATGTACCCCCCCCCCAGGACAGACTTTGACCCCCCCCCCAGGAGAACAAACTAAAAAAAAAAAATTGTGCTGAATCAGCATGATGAAATCGTTGATTCAGCATGATAAAATCGTATATAAGTGTAGTGTCTCGAGGCTTAGGCATCGTCAGACACACCAGCTATCAACATAGACATGGATGACTTTGAAACAGTTACTTTTGATGATACATTATTATCGTTGGAAGAGATAGATGCGTTCTTTGAAGACGCTGAAACAGCTTTGAAGGAAGCGTTAGTTGTTCTGCCAGATGTCGCTACAGTGCAACAAGCAATGCCTCAGGAGGTAGCGTTAAATGCACCATCAGATGTTGCTACAGTGCAACAAGCAATGCCTCAGGAGGAAGCGTTAAATGCACCATCAGATGTCGCTACAGTGCAACAAGCAATGCCTCAGGAGGAAGCATTAAATGCACCATCAGATGTCGCTGCAGTGCAGCAAGAAATGCCAGATCCTGAGGGGTCTGACTACCCGTTCTGGGTTGCGAATAGACTTATCAATGGTGACAACTCACAACTAAGTGCAAAGTTAAAAGCGCATCTAGCACATTATGAGGAAAACGAAGTGAGTGATGATGATGAGGATTCAGAATTGGACATGTCAAGCGATAATGAGGATTCAGAAGTGGACATGTCAAGCGATGACGGAGAAGACAAACAGCTGAAATCTAAAATTGAATCGAGTAAGACCATACCTGTTACTGAGGAAGATGTTATAATGTTGAAACGGAACTTTCGAGCAGTACTTCCTCTGATTGATTGTAACATTTTATGGTGTTTATGTGAAGAAGGCTTTTTCAACAACCACACGTACATGTATCTAACGGAAGAAGTGAATACCGTCATTCAACTCATCTACATGTTAGAAGGAAACACAGAACATGTTCCGGCGTCAGAGCCAAAGTTCTCCGAAGCTATGACTCAACGTTTCATTCAACTTATTAAAAGTCTTCATGAGGAACTTTTTAAGACTTTATCTCTACCGGCGCCAAAGTCTCTGGATGAGGATCGTGAATTCAAATGTGCAAAGGTCATGTTGCATGGTTTCAAATACCTTGAAGAACGCATTCATGTGTATGATATGATGGCTTACCTCTATGAAAAAGGACATTTCACTATGTCAATGCTGTTTCAATGGATACTAGGGCATCGGACCCCAGGAGACTTTTTAGTGATTGTCATGGTACAATCGCTAACAAACGGTTTACCAACAACCTTTCTCGACGGTTTCAATGACATGACTCCGCGATTTTACAAACATCTCATGAAAACCTACATGTAACATCTGTATAAAAGGAGGTAAAACCATCTACAATGTCAACATTGCTTCTTCATCGATGTGTAGAGACCATGGATGACGTCTTCAAAGTGAATTATGCTGACTATGTGTTTTCAAAGCTTCCTGCTTTTGAATCGGATTGGATGCTGCAAGTGAAGAACTTACATCAGCATTGGGAAGCTGTTGGAAAGACCATTCCAAGAGATCGTTTCATCCGCTCGTTTCTACGTGAATGTGAAGATCTACATTTACCGTTAACTTATGACATTGATTTAGCATTTATCAACGTGAATACAATTTGGGCAGTTGAGCTCATGTTAGATGTGGCTGCAAGAATCATTTTACATTATGATGATGATGTTCCATTGAAGACGAATGTATCAGAGCTTGTCCGATTCAACCATGGACGAGTTGAAGTGAATTCAAAACTTTGCAAGTTCTTTGCTGACTCAGCAGATAGTTGGGTATAAAAGGGAGTGAACTCAGCAGAGTGAAGTCATTTCTCAGCAGACAGTTGGAGGGAGTGCATCATCAGTACATTGTAGCAGCCATGGAGAACAAGACAAGCAACGCAACGCAGCGCAGCAGCAGCTTTAAAATTAGTGCTAACTTAACCATTACTGTGGAGCATGGAGAATATGGGCCATTTCTACGCATCACACGTGGAGAGAGATGGTGTGCTTATTCACCATCTTTGTGGAAGATTGTATGCCAAAGCTTGAAAAATTTACGCGACATTGGCTTCAAACTGTACTTAACGCAAACGAAGTGGCTTGAAGTCATTTCATACTTGGATATGCGCTATGTGAGTTTTGTGCGCACGTCACGGTTTGAAGGGAAAGAATACACACATCACATCAACATGAATGATGGTGAATGGGAGACACTGCTTCAGGAGATGGACAACATCAACTCAGCCCTATCACCATGTGAGGAATGTCATGACAAGAAAACGATCATCAAGCTGCAAAAGGATGGTCGGATGAAGGTGTCAAAGCTATCCAAGAAAAGGCTGGCTGAAGTTCAGTTGGAGAACATGAACGTACAAAATCAACTTGGACTTACCTGTGACTATTGCGGTGCTTGTGGATATGTGGAGGATTATCATTGCCACTGCCACAAGTATAATTGCAAGTTGTGTGAACCAAGCAACTTCTGCGACAAGTGTGGAGTACTTAAAGTCAGTGAAGCAAAGTAAAAGCCCACAAGACACTGAAACAAGATGGACGCATGTTTTAAAAATGCTTATATTGACTTGATGATTGCTAAACTTGCTTGCTGTGGCACTCCAGACTATCAACTTTATCATTTGGATGCTTTTTGGGATGTTGTACATCATAGTCTTGATGTGATTGAACTGCAGTCAAGATTTCTTGGAGAATGTCATAAAACTGGAATAGAAGAAGATCCTGACTTTGACTTTGATGCTGCACTTTATTCTGCTCGCACTGATGTGGAAGTATATTTCACCGTGGTTGATCATTTGAGAGATTGTTGTAAAGAAGCAGAGGAAACCGAGCAGCTTTATCAGGTAAGTTATAAAAACCTTTTTTAATCATGTTTATGACAACATAGTGAATTGTTTCTCAAAGACATAACCATGTTTTTCTTACTAGCAAATTTAGTTTTATGTGAGTGGTTTCAACGTAAACAAAGAAAGAATATGATAGAAGAGGCAGCAAATATATTAAAAGATATTTTATTACAGGAAGAAACCGACATGTCAGAATAAAGAAGCAAAGTCAACATGAAGAATCTTGTACTATTCAGCGGTCATAAGGACGTTCTTTCAAATATGTTTCCAACACGACTTGAAAAGTATGGACATGTGTTCAACTCAAGTGAAGCGTTGTATCAATATGAGAAAGCAGTGTTTCATCACCGTTCAGATATTGCTTCAGCCATTGCTTCATGTAGAAATGGATATGAAGCGAAACGTATTGCTAAAGGGATAAAACCATGTCCTTTATGGCATACAGTGAAGAGAAGCAAAATGCAAGATGTTTTACAAGTCAAACTGGATCAGTGTGTATTGTTTCGCAACAAGTTGAAAGAATGTAAAGACAAAACTTTAGTTGAAGCAACGTATGATCATTGGTGGGGAGCTGGTGTGAAACATGTGTCATCTGGATATCCTGGTCAGAATATCATGGGAAAGTTGTTAGAACTGTTGTGTGAGGGTTAGAGACTTTTTCATTTGCTTGCCAACCGTCATGGTGTGCAGACGTGTGAACATGTAAATTTGAAGTATGTTTAACTTGTGTTGCATTGATTCAAGACTGCACAATGGCGGACATGACACTGAGACAATATATTGTGCAAAAAGCTTATTGTGAAGAAATGTTATCAGCTGTAAAAAAGTTTGCATATTTAGTCTGTCCTGCTTGTCAACATGAAGAGTGTCAAGAACATACTTGTCATTTTGCATCTGTTTATACATATTGGAATGAAGCTAAATATTACATGCATTTAGATAAAGTGTTAGAGAATGCAAATCAACGTTGTGAGAAATATGGTGTAGATGCTATTACATTGGATGAACTCAGTCATTGGTTAGTGTTCATTGAAGACCAATGGTCTCCAGTTATTCATACCATTGTATCTATACTTGATTTGTAAAAAAAACTTGTTAGTTAAGTTATAAATGCATGTTAGTTAAGTGATGTTGGTTGAGTTATAAAATAAAAGCTGTTCTGTTGAGAAGGTGGTTTTCATTCGGTGTGACCATGTCGACGTGGAAAGACTACTTGACCAATATTTACTTCAAACCTGGACAGCCTGGAGCATTTGCTGGTCCTTACAAACTGTATCACATCTTACGAAAACATAATCAACCAGTCACACAGTCACAAGTGAAGAAATGGTTGCAGGATCAAGATGCTTTTAGTTTACTCCAACCTGTCAAATACAGGTTCAAAAGACAACGTGTCATTACACGTGGTATTGATGACATGTGGGATATTGATTTGGCTGATATGGGAAACATAGCTCCCTATAATGATGACATACGCTTTTTACTCATTGTCATTGATGTGTTTTCCAAATATGTCTGGGTACAGCCAATACCTAATAAATCACATACCAGCGTCATACAAGCTTTCCAAAAGATTTTTCATGACACACGACGAAGACCGCGAACTCTAAGGTCTGATAAAGGAACAGAATTTAAAAACAGATGGGTAAAAGCATTTTTGAAGAAAGAAGGCATTCATGCTTATACCACAAAGAATGAAACCAAAGCCAACTTTGCTGAAAGAGTCATTCGTACTCTGAAGGGAATGATGTATCGGTATTTTCTACATAATCAAACTTACCGTTATTTAGACATTCTTCCAGACTTGGTGTACAATTACAACCATAGACCTCATGGTTCTCTTCCTAATAAATATGCTCCAGCCGAGATTCGTAAAGACAACGAATCAAAAGTGTGGAAGTATATGTATGTCGACAAACTGAAATTGAAACCTAAGAAGAAGAAGTACAAATTTAACATTGGTGATCATGTTCGCATTTCTCACATTAAATATGTGTTTCAACGGGATTATCACATCAAATGGACGCAAGAAGTCTTCATTGTCACACATCGTTGTAAGAAGCAAGGAATACATTTATATCGTGTGAAAGACTTTTTAGACGAAGATATTGATGGTCATTTCTATGAAGAAGAACTGCAGAAAGTGACCAAAGATATTGAATCTATTTATAGAATTGAAAAAGTCTTGAAAACACGTAAAAGACGAGGAGGAGGTGTGAAAGAATTATTTGTCAAGTGGTTAGGTTGGCCAAACAAGTTTAACAGTTGGGTGAAAGAAACAGACATTCAACAATGAAGCATCCATTTACATGTTTAGTCTCTGGACCTACAGGCAGTGGCAAAACGTCTCTGGTGAAGGAAATTCTAGAACAAAAGTTGATTAAACCCTCTCCAAAAAGCATTTTATGGCTCTATGCAGCAGATCAGCCTTTGTACAAGGGAATGAAAGGCGTGGAATTTTACCAAGGCATTCCAGATGACATTGAAGAGCGTTTTAACCCGAAGAAACCAAACTTACTTATCATTGATGACTTAATGACGAAATGCCATAGTGATGAGCGTATGACACGTCTCTTTAGTGTTGGCAGCAGTCATCAAAATCTAAGCATTATTTTTATTGTGCATAATTTATTCCATCATGGGAAAGAGATGCGAAATATTAGTTTGAATACACATTATATCATTCTGTTTAAAAATCCGAGAGACAGTCAACAAATTAGTACATTGGCGCGGCAAATGTATCCTAGAAGATCTCAATTTCTCATAGAAGCCTATCAAGATGCTACTAGCAAACCTCATGGTTATTTATTCATTGATTTAAAACCAAAGACAAATGATCAACTACGTATTCGTACAGGCATTTTACCAAAAGATACACATTATGTATATATTGATAAAGCAGTGTATGAACAAGAACCAAGTCATTTGACCATTCGCAGTCAAGATGTCTAAACGTATTCGAGCGAACCAGCCGTTTCTTCATTTGCTTGCACGCAGTGGGCCTAAACGACGTAAATCCTTGCTACAGCAAGCTACAAAGGAGGAATTAACAAGCTTGTTTGAAATTTGTTTGAATATATTGCAAGGACATTTACCCTTAAGCTCAAAACGGTTTAAGGAATTTAAACGTGAACGTCATACGCTACGTACTCTAGCAGATAAGAAGATATCCCTTCGACGAAAAAAGAAGTTGATTAATCAGAAAGGAGGATTCATTGGAGTTATTGCTAGATTGGCATTGCCCTTGTTAGCCAAACTGCTGTTAAAATGAAACATACGATGAAAATGGTCCTCATTCCTGAATATGAATATAAAATGTTGCTAGAAAAGAAGGGTAAAGATGGTGAAATCAAAACGAAAGTGAATAAACTTTTACGTGGGAAACGAACGCGTGAAAAGGTTATTGAAATGTCTCAACTTCTTGGCCGTCATTTACGAACAAGTCAGTCTAGACAGCAAAAGCCCTCATCATCATCATCACCACCTGAAAAGCCAGAAAAGCTAGTGTTAAGTCATTTTCAACCTATCTATCATGGAAAAGTACTACAACTTTTAGCCGAACTGAAGAAATATGGTACGACATGGTCAGAGAAGAATGAACTTGTGTTGAAAACGGGCGATATTATAGCAAATTCCAACATGGTTGATTTGATGAAAGAAGCATTGGTGGCGACAAGAAGAAAAGAACGAGTCAAACCACCACATGGTTGGCATCCGTTTATCCAGGAAATTGTAGATGCGAATATTCCAAAAACAATGTTTAGTAAAAAGACCACTCGTGACGACATTACAACAGAAATGAAACAACGTCAACAAAGACAGTTTCCTGAAGGATGGGAAAATTTTTAACATGGCTGAAAGAGCTATGTTGTTGTTGTGAGGAAGATAAACCAACTATTCCTGTGAAGATCAGATGTACAAGCGCGTGTTGTGAAGGAGAAATAAAAGACCATGTGAATGAGGATGAGATTTGGCATACTTGGTCGAATGGCGCGCGCTATCGTGAAGTATATAGACAACGTCAACGCACCTATACCATTTAGTTCCCATCCATCATGGAGTCGACAAGCTTTTACATTACTTTGCCTAGCAATGCGAGTATGACCTATTATCCCAACAACAAGGCTTCGAATTATCAAATTCGTATGCCTCGAACCATCTATCTGAATGGAAAATATGAAGTGGCTTTAGCTGAAATTCAATATCCACATACATGGACAACGATGAGACAGGGCATGGACTATTCTATTCAGTATCGACAAGAACTATTCGATGATCCTATTCTTAGCACTCTCAATATTCCTTATGGGTACTATAGAACCATACAAGAACTATGTGAGGCAGTCAATGAAGAAGCGACTAATGCTCTGAAACTTACAGAAGCTATTCGACTAAAGTATGATAAAATTAGACGACGTGTGTTTCTATTTCTCGATTATGGCTATGAAGTGTCTTTTTCCACTGGATTAGCTGAGATTTTAGGATTTATCCCAGATCAATGGTATACTGAAACATGTACAGCTGAACATAAAGCGGATGTGAAACAGGGGTTTTATACACTGTATGTGTATTGTAGCATTTGTGAACCACAAGTTGTTGGTGATTATTATGTGCCTTTGCTACGTTCTGTTGGCATACAAGGCCATGATGGTGACATTATCATGAAAACGTACGGCGAACCGCATTATGTTCCTGTAAACACGTCCAAATTTGACGTGATAGAAATGAATATTAAGGACGACACAGGCTATAATGTTCCATTTCAAACTGGAAAGGTGATCTGTAAACTTCATTTTCGACCAAAAGCAATATGAAAGCTTATACACACGATCCGTCTGCATATCGCAACCATTTTCTTCGTCAAGTGGGCGGGGAATTACCAGGATTCAAAGGAGCGCGAATCCAGTATGGCGATGGTATTGGTTCCATACTGGGATCATTGGCTCGCAAAGCTATTCCACTACTTAAGGCTGGGGCTAAGATCGTTGCGCCACATCTTAAGAAGGCTGCAAAGAATGTCGCGAAAGATGTGACGGGTCGAGTAGCAGAACGTGTGTTTGGTGAACAAAAGCGTATGCAACCGACGAAACGTGCCAGAAGACGAAAAACAGCCAGACGGATAACATCAAAATATCGCAAAGATATCTTTTGAAATCATGTCTCTCATTCATAATCATTCGTGTGAATGTAGTCTTTCTCCATTGGAATGGTTTCACGTACCACCAACGCAAACTGCTGTAGAGAAAAGTTATAATGTTGACTATCAACCACTTACAAGCATTAGAGAAGGCGCTCCAATAGAATTCTACATTCCTGCGAGTACAGAAGAATATCTGGATTTAAAGAACAGCAAACTTCATATTGTATGTCGCATTCTAAAGGCTGATGGAACAGTGTGTGGCGCAGATGATAATGTCTCTTGCATCAATGATGTGTTTAATGGGTTATGGTCTAATATTGAATTGTTTCTGAATGATCGTTTGGTTTCGCATAGCAACAATACTCATGGTTATACCAGCATTATCTCTCATCTCATCCATGATTCGGAAGAAAGTCTGCATTCTGAGCGCTCTATGCGTCTCATGTACAAGGATACTGCTGGGTCAATGAATAGTCATGAGGTGAAAAGACCTAATCATGAACAATATGTATCCGGGTTTCATGTCAATGCCGACGGTGGTGACTTGGCTGAGCAAGGCAATAATGGCTTACATCATCGTTATTTGCATACTCGTCTTAGCCGTGATGTTATGCTCGCAGGTGGTTTAAGGATAGATTTGTTTGAGCAGGATCGTTATCTTCCGAATGGCATCAGTTTGAAATTGCGTTTCCATAGACAAAAAGATGACTATGTATTGATGGCTGTAAATAATACCTATAAGGTAGAAGTGAAAGAGGCATTTTTAACCATTCGCAAAGTGAGGGTGAGTCCAGGTATTCAGTTAGGACATGCAGATGCATTGATGAAAAGTCCTGCCAAGATCATCATCACTAGAAAAGAATGTAAAGTCTTGGCCATTCCAGCAGGATTTCAGTCTTTTGTGAAAGATAACATCTTTTTGGGTCAATTACCAAATCGTATTGTCATTGGTCTGGTTCATAATGAAGCTTTTGGTGGATCAGTATTGAGGAATCCATACAATTTTGATCATTTTAATCTGGACTATATGCAACTGTACACGGATGGTGAACCAGTTCTATCCAAACCTCTCAAGCTTGACATTACACAGAACAAATACCTGAACGCTTTTGAAACGCTTTACAAATCGTTTGATCGGTTGAATGGTGAGAAAAGTTCCATTATAAAACGGGAAGATTGGCCTAGAGGTTATGCTTTATTTTCGTTTGACTTAACACCGGATTATGATGGTGATGATCATTTCCCCCTGATCAAGCATGGGAATTTGCGGCTAGAAATGAACTTTGCTAGGGCTTTGCAACCTACAATAAATGTCATGGTCTATGCTGAATTTGACAACATTATTGAGATCAGTGCCAATCGCAGCATCCAATTCGACTACCAGTCATGAACACGAAGCAGATTGATGCCATATTGAGTCATGATGTCATGACCAAAGACTTGTTTCAAGGCGTGTTTGCCATGGACCAGTTACCGTCTTTACAACGCGGCGCCTATGTGATCAACACAGACGATCAAGATGAACCAGGAGAACATTGGGTGGCAGTGTATTATGATAAAGACCCTGTGGAATATTTTGACTCTTATGGACTGTTCCCTCTCGATGATCGTTTAGACATGTTTTTAAGAAATGACTATATGTATAATTCTATCTCATTACAAACGCCAATATCATCGTCATGTGGTTTTTATTGTGTATATTATATATTGCATAGAGCTCGAGGTCAGAGTATGTTTGATATTGTGAATATATTAAAAAGAAAGGATGGTGATTTTATTGTAAAGGATTTTGTATATAGACATTATAAACCATTGTTTTATTAATGTTGTTGTTGTTGTTATATTAGTTAAGTTGTTGTTGTTGTTATATTAGTTAAGTTGTTGTTGTTGTTATATTAGTTAAGTTGTTGTTGTTGTTGTTATATTAGTTAAGTTGTTGTTGTTGTTATATTAGTTAAGTTGTTGTTGTTAAATAAAACAAACCAAGTTTTCAAACAACTGTCTTGTTTATTGTGTTCTATTTACAAATTCTTAACTACAAACACTATTTACAAAGTTTACAAACACTATTTACAAAGTTTACAAACACTATTTACAAACTCTTAACTACAAACGCTATTTACACTATTTACAAATTCTTAACTACAATTCTATTTACACTATTTACAAACTTTTATTTACACTATTTACACTATTTACAAAATTCTTAACTACAAACTCTTAACTACAAAGTCTATTTACACTATTTACAAACTTTTTATTTACAAACACATTCATTTTTCAATACATTCATCAATGAATACCATTCATTAGAATCTAAATTGATATAGGTATCGTAGACATTACATCCATGTTTGTAAATGCTATGAAAGCTCACATAACACACATCACCAAACTTTATCACTTTCACAGTTACATGTTCAGACAGTTTCAGTTCATATCCTTCTTCTAAGTCCATCACACGCATAGGTTGTGTCAGCTCAATGGATTTGGTGCCCCGCATAAGCCATATTTCTGTTTCTTTGAATTCAAGCGTTAGGTTCTTTCCAATCCAATGCTTGCAACAACGCGTTCCATTCCACTGTGTTGAGGGTGATGTAGTCATAGTTTTCTGTAAGCTCGTCATATTGACGAAATTGTATAAACACGTCTAAGCAGTTCTCAGTCACACGCACTTCTAATTCATTTGAGACTGCTAGGAGAAAGCCAGGTATCCTGAACTTCTCTAGATGGTCTTTCAACACGGATTGGTCATCAAGTGATAGGACGAGATACTGTCCAAAATGTCTTAGCACAATGTCATCATATTCGTTTCTCAGATATGAGAATCCATGCGTAATGGGTTTATATTCCGTTAAAAAGTCTTCCATCTCGTTCAACAGTCAGATGAACTATGAGCTGTCTCCTTGTCTGCAAAGACGTTTTTTATGCTCGCAAGATGGTGAAGAGTGGATGTTGTATCACTTCTAGGAATCGTAAGACTGCGCGCCAGTTCTTGATATCAAAGATGATCAAATCTGTATATGGTGTATCTGGCACAACTCCCTTATAATCCTCTGGATAATCCTGTAAAAGATTTCTACAGATTTCTACACGTATGTTAGAATCATATTCAGCCACCGTCACTTCCACTTTATTTTCAAGTCTGCGTTTAAACCCAGCTTCAAGCGGTATGTTTTTAAAGTCTTTCCACACTTCAGGTTTAAACCGATGATAACTTGTCTTAGAATCTAGTATCACTTCATTCCTCTCATTGACAGTAAGGTAAACACCACCGTTCAGCATGAGTGCATTCATGATTGTTACCTTATTATGACTTGTCGTCTTGTCTGCGAAGCCTTTTATCCACTTCTTTCACCTGCTTCTTCATCATTTTCCATTCAGGTATTGTCAGCAAAATTCCCTTTTTTGTTGGACGGTTTTTTCCAGTCCCCTCATCTCTGAGGTATTTGCGAATGTTTACCACACCTTCATTACTTTGTTTCATAATCTTGATATACTTTCCATTGCCTAGAGAAAGCATTCCATCCCACGACTGTGGTGTTGGTACCGTCGTCTCCACTTTTAATTTCTTAATGGTAGTATCAGGATGTTTCACAGTCATGTCTTTGACTGTATCAGCAAGAGTATCCATATCCGTTGTTGCAGATCTTTTCCGATTCATGTTGACGCTTCAGTGTTCACACCACAACTAACTCTAAAGTTGAAGTGTCTCCCCCTTATATACTGTAATGCCCATGCGCCAAAGTGGAATAGCCATCACTCATCACATATCGCTTGTCATCAAAGGGAGAGAGAGCTACTTTCCTCAACTTCTCCGAGAAAATCTGATGGTCATGACTTCGAATGATGTGTCCTGTGGTCATCGTTTGCGTTTGGTTGAACAAACTGTCTTTATACTGCTGATGTTTCATCCGTCTTTGACACGCGCGAGTGATACCTTTGGCCGTACGTTTTTCTTTCCCACCATACATCATACTATACATTTTCGGTCGAAGTCCAACAAACTCTTCAATGGGAATGCCCGCCGTCTCATCTTTCATTTTCCCAAGCACTTTCTTGTTCACGTTGGAATGCAGGAAATGATCTGGGGGATAGTCACTTGTGTCGAACAAGTCGGCATCTTCCTGCATGTCTTTGTAGATATCGTCCGTTTCTATGTCATAACATAGACTGTCGGTGTCGCTGAACAAGAGTTTGGCGTCGGGATACTTGGTCATGATGTAGTTGTAATGAAAGTGGAACATGAGCACTTTGCTGAGGTCGAGAATGGTGAACCCAACTTGAATGGGTTTATCCAGAAGCAGATCCACTTTGCGTAAATGTACCGCGGTCAAATCTTCGTTGAAAATTCTAAATTTGTGGAAGGAAGGTTTGGCCACAAGTTTCTTGAACCGCTTTTCCTGGTGAACAAGTTCCACATTGATGCGTTTTCTTACATTTTCCATGGTTTTGCCAAACACCGAGTTGTTCATCAATTTGAAGAAGTCTTTCTCAAACGGGTTCTTAGCCAACTTTCTCTTTTCTGTGTTCAAGGAGATGTATTTTGCCAACCATTTGCTCTGTGCAAACATGATGGCACGATGCACCTTCGTGACTTTCAATCCCAGTGAGACATATTGCTGTAAATTTCTATAATGAAGCACATATTTCTTCTTGTCACACAAGTTGGGAATGAGCTTTTCACTAGGCTTGCTTTTCATGTCTAGATCTTTCCGTAGCTTCTGACTATGTTTTGACAATTCTCCCACTTTCACACATTTCCGTTCTGGAGCCACTGGGTAGTGATTATGATGATCATGAATTGAATATGGGTATTCCAAATCCACTTCTAAAATGTATCCAATCTCGTCATCTTCATCCACATCCATAAAGTCAATGGATTCTGGCTCGCTCACCCACATAAATCCACTTTCCGGCATGCTTTGCGACATAGCCCAGCCATACAAGTTGTTTGCATCCAGGTACGTCAAGTAGTTGGTTGGTTTCGTGGGATCGTAATCTGCTACGTAGGGGTTATTTGCTTTCGCATACTTGTGTGTGATGACAGATATTCCTCCACGTAGACCTTGTTCAACCATTTGGTACATGTCAATGTCGTTAATCAATTCCAATTTCACCTTTGTCGCTTTCAACATGGCATCCCACGACAGTCCTGGCGCTGTATAGTAGTGAGCAGGATCTAATTCATACGTGTTGAGACATACGTGACGAAAGTTTTCAAACACGTCAGCCAGCAGCAACACATCTGATTTCAGGTACAAGTCATGGTATTCACCAAATGTAGTACAGTGGAATGTCTCCCACACCTTCTGCGCATGCGCATAATCCTCATCGCTAATGTCTTCTTCACTGAGTAGACTGTAAAACTTGTCTTTGGACGGCAGTTGTGTTTCAGCAAACTTGGATGGCTCATCCACGTAATCATAAGGGTACACTCCCTTTCTCAACAGTAAATCTTGTTGGTCACTATCGTGAATGTGTGACATCATGTGATAAAAGTTGTCTTTCCCTTCTGCTGCCAGGTTGGATACCAGCTTCTGTAGAGAAGTACTCATGAACTGAAAGCTGTCTGTAAATTTCAGATTGCTCATGGTGAATGCAATATATTTCTCAACGGTGTTGGGAATGACTGTAATGGTTTCATTTTTGAACTTTCCAATTTCTTCCATGATCAAATGGCTGTCATAGCCTCGTAAATTGTGGAAAAACACAGGAATGATGAAAGAATCTTCAACATCCTGCTGATCCTTTCGAAATCGAAATTGTAAATTGCATTCATTATGTGCAGCTCCGCGGTATTTGCCATTGATATGATCATGATCTCTCACACGATCTGCTCCTAGAGGCTCATGACAAATGTAGCAATCTGTAGCGTTCTTATAATGCTCTTCATCTTCACAAGTCATGACTATTTTCTTTTTCTGCTGTAGACCATGCACAATACGATCACGTTCATATACCATATGGTCTAAAAAGACTTTCACG
Source organism: Protula sp. h YS-2021 (assembly GCA_949752745.1). Classification (NCBI taxonomy): domain Eukaryota; kingdom Metazoa; phylum Annelida; class Polychaeta; order Sabellida; family Serpulidae; genus Protula; species Protula sp. h YS-2021. The sequence goes on along the minus strand of OX457027.1, from coordinate 61,711,732 downwards.
GCATTATCGCCTCGATATACGACTGGAGCACGTGTCTCATACTGGCTGACAACCACATAGGCAAAGCTGTTTGGACGATGATGCTGATACTTGTCTCCTTCATGCTTTTTCGTGAAACATTCAAAGTCTGCATAAATGACAAACGGCGCTCGCTGTTGTTTGGCTACATTCTTGAACTTGATGAAGGGTTCCTTGGGAAATGATAAACGTTGTGCGCCATGCTTGCCACACACTTCACGATGCTTGTCTAAAAGATCTTGCCGTATAAACCCGTGAAGACAGTTGAAACAATAAAAAGCTACACCATTATGCTTTGATCGATAAGCCATCAGTCTGCTGAAATTCTTGATGAGGCAGTAATGTCTTGTCTTGTCATTGCTAATCAAAAGCAAGTTGATTTCTCTCGCACTGGTGTTTCGGCTGAGTTGTATGGGAACAACGACATCATGTTCATATCCAAACACGTTAATGGACACATCATTCTCCTTTTCAAACTTTGGAATGTCTGTAATCGGTGTTGGAAATGTCATGCCTTCTACCTTCAATTCGTTCTCAAATAGCTTGTATTGATTCACACGCTCTGGGTTTACATTTGTTGAAGGGTGAAGGTGAGCCAATACAGACCATAAGAAACATTTGTTGTCTTTATTCTGAATGTTTAACACCGCCTTTGTACTCTTTACTTTCTTCGGTAGTGGGATAAAACTGCTTGCTTCCAGAGGCGCTGACGTAGCTGTATGTACTTCAATGAATAATATGTTATCCAACACCCAGCCAGAGCCTTGTCGCTCATGTTCATCAAACCTGGTAAACAATTCTTTATAGGCTTCTGGCAAGTCCTTCTCAATATCTGTTGGATTGTATGCTGCATACGTTGGACTACTGATGAAGGCATTATCCACTTGTTCTACCATCACGCCTTCAACATTTGGTGTCATTTTCTTGAAGCGTGCATGTACCACAATGTACCATTTCATACCACGGTTTAACGTCTCTAGCAAATGTCTCTTGATTCTATTCTCTTGTTGTCGCATTTCGAGTAGCAAATCCGATCCATCTTCAGGCTCAAACCGTCTTTCCTGTGCGTTTTCACCAAGACTCACTCTTCTCCCTCTCCCTACTTGCACTGTCTCTTTCTTTCTTTGTTCTTCATGAGACACATTTTCCATCTCAGCACATGCATGTGTCTCAAATGCATCCAAAGATGAAAATATCTTGGCGCATTTACAGCAGAGGACTGGATCAGGTCTGTCAACACCATCTTGTACGGTTTTTCGTCTCTTGGCTTCAATCTGCTCAACAAGCTCTTCATGAGCACGTTTCATCCTAGCTGGTTTGCATGTATGTGTCACGAACACTTCCAGAGATGGAAATGTCACATCACAATCATGACAGTAGACTGGTGCCATCGTTGTTGCTTCTTCAACTGCTGGAACTGAAATGAAGTAAAATATACGTTTCACTCTTCCTTTTATACCACTTCAATGGTGTGTTGACTCAGCAGAATGTATCACTAGTTGACTAGTTGACATGTTTCACTCATACTTTTATGCTACTTCCATGTAATCAAAATATGGTGTGTAACTTTTCAAACTTGTTCCAAAATGTTAAAATTGCTGACTCAGCAGAATTTTACTTGTGTATATGAATGTCTTACTTACAGTTGTGAAGTTGTACAGCTGCACTGCTGCACAGCAGAGACATCTAGCGGTGAAGTTAAATGGTCTGTCAAATGGTATTCATCCGCCAACTAGACCTGAAATGTGATAAAATGTATTCTCTCTCTCACACACACAGACAGACATGTTTTGCTTCATTTCATAATATAGGATGGCCCTTAAAAGGGCCTGAAATATTTTAGTATATCAGCAAGTTGGATTCCTGCAGCGGCATTTGTACTTGTAGTACTCCTGCATTGTAAATGGTCTTCCCGCGCACTTGAACGGATGGCTGTCGCAATAGCTCTTCAGCTTCAGAGTCATACCACACCACCAGCAGTCATTACATATTGGTCCTGGCCCAGGTAGCGTCGTCGCAAACTTGTACCAGAGCAGACCACCGCAGGTTTTACAGCAAAAGCGCTGCGGTGCGTTGTGGTGCACCGGGCAGTTGTGGGACTGTCCTTCATATTCCAACCTCACGCAGCACTTGTAGCATTGTATGGTCACTTTCTTAGTAGCTGATGTGTTGTCCATGATGTGTCTGACGATGTCTGACGATGTCTGAGCCTCTACACTACACTTATATACGATTTTATCATGCTGAATGGACGATTTCATCATGCTGATTCAGCACAATTTTTGCTCTCCTGTGGGGGGGGGGGGGGTCGGTACATAGTCTGTCTTAGGGGGGGGTCGGTACATAGTCTGTCCTAGGGGGGGGGGTCGGTACATAGTCTGTCTTGGGGGGGGGTCGGTACATAGTCTGTCCTAGGGGGGGGGGGGGGTCGGTACATAGTCTGTCTTAGGGGGGGGGGGGTCGGTACATAGTCTGTCCTAGGGGGGGGGTCGGTACATAGTCTGTCCTAGGGGGGGGGGTCGTGGCTTTTTAGGGTCTGTTGCCATGGTTACACTGATTGACAGGTCGAGTTCATTGGCTTCATGTTGATTGACTCGGCCAAACCACTTTCGCTCCAGACAGCATCATCTCAGTATGACGTCAGGATGACGTCACAGATGGTCGCGCCTATCCTAACGCTTATCATGACTTCCGGTCCAGACATGATGACGTCACTTCCGGTCCAGACATCATGACGTCACTTCCGGTCCAGACATCATGACGTCACTTCCACTCCAGACAGCACTTCCGGTCTAGACAGCACTTCCGGTCCAGACATGATGACGTCACTTCCGGTCCAGACATGATGACGTCACTTCCACTCCAGACAGCACTTCCGGTCTAGACAGCACTTCCGGTCCAGACATGATGACGTCACTTCCAGACATGATGACGTCACTTCCAGACAGTATGACGTCACAAAATGCAGTAGAACTCTCATTATCATACTACTCAGAACCACTACTGAGTACTCTATTGCAGAACCCAAAAGATCCGTGTTAACAGGATTGTCTATTTTTTCTTTACAAACAGAAGCCTTTAATTAAAAAAAGTCTTGCAATGATCGATTGCATTTTAGCGGTCTCGTTGGATGTCTCAGACAATGGACTTGTGGATGTGAGCCAGATTTTTACCCTCTGCATCGGTTTTGTTTGCAGCCAAGAAATATTCTTTGTTGGCAACCAATTTTTAGTCTAGCCGAAAGTGGTTTTTATGGAGAAGTTGCAAAGTTATGACGTCAAGATGAAAGTTTGGAGCAATTATAAATCATTTAAGTATATAAAATAACACATTATAAACATTTAAAAAAACACAACATATTATTAAAATATTATGCAAAAAGAAAAACAAAAATATACTAGGCATTAAGAAAAAAAGAGAGATCTCAATTGATGATAAGGAGAGGAATTTTTACTGCTGATGTTAATGCTGCACCCAGTCTGCCGGTCCTCCCAGTCTGCCAGGATTTTATTTTGAGGTGGACTGCGGCTGTGGGGTCGGGGCGTGGAGTAGCGGGTTCAATTTTATGTTGTAAGATATCTCCCCCTCCCTCCTCCCCACTTAAGTCGCTGAATCCATTTCGTTTTTTTTTTAATTTGTATTCAGTATATTAAACAAAAACTCTCTGCACTTAGTACAATGTTAATTATTAATTATTAATTAAAGGATCTGTTCCAAAAATAACGATAAAATTTTAACAGTGTTTATTTTTATGAAAGATAGTACAATTTGAACTAGACTGATTTCACTACCTGGTAACGAAACCTACACTTCTCAGTACTGATCCAACAATTTTGAATTATAGTCACATAAACACATGTGTGCCACAGTTTTTTAATAATACGTTTTAAAGCCTGAAAACGTCACACCAAGAAACGCTACTGCAACTGTAAAATCAGTATTAAAATGAAAAATGAAGTCCCATGATGTATTTTGCACGGAAACTCTAGATGATACAATTTTTTTAAGAACTGCTGTTTTCACATTTGTTCAGAATTCTTGATATCTGTAATTTTATTTCAGATTTCTCTTAAAATCAGTTGCAGCTATTTCTAACTGTCACTAATTCCGCTCAAAGCTGAGCATGGCTGTGTTTGCAAGACAAAACAAAACAGGTTAAGATCACTAAAGGTAACTCTTACGTATCGCCACTTAAGCGCCTATGGTCCAGATTGGGCTGACAACCACTCAGTCTATTATCCTGAACCGTATTTTAGACAATAGCCAATTTTGGGTCTTGACCTTGATTTCTAAGCTCAAGGTCACTAAGATATCTCTTATATGAGAGAAAAGTCTTGAAGATCAGCCAAACAACACTTTTCGTGATGATGGCCAACTTCCGATTTTGAGTCTTGACCTCGATATCTACGGTTTATATCAAAGAAATACATGCTATGTAACGTCGTTTATGCCCAGAAGTAGAGTGGGAGCTGGAGCTCGCACTGTCTCCAGATGATAGAAAAATTTTGGTTTTGACCTTAGGAAAAATGTGAAGGTCACCGATCTAGCTCTTATGTAACGTCTTTCAAGCACAAAGTGTTGAAAATAAGCTCAGATCGTTTATCCCTAACGTTTTTTTCAGATGATGGCGTATTATGGCACAGCCAGCGGTTTCTCGCTTAGTGTATTGTTCAATACTGTGCTTAAAACCAGTCCAGTTATATTCCTTAAAGGGGAAGGAATTCGGGGATCTGTTTTTGAGTGGGCTGTGGCAAGTTTGCATGAAAATTTTATATTTACCTAATTCTGCAACTCCACTCGTATCGACCGATAGGAGCAATAAATTTCAGTCGATTAACAATTTTACACTTTATTCCATTCCATTTACCTGTATATAGTTGAATGGGTCCAGTTTGCACTTTACTCCAAGAAAGTGATCTCAGGCCCACAACAAGTTGTTTTGTTTCAAAGAATATCTGTTGGTTTTGTCATGATATGAATAAAAACAAAACCATCTATTTGGTAATGCTGTTGCTTTATATCCGATGTCTAGTGAGGTAATTAGCACAACAGTACAAAACATTGATACAGACAACATTGATACAAAATCACATAATGACAGCATTATGCAGCTCATTACTAAAATTCCGCTGTCTTAAGTCATATAAAAATGAAATATGGCGCCTTATTTTGGCAAATTTAATTAAGAACTACACGTCATATGTAACTCAGAAACACATGGTTTAGTAATAAAACTAAATTCAATGTATTTATAAAACAAAGAAATGGAAACAGGATCTAACCTTACAATTTTTCTGGTATACATATTCTTGTACATATTCTTCATAAAAAGAACACTTTCAGTATAACATGTAGTTTATTCGTTCTAGTTATCTTATATGATGTTTTAATACAATCACGACATTGTAACAAATTTGAAAATTATGATATGTTTTTACGGAAAAAAAAACTTTCGTTGGTTGCAATTTATTCCGTTTCATCGACAAAAAAGAGCGTTTTGGCACCAAGGACAATGCCCTTATATGGATTCAATCAAATTAACTCAAGGGTGCTCCATCAGATTAAATATCAGTAGAGTTGAAGCTTGCCCAGGGTTATGTATTCGACTTAATTTAGTTTTCTTGGTATGTCATGCCATAAGTGATATTTAAAAGCATCCCACATGTTGTGGTTTTAACACCGGCCGTCAGAATGTAAGTCTCTTTCTGCAGTCTTCTGGTGTTCTTTTGATAAGATTGTGTGAGTCAGATACTTGATTGGATGAGTCTAAAACAGGTTAAAAGCAATTATGTAAAACAAGTATTGAGCAAAGCCAAGAATATAAAAATATAAATTAATAAAGTTAAAATATTCTCTTGATGAAACAATTTCTCAGAGATGGACGTAACCTCCAGTTTGACCAAATCTTAGACAATTTTAAAAAGTGACCTTCAAACATTCAAAAGAGTAATTATCTCCTCTTTATATATACAGCTCCCAGAAAGGACATAGTTACTGTTTAGTAGTTATAAAAGCAGTTAAATTTTGGTGCCCTGTGTCTGGAGTCACAGTTGTAATTATAGTATTTTATCCCAGCCTTAGACAGGCTTTGATAGTAATAATAACACTACATTGTACCTCAGCGAGTTTCATTTCACAAATAATTAAGTAGTTTCCTGCAAAGTATTAAGATTATATTTGCTTACAAAGAGTTCGAAGAGTTAGAACTTATTCACCTTAAAGAGTATTTTATTATTATAACAGTTTATTATTATTATTATTATTACTATTATTATTATAAGATCATTTGTTTTATGGACAGACATTTAGCAATCGAAGCTGACAGTCTGCTACCTTCAACATATCAAGCAATCGCATAAGGTGCCAACTCTATGTAGTTTCAAACTTACAATGTATTTCAGAGCAGTGTTATTGGAGCAGTTGTACAGACAAAATGGAGAATTAACGGGGAGCTATTTACGTTCGTAGACGGTATAGTTCCGTATAAATATTTCAATGCATTTCAATTTTTTATCATTTCCAGCTTGGAATGAAGTGTTTTATGTCATTAATAAAATAAACTCAGTAAATTAAATTAACAACAGTTGTAAATAAACGCAATGTAGTAATAACATTGTAAAGACGACGATTTCTTCATTGGCTGTTACTCGAGGCTATGGTTAGTACCGTAACAAAGTGAGAAACTGGGATTCATGGGTTGCACTATCAAAGCGAAGTCAAGAGGTCCACTGGAATGCCGACAGTTGTTCCTGCAACTTGTCTAGGCATTGCCTGGACAATACTTCTTGTCGTCCTGAAAGGAAAGGAGTAGGTATAATATACCAAAGTGAGTCACTTGCCAATAAGGAACACCATGATGGTGCAGCCACATATATGCAGCTGTGGAGAAATTTATGCACGATACGGCACATATATGTTGCCCACTCCCCGAGGACAAGATATCTTGGATATCTTGGCCCCCTGTTAATAAAAAATTAAAAGAATGTACATTTTATGTGTTTAAGTTCTCAATGGACTGATACTTGTATAGTAAATGCGACCCAAATCGTGCAAACAGAACAAATTAAACGAGGAGCACGATTTGAGGTAAATCAGTAAACACATGGCCGAAATTAAAATTAAAAAAGAAAAAAAACCTAAAATTCTATTTTAGTGCGATCCCGTTCTAAAAGGATAATTTACTTTTCATAACCATGTATCCTGCTAAAAACCAACCTGCATATAAGTGTGCATTTAACATGCCTGATGCAGAGCCCCTACTCCTCCATCCAACCACTCTCGAGCGTGTGATTTTTTTTAATATTTTCGAAGTTTCTGTTTTACATTTTGACCGTTATTTCTTGACATTCGATGAGTAGCATTAAAAAACTACATCGAAAACTTTATGACAATTAATGTTTATATGTTAATAATATTTTATATATAATGATGCATTATAATGATGCACACAGAAATGCACGCTATTAAATTTAAAGTCTATTAATCTTTTTTATCGTGCTCAGCTGCACATAAGTTCAACTGATTTCGAACTATGTTGCATGCACACACATGTACTTAATTTTAGCAATTCACCAAAGCATCCACTGTGTTTACAGCAGGCCTCAGCTGTGAGGTAATAGCAAACCATGCACAGCGAACATCAGCCTTTTGCTCATTGCAGAAGAAAATTACCCTGTCTTTGCGTATTGAATTGACCTTGAAAACAACCTTAATAATAAATAAAAAATATTGATAGAATTAGCTTACGTCATGTTTTATATACTGCGAAAGTTTGGTATCAATCGAAAAAGTAGTTTCTGACGAGTTGTGATCACAAAATGACGGTCGACCGTAAAGGAAAAAAAAAACTAGAAACTTATTTCGCTAGCGAAATGTTAAACACTTGACAAAAATTAAAAAGCAAAAATACTTCCTTCATTGGGTTATTTCTTGAATAATATATTGCAAATAACACAGCTTGAATACGTCTTATAAGCCAAGTAGTGTTTGGTTTTTGTTGGCTTAAGGTTTTATTGACTGAGCAGGCATACGCCGTGTTATCTATTTACGCTGTGAGAGCTCGCACAAAGCTCAGCAACTCTGTTCTGCGATGTACGTAAAATGCACTGCATTTACTTGCGAAAAATACATTCTTTTAACATGGCATTTTAACCAAGAAAACGAAATCGAAGACGGAAATAAAAAGTGACATGCTCACGTTCAAATCAAGCTCTTCATAAGTCCCATGTTTCATGGTCCTAGGGCCCATAGTGTCAGAGAAGAAGAAGACACAAAAAATCGAAAAAGCTGTGAAGAAGAAGGAATGGACGAACGGCTGCTCGTAACTCTTGCAAGCCAAAGGCTTGTCAAGTGTTAAAAAACGATGAAAATCTCACGGGTGCCCTAATACCAAAGCATATAACTCTTTGCAAGATTTCGTCTTGCTGAGTGTTAAATAACATCCCAGCACCATAAGAGTTCAGATGAAGGTGCCTGGTAGCGCTGGCAGCCTTCATAAACCCCCCGAAACCTACAGCGACACCAGGAGAAGCCCTAATGGCACTAGATTCAAGCCGTATTCAAGGTATAAGAGCAACTTTCTTCTTCTTTTTCTTACTCGTTTTGTTTTTCGCTTTCTTACTCTTAAGGGTTTATAAATTTTTCAAGCGCTTTTGAAAATTGAATTTGTTTGGTGTTAGAAATGGCCTGAGAGTGGCTATTTCACTTATGTTCCATGCGAATAGAAAATTTGTGCTCCTTCAAAGCTACTTCATCTAACAAATTTTGTTAAAGTTATTTGAAACTGTGCGATTTTGCAAGATCTTGCCTTTGCTGTGCAAGTTTTAATGTAAATGGCATCGTGACGTTACTTCTGAACAAAGTTCCATGTGAAATCCAATATTTTTCAGCCTTCAAAGGCAAATGTAAATTTTGCTAATCGGTGACGAAATCGGTCTAGTTTTGCACTGATAATTTGCCTATGTGTTGTTCTATTTTACTCACAATTATACTGCCGTAGAAGTTTTAAGAATTCAGATCCAGGGGACGAGGCACAATTTAAGTCTTTGGGTTGGTGAATCTCGGCTTAAACTCACACTTACAAAATAGAAAAAAATTCTTTCTTGCTGTGAATTCGTTACCTGACATTAACACAACCACACAGAGATCTTGCTTTGTAGCAGCCGAAACTGTTTGGTATTCAATATCATTGATTCTTAATTAAAATCAGTAGAGATCTCAATCGGTCAAAAGCAATATCAGTAACTGAAATTATAACAACGGTGATAATTCCAACTTGCAAACCTCGCTTGCAACTGGGTATAAGTTTGTACTTTTTCTGGAAGCTTCTACCTTTTTTCGTTTTTTTTTCTTCTGTTTTTTTTTTCGTTTGGATAGTTTCCAGAAAATTCCACCTACAGTTTTTGACAGAAGGAGATGATACTGGGCACAGATGCAGGGGGTGACGAGGTCTCGGTAAATCCGCAATTTTTTTACCTCAAAGGTCAAGGTCAAACTGAGACTAAAGTTGTTTTTTCCATAAAATTGTTTCCAGAAAACTCTTAATAGCGTTTCAGTCAGCGGAGCCTTATATTTGGTACGCTTATAGACATCATCAGGTCTCGGTGAAACCGGAAATATTTTTGACCTTGACCTTAAAGGTCAAGGTCAATGTCAGGTCAAATTATTTTCAAAATCCCCATTAATCACGAAAAGTGGCCATAAAAAGTGCTCAAATCCCAGTTTGAACGTACAATATAAAACGTACTCAGTAGGGGGTAACCTTCCATTCTGAATCATGAACTTGAGGCTCAAGGTCAAGGGTCAAGTGACCTTATGTGCCGTTAACGATAGACCGACTTATCTCGAAAACGGTTACAGATAGAGCGATTTTGAGCTCACTTTTACCCTTTTCGCCTAAACAACCTTACATAAGAGGTACCTCATTAACCTTGACCTTCTCGGTCACGGTCAAGGTGAAAAATCGGAAGCTGACTATTATCTGGAAAACGGTTAGAGATTTTGAGTTTATTTTCGACTCTTTGGGCTAAAACGGCGATAAATAATTGGTGCTGCGTGACTTTGAGCTTCTTGGTCATAATTTATTACAAACATTTTCTTTAGTGCTTCCTGCAAGTGGGTCAGTCCACTATCTGGCGGAATTCTGTCTAGGTTTATTACTGAATCATTTGTTTTTCAATTTGATGCCTCATATCAATAATTCAGCTTTTTGTACATGTTAAGGAAAATCATTATTGGGTTTTTATGTAGACATTGATAACACCAATTAAAAACACAGACCACAAGAATTGTTTTAAAGTTTTATACAAACCACTGTTTTAGTAATACAAAGAACTTCTTAACAGAAATTCAATTAGTGACACTTTTGAAAGAAGAAAAAGAAGAAGAAGAAGAAGAAGAAGAAGAAGAAGAAGAAGAAAGCTTTTTTAGCCAAAAAAAAAAAACAAACAAACAAACAAACAAAAAACAAAAAATAGTTGAAGTAGTCATATCACGATTAAAAATATTGATATCAAAATCAAATTATGATATCAGTAATTTATTTATGAAATTGAATCATTTTTATATCAATATTGTAAAATGTTGCAATTTTGATGCCAATAATTTTGTATTGTTAAATAGCGAAAGCGAAATTGACTTTCAATTTGATGGTTCAAGTTGCCCAAATTCCCCACTTCCGTTATTAAAACCACCCGTTCGAGTAATTCAAGGATCGAAGCATGTTCTTAAAGACTACAGCCCTAAGAGTAGGCTGAAAGGCGATATTGCCACAAAAGTACGAGACAAGAAAACCATGCTATTAATATTTTCCCCGAATTATTCTTGTGCTTAGTATCAATTAATCCGGCTTTAATACTTCTGGGTGGAATTTTACGCTTATTTTGGCTCACGATGATGAAATATTACTTCTTACCATTAACAGGCACAGGAGAAATTAACAGGACATAAAATAGCATCACTTCTGCCTCATAAGGAAGGGATATTAGCCTCGCAATGGCGATAAATCTGACACATGCGTTCGATTTTTCATAATTCATATTTCCGTGACTTCGCAAAGTGAAAGGGGTAGAGGGGTCTTCCCCATTATGTCCCCTGAGGAAGAATAAGTGAATTTTCTTGCGAATCATTGATGGTTTTCCACTTGATTAACTTTATAATAGCATTGTTATCACATTGGCACTCTTCGAGTCTAAAAATTCACTACGCGCATAATCGTGGTGTTTGGTAATAAAAGTTGATCTTGTTCTTGGAGTAGCAAAAAAGGAAGGGGAAAAAGTGTAATTTGCTTCGTCACTGTGGTCTGGTCTTATGTTAATCTGGTAGCCAAATGCATATTTACTGGTACCTAAATCTGCTATGAGATTTTCTGGCGGGGGTCAGTAGTTTTTAAGAGTCGGGGATGGGAACGGGGAGGGGAAGGAGCGAGGTTGGGGCACCACACTTTATGACCAAAAAATCGCCACATTTTGAGTCATTAAGAAATGGCAGGTGTAAGGGGAGTTTCCAGTAAAAGTAGCTCTTGTTCACAACTCTTTTGGCACTCACCCCTCTCCATCCCCCTCCCCCCACCCCCACTCTCATCCCCGTCAGCAAATGGCATGAACGCCCAAACACCCTGTTGGAGGAGGGTCTTGTTGCATTATAGATAAATAAATCTGGCAGGTTATCCTTATTATATTACATTGATCATGCCAAATATTACTCAATATCAATTTTTGATAACAAAAACAAACCTTGCATGAATGTAACTACATCATTTCTCCAGGATGTTATTTCTCATATTATTTCTAACCTCCAGGGGAGTTTACCTATGATCATCTGGGGCCATGCTTTGCGTGCGATTGGGCGCCTCAAAGGTTCAATTACACCGTGAGATAGGTCAGCTGTAGCTAAATTTGTAAACAAAAACTCGTTAACTTTCAATTAATTATATTATTTCAATTTGTAAAAAGAAAGTCTTATCGAGTACTTTTATACTGTATTGGACTATCTTTATACAGTATTATTTCAGCATTGTATGTGTTCACAAAGATAAGCCTTGGGTCTGTGTTACCCAGCAAGCATGAAGACGTCAGAATGACGTCGGGTCGACGTCGTGACCCGACGTTTCCGACGTCGGACTGACGTGCCGGTTTTGGTTGTGTATGAAATGGAACCGACGTCGGGTTTTCAACGTCAGAATGACATCGGGTTCCAACCTAAATCCGACGTCGGAATTAAGTCGGTTTTTATGTTGTATATGAAATTGGAACCGACGTCGGATTCCGACCTGAAACTGACTAGAGTTATATAATTAATAGATAATTAATTATTCAACTGCTGTTGTGAAATACATACGAAAACATTTTCCATGTACATTTTTACAATCTAGGAAGAAAAATACCGACGCGCCATCAAAATTCTAAAATTTTCATGTAAAAATTACGTTTTTTCTTCCTCTTTTTCAAAATGACTTCCATTTCCGGTGAGCGATAATAATGTTCATCGCTTTTTGGTCGTTTTTGCAACTTCGGAATGACGTCAGAAAACCGACGTCGGAATAAAGTCGGGTTTTGGGGTATTAGGTCAGAATATGGTTGTGAAGTCGTCGCGACCAAAATACAACCTTTTTTCAACCAAAAAAGACGTCGGTTGTTTGCTCGGTAGTCTCAATTAATTAGCTCTTGAAGGGTCTTCATTAAAATAAGTGATTCTCTACAGTTTTTTCCTTATCCGATTTTGATTCATAAGACACACACAAAAAATGCATAACCATGGATGTAGCAACACCACAGATTTCATTAGAAAGTCAAAATTCTTTGACTCAAATCACGTGGTAAGACGCCAAAATATCCTGGTTGCCGAGCCGTGAAAACGTGGACTGTGAGTCCTCCGAATTTCCCCTATTTTCATGAGGGTTTTGTCGACATACAAATTTAGCCCTAGAAAAATAAGTGTACATCTGGGATTTCATAAGTGGGCCGAATTAATTTCTGATTGTGCTTTGTGAGGAATACACTCTTAAAAAAAATGGCCGAGTGAGGCCCATGTAAAGGATGCTTCATCCCCTTTTTCCCTCGGAACATTGAATTTACATTCTTGATGGCCAAACACACACACACACACACACACGCACACACACACACGCACACACACACAAACACACACACAGAAACGCAAACACACACCCTAAAACACACACTATCGGATAGACTAGTCTACATCACAGGATCAGCAGTAAGGTGTCACCTGAGCACCATGGGTATCCCTGCTCCACCGGCGTTTGTTAGTACAGCATGAGCCATCCATCGTAATCCCCAGGGAGTATTCGGACCTTTTTCCCAACCTGAGATTGCAAGAGCATTTAACATATTCTAAACAAGTTGAACAATTGCTTTCTTGCAGAATTCTATGCTGCAACATCAACACATAACTGAGCTGGGTTGATTTATACGAGTTATTCTATAGAATATCTTCCTATTAGACAGACTATAAATTTGTACATTTCTCATCTCTTCTGTTGACAGGAATAGCTCTCCTGAGTGACATTCTCCATACTTTCTAATGCAGTATTTGCATTTTTCATAAACATTAAACAAACACCCCTCTGTTTAGGAATCACAACCGTTATGGGTGACTATTGTTTTGGTAAAGATGGCATATGCCCCGCTGTCAGTTTCCATCAGCGCAGCTGCACCTTCCACCTAATGAATAAATTTTCACGCAAAAGAAAAAAGTTTATTTTTGCTTCCAATGTTTAATATGGAAAAAGCCTGTTGCAACTTTTGCTTCCAAGATTTTGGCAGAAATACATCATACGGACTAAAGTACTTAAACCACAGCTTGCTCTGATCCATTACCTTGGTAATGCGACAAGTAGTAGTAATTGTAATAATTATAAAACCATACACATAAAAAACAATAGAACAGATCAGGCGCCTCGGATCATCGGTACAACGGAACAAGCGCATCGTTTAATGGCTTTACAACAGAACAACGCAGTAGTGAATAACGATGCAGCAAAAAAACCACATAAGTTCAGAACTGCAAAACAGAACAGGCACAGGTTAACTAGACCATTTTCGCTGCCGAGTAGGGAAAATTACACTTGGGGGCCATACAACTACGATTCCGAACTCTTAAAATTCAGAGCTGACCTTGAACGATGAGGTCAAGGTCACCGAGATGCCTGTCACACAACGTCTTTTTAGCGATTACTCTCTAATCTTTTCGGGATAATGGTCAACTTCTGGTTTTGACCTTGACCATGGGCTAGGAGCTTAAGAGATCATCGAAGTACCTCTTACACAATGTCTATGGGGCACAAAGGGTCGAAAAATAAGCTTAAAATCAGTCTGTCTCTAACCGTTTTCGAGATAATGGTCAATCGTTCTCTAACGCTTTACGATATATAAAGGTCACTTGACTTTTGATCTTGATCCTGAATACCGAGATTCAGATTGCCAGGTTACACTGTGCTAAATTTGGTCGTCCAAGCCATAGATTATGGCGGAAAAAAGGAATCATACGAAATGCTTTAGTGAATCGTTCGAGTTCAATAACTAGGGGATTGAAAATCCCCAAGTTAAACAACAATACAAGAGAACCTGCACATCAGAACATGGTCAATAACGACACAACAGACCATGCACGTTGGTTAATAACGAGACAACGGAGCACGCATATTATTTAATATCGACACATCAGAACAAGCACATGGGTTAATAAAGTGGAACAGAGATTAGCAAAGTGGTTATTAATGATGCAACGGGGCAAATACATTGGTAATTGCGATACAACAGAGCAAGGATATCTATTAATAACGATATAACGGGAAAGCACATATGTAAATAACGACACAACGGTATAAGCACATTTGGTTAATAATGATACAACAGAACAACACATTGAGCAAAAGCGATTTGACAGAGCACTATTTGTTAATAAGTTACAACAGAACACGTGTATTGGTTAACAAGGATACCAACAACCCTTGTGTGCCACATAACAACACAGCAGAACAAGCATGTTAATCATTTATAGCACAAAAGCAAAACATGCTAGAAGCAGAAAAGATAGCAGAATAAGGAGACCATCAGTACGGGTACACTGGTTCATTATGACACAACAGAAACTAGCACATTGGTCAAATCAATACAACAAAAACACAGTGGTTCATAACGACACAACAGAGCATGCGTCAGGGCTGTCAGCATTGTGTGTCACAAATAATGCAGTCAGCATTGCGTGTCACAAATAATACAATAGAACAAGTACGTTAATAAATTATAATTTTTTACTACTTCTACTACTACTGATAATAATAATATAATATTAATAAAAACAACAATAATAATAATGAAACGACCGAAACTACGACAGGCCAAATGCAACTAATAACAAATGCTAAATATTACTTATAACAGTAAATAATTTAGTGATAAAACTAACGAGTAAACTCGGAGCCAAAATACAACAGAAAAGAAAAACAAAACAGAATGGAAATAAAACGGTAACAAAGCAAGAAGCGCCAAAGAGATAAGACCCACACAAGGTCGTAATGTGCATCTCAAGGGTTAAAAAATTCTTACTGTTGTCGAATATACAGAATATGTGAACCTTTGAAGTTTTATATCAGTACTTTCTGCCACATTAGTTTTGTACAAGTATCCCAAAGGAATCCATCAAATCAAACGTCATTATTTACACTATGGTAACGGGTAGATATATTGCACAGATATAACTATCATCAGATGTGATATAAATTTCATAAGTGAATTGGGAGTCTCTTTACGGGACAGAGCAATGCATGATTTGAAAGAGATGAGTTCTTGTACTGAGATTTGAGCTTAATAATACTTGGACATTTGAGGATATGGGCTGTCCTCATCTATCCACTTCGGAGCCGTAAATCTGTCAAAACGTTATTGAGAAATGATGTATTATTTATTGCTTTAGATTATACACAGTTCTCTTGAGGCATTGCTATTTGTTCCATATTTTGTCGGGGTTGCGTTAATAAATAGACACTCTGTCTTGCAACTTCTCGCTAATATCATTTTCCACTGTAAAGCATTATACTAGTACTAGGCGGCACTAGCGGAGTTTTGTTCAGAAGGATTTTGTGACCTACTTTTACCCCGGGAATTACTCGTTCTTGCCCCGTTTCCAAAATATGCTCGGATACCACCGATTAAGTAAAATTGCTTGCCCTGTATGAGTTTCACAGTTTCACTGCTCTTTCCACCTAAATCACCATGTACTTCAGTACGTTTAAGTATTGAAAGGCACTGTTTCTACTCGATCACTACAAGTATGCTTCCACGAAAACTCCACGAACACAAATAACTACCGGTATTGTCATGACTAGGTACAATTCGGGCTATTTCTGCCATATACTGCTTTGGTTTGTGCCCTAAAATGTTTCTGATGCTGCAGAGCTGTAGTTAATGCTGTTTTTGCCAATAAGTAAATACTGCTGTTGTTGCTACGTAGCTACTATTACTGTTACCACCGCCACGTAAATACTGTTACTGCACCTAATAAGCAACTATTACTGCTTTTTATGATCTATCTTTACTATAATCGCGACTAGAAAGCTACTGTTTTTGCCAGCACTACTGAGTAACTGCTTCTTCTGTCATCTCATAAAAGTAAATGATAACAAAACCAATGGAAATCACTAGACGTTTAGAAATAGTTGATTTTTCAAGAATACTTGTACTTGAAACTAGAAATGTAAAAATTAATCGTCACTTGTTAGATTTATCTACCGTAAAGTTTTCCTTTTATGAATGTCAATGCTTTTGTATGATTCATTGCAGGCGGACACAATGTTACAGGTGAGAATGCAAGTTGGCATAGGTTACAAGTGATTTCTTATCTTGTATTATCGTTATATGTACTTTGATGACCTATCTGTATAAGAAAATAGGCTTTTAACTGTTACAGTGTCTTGTGAGCTGATGTTTGGTAGAATGTCAACCGTTGAGGATATCGAGGCAATTCAGTTTATGCCAGTCACAAATTCAACCAGTTATTTTTCTCAAGAAAGTTCAAATGTTCAAAATCAAATTGTAGTCATAACCCTGTACGCAATAAAACTACTTTTTCTTTTCAATTCAAGTCCTATTGTTACTCGTAGCCGAGGTGCTGTTATGAGTACAATTATCACACTTGTCGACATGTTGAGGCAATTTAACTCTAAGATTACTTTTTCATTATGTGTCACATATTTTGTTTGCAACACCACTTGATGTTTCATGAATATTGATATTGATAAACATGTTTCAATCAAATGGAATCTGTCGCTCTTTGCTATTTCAAAAGCATATTTAAGTTAAATGACAAAAGTAAGTGGAATGATCAGTTTACAGCTTTGTTCGAGAATTTATTTTTGGGTTCGACAGAATATTGTATGAAAACCCAGAAGTTTTCTGAGCAATAACTTGTGCTGAAATACATATATGTCAACTGGATGAATGGTTACTTTTTGCAACTTACTCGGAGCTAATGCAATAAGAAATTATTTGCATGTGTTTTAAATACATTACAAACCTGTTTTCCTTCGTCGGAATTTCTGAGATTGTTCTATAGATGTATCTGTTGTAATCGAATTTTGCTTTATATAAAAAGTCACAGACAATTTCAGGCTTAGTGTGTAACGAAGAAGCCCATGAACTAGATTTGGAATGCTTGAGTCACAACGACAGTCTTGGCAAAAATACATACTCCTATGACACTTATAAGACAAGTAGACAGTGCTATGCTCAGTACCATTCTCCGATTGACAATTAAAAAACAAAACATTTCTCGGAATACCTGGCAGTTGTTCCGTGAGGACAGAGTATGGTTTGTTTTGATGTAGGTTTCCAATGCTCGTTGTTTAGGTGGTTATTGTGAAATTTCGAGGATCACGACTAAAATAATACCTGTCTGGTAGCCGTTTTACCACCTTCCTTCGAAATGTTCGTCTGTTTTCGAAAATATATGTTTACAGTTTTTAGCCGATGTGCTATTTCAACCGAGCATCTATCGTGCATGACTCCTGCAGTTTGGTAGATTGCCTTTCTAGCACAGACCCAGTATATGTCCAGATTTGGCGCCATACTCCTATGCTCAACGCATAGGCTGTAAAGCAGGACATTAAAACATTACTCACAGTACTAGCCCAAAGCTTGCATATTTTGTTCACGCTGTATGAATTATGAGAGACTGCAAGTCAGTGTTGTAAAAGTGTAGAGTTTAAACAAATTGAGTCTTCAAGTTAATCATTTTGATGGTTGTTCTGGACCTGATTTAACCATGTGAAGTAATCTCAGAGTTGGGGATATTCTCCATTTCATAAGATTTATGTCATTTTTCAGAGTTAGATATAATTTGGGGGAAGGGATGAGTTCAAATTTGTTGGTATACATAGCATGTGTCATTACTACTGTGACTTGTTACTTTAACTTTTTTCTTACTACTACCACAACGCCCCAAAGCTATTACCGCTACTTTTACTATTTAACTGCCACTACTACCCTAACTACTACGACTATTTTTACTTAAACAAATTCTAGTACTGTTACTTGCATTAATGGTACGGCACTCAGTCTTAAGCACGAGCACTTGTTTTTGGGGAGGGGCTTTTTTTGAAGCCAACACCAGCACAAGTACAATATTCTGCTATCATCTTCTATGCATCATTAGCCTCCCCGGTTCTAATTCACACTTAAGTAAAATGATATGAAAAGTACACCCAATGGAATCTGCGAGATATTTATTGAACTGGATAAGAACAGCAGTTTTCCATTCTTGTAGCCCTCTGAAAGGACCATAAAGCATATTTATTAGTCTTTTATGGTCATAAGAACGCTATAGGGTTACTTGATGAGATGACTTGGCTACGTGCCTCGCAAATCAAATGACCTTTTCTTTTCTTTGTTTATTTGGATTCTCATAACTCAAAGATTTCAAAATGCAAGTGATATCAAAACAAAGAGACAAAAAAATCTAAGTGATATTTTAGTATTATTTAGGCGTACTTATTGAACTGTTTTTAAAGAATTATGTTTCTAATCAAAATTTTAATGTTTGTAAGCATATGGCAGGCAAAAGAAACATAAACAGCCATCCATAAAGTATGGACACGCAGAGGGGTGGGGACTGGGGTGTACGCTAATGTTATAGTCATTGGGTGACGTCACGAAATTACGTACAGAGATAAGGGTTCAAAAATTCGAAATTTCTGTGCAGTACTTCGATCGCTCACACTAAAACAGGTTTTCCATATGTGCTGATGTAGGGGCATGCAAGAGAACCTGGTGGAAGTGTTACAAAGGTCTCCCTTTTATCATAGGCAATAGATTAGCGCTTCCTGCTGGGGGCAGCAATCCCCACTGATTGATGGCGTACAAAGAACATGCCCTAATTTGGCAGCATTTGACTCTTTGCTCTTCTGAGCTTGTCTGTCATAGCACTTGCAGATGAAGATGTATTAAGCTAAAACAGAAAGTCCACGCCACACTCAAAGAGCAGTCAGTGACAACATCAAGTGAGCAGATCTGCTTATAGAGTTATAAAAACTACTTCTCTCTCAAACTGCGGTGATTTCTTTGAGCAGTTAATACAAAAATATAAAACTTTAACAATAAAATATACTTCTTCAGTCTGGAAAACAGCGGTGTAATTGCTTACTTAGGTACATTCCTTTGCGTACTGTTGTCGAATAGATTTACACAATAAAGTGATTTTTGTGTCAACAAATTGCAGCCTTTTGGAAGATGTATATGAAGAATAATTGGAGGAACTATGTTTTTTTTTTTTTCAATGGTGACCAGTTTTCTAGCATAACAAACCTGTTTATCTGTGTGCGTGTTTATTTGGACATGGTAAGACAGCAAGTTTTTTTTTTTCTGCCAAAAGTCGAGCGAAGAAAGAAGGTTAGAGACCAACAGGTCAGCCAGACATTGAAACACAAAGTAATAACGTAGCAGAGAAATGCAATCGTTTGATCAGAATGTAAACAAAATGAATTGACGCATCTTGAAAAAAAAAAAAAACTCACAACCCGAGGTGACCTATAACGCCGTGACCGCACTTTCTTCGTAAGGGGAGAGGGGGGTCAAGAAAAATCTGTAAAAAATGAACACATACTTCGCTTTTTTTAACGGAATGTGAATGTCTTTCTAGCTGAACCAGTCACGGCTTGGAAAATAATTAGAGGGGGAGACTAAAATAAGACCTAACTAATCACAATTCTTCCGCGAAACAAGATTAACAAAACTGATGAAATCAAATAAATCAAATTTAGTTATTGTAAATAAAGCAAGAATGTTGGACCTTTTTTCTGTGATCTATGAGGAGTATAGATATTAGTTCTAATTCATCTTATCCCTTTCCATAACTCTAATATTGCGTCTGGGCAATATCAATTCGTTTATAATGCTTCCTTGCCTGAAGTCAAAGCTTTAGTATTTAATAACATAATCACATTATTGTCACAAAAATGTTATTACTGCGACCAAACCGCCATTTTTTCTCATTCATTCTTTCTTCGGGCACTGACTTCATTCATAATTGGAGCAGATTAACAAAGCTTTACCCACTTTTGACAAAAGAGAAGGGCAGGGGTTAAATTTCACCACGTGACCTCTTCACCCCTATGCGTACTACGCTTTTGTTCTATTATTAATATCCTGGCACGGTTAATCACATCTATTACAAATGACTTCCGTTATCATCTGCGACTGCTGAAGTGAGTAATTACATGACGACATTTTGCTGGACAGCTACAGGTGCCCTTTAATCCGGGTAGCAAGCGACACCCCATGGAAGCCTTTCTGGAGCAAAAGGAACCTCAAGCATTTTTACTATAAGCACCTCGCGACATTTTTTTAAGCAGTACTAGCCTGATTTAGCACTTAGAAAGGTCTTTTTTTTTTCTTTCTAATACGAACTTTGAATTATTTCCCATGATACGAAAATCTCTCGTTAAAGGCATCCCCGATTTTTACACTGGATAAGGAAATTTGGAAGCATGACAATTACTTGAAATTATTCATGCCACACAGCTGCGTTTATCTTAATCCTTGTCTCTTCATCTATCATAGATTTTGTTGTTCTTAATTTTATAGAGATAATTGGAGGAATTCTCTTAAATCCAGTATATGTGAATTTGTTGCCTCTCGGATATCACTAGGGTGGTATAGATCACATTGGAAAAATATTAACATTTGCCGTGTCACCGTAAATACGCTTTGAGTTAATACTTGGCGTTATATGGTAATAAAGCTCCCTCTCCCTGCATACTCTACGGATTCATGTAATATTCCCGGAATATAAAACTTAATCCAGAGCACTAACTGGACGCGACACAACCCATCTCAAGCTCTATGAAAGATAAATTGTTATTTTACACTGGGGCCTACTGGGCCTATTGCAAAAAGATGTGATAATCCACAAAATGATGCTCTGAAGACTCAACCGTCACTTACTATTCTCTTTTCCTGTGGATAAATGCTGAAAGTAAGCGAAGATAGATAGGGTGTTTTCACTTTATAAAGGATGAAATAATAAAGCTATATGGCTCCCCTTTCTTATTTACGGATATCATACTTAATTCGCAAAGTCCAAATTCATACAAAGCTATTAATTTAGGGAAAGATTAATGAAAATATGGAAAGCAGCTCAAGCTGGTTGACAACGCCGTTCATTATTCATGAAAGTGATGTTTCCAGTTTATCTTATAAACACCACGTACATGATTCAAAAGAACAAATGCTTCGACTTTCCAAACTCTCTTTATTTTCTGCAAATAGTTTGTGGCGAATTTTTTGCGATATATATATATATATATATATATATATATATATATATATATATATATATATATATATATATATATATATATATATATTCATTAATCTGTTGAAAAGAAGTATTGCTTTGCTTAGCAGCAGGAGTAACAACAAAAGCAACGGTAACATCAACAAGTGCGTGAAGAATAGATAAAAACAACAGCAAAAGCAACTGCAAAAAAAGAACAGCGCCAACAAAAACAACAACAGCACTGCACAGGCACAGACCGGCCATGCCGTTCCTCAAAACCGACATGCCAAGGATTTTCGGCACCTAATGCGTTCCTCGATAACGGGGATGTACTGCAACTGTACTTGCTACATACTGTCAGATTATGGATGGTTCAGTTGAAGATAAAAGCTAGCGGGATATGTTAAAAGGAGTTTTTGAGATCCGGAGTAAGTGTTTAGGGACAGTGGCCATGTCTCACCAGTCATTTTGGCTGTTGATTCCTTCAATAAAATAGGTCATCCATCTTTGAAAATATGGTCCTGAAATCTCAAAAAAGGTTGTCACAAAAACAACGCCAAAGAAATGAAGTGGGGACCCCAGTTGTCAGAACAAATTCTGGTGCTCACCAATCGAGTAATGGATGAGCAGCAGAAATACAAGTAATGGAGACGTTTCGATCTCTGAACTTGATCTATGCTCCCCTTTCTGTCATTGTTATTCGTAATTAACTTATGCCGGGGCAAATTTGATTTGTTACTTCCCATTTCTGACATCCATCTCAGCATCTTAGAGCCCAATAAATCTTCATTTTTTTGTTTGCATTTCACATCTTGTAAAATGTCTTCAAACCTGGACCTAAGTAAAAACATTCTCTGATGGTTCACGAGCATAGTTTCGCTCCATCGTACGTTGTTTTAATTGAAAGTTCTAATTTCTTGATTAAAAAAAAAAGAAACAACAAACTGACATCTGAAACAAACTGTGTGTTCGAATCCCGGGGCACACTACATTAGAAGTCGCCTCATGTTACGTGTTATTATCAGCCCAGGGAAAGCGAATTACAGTGGACCACGCTTAACCCGAAGTCATGGGGACCGAGCAAATTACTTCGGGTTAACCGATCACCGGGTTATCCGATCTTTTATGTATGTGTCATAAAGTGTTCACCCCCGCCCCCCCCCCCCAACTATTTTGTATGTAACTTGTGGTTTAATTGTAACTACATGATACCTTCTATATCAGTTTCAACCTATGTTTTTGTTTATAGTAAAATAAAATTACTGAATAGTTGGCAACTTTAAATCTTTTCTTAAAAAGGCACTATCTGCTAAATTTAAACACTGTCTTTACTGAATAGCACAACACAACAAACTTTCTAACACTGTCGTTACTGTGTAATGGGCAACCTTTTGAAAAAAAAAATAGTGAATTGTCTCTTGCGTAGCCTGTTTAGCATGGTTTTTCTCAAGAACGAAAACAAGTGTAAATTTCATTAAAAACAACGTTAAATTTTTTTCTAGCCGAAATCACTTCGGGTTAAGCGATCCCCGCTTAACCCGAAGTTTTGTACAGGATCCAATGGAGAATCAATTCGGGATCAGGCATTTTACTTCGGGTTAAGCGATCATTCATGTAACCGGTATTGGATTAAGTGGGGCCCAATGTATACTTGTAAAAATGCGCTGTGAGATAAGTTGGGACATTTTACAGTGGATTTTCACAACATTAAACCTCCCCCCCCCCCCCCAGATGGGAGATGGGAATGGTAAAGGGTCCTAACTCACAACCGACCCCCCCCCCCCCGAACACCCCCGCTCCCCCCTCCCCCAATTATAAAACTTATAAAAGAATTTGCAGGAGTGAATGTGGAAATCAACATACACCTTTCTCCAGTTGGCTAACGAGGCACACGAAACATTTCTTCACCAACGGGATTTTTACCAAGAGGTTAACAGTTTTCAAGCAGTATTAAGTTGCGAAAATGTATAAAAACACTTAAAACACCTGCACAGAGATTTTGGAGAATTCGTACGTATATCAGTATTGAAAGAAGTGGAATCTGAATAAGAAATAAATCTTTAATCTTTTAAATTGCACTTTTTAGTAGTGTTGATTTACTTCAACATATTTTAACACACATGTTAGAAAATTTCAAAAAACCACCTAAGGCATCAACAGGTTTCTAATTTTTACTGAAAACAAAAGGTTTGCTAGCAGAGAGTTCACAATTAGTTACTTCTGCACTGTAATCAATAATATTGATTTGGCAGAAAAGGTGAAACACACATTTCTGCCATTTATTTTCAACCTGTGTGTACTTTTAAAGTTTTAATTAAGAAAAGTCAACGCAAATTGCATTGCTTTGCCAATACAGAAAACTTCCCAAGTGGTCTTTGCAATTATACCATGTCTGTTTCCACTTAAAAGCAAAAAAGGTTCGTGTTGTTTGCTAACCTGTAGCTCTTATTTCCTCAGGAAATTCCAGCCAAGGTGTCTAAAACTCTATTTATTTACTGCAGTTCTGAAATATTTAAAACTCGTTTTTTTTGTCTCGTTTTATTTATGCCATACAATTTAAACTGTTGCATCACGGGAATAGTTAAGTGTCAATGCATGAGGAGTGAAGAATTTACTCCATAGTTCTAACTGTACCTGTCTGGTGTCACAGTGGGCTGTTTTGCACTGTTCATAATTTTGCAATCCAATGGTACAGATCACCACCCCAAAGCTCTTTTTAAAAAAGACAAGTCAAGTGTTCTGTCATTTTATTACAAGGGTTTTTAGATTAAACTTCTTCAAAACAGCTGCCAGCAGTCTCTAGGGAAATTACAGTGCCAGAGAAAAAATGAAGAAAGTGGAACCAGGACAAACTGACTGTGATTGTGCTACAAACAGATCACAACCCAGAAAGCTATTGCCGTCATTCCAGGCAGTCCAAATATTGCCCAGCAACATTTGGGCATAACCAGGAGGCATGTAGTCGTTTGGATACCTTATTTCTACGTCACTTGTTCTTGATAACTAAAAAGTGACGACACAATGACGAAGGAATGACGTATCTGAAAGACCAAATATCTGTGGGAAGTCGGGGGGGGGCGGGGTTTCCAAATTTGTAAATATTATACACCCATCAAGTTCTGATCAGTAAAAATCAGTTAATTTCCAAATAAGCACTAGCGTTTGATGTGTATAAAGTAGTAAGCATGATTTATTTAATTAATTGACAAATGAAGTTGCCATAACGTTTGACTAGAGTATGTCCTGTGTGGATGTCCAGTCTGGTAGATGTAGAAAAGGTAGGTATCCTTGGGGAATAGAGAACGCTTTGAATAATGGTTACACCCTTAATGTCTAGCAACGATTCTTACACATTTAAGCTGGCAATAAATCTCACGTTTTTAGATACGTCTGCATGAGGAAAAAAAATACGCAGACAGAAAAATAATACACTCTCATCTCTCGCTCTAATGCTCCCTGTTCAAAGAGAAGCCTTAATCCTGTTAAGGATAGCAAATAGATTGATTTAATTGGACGGCGTGCATAACACGTCTTCTTAGCATGATGGATGCTCCCAGTGAAACCTGTGGTAAAAAGACAAAGGGATGCGATGGATCTCCCTAAATACAGAGACGCTCCAAAATTGGTCGCATGTAGAGACAAAATTGAGTGATGTGATGCCATATTCATGAGGTGGCCGAGCTCTGCCTTGGGCCATGGCCTGCTTGGCTATCTGTCTTTCGCAACTGATAATAGCTCTATAAACCAATTTTTAGTGCTGGGATCCGACTGTAGCAATGATATTCGACAAGTTAGTGACTTTTGACTACAATAACTTTGCTGATATAAAATGGAAAGGCGATATTGATTTCAATACATTCTCGTTTGTGGATCGTTTAGTATGTTTCATCCGGGATTCCCACTGTGTGACTTTGTGGGTTGCCACTCTCACTGTTCGGGCTCTCACTTTGTGACCTTATGATCTCTCACCAGGTGATTTTTCGGGTTCTCACTCTGTGACTTCTCACAGCGCCACTGTGTTATTCAGACCATTTATCCGGACGACACAACGCGGCAAAATACAGTGTTTCTTTTCTTCATTGCGGTAGGTATTTCTCATAAAACACGTGAATGCTTCTTCGTATTAACATCCATTTTTCTTTATTGTTTTTTATCAATTATTGTGAAATAGTTTCGAGTTTGTTACATACCATCATTCGTTTGTTTGATAATTAGAAGTTATAGCTAGCTACACTTCTTGCAATGCACAAATGGGAAAAGTTTTTCTGCTTTTTGGTGTTAAAGAGAATTTACTCAATTTCAATTTAAACAATTTAAATCAACTTGAATAAGGTTAAAAACCATGCTTGAAACAGGTACATTCCACTGATGTTTGTTACTGATAAAGTGAAACTTTATCCGGGGAATTGGCAAATTTTGCTCCAGCCACTCCACTCAGATGAGTAAATTGCAATTATTTTTGATAATTATTGCATTTAATAGTTAGTGCCTCGAATATTTCAAATGTTTTATGTTTTTCAGTAACGTTCGTTTTTTTTTCCTTTCTGAGATATATATGTGCAGTGTTTATTTAGTTATATGTTTCGAATCTTTATAGATATGATATATATATTCTGTGCCGTCCGTATAATCTTAAAATGTGGGAGAGAGGACAGTACTATCCTGGCATGTAAGAAACTGCATTGACTGCCTATTGAATTTCGAATTAAATTCAAACTCTCCTGTATTGTGTATTAATGCTGGCCAACACCGCACCAGAAACCCTATCGGATATGTTACACCCTGCCCGCGCCACTTGAACCCGTGCATCTCGAGACAACCTTCTTTTAGTACCAAAAACAAAAAAACAAAAAAAACAAAAAAAAAAAACTAACCTTAAAATCGGTGATAGGGCTTTCGAGATCGCAGGCACAAGAACGAGGAACGAACTGCCAAAATATATGGGATAGGCAATCGCTATTTGTGTTTTAAAAAGATCTCAAAACATTTTATTTTAGACCAGCCTACAACTGTGATACTTAATTCTAGTCATCGTTTATTCTGCTATTTTAAATAAGTTTTCTTTTAGTATTACAATAATATTCATGTTAGTATATAATTATTTTCAGTAGTACATTGCCATTCTTCTTACTTTAATTATATATTCTATGTTATTGTAGCGCTCAGTGCAATGCCAAAAAGCGCATTATAAAAAAAAACAGTCAGTAATAATAATAGTAATAATAATAATAATAATATTTTTATTATTGTTATTATGTATCGGATTTAGCAGTTTGAGTACTTTGTCAAAAATCTAATTAAAATGGGTTGTTATTCACATGGTAGTTGTTTTCACACATGATACTCTGCCCCTGGACGGGCGATGGGACGGGAGGGGAGCGGTGGCATCCGTACAGTACATCATCATATGCTCAAGGCAACACACGGCCCTCTCGACACAACAGTTTCATTCTGTAACTGGTGTTTCACTCAGTTTCTGAAAGCCTGATTTTCCATATTCTAACCACTGCACAGAAGAATCTAATATCACGCGACGAGAGCTATAGTTATTGTGACAGAAGTCATAAATCTGAGTAAGAGATAGCCTGTTAACTGTAACATTGCCTATAACATTCCAACAGTTGTTAATCAGGCCTTGTCAAGCCCCCTCGTAATATCCATGTTTCATTTCGGTCGTCTAGATCATAAACCTTTCCGTTGTCACGGCGCATACTTGGAGCAGTTATTAAGGCATCGACAATGGATGAAATCATTACCTTTCATCCTGTGTAAATCATGTAGAGGTGGTAGCAGTGGTAATAAGTTTTGTAATAAAACATCATTGCTGTCCTTTCGTGGAATCTAATATCACCAGTCCCATTGAACAATAGCAGCGACGTTTTGTCTTCGCCTATTTTATTCGCGCCATGTTTTGAGCGATAATAGGGGATATTCGGGACGGAAGTTGTTTTATGCTCTGTTGCCACACATCATAGATCAAATAAATGCTATTGAATTCCAAGACTGCTCCCTGGATGATAAGAGAACTTGGACAGGCCTGATATGGAAGGAAACATTGCCCAGCAGTGGCAATACGAAACAATTTCATCACTTTTCATCCACATATCACACTCGATCATTCTGACGCAATCAACAAAGTCTCCCAATTTCATTCTTTCTCTGCCCCATTCATTTTCACACTCTGTTTTATTTCACCAATTCATAACTCAAAGCTTTTTTTCGCCGAGACATGAATTGTAAAACTAGACAATAAAAAACGGTGTGATAAATGTCCACTTTGATTAAGGCCCAACGTCACGGATTATCTGCAAATACTGTGCGTAATTGGCAACCATTTAACCTTTTGATATTTCCAATCCATCATTCTCTTATGAGACATACTCCATAAAAGGAAGAAACAAAAAAAGGGGGAGGGGGTTATGTCTGCTCTCTGGGGTTGTTATAAGAGCCATCACTGATGCCCGGGCTGATGCTACTCTCTGACAAGATATTCGATGAGCACACAGAACATTGTGCTTTCTGTAGAAGAAAAAAACGGGGTAAATAATTAAAGGAAACATGTAACAGCTGCAGCTGTATTGTAGAGTTTTTAGCGGGAATTACAGTTAACACTGTGTGGTAAAAATTATAAAGAAATAATGCTTAAGACAATCTTATCGTCATTTTAGTCATTCTTTGTTTCCAATACGAATTTGTTATCATTTAACTTATTATCTTTTTGCAATAATCTGAAGCACGGCGAAGGTATGTTAATTCAGCC
This sequence comes from Protula sp. h YS-2021, assembly GCA_949752745.1. Taxonomy (NCBI): domain Eukaryota; kingdom Metazoa; phylum Annelida; class Polychaeta; order Sabellida; family Serpulidae; genus Protula; species Protula sp. h YS-2021. The sequence continues at coordinate 61,683,162 of OX457027.1, read as the reverse complement.
GCGTGTCTATTAATTTAAGGCCTCTCGCAAACCTTTAATTTAAAAAAAAAACGTCATATGGTTCCTTGTGATATGATGCATATTAGACGTTGGCATCTGGCCGGTGGTCGAAGTCGAATTGCTGTTCTTATTCGACATTGCATGGACTTATGCATCAGATTCCAGACACCGGAAATAAGACCACCTTTGAGACTGGCAAAAGTGTTCTTAATTCTTGGGTGGTCTTTTTTCTCTGGTTCTCTATAACGGGAGTAAATTGCACGGGGCTGACTAAAAAGTGGTCTTATTTAAGGGTTGGTCTTAATTGCGTTTTGGTCTTATCCCGGAGTTCGGTGTATAAATGTCAGCTGCTGTCTGTCCCTACAACAAATGCTTGTAACAGATTCACTGTATACAGACCGGATGCTCGCACCAGATGGTCTGATTCAATGGGTTCCTTAGTGGTCCGATTTGCGGCATTTGTGGGGTGGCCTGATCCTGGGGCTTTGGTATATGTATATAATGGACCAAGTACGAATCCAACCCAATGCGCCTAACTCAAAAACAAATGTTCAATTCGGTTGCCCATTTGCAAAAGGCAACCCGTTTTCAAATTAGTGTTACTGGGCCACTTGGCTATTGGGTCGATGCATTCCTTCGCATACGCAAATGGGGTTGGCCCATAATCCTGCCAATGCAATCCGTAGCACATCGCAAATTTATTGCTAATAAAACATAATTCATTTTATAACCTTCTGAAAATTATTTGTTCACTTTTCTAAATATTGGTCATCGAATCAGCCCCAATCGCCTAATTAAAAGGCATTTCACATTTATGATCCGACCTGTCCCATTGAAAAATTTCCAGTTTGGTCGCCCATTTGGAAATGGACCCGATTGGTAATTGATCCATAACATATAAACAATTTTGGATCTATTATAGACTCTTTGCCTTTTGCTGCCCGTCATGTAAACACTAACTTTAAGATTGGTTGTATTTTTCGGAAATATTCAATATTCGACCGCCAAAACGCTTTTGGGTGTGTCTAGAAATTCACAGCTCTAAATATCTAGCAATGTAGGCAATGTAGAATCTAAACAACGACATCAGTTATCTTAAACAAAATTGCAATTGTCAAGTTCCTAATCTGTAATAATTCGAGATACGAAAATTTCCCATTACGTTGAAAACAAACTGGTTTTTTCTTTTAAAAGTAGCATTTGATATAAACAGAGGCATTCAGCACAACAATATGTGCTTTATACACATTGCTGGACATTCTATAAGTTGTACTTCTTGTGTTGGGTTAAATGATGATCTCTAATAAAGCCGCATCTGGACATTTTGATCACTAAGTATAATACTGATCGGCAATAGTCAAATATTATAGCAAATAATTCCGGAGAAACTTGTCTGAGCAATACATTCAGTAAGAAGAGTTGTATACATCGTGGTGAAGGAACAATTACAGGCCAATATATGACGATTAAATCTCTTGAAACAAACTCAATGACCATTCAAAAGAATTGATACAGGTCATTCACAGAAAGAGCGGTACTTAAAGAATCAAGAATGTTTAGTTATCTTGCTGCATTAATAAAAGAAATAAATAACAAATCCCTTCACAGTTCTTAAGTACTGATATCACATCTTTGAAGCCTTGCACATTTGCTAAAAATTAAAGTGCAAAGGCTATTTTGCAAAAACCCATCAATTAACTGTTTTACGAAATCATATTTAAGGTTACATTAAGTTTCGGGAGACATGGATATTTTCGAATGTTTTGAGCATCGATAGATACATTGATTCCACAATAGCCTTGTAATAGATAACTAATAGTGCACCGCAATATGGCTTTATTTTCATTGAGACAATGTCTTAGTTGCATTCAGATTACTGTAGAATCGGTAACTGTAAATACTCATAAGAATTATAGGTACTTATATTTTCTCTAATGAATAAGTCATTCATTTGGTGGTAATTACATGATACAAATAATTGCAAAGCTATCGATTTAATCATGAATGTTACTAAAAAAGTAATAACCCAATTGTGCAATCGTTTCTACATTATTGAATTTTGATAAATATTTTATTATTAGAAAAATGCTTATTTGTAGAATAGAGTAACACAGCACGTTACTGAAGTAAAGTGCAAAAATATAACTAGGCGAATTTCGTGTCCGGGAGAGAAAATAAACTAGCCATGCAAAAAGGTATAAAATGAAACAAAAATTTATAAAATAAACAAACGGGCATTTTTTAAAAAGAAAATACTTGAACAGTTATGGTGTTAAATTTTAGCCATGAAACGTGTTTGGAAGTTGTTCGTCTTAAGGCTTCTCAGTTACAGTCAGGCCACGTAGTAATAAGTAAACGCACATTTATATTAGAGCCCTATAGCAGCGAAAGAAAACTGAAACGCAGCATGTAAACAGCACATCTGAGAGCTTTGGCGTCTAGCATTTTATAAGAAGATCACAGCGCACATACTTCAGAATGGTCAACACACAAATAGCGGAACTATGAATATGCCGCTATGACTGTTTGTTCTCTGAGCCATTATAGCGTGTGCCTTATTTATGTGCTTCAATGGCAACACACAAATAGTGGAACTATGAATATGCTGCTATGACTGTTTGTTCTCTGAGCCATTATAGCGTGTGTCTTATATATGTGCTTCAATGGCAACATTTGAGCATCACTGTTTTTTGCACATAGAATATAAATGAATTTTAAAACAAATTAGAATAGGATCAAGTAGACATTCTACAGTACGCCTATGTCAAATTTAATCCTGGTAGCTCTACTCGTATTGGATTAGATGAAAATCTGGCATGGAGATCTTACGAGTTCAATAAACTACGAAGATTAAAAGTCCGCAAATGCAATTAAGTTGGACGTGTTTGATATGGGAAGAAGTGAAATCTCATTTGCATTTGCGGACTTTTAATCTTCGTAGTTTATTGAATTCGTAAGATCGCCATTTGTGTGATTTTGTGTAGTGTGTAATTTTGCCTGTTCATATTTTTACTCTGCTCCATAAGGATAAGCTTTGATAAGGCTTACTTGGAAGCACTAGATGGTGGAATCACCTTTAAAAACACATCCCACATGTGACGATCCTTCAACGGTAGCATCACTACTTGCTTGACAAGCTTTACAACAAGCAAGGAAAGGATCCAGCGGAGTCAGAGTATCGTTTCTGGTTGGTAATTTCTGCTACAGTTGGCTCTATTTGTCAACAGTTCCCTGATTATGTCAGATTATCCAACTATAATAACACCGACTGACACTGGATTCCGGTATAAAGGTATACTAAGTATATTTTACGTTCTGAAACCACGACCAAAGCTTTGATAACTACATTAACAGGAATGCGGTTAGGTATGAGCACACGTGACGCTGACGAAGACTTTGTGACGAAACCTTTCATATTTTACGTAACAAAACCTGCAATGTGACGCACATGCCACAACACAGTATTGAGAAGGATCTCGGAAGGAGAAAAGAGATTATGTCCTCGCTATGTCAGTAGCTAAGGCACGATTGAGTGTTTGTGTTATAATAGCGATAGACCATGCGATGTGCTCTGGTGTACTTTGTACTGGAATTCAGCACTCGCAGAAGGGCAGTGACCGCACCGTTTGTTCACAGACTTTACTATACAAAGCGCCAAGCAATGGATCTATGTGGTACTAAAATCTTGAGATTGTTATTATTATTAAAAAGATGTAGCTAGCCTATTTCTTCTTCCTATGAGTAGCCGCTACAAAACACAATTGTCCATTCTCATGTTTATAAGACTATTGTTAATATTTAAGCATAAGAATAAATAAATCAACTTGCGTTTTTGTCCTTTTCAGTTTATTTGCAACTAAATAACAGAATGATGATACAGTTCTATGAACAACTTCTCTGTAATAAATACGTTTTTACTAACTTAATGTAAGACTTCTATCCGAAACTGAATATGTCAAAACATTGGGTCTTTACATCACGTAGTATACAAAAACATTTGCATCTCCATGATAAAATAGATATAATGAAATTAGTCCATGCTGAGTGACAGAAGGTGTGTATCCGAAATACTAGGCAGCCAATGCAAATGTAAAGCATTTTACTGATGTAAACATGGCTCCTCTGGTGTAAAACATGACTCTCCTAATTTAAAGCATGGCTCCCCTAATATAAAACATGACTCCCCTGATGTAAAGCATTCCACATACTGCTAAGCATGGCTAACCTGATGTGAAGCATGACTCCTCTTATGTAAAGCATGACACCCTGATGCAAAGCATAGATTATCTCCACAAATGCAAAGCATGATTCCCCTATTGCAAAACATGACTCCCCAATGCATAGCATGACTCCCGCGGTAGAATGTTAGAAAGCTAACGAAACCCCAATGGAGAGCCGTGAACAGTTGGGAATATAGGCGAAGCAGTGCTGCTTTGTATTGTATTGCTAAATTCCCAGCCCCCCCCCCCCCCCGGCAATAACTAATGAGTGGAACTTACTGTGAAAGGAGTGTATGTTACTCCCCGTATACAGACATGAATTTAAAATGAATAAAAAACACAAAAAACCTAACGAAGTGTGAATTACAGCAACATCTAAATTGTGACCACTGAAAAATAACTACACGATCTTAGAGATTACATAAAATATCAATTTGTATAACAATACAAAATCGATGCCAATACAAACTGAGGAAAAGCTCTAGAGCCGGACATTGACTGGCCCTTTATATAATACATAAACAACAAAATTACATAATGCTATGGCCATTCTGATCCGATTTCTCATTTATCATACAACATTTACAAATTTATAGTTACAATGAGATCTGTGCTGTATCAGAGCATTGGAATAACAGATGTTGCCAAATAAAACAGTCTCATCACAAAACCTCTTTTTATATGAACTAGGATACTTCTCTTTGTCTGTCTACATCACTGTCGTTGGAATGAAAACTGTCTTTTAATGGAGACTTATCGGAATGCTCATTCGCTGATTCATTCATTTTTATCTGGGGTGATATCTGTATAACTGGGATCTCATTGGACCGAGGCATAAATCCATTCATTGGTGGATACCCCATAAAAGGAAACCGTGGGATGAAAAAGTCTGGGGGTGACGTTTTCGGTGTCAGGCCTCCGGGAAAGCCTGGTACAGGTGATGGAAAGGGTGAACCAAAACGAGGTAATCCATCTACTGACATCCGCCTTCCTCTGCGAGTGAAGCTGTTCCGGTCTTCGTGAGTACTCATATGTACCTTCAGGTTACCTGAATGCAGGAGAAAGACGTAGAGTATTTAGCTAAAATACAAATGCTACATGCAAAAATTTGGCGACTGGTATCTTAAATGGACCGTTGCTATTTTATAAAAAATAAGAAAAAACCTTTTTCTGAATTTTACCCCCCACCCAACCCCGCTGTGATGATATTTTTTGTAATTAATTTTCTAATTATTTAGAGTTTTACACCGTTTCCACCTGGTTATTATAAATGTAATAAAGACACTACGATTCGTTGAACAAAATATGCATTGAAAGTGCGATGAGTTTTTACCTTTGGTTGTGAATGACTTGCCGCACACATTACAGCGGAAGGGCCGTTCACCCGTGTGAGTTCTCATGTGAATTTGCAGAGCGCTCGAGCTCGAGAACGGCTTTTGGCAAACCTAAAAATCAGCAGTAACAAAAATAAAAGGAACTGCTTTTCCCGTAAGAAATTTTAGTACAGTATATGTTGCTTGTATGTATGGAGAGTCAAATACAGATGCATGATTTCTGAATGGACCACAAGATATAAATGGGATCGCAGTGTCTGAGCGATTCACTTTATCTGCACTGTCCATCCATGTGGACCCATCCATTTGGACACATAATTAACTATACAGATTCTTTCTTCTCTAATATACTGAAAACCTGTAACTGAAGTTCTTGATGTTACTTGCAATGTACTGAAATTATTTGAATTAACGTGAGCCATGCAGAAACGTCATGCAGTTGCTGCCAAGGCATCCGTAATGACTTCAGCAGAGAAATGTAAACATAGAAATCTCTTTACCTGGCAAACATGTTTCAGGTTTGGTCTCTTAAGGAACATGGATTCATCTTGTTCCCTCAGCAACGGTTGAACATGAATGACAGGCTTGTTCACTTCTGTAGGAAGAGGTTGGATAACCAGTGGCTCCCTCTTCACGTCCGGTTGGGAACGTTCTTCCGGTTTGTTTGGATTCTGCTTGGCGGCTTGATTCGGGGACTGGGTGAGAAGTTGCTTATTAAATGGGATTGCTGGCGGCGAATCTTTATACGTTTGTGAGTAAGGATGAGAAAATGACCCAAGACTGCTCTGAGTATCTCGACTGTCGTCAGAGGAAGGATTAAAGTTTATAGATTGCAATTCACGCGCACTATGAGAAAGCATGTGTTGTTTCATGTTGCCTTTGGTTGAAAACGCACGATCACAAAGTTCACATTTAAAAGGTTTCTCTTTGGTATGGCTCCGATAGTGGATATCCAGGGCGCTTTTACAGGCAAACGTCTTAAAGCAGACGTCACATGTTGTGTTCAGTCTGGATCCCATCGCCGCGAATTCCAGAGGATGAACACGCGGGAAATCCATGAAGGGAAACTGTTGATGTGGCGGGCGGGCCCCACCGGGACTTGTCGAGTCGGCTCTGCTCTCAAAGTCACCATCCTGCTGGCGTTCAAAAGATGGCGCTTCTGTGTCTGATTCATTGGTGGTCGGTATGTTGCGATTCTGACCAAAGGGTGAGCGATCGTGTGTGCGTTCAGGGGTATAGGACTCAAATGGTTCTCCCGCAGTCTTCTGCGTGAAAGAGGGCTGGGTGGGTATCTCCAAACGGTCCGTACCTTCCAAAGCTTTCAATCGCTCCTCTAGGGCCGACAATGAGGACAGTTGTTGGTTCTCTTCCGGTCTTCCATGTCTTACGTTACTGTTTGGAGAAGGTTGCCAACGGATAGCTTCATCTGACATCGCTTCAGGTGTCGATGCCATTGGCTGAAGTTCCTGGTGTTCAGCTGATTTATCATCTTCTCTCGGCACCTCTTCATCATCTGTTGAGTCATTGATGTCACTGTCATAATCAGTTCTCTGTCTTTTTTCAATCAGCCTGTAATTTGATTCTTCCATCTGTTCATCTCGGGTGCGTTTTTGTTGCGATGTATTGTCTGGGGATTCACATCCAGCTGTAGGTGGCTCAGGACGTTCATCTTCAGTGAGATCGTCTTCCTCCCTTGCGGTATCCATAGAATGGGAAATTGTGCGTAGGTCAATGCCAGCAGGAAACTGAGGTATCCTTGGCATACCAGGAGGTAATGGAAACTGCAGTCCAGGAAATGGCATTCCCATAAGTCCTACTGATCCCGGAGGTGAAAGGAACGGGTTGGAATTCGAAGGAGGGAACATTCTAGGCATCTCCGAGGCATGGCCCTGCATGTGCTGCTGTAAAACCAACACATTTGTGAACTGGCGATGGCATACCACGCACTGGTGCATGGCTTTCATCGGCGGTTTAATGCGATGCACACCCATATGTGTTTTCAGATTCCCCTTCGTGGTAAACGCTCGCCCGCATATTTTACATTTAAATGGTCGTTCTCCAGTGTGGATTCTATAATGCATTTGTAGAGCGCTTTTACAGCTTAGAACACGCTTGCATATGGCACACTGATTGGGGTCAGTGAGCTTCGCCTCGATGTTCTTCACCATAGCTTCCAGCTTACTCGTCTCAGATTTATCAATTTCCATGAATTCCTCCATCGAATCCTCTTCGTCTTGGCGTGGAAGAATCGACGGACGGAAGAACGGGGACTGCGACATGCCAAACGGAAGTGGTGGCATACCGAATGGTGGCGATCCAAAGGGAGAGGGCATCAGCATCTGACTGGAAGGGATCGACATGGGTGGTACCTGGCCGCCGATCGGGCTAGAGGTGGCCATGAGGTTGAGATGGTGCCGTGCTTGTAGGTTAGCCAGGGAGTCGGTGTCTGGGCTGGTTTGGCTCACCGTTGTACTTGACTCGGGGATCTGAGGTCTATGTGAGATCAGCTTTGATTCGGAATGAGTCGGCTGCGGATGCTTTGAGCTGAAAGCTTCTTCTCCTCCTTTGCTATTCCGCTCTCCATAGGGTAGCTCAGGCGTACCTCTGCTTTGCCTTTGCTCCGCAGCAGAATCCAGACGAGTCTCATTTCCACGCGCTTTTGTCGAAGAATGCAGAGGCTGAACTTGTGGTATTGCCTTAAGCTCGTCATTGTGTTCACCTGGTTCCCAAAACATATATTAAAATAAGCATGAACAGTTTATTTTTAATAATAAATTATGATTTTATTACAAATTAAAAAAAAACCCTGATCAAGCATTTATTTAAATATTTATAGACGCTCATATGATCAAATAAAATTAAAATAATAACGAAATTACCAGAACAACGCATACGAAAATCACGCCTCGTGTTCAGAACTAAAAGTAAACCGGATGCTTAAATTTTGGCGAAACATGCATTTCTTATATCCTGCTGTCCAGTATTTATTGCTTTTTACGTTATTTTTCATCTGAAAAACCTTACGATCCGTGGGAACTTTGGGCGTATTGCGTTGAAGTTCAGAGTTTTCAGAGATATGACTTTCGTAGTGGAGTTTCAGGCTGGTCCTTGTGCTGAACTGCACATCGCAGACTTCACATTCGTACGGCTTTTCACCTAAAAATATAGCCACATCTCGCTTTTTAATTCTCTTACTTAAATAAAACCATCTACAGTATTTTTTTTTTACATTTGCAGGAGCCACATATGTGATATAATTTAGGCAAATGTGAATACAAGCTAATTCGCATTTACACTGCGCATGTTTTAAAATATCGTGGGGTGTGGGTCCAGTCGCGTCGTTCATTCATAAGATACCATAATAGTTTGTCGTGAGGTGAAAGAGGAATAATGTTCAACCTAAACAAAGACGGATGCTGTTGAATACACTTGAATAACTTTTTTTGCCATTTTGTATCACACCATGGCTGTAATTTGTTTTTACAAAAATGTATTGCGAAATGTAAAGTAAAACTTATTCTGTCGTATTCATAACTTTCATATGTAACCAGTATGACGGTTATAATGGTCACACACACACATGTGTAGCATATGTTCTTTTTTCATGCGTGCGCGGAGCGGAAGGACATGTTCTTTTCGATAACTGTAATCCTTTGAAAACGTGAACGTGATTAACTCAAAAAAAAAAAAAAAACAGGAAAAAAAAAAAGAAATTGCAGAGATTTGCACCCAATCACATATAACATTGCAAAGTAGTTGAATAATTCAAACATCGTATCACACGATCATGCTGATTATGTCTAGACCTGATTTATAAACTATTAGTGAATTTACATGATATTTATATTCATTGTTTTATGGGACTGATATAACTATATCGAACAAATTGAAAATATGTGAAGATCAAACGGCCCTGGATAACGAAATGAAACTGCAATGATCCGTTGGTATTTCAATTACAAATACGACAAAAGAGGTTGAATAAATCATTTACAAATTTCAAAAGTTGAAACGATAAAGAAGCCAGAGATTTTATGAATAGTAAATTTTACTGAACCCAGTAAAAAAAAAACAATTTCGAAATTATTTTATGCAAATTATTTGTTTAAAAAAAGGAAAAAATTCTTATCTAAATATCACCCAGTGATTTTATGGCCTGTTTCTTTCTTTCTCTCTCTCTTTTTGTTTTGTTTTGGATGTGCACTTATGCGACAGGACATTTATTTATGGTCACACCTGCTGCGTTTTCTGATAACCCAATTAATAATTTATGTATGCCAAATATTATATTTACTGGAAAAGTGAACCGAGTTGTAATCACCTAACTTTTTTTAGTGGTCTTGTAAACAAGTCGAAATTGGGTGCGTTTCAGTTATAGTTCGACTGCCCAGTCCCACACCGTCAGATTTACGCGCTTCGTAATTGTTAAAAAGATGTGTTGGCGTTGTAAAAATGCTGAATCACATGTGTTCTCCAATGTACAGTGATCCATAATAATCAGATGATACATCATACCTAATGTTTCGCAAAAAAAAGTCAGACTAAGAACCAGTTTTTTTTTTTTTTTGCCAAAGCCGTGTAACAAATTGAGTCGAAAACTATAAGGATATCATGCAATTCGTGGCAAACATTTGGCAGGCTTTGAGGGAAAATTGCCTTATATTATTTTTATCACTAATAATCAAAGCAACAGCGATTAGTTTGCATGTAAAAAAATTATAACACATCGAAGAAGTTTGCAATAATCACTGTTTCACATGCAAACTTAACAACAGTTTTGCATGATAATTATTATACGTGTGAATAATAACTGTATTCGTTTGGCACTACCTCAGTTTTGGGGAGAATGCATTAGCGAGTTTGGTAGCAAACAACCGACTAAAATATAAATAAATAGAAGTTTTAAAAATTACGTGAGCTTTTTCCTAAGATTTATCTTCGACACAGGATTTACACAACTCTCGACCATAACCAGGTCAAGAAATCAAACGCAGATGAGATCACATGGCAGATCTGTTGTTGTTTGCGTTTATGTTGATCACTGCTCTACCTTCAGTGAATTGAGAGATTGGTGAACGTGAAGACCACAGAGTAAAAGCCAAAATAAGAGAAAAGGCCAGTTCTCACACCAGGGCCCAATTTTCGTCTATTTTTTCTTTCAAAAATCGGCATGGGGGCGGGGGGGGGGGCGGGGATTTCGGGGGAATTTATATCGTTTATATTGAACGGTAATAGTATATTGCAATTTAAGCACCTCCAGATTTAATTTAACATCTAGAGAAGCAAACCACAGTGATACGAGCCAAAATGTTCTATTGATACCAGAATCTTGAAGAAAAACACTCGAAAAGCATAAATCTACCACAACGGATGAACACCTTTGTCATGTTAATATAGTGCAGTAGTTTTTCATGTGTTTATATCATCAAAACACATCAAAACAAACGTAAAATATTTGATTTATTTGATGAACTCTACGAGATATTGTAATAGTGAATTAATTTTCCAATTCCTAGATTTTTGCAAAAGAGTAAATAAAAAAAAAAAGGAAATGAAATGTAGACATCACATTGTTGTTAATATTACAAAGTAATAAACAACATTTTTAGAGCCGACACAGTACAAAAATTATTCTATATAATGATTGAATATAATTTTTTGTTTTTAACTTACCTGAATGAGATCGCACGTGGATTTGTAGAGCGCTGTCACTTCCAAACACCTTTAGACAAAAGCGGCATTTGTGTCGAAATAACGGATCCTCGGCCGCGTACTGCGCACGATCGAGGGAAGTGCCAGCATCCCGAGTTTTTGAACCTAAAATCGAACAGTCCTTGTTACTTGCCATATTCACGGCGATTATTATTGTAAGAAGTGATTTAAATCCTCATCTAGCAATGGATATGCAGTATGTTTGTAGGATATCCTTCGATACATCAAAGCTAATCTGATATCCCTAACAGGTACGTCTAGATTTAAATATGTGCGGTTATGACAATTCGAGAAAATAAGCAGGGGGAAATAGAGATAACTTTAATTGAAATAATGCTGCGAAAAGAATCAAGTTTAATATAACATAATCTTATCTTTGTGACATATGAAATGGTGAAAGGCGCGACCATTTGCAATGCATATCCCCTGAAAACGAACCCCGAACAATTACAACTTTATGTCCTGTATATTAAATATAAATGGCGGCGTGTATCGATGAAAATGATAGTGATACGGCATTAAATTATTTGTAAAACTGCGTCAACTGTTAAGACCTTCGGCAACCTGAAACCGCATTTATTTTTTATTCATAACTATATGATAACTACCAGGTCCTTATTTCGTATTTCTCGTTTAATCATTTAGAGTCATGTCATGTTAAGTTCAAGACATTTTTTTTCAGATCAGTTATTGAATTACCATTGATCATTGCATAACAAAGGGGCTGTTTCATTTTGTAATGGTTAGAGAGAATTAATCATGTTATCTTGGAAATTAAAGTGCTCTTAAAAAAACTAAATCTACAATGAAAATTTTGGAATTAGCACCTTTAGAGTAAGTGGATTCATATTCTCCATTTGACGTATCTATATTGAATTACTTTAAACGCTTTTTACTATAGAAGTTTATTGTAAAAGAATGGCATATATATTAAAGATTTCATTATATTTTGGTCGTTTGATATTCGATAACAAGATTGTACGTCGAAAAAACCTCACACGGAACTGATATTCACAAACTAAATGTATGCCTACCATCTAAACTTTTAATTTTGCATTTAATAATGAATTGATCTAACTACTGTTCGTGATTTGATGTGAGGGTATGCCCTTTGACAATTTGAAACAACCACCGGTATCAAATTCGACAACAACACAAATTAAAAAAAACTACCTTTATCCATGACATGTAATAGTGTGTCTTCTGGGGTGGTAGATGGAGACCCGTTTCCAGTTAAGATGCCATCCGTGGAATTCCCTACTTTGCATACACCCTCGTTCCTTGCTCTGCACTGCTCCCTATCGTCATACCCCATGGCATCATCATCCAGGTCGCTTTCGAAAGAATCTGGTGACATCGGCCTACCGTCGCTATTCAACGAAGTGTGCAAACCTCGCGCATTTTGATTCAGATAAGCGTTTTGAATGTCCTGCAGCTGGTTGGCAGTAAGGTTTGGAACAGCTATTTTTCGGTCACTGGCAATTTTTAGTAGATTCTGCCTCAGCATTTCTAGCATTTGGCATTGCATGATTTGCTGTTGCCATAAGCTGTAAACGGTTTGCATAAGAGACGGCACTGCCTCGGCACTCGGGAAGTTATTCTCTACAATCTGGGCTACGGCGACTCGCGTGTTTTGTAACGTCTCAAGCTTGACGTTTGAATCGGGATTCTTTCCTTCTTCATCGTTTTGTTCCACAGAATCTTGATTCGTCTGTTCATCTGCAGGGCGCGATTTTTCGATGACTTCACTGACTGTTCTCGCCGCCAGTGGGATTCCGCTGTCGTCGTAATCACTTTCAAAATCCGAATGATCCTCAGCGACACCGGACTCTCCGCTCAGGTCAGAGGTATTGCCCTTACCGCTAGCCTCCATCTCTTTCCCTCGAATAGTCTCACTACCCAAATTACCTTGAACATTGGCTACTTCCTGTGAGGTTAGGGGCTCAAATACAGCTATCTCACATGGTTTCATGTTATTTATTTCCTCGTGTTGAACCTTGTCCTGCGAATGTGACCGCTCCTTGGGCATGTTATTATTAGTTTTATCTGGCGCGCTGTCTTCTTGGTTTTCAGCTTTGGTGCAGTGGAATCTTTTTTGTGACAAGTGGCGGTGATATTCTAAGCCAGCGTGATACTGCTCCTCCATGCCAGATCCTGTTCTAACTGGATTCTGATCCTCTTTCTCATCAATGTCATCTTAAAAGATAAAAACACAAATAAACCTGATTAATGTTTACCAATAGGAAACGTTTATTAGTAGCAACGTGCATAACAAGTTTATTACAAGTCGAAATATTAATAATGCGGGACTGTGGACAAGCACTTGTTTTGAAATAAAGGCGTAACCTTCATGGCATTCTGTGACCCATAAAGAAGAAGGTCGTCTTAAAGACCCTTACTCCTAATTCATCAAAATCGATGCATCTGAAACAAAAACCGACTCTCGTAAAACAGGAAAACAAAGACCAAAAGTCTGTGAAAATGACGTTCAAAAATATTTATGGCAATTTCAAGGTTAAGATATAAACATTCCATAAACTACCTCCGTTCCATTATATCTGGGTTAACATGAGCAAAATGACATTTATTATTTATTTTCTTAATACGACACTTATCTTTGGTCTGGTATTCAACAGGTGTGCAGCCATGTTAATGCGTTTCATCATATTTTTCAGCTCAACATTTCATTTTAAGCAGTGATCTGAATATATATTTAATAATCTCAATATAAGTGGCGACTGAATCTTACTACGGTAAATATTTTATAGCTACAAACAAAGGATAAATATCACGAAAAAAAATAACGTTTCTTTGTGTTCTGCGGCTATTTTCAATAATGATCTCTGTTTACTTTAACGATATCGCAAATCTTTAAAATCTGTGACATGAAGCGAAAGATGATTTTTGACCCATGAGACTACACAGAAGTTTTCTTCAAGACAAAAGTGGCTTTTTTAAAATACAAGACACACAACATGTTTTTTTTTTTTGCCCCCCATTCAAGTCAGACAGAAACAGGTGTCAACAAATGGTGTCGGTTACAGTGGTACCAGATGGCAAACGTTAACCCGCGTTGCTGCTCATTTGACCTCTCCACCCCCCCCCCCCCCCCACCCCCCAGTAAATCGAGCAGTGGAAGGGCCAACGGGGTGTGGGAGTGGCTAGGAGCATGGCAGTTATAGAAATGCGCATAACGTCCCTACTGTGAACAGATATAAGTGACGCTTCTATCCCTCAATTAATGTCCACTATTTATTTTTGAGCGACTTTCGCGGGCAGGGGGCAGGTGCTCTAATAGCGCGGTTCCCCTGTAGGGGTCAAGCAACCTAATAACACGTCTCTTATGACTTGTAGATTTCTATGAATACCCCCTGACTTCTTGATCGTAGCCTCATTTAAAGATTAAAAACAAATTAATAAGACGTTTTTACCAAATATGGCAACGCCATTACGGCATCACAAATGTCCCTTATACCCACTTGGCAAAAAGTGATATTAGTCAACGAAAATATCCATTTATTATTTTACTACCAAGAGGCTGTGCTTTTTAAAGTGAGGTTTGCCATTTAACAAGGTAATAAGTCTCGGCAAAGGTTATCAGATATTTGCTTCCCCTTTTCCTATCTCTTTTATTTTGATGTTTTATTTAGCACTTGCTATCAACAGTACACATATATGTACAGATTTTGAGAAAAGTGAAAAATGTTCTTACTCCACGGTTATTGTATTGGGCCTATTTTTCTTCCTTTACTGTCAATTCTCTCCCTCATTTTAGCCAAAACTGCATGATTTTACGCAAAAATGGCAGTCTAATTATCAATATTTCTTGAGTGCCAATTTCAGTATTCCTCACAAGTAACAAGAAAATCCCCTTAAGGAGGACAGAATTGCCATAAAGCATTCTGTAGCTGTAGCCACTGCCTCTCACAATTGGGTTATGAGTGATATGATATTCATAACTGTGGCTTAGAATTAAATCATGGCAATCTAATTTAATCATACTGTGGATGACAACGTATAAGAAAGAACTCACTTTGGAATGAGGGGCACGTAAACAGTTTCATCAGTTTTCAATTATTCTGCCCTTCTGTATTAATATTATATCCTAAGCTTCCACCACCTTCCTTTCATCTGTCGTCATTTTGCCTATTTTTTGCTGCAGCTATTAATGACCACATAAAGAACTGCCGAGAAAGAAAGCAATGGTAAAATGAAGCAATAAATAAAGTGTATTAATGCATGAGTATTTTAAGTTGAAAGCCCCTTTTCTATACAGAAATTTATAAAATTCTGTATACTTTAGAGAATTCATTGTTTATATCAAACACATATTTGAATTATGCAAGATCACACTTTAAGCACCAGTCAATAGAATAAAAACCAGTGCATATTTCTAATTTCGGTGTAATTTTAATTTCATGTTATCTCTTATCGCACGCCAACAAAATGTACTTGCCCTAAGAAAATGTATGCCACAAGGAATCTTCAAAACGAAAGTGAAACCTTGAGGAAGAAATTGTGGCTCAGAACTGATAACAAGTGAATGCGCTTCCTTAACAATATTTTCATGGGCCTTGTTCTTCTAATTGGAATATAGGGTAAGGGCATACCGCTGGTTGCCCTCAGTTTTATTTACTAATTCTGCGCACCGTACAGTAATGAAGTCTTGTAAACTGCAGATGTTTTCCCGAGAGAAATATAAACGTATACCAGATAACATAAACATAATACGTTAATATGCATTTAATTTAAAACTTTGAATACCAAGCGTCTCATTCAAGTAAACCTTGTGTGGTTTATCACCATTTTAAATGGGACTTTGTAAGTTGAAAAATATCATATTAAATTGACATATTTCACATTTCATATTCTTAAATCTATGGGGCAGTAAATTTTAATGAAATATTTAAAAAGACTAAATATATCCGACTTAATGCGTCTGTTTTCAAAAGGGAGCATCAACAATTGATAAATATACGATGCTACGTATATGATCAACACAGGGGCTTCAAAGAAGAAAGGGCAAATCGCCTGGGGCTGTGGAAACAGGCAGACAGTGGGTTGGGGTTACGTATGAATAATATGAGTCCTGCCCTCAAAAATGGATGGAATGCCTTGTATTTCATGAGCTTCAAAAGAAGAGCTGTCACCCTTCTTTGAATTTAACTTGATGTATACGCATTTTGTCTACGTGTTTATGACATATTCTAATATCTATCACCTTAAAAACTGTAAAAGGGTATATGACTTGTATTTAAAACTCTCTTAGCTATTATAATTCTATTGAAAATCCTTCATTTGGAACGATAACATCATGGCCCTTCTTTCTTCAGATCACAAATTAACTTCAAAAAAAGCTCATGAAACATAATACCTTATATGTACATTTATGACCATTCCACATTCATTTAAACTTTTGGTGGCCTTTTTACGAGAAACCATTTACATATATGAAATATAAGCTCATAAAATCATAACACCAAGGATTTTTTTCCAACGTCTTTCCAAGTAGAACGTGTGAGAGACCACCAGCAGAGAATGTGACAGGATTTATATCCTTTTTTAAGCAAAAACAGAGCAAAGAGGCAGAGCATTGTGGTAGAAATTACTTAACACGTTCCATCATTTCAAATTTCACATTAACCATACTTATAAGGTATTTGCGTACGCATCAAAATCACTCGGGTTCTGTACATCCTTTCACAAGTGAAGCTCAAGTCTTAACAGATCTTAAAATTTCGCCGGACTAGATTATCTTAAGCTCAAAAGTCCTACATGTCTGTTGGTCGGTTTCGTTTTTCTACTTAGACGAAAAAAAGCTCTTCAGTTTTCTGTTAAGACACTCTGAAATTCTGTAAATTTCTAGTTTCATTATGTTTTGTGTGCAAAAGGCATGAATTTCTTAGTTTTATTGTTCTTTGTTGCACTCAGGAGCTCTGAATTTCTAGGTATACGGTATGTTGTTCGCAATGCTCGTGAAACTTACAGTTCTAGTTTTAGAATGTTCTGTTGTTCTCAAACGTGAGTTACATTTTAAAATAATAATATTCTTTTAAAATTTGCTAAACGAGTCTCAAATTATGATTAATTAGCTGTTTTGAAAAAGGAGGAAATCATACTTCTCATAGACACCTGCGTGTAACATATCTGAATATTAAAACACAGCGAAATATTTGTGTTTGGGTGGTACTTTTCTCAGAAAAAATACTCACAGCTTGAAAGATTAATAGCTTATTTTCAAAAATTATATTTTTCTTTTATTATGATAAATAGAGGTGGAGTTCTTTTAGTAACTTCAGAAAAAAACTTGAACTTTAAGCAGCTAGCTACCGTCCCTCGACGAATAATGAATACGTTATAATTGCAAGGTTTCACTAACTTAAAATCATTAATCAACAAATTTCTTTCTGATCATTATTCAAATATAGGTTCAAAGCATTGTTCTGTATGAAGATGTTTTCAAAGAAAATGCATAATCAGGGATGAATTATATGTCTTCGATATGCAAAGGGGAAAAATGTTTAATAAAAAAAAAAGAACGCCTCCTAGACTGTTATGAATGTGACCCTTATTTGCAAACTTTTAAAATTGTAATAAATTTATCAGTTATAAGTGTTTTCAGCCTGTATAATCATTTACTTATATATAAAAATATGCTTTAAATTTGGCGTATTTAATCTACACTTGGTGTATTTAATTTGGCTTATAATTAGTGACACAATCCTGAAAGCAGTTTACTTTCTTGCATACATACTGACTGTTTTTTTCTTCATTTATTTATTTATTTGATGATTGGGGGGGGGGGGGGGGGTAGGGGCAGTTTGTTTAATCGCTGTTTTGCAGTGCAGCAAGTCGAAGCTATTAAAAGGCGTTGAGTACATTGTAAGTTGTTTTTCTCAGCCAGTTAGTCTAGGAAAATATCCCTTTGCTGGATGCACCATTATGCCTTTCATGTCCAATTACCACCAAACCCGTTACTTCACTGTCAGTCAGGACATACGCCCCTCTTTTACTCATGCTCAATTGAATTCTTACTCATGCAGTTGGCAAAGAACATCTGACGATTTCCTTCATATTTCTTACTTCTGTTTCAGTACTGCAGACCTCTTGTGGTGCGAAAGCACTACCAAACTGATCTCCTCAATGCCAACAGTTCATAACACAAACTCTGTCTTTGTTTGTTGCTATAAATCAGAACAGAGTTCTTACGTGAAGTGTTTACCCATAAAAGTTTAAAACATCCTTCATATTTCTCATACTTGTAAACAAATAAACTGAGAACTGGCGTTTTTTTACCATAACCTAAAACTGCATCTTTCAACGCAATTTACAATACAGCCTTTTGTATCAATATTCAACGGAACCCATTTCCGCCTGATATCTGAAATTCTCCCTTACGTAAATAACGGGAGAAAAAAGTTTTAAGTTTTAAATTAATATACAATGTTTTGATTGAAAATATACTCTTACAACTTCTATTGTCCATTATTTAAGCAGATTACGATTGCTAATGAATTAAGCCTGGTAGCAGCGAGCGAACACACAGACAGACGGGCGGTCCAAGGTTAGTGCAGCGTGTTACACTTACAACACATATCGTATGCCATGTACAGACTGGTTGCAATCATCCAAGCGTTATTGCTTTTCTACTGTTACACCGCCACACAAACAGATATTACCAAAATGACAACTTTCATTCGCTGAAACAACATACATCCAGATGCAATATCATCTCGAGGCAATTCCACTTTGAGAATATTATCAGAATCAAAGCTGTGAAAACATCTACGGGAAAACATTCACAGTACACTTTAATATGAGGTTATTCTACTTGATTGTTCGTGAAAAATATAGGGTGAAATGTTTACAGAAGATGATTGTCAAGTAAACAAAGATATATCTGAGAATCGATAGAAATCCGATTTTAAAATGCATTTTGTTTCTTTCAAACAGCTTTAATAATCTGAAACAAACAAAGAAAAATGGAATCGCTTGTTTAAATAAATCCAATCGTGTAAAATCACACAGGCTGCTACATTGAGAACAAGAAATAAAATTTGGCAGAAATAAACAATAAAAAGTAAATATTGAATAAGTGGTAACGATCCCTGAGGGAATGAATTTTTGAGAGAAACCACCGCAGTCTCCTACGCGATCAACAGGGCTTCATACAAAACTGGATTCGGTAATTAGGTTTGATCACCAAAGCATTGAATATGAAAATATGCCCAGATCGTTGTGGATTCAGAGAAAAAAAAACAGTACTTTCTTCCATATCTTCTTATATTTCCACAGGCAATGTATAATTTTGCCTTTGGTCACCCATATGTTGCCTAGTGCACGTCATTCAACATTATAACTACAAACGGCATCTTTGTTTAATTACAAATACATAATAGTTCTGCGCCCTTAAGCATGCTACAATGACACATGTTCGCCGCATGAGCGCTCTTGTGCAGAAACAGTGCCCTAGGGTTGCGTACGGAAACTGAATTAGTCTTCTGCAAAGCGGCATCACTGATGCGGCATTAATACACTTGTCGTTTTAAATATTTAAAAATATAGTTACACCTTTATATTTCATTAACTGTAAACATAATCAAGATTCACGATTCTTAGCGAAAATTTAAAAAAAAAATTTCGTAGCCTGTCATTACAAACCTTTCTGTCCAGTAGAGGTAAAAATTCGAACTGATGTCCATTACTTATTGTAAAATGACCAGCGCTTAGTGTTTCCTTTGTATTGTTATGCTTATCCGTTAACTGATCCTTGTGTGTTGAACACGAGTATTTGTGTAACTTGATAATGTATCGAATCATTTAGAAATACAGATGAAACATCAACCTGAGTGTCTTATTTACAATTCAGTTTTTCTTCGTGCGCTGTTTGTCATATGCACGACGCTCTCCCCTGAGTTTCCGCGCATATTCCCTATGCAAAAACCGTTTATTATAATTATTATTATTATCATTAATATGATCATAACCATGATCATGATTATCAGCATGATCATCATCATTATCATCATCATCATCATCATCATCATCATCATCATCATCATCATCATCACCATTATTATTATTATTATTATTATTATTACAAAGGACTGTTACAAACATTGGTTTCACGGAGGGGGTTGAACGGCCAGTTGTTGGGATGTACACAATCAAGATTAACACCACTGAGTTACACATTAAATCACAATAACGTGTAGTTTGTACATTCAGAATGCTGTGCTTCGAAAATGTCAGCTTTCAATTTCTTTAGTAATTTCCATGTAGACTATTTATCTCCTTTTGATATATCCTTCTTTTGCAAACAATGCCCAGCAGTGATTAGATTATAAATGTATTATTTGCAAGTGTCATTTTTAAATACTTGTAGCATCCTCGTCATAGAACTCCAACACTGAAGTCTCCCAGCTATCTTTTAGGGTAGTACGGTATCCCATGATTCATGCAATTTCGGCAGTTTCTTTAAGTTTTTGTCAGAAATTTCTAACCATAATTGGCGAAATAAAAAGCTTTGAAATTACCTTGAACGCCAATTTTGTTTCAATATTTACTAGTTAAAAAAGCTTAGATATCATTAAATCCCTTTGACTGACAAGGCAAGGGGTAAAATGTCATCCGGGCTGTGTATCCCTTTTCGTTTGGTTAAATATAAGTTTTATATGGTGTAGCTTTTCAAAAAGGTGTGATGCATTTTGTACATATCTTTAAACGATAGGATATCAGTTAATATCATTTGAAACTGCCAGTCAAGATTAGGAATCACTGTAGAATAAAAGGATGAAAATGACATTCGCGTTTTACGAGACTTGATTACTGAATAGAAAGGATGATATTTTTCTGAACGGCTCAGTTATCTGTGAGAGTTTTAAGACCTCCTTTCAAATTTCAAACAGTGTTTTTAAAATCTATAATCCGTTTTTTGACAAGCAATGATCCAAGTTTATATTATTATTGAACTACTGGGTTTAAAAGGTCTGATGGTTCCTTAATTGGTTCCCTTGTATATCGGTATCTTTTTTGCACTAAAGGTAACCAAATTTAGTAGGCTTTTACAGGTGTTTAATGCGCTGACTATATATATATTGATTTACAAGGTTATTTATTGTATCATTTTTACATTATTCAGACAAAAATTAATTTCATTTTATCACGTTTAGCCTTGATTATTAAATAGGCAATACGTTTGCTTGGCATTGCATTTTATTTTTAATTTTTGCTGGAATTTAATCTTTATTGAAAATTTACAGAGATATTATAGCGCTGCCAATCACTGTCTTTTTGGGGGAATTGAAATCCATTTCGAAGAAAGGTGTTAACTCTCTTTTTGTGATGTGTTATCAGATATCTATCCAATTCTTATGTAGATATTAGTATGTCAGTAATTTATAAAAGGCACTGCCTATTTGATATTCGCGAGGGATGTTCGCTTTGGCATTTGAAAGTTACAGGAGAGGTCGCAATAAATAATACCACAATTGAAACAATTCAGCTCTTCACATATAGTGTACATAGTGTACATTGTATTGAGACTGTGCTAATAATTTGGAAAGAGGACGGAGAAACAAGCAGCTTTATCTTTAATGACTTGCTGCTGTAAGCATTAAATTTTCGAGTTAGATTCTGTTTAAAATATGCTAAAGTATTTAAAAAAAACATGCTAACTAAGGGATACGTAATGAAATTTAAATTCAATGGACTAACAAACAGTTGCGAAAACCACATATTTCTCTTAATATGTACCTATACGCCAAAATTAACATATAAATACGAACAAAAAAAATACAGAAATACACTAGTGTATGACTGTGGCAAAGCTATCACAATCTAACAATCGAGAGATTTTAACAACAGTGTCAAGTGGTCCCCTCTAGCCCTAGGGTAGCTAAACGCCTGGCCAAAGCCCGGGGTCTCGGCAGTCATTTCAAGACCCCCTTAGTCACAGTAGGTTACGACCTTTGATCTCTGAATTAACTTATACTAACTTCATAATTAATGACTAGATAAAAAGATGAAAATTCAAAATTATTGCGTCATTGTTAATTTCAAGTGATAAAGTAGAGAAAAGGAAAGATCGCGGTTAGGGCTGGAACGAGGGTAATCTGCACCTAAGGGGCAAATCGCATGGTCTTCAAAAGGGTATCTTGATTATCGAGATGCATGAACCCAGCTGAGCTATTGAGGGTTGGTCAAGACCAGTACAACAAATAAATCAATGCAACAAAAACTGTTTTTCATAATGTCGTGTAAGAACAAGATAAAGAGATATTTCTTTACTTGTTCAGTTTTTTTTTTTTTTTTTTGACGTTCATAAAGAAAACTGGAAAATATTTCGGCATGAGGTTCTTTCATAAATTCTAAGCCACAAAAACGAAATCGAATCAGTTTTATGTGATGCCTATTTTTGTTCTTGTGAAAACCTGTAAAGCATCGGCAATTGGCAGCAGGTTCGCATTCGCACGGCGAAACTGTCATCAGTCAGAGACAGGCAGGTAAACAGCCATACGGAGAGAGAGAGAGAGAGGGAGAGAGAAAGAGAGAGAGAGAGAGAAAGAGAGAGAGAGAGAGAGGGGAGAGAGAGGCGGGAGAGAGGGGGGGAGGGGGAGAGGGAGGGTGGGAGGGAGCTAGGAAGGCAGGTACAGTTAACTCTTCCCGGATCTTTAAGCAATCAGATCCATTCTAGGGAAGTCACTCACGTGTTCTTGAGAAAAACATACATTTGACACTGTTTCCAGTCGAAGGAAACCACAGGTTTGATTCCACGAACAAATGGTTCAATGCATTTGATCTGGATTGTTAGTGACTGGATGACGTGAATCGTGCCCTCGCACCTGTTATTTCACCACACCGTTGTAAGTTAAAAACTTAACTCGATCATCATCCTGCATGCAATTACTCTTATTTCATGATTGAATGTCAACTTTTTGCAACTTCATGCGTTGCCATGTATGACGGCAAAACAACACTCCCAAACTACAATTTTCAGTTTTAAAATGATCATTTTGTCAATCGATTTCACGCCTATTCCGGTCTTTATCATTGTTAAGTAGATGGTGTTGCAGTCAAAAAGATGGGCAGTACCAATACATGTCCATGAAATCACTTTCTTTTCTAGTCATTTCCTCTATAAACATCTATTTAGCTTTCAAAGTTCCATTTTGGATCATTTGATATGTCAATAATATATGAGTAAACGGTAATTTTCATAAACCAATCACATGATTTAGCTTGAAATTAGATCGTCTAAAAATTGATAGTTGTAAGGTGATATTTTTGCACCGTTTAATCATACACACTTAATTGAATTGAGCAGGGATTCATGACAAAGAATATGAATTAACCTGTCAAACCATATCAATTTGATATGTATATTCAAAGCAGTCTTACACCAACATTTAAAATTGATTTTCTAAATTTTGAAGCAAATTGAATAAGTAAATTAAAAGGGGGTGAAAACTTTCAACATTTTCATTCTTTATACAGGTTTTGCATGAATGTGGAATGCCATTTCGCGGTCTGTACGAGTTTATCAATACTGTCATATAATCAACACGTCAACAAAATGGAGCCGACAAAAAAGTTATATTCAAGGCTCACAGAGTTCAAATGAACAGTTAAGATATCAAATTTCTTTTTCTACATAAAAACACGCCTGCATGGAGAACAGCAAGATGTGCTTTGAATTAATATGCAATATTAATTAGTATATGCAAATTACGGAGGTCAGAGCGATAATGTAATATCGCACGGGTTGGTGGACATCGTTTTCCCGCGCGATTTGCCGCCTTTAAAAACGAAGAAATTAACAATATGAACATTATGAGATAAATAACGCCTGATACTAAACGCAAACCTTTCATGAATGAAAACTTCTTAGATACTCTTATACCAATTACCCATCCCCGACTCCCACTCCCCTTGTTCAAAAAAAGTTTTATTTGAAGAGGGGAAAAAGAACTGAGAATGATTTATTAAAAACTCAGAATTGAAGCCAATTTTTTTATATACATATATTTCTCTGTCCAACGAAAGCGGCATCATTTTACAGTCTAGATGTTGTTCGTATGACTTAGCTGAGCGACGAATTAAAACTGAAGCAGCTATTCGCAGCACAAGATTTGAATATCTAGTTTCCTTTCAGCTCATGTGGAAATAAACATATTTAACTCTGCCTGCGACGCGAATAGTCTTTACCAATTAAACTATTTATACATGACAATAATCCTTAAAAAATATGCTGACTCATCACCGACAAATACAAACTCCCGTTATTAATATAATTGCTATTCCATACACGTGTTACGATGCTTGCAGTGTTAAATTAAGAGCGGAGCCCCCCCCCCCCCCCTAGTCATAATTTTGACTAACTGAAGGGGGTTTGAATAAAGATATATACTGTAACCATCATTATCGACGCATATTCTAACGAAAAAAAAAAACTACCAATTAAGTGCAATCGACTGCTATGAATGCCTTGTTTAAATTTTCTTCAAACATCATAATTAGCATTAAATAGCTTCCTTGGAAATTTTCTGTAACTTTATGATCTTTTCATCGATATTTTCTGCAAAAATACATAAAAAATGTAAAACAAAAAAAAATGCATTATGAATGATAGTTCGGCGCATTCCTCGGGTAAACGAATCTTAAATGCATCTAATCAACAATTGCAGGCAATGAAATAGAACGCAATCTGTTATTTTCCCTTTTTCACAAACAGTGCTTTTTGCGATGCCTTGAAAGAAACAAACGACTTATTAATCAAAGTTAATTGCGTAGTAGCATTGCAAAATTTTGAAAGAAGGTATCATACATTTGTGACATGTCGCCAAAAAAGGGAGCAATGCAGCATTGAATACGTGAGCAAAATACAAGTTCAAATTTAGCCAGAGCTAAAAAGACTTGAAAACATGTAATAACACGTTATCATTTAAAGTGTATAAGTAATGACATATTATATCAAAAACTGTCTGTTTTGGATGTAGTTTCATGTTAAAAGAATATAGCAAACAATCGTTTGATGTATTGTGCCACATTATCAGTTATTCCCATGAAAGTATTGCTACGCCTTTAGTAAAATAATTATAGACTTTTGGAATGTCATTGAAATTTTACTAAACGTCTGACATGCTTATGATGTATTCAGAATTGATGGAATGATAACAGAGCTTGGAGATATTAATGAATATTTGAATTATATATTATTAAAATGTATCCTTATGTAACTGGGACGGATACTGCTGCATGGAAAGATTGAAATTGAGATAACACTGTCTTTATTTCTATTTGTTTCCTCCTTATTTAATTAATAAAAAAGTGTTGCGTAAAACATAAGAATGAGGTAAATGCTGGAGGAGATTCATGGAATCATCATCATAAGGATGGTTAGATAACTCTCATCATTTAACCTATCATTGACACTGTCTCAGGTGCCTCAAGTTCAGAAAAGCGCCATCACAAAAATATTGAAAACTGTCAACACCCAATGACCTCATATTTCTTAGATTTGCTCTGTGACACTCTTTTGGTTTGCTAATATGTAGCATATAATACACCACATACCATATTGCTAAATATATAACATGAAATAGACCATAGGCCATATCGCTAATATGTAACATCAAATAGACCATAGACCATATCACCTAAAAAAAGTCATGCAAAATAATATTTGGACAGTTTGAAAAAATACATTTAACTGTAACTTCTGAACAGTGCACATTGTGCAGGGGCGTTTTGTCTTCAAATAGTTTGCTCCCTCAACCAGGTTATCTATCTACGAGGTCTAAACTCACTGAGATCTTGAAATAAGTTACTCTCCTGCAGGATACCCACCATGGAAATGCAGTTATCCTTGCAAATTTTGACAGCGCGAGCCTCCTCCCCCCCCCCCCCCACCCTGATATCATAGCCCAGAACAAAAAAATATGCGACACTTCTCGTGCAGGGAGAACACGATTGCATTTCCCTATCCGGTTTGGCTGAGACGTTTCATCACAATCTTGTCCTATCTGAGGCCGAACTACACCAGAGGGGCACAAGACATCTCAGGATATGGTGGGGGTGGAAAAGTTTGGGCATAAGATATTCTGGTTCATCACTAGCAATTTGTTCAGCTGCATTCCAATACTTAAGTTTTGACAAATCTTCTTGTTGTCGTAAATTGCTCCGACTCTTGGAAATTTCTCTAGGAGTTTCTTTCAATTCAACTTAATTTTTAAACAATACACTAGAACTCCGGAAATGGGCCCACTAGGGACCGCATTCACAAAGTTTAACAACACAGGACCCCAAGAAGCGGGCATTTAGCGACCTAGCTTGATCAGTTTTTAAATTGACTTCTTTTGCCACAAAAGTCAAATTGGTTAATTCTTTCGTAAGTTTGCATGCAAAGGGGTCAGCCAACCTACAGCTGTTAACTGTACAGTTAACTTTGGTGGGTCTGAACTGAAATGTTCAGATGCCGAAGTGTCCTTATTTGTGGTTTCTTCATAATGGAAGGCACCTGCAAGAACTATTGAAAATCGGTTCTATTTGCGGAGTGCCCCCCCCCCCCCCCCCCCGTCGTACATTTTAAGTCATATATTAAAGAAGCCTAACTTGACAAAAGAAATTATAGTAACCTTTTGTTAGTAAACATCTTCACTCAGTGAACAACCTCGGAATAGTTAACACCATTTTCTTCGAATTCAAAATTTTCACAATGATATTAACCACAACCTCTTTATAAAGAAAATTTTTGTCAGCCCTAAAGGTGGTCATTAGAAAGGGGTTTACTCAAATAAAGACGACGCCGTTTTGGTATCGATTGCTTACGTAAGGCAATTGACTAATGTCCACATCGAAATTTTTTTCGAAACATAGACGTACGCTTTCGCGAACACGCACAGTTAACAAAATACTTCACGAAGTACAAAGTAGGATGAAACAAATCAAATATGAAAAAAAAATGGTAAAGATAGCAGGCTTACCTATTGAACGTGTGCGGTTGGCTGTGATTCCATCTTTAAAAGCAGATGCAGTTTCCAGCATCGAAGCAGCGGTGTCGACATCCGAGTCAAAATGGCGTGGTTTTATTTGCTTCCTCCTGGACATGTTTGATCAACATCCCCGAAAATCTATCAGTCCTTTATACCGCTATCGTTCACCAGAGTTTTCTTTTTTTGAAATAAATATATAAATTATTTTCAGACTATACGCATGCTGGAGGTCTGTTCCGTAACTAATACCTGCGGCAGAATGTGTTCACATATGTTTAAATATCGTCCATTTGTTGTTCCTATTATTGTCACTTAAACACGCATATGTTTTAAGAAAGCCCTTCCTTTTATTCTCTTGCCATTCTCATTTTTGATACACTTTTCATTAGCTGAGAGTAGTGTATTAGGCTATCTCTTTACAAAAGGTAATTAGCATGTCACTTTTTTTTTGTTTGTTTATATGTTTGTTTCATTAATTCAAGTCCACTATTTTTTTTTTGTTTGATATATCCCAGTTCGATTTTTTTTCTCTCACTTTTTCTTCAACTGCTTTACAGCTCGAGTTTTATTCTATTCCTGGAGAGTTAAAGCCTGTGCTTGCAAGTGTTTGAAATGAACTTGATTCACTGCCTGTTTAAGCAATCAGTCAAAGCTCTGCCTCAGTCGCTTGGCCTGCAAAAAAGTAAAGAAAAAGGTTGAGGGTTAATTAGACAAATCTAACAAGTCAATAGTTGCCACTGCGTTCCTCGTTGGTTATTTTTTCCCTTTTGTAGTTGTGTTCTTTTTCCTCCCAGCTTTTTTCCCTCCCCCTACCCCCTACCCCCTGCGCAATGATTCTGGTGTAGTGACTATATCAAATAGAAAAAAAGGAAGTGATTACGCAATAAGCAAACAATAAACATGTGCATCTGCGATTGCCAAGTTAAAATAATAATCAGGCTGAAATTCTCTTTTTGGGTGGGAAGAAAGGGGTTAGAAAATTATCTGTTTCTGATTTTGCATCAGTAAGTTGATATTGCTAAGGGTTCTTACCAGTGACTTAAACAACAAAACGATAAACTGTCAATCAACCAAAAAAAAAAAAAAAAAACCTGACAGTTTCGTTATTTTATAAGCATTTGAGCAATTAATTATAACACTTTAATAAATCTGCTTGCAACCCTGAATACAACCCTGAAAGACTTCCACTATCTTTTCTTTTTCCTTGTTTTTTGTAGGGTGTACCTTTCAACAAAAGAAGATGTCATGTTGTTGTTTACTTTTCTTATAGCAGTAAGTTTTCCCATTGACCATTGAATTTCTAAACCCGTGTTATAATTTCGAGACTTAATTTCGCATTTTGAAATATAAAACTATGAAAAGTGACAAAAAGCGACAGAAATATTTGAAATAGTTAGCCAGAATTGTAAAACCAACATGAAGCCCAAAACCAAAAGCTCACAACAGCGCCAGTTTGCCCCTCTCACATGCATCTAATACAGTTCCGCGAACCCATCACTTTGTGATCAGTGATGTGTTGAGGTTAGCTTTCTTTGTGAAAGCTTGTTTGTCTTGTCAAATGCCATTGGACGTTATTGCAATAATAGTCTTCATATGAGGGTGCCGTTTTTCTTGCAAGGGGCTTGGCTTCTCCATATCTCATAATCATAAATAAGCCCTCGGCACCAGCGAGACAAGATTCTAGTAATTCCCATCGCCTTTCCAATAACTACAGTTTCAACTGAACTATCCAGTTTCATAATGCAATCCTTGTTACACACATTCATGATCCGATCATAACCAATTTTTATATCTGTATATAAATAACTGAACAATTACCTGACATTGGGCTCCTAGGGAATTAATATCTCTTTTGGTTTTAGTTTTATCCAAAGTTAAAAAATTACAGTCATGATTGCTCCTTTTACGCTGTCCAGTTTGAACTGAATTTCGTCGCTTTTGCCCTGAGCTTAAGAAGACCCGCCAATTTTGGCGTGTTCTATTAAATCGCATTATGTTTATGCCATCACCCCTATTTCCTTTGAAAAGTGGACATAAAGAAAAATCTAATTGTTGGTGTAAGTCATTATATGTCTTCAAATGTCGCTGTTTGGTTGAAAATTTATCACGCAAGAATATTCAGTGGTGTAACTGCTGCAAAAAGTCTTTACAATCCTAGACCCATAATTAAGTAGAAATGAAAATGTTTGGTATTGCAGCATATTGCATAACCTCTGTATTAAAACATTTTTCACGTTTATTTGTCAAGATGTCCACTCTTTACAATGCTCTGATGTGAAAGGTTTGACAGCGGCCTTTTGAAAAGAAATTTTAAATATGTGTAAGGGTATGAAACAACAATAGAAAAGTGACCCTTCAACCCCTGTCCCCTCAGCATGTAGACATTATAAATCCCACTTATACATCAAGTCAATATAAAAGAGAAGTTTTTAAACCCCGAAGTCAAATAGGAACAGTTTTACTTGACAAAAGACTCATGGAAGCAAAATACATCTTCTCGAATCAAAATTACATATCTCTTCAAGATTATATCACCGAATCGAGTCGATGGTTGTAAGCCTCCTTGTTCAATTTTCCTCAGTCTATTTTCACACAATTTCGTATTAAAAAGGAGCCCTGTAGTAGCCCTATTCACATGTGAAGGATTTGCACTGGTTTCTAAAACAAGATTTAAAAATAAGCGCAAACCCGAAATAGTCAGTGCCCGATTCCTAGATCGCTGTTAATTTTTTTAAAATTTAAGATATCATAGAAATTTGAAAAGTGAACTTTGATCACCCTATGAATTTTTGACTGAACACCCATTCTGATAAAGGACTGTTTGAGGGTTTGTTTCTGTGTCTCTTGTGGCTTATAAATTTGACCCAAACGAGTATCTTGTAAGGTCAGACCGTTTGCTAGATATGTAAAGGAGAAAAATGATTTTATTTTAAAATAGATCATTTGCATATTCGTTAGTGGCACTTTCGACCTTTCAATACCTTTATCCCAAAAGATGAAATAGTTAATAATTTAACTTATATTTACAAGACATATGTATTGTACTGTGTTTACCACCTGTGAAACGAACAATTTGCCTGTCCAGCGAAGATATTTGTGAATTATAAACAAGAATGTGTACCATTTACTTATCAAATAAAATCCCTATGAGATATAGACTCGCGTACCATTTTGTTGGCAATTTAACTTGTTTGTCCATAGTGTAATTTAAGTCCTGTATTTACTCAGAATGGTTTGTTTTTGGTTATGTCTTGTTTTCCCTTTAACTTTGTCACAGAATGCTCACTAATATGGACAACACTTTGGCCTTTTCGAGTCATAAAGACAAACGGCAGAAATCAAACAAAGCTAATTTAATATAAAGACAAACGAAGAAAAACAAAAGCTTCAAAAGTAGCTGAGAATTTTCTGTTCTCTGGTACATTTTCACAAGGTTTAGCCTATTTGCAAGTTAATATTTGTTTCCGCTCTCGCTGTTGTTATTTTGCTTCCCATCTCAGCCCTTTGTATATAGTCAAAGTGTCTCTATATAATTTTAGGCAAACACGCTGCAATTGAAAATATGCAAATATTATATATGTACCAATAAAATTTGTTAGTTCTTCGCTTTTTATTGAAGGGTGGAGACTAAAAAAGGGGACGTTTCCAGCCTTGATTGAGAAGGAGACACAGGTTTTGATTATGTATGCACAAAGTGATGGGTGTTTGTTGTAAAATGAAGCTTGTGTGTATCTTGGCTCAAATGGAAGGCATAAAATAAATACAATATTTATACATCAAACCATAACCATAATTTTCACGTAAATCTTTAAAGCTTACCAAATTGAGTTGAAAAGCTTTTTATGGGAATACACACTCAGTTCAATAAGATGGCGAATTAGAAATCTCCAGACACTTGGTTGCGTGTACAGAGTCCATTGAGGCGTCCCGTTGTTTTTAGGGATACGATATATATATCGATACACCGATAAGCATTTTTTAATATCGATATTTTTGACATTCTTAAATTGTTATAAAAACTGAAATTATCACATTGTAATATCTTACCAAGCTATAATATCTCGGATGGTCATAAATATCGACACGTATACATCGAGATACGATTGTCAGTGCGATTCACAACCCTAAAAAAATTAGAAGAAATGTTAATCCCCGCCATTGACTAGAAAGGATCATAGATGTGTTGGCTAGAGGGAAGATTAACATGCATTTTTTTGGGGGGGGGGGGGGAGCGGGAGGGGCAGGGGTCTCTTTGTGACGGGTTTTGTCTCGTACTTCTTTTTTTTTTTCGCGAGGCGTTCCATCTCGGATTCGTATGCATTTGCATTTCCATGTACTTTCTAAATCTGTCACATAAATATAGAAACCACTTCTCTACAACGACATACAGAAGTTGTTTTCTTTGTCGTTTTGATCGTTGTGATTACGCACCTGTTACGTCATCACTCTGTCCTGAAAGGCAACCCCCTCCCCCTTCCCCGTCCCTCCCCTGCCCCCCCATGTTTTTTTTCTCTCCCCCCCCCCCCTGTGGGAGAAAAACAGAAGCAATATGGAGACGGATTCTTGGCTCCGATGGTATCAAGGGGGCAGCGGCCAATATTAGAGTTTCGGCTTTTCCGGTTCCGGTTATAGTGCAAAAATACTGTTATTACACTGTACTCTGTATTTATTTTCCTTTTCCTTTTTCTACTAGTCCTTTTTATACACAAGTTGGAAGTTTTTATTGTCATTTAAAAGCACAGTTTACAAAAATTAAGGGTTCTAAATATTAAATATCAAGAAAAAATAAAGTTGTCACATGCATTTTAAACTTCAATAACATACTGAAGTTGTTAATTTTAATACTCGCTGTTTCACCTCACATGTAGTTTAGGTATAATGTCACCGCCTAAAGCAGACATGATGTGCCAGTGCAAAATTACTACATTTCGTTTAGTAAAAGAAAATAACTGATATTAACGTATAATTGTAGATTATACTTTATGATACCAATTTCATGACGCTAGCTAAATGAATATAGTGCGACATTGAGAAATGACAATTTTAGACTTTTGCCCCAAGGAACTAAAAGGGCTATCTGATAATTTCAACATCTAACATTTATTTACATCTTACATCCCATCAAGAGATTGGTCTCTAATAATAAAATTTGTCTTAATTTCAAAATCGCACCAACTGACACCGTCACTGTATTGACAGCCGTTTCTGGGAGGTGGGGAGGGTGGGGGTAGTGGGATGGGACGGGAGCTACTTTTTGCCAGTCAAGTGCCTTTAGTTAACAAAACTTGAAAATATATAGCATCTTAATGTGCTGGAATTTTGAATCCGCTCGGGGCAAGTAATGCCACTGGTTACCCCTCCATTTATTCATCTCCATATTGCAGACCCATAATACACGATGGTGTCAGAGATGAAAAATGAAAATGACTTTCAATCAAATATACCCAATATAAAATTTCCATTATAAAGACGAAATGCGCGGGAAAGCTTCAATTCGACTCCCTGCTTTCCATAGGATATTAAGTATTTCAAGGGTTTATATGTAAATATAATGATAGAAATATATCACAATTCTCAGGCGACGGTTGTATATATTAAGGATATAGGGTTGTAATAGCCCCCGGCGACATCATCTTTTCCATATTAGGGGCCAACTCAAATTAAAAGACCTTTCACTGTCCCCCTATTGCATTTCCTTTCAAATTTACTGGTTCTACATAAAGCCGCTCATTTCGGGTCCCACTTTGTATTAAACACCTCTTCATCCCATTTAAAATTTACAGAGAAACAAAATCATCTCACGGGTAATTATGAAAAAGGGGTAAAATGGCCTTAGGATAATTATTTCAAAAGCTTTAATTGGTAATGGTCACTTTGGAGACAGAAAAAGAGGTTATCTTTTCTGCTTTATTGTAACATCACCTCATGTCATCTGCCCTCTGACCATAGCTTCACTGGAAGCGCAATATAATTTTCATATGTTTACTATTGTTTTGATTTGAATGAAACTCTGTCATATTTTTGAATAATACTTGATATGAACCATTGCGCTAATCTGACATTGTACGCAATTTCTCTGTGAGTTTCGTTTCGAACAGTCTCATTTGAAATCATCATAATAACAGGTATATGCCTGTGTGAAAGAAACACGGTCTAGACCAAATTACTCTGTTATTTTTTTTTAAATTAATGATAATTATTGGAAGAGAAAAATCATTTTCTTCGGACAATACATATCCGGTTTCCGCCGACCATCTGCGAAGCACGTCTTAGCAATTTAATTATTATATCCCAGATAAATACATGAGATTAAAAGCCCAAATAACAAGGGCATTGGGGGAGGGGAAAGGAACTAGCTAGGGCGGGTTTGAGGGAGGATGCCACAGGAGTGCATCAAGGGAGTGGGTCACGCCGGGGGCAGACTATCGCCGGGCAGGGGGTACAGGCATAGAATGGTTCGTGAATGGAATGACCCACGGATAAATGATAAACTGACGCCCGAAATACTCGGCGCCTTAGACAATTATTGCAGTGACTAGCGCCTCCCCACCCTCTTGGCTGGAAGCTTGATTCGCCGCTGAGGCATAGTCAAGGGGTGAGAGATCGCATATCATGAGAATCATCTTCTTGTCTCGTGCAGTTATTAGGTGATGGAAGCGATGACAAAATGCATATTCAAACGCAAATTGTTTAAAGGTAAAGTACTAAAGAAAAAAAACACAATCTTAGGTGTGAGGTCAAAGAGCTTCTTCAAGCAACAGATGCAAATAAACTGTTTCGCCATGACGCGGTTTACCACGAAGTAAAATATTTAAAAGATTTATTAATTATAATAAATTTCTTCTTTCAAAAAACAAATATCAGTTCTTTGTTAAACAAATCAAAAGCCTAAAACTTCAATGAGAATAACACTTGAACAAAGTCTCTTCTGTCACGTAAAAGCTGCACAACTGAAAGCGATTCGACTTCTTCGTGCGTACCAATATCTTTCAGCCGGTATTGATTTAGTTTGAATCAACATGAAATATTATTACCCTTTAGGTCAACATTTTAATAACCGATCAATTAGATTTTTATGTTGCCTCAAAATAAACATGCTTGTCCTTTGTTACGAGATCTAACTGGCGTTAAGATTTCAGATAACTGCAATATCTATAAACGTTTGCGTAAGGATCAATATTGAAAAATTATTTACTTGGGACCGACCAGATCACAGCATTTATTAAAGTTATATAACAAACACCTATTCCTATTGATGCAATAGCAGTGCAGATGGGCTGCAAAGGGTGTTACATTGGGAAGGCGTTCATATTACAAGCACTTTGAAGGACCACGCAATGCAGTCAAGGCTGGGTTCACTCAAAGACTGGCCATTACGCAATAATTCCATCAACATGACAAGTCTTCGTGTAAGAAACCATTGTTATGTCAGCACAGCCCAATTTTGTGTTGAAAAGCGCCACTTTTAAATTCAATACTTGACATAATTGACGCCTGTTGGGGTACACGTGATCCCTGCCCACTGCTGCGGGCAGGGGTGGATTGCCCTTTTCCATGGTGGACCCAAAGTGTCAAGTGACTTCCTTGTAAACAACTTACCTTCAGTGTGGTTTCATGTCCAGAACACTGGTCTTCAAGGTACATAGTACCAAGGAGAGAACGCTACTCTGCATTACTCTCAGCTCTGGAAAGGCAATAGCCCAGCTGTGTGGATGCAGAACTGGTGATACATAATTGTTATGAAGGCAAACAGCACTGCTGCGTAGCTCCTGAATAGGAGGAAAACAGCGCTACATAGTTGGCTATCTCTGCCATCACCCACATAGTGACGAGGAAACAGTACCGTTTCAGTAAAAGTACAGTGCCAGTACCTTAGCTCTTCAAAGTACACCGGGGAAGTAAGACCGCTGCATAATTCTACAGATGCAGCAACAATGTTGCCTCTTCAATAAATATCTGCTCCAGAGTTATAAGGCCTCAAGGAGTCATCATCTCGATAGGCCGGGCTCTAGAAAAACATTATTTTTAGCTCCTCTCTTACAATGCCACTGAAAGACAGATAATACCCAATGCTCTGCAACTTACGGAAAACCAAAATGGCTGATGCACTGGAAGTTCAATCACTTGAAGTGGTGCCCTTGATGTATAGGTTTCTGAGCACATCATTGCTAAAAATGAAAGCATAAAAGATCTAGTAAACATATATCATGCCATTACTGAGTGGATCGGTGATGTGTTTACCAATGGTGCAATTAAATGGTATCTCTGTTGCGTTACGTAGCACTAGGAGTACTGGTACTGGAGTACCCCGAATACAACATATATAGTATTTTGCATAAAAATAAAATGATCAAAAATGCAATCAGTAACTTTTCAACACTTTGCTCTTTCAGTATTTTTGTGAATTTTATTTCTGATGCTTTTACTGGTCACCTCTGTGGTGCTGCACAATCTTTTTATAATCCTTAATTTTAGCGGTCTTTTACGATGCAAGTGAGTGCGGTTTGATTAAATTATTAATTTTTATATGCATGTCTAAATGGATGGTTAGAAAAGGGCATGTTAATGTTTTGAAATACATGTGAGATATATATTATTAAATGATTTATATTCATTAGTTGCCAACAAATAAGGCCAAAACCCTTACTAAGACTGTGTAGAGCAACAGCATGTATTGCTTAGTTCTAAAAGTGCCACATTTTGTGAAACGTTTAGATATAGCTGTAGGAAAGTTTATCTGTTGTATTGGTTACTTTTCAGATTTAAACAAAAAATAATAATTCTACAAAATGCGTGTAATTTTTCCTGACTTTTTCTATCCCTGCAGATCTCAGCTCTAACTTATTCTACTGTCGAATTTTGTAATGACTATGTTTTCAGTGGTGCTTCTTCCATATTCAATCAAAGGTGTAAGAGACGCAACGTTCTACCGCCAGATGACAAAAGGTATCGGTATAGGTATAAACAGCTTGTGAAGTTAGCCCTGATAAACAATAGTAGTTAAAATAAATTTCTCCGCAATCGGAAGACTTTTGGCTTTTACTTTAGAGACGCATAAATCGATTTCTCATTATTGTCATTTTATTTTGGGTTTAAGTTCGAAATTGGCTTTTGTTTTATATACATTGATTTCAATTGCATTTTATTTAAAATTGATCCAGTAGAATCTCTTTAATGAATTTGTTTTGAATAAATGTTTCCCAGTTGGTATATTCAGTCATTAATAGCAAATGTACATGTTATTCAAATAAATAACACCTAGTGTTTAATTTTTCAAACAGAACCATGTTTAACTTGTGCTGATTAAGTTGATTAATAATATTTCATGATTTCAATAAGATTTTAGATTGAATTTTATGGCACAAAGGATACAAGACAGTCTCAACATACATAAAAATACCGTTATTTACCGAAATAGATCTATGTCGTATGGCACCAGGCCTAGTTAACTGCATTTATGCGATTAATCTGGTATTGTGTTGTCATAAAGACCTGCATAGTGATAAGTTTCTTTTACACATTTTAAACAGATATCTATTCATTTTTTTCGATTCATTGTGCTTATTTCAATATCATCTAACACAATCTACATTTTATTTATAGTTAGGGTTAAAAGGTTGAGTTGAGATAATCGATTTTAACATTATCCTAGATAAGAACCGAAACAAGGCTCTTCCAGAACGAAACCCAAAGTGTAGTGGATGGCGAACTGTTCTTTACAGCACATTCTATAAGTATTCGAAATAGTTATGCTGTAAACGTAAGCTAGCTTTTTCTAAGAGAAGCTGCATTAATTACTCGCCGTTCTTGCAGTGGGGGGGGGGGGGGTAGAGGAATTACAACTGGTTCAGTTAAAGAAGTAACCTCCGATCGGCAGAAAAGTTTGACCTTGATCGTCCCGCCCACTGCGAATTTAGAGTAACTCCAATTAGGCTGTGTAAACTGACACTTGGGGCCGAAAAAAGAACGCCCACCATATGATTGATGTCAATATAGGGCATCAAACTGAAACCAAAGAAACACGGGAAATACATATCAAGATTATGTGTCAAGTTGTATGTAGGACTAATCTAAGTATAGATTAACAGTGTTTTTGCCACGTTTATGTCACGGTTAAAAGATGAAAAACAGTTTATTCAGTTGTCAAAAAATCCCGAGTTTCGTAGCAACAAGGATTTTCTGACAACAGAATACAGTGTTTTGAGTCATTTAAGTAACATAAAA
Source organism: Protula sp. h YS-2021 (assembly GCA_949752745.1). Lineage (NCBI taxonomy): Eukaryota > Metazoa > Annelida > Polychaeta > Sabellida > Serpulidae > Protula > Protula sp. h YS-2021. The sequence continues at coordinate 61,645,680 of OX457027.1, read as the reverse complement.
CATAATTCTTTTGGGAAATTAGCGTGGTTTCTGAGTAAAGAATCCATGCTAAATATAACAATAGACTGCTCATAATTACGCCATTAAAATAGCAGAATGCTTATTATGTATCACAGCAAACTGCTCATATTATGTCATTCAATTCATAAAAAGGAAATGTTCATCAATAATCTTGTCAAACACTTCTCAGGATATATCTCTTTCTCAGAAAAAGATTTGGTTCTCAGGAATGAGAATTTGGTATGTGACATTTAAATAATAAAACCAAGCACAAATCGCAAACAATCAATTAAAAATCAAGGGCATGATCAGGGCTGTTCCGAACATACTATTGATTATTGAAAATATGTAGAATAAGGTTCATAAAATGTTTCATTTTGTCATTTCATCTGCGTGAGGTAGCTATTAAGATGCTTGCTTGCTGAGGAAAAGAATCCCAGTTCGAAACCAGCATGTCACACAACGAGTCTACAAATTAATATTTCACCAACCTTTCATGCAAGAAACCCTCGTGCCTTTGAATAAGAAATCATACGACCGGGACGGCAAAATTCAACACACCCTTCTGATAATGAATTGAAAATTAACGTAGACTCGCAACTAGAAAGCATGTCGAAGACAATAGGAAAATCACCAACTATAATCTGAATGCGATTATAAAATGTGTATTATGGTGAGAACATTTATTTTGTTCATCATAATCGTAGATGTTATTATCATAGTCATCACGCATATGCGTAAAATTATGAATATATTTTAAACTTATTTGTTTATGATTTGATAATTGGACACCTTATTTGATATTTTAAAAGTGTGTGTATCATTTAACTGAACGTTCTAAAAGTGGTCTGTTTAATATGAGATTTTAATAACAACGGTTAGACAGCACACCATCATCAGAAGAGCGACCAATATCATTAGAACAATGATAAATATTATTAGAAGAGCTATCAATATTTTCAGAAGGACGATCAATGTTATAACGCTCACATAGTTTTATTACCCGAGGAACTACGATATACAGTAAAACCTGCCTCGGGACAAACCTAATAATGTCGACAACTCTCTAATTCGGACGAAATATTTCAGTCCCTTTAAATTATCCATTAGATTCCATACAATAAGAACCTGGATCATTCTGGCACCTCGCTATTTGCTACACCGGGCGCAATTGTTCAGACCCAGCTGCAGATTTTACTGTATGAATAACCCGTTTAATTCGGACAAAGAATGACCAGATCTTACAGTGTTGTTTGCCACAACAAACATCACTGCTTCTGTTTGCGAAGTGTCTAATCCAGCAACTCTTGTCTTGTCTAGTCCCAAGTAGGTTATGTGTTTACGTGTTTGGTATGATTCATTGATATCTTCAGAGAAAATAACTGAACATTGTATTTAATCGAAATATGAAATTGAAAGAAAAAAGGAAACATTTTTGGATAAATCTTGTTGAAGGATATCTTGAGAAATTATGTGGTAGGGCCGTCAGCTGAACTTTCGTATACTGGTTATTTGCACACCCTCATTAAGGCTTCCTTCTTTTTTGTTCTCTTGAACTTTAAATTCAAATAATTTTAACGGATCGTATTTCCAGATACCAATATAGTTCTCTGTTTTCAGTTCAAGTTGATAAGTTGCACTCTATGCAATTGGTCATTTAGTTCTGTTTAATTTAAAACATTATGTGATGGGATTTAATGATGACCCCAAAGAATGCTGAGAAGTCGAAAATCTTTACCACTTGTGCATAACTGAGGGACAAAGCATTGGGGAAACATTATTTTGGAGGTAGATTGCCTACATAACCAATAATGATTTATTTAGTTGATAAATCAAGTTTATTACATAGCCTGAGTAATCTGGACACTTTGCTAATCCCGACAAAATTTATTAGTTCCAATGCTGTCCGAATTAACCAAGTTTACTGAATATGCTGCAACAAAGAAATTCCGATGCAGAAGTTCTCATTGAAAATAAAAACAGTGTTAAAGCAGAGAAGATGCTAAGTATATGTCCATCAGCTAAGTATTATTTTCCCAGACGAAAGAATTTTCTGGGTGATATCGTGAAAACGTGAAATATAGCAAAATGTCACGTACTAATTTAACAGACACTTTGCGGATTTCTAGTGTCTCTGAATCTAACAAGTATCTAACTTTTGAACCAGTAATGTCAAACTCACTGACTTAATAAAACAAATTTCATTTTTATTGAATTTTCGATATCTCTATTTCAAATTGTCACATGACTAAATCAATAGAATGTGTATAAATTAACGCTGGTATTCTTTTTGCGTACCATCTTTTGAGTTGATTACAAAGAGTCAAAGACGATCAGGTTAAATACCAAAATTCATGACAGCTAAATATGCATGCTATACCTCTAATGTAGTATTTATTAACAAAAGTTAAGCGGCTGTAAATTTGTTCATCTGAGTTTGGTTTAGAGATACAATGCTCTGATTTTCTGATATTACAGCACAATTATAAATCTTCAATATTAAAAAAGGACCCGCAACATTTGAGATTGTCTGAGATATATCTAGTTAGGGGTGGTAACCTGGCAAAAGGACGAAACTTTAAAAGGACTACGCTTCAAAGGGACTAAACTTCAGAATGTCTACGCGGGGAATATTAGACCTGCAAAAGGACTAAACCTCAGAATGTCTACGCGGAGTAAACTTAACTTGCAAAAGGATTGATATGAATGTCGTCATCATTATTTTACCTCAAATTAACATTAAATGTTAGATAATTACAAAACTACAAAAAACAAAATCTACGCTACTTTTCTGCAAAAAAGTGTCTAGAGAAAAATCTAAGCCAGTACGCAGCACTAAAATTCAGCATTACTGTATATCCTTACTAAAAAATAACAAAATCTACGCGACCCTACTTCGCTAAAATTCTAAAATCGCTTATCTGATACTGTTCTTCACCACCCTATTCTACTATGTCCCTCTCTGCTCTACTTTAGCACATCGGCATAATGTGCCAATATTGCTAAAATCAAAGTTTAGTCCTTTTGCAGTTTAGTCCTTTTGCAGGTGTCATTTTTTCTCGTAGGCATTCTGAAGTTTAGTCCTTTTGAAGCGTAGTCCATTTGAAGTTTAATCCCTTTGCCAGGTAAGCAGTATGGAGTACCCAATATCGAAATCAACAAGTATGACAGTGAAACTGACTAAGTCTCACGCAGGCGTGCTATTCCAGGATTTCGGTTTCCCCAGGAAAAATTTTTCGGCGGTCTGCAAAACTTATACCCAGGTGCACAACTACACCCAAAATTCTTTCCCTGCGTAAGGTTTAAATGGAATCCCTCATGTAGTCTTTGAGATCTATCGCACAAAAAAACATCCTATCCAGATCTTGACGGCCTAAGATATTTGAATTTTAGACAAAGCCCCTAGGACACATTTATGGCCGGCAAAACCTATACCCAGGTGCACAACTACAACCCATATTCTTTCCCTGTGCAAGGTTTAAATAGAATCCCTCGAGTAGTTTCTGAGATCTATCGCAAAAAGACATCATATCCAAAATGTTGACAGACGGACGAACAGACCCGAATTCAATAGTCCCTCGTTTCGCACTAGGCGGGGGCAGGGGAGCTAATCATTCTTTTACAAATCCCAATGGCTGAGCTTTCCATATCTCTTATAAGATTTTCGACATCAGTAGATAAATTAGAGAACACCGAAGCAATATTTATTTCGTTATGTTATGCATGTGTCCAAATGTTGAAATTCGGTCTAGTTGCAGTTTAAATGGGATATTCGTTTACAGACGCAATGTAATGTCTTTCTTTGTCTTTGCATCGTAAAATCCCTATTTTGTACCAGTTATGTCTTAGCCTGCATCCACCCAAACCATCGGTTACAACCACATAATGCATGTCAAATACGGATAATAATAATAATAATAATAATAATAATAATAATAATAATAATAATAATAATAATAATAATAACAATAATAATAATAATGAGCACTGCCATGTATCTATTACCCGCAATTCATAATACCCGTGTTGTCTACCCTCCCACGCAGAAAACGTGTGCCCCCCAAAGTTGTGCGTGATAGTCTTCGACCTCTGTAATTGTTGCAAAGTGGCACCCCCCATTCGCATGCTGACAACCTCCTTGCAATCTTTTTACATTAAGGCGAGGCTGCAACTACAGAAAACTGTCGCTTTATAGGTGATGTGGCAATTTTTCACTTGACCCCTGACTTGTGCAAACTATTACGTGGGGCTTGCGCTGTGTTAAACTATCAGAGGGGTGGTGACTTTATTTGCAGATAGCAGTACAAATTGCTTTCCCTTGGATGGTTATATTCAGGAATTGATACCCAACAGGATGACGTAATGTAGCTGATGTTTTCATTTCCTTCCAGCCCAACTCAGTGAGAAAATAAACTTAAACGCTGTCCTTTTGTTATTTCATGTGTACACCCATCTTTATTATTTATTAACTTATTATTCTTTGAACTTCGGTCAAAGGTCAAGTAAAACGTACGCTTCTACATTTTGGGTGTTGTAGGCTCCCTGCCCCTCCCACTCCCTTACATGGCTTTATAAAGTAGTTATAATTTGTATATATGTTCTTTGTTATTTTTTCGAATAACAAGAATGGCTCAAGCCAAAAAGATTACAACTGTTTGCTATTTAAAACATCGCAAATTTGAGAAATCGAAATGCTACATTCAACAGTGCAGAAGCGCACACCATAAATGTAGCAAAATATCGAAAAGCGAAAAGATTACATTTTTAACGAAAACGAAGAGATCACTGTCAGAAGCGAAAGGAAAAAGATCGCAGATTTTGAGTGGCAACGAGGGTCTTTCGTGCCGCACATCCCGACCCAAGCTATGTTATGAGAGTGCCCCCTCCCCCGCCCCCCCTCCCCAAGGTCCCTTCTTTATCTGATGCTGCTTGAGAGATTCTTTGTGTCTGGAATAAAAATGAGAAAATACTACTGCTAAGTTTTTTTGTTCTGGCGTACACTACCAAATGCGAGAAAAAACTCTCGGGTGTCGTAATATTCACAGCAAACCTCGATTCCTTTGTGTATGCGTGTAGTTAAAATTGGCGTGGATCTCCCGAAGCGCTGCTCGGTAAAGTGGATTATGTGTGCAAGAAAAATCAGTCTATAAGCACCACACATGTCGCAAAAAATTCTCTGCTGAACAGGCAAAAATTGAATAAACAAAATCAGATAACATAATACAGATCTTCGCCTTCAAGGTTGGCATTAAAAATCAGCCTTTAAAACAAGTTTCAAAATGCAAATATGATAAAATACTTAATTTTAACACATGAAAAAAACACACTCACACACAATTTCCAATGCCTTTTAAGACTGGATGCATGCTCGCTATGAAGGTTTATGTCTCTCGGTTCGAGTACGTTTCTTCAGAACAAACCTACATATAAACTTACAAAAATGATGAGTGGATCAAACGCCACAATTACAGAGCTAAACAAGGAAATGTTCTAGACGCCATCGAACGGTATTGCTGTACCAGGAGGAGTCCCATCTGATCTTTTGCGCTAATTTTTAACATATAGAATGGATCTGTCAGATTAAATAAACAACACAGGACAATCTTTTGCGTGTTTGAAATAACATTAAGAACTGTATTAGTTAAATTACCCATGTCTCATTACAACAAACCAAAGAGAAAATAATTAAATATATATATATTTTTTGCTTTTGTTTGTTTTTTTTTTTTTTTTTGCTTTTTTTTTTTGTTTTGTTTTTTGTTTTTGTTTTTCTTTTCGTTGCTCAACTCTGTTCTGATGGTACAAGCTGTAATTCCTGAAAGAAAAAATAAATAAAGAAAACCACATAGTTAAAAGGTTTTACGACTAATTTTGACTAAGAATAGGTTTGGAGAACGTCAATTTACCTCTATGTTTATAATTCTGCACGATGCCGATATCATCGAACAAATTGTCGACCAAACACAAGGCACGCTTCCAAGTATGACAGATGCCCATATCTGTGCTAAATCTTTCACAATAGCACTCATCTTGTCACAATTTATTATGAAGTTTGTTCTGCTGTGAAAAGTCTTAAAATATCGCAACAGATATATTCACCAGAGGTACAATTCTCTTGTACGCCGAGTATGTTTTATAGGCTCCTTATAATTTCTAAAAGTTTGATTTATTAATTCTTCAACTTTTGGTGATTTATAAAAAATTATTGTTTTGTGTCAGCTGTATATCATTTCCCTTTTAAGCAACAATTACCTGTTTTTTTTTTCAAAATGTGCTTATTTCTAACAGAAGGTCAGTTAAAAGCCTGACTTATTTAAATATTGATATTGAATAATATATATATATATATATATATATATATATATATATATATATATATATATATATATATATATATATATATATATATGAAGATTGTGTTGTAGTTTCCATTTTAAAAAGCTCCGTATGCACACAGAGTAAATATTTGTTCGTGAAATTCGAAACATGGGAAATATGTTAAAATTCTATGTTAAAAAAAACATTTTTACAATTTAACAGTAAATTTGACCGTCATGGCTTAGCCGCGCTCTGAAGTAGTGTAAGTTTCTTTGCTTTGGTATGGGAGGAATGGTCATTTGTTCACCGGTTATTTGCTCGTCGTTTTGTTGGTGACTACATGACCGCTGAGCAAATGACCTCGTTTTGTGGGTGACTTCATGACCGTTGAGCAAATGACCTATACCCAGGAGAAATATTGCTAGGTATGTCTGGTGTGTACTATACATTTTCAGAGCATTTTTGTTTTGGGTTGTACCTAATTCCTCCCCCCTCTCCCCGGGCATATTTTCTGTGTATGGTAAAAATGCCACTTTCTTAAATTCCTAGAATTCTTTTAGAAATGGACATGAATTTGTATAGATAGCTTAGTAAAAATGATAAGAGAACATGAACGGTCCTATTTACTTCTAGACAAAGCTTTCAACAACAAGATAAAAATTCTACATATTTCTTACCGTGAAGAATCCAGGAACATACGGAGCTTACAAATTGGTTTGTGTGAGCCGCCCGCCCATAAACGGTATTCATAACGAAGGGCAAACTTTTCTTTCTTTCAGCAAACTCCTGGGTGAGCTGATCCAGACTTCGGAACCTAATTCCTTGAAGACATCGAGTAAGACCAAAGACTTGTTGAACCTTCAATGTGGAACACCCTAAAAAGAATCTCTGCTTGATGTATAGTTACTCTTGACGATTTTATCTTTTATGATAAACCACACTTCAGTTTAACAGAGAAGAATGCTCGTTTGGTTTTGAGAGAAGCACTTATACAGCAATTCATATCATAGCCATTTCGCTAACTTCTGTTAGTAAATAGCTTTACAATGCTACCGTATATTTACTCTTTTATCGCATATATTGTTGGCAAAACACATACCTCAAGTTAACTGCCAGTTATGTTAGTAGTATCTCCTTTGCTGTGGTCCTTAAGGAAGACTTAGTTTACGACAATCACTTAAAAATTTCTCATATAGATAGGGTCTAGGGGCTTCCTTTGGCAGCATTAGTGGGAGGTAAATCGCCTCCATAAGATATGGAATTTTCATTTTTATACCCTTAAGAAGATTTATTTGTAGGAGACTAGAGCAAAGAAACTTATGAGTTCAGATACGAAATTTTGGTAGCACAGGAGCAAGCCACAAAAGTCTTTTCAAGGTTGGAAAAAATATCTGAAAACTAAAGAAGCTATTTAGAGAAGGAGACCAAGTTTTGCAATATCGGGATGCCGTGATTATTACTGGCTTGCTTAACAGAAAGATTCTTGAAAATTGATATTGTTTTCCTAATATTTTTACCACTTTTTAAAATAAATTTTAAATTTTCATAAAGCTATCTAGCATTTAAATGTAACAGCAGTATGAAATTATTAGTTTGTAACAGTGACCAGGCCACAAGATCATTGTCCAGATTTGTGACTACACTATTTCTTTGTGCAATATAAATTGCTACAAACTATGTGGTACATGGTATGTGGTACAAATGCTTAACACGTGTCACAATGTATTAACACACGACGGAGCCGCTCTTGGGGCGGCTTTTGGCTATTTGTTTTTCTCCTCGCACGATCATTCATAGGATACTGAGTCTTATCTGATAGACGATCTGTTATCGCTTTAGATAAATGAAATCCCTGATAATTCGTGACTTCAAATATGTCAAAATAAATCCTCATAGAGAGAATTTTACAGATCCTTACATCTATAAATACAGACCAATGTGTTCTTATAACACTTCAGTAGTATTTATGATTGCACATTCCGGATAAATTACGTTTAAGCAGAACTCATCTCAAGATGGTTCCCATTTCAAAGCCTGTAAAAGTGGAATGTGTTGCCAAAAAGAAGGAAGGCTTCTGAAAGAGAAAGCAGGGGTGGCGAAAACAAGAGCTAAGGGGAAAAATAAGAATACAGATAGTAAACTCTCTTTGAGAATTTGCAGAACTGCTCAAGGTTTGTCACACCAGTGAAATAAACATTTAAAGCGGCGTGGGGTGGGGAGGGGGAGGGGGGAGGGGGCATGTGGAGAGCAAAATTGTCTCTTTTCTGATACTAAAACAAGTTAGCCTATTTTGCAGCACAAATTTTTCACATTAAAGGACAGACATCCAGCGCTGATACTAAAATGATGAGTATGGGCCACCTATCGTGGAGCATAACATCTCAAGCAGACTTCCGTGTTATAGAAGCCATCTGGAACAGACATATCTACGCATTTGTGAGTGCAGTTCTCCCTCAAGTGTTCTTTCGCTTCGGGCTCATTGCGGTTTGCTTATAGCAGTTATTCTTCCTCGTCTATGATTTCACCTCATTCGGAACTAAAAATCGCTCTCGATCGTGCTTCGTTCTCCTCCAAACGTAATATCATAGCATCATGTTATATTGTACGAAATATCACCAGCTTTTACACTATTTTACAAAATTTTCTAATAACACATTGCTCGCTGTTATTGGCTGCTTCCAAAAGGAAATTCTCTGGTTACAGCAAACAACACGGCTGAAGCACATTTGCAATGTTTCTCAAAATTACAAGAATACTCCTTTCCTAACAGTTTCAAATTTACAGGCACTTAATTAAAATTATTCCACTTGCCCGAGGGAGTTATTTGTGATCTTTGGCATGAGTTGAACTCACACCTATTGTATGTTTCAATGTTTAAGTACAATATATGGTTCGAATTAAGTTTGACAGTTAAATAAACTCTTTCGTTAATTAATCAAATCCAAAGCCCTTGTGTATCTTTAAAAAAACTTAAAGCCGCAGCTGAATATATATTACTTTGGTTACCATTCAATGGTCACATAATTCTGATAGTAGGCGCAAGGAAGGAAAAATCACCGGGAGGAAAAAAAATCATCATGGTACAAAGCCTTCACCAGAAAATGTTATAGTCAACCAAACAAAACGGTCAGCAATCATTTTTTTAACTGTAGCTAAAATTTCTTATCTTGTGTTATTACAGTTTGATGCTTCTTTATGTCTTGAAAACAGTGCCAGGGGCATTTCATTTTGTTATCATTATTTTGATGTGTCAACACTGAGCAAAATAATAAAATGGCCCATTTTGAGGACACCGATCTCATCAAGTTTGACACATATAAAAGGTGTCAGATGATGGAACTGATCATCTGGACATTAGAGATCGGTCAATTTCTTAGATTGGTTTACAGCTGTCAAAAAGTTATTTGTTGCGCAATGGAATCATTCATTTGGACTTCTCAACCAAAATCTGCCGAATTTGAAAAACATTAGTGTTAATGTGAGAAAAACGCTTCAGTGTGTTACGTAAGAAGGTCGATTGCTCTTAAAACGGGCTTATCAGCATGTGCTTTTTTAGGGAGGGGGCGGAGGGGGGGCTCTAGTCAGATAAAGTAAAGATTGACATGTCTTGTAGAAGACATAACTGCCAGATCTGGAACACCTGGAATAAGAATGTGTCAAGCAATAAGCTTTCCAGTAACAGCCAAACTAGCCATTTCTGACCTTTCCAACCTCCGTTATGTGTATCTCATGTATGTATTCTGAATAAAAAGTAGCAAAAACAAAAAACAAAAAAAAACAAACAAAAAACAAAAAACAAACAAAACAAAACAAACAAACAAACAAAGACGTCTAGTATATGAATGTTACAAATAAGGGAATTTAATAGACTGCTTATAACATTGACCAAGGTAGAATCACATGGAAATTTATTGATAATAATCCGGGGGGAAGGCGGTAAGCTGGATTGTTACACCGATGAACAAGAGATATATACCCTAGTTTGTCCCAGGGAGCATCTGTTAGTTAATATTCTCAAAATGGACAGATTGTATCGTCCTCGAACCAGTAATGTGTGACGTCATCATTTTATAACAATTATATTTGTTCGCGGAGATGTATTGTGCACCGAAATGGACAACGTACTGAACATTTTATACCATTAGTTAGATTTTTAATTTTCAAACAACTGCCTTTGATGTTCTTTTTTGAGAAGAGTACAAAACGATCAAACAAAGACATGGTTCGGCTAATTTATGAATGGTCACATGCCAGTAACGTTTTGTCATCAATACGGTATCGCTATCACAGTCAAATTGTATTACATTACTCATAAATATGCACCAATCTTCAATAACCCTGAAATGAATTTGAAAACATTTATATGTTTATCACATGGTCCGCATATAAAAGAAAGAAAAAATGCATCTATGCATTGGCGTCAGGTTTTTATCCCTGACTTTTTCATGTACATAAGAAATGATGTTCATTTAGCTTCGTATGGACTACAAACAATTTTATATTCATGCCGAAACAAAACATCTCTGATGTATAGACACAACAACACCCAATAAAATTCCAGATTCATCCTTACATTCTTTGTTAAAGCGGTGGGGGGGGGGGGGGGGAGGAGTGTGATGGGGGTGAGAAGAAGGTGCGGTAATGTGATGATAAGATGCGATGGGTGAGGAACCAGGAGCGGATGGGTGAGGAGGAGATGTGGTGCGGTGGAGTGAAGACAGGGTGCACTTGTATGAGGAGAAAGTGCGGTGGTATGAGGAGAAGGAGCGGTGGTGTGAGGAGAAGGTGCGGGGCTGTGAGGAGAAATGTCAGAGTGACGACTAGATGGGGGTGGTGTGAAGAGAAAAAATGCGATGGGTGAGGAGGAGGTGCGGGGCTGTGAGAAGAAGGTGCGGTGGTGTGAGGAGAAATGTCAGAGTGGCGAGTAGATGGGGGTGGTGTGAAGAGAAAAAATGCGATGGGTGAGGAGGAGGTGCGGGGCTGTGAGAAGAAGGTGCGGTGGTGTGAGGAGAAATGTCAGAGTGGCGAGTAGATGGGGGTGGTGTGAAGAGAAAAAATGCGATGGGTGAGGAGGAGGTGTGGGGCTGTGAGAAGAAGGTGCGGTGGTGTGAGGAGAAATGTCAGAGTGACGAGTAGATGGGGGTGGTGTGAAGAGAAAAAATGCGATGGGTGAGGAGGAGGTGCGGGGCTGTGAGAAGAAGGTGCGGTGGTGTGAGGAGAAAACATACGATGGGTGAAAATATGCGATGTGAGAAGATGCGAGACGTTACTCATGCAATGACTTTTGCTTCTGTAGGAGTAGTAGTAATAGTAGTAGTAGTAGTAGTAGTTGTAGTAGTAGTAGTAGTAGTAGTAGTAGTAGTAGTAGTAGTAGTAGTAGTAGTAGTAGTAGTAAATAACAAATATATTAATATTCCACACCTTCTTACTGGGATATGTAGTTTAACAAGAAACAGCTCTCAAAAGTTTATTTTGTGACACTGTGGTGTTGCTTATCTTAAATTTTGAGTTGCACATGGTGTAATGCCTTAGTTCACTAAGTTCCACTTATATTTAACATAATTTCAGGACATAAACAGATTGTTTGAATGCAAAAATGATGTTGTCAAACCACTTCTCTCTCATCTAACCACTTCAGTATGGAATATTGCGCATAAATTTTATGTGCGTGGTATCAAATTTTAAATGCATTTACATTTTGCGCAATACACTGGAGATGATTTTAGTAATATTATATCACATTAATGTTTCGGCATGTTTTATGTCTGCGGAAGAAGGTGAAATTGCGTTTGATATAAGTTTCAAAACAGCATGGTTTTTCAAGTAATACAAGAACTCGTGAAGGCCACATGGATGTTTATTTTAAAATATTGTGGTATTACAGTGACTTTATTATCAATTTAATCTGATTTGTTAATTTATTATTTGCAAAATATATACATATAAATAAATAAACTTGGCTACACTTGTATTTCAGTAGAAGATATCAATTGGAACATCTGGCATTAGCACTCATCTTTTCATTTGATATTATGCGCAATGGCATTTATAGATTGCAAGCATAAGTGCCAGGAAACTGATGCTATAAATAAAATCTATCGATAACAAAATTACCTCTTTTAACAACATTACTTACGTAACAATTTCATGATTAATTTTGTTTCTTTTGTAAACTGATATATTGAGCTTCATATCTGCTCAATCTGACACGGGCCTGTCCCCCCCCCCCCCCAAACCATTTTGTTTTCGAAAGTTATTTGAGATATAATCTACACTGAAATCGAAGTGAAATGTGCATCTTCAATTACGTACAAACTAATTAAAACATAGATGAATACCAGAGTCAGTGTTGGCAAAACAAGATTAAATGGTCAAATTTCACATAGAGTACAATTGTTTATCGTCTGTTAAAACTCAGCATTGAATATAATATCAATAGAAGGAACTATAGAACGCACGAAGACACTCAAACAAAACATTTGCGGAACCAAAAATGCATCCTGGGAATTTCGGCATTTCAAAACAAGCCATTTATATAAAAATTTATTTTTGCTTTTATGTCTTTTTTGGGAGTGAAGAAAGTATTTTGTTCATTAAGTAATAAAGTTTCTCAATCAATTTACTGATTAATTTAATTTGGTTTCAATACAATCTTGTGGAAGCTGCTGGATATCGTGTATAGATGTTTAAAATCAATATCAATGGGCTCATCGGCCTGAAATGGCAAAAAATATGCTTACAACACGAACATTTACGTGGTTGAACGAACATTAAATGATGAACTTGGGTATACGTGTGGCGGGTAGGGGTGGGGAGGGGGGACACTTCCAAATATTACGGCGGACACTTGCATATTTTCCGTCATTTTTTCACTAGATGTCCGCAAAATGGCATGGAAACCCAATACAATATTTTCATTGTCCCCCCCCCCTTTTTTGTTTTTTTTTTTTTGTTTTTTGTTTTTTGTTTTTGTTTTTTGTTTTTTTGTTTTTTGTTTTTTTTTTTGGTTTTTTTTTTTTTTGCTGATGAATTAGTGTAAATATTGATGAACAACAGGAAAAGCATCCCATTATCTGTAAATCTTTACACTTATTTCGTAATTTAAAACCAAATGTCATATTTCAGGACTGTTTATTCATACTAAATGGTGACAGCTTTACACCAGGCTTTTAATTATTAGCTTAAAATCGACACTTCACCAGTCAACTGGTGAGCATTATAACACAATGGTCTCTTATCAGAGTATCGAGTTTTCAACAAAGGGCGGTCACTTTAAACAGATAAACCCAAAATAACTTACTTTGCCAAAAAAAAAAAAAAAAAAAAAAAAACTAGTGCAATAGGCATATGCTGAATAAGACAGGCACTTAATTAAGTTCAAGTTTTAGGATTTTTTGTGGAAAATAATATATTCTAAAATCATTATCGCGCATTACAATAAACCGCTTTTGGTATAAATGCAAAGAGGTTATAAAAGGTTTTTGAATTTTTACTCAGGACTGTAAGTTTCAGTCTTTATCATATGGTATTCATGAAGGCGCGCGGTTCTCCTCGACTCCGCGTGTATTGTATTACGTCATTCTATAGCGAGGCTAATCAGTCTGAATAGGAGTCCTGTTGTTATGTCAAGATAGCAACAAAAAGAGGAAAATATCGGCGTCTTCTTAAATCACATAATTATACATTCTCCGTCACACCTTTTTTTTCTTTCCTGATATGAGGGTACCTTTTTCCGCTGAACAATTTTGCATAACCAGTCGCATAATTTTTTGTGATGCAACATAATAAGTGAGATGGCGCGTGAAGGGCCGATGTAACAAAGCATAATCACCACTCCTTTATGTGGGGTCAATTTCCTTATTTCATAATCAGTTTTGTGAGGTTCATGAGTAATTTAGACATATGTAATATTCCAGCTATAACCTTATCTAATCATATCATTAAATACGTACAACCACCCTGAATATCATAAAATAAATAAACTCACTGGTGTGTACATCAGGACAAAAATAAAACATAATCTGGACAATTTGAGTAATTAATTTATAGTTTAGTGTCACACATACAATAGCTAACTTATTTATATGTGTATTATTTATTCAGCAGCCAAAAGAACTTTTGTATTTGAGGTACACGTGGGGGTTAAGACAGCGGTGGGAGGTGCGGTCGAATCGCTCAATATCGAAAAGAAACACGGTATTTTTCCAAAAGACTGCTTGTAATAATTGTGTTAAATGAAAAAGATCGGTAAGTTTGTAGTATTATGCACATAGTGAAGTTTTGAAAATTGGAAAAGAACAAGTGGGATCTTACTCGCTGCACACACCCACCCAACTCAACTACGGGGAGCACACATCCGGTGTCCCTATATTATATGGACTTCAAGTAACTTGTATTTTGTTCTGTTATTTTCTCATTAAGATATAGTTATAATCATGATCGCGAGGAAACAATTTTATTGCTTGCAGCGGGATGCAATCCAAGATCGGTAAAAATTTAAGCAAGAGAGAAATAACAATTAAATGTAGAAATGACAGGCATTTAAATAATGAAATGCTTTTTTTCTAGCAAATTCGAAATTTAAGTAGAATTCGGAATTTTGGCTTCAATTGACTGAATGCTAATTGATCAAAAATCCAAGTTTCAAATATCGCATAAAACTAGACCGGATGATGTAACCTCAGCTGGTAAATTAACAGAATTTCAAACTAACACCTTTCCTATTTGTTTCTTTTTGTGAATTCTTAACGCAATTGGATGGACTCAAACTGACATGGTTTTATGCGGTATAATATATTGCAAAATGTGCAAATATAAGGAGGCTTTTAATTTTTTTTTCATTTATTTACTGCATGCATTGTATACGTATATTGTGCGCATGTGGTGCGTAACTATACCGCGCTTATACATACTACTGCAAGCTACGTGTACCTTAACATGTACACTGTGTGCATATTTTATTTGTGTTTATGTGTAACTACGTCATAAATTCGATAATTTATTGCAATCACCAATTAAATTATATCAAACAAATTAAATGAAACTGCCAAGTAAAAGTACGAGATGATGGAAAAGATTGTGTTTGAGGAAAATACATGATAGTCTTCTTTTCTTCTTCTGTTTCTTCTTCTTCTTCTTCTTCTTCTTGTTCTTGTTCTTGTTCTTCTTCTTCTTCTTCTTCTTCTTCTTCTTCTTCTTCTTATTATTATTATTATTATTATTATTATTATTATTATTATTATTATTATTATTATTACTACTACTACAGGAGAAGGAACGAAACCGCTGTCGGAGCCAAACGGCCGATGTAACGGTATATCTTGCCCCCTGTACAGTTTCTCCCCGGGGGGAAGATAGACTAGACTATCTCCCCCCTACACCTGATATTTTTCCCCCCATTGCTATCACTTTCTAAAAAGGATATTAAGAGAAAAAAAAAGAACTTTCTGATCAAGGATATCTTTTATATTTTTGTTGAATTTAGTTAATAAAGTAGTTCAAGGTAGTTTTATACAGTTTAATTGATGAACAAATATTATTAAAATACATTTACAGGCAAAAAAGTTAGTGGGGGGGGGGGGGGAGGCAAATATACTGGAGGGGGGAAGATAGCCTAGTATAGCTTCCTCCTGGGGGAAGCTGTACGGGAGGGGGTACGATAGCCATTTACACCGGCGCAACATGATATCTCCGCTCACAAGATATCTCAGGATATCTTGCCCCCCTCTAGAATAACTTGGTCCCTTAAGGGAATCAAATTATCGTAGGATATTTTGGCCCTCTGTTAATAGAAAACTAAAAAGTACAAAATGAACAAATAAAATAAAATCCTAGCAGAACAAGAGTTCAGATTACAGTTCTATATTCCGTAAACGGGAGTGCAATGTTTGTTTATATTTGAAGTGTACACATCCTGTGATTTGTCTTCCTAAGTTTCGTCACGGGTTTTAGAGCAGATCCCTGAGCTTTGTAGGTAAGCCACTTATAATTGTGTGTGTGTGGGGGGGGGGGGGGGGGGCCAAGATATCCTAGAGGGTGTCAAGATATTCTAGGATATATTGGTCGGGGGACCAAGATATTTGTGCGTCAAGATACCCCGGGACATCGAC
The DNA here is from genome assembly GCA_949752745.1 of Protula sp. h YS-2021. Lineage (NCBI taxonomy): Eukaryota > Metazoa > Annelida > Polychaeta > Sabellida > Serpulidae > Protula > Protula sp. h YS-2021. The sequence goes on along the minus strand of OX457027.1, from coordinate 61,629,253 downwards.
GTAACCTGATATCTTTATCCCCAGATATCTTCACCCCCGGGGTGAGGATATACGAGAAGATATCCGGGTTGAAGACATCTTGGGACAACGGGAACGAAAAGAGTGCAGCAACTGAAAGGAGGGTGGAAGGCCAGTGAAGTGGAGTGTGATCTTGTTGTCGAAGTAGCCGAGACGCCTAACGCCCCACCCGCAGCAATCGTGGAACTAGTATTAGAGTATTAGATACAGTGGCACCAGAAAGACAGGCTGGCAAGTTCTGATTTTCTTCTATTTGAAAAAAAAAACACACAGTAGAACTTATCTATAACGACACCGGATATAATGCCACACACATTTTTTCGGCCCCAGTTGTGTCCTTATTATGGGGTGGTCCTTGTATTTGAATACATATATGATGCCCTAATCAATAAGTAATTTCTTTATTTTTATAAACGGGAATTTTTTGAAGTTATTTTCAATAAATGTCTAGAACTGAATTTCACCAATGGCCTTAACTCTAAAAGAAGATACAAATTCACACCTTAGCATATATAGCAAACATTTTAAAATCATATTAAAAATAAGTCCATACTAATTTTTGTATCAAAAACTTTTTGATCTTTTGGTGATCACTTGTATTATGCAAAGCAGGGAATTTCAGCTATATTTAATAGTACGCCAAAACGGACAACACTCCTCCCCCCTCCCATCAACAACTTGACCCTCAACCTATTATTGGTTTTTTTTAACCAGCATGTCATATTGAAAGTGACAAAATCTTTTAGACTCTTTTGACAAGCTTCAAAGATGCCGCCATGCGGGTTGATGATAGACCATCACAGACAAAATTCTCGAAAGTCACGCAAATTCACACCCAGAACGAGACTTGCACTGGCCTGCTGCGAGACGATGGTTGTGAGTAAGTGAGAACATCGCCTTTGCCCCCCAGGAAAACAAAAAGACTACACAAAAAGCCAACAGCGTTATCTATTTTGACAGTTGTGACCCTTCTAAATGCATAACATGTCGGGGGTCACATATATAGGTATTTCGCATTCACGGGCTATTTTCTGCCCCTTGTCATGCATGTTGGTCGCCTCACGACTGACTTGACGCCCCGCGGGACCGATGACAACCCAGAATTAAAGCCCTATATGCCACCTGTCTTAAGCTGTTAAATGCCACATCGAAATGTTCCTAGAAATGAACAAGAATCAATCCCGCCTATCAATTTTGAACTCCGTTGGAGTCAGCCGGGTGATAAATTGACGATGTTTCTACAGCCTGTAGGCGTGTAGATTGTTGCAGGATTCGTTCTTGAGTATTTGAAAAAAAAAATCATTAATCACGATGATAAATCGCTGGGTTTTTTAAATGCCACATAAACATATTTCTGCATTGGTAGTCCTTATGTTGTTCTCCGTGGACCTGTGCCATCAAATTCCTACAAACAATGGCTATTGAGACAGGCAATTAATGTCAATCGATTAAGACTTTGTTGTCCTGGGATGATGGCCCAGCTGAGAGCATTGCATCAAACTTCTCAATGCTGTTTTCTGTATGATATTTAATCTCTTAGAATCCAATCAGAAAACTTTTCACATGCAGTTATTTTGATTAAAACTAAAGGGAAGACGACGTTTTGTATCAGGATTTGGAAGAGTACACGTAAGTATATTCACATAGTTGACAAAAGTTTCTCTAAAACAATTGTATTTAGCGGAGAGACATGTATTTCTTAAATGGAGTGCCAGCGGCGAATCCACGCCTTCCGATGTGGAGAGAGGATGGGGACAGTTTATGGAAGGTATTCTGGTGAGGAGGTTGAGGGGTTAATTGCAGGTTAAGTTTGAATAAACAAATAAAAAAAACTTAAAAAAGAAAAAAAAATATTATTTGAAAAATCTCTCACAAAGGGAAAGGGACACGCCCCCGACCCCTCCCATCCGCCCCTGATTACTTAAAGTGTTTGCCTCATATTATTCTCATTTTGTCTACAAAAATTGTGCCTATACTTTATCAAAATAGTCAACACATTAAAAAATAGTTTAAAATATTAGAGTATCAGATATCTAGCTATCACATCGGAATGAAGTAAGAAACATAAAAATAAATTTATGTTAATTACAGAAGCATATCTGAGCATAGTTTGTTTAAATGCTTCAAACTTTCAAAAGCAACATTTAATTATTAAGCTACTATTTATGGAGGTCGACACAAATATTCGAATCTAATTTCCAAAGCCACAGAGCAGGTTTTATTTATGCTCTAGAGAAATTATTACCACTTTTATTCTTCGATTATTCGGTTCTAAAACATGTACCAAGTGATTCATATTGAAATGATACTATTAAATTAGCATATATAATTTTCAATGTTAGTATGACACTGAAACCACCCGCATCTTCCAAATATTCAACTTGAATTTCAATGATGCCTTTAAGGCAATAATAATATTTCAAAAAACGGAATGGAAATTCACATGGTGACAGTACAAGTGTTTTACTTTATCTCTGGTTGTCGTCTTTGATTGTCTCCCATTTTTTTCTCATTTCCGAAATTGACTGCCCCCCTTTACACACTTACCCCGCACAGCAAGTTCTTAGTTTATTTGCGTTTTCATACAAAAATGTGCCTCCTTAAGGTAAGTATGTCACAATACAAAATATCAGCAATAACTATACTGCAACTATATGGTATGAATGTTTAAAAAAAAAACACTGCATGTGTTAAATGATCAATAATTACATTCATTTAATGTGGCTTACCGTCAGGACATCATCGGTAAATTTATCGAAAGGTTAACACCAGGTTTTAAATTTTTAAAAAACTTGGATTGTGCATTTAGACGTTCCACAACTACTCTCAAAGGGGGAATGATTAATTTTGGCACTTGGTGGGAGTAGATAAAAACTATTCAAGCATCTTTTCTTATTTACATATAAGTACAATGAGGGTGATGTATTTGATACTAATGTTTCTGAATTACTACAATAACCCGCAGCATTTCATAAGCAATTCCCAGTCATCAGTCAAACGGTGTCACTCCCCTAGCGGTGCTAAGCTGGAACCCCCACGCATCTTATCACACCTCTTATAGTACGCTTGGTTAAACCTAACCGGGATTTAGTACCTGTTTATACGTTTTTTTCTGTCACATGAAATCAAATACGAAGATGAATTGCAGTTTGACAATTCTATCTCAATATATGTATATTTGTTCACTGAAGCGAATTAAACAGCTAGAGGTTTCAGTCAGGTGAAACTCATCAAAAGCTACTCATACCGTGGAATCATGACGTATTTAAGCTCTTTCTATGACTGGCAGTTAAAAGATGCAGATAAATAAAGCTTAATTTAGGTTGACTTAGCGAGCTCAGAATTAAAGTGGCAATTAACGTCTCTATGGCATCACTGATTGGTTTAGATAATCTCCAGTTCAGATTTTTTATCATTAAATAATTATCTTAGGAGTTTAAATACTACATAAATATGAAAATGCTGCTTTAGCGTGCTTTTACCATACCTTTTCCAATTTAGATATCTGTGGTTTTTAGAAACAGGAATCACATCTTGAGCAGTCGATGTCTCTAATTCGTCATTGTAGATATTTTTATTGAAATATAGCAAGTTATGTCAAGATATCTTTCAGTTACTCAGAGAGATCTCTAATTTTTGTTCTGGTATCTCTAATTTATTTGAGGATACCTCAAATTCAGTATCCTTTAGATGCATATCTTATTAATTAAGAGGTATTTTAAAATCTAAATAACAGTTACATTTGAATAAAGTATAGATATATCTCCTTAATATCAAAGCAGCATTCCATTTTTAACCGGAGGCGGGGGATATAGAAACGCCTCGTGTCCGTCCGTCTATCCGTCCGTCCGTCCGCAATCCTCTTTGCCAATTCTGTTTCTTTGCTACTCTTCCTCAGAGATTAATAAAATCCTACAGCAAGAAAGTATATGACATGTAGTTGTGCAACATTAGGCTATTTCTCAATTTAAAAAAAGCATGTAATTTTGGCGATTTTTTGAAAATATGGACTGTTGTTTTTCAGACAAACTTGCCCAGGCTGCATCTCTGTTACTATTCACCGCAGACCAATAAACTCTACAGCTGGAAAGTATATACGTCTGTTCTGGGATAAAGTTCGAGAGCTCCTGAATTCACCACCACTCATTACACCCCCTTGTCATTTGTGGTGACTTCAACCTAGATAAAGTGCAAAGGGAAAAACTTTCTCAAATGATGTCATCATTCAATCTAAAACAGCCAGACTTTGGTCCGACTCATAGACACGGCGGCTATCTTGATTTAGTGTTCAGTTCACGTCCTGTGACCGATATTGCTACCTTCCCTGTATGTTATACAGACCATCAGTACCTCTACATGTGGATATAAACTAGCCCACAAGCTGTGACTTTGCCATAGTCTGGAACACTTCGTATTTCTTAATTTCCATTTCTGTTAAAATACCCTTCTTACTCAAAGTAACAAGTTTGTTGCGAACAAAGAAGGCGTAAGCATGCAAGCGAAGAAAATACTTATTATAACTGTCTTTATCCAGGCCATATATCTTTGGAACTATTCATCGTTTGCTATACCTTAAGGGAAGAAAAAACATACAGTGTAGATGAGCGCGGCGGGTGATGTGCAACCTACGATTGTCTTGTCCTTGCTTGTAGTGGTAGGTGCTATAAAAAACTGTTGTTAGCCAAGCGTATTCCGTCTAAAGAGTTCCGTTGCCTCATGACCACGCGAATTTGAACTTATTGCAACTTCAGGCAGAAATGCAATCTTTAGGATTTTTTGAACACCTCAGCGAATTCCGAAAACATATATACGTAGCGTCCCGACCTGTTCAAAACTATACAGCTTCAAATGCATAGAGTATGAGGTTGTTTAGCTGAGATGTCTGACAAAAAGACAGAACAAATTTCTTAGGCAAAGGCTGTTCTACCTCAAGTGGTGGTTGTGCCAGCTCATGAGTCTGAGACAAATGCGATTGCTGTACAAGCTCATGTCTCCAATAGAAGGACAGAGCAAATGGGGTAGTTGTACCAGCTCAAGTTTCTCATTAAGTGCAGAGCAAACGTGGTTGTTGTGCTAGCTCAAATGTGTGAGATGAGATAAATGCAGAGCGAATGTGGTTGTTGTACCAGCTCAAATTTCGGAGGCAAAGTCAGAGTGAAAGAGGATGTTTACCAGTTCAAGTATGTGAGGCAAAGGCGGAGAGAACAATGTTGTTGCATCAGCTCAATCCCTGGCGACAGAGTGAATAAAGACTTTGTTCCAGGTGGATATCTCTAGCTGTCTCATTGTCACGCATGTAGTCAAAATTTGACCAGTTAATTTGAACATATTACAACTTCAGCTAGAAATAATTTTATTTTCAGGATTTTAGGAAACCTTGGTGAACACCGGAAATATATAGATGCAATGTTTTACGTTGTTCAAAAATACAGAGCTCTAAAGGCAGAGTGAATGAGCCGAGGTGAAATGCCTGAGACTATAGCAGAGCGAATGGGATTGTTATATCAACCCAAGTGTCTGAGAAACAGAGAGAGCGAATAAAGGGGTTGTTGTACCTGTTCTAGGATGAAGGCAGAGTGAATGTTATTCTAAAAACTTAAGTGTCCAAAAGAAAGGCAGATTGAAAGAGGTGGTTGCACTAGCTCAAGGGTTTAAGACAAAGGCCGAGGTTATTCTACAACCTTAAGGGTCCAGAAAAAGGCACAGCAACTGTGGTTGTGAGTGTCTGATACAAAAGTAGAGCAACTGTGGTCTCGAGTGTCTGATACAAAAGTAGATGAATATGATATTTGTACCAGCTCAAGTTTCTGAGATAGAAGCAGAGCGAAAAAGTTGTGTACCAATCCAATTTATCAAGAGTCTGAAACAATGGCAGAGCAAAAGGTTTTTATACTAGCTCAAGTTTCTGGGACAAAAGCAGAGCAGATAAAGTTGTTGTGTCGTAGACAAAAACAGGACGAATAAGGTCGTTGTACAAAGTACAAAGCGAAAAAGTTGTTGCATTAGCTCAAGCCCTGTCGCAAAAGTAAAGAAAGACTTTGTACTAGCTTAAATGTGCCAGTCCCTTTCACAAGTCAGACGTTATGCCTAGAAGGTTCCCGAACTGTATGCGACCATCAGAGTAAGGTATGACTCCTGCGTCTAACTCTCCTATAAGGCAATAAGTAAAATTTAAGTGGAGTTTGAAGATAAGACCTTGTACTTTTGTTCCCACAAATGAGTTATAGCTGCCGTTGGATCTCATCGACCCTAGAAAAAAAGACTACTAAAGTTGACTGGCTATCTCTGGGGCGCACCACGGCGGTGCCGCCTCTCGGCAAGATCTTGTTGTTTCAAAGAAAATTTGGGTTTGATTTTGATCCTTTATTCGCCATAACAATATCAAAAGCGATTCACACAACCAAACTTGGCAAAATATATAACATTAAAACTGTAAATAAAAGAATAATTTACTCCTTGTGCAACTAAAGGGTCTAAGATTGCACGTGACCACAGTCTTTAAAACCACTGGCCGTTGCTATGATGCCACTGTTCCGCTGCACTTTGTATCCTTCTGCGAACTCCATAATGGTTGCGTCTGCATCCCCTATGGGCAATGGCTATTGTTGGGGGGTGTCTCACCGGCTCACCGGCTTAAACTCGGCTAACGACACACATGAACTCTTTGCTTTTACTGTGCCCGCACACGATTTAACCCTCATCGCCATTGCTTGCAACGCTACTCACGCAATTTTATTTCGCTTGAAATACTATCATTTCACTAACATTAAACTTTAAATGTGATCCATACTTGCCATGGCGAGTTATGACCTCGCTAATTTTCAGTTCACTTTGCTGCCATATCGGCTTAACTCTTTAAACTACGGACGTGATGGGTTATGTCACTCGCCATACACGTTCCTGTTCTTGGTCACTGAACAGTAGGGTGTGAGGCTGTCACTGCTGTTTGGTTCTGTCTCTACTGTTGCCAGAATCCGATGATTTGGAGCCACTTTTGAGCTATGTCGTATTATAAGTATGAGGCTTCAAGGTTGCGCGCGTGATATAAAGCATTTTTACATAACTGATCGATCAGCAATGAACCATAGTTTGCAAAAATTAGTGATTGGATTTTTGGTAATGTTCTGGAGGCAAAAGCTGCTCGAATGTATTTGGCGGTTGCCAACATTTTGTCCTAAGAGCTTTATCCATAATCGCCCCGTTGTGGTTTCGAACGAACAAACAACTTTTTCGTACTTTATAGGGGTGAACATGTAGTTCCTTCAATCACTTTAACAGACTTGATAGATGGAGTCTCTTCGAAGTTATTTGCTTGGCGTAGTCCAGCATTGATTTTGCGGCTTGCACACCAGATTACCACATTCTGGGTGTTGGAATGGCAATTCCAGAAACCCCGCAGCAATGATCTAATTGATTCCAGCGGTATTGTCGAGATCGTCTAGCATGTTGATGCTGGTACGGGTGCGCCGAGCGTGATCAATTCTGATGCGTGTCGCCTCTTCCTCCCTCGGAATCTGCCCCTCTCCCGGGATCGCGATCCTCTTCGATTGCTTGATTGTGACCTAGATGAGTTGCCGCCCCGCTCGCTATGTTTCATGTCTCTGTACAATTTGGCAAAAGGTGAGCGGGAGGTCGTGGGGGAAGATGAAGACGATCTATCTGTCGATGATAACGCAGCTAATGAGCTTCGGGCTGATTGACTCTAATTTGACGCCCTAACGTGCTTTGCGACTGTTCTTCCTTCTCTTACATCAGCGATACTGTGGGCTCAGTGACCGCTGGTGTTATCAGCTACACTCTTCCACTTGGTGTGGGCTGCGTGGTATGAACTGTCGCTGGCTTCATAAACACAGAAGTTAGAAGTATTCTTTATAGTCGAAGCAAATGCTGCAGTTGAAACTACGGTTAAGAGCAATATTCAGCGCGACAGAACAATGAGTTTTGTCACTGAAAAAAAAACTCATCTGACATGAAATTTTGCTTGGACAGCTAAATGATTTTGAAACATAATGGACTGCTGCTGCAGAACAGCTTTTCACGATGTCCTCATAGTCCGTCAGTGGATTGTATCACACTGATGACTGATGGCGTCGTGGAGACAGAACATAATTGGGGTCCATTGTCTGATGCTTTGACGGCCTCATTCTCGGTTGAATTATCGACTGCGCAAACTGAAAGTTCGGTGATGGAGACCTGTGTGCCGTGTCCGCAATAGGTGTAATAGTTATATTGCTGCTGGCGAGTTCGTGCAACGATGACATAGTTATTCTTGTCCATTTAGATCGAGCAGGCAGCTGTCAGATAAGAAAATGTATATACTAGGATGCGTCTGGCGTTTTAGGGCATCTGCAAAATTTTTTGACCTCAAAGGTCAAAGTCAAATTGGGGTCAAAGTTAATTTTTCCATAAAATGGTTTCCAGAAGACTCCTCCTAGCGTTTGAGTCAGCGGAGCTTTACATTTGTTACACTTTTGGGCCTAAACAACGTTACATAAAAGGTCATTTTGAGCTTATTTTCTAGCCTTTGGAGTAAACAACGTTACATAAGAGGAATCTCGGTGATCTTGACCTTCTCGGTCACGGTCAAGTTAAAAAACCGGAAGTGGACTATTGTCTCGAAAATGGTTAGGGATGGAGCGATTTCTGAGCTCATTCTCGACCCGCTGGGCCTAAACAACGTTGGATAAGAGGTACCTCGGTGACCTTGACCTTCTCAGTCACGGCCAAGGTCAGAAGCCGGAAGTTGACTGTTATCACGAAAAAACATTAGAGATAGAACGATTTTGAGCTCGTTTTTAACCCTTTGGGTCAAAATATCGCCAAAGAACTGGTACTGCGTGACTTTGAGCTTCTTGGTCATAATTTAATTCAATCATTTTCTTAAGCGGTTTCTGCAAGCGTGTCTATTCCGCTGTCTAGAGGAATTCGGTCTAGTTTCGTATTTGTGTTAGGCCTTGGTTTGAGACATGTATGTAATGGAATCTTTTCCTTGAGATTTTTCTACTAGTTTAAATGATATACTGATGTTCTGTTCTTTTATCGCATAACCCAACAATGAAGTGAAAGATCTGATCCAGAGACAAAATGGTATCGCGTAAATCTGCTGATAGCTTAGCTCATAAACTGAAAGACTGCAAAAAAAAAAAAAAAAAAAAATATCTACCCCCCCCCCCCTCCCCACTTCATACACCTCCATTTCCAGATCTTGTCCATTGTTTGGCCCTAGGAAACTAGAACTAGACATTGCCCACTTTTCTCTATTTTTGTCTAGTTGCCGTCCAGGAAACGAGTCCAGGAAATAAAATTATTTGAATCACTCGTGGCCCTGCCAATGTATAATATAGTCGCACGATAAAATGGTTATTTTTCCTTTAATGTTTTTGTATATGTTATATCAATAATTGGATTAATCAAAATTTTGTTCAGTTATAATATTAAGAATTTATTTACGCAATTACAACAGTAGTCTAATTTTAAGTATTACGTCATCATTTATATTATTGTATCTTTTCATCTATTTTCTTGTTATGGAGCAAGTTTGCCATGAAGAAACTTCAGCGCATGTACTGAATAGCGTGGCTCAAATTCAAACTTACACTCAAATTTGAGCCAAGTATGAGCTACAGGCATTCAATAAGTAAAACTTAAGCTCAAAATGAGTCTAGACTAGAAGGTGGCTTAAAATTAAGTCAATTCAAATAAGATAGCCAGTAAACTTTTTTCTCACCATAACATGTCTAAAACACTTTATTTCAGTCATTTTAAATTAAACAAGCAAGCATTTCTCCCGCTGCGTACAGAAAGGGTCTAGTATTAAGCGGTGTTTTAACGCTGAAAAGCTTGAACTCATATTTTGAGCAAATGCTGAAGTGACTTTGAAACTTTGAAATTTCAGACTCAGTTTGAGTATGATTTTGAGCTAAGTTATTGAATACAGGCGCAGGTTTTGGGACTGATCATGATTTCAAAACATAAAGACTGATGTCATTACTCTTATCAAGGAAAGCGCTTTTCTCCCGAAAATTATTTTAATAATAAAAAAAAGACTTTTAATTCTGAAATTTAATGCTGTCAGTAAAAATGTTTGAAATGATACGTCCTTCCCCCACACTGGTTCAGCCTCCGATGAACAGAGCACGCTTCACACTTGAATAATTAAACTTACTCCAGCCCATCCCCAAAGCCAGTTATTTATTTATTTATTTGTATTTATTTTTGTTATCTTTAAACCAATCGTTTACTTTAAGACTAAGTCATGTGACTATATGGGGCCAGACCGGCAAATTCTGTCGCGTGTCACACTATGCCTCTTAGCCACACAATTCAAATTTCAACCCTCAATTTGTAATGATTAACCATTTGAACATGTGTGTTAGATGGAGTTAGGTTCATTTTAGTGATGCAGGACTGGTCTTTTAAAAATAGGTGTAATCGCAAAACCGCATGAGGTGACGTCTGCTAGATTAATAGGCTACTCATATGGCGTCTTGTATTACCAGCAAATAAATTATCCAAGGCTTCTCTTTTTATGGTTGGGACTATCTTCTACTTATTAAATGGCTCTAGGGCTTGAGAAGTCCAAATTTGACGAGGTACTGTCTTGCGGTGTGAAAGCAGCATTTACATTCATTTTGAAAAATAATTGTGCATTATAGGGTTCGTGGGATAGGGGTGGGAGGGGGCAATTCCAATATAAAATTGTCAACGCGTTAGTGAAAACGTTGCGGAGAAGAGCGCGGCCACGCTAGGACAGGAGCGCGGCCACGCCAGGACAGGAGCGCGGCCACGCCAGGACAGGAGCGCGGCCACGCCAGGACAGGAGCGCGGCCACGCTGAATATGTCTTAATGGAAAAGAAGAATTTTTCTGAATTACAGTTTTTTTAGGAATTTCATTCCTATTCTTTTCAAAAATGATAGACAAAGAATTAGAGTAAGCAATCCCGACATCAACTCGTTTTCAAGGAAAATGTGGTTGTGGGCTTTTTGCTTATTTTTATTTGTACGTTTTCAGAAAGGCTGGTCAGCCGTTTGTCCAGTTTGATTTAAAAAAGAATATTTGAGAAGAAAGGTACCCAGGAAAAATATGGCAAGTTTATTGAAAACTTATTGTGATACAACACCCCTATAAAATATATCAGATTTCTTTTCCCCATACTGTCACGAATAACTGTGAAAATTTTTTATCTTCTCTTTGAACGTGTCTTTTTGCGAACAATAAAAAGTTCTTTGAATGAAAGTTAACTGTAATTCCTTTAAAAAAAAGTGCACAGATTCACCTCAACGACATGAGCAGACGGTGGAACGTTTCTCACCTGGCATGGTTTTGAAACATTTCAAAATGCAAACTTTCTGCGGTCAAGCCATATTTTCTGGGGTTCCACCGCATCAGAGTAACAGATGGTATGGCCAACTCAATGGAAGCCGACACAAATACATGATAATCTAAAAGTTATTATTTCTTTATAATTAAACAAGATAACCAGAGTCCATCTATCACCTTGGAGTCTTAACCAATAAATATACCCCTTTATGCGTGGCAAAATATACGATTTGACATTAGCACAGGTGCTTGATCGGTTTAATTTAGTATGGGAAAGGCGGTTCCTTTGAAGAATACCCAGAAAGGGAAATGAAAATAATTATTTAAGCATAATTCAAATGACTTTGGTATTAACTTTAATTCGATAGTGTTGTTATTTAATACGTGGCTTTAAAGTTTTAAGCCATCTCGCATGATGATAGTGGCTATTAGTGTCCATTGCAGAATTCAAAAAAAAATGTTCTCTATTGTGATTTTATGAGTTTGTTTATTCACAGCGCAAAGTAGGGGTGATATCAGAGCACACACGTGAAAAAATATTCGATATATGATGTACACGAATTAAACACACACACAGACACACACACACACACACACACACATATATATATATATATATATATATATATATATATATATATATATATATATATATATATATATATATATATATGTGTGTGTGTGTGTGTGTGTGTATGTGTGTGTGTTGTATTTTATTACATGTTGATAATATATATATATTATATAATATATATATTACATAATGTATATTAATATATATAATATACAAATATGTAATCAACATGTGATAAAATACAACATGTAAGGTATCTTTCGCCTCGAAATTTCACACAGCACCAGAGTGAATACCATTCAATCGCCCCCACCCCCACCTCCAACATTTAAGTGATGCACCCATAACAGTCACGGCCCCCCCCCCCCCCCCCCCTTCTTCAACCCCTTGTCCCATAGACTTTAATTCCATTGCAAATATGTACGGTATAAATGAGGAGAAATAGCTCTGGGAGACAGAAATATAAAGAGACAAGAGACGATGTAACGTGTATAGCATTGAATGATTTCCCTGAAGGATGGCCTTGAAGTGGGCGCAGCTGTAGGGAAATGATGATCCATTCTTGTGACAAACCAAGACATTAGAAATTAATTGCCTACGAAAATCAAGTTTATCGCAAAGTTATTGTGCGTCATAAACAATTTCACTTTTTTCATCGCTAGCCAGTTTTTTTTTTTTACAAAGATTTGTTTCAAACGAGGAATATCTTTGTAAAAATCTCTAATCTGCAATTTCGGTCCATATTTAAATCACAAAATAAATTGTATCAAGATTATATCAAATTTGCCATCGGTAAAACCCAGTAAAAAGTAGAAGTTGAAATTAAAAATAAAGAAAATGAATCAATAGTAATTTAGTAACAAAAAATCCGCTCAGTTTTAGTGCATGATTAAAAAAAGAGGATTCCTCGACAAAATATGGAAGCGACAAAGTTAAAAAAAATAGAAAGAAAACATGCAAGATTTGAAAACTCAAACGTACGTAATGAACAAAAAAAAAAAACGAATATTGTCACATAAAGAAAACGGGCAACGCCCTATCAGATTAGAATTGTCGGCGTAAAAATTGCACTAAAAATAGAGCACAAAGGGTGGTAACTCGTGTTTCTCCTAGCCAGGATTTTTACTGTCAGTTCTGTCTCATTTTGTATGGACAACAATACTGTAATGGTACACAGAAGCTTAGACTTGCCAAAAATACAAATCCAGTAATTTGTAGACACAAGCTCACATGTTACAGGGAAGGTTCCTTTCTCAATTATGAAGGGATTACATCTTCATTAAGCTCCAAGTAAGCAGAACAATTTATCTTCACAATACGTTGACACAGTGACACGCGACAGAAAGCATTAGAGCTGACGCACAAATCTTGGGCGTATTATTCAATGCATTATCTCATTTTTCGTTCTTTCTCACACAGTCGCACACATGTGCATCTATAGCTAATTTGTATTTACAAGCAGAACAATAACTGTGTTGAATTTCAAAGTATGTTATTTCTTCTGGATGCTGTATTAATCTTGCAAAATGACATTATATGATGTCACATTGAAAAGCAGAGCTTACCACACGATCTTCCTACCGCCTCCCAACGAATTAACACCCAGTTATCTTCCTGGTTGGGTTTATTTTTTATCTGAAACCGTATTCACAAGCACTACTGGCTCAGTACTACTTGTGCCATTGTTATTGTATTTGCAAGCGGAGCAAACTGGTTCTAAATTAGTATGTCATGTAGATCAGCCCTGATAACACAACATTCTTCTAGAATATCACCCCCACATCGGGTTTGGACACAGCGAACTTCAAAACATCACTCTATGACTTGACTGAAGTTGTGAATTAAATGACTTATCACTCACCAAACAAATGATACATATTCTTAAATGCACGTTCCATATATATATATATATATATATATATATATATATATATATATATATATATATATATATATATATATATATATATATATATATATTAACCAGCAGTAAGGGTTAGGAAATGTCGTAATTTGATACAGATTTGCCAAATCAAACATCACTGGAGTACACAGTTACGCTTTTAAAAGTTCATATTTGTTTAACAACTATTTGAGATTTCTAGGCAACAGAAGTCATTTCAGCTAAGTGTCCAAGTCAACTACTCTGATTTGCACTCGCATTTCCCAAAAGACGTGTTCGAGAATTTATCTTCAGTAGAAAAGATACAAAACAAGGCTTTCTCCTGATCATTTTTGACAGCTTTGGGGAAATGAACCCGCTTGTAAGCTTAATCAGGTACCTTACGCTCTTACTACAATTGGCAGTCAAGGGGGTCCTTTGTAAAATCTTCACATTTATCTTTAATAGCACAGTAACATCAGATGCCAAACAAATATTGCAGTTTGCCTCTAGAGAAATGGTAACAATTGACCCCGGGAATATCCTTGTCATTAACAATCCCACGTTATGGGTTTGCAGCAAGAAGCGAAAACAAAAGGTAGTGATTACTCTTTGAAAGACGACAAATTCCTTTTACTCAAATGAGTGATGGTATGAACTGAAAGAAAACTAGCCACCGTAATTTCTTTTACTGATCTGTAATTTTCATTCTTCCGTTATGGTCATTGCAATGTCACTTGTCTTAGCATCAAATAAGGGCGTAATGAATAGAAATGTAGATAAATCTTCGTGCTGAGGTTTCAAAATAAGTCATCAAAGGAAGTGTCCATTTTGCGTTAAAAGTTCATAGGAAATGTCAATCTAAAGAATAGGAACAACATAAGCATAAGGATTTCATCCCACGACATGACTGGGGAGGAATGACGAATACCAATGAGAACGAGCTATTCGACCGATATTTCGAATTAAAATTATTTCGAGAAGGTTTCCGACAGAGCGATGACCAATTTTAAATTTGTTGGATTGACTTAACTGGTAAGACCTCAGACACACATACACACACAAATACACACACACACACACAGATATATATATATATATATATATATATATATATATATATATATATATATATATATATATATATATATATATATATATATATTACAGTGGATCGGTAGGATCAGCGCATCTATAGATCCGCTGAGATTCACTGGTTTTTGGGTGCAAAAATTTGACATATCCGCTGATTGTGAACCTTGAAATTGGCTATGGCAAATAGTAATTTCAATGTGCTGTATCCAGTGTTAGGGTTTCTTCATGGATTTGATGATAATATTACTCTGAATGATATTCTGCTTTAAAATCAAAGCCAACTAGCACACTTTAATGAAAAGTACTAATTTTATTGAGCTACATAAAACTAAATTCTGAATATTACAACATTTAACGAATTCAAGAAACACTTATGAACGTTACTAACAAAACTCAATCGCAATTCTTCTTCTTTATCCCAAGGTAATAATATCCCGATTTCACAATGATGCAATTTACTTCAACAAAGCGATTACTTTGTGCCAACAAACTTTGCAGCTTTTTTCACACACAGTTTTTACATATTACACTTTTACTTTTCTTTGAAAAACCTACACCTTGCGCTTTAGTTTTGCATAATAAACTTGCGTGACAACGGGAGTTGCAATTTACCTTTGCTTTGAAACACCTGCACCTGTCTGTCTGACAGCGTTTACTACCAGCACAGCTACACCTTAGAAAAACCTTGGCCTCCACAATTTGACTCAAACTGAACCGCCTGTCTCAGCGAAACCACGGAATTCAAGTTAAGGTCATTTTCAAGCGGAACTGGAACAGTACCATTGTCCCCAATAACAGCAGACTTCATTACTATGCGGCTTTGCTTTACCATTACAGTTTGCTATTTAAAATCAGCTTCTAGTATGATTTGATAGGGACGAAAACCGCATTTTATAAGGGCAGGGGTACCTGTTATTGGATAAGTAACCGAGCCAGTAATTTCCAATAGGACAATCCTGAGAACCCGTAGTCGATCACATTCACCTATAATTCGTAATTGCAATTGTGTCTTCAAATAGCAAATTACGCATAAAATTCCGAAGTGCAATCAATTTCGTAATCGCTGCTTTAATTAGTAATCAAAAGCACATTGATTTTTATGATTGACAGATCAGTGGAACATTACCATTTTAATTGTAGATAAAAACAATGTAAGCATAATGAAGTGAAGATCACAAGGTTGTCGTTTCTTTTAATCGGAAATCACAAGGGCATCAAAGGTTCAACTAATTCACTGAAATCTAGACTTGTAATGGCTATTTTTAAGATTTTCAAGATCCGCTAAAAATTTCAGAGAATCTACAAATCAGTTGTAGCATATATATATATATAATATATATAAATAGATATAATAGACGAATAGCACATAATATTGTCTAGTTGCCTTTGAATTGCCTGTCCTGTCTGTCCTGTAATTCCAGTTATCAATTCGACCAAAGGACAAAGAAAAATAACAACTCTGGACGGTTTCTGGTACAAAATTCAATATAGTGCAAATGCCATTAGCTTAAATTGCAATTGACACTTCCAACGCATCGAATTGTGGGAGCTTGTCGGTAATTCCACTTAATAATTCGGTGTGCATCAAATTCCTATGTTTTGTATAGAGTCGCCATTGTATATCCCTGGAGGTCCGTTTTCGAAAGAGCACCTTACTGGTCGTCAAAAAAGCGTAATCGATTTTACGAGAGAGGGGTCTGTTAGAACTAATCTTGTATCATAAACACCAATCAGACATTAAAAGCAAAAAAGGTTACTTCTTATCACATGCCAACATTATAACACGGACCTCCAGGGATATACAATGGCGACTCTATAATTATAATTCTCAAGCTCCAAAATCAGACTATCAGTAAATAGTCTGATCGTTTTCAAGCCATCTATTGTTAGCCTGATTGACTTACTCTATCTATGGTTCTATGGATCTATGGATATATATATATATATATATATATATATATATATATATATATATATATATATATATATATATATATATATATATATATATATATATATATATATATATATATATATATAGCTCTAAGAGGGATAGGTAGTTTCTTTCTAAAATTCGTTGTAGCATGTGGGCAAGCCAGATTTGCTAGCCATTTTTTTTATTTTCATAAGCAGAGATAACAGTACGCTACATCATTCATTCTGCCATAGAGGGAGAACATCCCCAATCATATTCCCATTTCCGTTTCACACACAGATTACAACTCACTAGGTTATGCAACACCCATATTTTTCCGTTTAAATTTACGTAAATATTATTTTAAATATATAAAAGCTTTGTTCTGTCGTCAAACCTTGATATACACAGACTATCTAATTTTACTGTCGAAGCTCTAAAACATAAAATCAAGTCAATGAAATGCAGTCGTTTTAATCATTTTCAAAACACTGCTTGCTATAAATATTGGTTTGGGACAATTACAAAACATGCCAAATTTAATATACTTTTGTTGCGAGCAACCATGTCGTTAATGATTTTTATACGGGAAAGCTACTAATTTTGCACCTAAAACAGGCCTTTTTAGATTTTATATGACTGCTATGAAAATTTACGTTGGATATTAGTCCCAATTCCATCCATTTTGAAAAGACTCTCGGAAGTTTCATCTTTATCCAACCAGTTCATTACACTATGTTCTGTATTTAGCTCTTAGTACATCACTTCAATTTCCATTTATCGTAGCAAAAATGATTGATTCATAATTTTTTCGTGTGTTTCAGACAATCCTAGAGGGTGTATTGTAATGGCTATTCGAACAGCTGATTGTAAGTCAATTGCATTTACTGTTAAATTTTTGTTCTAAAACCTGGAGTAAAATGAATGAGTCATCATGTCACAGCAAGTCATTTGTGCACATAACTCCAGCGTTATACAATCCTTCCAGAAAATGTGTTGCTATTTATATCGATTAAACCATTATTCCAAATCATTTGTTCATTGATTGTATTCAGAAAAAGTCCTCTGAATTGTCATTTAAGCGTACAAATTTGCAAATTTGAAAATAATGTCAGTTTTAGACCGCAGAACAGTTTCAGATACAAAGGTCTACAATCTATTTTTGTCATTATCTGCGTATAACCTCCTTTAACCTATCTTTTTGTTTTTTTTTTTTAGTTTTTAGAAGGACCACGCCTCGCGCCTTTAGATTCAGTCCTGAATAGTATGAAAAGTACTCCGTCACCCAAAATATGTCTTGAATAGAAGGGAGATCAGTTACAATACAGTATGCCTGCAAACTGAGACTATTTTCTGTTAGTACTGTTTACATATATGTCCTTAATATTGTCGTTGTTTCGCATCATTATGCTAAATTTTGAACACCAATTACAAAGAGAACACAAGAGTGTGGGCATCCCTGTCTTGTACAGCGAAGTATTTCGAACCACCCACAACTGATTCCGTTGTTTAACCAAAAGTATTCTTACAACACAATTTTACCCAGTCTATAATTTCGCCACCAAAGTTGAATTTATGAAGAATACTAAAGAAGAAGAAGAAGAAGAGGAAGAAGAAGAAGAAAGGCCATTCAACACTACCGAAGACCTTTCTGACATCCAATTGAAGGTATGCAAGCTAGATAGCGATCCTTGGAGCGAATTTTAAACTTTAAAAAGTAGTAAAAATCTTTTAAGTTTGATATTGTTCGGTCTAGCTCCCGATCTGAACTTGAAACAGTAAGAATAAAAACTTGAATTTCGGGCTGAGCAATGCAGTTCAAATGACCTAACATTTGGTACACAATATATGTGTACACATTAATGGCACACTGATCTATGATCACAACATAAGTTGTTTTATACGGAAATATTTCTTTCTGCTGAATGTTTTCAGTTTTCTTATATGTTCCATGCCATCACTTTTTCCAGGTCAGATCGTTTCTAATAAACAATACTCTTTTTTATGATCTTCTAATTAAGTATTTTAACTGGATTTTAAATGATCAAGCAGAAAAGACCGCATATCTTGATATCAAATGTTATAAGCAGCAATATTGTTATTCATTTCGAATTTGCTCAAGTAATTATCCTGTCAAGTTGTGAAAATTATCTGCATCAAATCTGCGCATGGTCTACATTCGCATGTTATAGAATAATGGAAAATTTATTTCTAACAAGGTTTTTTGGGTGGTACAGAGGACTTTTGTGTGATCCATATTGTCCTCTCTTACACTAAAACCAATCAAATCCAATGAAAATTAAAGTTTTGTTCTCAAAACTGTTTCGAATCCGATGTGACTAAAAAATTAATTTAGGCTCTCCAACGCAAACCTTTAACTTTCAAATACAAGGCAGGGTCGACAGGGTTTAAAAACTCTATTTGAAATTTTGAAATCAGATGCATCATGTGGAAGTCGAAGTTATTTCGGAATTTATATATTTATTGCACTATGTGTAATGTGCGCGCTTCACTGGCGTGATTCCTTAATCGCGTTAAGACTCAACGATTAACTAAACAAAGAAAACATTAATAAATCTTAAAACACGCTGAATTACCTTTCAGTCTCAAAATACTATTCGCGTTGAGTTCAAGATAATTATCATGTTTACCGAAAAGCGTCTTCAGCTAGTACAAACCAACATTCAATAATAATTAATAAATCAATTAATCGACCTTACATTTTAAAACAATAGAGAAATATTTGCAAACACGTCTTAATTAAACATACAGAATCGATCATATAATCTTGTGCGCAATTTTCCCAATATGAATTAACTTATCTTCAATCAATTTTAATCCACTAATTAACATAAAAGCAGCTTACCACATTTTATGTGCTCTTATATTCCTCAACTTCCACAAGTTTCCCTTGTAATTAAAAGTCTTCACGAAGATGCGTACCAAAATAGCATATGTTGCAGAACAGCGATGTATTTGTGGGAAATCGAACGGAAAAAAGGATCATAAAAATTTACCAATAAAGTGGGAGGTCGGAAATGAGTGTTTTTGGGTGTGGGAATAAATGTCCAGTTTTTGGGATGTGGTTGGATAAAATACCTGTGTGATGATTTGCTCCCCAAGTTCCAATTCCCCGGAAATAGTAAAATATATTAGTATTCCCGGGGGGAGTAATATAGCTGTCTTGAGACAGTGAAACCTCAGTCCGGACAAACCTCGATGCATCGGGCATCTTACTACACCGGACAGCTTTTTTCAGTCCCGTTTAAATTTCTATTAACTTGTGTATTAACGAAACCTTGGAAAAGCGGACATCTCAGAATTCCGAATACTGAACAACATTTCCATTCCCAAATTGAGGTTTTGCTGCATAAAAATATTCAAAATACCAGACTGTCCTAATAAGGGGCGAATATTTATCTTAGGAACCCAGCATGTTTATCTATTGTATAATATGTAGTCTGGCAAATTGCGAGATGTGCCTCTGTGTTTACCACCACTATTAACAAAAAGTGTCCAGAAATAATCCTTAAGCCACTGAGTACCGCACTTCGGGGGGCGCATCGGCATGTACTTTATCTCTTGATGCTCTGGCTAATTCTTCACACACAAATATCGAGCAGCTAGGCACGGTCTCATATAGATGAACTTATTGGATACTCATGTGCAAAGAACTTGCCAGAAATGACGGAACTCTTGTATTCCTGATGAGATGGTTTATATCAAATAGACATGAATTTAAAGAAAAAACAGACTTCAATTAAACAGTTCTTTACTAAGATCTAATGCATATCTGTATACATGTGTGTTAATGTATTTGACAGTAGAGTTATTAGATATAATATGACACTGATTCAGGTTTATCAATAAATTCATTCACCCAGGGTTACACGTATTTTAATTTTACGGCATCACAAACTGAGTTAAAAATACAAATACTCGAAAATCCGTACAATTCGAAATACCGGACAAATATTGCCGGTCCCACCACTGTCCGGTTTTCCGAGGTTCTATTGTATATTGCTTTATCCCCTCTTTATTGCTTTTCCCCCTTCCAAAATACAAGTGTGGCTATTTTTAACACCAATAAAGGGTTTCATGAGGCGAACTCATGATCAAAATAGCGTTCGATCCCTTCAATGCCAAATTCAGTTCCTACAGTCATTGCTTATCTCCTGTTAACAATTAACACTCCTTCCGTATCTACATTGCCGTATCTACAGGATTAAGTACTCTGGTTACGAATGCATATAAAACGTACATAGAAAAGGGTGGTTTTATGTTGCAGTACGCAATGGATATGGAAAAGGAAAAGAAAGAATTGTTTGTTGTGATATTCAAATATATGGGATATAAGTGAAATTTACAATTATGTGGTGCTAAAGCAGTTGCAGCCAAGTGAATGTCCTCGGACATCGAGGATAAAAGGAGACGGAGACTGCCTTTTTCGGGCATTGGCAAGTGTAGTTTGTGGTGCTCGGGAATAGCATAAACTGTTCCTATAGTTGATCACTTCATATACGATGAACTCTGGTGAATCGCTGAAATCAATTAGCAATAACATGGCGCAGCACATCAGTTCGACAGAGATGGAAACTTACGGGGAATGGGGAACAGAGTGACTTACTTATGACTTCTTTTTATTGTATTAATTAATGCAAATATAACGGGACCACAATCTCCTTAAAAGATAATAAAAATATTATCAGTTTATGAATTTTTTGGGGGGATAATAATAAAGAGGGGGAAAATGTTATACGTTACTTTTCCTGGGGAGGGAATAGTAATATATACTTAACCAATTTAATAACGCAACAAATATATGAGTTAATTAGAAATATTCAGATAAACTTTAACCCAGTGAATTATACATTTTTTGGAAAGAAAATAACGCAGCATTTCATTTTTCTCAACTTTTTCAACTGCAATTTGTCTCGTTACGGTTCATTGAATATACAACATAACGCTTGAATTTATCCTGTGTCCAGTTTTATTATCGCGTGTGTCCTCCACGTGCCTCACGAACAGCGGTCACTCTACGCCCTATTGTGGTGATCAGCTATTGAATCTTGCAAGTAGTAGATAAATAAGGGTCCGAAAACAGGAAATGACGTCATCGACCCCTACACCCTACCCCCCACCCCTATCCCCTACCCTCTATCCCCCTACCCCCCACCCCCCTACCCCCTACCCCCCAGCTCCTACCCCCTACCCCCCAGGGGTAAGAAAATTTTGTGATTTCGGCATAGTTATCCGTTTCAGACGATTCTGAGCAACTTTGGTTTTTATGACCCCCCCCCCCCCCTATCATGTAACACTGTAGTTGAACAGCCACAGACATCATTCAAAGACGAGAGCAGACCTTTTTGTTCTCCTTGGAAAAACTCCCAGCTCGGGACAAACTTTTGGTTTTTGGTTTTTGTGACTCTGTGATGTTATGTGACAACATGCGACTGTGACATTATGTAACTTAATGTGATCTGTGACATTATGTGACTCTGTGACTTTTTTTAACATAATAGCCATATTTCTATGTCTATTTTCACTATTATTATTATGATAATATTCAATTAGTCATATTTCAATGGTTCTATTACAATAACCACACACACAGCATAGGAATAAGTACATGAAAGGTCTCAGAGTGTGGGGAAGCCGATCGATAAATTTCAGAGTGCACTCGTTCAGAGCGTGGGAACGATCAATAATTTGAGAAGGAATGGGATTTTCCCTACGTTAAGTCCAATGTTATGTTTTATGTTATAGTAGTTGGAAAATGGTGCTTCTAGACCAACTTTAGCAAATGTAGTTTTTGACAACATGTGATATATAAAAGAAGTTTTAGCATTTTACCATGCTACTTATTCAAATGTTCTAAAGTTATAGTGGTGCAGAAATGGTGGTTCTAGATCAACTTTAACAAATTTAGTTTTTGATAACATATGATGTATAAAATAGGTTTTAGCATTTTACAAAGCTACTTATTTGAATGTTCTAAAGTTACAGTAGTGGAAAAATGGTGGTTCTAGACCAACTTTAAGAAATTTTGTTTTTTGACAACATATGATTTATAAAATAAGTTTGAACATTTTACCATGTTAAAGTAGGGAAAAATCAGGGTTCTAAACCAACTTTAACAAATTTAGTTTTTCACGTTTCAAACGATTCTACCACTTGGTTGGTTGGTTGGTTGATTGTTGGAAAATGGGAAGTGAAAATGTGGATAGTTATGTAGGAAAACTGCGCCCATTCAAACATGTGTTCGAATGGCAAGCCCATTTAAAAGACGTGTTCGAATGGCAAGCACATTCAAAACACGTGTTCGAATAATTTTTGGAAGATATTACGTCGTGGTATTGTTCAACAAATTGTTCAACATGTTCAACATGTTCAACAAGTTGTTCAACATCTTCGACATGTTTTTGTTCAACAAGTTGTTGTATATAAAGCTATGTTTAAAGACTTTCTCATCATTTGAATAGTGTAGGTTGAACAGAAAGGATGTATAAATGCAACATTTGTTCAAAATCTTACAATTGGCCACAAAGGCAAACGTTGTAAAGTTATTTCTAAACATATTAAGTCAACTCACTATAAAGTATAAAAGGAAGACCTAACACACATTCTGTATCAAGATACTGAAGAGTGAACATGTCTGCATGAGCGAGCAACAACTGCCATCTATGACAATGCCTGTAGAAAAGTCTGAGACAATGCCTGCAGAAAATTTTATAGTAAAGCCTGAGACAATACCTACAGCAAAGTCTAATGCCCATGGTAAAGTCTAAGGCGAAGTCATGTCAGCAGCGTCAAAAGCGACCACATCTTAGAAAGATAAAAAGAGATGAGTTACCAGCTATGACGCCGCCGTGTAAAAAGCAAAAAATTAAGACAGAGCCTAAAATGAAGCGAGAACTAGAGTGTAAAGCTGCTATCACCATGAAGAAGATGAGTGTAGACGATTTACCGGTTATGATACCTATTAAGGGAGAAATATATATTAAATTGGGGAAATATCAACAGAAAGTGATGGTTAACATTCGTGAATATATTACGGATCATACATCTCGGAGGTTACATCCTACCAAGAAGGGAATTTTGTTGTCATTGAACGATTGGTACATGCTGAAGAAGCAAATGACGTCATTGGATCTCATGCTTCAGAAACGGATTTGTATAAATGCAGTGACTGTCAGAAGATCGTTGAGTAGACAGTAAGATGGCTGTATACAGTTTTAACTGCATGACGAGCTTAGTGGATGCTATGATTTCATCACCCTCAGTGCAGAAGATTGGAGCAAAGGTTTTGAAGCTTGGGTCATAACATAAAACATAACATTGGACTTAACGTAGGGAAAATCCCATTCCTTCTCAAATTATTGATCGTTCCCACGCTCTGAACGAGTGCACTCTGAAATTTATCGATCGGCTGTGTGTGTGGTTATTGTAATAGAACCATTGAAATGTGACTAATTAAATATTATCATAATAATAATAGTGAAAATAGACATAGAAATATGGCTATTATGTTAAAAAAAGTCACAGAGTCACATAATGTCACAGATCACATAAAGTCACATAATGTCACAGTCGCATGTTGTCACATAATATCACAGCGTCACAAAAACCAAAAACCAAAAGTTTGTCCCGAGCTGGGAGTTTCTCCAAGGAGAACAAAAAGGTCTGCTCTCGTCTTTGAATGATGTCTGTGGCTGTTCAACTACAGTGTTACATGATGGGGGGGGGGGGGGTAGGGAGGGTAGTTGCTCAGAATCGTCTGATCCGGATAACTATGCTGAAATCACAAAATTTTCTTACCCCTGCGGGGGTAGGGGGGTAGGGGGTAGGGGGTAGGGGGTAGGGGGGTAGGGGGTAGGGGGTGGGGGGTAGGGTGTAGGGCCTGATGACGTCATTTCCTGTTTTCGGACCCTTATTTATCTACTACTCTTGTATTGTGGAATGTTGTGTCACCTTTCCAGTAACAGTAACAGCGTTGCGGGTGCGGGATCGCATGAGAGTACGGAGTTGCCGAGCATGTAATATGCGTGCTCAATGGGCGACAAATCGGGCGAAAACACAGACCAGGGTAAAATCCGTACATTTCGCGTCCGTAAATACTCTTGTGTCGCGCAGGTTAACTGCGGGAGCACGTTGTCTTGTTGGAGAATAAGCCCATGCTGTAGGACGAACGGAACTACACTTGGCTCCAGAATAACCTCGCAATAACTGTCAGCATTGACAATACGTGATATGAGGTGGATCTCAGTGCGGTGAGCAAATGATATTCCAGCCCAAACAGTTACACTTTCACTCCCCCAATGGTCTCTTTCTTGAACGCATATCGCTCATTCGAACGTCGCTCATTCGAACGTCGCATCACCATGAAATACGGCAGGTTGCGCGTTCGCTGTAAGCCGTGACGGGGTAAACGGGCGTGGAATTCTTGCGTACAGGGTGCTGGCAGTCACGAAATTCATTAATTCAGTTCTATTTATAGGAGCACACTCCTGATTCCGTGTCGAAGCTGTGCCACATGATGTTTGCAGCAGAGGAAGCAATCAAACAGAAATAAGAAGGCCCGTATTACCTCACGGGTGTCATATTAAAACCGATACCTGGTATGTTTCAGGTCAAAGAGCAGAGGTCTCAAGAACCAGAGAGACACCAAGGGTAACACAGCGAAGTGGCGCGGCAACAACTGGAACTACCTGGTGCGGGCCCACCGACAGCATCATAACAAAACGTGACAACTTTCAGTTGACTGATGACAGTGTAGTTAAGCGAACTGCGGAATCCGATAACCATTTAACTACGGATAATGCGCATCCGAAGGGCGTGGACCCCGAAAATTGCTAGCCCGCAAGTTCAGTCTTTTTCAAAGCATCGGGTCGATCCAACAGCAGATTCAAACCATTTGTATTTACAAAATGCCCAGGAGCTAACTAAGAAGTTTTATTCCAGTGGATTTTAATGAAGGACAAAAATTGATACTTTGTTTATCTCATTAAAACTTCTTTTGGGTGAAAATAAAGCACAGTGGTATGTCATTCAGTATTTTGCTTTCTTTATATTATATTTTACATCTGCAAACTTTGTTTGCAAATGGATATAAGTTTGTAGTTTTTCTGGCCCTAATCTGCCCTTTCTTAATTTTTCTCAAAGGTCAAGGTCAAAGTGAAGTCAAAAGATTTTTTAAAAAGGGCAAATTAATCCCGAAAAGTGGCCATAAAAAGTGCTCAAATCCCAGTTTGAACATATAAAACGTACTCAGAAGGGGGTAACCTTCCATCCTGAATCTTGGCCTTGAGGGTCAAGGTCAAATTCACGTGACCTCATGTGCCGTTATAGATGGGCCGACTTCACGTGACCTCATGTGCCGTTATAGATGGGCCGACTTATCTCGAAAATGGTTAGGGATACAGCGATTTGGAGCTCATTTTCGACCATTTAGGCCTAAACAACATTACATAAGAGGTACATTGATGCCCTTGACCTTCTCCGTCACGATCAAGGTTTCTGCAATTGGGTCAATTCCGTAATGTAGCGGAATTCTGTCTAGTCATATTTATTTTTGCTGAAGCCGTATTCGTAACATAATTTTATTCAGCTTGTAGCTGTGTCCTTAGACATCGCTGTTCAATTTTGCTACTGCCTGAGGTCTTTTTGCTGATCTTGTTTCGGAATTTGGGTTCAGCAAGGCAACTGCGTTATTTTTGAATGATCTTCAAAATGCAACGACTGACATTATGTCCATAAAAGGAAGCGTAATCTCTTACACAAGGTTGAGTAAATTCCTTCTCAGTGTCATTACCATATATCTAACAGTAATAGTAAGGGGAGAATCACACTTCAGGAAAAACCGATGACATTAGACACTTTGGCATTTTCCCCCGAGAATTATGTTTATCTTATTTAGTTATTCGCTATATCCAAGAAGTTTATCGAATTAATTGTTTCTCAAACCCCAAACATATAACGCCCTTTGGCATTCCCAAAGATGATGATTATTATTATTATTATTATTATTATTATTATTATTATTATTATGATTATGATTATTATTATTATTATTATTATTATTATTATTATTATTATTATTATTATTATTATTATTATTATCATCATCATCATCATCATCATCATCATCATCATCATCATCATCATCATCATCATCATCATCATAACTGAAACCACCAGAATTATTAGGATCTCCGTCGTCGTCGTCGTCGTCGTCGTCGTCGTCATCTTCGTCAATGTCTTCCCCATCGTCATGATAAGCGTAGCGAGCAACGTTACTCAGAAATTATTTCACCCTATTGCACACCACCTCCCCCCTCCACTCCCAATTCAGTGATTCACTGCAAACGGATGCGTTATTTTATCGCTGAGGCAGAATTGCTCCGGTGGAGTCACGCCTGTATCACAGACAGTAACCCTCACAGTTCATGCCCCTATTTACTACAATCGCTAATTAACTCACGGGGTATAAATTTGATTTGTGACCTCTCCGCAGAGCCTCCCATTCCATTATCAATATGCTCGATAAATCTCAATTGTTGATTCTAGGAAGTTTCTCCTCCGAGAATACCCTTTCTTGCTGAAACAATGAGGATTGAAGATAAATGGTAGCGGAACAGAGCTATCCACTTAATCATAATTTGCAATGCTCATTGATAGTCCGAGTATTGTTTCATGGACAGGACTAAACATCTATTATCGCCCCTGATAGTTTTAAATGCACGATGTTGACCTCTGCAGGGTGACAAATTTTTGTCGGTGCGACTCGTCAGTCTGGCGGGGTATAGTTTCAAGTTATTCCCGGAACATCCGCTTGTATTTGTAGGGCGCACCTGGATTTGCGGAGCAAGACCATTGATTAAGAAAATCACACCCATTTACGAAAGACATATTTTCCGGTTACCCAGGCAACTGCGATACAACAAGAGGCATTTACAACAAACTATGACATTGTTCATTTTCTGCTTTTAACTTTGAACAAAAAAATCACAGACCTGTCAGAAAAACAACAGTTCTTCAATAGCCATCTCGGCAGTGCATGGCCTATTGCATGCATGGGGCATGCAGTGACGTAATCGGTCACATGGGAGTTACGCGCAAACAGCAATCACGTCACTTCATCATACCCTGTCGTTTTCGCTCCAATGAAGTTGACAATTTCTTCGGCAGATGTATCCAGATAATTGAATTGCGAGACTGTCCCACCACAAATTCGTCTTCAATAATTGACTTCTTAATAGAAAGGAAGGAGCAGGTTTTGTGTGGTTTGTTTGCAATGCAGCAGCTTGGGAAGACACAAATAATTCCATTAAACTTGCCCCTGTAACATTAACATCAACCCTTAGGGTGAGAACCTTTCACAGGAAGTTCAAACGGGATCGGCAAGCGTTTACCCAGATGTATAGGCCAATTCAATGCCACAGTAACTTGTACAGATGGTGTGTCTGTTTGTCACAGTCGTATAGATGTGACACAAGTAACAATGCGAAAAAAGCCGGTTTAACATCTAGTATCTCTTTTTAAATTGTTTAAAAACACATTGATTTTTTTTCTTTTCTAACTTTTCAAAATACTGGCTTAAAGGTGGCGATCATTTTTCTTCATTGTTAAATTAGTCCAACTATAATAGTCTTATTATTTTGGAAAATTATGTTGGCCTTGGCATTAACGTTAAAAATTCTTCTTTTTTTTCTCTCTCTCACAAAGTACGATTAAATGGTTTATAACATGAGACCATCAATATATACTTTGTTATTTTGTAACTTGGAAAAAAAAACTTATTCCATAGATGCAAGTTTAAATTTCAAGATAATTTCTGTAGAGGACAAGTTTTTTAATATTCAAATTCTTTATACCGATTGTTTTTTTGTCTGGAGCTACCATGTCAAAAAGCACAGAGGCCAGAGATGCTGACACCAAATTCGCAATGATATTTAAATTCATTGAGTAAAAACCTCCCATACAGAAGTGACTGCAATGTCTGAAGGCAATATTTAAATTGTAAATTGGTTATTTTTTACCTTTTTAGACAAATATGAGCGGTATTAATCAGACAAATGAAAGCTTTCTTCATGATTATATAGAATGGTCTACACGTGTGATGCCACGGTCGACGAATACATCTTCTATGGCAGCTGCTAAAAACCCCTGGAATTGGCCATGACAAAGAAACTGCACCATCTCTGTAAGGATAAGAACGGAAACCACAAATTACAGCCCACTAAATCAGATTATCGCTCGCCATTGCCGAATGAAATACTTTTCAAAACAACCCCCATTTGGAAATGAAATAGATTTGGCTAAAATATCATGAAGCCGGTAACTTCTCACGAATCCTATACACATCACCGTTGGCCACAAGTGCAGTAAAAGTGTTTCAATTAAGTTAGTCCAACGAGTATAGAAATTTATGTCAGCCAAAGTTAGAGAGATGAGTAGACACCAAATACTCATTATTCCCTAGCTCCCCTCAATATAAAGAGATAGATGTCTGAAAAGGTTATTGGTCAGTAGATGTGAAATTACATGGGTGATAAACTATGTCACGTGGCAATAACTCATTCAAATGTCGCGGTTTCTGTCGTATTCTCCTTCCATAAGGCAGGATTAACCTTACATTATCGCTCTTTTACTAGAAGTAATACATCATAGTCGGTAAAAGGGCGATACGTGCTAAAATCATACAAAATGTTCACCCTTGGGTGAAATGCAATTATTGCTGATTGAACCTCAACTGGTTCGGCTGCTTTACCATGATACGGGACACAGAATGGAATACTTTTGTAGTTATATCCAAAGGAACTTCCTCTGTAACAGGTCTTCCAAGCTCAGTTTTCCAGAAAACCTTAGACTAGTTGATGTCCGAAGATTAAATTCGGCACAGGCATAGAGGATAATAAGATCTCGCTGCAATCGAGAAAAATGACTTGAAAGGTCAAGGTTAAATTGAAACTAAATGTGTATGTCTTTGGAGTTCAAAATTTCGCTGGAACCGGAAAACTTCATGACCTTGACCTCAAAGGTTTTGTTCATGAAAACGGCAAGGGATAGGGATCGAATCCACATTGAAACAAATATACAGCTTGTGTAACCTCGTGGCTGGGATTTTGAACTTTGATGTCCAGATTACACAGCACATATAACTCGAAACGCGATAGATTTTGAGCTGAATTTCGAACTCGTGGAGCTAAATTACGTAAAAGGTACACTGTTAAACTTGAGCTTGACCCTGTCTTTGGAAGTTGACCGTTATCTCGAAAACCATTAGAGATACATTTTTGTCCCGTTGGGTCTAAAATACGGAACATAAGATGCACCTCGCTGATTCTGTACGACAAAGTCAAGACTCAAACCGGAAGTTTCCCACCCTCTCGAAAAAAAAGCTAGAGAAAATGCGATTATGAGCACATTTTCCACCTGTTGGACCTAAAACAGATTTAACAGAAGGAACCAGGTGACCTTGAAGTTTTCCGTCCAGGTCAAGAACACAAACTGACACTTATCTCGCAAACTGTTGGGTTCTGGCCTCATTATTGTACTTCGACCCTATTGAGATGTTGCATAAGACTAACATCATGGTGACCTTAAGTTTTATGGTTACGCCCCCCCCCCCCCCCCCCACCTCATAACTGTAGTGTATGTGATACTTCGTGATATCGGGTATGGCTTTGAGTTTCAAGGTCAGGTGACGTCTGCATCTTGAAAACGATTAGCAACAGCGATTCTGTGACCTCACTTTTGAAGTCCAACAAAAGCTAAACGATGTGAAATATTGGGGTAACTTCATTATCTGGGTTGTGAACTGGCAACAGTTATTTTGTCGTTATTTCGACCGTGTGGTCGCTTTCCGCGTGCCAATGAGCCGTATCTACAACAGTTAATTTGGTGACCTAATGGTCAAGAGTAATAATTTAGTGGTCGATAATAATAATGATAATAACATACATTTCTATTATTGTTGTGATTATTCCCACTTGCAAACTTCGTTTGCAAATGGGAATAAGTTTGTAGTTTTTCTCGAAATTTCTGCCCTTTATTTCCCTTTTTTTTCTCTTTTTTTTTCCGTCACGGAGGTTTCCAGAAAAGTCCTCCTACGCTATTTGACGTAGGACGATGAAATTTGGCACAGTGATAGAGGGTGACGAGATGTCGTCAAATCTGCAAATTTTTTTGACCTTGACCTTGAAGGTCAAGGTCAAATTGAGGTCAAAGTTTTTCTGACCTCAAAGTGGTTTCCAGAAAACTCCTCCTACAGGGTTTGTCGTAAAAAGACGGCATTTGGCAGAGACATAGAGGGTAATGAGTTGTCGTCAAATCCGTAAAATTTTTTGACCTTGCACCTCAGAGGTCAAGGTCAAATTGAGGTCAAAATATTTTTGGAAACACCTATTGATCACGAAAAGTAGCCATAAAGGTGCTCAAATACCACTGTGAATGCATAAAACGTACCCAGTAAAGGGTAAACTTTCATCACTAACCTTGACCTTGCGGGTCAAGTCAAAGGTCACGTGATTTCACGCGTCCTTAACGACAGGCTGACTCAACTCGAAAACGGTGAGAAATAGAGCGATTTTGAGCTCATTTTCGTTCCTTTGGGGATAAACAACGTTACATAAGAGGTACCTCGGTGACCTTGACCTTCTGGGTCACGGTCAATGTCAAAAACCTTAAGTTGACTATTATCTCGAAAACGGTTAGAGATAGAGCGATTTTGAGCCCATTTTCGACCCTTTGAGCCTAAACAACGTTACATAAGAGGTACCTCGGTGACCTTGACCTTCTGGGTCACGGTCAAGGTCAAAAACCGGAAGTTGACTATTATCTCGAAAACGGTAAGAGATAGAGCGATTTTGAGCTCATTTTCGACCCTTTGGGCCTCAACAACGTTACATAAGGGGTACCTCGGTGACCTTGACCTTCTGGGTCACGGTCAATGTCAAAAACCGGAAGTTGACTATTATCTCGAAAATCGTTAGAGATAGAGCGATTTTGAGCTCATTTTCGACCTTTTGGGCCTCAACAACGTTACATAAGAGGTACCTCGGTGACCTTGACCTTCTGGGTCACGGTCAATGTCAAAAACCGGAAGTTGACTATTATCTCAATAACGGTTAGAGATAGAGCGATTTTGAGCTCATTTTCTACCCTTTGGGCCTAAACAACGTTACATAAGAGGTACCTCGGTGATCTTGACCTCCTCCATCATGGTCAGTGTCAAAAACTGCAAGTTGACCAGTATCTCAAAAACGGTTAGAAAACTGAATTTGATTTTTTTGTGCCCAAATGAGGTTACATTATATTCACTTCGATGGCCTCGTTCAGGATAATAATCCGGAAGCTGACAATTATGTTGAAACACTGAAAAATGTGTCTTTGACCAAATATGTTGTGTCTCTGCCCTTGCAAGTGGGTACTATTTCGCTACGTGTAGCGAAATTCGGTCTAGTTGTTATTAATTTTACTATTATTGTTATTATTATCATTATTGTTATTATTATCGTTATTGTTATTATTATTTCTGTTATTGTCATTATCATTATCATTATTGGTGTTATTATATTATTGTTATTATTATTATTATTATTATTATTATTATTATTACTTGGTTTGTACTTAGTACCATGAGTGAGAGGTGAACTTGCACAGTATCACAGAGAACATGGCATTGTTCAAAACTGCATTCGTAACACGCCTTTCTAATATTCTAAACAGTTGTAAATATTAAAAGAAATAACTGCATTCAAACTGTTTTTCAAGTGATCGACATGCATATATACAAAACTTCGCCAAATGATGTACTCGATCATACTCGGTAACTGTTTAAATGACTGTTTTGTCACATAATCCCCACTTTCAGCAGCCCCGTGATGCATTGCAGATCTGTGTCATAATGCATGGATTGTGAGCCTTTGACAAACATTATCCTCCCCTGGATATGTTTTGCCTTAAAGGGGATTATATCTGTAGTTACGAGAAAGCAATGTTCCGAGGGTAAAACTAGAACGGCTGGCGTGCACTTTTCTCAGTGCGCAATAAGCACACAAAAAGCTGAAAATAACGACCTCTTCACGACTGTTATACCACCCAATAACATATACAGCTGTTTGCATATACCCCACCCCACTCCCACCTAAACAAATTCCTGATTTGTGACTTATTACATTTTTGGTGTTTTAATCCCCAACAGAGTTTGTTGAAAGAAGGCAATTATGCGTTTTTTTTTTCAAATGGATACCTCCCGGAAGGACAATTGTGGTCTACTATTGTGGTAACCCGAATTCATCATGAATCAACTTGCCGTAGGTGTGCTCCAGGACTGAAAATTGGTGATCGTGATCCGGAAGCGCAAAGGGGAAGGAGGCTCTGAGGGAGAGCGGGCGATGGAGAGGGGGCTCTGAGGGAGAGCGGGCGATGGAGAGGGGGCTCTGAGGGAGAGCGGGCGATGGAGAGGGGGCTCTGAGGGGGGATCCCCAAATATTTCGAGTTTTTATTCCTGTGCGTCATGTGTTCTATGGTGTTTTGAGACCAATATGATTTTTAATTTCTCAATGTAAAATTTACTGTACGACTTATCAAAACTACGTATTTGTGTTTAGAATTATCACTACAGCTCAAGCTAGAAACAATCATAAGTGGCGAGAACTTAAATTGTGCGACACAGCTTTATGGATCGTCTCAACCCCCCCCCCCCCCCCCCGTCACCTAAGTTTCTCATTGCAAAAGCACCGATCTCCATAATGACCTATTTTCGACCTTCGTTAAAACGGATTTCCGTTTTCGGTCCACAGGACTTTAATCCAATGACAATCCCACTGTTTGTGTATTGCATTTCCAGAAGAGTAAGGCAGTGTCACTGCAGGTATTTTCGGTCTGTTTTTTTTTTTTTTTTGTAATTAACGTGGATTTCATCCAGATGCATCCAGGTGTTTAATGTGTTACCCAGTAAGTGGTGTTCGTGTTGTTGTTGTCTGGAGCAGAAATGTTCCCGTAAATCTAATAATATAATATAATTTTATGCTGTATATTTGTTAGCAACCTGTTGACTAAAACGAAAATGCAATTTGATCTATGATGAGTTACCAATAACAATCTAACTTCAGTCCTGCATCTGGATTCCATCTTTAGCTTTTACCTGTTTCTCTTACTACAGACAGGCGAAACATGATGATTTTTGGTCTGGTATTTGGGTTTAACTAGCATGCCTCCATACAGTTTGTAAAAATGTGTCATCCTGAATATCACGACACCAAGAAGCGCAACAGTTTTGTCGCATAAATTCAGTTGGCACAACGCTGTCATAAGAAACAAGCCAAGATCCCGTTACCCATGTTTTCAAATAACAATCCAACTTCGGTGGCAGGGAAACGATATTTAGCTAGCTCTGAAAGGACGCCAAATGTTGATGTCTGCCATTACAGTTTCCAATCTTACTTCCAGTAATTTCACCAGCAAACAAGTTTTCTTCACTTGCCCCTAAGCTGCTGCAAATCAACATCAGGATGCCATCAGCTATGTTACATAATAATAATTCCCTTAAAAGCAGCGGGAGTGCTCAGCCCCCGAATAATAGAATTATATCGACATTTTAAGAGTGCATTATTATGTTCTTTCACAGATGTCGGGACTCGTAAATTTGACGCTAAAATATTTGTCAAATGTAAGCCATTTGACTCTTTGTTGCCTCCAAGAAATTTTCCAGCAGCTCATCTGCTAAAAACATGGACGCACACATGTTGTTTACCCATCTTTTTATGATTGTTCCATAAACTTTAAGTGCTCTCCCATTTCTCAGTTCTTCCGGCCCACAAAAGCAGAGGATGAAGTTTTGTCACACATCTTTCGATTCCAGCCACTTATGGATGCAATGATTTTTTAATTTAAAATCTCCATGACAACAAATTCCAGCAAAGGCAGATAAGGTGCTTTTCCAAAGGTCATGAGACTCGGTGTAAGAGGCTATCCCCCCGTACAGCCCCCCCCCCCTCCCCCGCCCGGGGAAACTATACTAGGCTATCTCCCCAATCCAGTATATTTACCTCCCCCACGAACTTTTTTTGCGTGTAAATGTAGTTTGATAATATTTGCTCATATGGATAAATGGACTCAACTAAACCATATAAAACTATCTTAAACTACCGTACTTTATTGACATAATTTGTCTGTTTTTGTTTTTGTTTTGTTTTGTTTTTTCTCTTAATATCCTTTTTAGCATTTTTAGAGAGACAGGTAGATAATTCAGATCTCTAAGATTATCATAAATAACATCCAAATTGTACAAGAAACGCTTTGCTGTATGTTCAACTTTATCTTCCTTTTAGAAAGTGATACCAGTGGTGAAAAAGCTTCTGGTTTATACTTACAGTTAGGCTAGTCTTATGCCGCAACTTAAGATTACCAGAGATTTCTTACCTAGCTGTTTCAATCGCCTGTTACAATACGTAAATAAAATTAAAACAAAAGAGATGCGGATTCGTTTCATTTCAATTCGGCGATGTGATTGATATTGGTAAATACGACGGAGATTAAACAATCAGATTAACTTACTAATTTTGGTCATCACAGAGTCGGATATTACAAGGAGGATAAAGACAGGCTACAATTGTGCATTTGATTCAGCAGCAGACCGGTTGGCGGGGGGGGGGGGGGGAGGGGGAGGCAAATGAACAGAGGACAAAGAGAAAAGAAAAAAAAAAACGAAAAAAATAGGGGGGAGGACGCTGGCCTGGGTGGGGGGAAGCTGAATAGGGGGCAAAAAATACCAGGTGTCTGGGGGGATAGACTAGTCTAGCTTCTCCCTCTCCCTCTCTCCTTCCCCGCCCGTCATCCCTGGGGAAGCTGTACAGGGGGCAAGATATACTGTTACACCGGAAGAAGCCAACTGAAAAAAATACAGGCTGCCGAAATTATTTTTGATTCATATTACCCACCCTGACACACAGGTATGACTGTCATACAGAAACCTTCAATCAGAAACACTGATGTAGGCAAACGTTCCAGATTTTATTCTTCGATCACTGAAAGATGCACAAAATGGCAAGGACGCTAATTCTTCATGAATACCACAGCAAGCACCACGTGTTCATTTATGGGTTAAATATAGTAATTCAGAAATGAATCTTTCATATATTTTGAAGCATGTTTTCAGCCTGCACATGATTCACAGACTGTTGAAAATGTGACTTGAATAATTAAGAGACCTAGAGAATTGAAATCACGTCATAAATAAGCATAATATGGTCATAATAAATCATGTCAAATTTACAACATATATTTAGTTTTATTCATTTGTATCTACGAACGTTTTAAAACGATAATCATCTTCAAAGGCATTTTGAAGGTTTTTGCCAGGGTGTTCCAAAGCTGTAACTTAATCACAAAACTCTAAAGCCATAATATTTCATTACAAACTAGCACGTTCTTATGAAATATGGATTTTTGAAAAGGTTTGTCAAAATAGCAATGAGCTAAAACATATAGCATCATATTTTAAGGGCATACTTAGTTTTATTAAAAATTAGTTTTCAATATTTGAGTAATCATGAATTGCTATTGACCTCGACAGTGCTGGTCAAAAGCGAGTAGAGTAGGATGCGCCCACCCCAGATTGCTCTGAAATGGAAAGTCTTTTCAATTTGTCTCGACTTCACAACCATTATTCACTGCAACTGGCCATTTCTGCATCCCATTTCTGGCAAAGCCCTTATTCACATCTCATTAAACAAATATGCCATTGTTCTAGAATTTAAATAATACTTCAACAGTGGCCATTGGAAACAGAGACAGAAGGAAGACGCATATGAAAATCATGAAAATGACCACCCTTATTAGCGATCATTACAGATAGGGGAAGAACCTGTCGTGTGCTGGGTTATTATACACGTCAACTCGCCCTTTTCCCGTAGAATCTTAATGCAAAAGTCTTCTCTCCTGTTTGCCCCGATTATCAGGGCAGACGCTCATATAAATGGAGGGATTGGTAAATTGTCCCATCAGCTCATTCCTCCTTAGTTGTATTTCCTGTCATCATTTCAATTCTTCTTTGACGCGGATGCAAATTATGGTGAATTATGGTCAATTCTTGTCACTACAATGCAGATAAAATTAATGCCACCACTCGCTTTGATATAATTTTGTCAACTTAATCCCACCGGTCTTCCCTTTTCCAGGAGAATTTCCATCATTTACCTCTATTTGGTACCAAAGATGTAAGTAAACAGCCTTGCTTTGAGATGACAATGAATGGCTTGTAACGACAGAAGCCATTCTGTGTTACTCATGTCGTTTTAGGACACAAACTGACACATCCAGAAACATCTATCCACATCAATGGTCTCATCCGTGCTACAATGGAAAACGAGACCGTTTTCGCTACCAAGTGGCGAAAATTACACTTGTGGCGACAAAAAATACGATTCCGAACTCTTGAAATTCAGAATTGACCATGGACAAGGAGGCGAAGGACAGAATATTCAACCTTGACCATGACCCAGGAGGTCAAGGTCACCGAGGTACCTCTTGCATATGATCTTTTAGGCACAAAGGGTCGAAAATAAGCTCAAAATCGCTCTATCTCTAACCGTTTTCAAGAGAATTATCAACTTCTGGTTTTTTACATGGACCATGATCGAAGAAGTCAAGGTCACCGAGGTACCTCTTACATAACGCCCATTAGGCCCAAAGGGTAAAAATCAGCTCAAAATTGTTCCGTCTATAACCTTCAACAAGATAATGGCCCACTTCCGTTTTTTTATATTGACCATGACCGTAGAGGTCAATATCACCGAGGTATCTCATGCGTAACCTCTTTTAGAACCAAACTGTCGAAAATGATCTCAAAATCGCTCTGTCTCTAACCGTTTTCGAGATAACGGCCCACTTCTGGTTTTAATCTTGACCTTAGTCCTAAAGTTATGGACTAGTAGACGACTGCTTGGAAATCATTCGTGTTAAATTTGAAAGGCTTTGGAACAAATCTGTTACCTAGCAGTTTTAAATCGAGGTCTGAAAAACTGTCCAACATCGGGTTCTAAAAATTCTTTAAGTTCCGCTATTCCACGAGTTTTCGTCAGATAACAAAAAAGTGACAGACTAGTAGCGAGTATCAATAGGAGTAGCCATGCTGTATTTTAAGGCGATCCGACAAAAGGGCTGGGAGGAGAATGGTTTTGAAAAAAAAAATCTGTTAAAGTCGCGCCATTGTGCCAAATGGACAGCCGTAAGGAGCCGTGCCATACCACAGGACAGTTATACGAACACCAGTGCGGGGTCCTTGCGGCTTAGAGGGAGATATTGTCGTAACGGGGCTGCCCAACGCCCGTGAGGGCCCGTAGGAAGGGCGCGAGTTGCCTGCGAGTTGCTGCAGCCATGCCCAAACGCAAAGGACTGCAGCAGTTGGCTCGCAACCAGGCGGCACCCGCGGACTCGCACGTGGCTGTGTGAACACTAATGTTATTGTCAACGGTCCGGGCAGATGTAATAAAATCTTGACATTTTTGAGCATATACTTCATATATGACCCCTTAACATCCTTTACAATCCTTGAATGTCATCATGTTCATTGTTAAAAAAAATTGTAAAAATAATTAATCAAATTATACTCCAGTTTATACCACCTGTTCAACTTAAAGGACAATACTGGAAAACCAGCCCACCTAAACATCATGATAGCCTTGTAAACTCAACACCGCTACCAATATGCCGCCCAACAAACCTTTAAGCCTATGTCCAACTTCTTTTCTCAATACCGTTTGGACCCGTTGTTGTTTCCACAGTAATAATACTTGGCATTAACCCAAATTAAATATCAAAGTCACCAGAAAGAATTTTTCGCTGCAAATTTACAGCCATTTTGAATGAAATGACGTCTTTCAAGAAAGCTAATAATTCAAGACGCATGGAAATGATCTGAATATCCCAAGAGCAGGACCCAATCTTGACAACAAGGCTTGAGGTTAATACACTTAGTCGGCTAACTTGCTCTTATGGGCCCCGAATGACGAGGCAGACAAATATTTAATCAGCCGCAAATGATGATCCTCATAAAGTCATCATCTGGAACAACACAACCCCCCCCCCTCCCCACTCTCACAAAGCACCCCAATGTCCCTGATTCTTATAGATCGGGGCCGCAGAATGGATTTTCTGTTAATTCACATGCATTTATGTAGATGGGGCGGGGGGGGGGCGGGGGGGGGCTTCTCACTAACACCAATAAACGCATGAAATAGGAACCAACTTCATCAATTTACGAAGTCGAAATTGAAATAAAACTGAAATTGTGCTGATACAAAATTAATCTGACTTTTGAATTTTTGTTTCAACAATAAAATTAAATGCCACGGTCATAAAGCTTAAACTATCCCTCGCACAGGACGCTCCCACCCAGTTAGCATAATTTTTCGTCCCACGTATAAAGCGCGTTGTTTTTAGGTGGGATTTACGTGGGAATGTGGGACGTTGGCATGGGCACATAGAAAACATGTGTAATATACGTGGACATTCCCACGGTGTGATTTCCGTATAAACTCTACATATAATATACATAGGCTTTCCCACGTATAAAACGCACGGGTAGATACACGCGTAAACTGCATGGTTTTTCCCGAGTAATGCCCACCGTGGGCATTCCACTGTATAACATACGTAGAATTGCCCACTTCTAAAATGCATTGGTAATTAACGCATATTATATGTATATTATACTTTTGAATTCCCACGTAAAATTTCAGTAGAAGTCATTTGTATATTACACGTATATTTTACGTGGGATTTCCCATATGGGCATTCCCATGTAAAATACACGTATATTATGCGCAGTCTGGCAATGTGGGCTTATTATCGCAGACCGGAAACAGCCGCCATTGAGCGATAATATATTTAAATTTTGCTACCTTCTGCATATTTTGGTGGAGGGCTGCCTTTTTTCTAAGTATAATAGAAAGTTAGACATGGAAATACCAATTTCACAAAAATTTTTATGCTTAAAATTCTTTTATGGAGTACTTTATAACTGCACTATGGTTATAAAGGTTCATGTCTGTGTATTCGATGGAGTTATCGTGTATGCCCAGGGTGGGTCGTCCCTTTAAAATTCCATGCTTAATATGCGAGGGAATTCCCACATATAAAATGCATGGAAATATATGCCTATAAAATGCATGGGTTCACATGCGCATAGTACACATCGGAAAGAGTCTCAAACTCTCCTAAATCCCACGTAACTACGTGGGAATTCCCCAACAAAATACACATTATTTATGCGTGGGTACGTGGGAATACCCACATATATTATGCATAGTCCCCATGTGGGACTGCTATCTGGGCAGTATGATCTCACATCCCACACTAAGAAAATTGAGTCAGGTTTTCGAGATGGCATGTGTGAGTTCTCGTGAAGTCTCGTCTCTCTTCTGATCTCAGGTAGCATTGATCCTTGGATTTAATCACACATATTTTTCACTTTACGAACTGCAACTGACTTAAATCCAAATACAATGAATTAAAAAAAAAAAAAACTTGAATTCCAAAAACTAGTGTCCACTAAAACCATTGCACCATGTTTGGATTTGACGGTGGAGAATAGCTGATTTGGTTGTAAAATGAGCAAGAATATAGGCATTCATTAAATATCATAACAACTAGATCCTACAGCGAGGGTGATTTTTTCGAACTTGTTATCGGGTACGGGTTCGTCCGCAACACCCCCCCCCCCCCCCCCACCCTTACGGTTGTTTAACTTGGGTGTTGCGATTCAATGCGAACATAATTCCAGCAATAAACTTCACTCAACCAAGGACGGCTACGACCCCACAAACATCTATACATTTGAGGTACTGGATTCGAGTTACAAGGAATACTCCACAAATGTGAAAATGACAAACTTTGTGCTTGACACAACAGGTCTAGAGATCAGAGTCCTACCTCGCCCGTCATCTGTATGCAGGGGCTCAAAGAGATGATAGATTTATTTTATCAAAAGGTTAAGTGCCAAGGAATTACTGGTGACACAGGCAAATAAAATGGGGGCATTGATCGGGGGCATAATTCCGACACATCCCGCGCTAATATCATAAAGATATCGCCATAATCGCTACTCACTCAAGAGCTAGTGGGGTGGGCAGAATTATTGCATTAGGGGGGCTTGCGACAGGTGATGAGACATTCATATTTAACCCTTGCTGACAGATCAGACGACTGATCGCTGTTTTTCATGTATAACAAACAGAAGCTCGCACCGTAAGTCACATACTAAAAAGCGCCAAGACTACGCTTAAAGACCACTCGTAGATTAAGCTCCGACATGACATCAGAATATCATTCACAATTCTCGCCCATTTGCTCCACTGAAGGCTCATTTTCTAAGAGCCTTTACTCATCTTTCACAGGCAGGGATCAGTGCTATCACTCCTTGGCAAGTT
Source organism: Protula sp. h YS-2021 (assembly GCA_949752745.1). Classification (NCBI taxonomy): domain Eukaryota; kingdom Metazoa; phylum Annelida; class Polychaeta; order Sabellida; family Serpulidae; genus Protula; species Protula sp. h YS-2021. The sequence continues at coordinate 61,588,014 of OX457027.1, read as the reverse complement.
TCTAATAACACTGTGTGTGATACGTCGACTTCAATAATTTACTTTTCCACAAAAGGATTTGAATGAACATTTCCCTTGCGATGATCGGAAATGGACCAACTGTCACTGTTCAGGAAAGAAAACCCGTTCTTTTTGCACTTCGAAACTACTGTAAACTTGCACGACGCTCAGAACGCTCTATAATTAAACTTTAATGACTCATACTAAAACATTTATAGATCAAAAACGAAGAGAAACGAAAAAAAAACATTCTAAAATTCAAATCCAAAATTCAAAGAAAAAAATGAAGCCTTAGGTTTATATTTAAACTTCTTTGGCATACATAAAAAACTCCTACATTTAGGCACGAAAAACGAAGAAATCCATTGTAAATAATATTTTTAAAATAATTAGATTGAATTGATATTATGACACATGATTTGTTCAGGTATGGAAAGTTTTGCTGTCCTTGGTATCGTGACAGTCCTTTTTATTTTTGTTCCCTTTTTTCACCTTTTTTCATTCTTATTTTGTTCTAGCATCATTTCTACTCTATCTTTCTTCTTTTCTCAATGAAGAAAATGGAGCTCTTTTGTGAAGCAGTCATTTTCTGAATTCATATCTGTGTATACACAGGTTAAAAAGTGACAAAATTCAGACACGTTATTCAAATATAAATGATGGCATCATACGAACACATCACACAGTGGTACAAATTATCGATATGCTAGTTCGTTTTTTTTTATCATAAGATATATACTTATAAATCATAAAGTATGTAGGATGCATCTTTCGTGTTATGTCAAAGATGGATCAGAACTGTCTTTCATTATATAGACCTTAAAAAAGATCACGTTTTGAACATCAAAATAGCTTGTGTAACAACAGAACTATGAACAATAGAAACATCCAGGTTCAATATCAGTCTTGTTAAAATAAAGGTTTGGCGTTTCGATATTTGCTAGTGCTGGATCTGAAAACGGCCTTACAAATAGCACGCTCCAGCTTCCGTTCATGGTGAAATAAAACACCTTGTAACTCTTCCACACGCCACTACCTCTCCAAACCGGTAATGGTAAAGTTTGGGGAACCCACCGAAATTTGTAGTCACATTCTGAAAACTGATCCTAACTGATCAAACTTGCTCAATAAGCAGCCCTTGAACCCCAAAACACTTGGTAATAATAAATATAATAATAATTATGTTTAATAATAATAATTATTATTAATATTATTAGCAAAAAAAAAAAAACGATACCCATAATTACAATATTGATTGTAATGAATGGTAAAGATAATTCTAACAGTAACATTGGATAATCAAACTCTTCATCGCATCTGATGAGCATCTTCTGGAGTGGCAGCAGAGGTCACACACAGCCAAACAGCACAAGAAAATGGGTGAGGGGGGAGAGGGGAGGAAGGGTGGGGGGAGGGGAGGGGGGTAGCAGAGAATAACTGAGCGATGTGTAACAACTGTTCACACTCAAGGGCAGTAATTAAAGCACATCCACTAAAACACGCTAATTGAATAACTTCTTTATTATGAAATAAAATTAACAAACCATTCAAACAAGTAAGCGGTGTGAACAGCCTAAACGTTCAATACAACGAAACGCTCATTTTTGAAAGTTTCAGTCTGCCCTAATTTACGTTATCAGTTCTAGACCATCACTCAGATGTTGTTTTAACTGTGTGTCTATGTACAAGGCATATTCATCAGTTGGAAATTCCATCACCCATAGTATCTGATGACTCTAAATCACCGATCCTACGACTTGTAATTCTGTGCATTTTTTCATTGGACAACAAGAATAATCCGTACTTCGACCATTTTAGTTCTGCTGTAGGGTGGCTCTGGTTGTCAAATATATACTGTTATACTTCCACTGTGTCAAAAACCTGTCATCTGTGGGGGGGGGGGGGGAGGGGTAACAAGGTTGTCATGATGCACTTCCGGTCTCCACCTTGCAGAACAAACACATAAGAAAACATTTGATACAGTGCTGACCTGAAGGCAAATAGTTTATAAAGAGAAGGGCCGTAACTTTACTCCATAGCTTAAAGCCAGGATCATAAGGTTGTTAAGTTATTGTCATGAATTAAGCGCGTACGCAAAATGTTCCGACTTTTTGACTCCACCCCACCCCAGCCCCTGCACGTAAAATACGTGACGTAACCCATTCACTAGCCTCAGATACACTTAGCCTCAGATCGCCTTTTGTCCCACTCTGCTCCCTTTTCGTACATACTTTATGGATGACGCCTTGGACCAAACCATTTCATATGCCGGGCCGTAAACGGCGGAAATGAAGGCTAACTCCACGCCCTCAGAATAAAATGGTATATCTTGTAGTGTGTGAGTAAGATGGTTCGAACTCCCACTCCCTCCCCCCTCCCCCCCCCCCCCCCTCCCCACCAACAAAATTATGGAACAGCGGTAAAGTGAACAGACGTCCTACTCCCTGTCAGACAATGAGTGTTGCGTTTTGTTGTAGCACAAGACATCACCCCCCAATCCAATTTATTCTGGGGTGGAAAACTAGCCTAGGCGACTGCTAATGGCTAACAATACATGACTGATAATGATTTATGACTAGCATGAAAAAAAGAAAAAAAAAAAAAAGATGGGGGCTGCTACGCCCGGGATTTCATTTCACAGAACAATTATCTTGCTTCACACGAGCAAGGTCAAAATGTCAGCACAAAACATGTGTCGACGGGTGATAACTAAAAAAGACAATACCAATTAATGACACTGCGAACGACGAGAAAATATGATCGGATGGTCTAGATCAGTGTCTAGTTAGTGAAGCCGTACTGATGACTGGTGCCCCCCCCCCCGCCACTCCTGGCCCCCCCCCCCCCCACCACCAACCCCAAGTATGAAATGTCTGTTTGCCTTAGAGGCAATTTCACTCAACCTTTGCAAGTAGCAGAGCGGAACTGAGGGTCACGTGGGGTGGGGGGGGGGGGGGGGCTTGGTTAATTTCATTACCCAAGTCTGGACTTGGTTACCCATATTTAAGCCTGCGGAAACCAGGCGGAAACCAGGTTGAGTAAAATGGACCCAAAAGGCAGCGACATTGCGGGGGAGAAAAGTCACATTTTGAGTTATCAGATCCAAGGAGCCATAGTACACAGTTATAAATATGAGGGATACACATGCAGCCACTGCTCTGTCGAATATGCGCCGTAACAAACACAGTCACAGAGGCAATATATTCAAACGCTTTATAGACCATTCCAGATTTCCCCGTCACATGTCAGACTAAATAAAAAATGGTAAGATATAAAATAGCATGGCAAAAACTTAAATATCATGACTAAATATAACGATCATATTTTCAATTGAACATAAATATTAATTGAAACAGAAGTTATGGCTGTACAACAATTACTCCTTGTGTTCATTTAAACAAACTCGACGAGTTCGATCTTAAATAGGTCAACTAAATATATTTTGAATTTTAGGCTTATTATTAACGAACCAACATTAGTGAAACATGTTTTAGAACACACCTCTTTACGGGCTAACCTGTTTGATGAGAGCCTTAAATAAAAAGTAATACTGTATTGTGAGGCAAGCTATGTTAATCACATAAAACTGAACTCCTGTTCAGTGTTGTCGTTCCGCTGTGGCATAGGAACCGAACTTTGCGAACTGTCTAACGTGATATTCGCGTTCATTCCCAAATCTTCCTCCGAGTCTCTTCTGTTTGGAGACTGAAGGTTCACCGAATGCAACACTGCTTGTTGCAGCTGCTCCCAGCTGCTCTGCGATGAGCTGTGAGCCGAAGCATTGGGCAACGCCTCACCACTACCGAGATTCGAACCCCTGCTATCTCGGTCTGTAAGCTGGGACCGAGACCCCGTGTTCTGGTGGGAGTTTGTACTGGAAACAAGCATGTCGCCATCGGAATCAAGAGCTTGTTCCGCTAGAGACAACAAACCGGTCGGGGCTCTGTCCCAGTTATTCATAGCCCCGCCCACCCTCCTTACGATAACATTAGCATTACCGGAATTCGCTAAACTTTGACTAGAAGTTGGAACACTTTGAGTTGCACTGGAAAATGTTTGGTTCCCATATGACCTTGTCTGATTAGAGATTACAGCTTCCGAAATGAAATCGCCAGTCCGCGCTGAATATGGAGAGCCGCCACTTCGTTGGGATGCTGAATTCAACCTCGAGATCGTAGAATTTACGCTTGAATTTGTAGAATCCATGGCTCTCTGCCTAGCTAGGTTGACCATATTGTCCTCCATGGCGTGATTTTGTTGGTTTTCCATGAAAGCCAACAAGTGACTGGCCGCTTGGCTAAGCACCGCTGTGTTCCGGTCACTCTCATTGTCTCCACCGCTCGACGAGCGATCCACGTTGTCAGCCGTTTCAGCCCTCTCGTCATGATTCGCGTCACTGTACGAGACCGAGTCGTTCTCGTCACTGGTCTCCATGCGACATGCCTTGCCCGTGGTTAGATCTTCGTACAAGGGCTGCGCGGCTTTCAGACCAAGCACGGGCGACTCTAATCCCTCCTGTAATAACCACAGTGATTACTTTATCTGATCATCATCAAGGCGTAAACAAAATTATAAGAACATAGAATACGATTCAACTTGACTCCGTCTCAAGGAGTACGTCTATCTCCCGTGGGCGATATGGTGTGTGTAAGGCTGTTGCGTGTTGACTACGCAAAATTTAAAGGGGAAGGATAGGTAGACGTAGTGTCTCACATTCAAACGAATCAATCCACTAACCAGCAGGCGCGTGAGACTGCCGTAGGTACGCTAAGTACAGCGCAGATTTTGAAAAATCCGCCATTTTGTCAATTCAAGGCACATCCGGAAAATTCTTGGTCACTGCACTGCGGAAGGTCCCAAGGAACCCGTGTGTAGAATTTGAAACGAATCCATCTATCAATGCGGCCTGTGGGCGCGTGAGACTGCCCTATATACGCTAAGTCCAGTGCCGATTTTCAAAAGTCCGCCATTTTGTCAATTTTTTTCCGATCCGAAAAGTGCTTGGTCGCTGTACTGCGGAAGGGTCCAGAGAAGCCGTGTACAAAATTTGAAACGAATCCATCCATTAATGCGGCCTGTGGGCGTGTGAGACTGAAGCGTGACAGACGGACAGACGGCCAGACCGACAGACGGACAGACCGAAAAGTTCAATAGTAATACTTCATTCTGAGTGCGTACGATATTGTTTTTTGCCTGAAGCCGTAGGTCCGTACACGCCCGTAGGCTGAAGGCAAAAAACAATATCGTACGCACTCAGAATGATGTATTACTTTTATTATATGCCTACTTTTGCTATTTTTATGTCGTTCTTCAAAATTTTACCACGCAATATTTTTGCACTCAGTATACTCAGATGGGGTGACGCGTAATCGGTACTGCGGTCAGCGAGCATTGATATTTGACTCGGTTTTTGCACTTAAGAAAATAAATATTAAATATTTATTTGCTACGTGTAATGATTATTTCTGACGTAATACCACCCTCCCCCTAGCCGCGGCATTATATCAGTTATATCTTTATTAATTTCAAATCAATGCACACAAAATCACCCGAAGGACTTGTGTACAATTACCAAAAATTTACCCTTTAAAATAAATATTTACCTTCAAAAATGCCTTCCTTTCTGTCATTAGCGATAATACACTTTATGTGCCTTAAACTCATGTGGTTTAAGAACTAACCTCACAAGCCCGCCTCATAAACAAGTATTTTCTCCCTTTCGAACGTTACTTCTTATTTTTGTCAGTTCAACGGAAGTAACTTATTTCAACTCAAATCGCGAAATAACAACGCAACAAATACACAAATTTCGTAATTATATGACATTTGTAATTAGATGGTTTCGTTTTCAGGCTGTGCTGTAATGACTCATTTATCGATTTTGAGAACGGTTGCAGTTGATAGTGACCCACTTCCTCTTCACTTTCAAGTCCGAAAACACGTGTTTTTTTTTGTTTTGTTTACTGTTTGCATCTGATCGCATTATGAATATGCTTATAGGGGGGCCACCATTCAATCTGGCCTATGAAAACTGCATGTTAGTTTTTTTCTATCATTTCTTTGTACGCGGACCTCTAGGCATATAATAAAAAATTATGTTCCCTCCGTTCCATGGGGGATAACAAGTTTTAAATTGGGTTATAGAGAACGCATGTCACTTTTCTCTAAGTTCTGAGCTTTGATACCTGTTTTATTTCTGCTAAATTCGTCAAGAAAGTTTCTATTCAGAGAAACAATGCCAGAGTTTTCCAAGGTCTCCCTAGGAGTCATGTATAACTGGGACTGCTTCGGGTAGCTTTTTCCTTCTCGGAGGCATTTATAGAAAACGAGCTTCTACTACATGTAAAATATTCCAAATGTAGCCACAACTTTAACTGTATATATCAAGGGCAGGAACAATTTTTTTAATTCGTTAGGTTAAAAAAATGCACCACATTTTAGATTCACATATGAGATACTGTTGAGGTGTGGAGAATGACATGCATTCAAAAAAAAAAAAAAAAGGTTATAAAATCACCTGTTCTTCAGATAAGATTTTATCGCGTTCCACGGCGGAGTTGATCGGGGAGAGCGTGAAGGGGTTCTGTAGCTCGAGCACCGTCATGGCCATCACTTTCTCTGTCTCAATGTGATTCCTCATGTGACACCTATTAAACCAATCCGCAACTCTGAGCAAAAGCCAACCGATCCAACATGATAAATTTACAGAAATGAATACATTAACAGGTCAATAATTACTTTTAGTAATATAGCATGCTCATTGTTATTATTCTTTGTGGCAGTTTTGATGATTACAGTTTTTTTAGTTATTTTATTGGTCTGGAAGCTGATCGGCTCATCAGAGGTTGATGGATACGGAATCATGTCACGTGAACGGCGGCAAGTCTCGCGGACAGAACGTAACCAAGTCATTTATGTTAGAAAATTAACATCAGTTTTCTTATGTAATATCTCCCTTGATATCTAAAGAACAATGGATATGTATGTGTTTTATATTCCACGCAAGATTAAAAAGATATCAGTGCGACAGTCACACAGTCAGCCCACAGTCAATTTGTAAACAAATGGACAAGAACGGAATGGATAACACCAGTGATTTAGGTTACCCCAGAGAATCTTCTCGCACAAAAGACGCGTCGCATTTCGAACACTGGAATCGCTTCTTGCCAAACGGTAGAAGCTGTTTAGGTCTCATCACTTCCGGTCTAGAAAGCCTCTTGATTGGTTTATTCACATACACAGCCGAATGGTTTTTCCCTGATCTGTAACACAAAAGAAAGTCTATGGACATTGTCACCAGCTGAAACTAAGTTAATTCTAAGCAAATATTGACAACTATTTGACAACAAGTTACACAGCTATAATCACATGAAATCCGAACCAAGTACTTACGCTAAGGAAAAATCACACATTGATTATTACCACTTAGATCATTCAGGTACATATCGATGACGTCACATGGTTGCGACCTCAACGGCTTACCCTTTGGGGTGCTTGTCTCTGATGTGCTGCTTCACGCTCTTGCTGGATGTCGACGCGTAGCTGCACTTACCGCAGTGGTAAGGCTTCGACGACGAGTGGTTCTTCTTGTGCTTCGTCAAGGACGTCTGGTCTGATGTTGGGATTTGCAATGTTATGTATTTGTTTGTGTTTTTATTGTGACACATTATATTCCCACTGACACACATATCAATTTTTATCAAAGCAATAAAGTTCGGACCACCAAACCTTACAGCACTCACCGCAGATTAAGAACGCCACACCTGCTGACCTCTTGCCAATATCATTGCTTTAAATTATTGTTCAAGTTAAGGACAACTCTAACAATCGATCAATACTATTTTTAAACTATATTTATAAGGCCATTTTACAAGTTGACACTTTGCCCCACCAACTGAAATATCAACCAATAAAGGGTGGGCTCACTGGTACATGTGTAGGAGCACATGTGACACTTGAGTATTTTTCCAGCCTTCTCCAGGGCTCTGTGTTCTTCGTGCGTGCTCATGTGCTCAGCAAGTCTCTTCCGAGAAGATGTTTCAAAGTTACACCGATTACACGCTTGCATTTTCTCTTTGCAGTGATTCGTGGCAACGTGAGACTTCAAGTTGCCTGAAAAGACGGGAAAACAACATACCACACAAGACGGTATTGAGCCTGTGTTCCTTTCAGCCCGTCTTCTCGCCTCGATCTACACATTATTCATGTTGCTTAGCCAATGAGCTTAATCATAATCCAGTGCTTCTCGATAACCAGTGTCAACCAGTCAAAGCACACCTTAAATTCGGTCAGGTCAAGAATTCCCCAAGTGATCTAGAGCAAGTGGGATAATTTTGCACACTTTAAATAGGGAAAGATGACGACGTTCATGTGCAAGTAAAAGCCTAATGAATCTCACAAAACAATTGATAAGAATAGATAATAAATGCTTTCGGACAGTCTTTTAGCAAAAAGTTCTGGAGAGTATACAAAATAAATGTACACTCGCAGGATACTTCGTTCTTTATCCGGTTCACCTCACCGGATGCCGGAAGTGTGATTTCGGGCTTTTCTATTCGTCTATTGTGTAATGGAAGGCTTTGAACTGGTCACATACTATCAAGAACAGGGGTAGCTTTAAAAAATTTCCAGAAAAGTAAAAGCTACTCTTTGTGCATAAAAATAGAATATTAAACTAGAGTAGCCGGGGCACTCAGACACGGTAGACACAACATTTTGCACTTTTAAATTAACACATTCTATATTCTTTAAATTAGATGCCTTACCAGATTCTGCCAATTTTCAAGTGGAATTCATTTTCCTAAGTATAATGATCACATGACTTTTAGACAAACACTGTTTGCATCTTCACACTGCGTGAATATGACGTCATAACGAGGAATTAATGTGGGAAGTGTTTATCAGTGTTGGGAAACAAGAAGATGCATTACCAAGGAGTAGAGCGGGTAACCTTGGAGCTTTCCCACTACCGCAATTTAAGAGCACACGAATCAGTGCCAAAGGATGTTGTTGGCATGGGGCCAAATGTCTGGAAACACCCTGCGAGGGCAGAATTAGCCCTAGCGATCTGATGAAGTACGGTGATTTCCAAGCTGATATCTATTCGAATGGAAAAAAATTGCCCGATCTTTGGGGAGAAGTTGTGAGGAGGGGGTTGCCGTCTGTTCCAATTTCATCTCAATCTCATCTCCAGAAGTGCATTTAAAATACACATCTGACTGTCACACTCACTTTTAATGGCGCATCTATAGTCGCAGCGTTCGCAATGGTACGGCTTCTCGCCATTGTGCACCCTCAGATGGCGCGTCAGGTCGGACTTGACCTTGAACGACGACTGGCACACGTAGCAGACGTAGGGCGAGTCGCCGGTGTGCGTGCGCAGGTGCACGGTCAGGTTGTGTTGCGTCCTAGCCGTGTAACTGCAGATCTGGCAGCTGCAAAACATGCGAAGTGTTTTGAGGGGTAGTAAACGGAATGCATGACTCCCCTCTCCTCCCCTCCAATCCCCTCCAACAAACTGACGCCAGGTTTTCAACATAAATAATATTGAAGCGAATCTTTGCATCCCAGAAGAAAACCGTTTCAATTACCATGCTTTTATGCGGTGTATCTACGCTTTTCCTCCTTATGCTCAAGTCGGGCGTAAAATTGCCCTGAACTAAAAATAAGCTTAAAAACATTTGCTGCATTTCATATACTCCGACAGATCTAGATTCGTTACACAAGTAAAACTGCTCAAGACAGGAGGCAATACGCAATGCTTTTACAACAAACAAAAGCAATAAAAGAGTTGTCGTAAAAATTTCAAAAAACTGTGTCTTCAATAAACATTCCTTCATAAGAACTGGCAATCATCAATTTGACCTCCTCGCACACAAAAACTATCAAATTTGTTTTACATTATACTGGCCAAATACATGCGTATTTGCGAGCGCCCCAAAAAACTCCATGTGCGAAATATTTGTATTTATCGAGCGCTGAGCAAACAATAGCTTTATTTAGTCAGATGCGAAATTTTCTGTTTGCAATAGCAGTTATTGTTTCATGTTTTAAGCAGTTTTGCCAGGTATTTGAAAACTAACAAAAATAAGGGCAATTTTCAAAAGAAAGTGCATCACATGCTTGTACAAAGATAATAGCAACCTCCTGAATACACAAGGATCATAGCTAAACATCCCCTGCGAAATTTGTTTTGATTACTTTCTATTGTGTTTTCGATTCTTGGAGGAATAAAAAAAAAATACTCTTGGCTAAAATTTTGACTTCACGGATTCTATATTTTTTTTGTCTAGATTGCAGTAGAATTTAAAACTTATATCCGCCAGATACCTGTGTTTTCGATCCAGCTGTTGATTCATGCCAAAGACTATTTTGAGCACAGTGAATGGCAATAAGCAAATCCACGTAATACTTCTGGTTTTGAAGGTCTACCAGATAACACTATTTCTGTCCCGCATCCCCCAACCCCGCATTTAGTTATTCATTAATCATTATTTTTTATACACACTTCAAGTGACTTGGAGCGAAGCTAAAAGCCTTCACATCTATCACAGTTCCCACCCCCTGCCCTGGTCTTGCATGTACTTTTTAACAGTTCCGCATTTCTAGAAATAGCCACACATTTATTCCTGTTAATCCACAAGGTGTAGGCGTGCAGCACCAACACTGTCATATTCTAAAGAGACTTATAATTATTGCTAACAACTTGAAAACTTACTGCAGCAGTTGAGAGAGATCTACTGACCAAGTCAAAGACGTAGACGCTTTTGTGGCATAGATTAAAAAATGCAAAAAATAGGGGCGTCCTTATCGGATTTCGACGCTGTCTTTTTTTTTCATTTACGTTCATGCTATTAATTCTAACAGCAATTGCACTGTATCCCGAAGAGAATAAAGAGCGAACATAACGTACAGATCGCAAGATCAAGCTCAGTGCATATATGGCTCAAACAACACATATTTAAGATAAAACTCAAACTGACAAATTCCAGTTTTCAAATTGTAAAGTTAAATAAACAAAGTCAGATCACCTTAATTTCATTTCAGTTCATTAAATTGTATCTAATTAGCACATCCTGGGGCCCCATTTTTTTAACATATAGCATATGGTATATTGGGCTTTGGGCGGAAACGAGAGCATGACAGGTGAATAGTTATTGAATCATTGAGCAATGGTTAAAAGATTTCCCAGAGCAAACAATTGTGCACCCAATATCGCTCACCATGCAATACCCAGGCAAATGGACAAACAAATCAAAACTACGCCTGCATTTAAAAATCTGGCAGTTGCTGTTATGAAATGAAGGCAAAGTGCTCCCAGCAATGTTCCAAATGCCAATAAACATCATGTAAGGTGTATTACTGGCTTCAAGTACGTTAGATATTTCTCAATAAAACTGCAAAAACAATGCGCTTTTTTTGGTCTGCGGAAGCTCGCAATTGAAATTTGGCATCTGAACAGTGGAGAGTCATAATTGACTAGACTTTAACACAACCTACTGAAGACTTTTTCTGATGGACCACACCGCGTTCCAAAGATTTTTTTTTCAGATGTTTTCATGCCAGTCTAAAAGTAGACTGGTCGCTGACTACGCTGATATATCGTTATAAAGAAATAAATCACACCGAACTTGTCGATCCGCATGTTTCAACATCATTGAAAAAGCTGAATCCCAAATAGGATATCAGTGCCTGGGTGGTGCCTGGTGTAAAAGAACTCCAATCATTCCCATCGAAAAGACCTTACCTTTTCACCGGTTTGTTTCCATATGTATTTTAAAGAAGTGAGGGGTTTCACTTTGGTGTAAAATAATTCTGTGTTCAATTCGAAATCCCATGTTCTAGGGTGATGTCAAGATCAATTGTACAGCGGTGCCTTTTTCGAAACCTTAATTACTGTAACGATTAAAAATGTATCTTTCAAAATGGCAATGTGTTTTTGTACTTCTTTATTACGGGTAATTAAAAGCTGAACAATTACCTGAAAGGTCTGATATTTTGATGAACTAGCGTGTGTTGTTTAAGGCTTGTGCTGTTCACTGTAGAATAGTCACCTGAAATGACACAGAAATGGGACAGTAGAGAAGGAACAAAGAACGTTCATCTGTTCCTCGATATCCTCGGCCTGTTCCAAAAACAGACAATGGTGTGTTGGATTTCTTACGCGATATACGCGTCGTTTTGAGACTCAGAGAACTTTGTGGAAAAGTGTCAAGGAGTGGTCCTATAAATACACACCAAACCAGAACCTCATTTCGCTAGGGAAATGTTAAACACTTAACAAAAATTAAAACGCAAAAAATACTTCCTTCAGTGGGTTATTTCTTGAATAATATATTGCAAACAACATAGTCTGAATACGTCTTATAAGCCCAGTAGTGTTAGGTTTTTGTTGACTTAGGGTTTTATTGACTGATCAGGCATACGCCGCGTTATCTATTTGCGCAGTGACAGCTCGCACAAAGCTGAGCAACTGTGTGTTCTGTGCTCGCACAAATTCATACAGCCCTTGCAAGTCAAAGGCTTGTCAAGTGTTAAATAACAAGATATTTTTGTAATCTCTAACCTTTTTCTATATTCCTTCACACAAAACTACGCAGGGTTGTATCGATTTTGATCAGTTCTAAAGCGCACACCACCGCCCCCCCCCCCAAACAGACCAGGTCCGCTGTTTTATACCTGCACGGCAAGGAGGCCTTTTCCGGGATGTGTACTTTATGCGATGTAACACTGACATGCAAACGCTTCAGAAGACACCGGTAGCATAAACAAGTATATTATGTAAAAGCATTCCCCTATAACAGACACAAACTCTTTCAGTTTTCTTTGAGGTGTTCCATAATGAAGTTTTTACGGTACCGTGTACTTAGGGAAAGTTAAACTGCCCTGGTTACGTTATGTAGGCGTGCGTTTTTTTCTCTAGTCTTGATTTAGGGATTGAGGTTTACACTTTGCTGCTTTCAAAAGCGATTCCATGTTTTTTTTCACTCTAGTCATATCAGAAAATAGCCATTAGCTGGTAATTTATCTTAGTTTTTGAGTATAACATCGCACAGGAAATTGCAATGAGCGCTAAGAAAGGGCAGATGCAATAAGACACAATAAGAGAAATTGCAATAAATTGCCCGTTTGCTGTGACAAAACTCTATATTTTGCAGCGCTTGATTTGATCAAATTATGGCGTAAAGAAAATCAGCGTCGAAAGGGCGTCGGCCTATTTATGTTCCACCTAGAATTAGCCATCATCATTGAAATGAAAGAGATAAAAGCATCATGCGATGGAATGAATTCCAAATAATATCGCATGGAACTGGTATCTTTGTTCACATTTTACAGCACATTTTCTCATCCCAAGAACGGGGTTGACTAGCTGTAGGCTCTCTGAAGACGGAATGTCAATCTCTGCAAGCATATCAATAAACGAACATTTCTGTTCTCTATTAAAAAAAAAAGAAAAGAAAAATAATGTCCTGAGACACTGCTGCCAGCTAGGAACTCGAATATGATCAATTCGTGATAATCACTATTAGTTTACAAGGCATCTAGAAAACTCCCCTCGCAAAAGAACTTCCTCCTCCGAGATAATTCAGAATCACGGTAAATACCACCACAATTTTGGTAAGAACATGCAGTAAAGCCTCCGTTAGGAAATACCTCCCGTTCTGGACCAATCTGTAATAGGAGACCATGACTGTTTGTCCTATATCCTATTATTTGCTAGCTGTATAATGAACATTCTTCCCGATCCCAAAGGCGTTTTTCATATGGAGGTTTTATTGTACAATATAACATAAACACATTAAAAATAAAAAGAAATAGAAATAGTTGCTTGTTTCTGTGGTAGATAAAGATTTACAGACGTGATGTGTTTCAGGCTGTCGCCTATACATGAAAAGGAATTCAATGTTGCACCTGCATATAACAGTTGTTTATGATATTTACTTGAAATCAAAACAATTCAACTCAACCTGCCTTTGAACTTGGCTATTTTATTTTTTTTCTGTTTTTATTGTTATGTGATCAAATACAATACTTAATTGGTAATAGTGTTATTTAGGTACACCCTCAACCTTTGAAAAGGTTGCTTGGGTTCTTTGTTTCTTAGTGTTTTAATATACTTTCAACGGTACAGAAATGCCAAAAAGCATCCCGATGATTTTGAATGCTTGGCATAAATATTTACGATGCGTAGGAGTCTGTTTCTTTCTAGTTTTCTTTCTATAGCCGTTTAATAGCCAAGTTGCTGGATGATGTTAACTAATGTTACTTATAATTTTTAAAAAAGCAAACCAAAAAGCTACTTTATTTCCAGAAAAAAATATTACTATTTTACCTCGCAATTGAACTGAACAGAAAAGCAGGATGCTTGGACAATGCCAAGACTGTGCAGATGAACACCTCGGTATGATTCGGTAAAAGCGATTCTAGGTAGAAGGCCTTTTTCAGTGAAATTGTTCCCCAACTCCCCCCCCCCCCCTTCCAAAATGGGAACACTCTTGGTTAGTTTCTGTAAATACAAATAAACTAGTCGTTAAAATGGCCATTGGATTTTAAAGTCCCTAGTAATTCGATAAAGAAACAAGAATGTCCGTGGACACTGTGCCCAGCCGAAGACATTACAACGGTGAAAGGTGAAATCGACCGATTTTGACACAATTTAGATTTGATAGAAGACCTCAATATTGTATCAAAAGTGATCGGATTAGATGTGTGGAACATCGTCTTTGTTTCTCTCAACACCTATCCATTCATTTGGCCAGTTTTTGCCGGACCGATAACAACAATGTAAGAACTCCACCGAAGACCTACTGAAAATAATATGGTCTGCAAAAGGGCGGTACTTCAACTCACGACCTTGTCAATCACAAGCCACAACGCTTCTGTGAAGGCAGATCTATAAATACGGCCTGCAAAATCCATGAAGGGGAGACAAGGAAAATTGTGCTGAGAGCGGGGCTTGAATTCACGACCTCCTGATTACCAGTCCAACCCGCTAACGACTTGGGCAAGACGATTATGACACCCTACGATTATGCGATTGGTGAAGAAGCATCAAGTGGGAGCACATTGTGAGTTTTCTTCAATTTGACCATTTTTGGACAATATTTTGGCCATTTGTAGTCAAATCACCAAAAAAAAAAAAACCTTCCTGATGCAGGAAGGTGAAGACACCACTCATGTTAAATTTCAACGCAACTGGGCCGAATTTGTAAAAAGATCAGCATTTTATGAGCTTTCTTAAATTTGGCCAATATTTCGGTCAATTCTGACAAAATCGCAAACAAAAATTACAAGCTGTGTGGAGGATTGCCCAAGGAACAAACCTGTGAAATATCACAGAAAACGGGCCAGAAATATAAGAAAAGGAGCTTTTTGAACATTTTTTTTACACGCACACACACACAGCGGACGGCAGTTACCCCACAAGTGAATGGTAGAGAACACCGACGACAGTCGTCTGGGCTAAAAACCGAATCATTTTTCTTCATTCCTCACAATCAAAGTGAAGTGAATTGTCACTTATATTTGACTGCAACTGACACAGAGTCAACCCTTTTGGCTTATATAAAAACTGTCAATAAAATATCCTTTAGCTAACACAGGAAACACTAAAAAATCGCCTTGTTATTTGATATGTTGAACAACTATATTACCACGGTCACTACAGAAATCTTATCTTTTTTACTAAAACATTTTCCAACTCCAAGCGTCCATGGATACATTTCAATCGCATTAGGATTATCAGAATCTGCAGATGACATAGCTGGGGGGTCTGGCACGCTTGATAACCCACTGTTCTCGCACAGCAACCTGTTTGCATACAAAGCTCCACAAAAAAACATATAGGCTAAGAACTTCCTATCACTTTCAAAAATTCCGAGCCACCCACCTGCTTCGAAGCTAAGTACATGCCACAAAAACGCCTAAACTTTCAAGTTTTTAGTATTTTAATGAATATGTACAAGGCTCCTCGAAAAAATAAAAAAACACACGTGTTTTAACTTCGGTATTGTTGACGTGTAACATTTGTTACCGTGAGGTTAACAAGGTGCTAGAAGAAGCAACAAAAAAAAAATAAATAAAAAAATAAAAAAAATATATATGCTTGCCCATAGGCACGTGCCGCAGTGAAAACATCAAAAATTGAAACCACAAAAAATCCCCAAAGCGAATACTTATGTTTGAAGCTGTGCTCCTGTATCACACTTTTTTTCAATAGCTGCATTTAATTTTAAATAAAAGTTCTAACATAACTCAACAGAAGCGTGTCCATTTTAGAGTTTATCTAAGTAATTTAACTTCTTTTCATCCTTTTTTTCTGTGAAAAGTGGTTGGACTTAAAATGGGTTCACGTCGAATCAAAGAAGAGCAGCAACGCTTATTTTTTGCAAAATATCATTTTGTATTCTGTTCAGGAATATGCTACCTTCCGATCTTAAATTACACGAAATATCACCAAATATCATCTGTATCTACGTTGATCGCCGTCGATTATGTGTTATTTTTATTTATTTATAGTGACACTGTGAACTACTTTTCTTTGCGCCTTTTTTACGCATGTTGACTGAGCCCCGGGGTAGCGGTTGGTGAGTGAACCGGTAGTGAACCGTAGCGATTTATTCAGCTTGGGAATGGTCCAAAGTATAACACAGAAGCAACGCACCTTGTATGCTTAGTAATAGTTTCAATAAATCAGAAATTTATTCCAAATGTTTCGCAAAAAAAAAATAAATAATAATAATAATAATAACTTCACTCCTCTGGCGACACATTTCTATGGACTTGTAGATCAAGTACTCGTTCCTTTTTCCCCATCCAGGGGTGTTATGGCACATGTGTCACCCCTCCCCCTCCCCCTCCCCCCCCCCCCGTACCCCTGCGCCACCTAGATACAAGACAATCCTGCCACTCAGTTCGCAGCGACATAAGCAAACAACTGCCGAAGTAAACTTCCCTACATATTTGCATGTCAGGAGTATTTATGGTGAAATGTCTATTTTTGCTTTCATTACATTCCTATTGAAATAATCCTTTTGAAGCTGAGCCAGTTGTCAGGTGCCTTGAAGCAAACCGAAACCACGAAAAATAACAATTTAAGCCCATTGTCTAAATGACAGTGCTCGAAATGACTGCAGACAAACCTTAACTTCTGAAGGAAGAAAACAGTTCGGGTCCAACAACCGCGTTCCCTTAAAAAACAAATAAAAGGGAAAAGACACCGGTGTCAGACATATTAAGTGTCCTAAAACGGTTTTGATCAGGGTCAAAGACAGGTCAAAGACAGCTTATCTCTAAAGCCTTTAAATTTTTTTTTGTTTTTTTTTTGCAAAATTCCATCCCTGTAAATCATGTGTATAAGTTGTGTCTAAGACAAAAGGCCACACAGGACTTTACATGTTTAACAACATACAAACCATTTTCCTTGTACTTCTTTCATCACTAAAGGTATTTTTGTTATAATTATGGGTATTATTACCATAACTGAAATGAATATTGAAAAATTTAAATTGTACTCTTATCATGAAGTGTCAAAGCCAGTGGCAATAGCAGCCTGATCCGTGTTTACTTGTTGCATTAGGAGTTCCGGTCTTGCAGCCTCCAGCTGTCTCTCTGTACGACACTGACTTTTAGACACTAAAAATCCGTCAGGGAAGACCAGTAATTAAGGAACAATCTACGACACAGTAACACTTGTTCAAGCCCTGGCTCCTCTAACTACTTCAACTGCTAACCATTTGCTGTGGAGCACTGGATCATATTTCTCAATATCCTTCCAAAAAAAACAAAAAAACAAAAAAAAACAAGCATGTCCAAGGACACGACCCAGCCGAGTTACCAAACAAGGAAAGAGAGAAAAACTCTGAAACGAATACTGTTAGGCCGAAAAATGAAGAACTTTTTCACAATTTTAATACAAAAAAGCGAAGCTAGGGTATGTTGGAGAGGTTGGGTTTTGACGATTCACGTACCGACATTTACACAATTTTACAAAATTTTTAAAATTCCACCATTTCGGCATTTTTTTTTTTTTTTGTCACTTGCGAAAAAAAGCAAAGTCCAAGTGGAGAAGCACCCAAGAAACTTTCGATTAAAATTTACTAACTATTTGAAAAAGAAAAAGACCATTTATTCCAGTTTTTGCCAAATTTCAAAGTTCCGCCATTTCGGCAGTTTTTGGCGAACCGTGACAAAAAATATTAGCCTGGTAGGCGATCCCCTGGGAAACATCCCTGCGTAACATCTAAACGATTGGAGTAAAACTGTAGGAGTAGCATTTTAAAAATGGGTCAAAACGGGCACAAAAGGTGTCGCCATTTTGTCAGTTTTTCGTCAAGCGTCAAAAAAAGTACTAGCCAGGTGGGGACCATCTAGGGAACATTCCTGCGTAACACCAAAACGATTGGAGCAAAACTGTAGGAGGAGTAGCATTTTAAAGAAAAAGTTTAACAAACGAACATACGCATATACATTCAAGCCCCCTATAATGACAAAGTCGGCTGGGTTAAAAAAAGCAAAAATTCGCACCCCTTGCCCCCCCCCCCACTCACCGCAGAAATAACGCACTGATTTTCCCGTTTTATATTTATATTTCGAGTCCGGTCTCGCTCTTGGGTTTCTTACTGGAGGCTGCAAATATCATTTCCGGTTTGCTTTAGTGGTATCCATGAATGGTAAAGCTTTTTTTGGTTACAACAAAAACTGGTTACTGCGGGAAGAAAATGAAATGAATCAAAGACAATTAGCTTTGAAAGCAACTAATCGTGCGTAAGAAACATGCATAAAACATTCAATAAACATGATGCATTGAGTCAGAGAAAAAAACAGGAAATGAAACAACATTCCAGTCCATTGAATAAATCCCAGCCACATATAAGATGAAGAAAGCACCCCCCCTCCCCTCAATCCCCCCCCACCCCCAACGAGCCAGTGTCCTTAACTTACGCAGCCACCTGAAACGGTTCACAAGACATTTTTTGTTCGTTCATTTTGGTTTGTTTGTTTGTTTTTGCATACTGCATTTTGTTTATTTTTTCTGCAAATATCTTCAATCAGATACGAAATGGCGTTTAAGCCGCTTATGCGTAACAGGTTGACAAATTCTATACTCAGTTGAAGACAACATTTTTTTTTCGTTCAAAGATGTCTGATTAATAAATTAACTTTTACGACCGAAAAACCTGATCCGTCCTTAACAATGCATGTTTTTTTATTTACGATAATCCCCTCTGGAGAACTATCGTATCCGCAACTTCAAGCACTGAGCCGGATCGGGGTCACCAATACAATTCACGGTATTCCATTACTCAGTCACTAAGTGGAATGATTTGGGCATTAGACACCACTGATGGGTTATCAAAAGATTGACAAAAATACACTTTGATTAATCACATTTTCGGATGGACCCCAGCCTAACCCGTCAAGGAAAAAAAGACATCAATGTCGTTTATATAATACATCAGAATACCATTTAATAACAAGCTTTCTTAACCCTTGAAGGCGCGCTGGCATTCGCTGTTGTTTGAGCAATTAATAAACGTAATAGGGAGATGGTTGGGAAGGGTAAAAAATGGCCGTACTCACAACCATTATTTCACGCTGCTTCGAGATTCTCGCTGATGTATAATGTAACTAAGGAAATACAAGGGTTTAATATTAAGTGCTTTTGGGTGACATCTATTAAGCACGGCAATGTAATGGCAGTCTGGACTATTCACAAATCACGCCTGACGGTAATAAAACTAAAGAAATGTGGCACCTTGTTGTCTTGGAGTTATCCAGGCTTTTCATCCTTAATAGACGGCGAGCTTCAATCTTGTCGTAGCTCTGAATAAAACACCACTTATTTTGATTTCTGAAGAAATGTCTCTTGGATTCCCTTTACTTTCTAGTGGCGCGAAAAAAAAATGACGTTGTGCTTAGGCTAAGAGTATGATTGGCTTAACGAATGTGCTGTGTGTCACAAGTGACAGGGCATTGTCTTTTAGTTAGCTTTCTCAATAACTAGCAAACCACATGTAAATGTCGTATTTGTGGATTCTTAAAAACAACACATTAAGCCCTGAAAAAATGGGTTACATTTTCCTGCCTTACACAAAATAACTGACCATGCATCAAATAAACAAGTGCATTCCATAACATTATTATATTTTTTTCAGAAAGCTATTATTTTGTTTAAGTGGCATGTTGGTTTTTCTTCTTGTATCGACAGAATGGAACGTAAGTTAAACCTAAGTTTCGCTGGACGTTATACAAATTCAGAGCTGTTTATCTATTGGTTACTCAAATATCATTTTAAATTCGCTCGCTATTTCTTCGTCTTTAAAATATACCGGGTAATCGTACATATCGGTTAAGTGTATAACGTTCTTTGCCAAACGGACAACTCAGTTAACCAGGGGTTCAAAATTCCCACTAATTCCGTAAACAACTCCAAATATTTCTTACACTCCTGGCACTTGTATGGTTTGTCCCCTGTATGCGTCCTCTCGTGAATCTTCCTCTTATCCGATCTGAAAACAAACAAATAAACACAGGGTATTTTGTAACTACGCGGTTAAATGGAAAACCAAAAATTAAAAAAAATAAATAACATCAAGTCACATGATACAATTATATTGTGTATTAGTATTTACAACTAGAGCAGTGTGCAAGCCCACATATTCCCCACAGGCCCCCCATCAGTTAAACACGACCATCAATAGTTGAAATTTTCCAAGTCCAGCTGGTCCATTTTCCTTGGACGAACCTGGCCCATTTACAATACCCATCTGTGTTTGTTCCCATAGAAGCTTCATACCAAGTTTCATTAAAATCCTTGCAGGAGTTTTTAAGTTATCGTGTTAACAAGCTCTTGATGACAGACAGACCGACAGACACGCGGTCGATCGCATATAGTCCCTGTGAGGAATAAATAACTTAGGAGTTTTCGAGTTATTAAGTATTTATTTGAATACCCGTTAATTAAAGATATTTCGCTATCTCTTTTTATGTAAATTTCTTTTCGGTTTGACGGAACAAAAAGGCATACATTTGAGCATTACACATTCTCAGCCTTCTGTTTTCTGAAGTGTAACTTTAAACTCCTTAAAAAATTATGAAAAATGCATGTGGAATTTTTCCCGCGTAGCGACTAAATATTTAAAAAAAAATCGAATAATTCAAAAAGGATAATCGAAACCACTCATTGCATCTCCGCAGCACCACTTAAAAATCGGGAAATAGGATATTACTTAACAGCTTGACGGGTACCAAAGGCAAACCGCATCACTATAAAATGAACACCGATAATTCTCGACGAATACTCGCAGTTGTCAAACATATCTTAGTCTCACCACTTAAAAATCTTGAAAAAAAAGCTACGGTTGATTTTTTCACGGCGTCTACAACTAACTCAACACTAATCCAACTGACGAAGGAAAAAGCCCATAGGGGGTCCAGCAAATGTTAGCGAAGCGTGGTAAATGACAACGAAATCAGCAAAAATTGCCCTCCATGCTCATCGCAGCTTTTAATATCATTTCCACCTGCTCATCAGCGCGCCACAATTTTATTTCCCCTCACTATTATTGCCTGTACTGTGGCACTTGTTGCCAGCCCAGCAAATTATATGGACACTCATTTTGGGATTAATTCACAAGCTCTTTCGTTCACCGAAAGGTTTACTCCGCAGACCATTGCAAATACTGACGTTCAATTCTTACATTTCTCGACACGTGATGACAACATAAAAAGCTAAAGCGTCTCACAGCAGGGACAGCAACAGGGTGTTTTTAATTTTTGCCTTTGAAAGACATCCCTCAAAGGCAATATATTTAATTATGAAGCCACGTAAAGATATAACCCTTTATTATTGCCACTTAGCAAGTCAAAGACTCGCAAAGAGTATGTTGAAGTTGTACAGGGCCAATGTTCCGAATTTTTTTTTTTGCCCTTTACTGGTCCGTCATTTCGCCTTCGCTACTACTCTGATCATACCGACCTTAGGACTGCCAAATTTCGCGGATACGTACTGCTTGATCTGAAGTTGTGCACCTCACTTTTTGTTTTCGCCTTTGTTTTCATTTTTATGACCAAAACGTGAAGCCAAAAAAAATGTGATTTTTCATCGAGAAATGCAACGCGCAAGGGCCGCAGCAGCATTCACGCAAGCCTCTAGCATCTGCCAACAGCCATACTGTGCATTACATCAACGACGTGTGCTTTATTTGCGCTGATCATACCGAAACACATGTTTTGGTTTTATAAGAACGATACGTGCATGCAAAATCTTGTCTGGTCATTTTAAATACCCTAACTGTGCATATAAATTGTCAGCTTCAGTTACGCACTACTGTTGGTGGAAGAGGGGAGAGGTGCCGTTTCATTGAGTAAGCAGCAAAGCTATGTTTTTTCTAGAAAGGTTTCGAACTGGCATAAAAGTTTCTTGGAAAAATTTCGAAATATAGGAAAAACTTTGCCTTGTCTGTAAAAGAAAAGCAAACCAAAATCAGGCTGAAATGTTTTTAAAACTCTACTCGAAGAGCGGAAGTGGTTTTTCAAATATTATTTTTTGGTCAAGCGTTTAATATTTCGCTTTGGAATACACGTTCTCTTTTAAAATAAGAGCACACCAAGCACATAAGAATTCACATGTGTTTTCGATACTTGCGAATCAAGGCACTAAAGTTAAAGTTAGTCTACTCCGGAACAGAGTACCTTACACTAAGACAAATCAGCTTCTATGATTCTCTATATATTTCAGTTAGATCGAGTCTCATTCTGGAATAAAGTCGCTTTGTCTAGAGTGCCTTATTTCACCTTCAATAAAAAAAGATGTAGAACCTTATTTGCTTGATGTATATTTTGATTTTAAATAATACAGTGTTACATACTAACAAGTTATTGAGAAAGACCGACTGAATGAAAATTGGTAATAAAATAAACAAAGCATCAATCTTGACATTTCATATCAGGGCTCGACAACAATTTTAATTGCTTCAAGACTTGACTAAAGGCTTTAATGTGATTGGTCGATTCCCAAAGTTAATAATTTTTCAATGTTGACCGGAAGGCAAATGTCAGTAAATACTGAAGTTACCAAAACGCCAATGAAGTGATGTAACAAGGCATTTTTCAAGTCAACGTGAAGGTGTCACTGACTAATTACAAAACTCTTAACCGAAAAGGCACGAATACTTCATGCTGACTCAAAATAAGTCAATATATGCTTTGTTGCCTCACTTAACTAGCGTTTCGATCACAAATAAATTTTGCAACATCTGGGGACTTTTGCCTTCTGGTCAGCATTGAAAAAAATATTACTTGAAAATCAACCAATCAGATTGCAGCATTTAGCCAAGTCACGTAACAGTACTTCTATGTTGCCTCAAAAGAAGTCAACATCTGAAACCTGTTTTCCAAAAACGAGTTCATTATTAAAATACGAACACGGTCAAAAAAACCTCCCTCCCCCTCCTCCTCCAACTTATTGTCATAACTACTGCTTTCTAATATGAAAACTGCACGGAAATCCCATTGAAATCATGATACCCGTTGCTACGTCTAGTGCTAGAACTGATCCCTGTGCAAAACCCCACAAATGATTATTCATTCCACAAGAAACATCACGCACGATAATATTAACACCTGCGCATCAAAATTACACCCTTGTTTTTATGATTTATATCCCATAAAGTTTATATTAATTGTTCTACACAAAGGGAATTCATTTAATGAGCATAAAATCGGGATGGTATTTTACATTCAGTACAATAATTCTCACAGAAAATGGAAAAAATGATAAAATGAGAAACAAGAACTTGCGTTTCCTAGAACACGTAGATCTATACTCCGTGCGGAGTCTCCACACATGTCAACATTATACAAAAATAAAAATCGACTCTAAATGCTAAAATGAACATCAGCAAGTTTAGTTTGTAAAGATATTCGTATTTAAGACAGAGGAAAAAGGCTAAATATTGATATCTTCCCCCCCCCCCCTACTCCTCCCGCCAGAGGCGACAGGGTAGTGTATTTCGGATCCGGAACATTCCTCAAGCCTCAGAGGTTGAATAATTCCCCTACTTTGATACTGGATATTGGTCATTAGCCTTCGGATAACAACATAGCCCTTTCGCCCCCCGCGAAATCCAAATACTTCACCACCCCAACTATTCTTCCACAAGGCAGCCATTTGACTGCTCTGCCCACGCCACCGGTGTCAAAGAAGCGAATAATCTTCATAATGATATAATAATTACCGAGGCAATATTCGAGA
Source organism: Protula sp. h YS-2021 (assembly GCA_949752745.1). NCBI lineage: Eukaryota > Metazoa > Annelida > Polychaeta > Sabellida > Serpulidae > Protula > Protula sp. h YS-2021. The sequence continues at coordinate 61,563,758 of OX457027.1, read as the reverse complement.
CAATGTCTATATTTATGGAAATGAACGGGAAATGGCGTATGCCTTGCTAAGGTTTGACTCGCTCGTTTCGTGTCAAAAAGCGATCAACCGATGTCCACAAATGAGTGTCATCGGAAAAAATAATCATTGATGACCTGTGCCGAACTGTAATTTTTCATAGCACATTCTTAGCTTCCTTGAATATGATCAAAGCTCATTTTTCTGCCAGTTTTCTAATGCCAACTGTAGACTTGAAGATGAGAGAGGGGGAGGGGGGGAGGGCATGTGTTCTTTGTTACAAATACACGGTAAAAAGTTACTTAAAGATGCTGTTTCTGTCGTATTTATAGCCATAAAACAAGTCATTTGCTTTTAAGTGGCCATGATAACAAAATGGCTAAGACACGCTCATATGACATAAAAGGCTTAGCATTTTCGCCCCCATTTTTTTTTTTTTTTTTTTTTTTGAGCTATCTCGCACAAGACAAAAATCGAATCAACGACACTTTCATTTTACAGGTACAGCTTCAGATAATATAAGTAAAGGCGGACAATATCCTTTCTACATACAATAAACCCGGGATGATATTAAACAAAGCACAACAACAATGTCAGACATTTTACCTTATCATTTTTCTTTCTTTTTTTTTAAATCTCCCATACTAAAGTCATATTCGAGTCTGCCAAACCTTAATCGCTACTTTAATTTTTTATGCAAAGAAATAATCGCATTTGAGTCTACATTTCTGTGGTGTGTTGCAGGAAACCTTCACTGTTGATTTTTATCAACAACATAAAAATCCCATTAATTGAATTACTGTTTTTTTTTCTTCTAGATGTTTTTGTGGCCTTGGATAGAAATAAAAAAGGATGATCTGAAACAGCTACATGAAAAAAGTATATATTACTGAAACTCTCTTTTAAGAAAAACGACAAAAGATTTCTTTAAACTGTTGAGGGGGAGGGGGAAAGATACTATAAGAGGGTTTACACTTATTAATGTTGTTGAGGGATTTACCTGCTGAACTTCTTATCACAAAACTGACAGGCGAACGGACGATCTCCCGTGTGTACTCTGAAGTGCCTGCAAATAGACAAAAGAAGAAAATAGGGGCACACTTATGCATTAATTACCCACAGAAGGTTTAAAGTACAAAGGTTATTATGCAAAACATAAGCAACTTCAACCAACAACATCGTGACAAAATTCTTCACTTACATTAACCTTTTATAAATAGAACCAAAAAGTAAAAATATAACCACGTTGTTTTCCATATTTTTACGTCTTCAGGCCATCAATGCTTTGACCATTCCAAAGTTCCAAACAATTACACTTCTTGAATCTCCTTTCTTTTGGTTTTATGTTTGCTTTATTTCACAACTCTTTTTCTTCTTTCTTGTTTTTCCTCCAATTTTTATTTACTATTACTATTTATTAACTTAATACTGTTTATATGAAGCCTTCACGGCTGGGTCGGGGGCAATAGGAAGTGATTCATGGCTGGCTCGGGGACACTCGGAAGTGATTCACGGCTGGGTCGGGGACACCGGGAAGTAATTCATGGCTGGGTCGGAGACACTCGGAAGTGATTCATGGCTGGGTCGGAGACACTCGGAAGTGATTCATGGCTGGGTCGGGGACACTCGGAAGTGATTAATGGCTGGGTCGGGGACACTCGGAAGTGATTCATGGCTGGGTCGGAGACACTCGGAAGTGATTCACGGCTGGGTGCTAGGAAGTGACACCTGTCAAGGTCTTTCTTATGCGGGAACTTCATCGGGCATCGGCTGCACTCGAGCTTCTTCGGCACAGATGTCATCAGTCTTATTGAACCTGTTCGAGCTAAAACATCAACTATAGTAATTGACTAATTTCACATGTAACTAGTTTTATCTATTCACCTATTTTTCCAAATTTAATTTGGAAATAAATTTTATTAATGATAATGATTTTTCATATTAATATTATTGCTGTTGTTGTTGTTGTAGTTGTTATTATTATAATTATTATTATTTTTCTTATTATTATTATATTGTCATTATTATTATTATTATTGATGTCATCACCTTTTAATGTGTTTTAGTGAATTGATACAGCACGACTGTAACAACCATACACATCAAATATGTGCTCAAATAAGACAGGCTTCGTTTCCACCTGTTACACTATGCGCTCGTACACAACAGGCCTGTATTCTTCACACCCTAGTCAAAACTGTCGGCAACTGGAGCCTGAGAGAGACACGATCACCCGTGTAGCACAGGTGGTCTATGAAATCGATGCTAAAGTCTTTTTTTTTAAATCAGAAACATAGTTGGGGCGGCACAGCCAAGACGACACGCTCAGTTACGCAGACAAAATTATATCAAAACGCGAGGTTTTACCCAATTTCAAAATACTGTTATTTTGGTAATTTTTCATGAATCTCAACACTTTCAACACTTTCAATATGTGCTCTCTCTAAATCATACAAACAACCTGGAGGCCTGATATCATCATGTGGTCACCGAATACGCGACAAGTGATCATGATAGAGTTGACAGGTCCTGGGAAGAAAATATTGAAATGGCGAATGACAGGAAGCCAGCCAAATACGAAGTGCTGAAACCAGCATGCGAGGCAGCAGGTTGGCGAGCGCGGTGCATTCCGATAGAAGCGGGATGTAGAGGATTCACTGGAAAGTCAGGGTGGGCTATGCGGAAGCTGGCACCAACAATCCAGTAAGTCATTACGTGTGTTATATTTTAGATTAATCCGATCCATAGGTTTGGAGGTCACACGACATTCCATTGTGCGAACAAACTTGTATGAATGCTCATTTTCACCAAATTTTAAAATGCTGCCCGTTTGACCACTTTCCATGAATCGGAATAAAAATACTACGGTGCACACCTTCAATGCTGTGCTCTGGTCGTTTGTGAAATTTCAAGACAATCCAATCTAGCCTGGACACAACGTCGAAAACATTAAGTTCCAATGATCGCAAAAAATACTGTCATTTTGACAATTTTTCACGAATCCGAATATGTGTTCTATCCGTGTGTGAAATTTCAAAGCAATCGGACCTATAGTTTCCGAGATATAGCCCGAACAAGCGTGCGGGCAGACGGACAAACTCAACCATATACCTCCATTATATGGGGGATAAAAATACTTTTGGGGACGAACATGAATCCTGAACAAAAGAAGTGAACAAAGGAATCAGCCGAATGTTAGTTTCTTTATTATGTTGGGTGTTTAGTGACATTTTTTGCAAGTTAAGAGATTTTCCGTGGCACTTATATTGCGGAAGATTTATTTCTTGGATACTGATTTCATTTGTTACTCAACAGCGCACATTAATCACGCTTGTTAGTCCCCCGCCGCCGCGGTACGCGCGGAGCGGGGAACCTATAAAACGCTCGTTGTCCGTCTGTCCAGCACCAGTGCCCCCACTTTTGTACGCACGATTACTCACTCACATTTCACAGCAGGCTTTTGATTTTTTGTGGGAAGTAACAACATATGTTGGAGTTGTGCGACCTGGGGTTATTTTTGAATTGACCAAAAATTGAAGAAACTGTGAAACTTCAAACTTGACCAAATGTTTTGTTTGTTGGGGCGCGATGTCCCCACTTTTGTACGCGCGATTTCTCAGTCACCTTTAACCGTAGGCTCTTGATTTTTTGTGGGAAGTGACAACATACGTTGGAGTTGTCTGATCTGGGGTTATTTTTGAATTGACCAAAAATTTACGAAAATGTGAAACTTAAAACTTGACAAAATTTTTTGTTTGTGCGGGTTACTGTGGGGGGCACTTTTATACGAGCAATTTCTCAGTTATTCTGTAGGGCAGCCTTTTGAGTTTTTATGGAGCGAAGAAATATATATTGCGATTGTGCGACGTTGGATTGTTTTTGGATGTGACCAAAAATTGACGAAACTATGAAACTTGCAACATGACCAAAATTTTTGTTTGTGGAGGCACGATGCTTTTCGTGATGTGATCCAGCCGTAATAAAAAAATCCGTTGTACTGCTCCCCATTCAGATATCTTTCGGCGGGGAACTATGATCAGTTTCACTGATATACTTTTTTCTTACTTTAATGCAAATACAAGACGCCAACTTACCCAATCCAGATAAGATGGTCGTTTTCACAGAGGTCTTAGTCGCACTGACCCCTGGATTGAGTTGGGTCACAGGTTCAAAAGACTGTTGTGACGTCATTGTTGACACACTATTTACCGAAGAACTTTGGAAGGCTACGTTTTGCAGGGGATCATTGGACGGCATACTTTCATCTAAAATGCTATTGATAACCTGGAATTTCACACAACAATATACGCTTCATTGGAATTATTTTATATAATGAATAATCAAAACTGCACGTATATCAAACTTTAGCAAGACAGTGGCTCCGGGAGAGAAATCCAAGGGGTGCGAGCGAAAAGTGTGGGGACGGGGGGGTGGACACATATACATATTACAGGCTGTGACTATTACCAAGCTGACTTTTGTTAATTTGAAAAGCTCACGCCATCAATAGATGGCCTAAGCCAATCAGGCTAACCGTCAGGCTATCTATTAATAGCCTAGTTTTGGATCTTGCAAATTATAGAATTAGCGTGAAATGCTTCGACTCGCGTAAGAATCATCTTTTTGGAGGATTTATTGCCCAGATGATACTAATGAGGCAACATCGAATCGGTTCGGTCAGAGAAGTATTCTATTAATAAAAATAACCAAATTTTAGTTTAACTAAGTTCAAAAATATAACATGAATCACGACATATTTTTAAAACTGAAAATAAAGTACATCACGATACGTTGTTCAGTATTATTTATTTTCTAGAAAAATCTATGTCCCCTTTTTTCAAATTACGTTCACTTTTAAGTCACATAATTTACCTTGGGCCGTATTTTATCATTCATTTACTCATTTATTATTAGAACTAATTACACAGTTGGGAGACGTAGGGGTATGTTGATGCATTTTTTACTTTTTTATGATTGCTCAAAAAGGAGCGTGCAATGGTTCGGAAGCGCTGAAGGGCCACAGGTACCCTTGTGCTCACAATGACACATGCCATGGCACATACCATGGTACCTTTCACGGGCCCACGGGTACCATTGTGCTTACGATAGCACATACCATGGCACATACTTTTCATCAATACGGACTGCCATAAAAAGAGTTTAAAATGTTTTTTTCCAACATTGGGCTAAATCTGTGCAAAATATAACAATAAAATTTACTTACCTCGATGGATTGTGCTGTATTCGACTGCTGGCCTTCAATCGCTTGCTCTCTTGTGCAAACACCTTCGACTTCCGGTTCGAGCTGGTTTTCCACTTGGACTAGTCCAGTCTCAACTTCACCAAGCGCCTGTTCCACATACTGTTCCGCACACGCTTCGGTTTGTCTTATCAAGATTTCTTGTTTTACTGTCGGTTCCACACTCAATATCTGACCCTCGTACGTCCCGGCGTTTTCAATTGCCACAGCTCTTGGTAAACAATCCGCATCACTAGAGATATCCATTTGGTTTTGACCAGAGTTAACATCTGCAAGGTGAGTGTCATGTAACTGTTTTTTTTCTGTTAGATGCTTTTTTTTTAAAGTAGAGTTTAAACTCTTCTTAGGTTATGGACTTAAAGTAACGAATGAGAATTCGAAAAACTATGATGTTTGGTTATGAGGAAGACACTTTCTTTCAACCACGTCTCACCGTTTTCACAGGTAATTGATCTGATGAAGGTGACTGAAAGAAGATATTGCCAAAATGTCATTTAAAAGTTAAGTCATCGCCAGCGGAGAACTTGAAGTGTGTTTAAAAGGATGCCGATAATCCAATAAATTGTACAATAAACACTGTACACAAAGAAATCGATCACAGAATACCCCCAAAATCGGGAACTTTTTCAACGGCGTTACCACATTAATGAAGAAGCAGCTCTTCTGTACTACGCACCTCACATTATGCACATAGTACTTACTTGTTTTCTGTACTTTAATGAGAGTATTGGTCTTCCTGTTGGCTGCTCTTTCTTCTGTCATGGGTTCGGAATGTTCCGCCATAACATCATTATGCGTGACGCGGTCAGACATGCCATCCATGGGTAAAATCACTTGCGAAGATTCATACGCGTCACCTGGGGAAAACCGAACTACTTTCATTCCCTTTCCGAGGCTGAAAATGTAGTTAAGCTGTACCTTTTAACCATTATTTTAAGAATGCCTTGTCACTTAATTTCGCCAGTTCCGTCAATGCCTAATATCATAATAGTAAACGCTGACAAAAACCCCACATTTCAGCTGAAACAGCAACTTTTGCGCAAGCTGTACCAAACAATTACATAACTTCTTCCATCATCACATTAATCTATGTTTTTTTGCTTTTTTTTTTTTGCCTTCGGTTTTACATACCTCTGTTCGATGGCACGGGGTTTTCATGCACAATTGACACAGCAGGTGGAAGTTTGGCGACCTGAAATGACGTGCTTTGGCCAGGCGACTGGTTCACTTTGCTCATATCAAGTACGTTGACACACATCATGTTTCCATTCTTAACAACGAATGGAACGAAACCTACAAATAAGTCAAAAGACTTAATCATATACTGAACTCAGGGTTCGCGCTGCGTTCTCAGGAAAGTGAGTCAAAAAAGGAAGGTGTGACTCAGTTGGGTCCAAAAAAACTAGGTGGGTTCCGAAAAAGTGAGTCATTTCGTAAAAAATGCCCCAAAAGTGGAACCCTGCATTGAACTTTTATAAAGAAATGCAAAGCTTTGTCCCAGAATCTAGTTATATGAGAGATACCAGGTACCATGCAATCTGTAATCTGCCATGCAAAATACATTTTAATTTAGCTCAAGGCGTTTGGTTTGAGGTTCGTTAGTTATACCTTGAGTAACAGTGGATATTGGCTGCAGTATCATTTCGGGCTGCACCAGCACACTGGGGCCTGACTGCCCAAGAACCGTATACGGGGACACTATTTGACTGGGTCCAACTGGTGCATTATGGGATGTGCTGAAGCCCAGAGTACTGGACGTATAGTGTGGTCCTTGGTACACATCCGGTGTCACGAGGCCAGCGTTGCTGCCTACATACACACCTTCTACACTGCTTTGCTGTTCTCTAAAAAAAAAATAACATCATTTAAATATGGAACTCTCCATTTATTCTTAACTTCTATACAATGTGCCACTGCAATTTCATTGACTATGAATTCTCACTCTTTTAAATTTCCTCCATTAATTAAAGTTAATCAATATTCTGCAGTGTTAGAAAAAAAATTACATCCAAATGAATTAAGACATAATTTCAGTTTTTTTATTTTACACAGTTGCAACTTCTGTTTTACAGCAAATAGGTTAAGGTGAGGTTCGTCTACCTAGCCTGGCTTGCGATTCTTCAAGCCTACCCCCCAATAACCTCCCACCAAGCACCACTGTCAAAAAACCATTCTGAACAAGCATACATACCCACTAGTGTCCGCATAGCTCACATATTGTGAATGAACTGTCAAGCATGCTTCACTTGACTCTGCATTGCAGGCATTCTTATGGGCAAGAAAACTTTCTATATCCCTGTACTCTTTCCGACATCGTCCACAAATATGTATGTCGTCCGACATCTTATCGCTTGATATATATATATATATATATATATATATATATATATATATATATATATATATATATATATATACATATATATATATATCAGGGTTCGAAATTAGCGGTGGTGCGGTGGGTGGCGATTTGCCACCAAGTTTTGACATTTTGCCACCAGAAAAAATCTTGGTGGCGAAATTTTGCCACCAGAAAATCAGAGGAAAACACAGTTCACAAGTTTAAACAATTTTCTTTTCATAAATAACATTGTTAATTGGCAAAAAGGCGGTCTGTCAGGTTGGTTAGGTTAATACCAGTTTATTGATAATAAACACTGCAGCGCTTATTTGACTTGTTGTTTTCATGTTGTTGCCAGTTGGCCGCTTTCGCAACGGGTCAACTCAATTTGGCCACAAGAACAAAACGTTGGTGGCGAAAAACGTCACAAAGTCAAAAGACTTAAGGTCGAACCCTGATATAAAAAAATATATATTACGCCAGTAGGGTGTCTCGGACCGCAATTCCATTTCTCGTTGGAACAAAAACACAAATCCATTCTTGGTACGGAGTAAAAACAAAAGCAGTGCCGCGGTGCATGTGCAGCCAATAAATAAAAGTTATGGTTGTAAAACTAGAAAGTCTTTGTTTTTGCTAAAGCTCAAAAACGGATATGTATCCCCCAGCGCCACAGTCTGTCAAAGGGACACGCTTCTAGCTTGAAACAATTCTACATTATGTAACAAATCTAAAAAAAAATCGCCAAAATTCGAAAAATAGCCGGATATACGGAAAATATATGGACATTATTTCTATGTCGTAGGCAACCCGTGTGTAAAATTGTTTGGGATCGTCTTGCTCGTTATTGAGAATTCGCTGCTGACAGACGAAGATACATTCCGAAATGTTCAAAAATTTTAAAAATTGCCAAAAATTGAAAAATCGTCGGATATGAAAATTAAATACAAGGGCATTATTTATAGGTTATAAGCAACACGTGTGTAAAATTTGGTTGCAATCGGTTGCCTCGTTATTGAGAAATCGCTGCTGACAGACGAAGATACATTGCTAAATGTTGAAGTGAAAAATAAAAAAAATTCGCCAAAAATCGAAAAATGGTCGGATATGAAAAATAAATATATGGACATTCTCTGTAGGTTATAGGCGACAGGTGTTAAAAATTTGGTTGCAATCAGCCCCCTCTCTGTTGAGAAATCGCTACTGACAGACGAAGATACATTGCGAAATGTTTAAGTCAATTTTTTTTTTAAAGAATAGCCAAAAAATGGAAAAATAGTCGAATATGAGAAATAAATATATGGGCATTATCTGTAGGTTATGGGCAACATGTGTAAAACTTGGTTGCAATCTGCTGCCTCGTTACTGAGAAATAGCTGCTGACGGACATACGGACGGCTCGACATACGGACGGACCAAAAACAATATATGCCTCCCCGAGGGGGAGACATATAATAATCGTAACAGGTTGGATTATACCAGAAAAAGTTGCTGCGAAATACTTATTGGTTGGTGCGTAACGATTTTTTAAATGAGTAAAATACAACAATAAATTGGTTAAAACTGGGGAATCCCGCGCTTGCTATTTTCCAATCAGTATGTCAAAAAATTCTCTGAGGGGGAGGAGAACGAATGGCTACAGTGGGTCCAAATTGGTGAAATAAAAACGAACATTTTCTGTGTTTCAAAACTCGTATTGTAAACAATTCTACTTGTTCTCCCTTCTAAACGAAAAATCCCCAAATTTTCAGTTATTTCTGTTCTTCTAAAGGTCTTATAATCTGATTTGGTGGTTGTTTTACACCGTGCAATGTTGTGGAGATTGCCAAAGTCAAAAATATTATAGAACACGTCTATGTAAAACTTGACAGAATTCCGCTACATAGCAGAATTGGCCCACTTGCAGAAACCATTTAAGAAAACATTAGTAGTAAATTATGACTTAAAACCTCAAAGTCACGCAGTAGCCCCATCTTAATCACTGCTTTGATCCAACAGGTTCAAAATGAACCCAAAATCCCTCTATCTCTAATGGATTCGAGTTAAAAGTCAACTTCCGATTTTTAACCTTTACAGTGACCCAGAAGGTCAAGGTCAGCGAGCTACCTCCTATGTAACGTTTTTAGGCCTAAAGAGCTGAAAATGAGCTCAAAATCGCTCTATCTCTAACCGTCTTCGAGATAAAAGTCAACTTCCGGTTTTTTACCTTGACCGTGACCGAGAAGGTCAAGATCACCGAGGTACCTCTTATATGGCGTTGTTTAGGGTCGAAAATGAGCTCGAAATCGCTCTATTTCTAGCCGTTTTCCAGATAAGTCGGTCTATTGTTAACAGCAAGTGAGGTCACGTGACCTTTAACCTTAAGGATGAAAGTTCGACCAGTACTGAGTACGTTTTATGTGTTCAAACTGGGATTTGAGCACCTTTGTGGCTACTTTTCGTGATTAATAGGCGTTTAAAAAAATATTTTGACCTCTGAGATACCTGAGTTCTATTACCCTCTATGTCTCTGCCAAATGCAGTCTTTCTGCGACAAACCCTGTAGCAGGAGTTTTCTGGAAATCACTTTGAGTTAAAAAAAATACTTTGATTTCAATTTGACCTTGACCTCAAAGGTCAAGGTGTAAAATTGAGGATTTGACATCTCATCAACCTCTATCTCTGTGCCAAATTTCATCGTCCTCCGTAAAAAAAGAGTTTTCTGGAAACCTCCGTGGCGGAAAAAAGAGAAGAAAAAGCTCTTAAAGGTCAAGGTAAACAAAATTTGTGGATTTGACTACATCTCATCACCCTCTATCTCTGTGCCAAATTTCATCGCCCTACGTCAAACAGAGTTTTCCGGAAACCTCCGTGACGGAAAAAAGAGAAGAAAAAAAGGCGGAAAGGCCAGAAACCACTTATACCTATTTGCAAATAAATTCCCGTTGTTGTCCAACAGCCGACCTCTACGGCGGTTCGGTTTGTTGTGTATAACACCTTTTACTCTGCAGACCCACTGGGGATTCCGCGCAAAATAGTACTCATAAAGGAGAGGAATCACTTTTTAAAAAGTCACTAAAATATAGATTTAAGTGACTTGGTCAATCATATTGATCTTTTTCACCAATGTGAGAGAATACTCAAAACTGATCGATGCACTGTACGGCTAGATAGAAAGGAATATCCATCCGCTCTTAGTTTATATTTAACAGAATGATCTCCTCAGAGGTCAGCTGTTTTATAACGACAAGTAAGTATTTGTGAAACACAAGAAAGGGCCCATCTGCCCTCCCCCCCCCCCCCCAATTCATAGGGGTATAAAGCGATGGCGGACAGAAGGAGGGACGGACTCCCTATAGGCCCTATTTGTCAAATATCACAAAATGATGTATATTTAAGTCGACGGGGTTCCAAAACTTGCAGCTGGCTTACTTAGTGGAGTTGGAATTTAGCATTTTGTTGTCACCAATTACGATCTACTCATACTCTACGAGTAGCCGATTCTATCTCCTCTCCCTTGTAGGACTACTTTATAAATGAACCGTTATTTTACTTTTAAAAAATTCCCCGAAAACCAACATGTGTCCGCGAGTGTCTTTTTCAATCTTCCTGTTTATCACCTATCAGAAAACAAAACATCCGAGGTCGGATTTCAATCAGAGGCCACATTCTCTTGGACCGTCTCGAAAAATCAAGAGGCTCTCGAAAAATCGATAGGTGTTCTTTTGGATAATTTCTCGTTATCTAGAGACAGTTTTTGTCTCGGAAAATTTCTCTCGAGAAGGTCAGATATAAGATGGCGGAAATGTAAACAAAGGCATTTCAACAACTTATTTGCCAAAATGTATTTAAATTATAAACATTTAATAGTAGAAATTTATTCGAAGGAAGATTTTATACGTGATTGCACTAGGTATAGTGAAATACAAGAGGACCCAAAGGTTTAACCTCAATTACTATACGTTGAGGTCGAATCTGTAACACCGTTGGTACTGCTGAAGTGGTGGAGATGTTATTGGGTAAAACAGGTCACATTTAAATCAATGCCCCAACAAACAATTGTCACAGGATATATTTCTGGGCATATGAACTACATATTTATCTGAAATAAGCACAAAATAACTAGATTTATGTTTTTTATTTCTCGATTTTTTGAGACGTGTTCTTTTGGACGGTGTATTTGGAGCTTCTCTGGTCTGTTTGGAGCGTGGATTCTCAGTTTTCTGAGAGGTCCAAAAGAATGTGGCCAGAGGCTGTGACGAAAAAGTGGTTGTGAGCGAAAATATAGGTTGTTATTTATACATGCAATGTTCTTGACTTGGCATAAATAATTCAACAGAATTCAACGTGTATTATTACATTTATATATGTAGTAAACAATATATCCAATGCAATAAAGATATATACCAAAAAAAAAACTTTGTTAATTAACGCCAGTTACATTTCCGAAACGGCTATTCACACCACCGTCACGTTCATATTTATAGGCACAGATTGAAGCCAACATCCAACGAATTCATCACTTATTACTATTCGCTCTTGCTATATGCGATCCTAATGCGCCACAAACAACAAATCAATTGATGAATCCACTAAAAGTATAGTAAATAGCAATTTCAGAATAAAGTACAACATAAACGTCAACGCTCATTAAAATTTTCGAAGTAGATAACACCAAGATGGGCTGTAATTTACCAAACTGAAATAATACAACACCTAAACCCCACCAACATAATATAAGTAAGAAGTAGATGGCTAGATCATAGAGTCAAAGAATCACAGGTTAACAGTACTGAGTCGGCCAAATTGAGTAATTGCTTTTTTAACGCTAATTGGAAAACTGTAGACTTTTCTTCCTAGGTTTAGTTACACGCGTCATTTATATTTATGACGCAATGATTATTAACACTTGACAAGCCTTTGGCTTGTTAGGTGTTTCTGAATATGTGCGAGCAGCTGTTGGTATCTTTTTTTTCTTGACAGTGAACGGATTTTTTGTGTCATCTACTCAGCTGACACCACGGGCCATAGGGCCACGAAACTTGCAAGTGGTCCTCTCCAGTTTTACTGTTTTTTTTTTTCAAGTATGTTCCCCATGGCTGAGGGCTTTGCATCTCTGATGCCTATGTTACCCAATTGCTAAAGAATGATGAAATCTAGCTCACTGATACAGGGTTATTAGACGCCAGAAAATCCGCATTTTTTAATCATGACCTTAGAGAACGAGTGACATCCTCCTCGATGGTCACTGTCAGAAACCGAAAGTAGACCAGTATCTCGAAAATGATTGGAGATAGAACGACTTTGAGCTTATTTGCGACCCTTTGGGCCTAAAACACGATATGTAAGAGGTTAAGAGTTCAAAATCGTATTTTTTGTGACCCCCCAGTGTAATTTTTGCTACTCGGTAGCAAAAGCTGTCTGTCTAGTTTCCATTTTCATTTGTTCATATCTAAAGTTTCTGTCTTCTTCCCCTTGGTTCTGTCTTTCTTACGCTAACATTATTCACTATGCAATCTCTTTCACATTAACTTTCCTGTGTCTATAAGTGCCGTAATATTTTATATCAAATGTTGATCTAGTTGTACATAAAATGCTTCTGCTTTTTTGTAAGATGTTCGAGAATGTAGCTAGTGAACACATCAGTTTTGTCAGAAGGGATAAAATTGCTAAAATGGTTCCCACAAACCACTCCAGCAGTGGTATTCTGCTCCTTATTTTTAAGGATGTCCTTATTTTAAAAAATAAGGATGAAAAAGCTATTCTGCTCCAGGACAAAAGTTAAATTCTATAAAATCAATTTTATTGCAACAAAAAAAAATAAACGCGATTAGTGATATGATGCATATCACAAAATTAATACTTCTAACAACAAAAAAGAAACACTGAATCATGTTACATTAAACAATTAAAAATCAATAATTTTCGATCTTAGCGGTTATACTGAAAAGCTGCAAGAGAACACCGTCCTGCGGGACCCCAGGGTCAAATTCCAGGGGTTACCGGGACCCCGGGACCCCGGGACCCTGTGAATTTTATGCCCTGTGCTCTATCCTCAAACTTAACAAAGTCTTTTAAAAATAAGGATAAAAATTAAGGATGAACCATCTAATCTCAAGAATAAGGACGTCCTTAAATATAAAGACAGAGCAGAATATCACTCCAGAGTTTATTGACGACGCTTGCCGGTGTAACATTTTGCATGCAAAGTTTTGATGACACCATTGCAAATACTTAGTCATTTGCCTCGAATCGCCAGGTGGAGCTTCAAACAATGTAAATAAACCAGTCCATTTCCTGAATTTTAAGTAAAGCTCACAGTTTGCCAGAATTAACAGGTAAGTAACATTATGGATTGATTTACTATGTTTCGTTATATATTAGCTCACTGCCATATAGGTTCCCTACGGTTTTTGTAGCACATAGTGATATTTACTCGTATACAGCTGTAAGTACTCGTTTGATCCCACTGTTTTGTAGTCCCAGTGGACCCTTTCTGTCTTCCTAGTTCGGAAAACTGAAGCTATCAGAACATAAACTATCAGTAAATAAGAGACTGAAGTTATCAGAAAATAAGAATTTGGGAGGTAGTTCAGGAAGACCACAAGGGTCATCTGGGACTATGTCTTGTACCCGTAGCTCCGAGTCATCTCTAACTTAAATAACATCGTACTCGTATATTGGTTGGAATAATTCGTTAGTTTTACTCTTTTGGCCGCTATTTTGTTACCCTAAAAGTGCCTTTTCTGTCTTTTTGTTCATTCTCAGCCTTTTTCCCTTCATTTCTTTGTGTGTTTAGCACACCATGTTGCACTCCAAACATATAAATTTTTCTGTAAATTCTAAAGTGCGAATAAACGATCTCGCGCTTTCGTCTCTGCATGCGGAAAAAACAACTGAACTGAAGCTATTAGGGAATTCTCTATCGGGAGATTTCATTGCAAGGGTAGGGCAAACCCCTTTCCAAACCCTTAGGTACACTGTGGGGCCTTAATTTTTGGCGCATTTCAACCCTATGTACACACTTTACTTTTATGCCAGAAGTAAACTTTGAAATCGGTCAGATAAATGAATCAGAGTTAGAGATGTGACGGTTCGTACGGAAAACCGAGAACCGAGAAAAGGCTTCGGTTCGGTTCGAACCGAAAAGCCCAATCAGGGTTTCGGTTCGGTTTTTTTTTACTATTTGTAACAATGCATTAATTTGGTAATGTTATTTTAGTTCTCTTAATATAGTTTAGTCTTAGTATATATATATTTTACAGTCAATGAGTGAAATCCGCCATTTCAGGAAATGGCAAATCGTTTTAGCCGTTTCGTGAAATGCCTGAAATCTTTTGCCGTTTCATGAAAGGGCAAAACATTTTAGCCATTTCGTGAAAAGGCTGAAATTGCAAGTCTTCATTACACAATATGGCAAATACAATCAGGCAATCTGTGAAACAGTTTTGGTGGTTTTTTATTTATTACAGATACGCTTGCGACAAACGCAAAAATAAGTCGCAATAAATTTTAAAAAATAAATGCATTTTGTTGCAGAAAAATGAAACAAAACGCGTCCTGCGTGTCGCAAAATGCATTTGGCAGGCCGCAATAAATCGCAACAAATTTTACATACATTGACACTTGCCTGAGTGTTATGCAACACATTGGCTTTTGATGTTTTACATTGTGTACTCTACTAATCCCCAGTAATGCGCATTTTGTTTGCACACAAGAAGTATTGTGTGGGATGATATGATGCTAGCAGTTTTTAAATATTTCATGTTGTTTTACAGTGTGCATGGTCATTTATTTTCCAGACTGAAAGCGTGTAAAATGTTAATTTAAAAAATGCTGTGTTAACTCACATGTGGATATGTGTTCAGTTCTTTTATTATGAAATTATCGCTTTTTAAGTCAAACATTTGATAACTAAATAGCAACTAAATTTTTTCAAACCTTTTCTACCGAATCCCGGTCATCTGCCCCCGGTCAACTACCCCCCCCTGTCATCTGCCCCGCCCCTTTTTTTGCAACCCGGTCACCTGCCCCCCCCCCCCCCCACCCCTCAAAGTAGAGGGTTGGTCGCTTGCCCCCTCCATATATTATTTTTTCTTGGCTTACAAAGACACAATAAATAAAATTATATTTATTTTATTGAATGTATTGTACCTCGATAAATTGCAGTTCACCAATAGGAAACTAATTGCAATTAGAATTGCAATTAGTTTACGGATCAGTCTCTCCTAAGATCAATATTGGTGAACAGATCAATGAAGATCAATTGTTTCAGAGACGATGTAGACGGGGACATCACAATTGCCTAAATTAAAAAAAAAAGAATTCTACAAATAAAAGGAAGGGGCAGATGACGACCCCGCTAAGTTGCAGAAGGGGGGGGGGGCAGTCAAGCTAACTTTTTGACGTGTTTTTTTTTTAACGGAAGACACTATTCATGTAAATTTATTCGTTTTTCACTTAAATATGGCAAATAAAAACAGATGAGAAAAAAAGGAACAAAACTTGACTACGTTCCGCGGGGGATAATTTCAAATTAAAAGCTTTTTCTTAATATTAGTTAACACTGGCATTCCTTGGACAGTAATCTCCCAAGCACATAACACTGGCTTTCCATTTTTAATTTTATTTCATGTCGCCCGAGAACATGTACTTATACAATAATTTTAAACACAAATAGAGCCTATTACACGTCCACACATACGGCTGAAACATTGACTTGTTTACACAGAGTACATGTAATTGGAGTGAATGCGCAGGGGGATTAAATCGCTTGCGTGAATGTTTGCTCAAGGTGTAATCTCATCATCAGTGTGAAATAAGTCGCAACATATTGCATGCTCAGGACGCGTCCTCTGAAATATTGGATCGCGGCTAGATGCAATAAAATGCAGTAAGTCGCAATAAAAAATTGCAACTTTTTGCGTTTTATTCCAACATATTTTTGCGTTTGTCGCAAGCGTATCTGTATATCAAGGGGTCATTGAACTCCTTTTAACCATATATTACCCAGATATTAATAATCTGCAAAATACTTTTGTTCTCGTTTAATCATTAACTAAAACAGGCTCAAAATCTCTCCAATTAAACCTGGGGTCTAGGACAATCGTCCCAAGACAATTCCCCCCCCCCGAACAATTCCCCCCGAGGACCATTGGCCCCCAACTAATTTCTATTTTTATTTTACTTTGAATGCCAAAACAAAAATAAAACAACCAGGTATCTGTCATTTTTTTTTTTTTTTGTAAAACACCTTAAAATCAAAAATGCGAAATGATCTGTTCGGGTGTTTCCTCGGTTTCCTTAGCCTTGCATTGCAGCCGGATGAACAACACTGCTCTAGGATTGCAATTATAATGATCAAACAGTCCAGTTATTGGTTGTGTAATTGTAACTGAGTATATGAAAGGCAAAGCAACACAATTAAAAAGTGCAATTACAAGATGAAAGGACAAATTCCTGCATTCAGTTGAAATAGAAAAGGCATGTAAATTGCAATTGCGACAATGTTGAAAGGACTATCAAACGGCCTGCAATTAGAAGATAGATCAGATGCTCCTGTTAACGACGTGTCACAATCGTCCGAGCGTCCACCATTGAGTCCAAATGTACAAAAGTTAAACTTTTAGAGCATTTTGTTCTGATAACGAGTGGCTGAAATGTGTAACTATTCGAATTTGTAACTAAAAACCGGTAAGATTATCGCAGAAATGCGAAGAGTATGAAAAAGGTTGTTACTGTATGTTACACTGGCATTTGTGTGGTGATGGTGTCAAAATTTGCAAATAAAAAGTTCAAATTATTCTGTTTTTTATTTTCAAAGTCTGGTTTGCCATTTCATGAAATGGCAAAGCGGAAATTTTAGCCATTTCACGAAATGGCTAAAAATTTTGGTCATTTCATCAAACGGCAAATGATTTCAGGCATTTTAGAAATGGCTAAAATGATTTGCCATTTCGTGAAATGGCGGGTTTTGCTCATTGACTGTGACATGTATATATATCACATCGGACAAATCAACAAATATTTCACACACTTGTTTTTGGAACCTATGACGAATTCCATGCGTTTATTATGGCTACATGCGAGTCTGTCAGTCAATAACAATATCGGATTAAGTGCAGGCAATTATAAATATATACAAAAAATAAAATCGAATATATATATATATATATATATATATATATATATATATATATATATATATATATATATATTTGAATGGAAAACTACCGATTGGTTTTGCTGAACCGAACCGAAAAAAACCGAACCGAAGATTTTTGTTGAACCGAACCGAATCGAACCGAGCCGGAGGTGAACCGTCAAAGCTCTAATCAGAGTGAAGTTACTTGATTTTTATTCTCGAAATTTCTTGATGCGATGTGCAGAGGACAGCCCCGATCCCGAGGGATGACTGTGCCACATTTTTAACCTTTTTGTAGGCGCATACAAAATGGGCTTTAATACGAAATTTCAGTGGCGAAATTGGTCAGATAACAAAGTTGTGGCAATTCGTTGATTCTCACATACACAACCCTTAGGTGGTTCAAGCCTTTTACCTCGCCAGCCAGTTTATAAAATTGTTTCTCATTTGATTTTCGATCCGGAATGTTTTCTCTTGAAATGAAATTCCCTGATAGAAAAGCTCCTGATAGAAAATCTCCTGGTAGCTTCAGTTCAGTAAAAAAACAGGTTAACAGTATTTGAAGTAAGAATGTATTGGAGTGAATGAGACACAACATCAAAATGTCTTTGCAAAAGTACCCTACAGTAGAAAGTGTTTGAACTGTATTTTTGCTGCTGATTAGTACTTGTCAAAGACCTGCAAAGAGTATGAGTTTATTGAAATTGTATGGGCCAGTCCTGCACACTTTTTTTTGTCCTCACTGGTCCATCATTTTGTTCTTGGTTCTCTGACCATTTTGACCGTGGAACCACAGATCTTGCTTGCAGTAATTGATGTGAAGTTGTGCGTCTCGCTTCTTGTTTTCGCCTTTCTTTTCGTTCGTGTGATCAAAACACGAAGCAAAACCTGTGAGTTTTATCAACAAATTGAATCAGTTAGCGATGCAGAAGCAATGACATGAAAGGTGTGGCATATGTCAACAGCAACACATGAAGTATGTTTGATTTGTGTACGCCAATTGTGCTGAGTACGGTAAAATGCTTGTGCTGGTCTTTAAGAACGGTGCATGGATGCAAAATTTAACCTGGTCATTTTTAAAGGGTGCTGTTTAGTAGAGTTAGTAGCAAAGCCATGTCCATATTTCTGGAAAAATGAACATGTCTTTCGAGCTGGTTCTACTATGTTCTTCCGAATAAATGTCTGGAAATTTTCAATATTATGAGGCCTTAATTAATAAACCCGATGCACAATGGCGAGGCAGCAAGGGGTGGGGTGGGGGATGCCGTTTCATAAAGCCATGTTGTTGTTTTTTTTTTAGAGAGAGATTTTGAACTCAGAAAAAAATATTCCTTTCACAACTGGCATGTCTGGAAAAGAAAGTCACATCAAACGACCGGTGAACACTTTAAAAATGCTACTTGAAGAGAGAAATTGATGTACTAATTTTGATTTTGGACAAGTGTTTAATGTTTCGCTTCTACGAAACTGGTTTTTGGTGTCATACGTATTATAAAGCTGGGACTTTCTGCTCCAAGGAATTCATTTTTCTTGTCAATAACACAGACATTTAAAAAGTGCGAAAACCCCATCTGATGGGTGTCGTATGGTATGTTTTTATTTTCTGACATTTCATGGCTTTGAAAATAAAATGTTTACCTCTCAGTTTGGTGTACGTTTTAGACCAGTCGATAGGACATACCCAAGGATTTTAATGTGTTTCAAAACATTGAACTTTTTGATCAGTTCCTTTCAAATCTTGTCCAAATGTACTCTTGGTGCTTCTGATACAGAAATTTTTTCGAAATCTGTCATAAATTTGCATTTAATGTTTACTTTAATATTTTTTTTCAAAATGCATATCCTTTCGCAATTTTAGTTCAGTATTTTAAAATTTGATGTGACAATTCAGCAGGTGGTTATCTTAAATTTTCTTTCGTTTTAATACGATTTTCAAGAAAACGAAGATTTTAACTTTTGTTACCGGATTCATTTTCTTATTTTAGCATCTGCTCTTTAGTCCTGAAATGACTTCCATATTTGGGCTGGATAACAAAGAAGCTGTGCGCATACAAGTCAAGGTAAGTCGAAAATAACTTAGATATGTTGCTACGAGACATACACTTTATTTTTAAGCTTTGATTAAATTGGGTTTACCTAAGGTGTATGTCTTTGGCAAAGTCTGCTAAATTTTTTAAGCCTTTTTCAGCTCTCAGCCAAACTTGGCTGTCGCTGTGTCCGTCCTTAACCAATTACTTGGCCTACTTTGTCCGTGCTTCTTTACCATTAAGTTCTCACGCCACAGTGTTGTAACTCAACAGAGTTAAAGAATATACATTGCAGTTGTGTCTCCTCAGTTACATCGGGATGAACTGAAGTTGCCGAAATGTCAGCAGTTTAAAAATAGGAGGAAATCGCGCCTTTTTTACCCCATCATTTTTGTAACTCCGCAGTGAAGAGAAATATACACCTATATTTCAGCTATTTACTTGCATTCACGCTTTTCTCGGGATAATATTTATGGACAGTATTTATGATTTACTGCATTTCATTTCGAGTATGCCTCTCTATCTGTTTCGATATGGGAAGCGTGGCAGCAGGTGTCCATGTGCATTGAAGTAAAGCTCAGCTCATTGTTTTTTTTTCTATCCAGATTGGTTTACCGTGGAAAGAAGTGGGAAAGGGTGTCTCAATTTTCAGGTTAATTGTGCAGTTAGTTGGGAATAATCTAATGGCACGCTATGCGTAAGAAAATTCTAATCTCAGTTTAAAAGGGAAACGTGCACGGCAGATACCGTGATTATTCATTGTTAGCATGAAGTTCCGTTAAAAACATCTAAGTTTCACCATTAACAACGATACTTTTTTCAGAAGTGTGAAGGTTTATTACAACCAGAATACAAGAAATTATGCGTTGACCCGCAGATTACGTCATATGAAATATTGCGAAAATTGCTGGCACAGGCATTCAGCATCAAAAGGTAAACAGTTACAATTAGCAGCTAGGTTTCGTGAAAAATGTTGAATATGTTTATCAGGAGGAAAACAACATCCTACAAACAAACACATATCCATGAAACGAAAGTGAAAACTCCATGTTTTCTGTTAAGATTTAGTTGATAATTTAAAAGTTTGCGTGTGTTTAGCGATTTCACAATCAGCTACTTGGCGAAAGATGGCAAAGGTCAAGAGATCTACCTGTCCATGTTGTCGGATTGGGACCTGGATGCGGCCTTCTTTGGATCATCGGACCCTGTTTTAAAACTTAAGGTTGATCTTAAGCCTTTTGAAGAAGGTATACTCAGATTGATTCTTGGATATACAAAAGTTAATTATAATGTACGAAAACAGTTGGAAAAACAGTCATCGAAGAAATTATTTCGCTATGACTACTCTGTCTAAAACTGTGTTGCTGAAGTCAATGTCCCGCTTCTTTTTAGTTTCATTTATTATTATCATCATCATCATTGTTGCATATCATATGGCTCTTATTCAGCGTTTGCACTTACGCGCCTCACAATCTCTTTATCAACCATATTAATTCACAGAGTATCACTTAAAATGTACAAAACTGAAAACAAAATGGTATGGTACTGTTTGCTATATCTATATCCAAATATCACTAAGATACAATATCCCGAGCTCAATGGTTGTATGCTTTCCGAAATAAATGCGTCTTCAGCTTCCTTTTGAAATCAAGGAGGCATTCGATCGTTCGGTGTTATTATTATTATTATTATTATTATTATTATTATTATTATTATTATTATTATTATTATTTTCGATCATTCTTGCTGGCCTGATTTCTGTTAACTTGTCAGTTGGTGGTGCAGGTGACTTTTGTTGAAAAGCCTATACTTTAGAGCAACGTGTAGGAAGAAATCAAGGGTTGATAATTGTTTCCTTAAACTGCAGTCTTCTGTCATTCAGGCTTAGATGACTGGGACCTGATCAACGCGGACGACAATGTGCCAAAACAGAACAGCGCGGCGACTGCCTTATTTCAGACTAACCTCTTTGGAGTTAGTCTTGGAAACATGTCGTCTCAGCTCAATAAAACCATGTCCAACGTTGGCAAGTTCATGGGTATTCCAGGTAGCCCATTTGAATATATAAGATGACACTCCGAACACAAATTAAATTGCAAAAGCACAAGAAAAGAGAAATTGTTATAGTTATAATGGTTCATTGGTTATTTATGTTTTCACTATGGTAGTTTTTTGTAAACCAAGAGTTCACTGGCGACGT
Source organism: Protula sp. h YS-2021 (assembly GCA_949752745.1). Taxonomy (NCBI): domain Eukaryota; kingdom Metazoa; phylum Annelida; class Polychaeta; order Sabellida; family Serpulidae; genus Protula; species Protula sp. h YS-2021. The sequence continues at coordinate 61,541,813 of OX457027.1, read as the reverse complement.
GACCTTTCTTAACGACTCTGAACAGAGTAAATCCCATCCAGGAAGTTTTTAAAAAGTAAACTGCATGTTGATTCGGTTAGAGAGTTACCATGCAGTTGACGCTTTATCGTCTGCTATTGTACTTGTAGACTATTGTATCTTTTCATCATGTTACAGGCATGAAGACTTCTGAACCTGACCCGTACAAGCTCAACAAGAAACCCATGACGGACGCCGAATTTCACGGCTTTCTGAACACAGTAGGCCATATGATACGGCCGCAAGAGTTTCGAATGAGTGTATACCAGGGTGGGGTGGAGCATGCCTTGCGTAAGGTCGTATGGCGCCATCTGTTGAACGTGTTCCCGGCGGACAAAACAGGGCAAGAAAGGTTCGATTACCTGAAACAGAAATCGACCGAGTACTACAGACTGCGAGACGAATGGCGAACGTTGTCTCTCAAAAATGAAAGCACAGAGGAGATCAAATTTGTCACGAACATGGTCAAAAAGGACGTCTTGAGAACTGACAGAAAACACTCGTTCTATGCGGGATCCGACGAAAACAAAAACGTTGTTTCATTGTTTAATCTCCTTACTACGTATGCTTTATGCCACCCGGACATTTCCTATTGCCAGGGAATGAGCGACTTAGCTTCTCCTATATTATTGGTTCAAAACGACGAGGCGCATGCGTACATCTGCTTTTGTGGCTTAATGAAGCGATTGCGGTCAAATTTTGCGTTGGATGGAGACTGCATGACGTCACTCTTTCAGCATTTAGCCTTACTCCTACAGCACCACGATCCGGATTTCTTCGGATACTTAAAAGAACACAAAGCTGATGATCTCTTCTTTTGCTATCGCTGGTTGTTGCTTGAACTTAAACGCGAATTTCCTTTCACCGATGCGCTGCTGATGCTTGAAATTATGTGGAGCTCCTTAATGCCCGATCCCCCTCAAGAAGAGTTAGAACTCGCTGATCCCATTTACTATTCCCAGGGACTGGGGCGCGTCCCTGCCTCACCAACATTTAAATCGAACATTAAGGCCTATATGAGGCTGAGATCTCGAAGACAGCATAGTGATGAATACGATACCAATAGCGTCTCGAATTCGCCCACAAACCCGGTGTCAACTGAGAATTCAGAAAAACCGCCAGTAACAGCTGATGCTGTGACAACAGCTGTAACAACTGCTGACCTTAGGTCGCCGAATTTTGTGCCATTAGAGAAAACGTCTTCGAAAGCCGTGAGGCTGAAAGAAGTACCAACAAAGCAGAAACGAAAAGCGAACGGACAGTCAGTGGGAAAGACATTGAGAAACAAAACACCAGACTCCAGTCGACAACATTCCATAGCTAACTGTGATTCATTAAAACCTAGTCAAGTGAAACATGGTGGAGGTGATCCGGATCGGATGCCAGAATTTGTAGAAAACCACTACGAGGCTGAAATTGAAACAGAGCGTGGCGAATCACCCAATGAGCTTTCGCAAAGTCCCAAGCGTCCAGATAGACTCAGTGTAAACCTTGCAGAACCCTTATGTGGTGAAGACGGATCGAGTGTACCCGCTGTTAGCAAAACCGCTCTAGTTATTGAGGAAAATGGAGTGATTGAGAAAACCATGCATATTAGCTCATGCGAAGAAGCTGAAAGTAGTCTAAACAATCCATCTATAGGCTTTGTCAATGTGGATGAGAAGTTGGCTCCTCTGCCACCGCCGCAGACCTTTGGCAATGGCAATCCGTTCTTGATGTTCCTCTGTCTGTCGCTTTTCTCACAGCACCGCGACCACATCATCAAGAACCGCATGGATTACAACGACATGGCCATGTTCTTTGACAAGATGGTGCGAAAACATCACGTGACGAAGGTGCTGCACCAGGCTCAGTCAATGTACGCGTCGTACCTCAAACAACAGCAGAAGAGTGGCAACGACAGTCCCGATGACGTCACAAATGCCAAAGGTGTCAGCGTGTGAAATCCGTCGCAGTGACTGCCATTCGCCAACCCCTCTCCCTCCTCCCCCCCCCCGCCCCCCCCCCCTCCAACGCCCCAAGCGCCCTCAACGCCCCATTACCCATCCCAATCTAATTTCGAAATCATTTGCATTTGGAGCAATTGTATGTGAGATCATTTCATATTTCGGCGTTACATGATGTCATGGTGTAGTGTTGTGGCGCAATATTTACTTGCTGGATTCCCTTTCTGTATCCTGCTTACGTAGAAACCGTGTTGTCATACGCATGTCAGCAAAACCTTTAAAAAAACCTTATTTTTACAATTCCTTTTCTTTTTCTAAAAACGTTTGAAAAACCTTTGTTTTTCTTGGAAGTCAAAAACCCCTAAAAGTTTTTTCGCATATCAAAGCAAATAAGAGAAAAAAGCTTATTTCTTACTCAAGATTTTATCATATTTTATTCTATATTGTAGAATAAATGTAACTTAAAATGTAATTTCTCTTTGCCGCCATCTTATCCTTTAAAAACCTTAACAATCCTTATTTTTTATAACACTTTTTCTTCAGTAATGCATTCTTTAAAAAAAAACGTTTATTTTGCTCACGGGGCGCTCACATGTCTGTTAGTCCTAAATAGCGTATCAGTTTGAACTTGTACAACAGACTCAAAATTCCTAATTATTTCTTCCCCACGTCGAAGGGTGTGCGGGGCACAAAATTTGACCTTAGTCACCCCCCTCCCCCGGCCCTAAAGAGAAAGTAACTCATTCGAAACTTGCGCGACTGCTTAACATTGTGATTGCGCAGTTGGTATATTTTCAGCACCATTAAATTGTATTATTGAATGTATGGAATGCCGTTTTCACATTTATTAGTGAATTATTGATATCAAGAATTAATTTTTGATCTCAAAAATTGATTTTTTGATATCAAGAATTAATTTTTGATCTCAATAAATCCATATTTTGATAGCAAGAATTCATTTGTGCTATCTGTAATTGTATTCTTGCTATCTCTAAATGTATTCTTGATCTCAAAAAATAATTTTTGATATCAATAAATATTTAGAGATATCAAGAAACATTTATTGATATCAAAAATGATTTAAAGATGTCTAAAATTGATTTTTTGAGATCAAAAATTCAATTCTTGATAGCAAAAATGAAATATTTGAGAGCAAAATATTAATTTTGAGCTCACTAATTGATTTTCTATATATTGATATCAAGAATTTATTTCAGATATCATTATTTCTGACTGATACATTTTTAATTTGTATTTTGAAATCTGCAAACGATTTTTTGATCTCAAAAACTGATTCTTGATATCAAAATATCAGTCTATTTTTTTAAATAAAAAATTCAGAAACGCATATCTGTAAATAAATAATGGCTGTCCATGTATACAGAATCTTTATTTTAATTTTTTACTGTGCAAAAAGAAGCAATTCTTGAGATAAAAAATTATGTTGTTATTATTGATCTCAATAATTCAAATTTTCATCTCCAAAATTTAATTGACGATTCGTTATATTTTATGTGAATGTGTGTCTCCCGTAAGATTTTTAGGTTTGTAAAATTGATTTTTTGATCTCAAAAATAAATTTTTGCCATCTAAAATTCAATTATTGATAGCAAAATATAAATTAATGAGATCTAAATTGATTTATTGATATCTCTAAATATATTTTGATATCAGAAATAAGCATTAAATGTTAAAATGGCAGTCCATATGAATGATAATTTTTTCTGTTCTTTTAAAGAATTGTGATAGCAAAATTACTTCAGGTGAGTGGAATCAGCCAGCTAAAGCTGATTTGGATGCCAGAGGGCATGAATTATACAACTTCGCAAAGGTTTTTTTTTTTTTTCGTTGACCACTTGTTAATGTGCATATGTTGTTTGACTCGGCTATACCAGTCTTTGAATTATTTGGTAAAGAGAAGACCATGACATGTAGTTTCGGGTGTTGGCGAACAGCCCCTGCTCTATGAACTGCCATGAGTTTCTTAATCAAGTCAAGTGAACGATGTTCCATTATTTATTTTATAACGCAAAGAATAATAATTGCACTTTTTGGGTGTGTGAGGGGTCAAGCGGCAAGCTGTGAAATGTTTACTTTTGTTCGCTGTTTATGAAGCGTCAACGGACATATCAACGATATGGGTATGTCAGCAGTGTTCGGGTAGACACAGTTGTGATGTCACAGAAGTGCACGTGACTGCACGCAATATTAGTGTGAAGTGCTTCATGACATTTTCCCCCTTAATTCTTATAGCGGTATCTTTTGTTCATATGCACCCGAGTTCACGGACGACAACATTGTGAATTCTGTGATACCTTTACAAGGTATATCACTTATTACATACCTTATAAGTTAATGTGGTTGCGGGAAATATCATGGTAACAAAGGAGAGGGATAATTTCGGTTATTATAGGTGCAAGGAAATCAACAGGGTGAGAACCAGAGTTGTATATAATATCTTAAGAAAAAGAGGTTTACTACTCCGAAATGAAAATTACTTTATATGTTTTCCGTTTTTTTTTTTTTTTTGTTTGTTTTTTTTTTGTTTACTCAGGATGGCTAGGAAATTTATTTTGTTCAAGATTGTATTTACAAATGTTACTTGCATTTAGCGTGGAACTGGTTCTTCCAAGGAATGTCTTTATATTGCATGTATAAAGGGTGGAATATGCCAGACTTACACTCCAGCTTCCAAGTGTAAGAAATAGGCGCTGGAAGGCTGAACCAAAATGTGCATTTAACTACAGTCCAACCTCGGTTTTGTGGACATATGGCAATTCCACAACAAAGAGGCGTTCACTATCGATGGATTAAAGCCCGGTTGGTGTTCGGTTATTCAAGATTTTGTACTAGTCAGTGATTAGGTGTTGACGGGATGAGGCTGGACTGCACAAATGTTTTTGTTGCCTGCAACACAAAAAGCTAAAATTTTCAACCAAGTGTTGGGCTGTTATGCGGAAAATGCTGTGGCTCTTGTTATGTGTGTGTATTTGTGTGTGGGTGGGGGGCGAAGGGGCGGTGGGCAACAAAAATATAGCACAACATTCGTTCTTTTTGCTTTTGGTGTGTTAAAAATGTCATTATACAACACTTCATAAAATGATTTAAAACAGAATTGTACCAACATCAAAGTATATGGAAACTGAAAAAAAAAACATGAAATGTAGACAGATTGTGGATATATCCAAACTGCCATTGTGGGAGCAGTTCATACTATTATGAACTCAAAATTCCAGCTAACGAGAGATTTCTAGCCGTATTTTGATATCGCAGGTTTTATAACTAACAACTGTTTGACCCCACAGACGAAAAATGTTTCTGCTGCATATGACGCAGTTCCGCTACCACAGTGACAAAAATGACCGAGTTATATATTGAAAGGTATGAAGGGTAAGAGTTATTTAAGTTAAAATATGGGTGAAAAAAGAAAGATAATTTCAACAACCATTATGTTTTCAATTCCTTTAATTTAAAATCTTCATATCCAGTGAACAAGTAAATACGGAAATACAGATAAAATAAACATTTGTGAAATACTGTACAGTAGATGCGTTTCATTATTGGTCCACCATTAAAATTAGAACATTGTTTGAACCCAACCACTACATAGCTAATTTGAGGCTCGAATGTAACTCGAGCAATAAAGAGAACCACATTGGAAATAAAAGCTGTTATTTTCTAATCTGAATGGTGAAACATCCGTGCCGATTTAAGTACCGGTACCTCCAGGCACATATTTTCCTTGGAACAACATTGCAAGCTACTGCGTGCATACCCAGCACGAACATATCGCCGACAGTAGCGAATAAGCTATCCCGTGAGAAAGATGTTCTTTTGCCACTTTAGAATCAGTTAATTTCATCTAGAAGTCTATGGAGTCTGGTGTTAATGATCTGGGACATTACTTTTGTCTTGAGCACAGTTCAAAGAGTGGTTCCTGTACATTCCGCATTTTCCAAGGTGCTGAAATACATAAAACGTGGGTCTTTATAATAAAAAAAACACAAAGTCCGGGGTGAACACATTTTGTTTTACAAATGATTTGAAAACCGTTTTACACATGAACTAAGACTGAATCCCACAAGCAAATTAGTAACTAGTCAAGAAAGACAACCTCTCCTTGACATATATTCTTTTTACTGCTAGTAAAGCCAATTCTTTAACGTTTGTATAGAAAAACTTTTTTTTTTCAATTAATACTTGCAACAATAAAAGTAAAGTTGCAATTAAGAGGCTCCGTCTTTTGTAAAAGTACATCTTTCGGGTAAACGAAGTTATGTTCCAAAATGTACACAAGATGACAACCGCCTAATATTACGTTTTTTTTTTTTTTTTTTTGTTTTTTTTTTTTTCAATTCGAATCCAAACATGGAACTTTCATTTACTTATAATATGCTGACAGCATTGTTTTACGAGTACCTGTTTGGTAATTATTCTTAAGTTTGCATTTGATAGAAAAGCAGGACTTACTTCAGAAAACTTTTGTGACTTTGCATAAAACATGGTCGGCATGGTGTGGACCGATGGAGCTTTGCTGCCGTAATCAGTGTTTGACGTTCTGTACATAGGATTTACTGGCTTATTCGTTGGGTAACCTTGAAACCAGTCTGTAACAAAAATATCCACAATGATTGCACTGTAACATATGAAATGCCACCACTATGGCACAGGCAATCCGAGATCTTTTCACTTACTCGGCGTATGTCTCAGCTATTGAGAGTTTCTTAGTGCCTATAAATTTCCGGGTCTATTGGATTCAAATTTTTAACTACAACAAAGATAGTTGTAAAAAGAACCCTGACAAACTTGCCAGTGATAATTTACGCTTACTCTTTCCGTTATCAGAAAACCCGCATTAAAAGTGTTTTCTGCCCAAAAAAGTCAACAGAGCTCACGCTCCCCTCTCCCCCCAATTCAGTGCTTTGCCTTTAACTACAATAAAAAATATCTAAGCTCATGATCAGCAAGGATGAATGTGAAAAGGCTGGAACCGATAATAAGATTATTTGTTTCGATAAAAAAGGCCTATTCATTGTACCGATCTCTGTTGCTAAAAGCCTTCTGTAACTGTGTTAATCTCTGCATTGTTATAAGCTTTATTCAATGTATTACTCTATATACCATTCCTTATCTGATCGGTACACAACAACAGTTAATCCTATTTACATATAATGCTTACGCCCGAAAACCGCTTAATCGATTTTTGTCTCGGATGCAAGTAAGTCACAAATCGAGGACACACCAATATTAACCAGTAGACAATGTAAAGAATGCCCAGCGTATCACAACAAATTTCCTCAATATTAAAGAAATTTACATATATCCTACCGCTAAACAATTCTTGTGCATATTTATCATGTACAGTTTTTAATATCTTTACGCTTTCACTGCAGCCGCTTTTATGTTATAAATAATTTGAAAATATTTAAACTGATTTACTGCTTTGACCCAATAAGGCACTAAAACTAATTTTGTTAAATAATTTGTTGATCAAGGACACGAGTGGGAGTAATAATCAGACTATGCTCCAGCACAAAATAATAAATACTTGTTGAACAAGCTAAATGTGAAAGCAGAGAAGAACATGGAATCCATTGCTTTAAGCGCATACAAACCGTCGCCACCAAAGTCCATTGGTTTAGAAGGTATATCCAATTGACATGAAAATACTGGGTTTCCTGGTGTATAACAGCCACCTACAAGGCAGGTTGTAATCAATCAGTTTCATGAACATCTTAGGAACATCTTCCTATATTTAATAGACGTGGCCTTCATAAAGCGGATATCGCCTCACGCTCGGATATCAGAATGCAACAATCCAAAATATTCAAGGCTAAATAGAAATTTTTATTCTTCTTTATTCAGTTCCAGAATAAAAATTTTCATAAAGCAGGAATTTATTCATGAGACGACTAGCTTCACAAAGACCATGCCTAAGTTGATAACAATGTATTTAATAATCGAAAGAAATCGATAATTACCAGGATTATCAAAACGACGTGGAATTTCATATGTTCTGTAATAATCAGAAGTTTTCGCACCTTTGGGGACGCCTCCTGGTCCTATTTGTACTGGTTCTTGAGCCTGCTAAAACAAACGCACAAAATCATTAATATGTGGCATTTTCAAAGTATTTCCTGTGTAATATCTCAATATTTTTCAACATTTACAATTCCCTTTAAATCATTATAAACATCCGCAAGCCTGGACAATTTGTTCAAATATGTATACAGGAGATAATTGGGCTGAAGGAATGAAAAGATCATAAAACTGGTTACACATTTCATGCAAACTATTGCCGATTAAACTTGGAGAAATGGATTTCCAACATCAAAGCGCAATATCATACAGATACAAACAACACTATGAAACAAACGAGGCACTTTCATTGTGAGAATAGTCTAATGAAAGTGTATCTCCCGCATTGCTTTTACCCGAATATATAGAAACAACGGCTCCCTTTCGGTATTTTCACATTTTTTCTACCTTCCTTGTCATCAGACAGCAAGCGTTTGGTCGTATATCGAAGATGAAAACGGCTAATAAGAAATCTAAATTTGACATTATGTCGAAGGAATTGCAATATAAAGAGATTACCATTCATATGACCTCGATTTCAATGAATAGAAAGGGTTCTACGAGTCTGATAAGTAGAGGCCTACATGCGCGCTTCCCGTATCCGGTAGTGACAATATCTTACAAACGGGTGTAAGATTTTAAATTATAAGCCAAATCACACTATGGGCGTTCCCAATAAAAAAGCGCAAAAAAATAGACTTCTAGATGAAATTAACTGATTCTAATGTGACAAAAGAACATAGTTCTCACGGGATAGCTTTTTCGCTACTGTCGGCGATATCCTCGTGAAAAATGAAAGAACTGACAGAGAAAATTCGCTTAAATGTCAAATTTCTCTTGTACCAAAGATCAATCTTATTTTTGACAACCCGTATGTTATGTTAAAAAATTATTAAAAGTTTTAACAAATAGTTTCAAGTTACTATGTATGTTCCGAGTATGAGCTGTTTTTGTGATATATTTCTTCCATACATTTCTCTCACATCTTTCATTTTTCACCCGGTTCCCTCGCAGTCGAAATTCAAAATTCTTTCGCATTTTATTCGAAATACCCAAAGTGTGATTTGGCTTATTGCCAGTGATAGTGTAGGGCAAACATTACTAAGCATCCTGAAGAAAATGCACCATTTAAGTGTCGATGCACGCTTCTTGAAAGAAAATCAACAAGTATATAATGTCTTAAAAACCGACACTAAGAAAACAATAAGTTAAAAAAAATATCAGTTGTGGGTTTCATACAAATCAAGCTATCTGAGTGCATGATTCTTGACAACTTTCGTCCTTACAACTATTTTAAGGTATGAGTGTAAGAAATTTTCATTTCTTGAAATTTTCTTATACATACTCATCTTTCTTAATTTTCATTTCTTTTGTGAAAAATAATAAGGTACGAAAGAATACATAGTACATCAGCTCCAGAAGTCTATTCCACCTACGAGCTCAACAAAAAGCTCCCACATGAAAGAAAGGATCCGCTTTCTTCTGACGCTGAATAACAGATTGTACAGAAGTAACGGTGGCGAAAGGATGAAGCTAAATATACTCACTGTTTCTGCCATTGCAATTTTTATCCTAATTTACAGTTCGCCTCGCTGCCTTTGAGGAAGTGTTACTAAAACCTAAGTCCAAGCACCCGCGATATTTATCGTTGTCATGTAAACATTCGCAAAGCGACAGCTACCGGATCAACTAGGAGTGAAAACAATTGCTGTCATCATGAATCTCCCGAATTATGTGTTATGGTAAGGGGCACCGAATCTCTAAGCAGACTCTCCATAATGTGCATCCCTCAATATTGAGAATATGAATATTTTAGCACATATGATAATTAAGTAAGCGACAATCCTCACTAAGACTTATGTTGAATAACCAAATTAACTAGCAATTTCGACCCACGGGTAAAATAGCTTGTATCTGTGGAAAGATGACATTGTTTGTCGTCCAAGCTATGCAAATCAGAAGAACAACGACATCTTTTTTCTATATAAGGGATAGTATTCTTCTCAGACAACATGCCTTCAGACAGTTTAATCTCGATAAAATTACGCTTTACTTTATATTTCTTTGTAAAAGCAGCAGCCATTTATTCTTCAAATAAGCAGCTATTATATTTCACAAAGGAAATTGAACATCAATCTATAGCAGCTTTTTGACCAATATTTCAGCCAATTTTTGGTCAATTACCCAAAACAGAAATAACCACTTAGGTAGTAATGTGTGCTACTGAAAATAACATGGCAACGAGGTAATTTTCCTTGAGTTTGTTCAGCTTTTGCTGACAATTTGTTGACTTTTAGCCAAAATTTACGCCGATTTTTTTGGGCCAGTCACAAAAAAGTAATAGACAAATAGATAAACTTGACTGATACCGTCACTTCAAATTTAAAGGCAGAAAGACTTTTTTCCTGGAGTAAATTACACTTTTAATGATTTTAGTTTTTCGCTAAAATTTTCGGCTATTTTTTGTTAATCACCAAAGATAGAAACAGTGAGGTATGTGATAATGCCTGCTACCTTTACTTCAACTTTTAAGTAACTAAGACTTTTACCGAGGTTTGAGGTTTTACTGAAAAGTTGGTTTTTCTCCAAACTTTTTGCCTTATATGGCCAATCATCAGAAAAAGTCGAGCTTGGTACTGTCGCTTAAAATTTCAAGACAGTAAAATTGCTCTCCTGGAAATATTTAAGATTTTACGAGAAAAATTGGGTTTTCGCCAAAATTATCGCCAATTTTGGGTGAATCGCGAAAAAAGTAATGACCAGGTAGGGAATAACGCCTTCTTCCTTAACTTAAATTCAAGACAGTAAGATTATTTTCCAGCAGTTGGTTACGATTTTACTGAAAACTTGTTGGTCTTTCGCCACAATTTTCACCATTTTTGACAAATCGCCAAAAAAGTAATAGCAAGATATATAGCATCGCTTGCTGCTCTCATTAAAAATTTCAAGACAGCAAGATTAATTTCTTAGAAGTAAAGATTTTACGAAAATAACCAATATTTTCGCCAGTTTTTGGCGAATCGCCAAAAAAGTAATAGTCAGGTGGACACAAATGCACCCTCCCTTTCACCAAAATTTTACGTTTCCACCAAAACCTAGGAGGAGATACGTTTTAAAGGAATTTGGTTTTGGCCAATATCTTCTCCGATTTTTGGCAAATCGCCTAGAAAGTAACAGCCAGGTGAGTACTTATGTTCGCTTTCATCAACCAGAGTTGCAACACATTCAAGCTAAAAACTTTGGAGGATATACGATTTTTCAACTGAAAAGCATATATTCGAACATAATTTCAACGACTACTATTGCCTTTGCTTCTTTAGAGCCTGGGACTAATAAACAAGCATGTCCAGGGACGTTGTCACCAGGCGAGATCTAGTGAATAAAGTACCAATAGATTTGCATGGTCGACGAAAAGTGGTGGTGATATTTTAAAACCCTTTTAGTTACAATTTTTCAAAGGCCGACATTTGCCTAATCTCTGATGAATCTCAGAGAAGTAAAGTCTGGACTACGAATAAGAAGGCATTCTGACTAAAATTACTTGCAGAACTTATCAAAAATTTGATCCCCAAAATACAATTTAACTCGACCCCCAAACATTCAAACCACTGCATGAGGCCAATATCTGCAGGTGCGCAAAAAAAAATAAAGAAAATATCACATGAAGAGTAACATTCTTAAGTTTAAAATAAACCCATTCAATCTGCAGTTGATAACGATTTTGGAAAACATTCGTAAAAAAAAGTCTCGTATCAAAAGCGAATTGCCTATTGAACATTTCAGCAAAATTTGAATGTAATTTGTGGGAGAAGAAACATTGTGAAAATCGGTTACAAAATATTTTTAAATGTTACTCCCTCCCTACCCCATTCAGATAATTTTTGGAGGACCGCCAAAAAAGTAACTCCAAACGAGCACCGCCTGGTGTGCATTTAGGCAAAATTTGAAGACCATCTTATTCAAATTGTTGGAGAAGAATCATTTTGAAAACTGACTATAGGAAAATGCTCCCCATTTCACCAATTTTTTGCGGATCACCAGAACAGTAACTGTTGAAGAGAGGACAAGGTACCGGACATTTATGCCATACATGAAGGCAATGCAATCAAAATTGTATAAGAAAACACCTTTTAAAAACAGACTACCAAAAAAATTAAAATTACCCACTTAGCCAATTATGATGGATCGCCAAAAATTTTCAAGAGAAGCATAACTTGATCCAAATTGTGAGAAAGTCAACATTTTAAAATTGGCTAAAAAGGGGAATGCATCCCTTCTATTTCGCCAATTTTTGGAGATCCACAAAGCAGTTTTCAACAGAGAACCATCAATCGCTCAAAATTGGGACAGAAATTCGAACAAAATTGTGGGAGAAGCATTTTAAAAATTGCTTACAAATTTTTTAAAATGCTCCAATCCCCTATTTAGTCAATTTTTGGTGGATCCAAAAAAAATCAAGACAGGATTGCTCATTGACCATTTACACAAAATTTGAAGTCAAGCCAATGAAAATTTTGGAATACTGGTTACCACAAAATTAAAAGCGCAAACTTTTTGGCCAATTCTTGACTGATTGCAAAAAAACAACTTTTCAAAAGGGGATCGTTTATGAACATTTATGTAAAAATACCGAAAAATTTTACGAAAAATCCTATTTAGTTAATTTTTGGTGAATCGCCAAAACAGTAACTTTTCAAGAGAGGATATTCTGTGAACATTTATGCAAAAATTTGAAGGCAATCCGAGTCCAATCGTGGAGAAAAAACTTTGGAAAATTGGCTACCATAAAATTAAAAAATGCCTCTGTTTGAACAAATTTTGGCGATTCGTCAAAAAAGCAACTTCTCAAAATTGGATTCAAATTGTGGGAACAGAAGCATTTGAAAATTGGCTATCAACAATTATAAATGCCCCATTCCCCATCACACAAATTTGAAGGAAATCCGATCAAAATTATGGGGAAAAAATCTTTGGTAGATTGGCTACCATAAAATTATAAAATGCCCCTATTCGGCCATTTTTAGAGGATCGTCTAAAATTTTCAAGAGAGGTCTATCCAGTAAGCATTCGTACAAAACTGACAGGTAATCTTATTCAAATTGTGAAAGTAGAAGCATTTGGAAAATTGGCTAGTAAAAAATTGTAAATGCCTCTGTTTAGCCAATTTTTAGCGAACAGACAAAAAAAAAGCAATTTTTCAAGAGAGAACCATATCAGGAACAATCGTTCAAAATTGGAAAGAAAATTGAACAAAATTGTCGGAGAAGAAGCATTTCAAAAATTGACTACTATTTTTAAATGCCCCCTTTTTTAGCCAGATTTCGGCGCATCGCCAAAAAAGTAACTTTTCAAAAGAGGACCGCCTAATGAATATTTATGGAAAATTTGAAGACAATCCGATCAAAATTCTGGGACAAAAACGTCTTGAAAATTGACTAGGAAAAAATTTAAACGGCTCCCCATTCTTGACGGTTTGCCAAAAAAAAAAACACGTAATTTTTAAGGAGAGGATTACCTAAAGAACATTCGTACAAAATTCAACAGGAATTGGATCAAAACTGTGGTAGAAACATTTGGAGTAAAAGTTTACATACGCAGATACGTACACGCGTACATATGGATGACGGATACCCAGACTACAGATGTGATAAGACCCGCCCGAAGAAGTTGGTTGGCCTAAAAAAAAAAAAACTCATCACACTTATTAGCCCTCAGCCAAATTTTGGCTGAGGGCTATTGCTATCGGTTAGTCCGTCCGTCCGTTAACCTTTTGGGTGCTATGTTTTGTACGTACCAAAACGTTAAGTTTCCGTGGTCGGATCGTTTTTAAATTTAACACAGTGAAGGAATATATGTTAAAGGTATGCAACGTCAAGATTTCAGTTTGATCGACCAAAAATTGTCGAAATTATGTCCCTCTGAACTTAGGCAATTTTTCGTGTATTGCACTGTCATACAGGCGACTTTGTACCCATCACTTTGACATGAACGCTTTGATATAAAGCCATGAAACCTTACACAGTGAAAGAATATACATTAAAAATACGCGACGGCAAGGTTTGAGTGTGATGACACAAAGAATCGAGTGACGTGCCATCCAATAACTGCATATCAGTTTCAAATCCGAATATTGAACATAAAGGCGCTGGCTGGAGGCTTTGCATCTCTCGTGCCTATGTTTTATATTTAAGAACCACTGTGAAGCAGATATACATCATCATAACGATGGATTTTTCTCCGATACCGACGCGGGTTTAGTCCACACTGTATAGGAAGACCCATTACAGTGTTGCCACTGGGTCATTAAAAAAAAAGTATTTAAAACAAGTATAAGAAAGGATAAAATTGGGGAAAAAAGTATGAAAAAAAGGATAATTCATATTTTGCCGAAAATCGAGAAAACATTAATGTTACTCATATTGTATCATTTTTTGTAATTATTACTTATTGAAATGCTGGTTTTCATAGCGATAAAAAATATTTGCATACGTAAGTGTACTTCTTAATTGTCCTGAATATTACCAAAAGGGCTGTCTCGCTTTTTTTTCCCCATCATTTTGTTAATGAACCCTTGGAAACAGGAAAACAGCTTCGTTGTGTTTCCTAAAATTTTTTTTTCAATTTATTAGACAAATATAAAAAAGTATCAAAAGAAAAAAAAGGATGAAAAGCGAAAAAATGGTATAAAAAAAGGATGAAAATTTTAAAAAGTATAAAAAAGTATTTAAGGATAAAGAAGGATAAAATCGGGCTTTTTTTTTTTAAAAAAAAGGATAATCCTTTAAAAAAAGGATGATGTGGCAACACTGCCATTAAATGTTTCAACGAAAGATTTTAATCAGCCCTGCACATCATTTGCGAATGATTTTAAGGGGTGCATTCTCCACAAGTTTCGGGCGTGGGCGTGGGTTCTGCGTAAGCTGATGTTATAACTGATTGTAGACGTCATAATTCTGTGACTGGTTGCGGGGGTGGGGGGGGGGGGGAGGGTTATTTTTTGTTACCTCAGCATTCGATGGATAGCCAAAGGGTGTTGACATCGCATGCACATGCGCAGGCATTTGTATCACATAGCACTGTATTCATCTGTTGGTATTTTACAGTGTCCTTCAAGACAGATTACACCCAACAGCAGCCATATTCATCACGACCTCTTTTTTCCGAGTTATGCAATTCTGAACCAGGCCGACCAATACTAATCGGAAATTCCTATGGCCGGTCAAATCACACATTTTTTCATTATGTGAGAGTCACGCTCGGTGCGTACCGCGTACAAGGGGTAAGGGGCTCCGGGCTGCTGCGTTCAGTACGCATTTTCTGTAAACATATCTAAAACATATTTTAAGGTACTGTAGTTAAATAACCTAACACATCGATTTACAAACGAAATATTATTTTTTTAGTGCAATGGCTATTATATTCACATTTTAATGTATGTTAGCATGTACACTTTCAATTCTGTCACTGATTAATTGGCACAGTTTTTAAAACAAATTGATATTTTCTCAATATATTGCGTACGTGCGTACAGGGGGAAGGAGGGGGGTGTCTAGACCATTGCGTGCGCACTGCGTACAGGGGGGTGGGGGTAAAAACTTACAGATTTTTGAGTACGTACTTTATGGATGGCCCCTTACCTGAGACGACAAACGGCAGGGCATATATAACTAGACTGGCCAGTGTTTTTTTTTAAACTAAAACGGATATGCCCCCCCCCAATCAGTAAAAAAAATCCTGGCTTAAAAGTACAACATTTAAGAGCCACAAAATTGCCAAAAATACATGTTTACCGAAAATGAAGAAAAACTTCGCAGTAAACATTTCCACTATATGTGGGTTCTTCTTGCCACGTTTCAGCCTAATCCAACAAACTGTTTCGGAGATATCTCAACAATATGGCCAAAAAACTTAGCAATCAGAAATTTAAAAAATCGCCCAAAATACATTTTCAACGGAAATGAAGAAAAACTTTGCAGTATACATTTGCGCTACATATGTGTTGTTCTTGCAACGTCTGAGCCTTATCAAACGAACTGTTTTGGAGATTTAGCCTGCCAAAGTGAAAAAAAAATGCACGCACCCCTCCCCCCCCCTCTAAGTTATAAAATTTGCCAAAAATAGAATTTTCGAAGGAACGAAAAAAAATAATAAAACGGCATCATGTAGACATGTACCCCAATATGTAAGTATGATTTAAGAAAAATGGACTGATTAATTTGATAAGAACTCACTGCGGACAGACGGACGGCAAGACAGACGGACGGGCAAAGGAAAAAAGAAAATAAAAAGACACGCTATTATCACAAGATTTTTTCAAATCACAAGATTATTACAAGTTGCTTAATGCAATAGTTACGTTTTTTTTTTAAATTTGCAATCTGGATTTCTTATAATTTCAAATATCAACAAATTGGTCAAAACTGAAAGCTAAAAGTTGTTGGGTGTACCGGTTTAAAGACAACGCCATAAATATCAAATTACAGTCGATGCTCCTTAATCTCACGCTCTGGTTATTCGAACAACATCTGAATTCCAACATACATTTCATATTATATTTCTTTTCGGTTGAACGATAGTGTATTCGTAGGCACACAGACGTTCCCGTTGTTTATGTTTTGAGGAGCTATGATCACGGGTTCGCATCGTGCAATGTCTAAAGCCAAATGATAGCACCTTTACACTGATGCATTGTGATTAAGCTGACTTCAGGTGATGAGCTGGCTTTCATGGTGTGTGTCCGCGAATTTCGTTTTTCTACTCTGCTCCACTTGACAACACTACTTCCTTTTCATTATGTCACGAAAACGTTCTTACGCAGTTTTGTTCTTACAGGATGTGGTATTTCAGCACCCAATACTTTCCAGACCAAGCTGCCATCACTACTTCTATCCTGTCACAAAGCTCCCACGAGCAAATCTCCGGTTCCATTTCCACACCAAGCTCCCAAGAGCACTGCACCTGCTGCGGCAGACTGTGGTGATATACTAAGGTTCATTCTGGCTTTAGCCGCATTACGGCGCCGAAGGCAGAACGCTTGTACATGTATCACTGAACATCTTCGTTACGTATATGATAATACTTTTACATTCAACCAGTACCCTTTGCATATATATGCCAGTATATGTTATCCGTAGTATGGTGCTCAGTAATGACTTCTTTTTACACGTTTAGAAACACACTCAAACAGATTGATTGATTTACACAACTTCGGATCAAGAATCTTTTTTACTGAAATAGCTATGTTCGTTTTTCTTTATATTGTCCATCAATTTCTTTTTGTTAGCACTGCGCCTGTCCATTCTCTGGAAAACAAGAATATTCTTTCATGTATACTTAATTAAAACAAAAAACGGATATGTCTCCCCAGCCCCCCCCCCCCCCAATCAGTAGCGTGAAAAAATTCCTTGCTTAAAAGTATAACATTGGCGAACCAAAAAAATTAAAAAATCGCCAAAAATACATTTTTCCAGAACAACGTCGCAGTAAACATTTGCAAATATATGTGGGTTCTTCTCGCCACGTTTCAGCCTAATCCAACAAAATGTTTCGGAGATATCGCAACAACATGGCCAAAAAACTTGAAAATCAGAAATCTAAAAATTCGGTAAAAATACATTTTTAACGGAAATAAAGAAAAACTTCACAGTATACATTTGCGCTAAATGTGTGTTCTTGCCACGTCTGTTAAAGAGGCGTTGAAAGTAATATACTTTAATTTTGTTTAACCCTGTGAACAAAAACCTTGTTCGTTTCTCTGTCGACAGATATGGACGGTTTTATCTGCGCCTGTTATGTACTTCTAAATTCTTAATATAATACTTTCAGTTCAAGACTCAAATAATGAAGTGGTTACCTCGTTGTGCATGCAGGCTTTCATTTCTTCGGTGATACCATTGCAAAATCCAAAAAATTTCATATACGGGTGCTGAAAAAAAAAACCAGAAATATGAAGATTCCAATTTTCCCTAATTTTACATCATCTGTACAATGCGAAAAAAAAGATGCTGTCATTCTATGTATGTGCAAAACTATGAGGCTGAGCTCTTTCAATTATGCAAATTTGAGGTAAGAATGTTATCAGTTATTTCCGCACACAGTCGTAAATTTCTTTGTAGAATGTAAAAGGGAAACGAACAGCACATGTTTTAGGAAAATACACGGGAGGGGTAGGGGGGGGGGGGGTTGACTAATGTTACGCTTGCATTTTTTTTTGGTCTGGTAAAAGTCCCGCATGTGGATTTTCACTCGGGCAAGTGACAATTTCACTTCATTTGGCTACTGGATTTAAAAGTTAATGTCGAGCACTGGCCGACAGCCGCCATCTTGGAATTTTTTCCACAAATTCCTGAAAACATGAGAACCTATAAACAACTTAACGGATCCTCACGAAATTTTACACAGGGATTAACCATCTTGGATTTTTTCATAAATTATTGAAATTATGAGGCGTCAGAAAAACTGAGGCTTACCACATGAAAATCACGATCTCGACTTTTTTTTAATGGACAGTAAAATTAAAAATGACCCCCAATTGCCATCAAACAGTCATCCGTTAATTTATCGTTAATTATCACCTGAGTTTAGACACGGGTTAATTTTGAGTTCGATCGGAACAATTTAAATAACCGACATCTCGCATTTTTTGGTACTTTCAGAGTTAAACTGGTACATTTTAGGCAATGAAACAACAAATAATAATCACGATATTGCTCAACTTGTTTTGCAAGGCTTGGTGGTCCTCCGTAATCGGAATCCCATCGGGATGAAATTGTACTACAGTACAAGATTAGGTTAAAAGGTATAGCTAACACGCACACATGAATGCGCACATTTGAACGACTGATAGAAATGGAGTTACGTGTACAAAGTCGGCTGCAATGACAATATACGCACCTCTTTGTGACATTGTTTATATTTCTGAATCAACTCGACACATTTTGGAGTGTGAAACTGTTCATCCAAACTCGTCAGCATTGTGTCTAAAAAAAAAAAAAATAACAAGAATGTCCGTGGACAGAGTGCTTAGCCGTAAAAGCAAAGATGTTACAAAAATGACAGGAGAAACTGATGAATTTCGGACATTATTTAGATTATTGTAGAAGGTCTCATCAGCATCACTGCCACTACAAGTAATCGGACAGATTCGTGGAACGAATAGCATTTTTTTGTTTCTCTTGAAGCTATCCGTTTATTTGACCAGTTTTTGCCGAACCGATTACAAAAATACTACAACTCCGTTACTACTCATTAAGTATTATTACGCATGTTGAGCAACAGTAAAGATAGACCAGGCAAGCAAACCACACATAAAAATTAAATTGAT
This sequence comes from Protula sp. h YS-2021, assembly GCA_949752745.1. Classification (NCBI taxonomy): domain Eukaryota; kingdom Metazoa; phylum Annelida; class Polychaeta; order Sabellida; family Serpulidae; genus Protula; species Protula sp. h YS-2021. The sequence continues at coordinate 61,522,448 of OX457027.1, read as the reverse complement.
TCCTGACTGGGACTTGAACCCAAAAATCTTTCTTCGCAGGTGACAACGCGAAACACTGCTTCCATAATAGATAGAACTATAAATATTGCGAATAAAATCTACAAAGGGAGATCATGATAAAATTAGCCTTCAGTCGGGCTTGAACCCACGATCTCGTGATTATCAGTCCACCACCTTCACGCTAGAGCTATATAGGAATGTGGTCAGGTAACTGATGAAGAAGCATCAAGTAGGTTCACACTGTGATTTTTAGTCCCCCGCCGCCGAGTAGCGCGGAGCGGGGGACTATAGTATTTGGGTCCGTCCGTCTGTCTGGCGACACTTGGAAGCACAACTTTGTGCACGCGATATCTCAGCCGCTATTCCACCCTGGCTTTTGATTTTTGCTCCAGTGAAAATATATATATTGAAGTTATGCGACGGCGCATTATTTTTCGATTCGACCAAAAAATGACGAAATGGCGACTTGTTGAAAATAGGCAATGTTTTAGTATTTCTGATCACTACAGTGCAACTTTGTGTACGCGATATCTCAGCGGCTATTCAACCCTGGCTTTTGATTTTTGCTACAGTGAAAATATATATATTGAAGTTGTGCGACGTCGCATTACTTTTCGATTCGACCAAAAAATGACGAAATGGCGACTTGTTGAAAATAGGCAATGTTTTAGTATTTCTGTTGACCACAGTGCAACTTTGTGCACGCGATATCTCATCCGCTATTCAACCCTGGCTTTGATTGTTGCTACAGTGAAAATATATATATTGAAGTTGTGCGACGTCGCATTATTTTTCGATTCGACCAGTTGTTCTTGAGATATCATGTAAACAAACTCATTCCGATGCTGAATAATTTCCAGGATTTGGTAAATTTCAAAGTCCATTTGGTTCATTATCCTTGGGCCAACGTAACCCATTTACACTACCAATCCTTGTTAGTGCCCACAGAAGCTACACACCAAGTTTCATTACAATTCTTGCAGTTGTTCTTGAGATACCGTGTTAACAATAGTCAATCAAGAGCTGAAATTTTCCAAGTCCAGCTGGTCCATTTTCCTTGGACGAACCTGGCCCATTTACAATACCAATCTGTGTTTGTTCCCATAGAAGCTACATAATAAGGTTCATTAAAATCCTTTCAGCAGTTTTTAAGTTATCGTGTTAACACGCTCACACAATAGTCAATCAAGAGCACAAGAGGACAAGTCCAGCTGGTCCATTTTCCTTGGACGTACCTGGCCCATTTACAATACCGATCTGCTTGTTCCCATAGAAGCTACATACCAAGTTTCATGATAATCCTACCTGTGGGGAATAAACAAGTGGCTGAGTGTTGGAGCGTTCAATAAGCCAGATACAGATACTTACTGACTCCAGTGAAGCCATGGGTTCCTCGTAAACAACTCAGGTTACGGGAAACGATACCCAAGACGACTTCTTAAAGATGATTAAAGTATTCAAATATTAGAATATTTCCCAACGCCAACTGGGCACTTCTGTTGAATTGGCCAATAGTTTGAATTAACCGATTTCAAAGTTACTTAACTGAAGTTTCCTGTTAACTGCAAGCTCAAAGGCAGTGTTTGAAAATTTGATAGCGTTTAAATTATAATAGGATTGCAATCATTAGACAATGTTTTTTATTTTGAAGAACTGTTAATAGGGGACTGAAAAGTAAGTTATAAGTTTTTGATTAGTAAAACAGAGTGCATTTTCATAAAGTGTTATAGATATTCGGTAAGTTTGCGTGATAGGGCGGTTTATTAAGATTAACTGGAAAACGACCTCTACTTGTAAGCTTATTGTGCCAAACATTTACTGTAATTGCTGGATGCATACGTTGAAAACTGAGTTAAGGGATTATTACATTCCCAAAAGGCGAACCAACCCAAGACACAATAAAATCAAATATGATCAGGCCTATCGTTCGAGTCATTGTCACTGAGGTGCGTGTTATAATGGTGGACAATAACTATGTGCAGAAGAACAAATTAATTTGTACCGCGAATCTTCCGGATGGAGGTTTCGTTTCGACTTTCACATTAATATTATAATTTTCTTTCAACATGCGCAATTCGAATTTTAAAAAGCCATCGTAAGATTTTTTAAAAACTATATTATCACTTCTTTATACCTTTACCCCAACCGAATTCGGTCAAAACACAAGAACTATTTGGCAAAAGTTCAAGTGGATTCAGTTCCGTCTACGACATTTGCGCAAAAAGGTTGGGGGGACTCCAGTGTTTTTGTTTGTTTGTTTGTTTTTTTTTTTTTTTTGGGGGGGGGGGATAAACACAGAAGCAGACAAACTGCGTTACAAAACCCAATATGCTGTCGAAAGATGGAAAGGGTCTGCTGGGACTAGAATAAAGTTTCCTACATTGCAATCCCAACTTTTGACACCTTATAGACACCCCATTGCAGAAAAAAAATAAACTTTTAGTGTTTTTCTTATCAGTTTCTAAGGTGTTTTCCGCACTAGGATACTGCGAGTTTCCTCTACTGAGCATAAGCCAAATCAGACTTTGGGTTATCCGAATAAAATGTGCCAAAATTCTGCGTTTCGAATACAAAATAACCGGGTAAAATGAAATAAATGAGAAATTTCGCATAAATGTCAAATTTCTCTTATACCAAAGAGCAATCGTGTTTTTACAACCCGTATCATATTTTAAAAATTCATTAAAAATTGAACAAACAGTTTTAATTTCTTTTATGTTCCGAGTATGAGCTGTTTTTTCTACAAGGCCCAGAGCGTAGAATGGGAAGGATGGTACAATGAGACATTTGACGCAGATAGGCTGTAACCTGCTTTACTCATTTTACTAAGGGATATCCTTAGAACCACATACTTGAGAAAATGTATCTCATAATCTTGTAACATAAAATTAAAAGTATCATTTGTTGTTCAAGAGAAAAGTTAATAATCTTAGCCAGACTGATCAGCTGTTTTTTTGTTTTTTTTGTGTGTTTTTTTTTTGTTGACGCCGCCATCTTGGTTCTGCGACATCGTTTGTGTCCCTGTTGGCGATTGGTTCACGGGCAGACTTTCGCCCTCTTTGTTCTGCGACATCGTTTATAACACTGTTGGTGATTTGTTAAGATTCAGGCCGACATTTATTTCCCAAACTTGTGCATTGTTTACCTTAGAAACATAATTTATACTTTTGTGTATTTTGTTGTCCGTACATTAGAAAGTTGCTGAGTTTTGTTTCAGCAATGTTTGGTTTGATCTCCTCTGTCAGTGGTGCATGTTTTTTCTGTGTAATTTGAGGGATATTTCCCGAAAATCATTAAAAACTAATAATTTTGTCCCAATTACTCTTTCTTCCATTATGAAGGCTAGCTGATATTGTTTCTTTCTTTTTTTCTTTCGTAATATTTATTGCTTTAATGTATGTTAAGCATCTGACACCATAAATCATGATATACTATTACGCAAGTTAGAACCATATGGTATCAGAGGAAATGTGCTAGCATGGTTAAAAAGTTATCTCTCATGTCGTTCTCAGTTTGTAAGATTTATAAATACCGACTCGGACTGTGGAGTACCGCAAGGTTCAATCCTTGGACCTTCGCTTTTTCTTTTATACATAAATGAAACATGTCTGATCTGCTTAAATTTGTCCTTTTTGCAGATGACACTAATATATTTTATACAGGTAAAAACGTCGACGTCTAAAAGTATTGCAGTGATTCGCAAAGTTAAATATTTGTTAACATCTTCTTCGTTGTGCACTTTGTATTGTACTCTGCTTTTACCACATCTTAACTACTGCTGTGAAATTTGGGGAAACACATATATCACTAGATTGTCACATATTGTAAAACTCCACAAAAGGGTAATAAGAATAATAGATCATGCACCTTCTTTTTATCACATAGTAGTCCCATTTTCTTTAAGTATAAAATACTTAAATTTGTTGATTTGGTTAAACTTAATACCGGTATTAAGACTGGCCAAACTTTTCGAAATAAACAGAAATAAAACAACACAGTTTGGGAACTTTTCAGTACACCACTGCAGGACTCGGCTAAAGATATTTTGTATATCAGTAACTGGAGTTAAACTATGGAATGCTCGGGAGCAATCGATTAAAGAAAGTAAGAAGCATTGTTCAGTTCAAAACAAAATTTCAGCGTTTTTTTATTAAATAAATATATTTAGGGTAATGTCTCTACATATCTAAGGTCATAACTCTAGGTCATTAGTAAGGCGGTTGTCTTCTTACAAAAAACTGCATACCTCGTATTCACTCAATGTTTCCATAGCTATTACAAGCAATGAATAAGTTATTTGAAATCGATATTTATTCTTCTTCTGTGAAAGAAAAAAATTGTATTAACATACGGGTAGATTAGTCTTATAAGTTTCTAACTTTTTTAATCTACCTTTTTCATTCTGAAAACTAGCTGATATTGTTGCTTTTTTTTTTTCTTTTTGTAATATTTATTACTTTAATGTATGTTAATTGAACTGGACTATATTCTCTTTACCTTAAATGTTCATCTTTATTGTATGTCGATTTTGGAAATAAACTTTATTTGATTTGATTATTTGATTTGATTCCTTGTGTATTTCTTCTATATTTTTCTATCGTTTCTTTCATTTTTTTACCCGGTTCCCTCGAAGTCGAAAATTAAAATTCTCGCGGATTGTATTCGAAACATCACAAGTGTGATTCGGCTTATTCGCACTCGAAACCGTGAACTGCCTCGTAAAGGGACTGAATAATATGTAAAATAGTTTTTAAAAGATCATATGATGGCTTTATAAATTTGAAAGTGTGCATGTTGAAAGAAAAATAGAATTTTGATGTTTTCCCCTTATCATTTCTTTATAATTTATCCCAAAATATCTGCAGTCGAAACAATACATCCTGGAGACCCGAAAATGCGAGCTGGCTTATAAGCAAATTCGCACTTTTTGCTTTTGCCGAAAAGTTTTTGCGTTTCGGCTGAATTCAGGTGGGATAAAGATATAAAGAAATCATATGAAAAAAACGGCAAAAATCAACAAAATTCCATTTTACCAGAAACATATTCACATGTTGATAATAAAAGGGACTGAATAACATGTAAAATAGTTTTTAAAAGATCATATGATGGCTTTATAAATTTGAAAGTATGCATGTTGAAAGAAAATTAGAATTTTGATGTTTTTCCCTTATCATTTCTTTATAATTTAACCCCCAACATTTTCAGTCGAAACAACACCTCCACCGGAAAAATCCGAAAGTGCAAATTGGCTTATACTCCTACGGTTATGAAACACTTTTTAATATTTTTATTACCGGGCCCGTAATGAGCGCTTGAGGGCATTTGGTTTATCTACCTGGTACAAAGAGGAGTACACTTTACGAGATTTCGTTCGGCGTCGGGTAAAGTGTGATTTGGCCGAAAAGTTGAAAGTTAAAACGCAAGATATCCCTTGTTGAAATAGGTTACGTAACCCGTTATCGATCACATGCAAACATTGTGTTTGTTGACTTAAAATGGTTTTTAATGGACCGCACAGACAAATTCCATAGATCAGAAAAAAATTCGCCAAACTCTCCATTATAAAAGAGCTAAAAACAATAACTAACAGAAATTTATGAATATACTTGATAATGTCAACCCGACTGTTGTATATAATTATTTTCTCTTTATATAATCATTTGATACACAAGTAAATGTCTGGGTTCTGAGTTCGTTCGTTACTTGTCGAGAATGTATGTATAAATAAAGTTGTCGAAACCTGCAAACCTAAAGTTGTGACGAGTTTTCGTCAATCAAAATATTTTTCTGATGAAAGTAAGCATTTTGGTTCAATAAAAATATTTGCTGTAATAAGAATCGCCGGGCCACTTAATCAAAATTGCTGTCAAAATACAACTAGTTAAAACATTTAAAAATGAGTTTGAATTTGAATCATCATCATCGTCATCATGATTATCAGAGTGTTTCTTGTAATGCGCTTATTCAGCAGAGCCAATAAGCGCACAACTGTAAGCCTTACTAAACAAGTGTGTTTTTAGTCAACTTTGGAATTAAGTTAATGACCGTTCAGTTCTTATGTGTCTTGGCAACATATTCTAGAGTACTGGTGTAGAGTGGCTGAAAGTTCTTTAACCATATTTCAACCTAGTTTTGGATACACTCAATGCCATTGAATTCGCAGAGAGTAGTGATTTAATGGCTGGTATGGTATTAGCATTTCCTTAGCATAACCCGGAGCTTGTCTGTCAAGCGCCTTGTACGTGATCAGCAGTACCTTGAACTCTGATCTGACGGACAGGTAACCAGTGCAAAGAAATGAAGATAGGGGTGGTTCTGTCATATTTAGGGACACGTGCAATAATACGTGCAGCTGCTAGCATTATATGCTGCAAACTGTCGGCTAGCTTGCCTGGTGTATCAACCAAAAGACTATTGCAGTTGTCCAGCTTAGATATATGCGTCATCAGTGAGAAAATGTTGAATTTTCTTTATCCATTTTAGATAATAAAAATACGACATCCTCAGTTGCTGAACATTTTTTCCATTGACATGTGATTGCCTGGAGCGCTTATGAGATTTTTGAGTAAGAAACTGTTTGAATACTATTACCCGACACTTCCAGACTATTTACTAAAATCTGAGACGAGTTCCGCTTACTACTTAAAACCAAAAATTCAGAATCAGAAGTTTGAATTTTGGATTGCAAGTTTGCCTGATTTCAAATAAAAATGTATTTGCTTCTGAATACTGGTCTTGAAAAGCTCAAAAGGGTTATTAAGAGATATAAAAGGGGACATTGTTGCACTTTTTTAAAACCATTTTGGCTTCTAATGCCCATATGCCCATACACCAAGCAACGCTCATTTCGCTTCAGAACATAAATTTTATGATCACTATCCCTTATTTTTATTTAAAGACTTTTACTGCAGAATTCTTCAAATTAAATGTCTCCGTAAGACTAAGCTTACCGCATTCAAGAGAATACTACATTTACAAATTTTACAAAACAGGAACGGAACAGTTGCCTTTTCTTCGCTACGTTCTTACCGGAATTTTAAGATGCACACTTAATAAATTTACAACTGTAAAATTTGAGACCGACGATTTATATTCTGGGATGGCCATAATATTTGTATAAAAATTTGACAAAACAGAACCCCATTTAAGAGCGAGACACCGTTTTAACTCGGGGCAAATTTTAACACATGGAAGAAGGTGCCGAGGAGGTGTGTTTCACCATATGTGTTTCTATCAGTGTTGCTGTAAATTTGAGCTTTTTCAATCTAATACCTTTATTATCGCTCACGCAGAGCACGAAACGTCAGTTTGCATTTTCGAGCTAAGCAGATTCGGAGCTGGAATTTTACCATGAAATTTTTGGCATTTCGACTGAATTTAGTTGGTATCCAGACAGAAGGGCCTTGGACAAAAGGGCCTTGGACATAAGGGCCTTTCCCAAAAAGGCCTTTCCCAAAACGGCCCTAAATGAATAGAGGGGTTATAGTTTATTTGAACAATATATATTAAATAGTTGATAGATGCAGAATTACGTATAAATTTATTTGGTACACCCACCATATTTGACTTGTTATGTTTACGTTCTTTTTGAAATATCAATTTAAAAGTTTTTTGGTGGATAATTGCAAAAAATTATTGTTACTATTTCACGTAATAAAGTATGCTCCCTGTATACAAACAAATGTCATTTATTGCGGGAGATTTGGGGTTATTTCCGCATTATTTTCTTTTAAAGAAAGCGTAACACAGAAGTGGTATATGATTACCGTTGTACTTTGAGGGCCTTTAGCAAATGCCAATAAAAACATATGGGTCGTTGAATCTCGCACAAAGTAGCCACAGGGGTGCCTCAAAGCGCGCGCAGTTGACTTGCTTATTATTATATAGCGAGGCTTTGAAGCGGTGCCTGGAAACTTTTAGCGCACCGCTTCTTGGAGCTAGGTCTTCCTATGACAGCAAGAGTTATAGTTCCTATAATAGGAAATGTCATTGATGTCAATTTTCAAATCTCGGCGCACGACTGGGGCCAATTGTGTTATTTTAGAAAGGGTGCATCACATAAATGGATCAATTATAAATTATGGCGCACAAGTTTTATGGTCAGATAACAATTTTTACTAAGAACAATATGTGTTTTCTTGAGATCAGTATATCGAATCCCTCATTATCGCCCACAACAACAGTGAATCCACAGTTGCAAAACCACGCTTTACTCTAGTTTGAGAGTTTCGCTGAGGTCGAAAATAATGCGCCATTGTACTTCTCAGTGTGCTTTGAACGAAAAAGCCTGCCAGTTCGAGCCTCGGTGTCCTTGGACGTGCGCCGAAAGATCCAGAGCCTCGAAAATTGAGATCAATGGCCATTTCTATTGCAGGAACTGTGACCCTTTCTGTCCTAAGAAGATAGAAAGGGTCCGCTGGGACTAACTCCAACTCAGCTCTTCCATACCTTTGTTCTACCCTTGGAGCGGGTATTTAAGTTATCGCCACACAAGGGTAGGAATGGGGGAGTTTAAATTTAGACTATGATCGGAATGTAGCTGTTAGAACTCAAACGGGAAAATATACGAGATAATTCTTAATTCGTTCTTTTATTTATTCACGAGCTGTACATAGCAACAAGCATTTCCGTGCTAGAACACCACGACTGAGGTCAAAACACTCATCAAGTATATCTCTATAACAACTAAGTAGCCGTCCCCGGTTGTAGGGGTCAACTTTATAGTTCTGAGCCTCGAATCGCGCATGCCAATCCCTGTTATGCTTAAAGATCATGTACAGCCGTGTTAGGACGAACCTGCAAAAGTATAGCTTCGTTGGCGAGTTCATCCTCTAGAGGGGGAGAAGGAAGAATGGTTACAGTAGATCTAAACTGGTGAAATTGAAAAGACATTTTTCTTGGCTGAAACAATTTTTATTTGCTAAAACACTCACCCCTATACCCTCCCTCTGACCCACAGTACCACAAATTCGCCCGTTAAACAAGAAAACATAGAAAAGGATTAAAGGGAAATGCGGGTATCTCTGCGCCATCTAGCGACCGAAATGCGCATTACATTGAATATCGCAGAATTTGAATCCATGTTTACACAGTATAAAGAACTATTAAATCCGTCTACATCGAAAAATTCTTTTCAAAGAGAAATAGGCTCGTGTCCAGAAATGGTCTCTGTTGTTATTTTGTTCCTAGAAGGGCCTGTGTTGGTATCTTGCCCATTAAAAACATATTACACTGCTTTCACCGTTTAACCATTGCGTCAATGGGATTTTGTCAAAAAGATTGTATACTTCTCTTATACGGTGACATATATTTTTTATTTGCTTAAAACATTTCGTATGACGTGTTCTTCAAACAGGAAAAAAATGAGGCAATTGTCAATTGTGATTATGTGTGAATTTTGCATTTTGAACGAAATTTCTTGGTTTTCCCAATGGTTTCCATAGTAAAAGTACGCGACCTTTCAGTATCTTTATTTCTCTTATAACATCGGTGACCCCCCCCCCCCCCCCCACTTTTTTCTTTTCAATTTTTAAATGTATACCATCAAAGCATTAAACTGTGAGAGTATGAAGGAAATGTCAATTGTAGGTGAGATACCCGCATTTCCCTTTAAGTGAGCGCACTTGTGTTATGTCATTCAACACACACAACAGTGGCAATTACTTGCAATAACAGTTGCCTTAGTGTTTTGTTATGATGCGAGCCCTATTTGGTCCGACTTCTGGGCACATCAGATATATATTCACATATTTATATATGATAAAAGTCTTCTAATTATGAAGTAGTGCGAAATTGGTTAAATGAAACTTTCCAACATTTGGGTTTGTTTACAAAAACAAAACGGTAATGGCTGGATAAAACATGTTTGACATGTTCGGGTCTACTGACATGGTGCACTGGCTGCTCTGGTTAATATTTTCTTTCTTTTTTTAAGGAAAGCTTTACACAGAAGTCGTATATCGTTGCCGTAGTAATCTGAAGGCTTTAAACAAACGCTAGTGAAGACTTGTGGGTCGTTTAATATCGCGCAAATCACCACAGCGGTGCCTCAAAGCGAGAGCAGTTAACTTGAATAATCATTGTGTAGCGAGGAATTGACGCGGTAAGCCGGTCCCTCAGTAGCCAGCTGCTTCTTGAGACTAGCTATAAAAAGTTCAGGATGATATGTAAAATAATTTTTCTTTTAATAATATGATGTATTTTTAAAATTGGAAATATGATTATTGCAAGGAAAAGATAATTTCATGTTTTCCCTTTATGATTTCATTATAATTTATTCCTAAAATGTAGTCCAAACGACATCTGCAGCGAAACGCCGTGGTGTATTTCTGCATACCTGTCTTGTGAAATTGTAAAGAAATGTGGAGGATAAAAATTTGCTTTGATACACGCGTTTCGGTATGTAATAAAGATTCATATGAGTTTTAAAAATAAGTTTAGAAATTATTCTGCTAGCCTCTATTCCGTTAGCTCCTAGAATCGGCTCGCTACTAGAGGGATCCACCCCCTATTCTCACTGAAAAATAGTTAGTGAAAAAGTAAGCACTTTTGCACAGTGTATAAATGCAGTACAGTGCTCCAATTCATACTCACGTCGTGTAAATTAAACGGGTTAAATCGCGGTTGTTTAAAACTAAAACTGCTGTTCTCTATTGTTGACGGTGTGAAATTCCAGAATATTCATGCCATTGGCTGGGTTTGATACTAATTGACAATTCATAAGTGCTTCGAATAAAGGTATTATGAATTGATTCGAAGTCACCACAAAAGACTTAGATATATGGTTAGATACGTTTTTTTTTACATTCTTCGGAGTATCTTATGGGATATAAATACTTTCCATATATTCTCAGTCTTAACTGAGAAGCAAATTGTAATTCCATATTGCTGTCCAGAGGGACTGATTTTGGAATAGTAACTTTTATAGCAGTTTAGAGATTTTCTTTAAAAATATTTCTTTAAAGATATTATTATCATAAAATATTAATCAACTAATAAATGCCTCCCAAAGAGACGTGTGGCTTAAAGCGAACGAAATAAACGTGTCTAAAATCGTGCGTTTTGAATACGCTAAACTCTCGGACGATATCAGCGAAATTATCTTTAAAACATTGAACCGCGGTGGAACGTCATCAACTCTTAGTTGTACCAGTGGGAAGGCCTACTTTAGTTAGAAAGTTATATTGGCAGAGTTAACCGAGAAGGCCCGTGGATTATCAGGCTGGTGGCCGGTAGATAGTCTTGTATTATATCTTGCAGATATATGTTGAAGTTGACCTTGATGGAATCGTCGAAAAGGAGTGGATTACAAAGATAGGCGACACTTGTAAATTTGTGGTCAGTATCATGCGTTCATATTTTTAAATATTTTCTTGCGCTTCTGGTGTTTCTGTTGCCCGTTGGTCCTCAGATTTGCTATTTAGTTCATCCCAAATATTGATTTCTTGATCATCTTGCAAATTTTCCAATTTTACAGAAAACTTTTCACGTTTCAGCGTCGGAGGACAGTACGAAAATTTGAGTAGTATGGCAGGCAAACGTATATCTTTTAATCTGGCTTATTTCTCTAGATTTGCACTCCCAAATTTGTGCCAAATTTCGATCACTTTCTTTTCTCGCATTTTAGACACCTACGGTAATCTTTAGGTGCATAGATATGTATGGTATCATATATATATATCGAACACGGTAATTTTTAGGTACATAAATATGTGTTGTATCATATATATATATATCGCCCTTTCGATGGTCAGGAAAAGTTCTGAAAAAGTCAGGAAATTCATTTTGAAAGTTACGAGACAACCCTGTAATTGCATATTTAGCTGAAATATTAATTAAAAATCAAGAACAAAGATGATGCTTTTAATTTGTCAAGAATAAAGATGGTGGTTTTGATTTAGAACATTAAGTATTATGACCAGAACTTGGTCAATAATATTGTCTGTGTTGATTCGAAATAAGTCAACAGATGCTGTGTTACGTGACTTAACTGGTGTTTTGAAGGCAAATGATTTTGATATCCATTACTAACAATTGTTATATTTTCTTATATCGATTGGTTCGTAATAACGGGTATTTGCTCGTATTTCTACGGGAAGTAGGTTACTCTGTTTACAGGCTCTTGACTCGGATACTCCGTACTTACAACTGGGACCATATACCTTTCAAGGTCAATTCAAAGATGCCATCGGGTCGTCGGTATTCTTTGACGAATATGAGGATGCAGGTAACTCTTCTTAGGTGGTTAGTCTGTGCTGGACTATCACTTTTGTAAAAGACACTAAAAACAGTGTCAATACCGCCCCCTCCCCCCGCCAACAAAGTTTCCCCGATTCCATTGACCCCCTGAACTCGACAGTTAGTTTGCCAACGTGTTAAAAAAAATGATGTCATGTAGAGGCTAGTATCACGGCGAAAACAAACCTGTTGGTGTCTAGTTCAAATTGCCGAATGTTCACTTACAGAATATTGGTATAGAGGTGACTGAATAGTTATTTATCCATAAAAATTCATTAAAACCAGTTAAAAACGTATGGAACTATACCAGCTGCACGCCATGTTTCAGATGGAGAGACCAAGTTGAAAATGAAGTGTCATACTTTTAAGAAGTTAGAAATGAAACGGTGTTTCTTGAAGAAGAGACCGTCGCACTCAGGTAAACTGCAGCATTTAACGCTAAATAAGAGTATTGATAAAAATATTCTTTACCTGAACTTTCCGCAGAAGTATTAAGGAAGATATTGCAGATATTATAATGACAATTAAGGATGGCTACTCTTCAGTGAATTATAGAAAGCCATAAAAGTCAGACCACATGACAGTCAAAGATTACAATATCAGAGTGATTTTGTATATCTAGATTTAAACATTTTATGGGAAATATGAGAATTAAAGTCACGTGGCTTTGGTGAAGCTTCAGGTTCTGTGGTCACTGTTCAAGAAAAGGAAAACACAGAAACATCCAAAACTCTGGGGACGGAAGGCAAGGCGGTCGACTCGATTCTGGAGGCAGCTACGCCGGGCGAAAACGAAAGCGAAACTGGCGCGGGTGCTTTAACAGTACAACCGGAGGGAAGTGGCACATGTATGGACGACATAGCGTCAGAAACAGCGGGGTTCATTGAAAGTAATAGTCACCTTGGTAGTTCGACCACAGAAACATCAAAACTACTGTGAAACAGTAGAAGGGAAACTGAAACGAGCTTGCAGACTTGGGAAACGGCAACGTTTACCGTATCGTATAGACTAAGTCGTGAAGAGAGTGGCTATAATGTAAATACTCCCTTCATCACATCGGGAAGTTGGTTGGAGTTGGTGGGTTCTGGTCTTGTGGTAATAAACGGATAACAGCCGGTAATATAAAAAAATGACTGTTAATTAACAAAGACCTTTAAAATACGGAACCCAACGCGTACAAGTATATTCGAGTTACTTTAATTTGGATTGCATGAAGTGCAAATTGTAGGTGTCTTTTTTTGTGTAATGGGTTCGTGTTCAGCTGATATGTCTCCTCTACATTCAATGATTTGTTTTGTTTTTTTTTTTTTTTTCAATGAAATTGTATTATTTTCATGTGTTGGGTAATATAGATTAAAAAGTTTCTATATATAACTTGATTAAGCTCAAAACTCAGAAACAAAAACTTTTTTAAATGCTTCTTATTATTTTTGATGTCAAAAATGATACTACCTTAGAATTTTTCGTCAGCCATATTCCTAAGAGTCATTTTATATATGCATTTTTGGACCCAACTTTGTGGCGGGTTTTACCATGATGCAAATGGCTGCAGCCTATTTCATAGAATGTCTGTATTTCAGTTAAACCAATAGAGAATCGCCAGGCATTGGGGACAGTATAATGTTTCTCGGTCTTCAAATGAAACATCTGTAATGAAGCTTTTAAATCCGTTATTACTGGACGCGTGGCATTCGCAATTCAGATTAACAGGTGTCACATGGGTACTGGTACTGCTTTATGCCTGATATATTCCCTGTCGCACAGCTGTCTCCTGGAAGGGGGTGTCCTGAGAAAGGAGATTTGATGGGATATTTATTAATCAGAACCCCCCCCCCCCCTCCATCCAGAGAAACCCTTTTGATAGCTGAGTTCCCCAGTCCTCCCCCCCCTCCAACAGGAATAAAAAAATGGAAAAAATCTGTGTATTCCATTATATTTTCCTCGGGGAGTGAGAATGAAAATATGCTTTTTACCTCGCTTTTTAGCACAGCATATATGCGGACGCTTTGGCAATGACCGTGGGTGCAGTGCTGGCAGCGTTCAGTCAGCCACGAGTATGACCCTCACACATCGTGTTACATGCCTGATGTTTCCGCTGTTCTATGTACTCCCACTGCTGGTTATTATTTATGTTCCCTAAGTTCTTTAGTTATCGCCCGGATTTGATGTGAAGTACGCTACGGAATAATATTTTTTTGCGTTTGCGCATTATATCGGTAAAGAATTATGTTCTCACTCAATAAAATAAAACAATATTAATAATCTTAGCAAGTAAAGATTTTCATTTCTCATACTCCTAAACTCATTCACTGGACTATGATATTCCTGGCTTGCTAAATATATTATTGTTTTGACAATTTTTCAGACGTTAGGCTGTGGAATATTTTTGGAAGTGTTTGTTTCATAATTTGCAGAAAAATAAGCGAACAAAAAGATTTTGGCCAGTACCTGCATCGACAGCAATAAATTTAGACGAGAAACAGCAGAATGTAGTCTTGCCGAATTTTGTTGGTGGTCTGTACGTATGACTTGTGGACTGCTTTTGGTGCTGTTGGTACGGTTTTAGGGAGTGGGGGGGGGGGGGATTCATCTTTACGGATCATCATTAGCCATAGCCCAATCATCTGGAAAAGAACTCAGGCCTGGTTTTCTGGATTTATGGGAAAAATTCAAAATAGCGAAGTTTTCGTAACACGATGATTCCAAAACTACTTGCCCAGCGTTACAGTATGCGCGTTTAAACAGAACGATCGGGGTTGATGTTGGGTTCGTAAAGCACAATCGGGATTAATGTCGTAAGAAATATTCATTATGCTCATTTCCATAGGGAATTTCTTATAAACATGATAACACAAATACTGCTCAGTAATAGCCTAGTCATGCCTTGGGCCAACGTCCATTTACAAGGTTTTGTGGGCCTTCGTAATCGGGATCCGGCTGGAGGCTGTGACCTCAATAAAGGACTGATTTTATAAGAGTTCTCTGTTTTCTTTTTTGTTTATTGCGTTGCTGTTACTTGTTGTCATTGCGTGTCAAACTTTTGAAAATAAAACTGGTTTCACAATAATGAGTATTTTTATTTGAATTTGATGCAATTTTTTTTTTAAAAAATCATCGGCCGATCAGGTTCTAAAGTACATCTTCTTTGTCGTGTTTTCAAGGATTGTTTAACTAAACACCAAAAGAATATGTTGGAATCAATTAAATTTTAGGAGAGATATTTTCGAATTGGAAAAAAGATACATTTCTTTGAAAGTATTTCAAAAGTCACTACAAAATGCAATCAAAATTATTGTAAGTTAATGTTCAAACTCAGGAATGGAAATCTTGGTAAATTTTACTTTAGTGTTTTTTGGGTCTCTTTAACAGCGATAGCAATGTGGTGGTAAAAGTCGAAATTGCATTTACTTCGATGTATTACCATCTTTCAAAAATAAATAAAGAAATAAATCTTACATTATATGAACATTAAATTAAGCTTTTCTGCTGTTTCAGCAGGAATAAATGAAGTCTTAGTCTCACCAGTTTTGTTCTTTCCACTGAGTTAAATTTACGAAAATATAGTTTTTATCCCCAGATTCATTAAAACCTCTGTGGACCACATTCTGAACCCAGAGCATAAGCTCAGTTTATAGTGGCCACGTAACACACTACTACATCCGCACCTGAACGTACATAAAATTAAGGATTAAGACACAACTCGGGGTTACATACCATCCAATTTCTGAAATGTGATAAAGGTAGCCCGACTTCTGGGCACGGCAGTGTTACATTCCATATATTTTTTGTAAGTCGTAAAATACATACGTAATTAAACTGATCAATGTTAATCTGTGCTAACCGAACAAGGGCCAGACGGTGTTAAAGTAGGGGGGGGGGATAGGGGGCTTTCTTGGAAACTAACTTTGTAAATCGAAGAAGGGGCAAGCGGTAGAAAAGTAGGGGGTGTTATTTAACAAATGGCAATGGCTGGATGATAAAAAGATTTGATATGTTCAGGTACCGTACAATGATGTTTTTGTGCAATACCCGCCCAGTTTTTTTGTTCCCCCACAGGATATATATATATATATATATATATATATATATATATATATATATATATCTTATTTTTTATTATTATTATTATTTATTTATTATTAATTTTTTGGTGCTCCCTGACCACATGCAGTTTGAAATTAAGCTCTCATTTCATATCACAAAGCCCTCTTGTGTGCCTCTCCGTTCAAAAGGCCAAGTATGAACAACGGATCTTTTTTCGAACAAAAACGGTTGCAATGAAATGTCTTTCACACAGCATTGCGCCATAGAAATATACCCTGCCACCCACTGAAGTGCTACCTGGCATTTATGTAATTACCAAGAGTCCCATCCAGATTATCCTCCTTCATTCCAGGTCTTATTTACAGATTTCAAAATTTCACTGCAACAACTGAGATATTTTTGTAGGAAAATTCGTGCAATCATGAGCGAATACAACTAATTACGGCAGTTGAAGGAACTTATCCCACACAGAGGTAATTTATCTTGGTCGCTGAGGGAACCTATCCCTCCGGCTGAGGCGACTTTTCCCGCTGAATCAACTTACACCGCCAGGTGAGGTGATTTATCCCGCTGGCTGAGGTAAATTATGCCGATAGCTGAGGCGACTTATCCCGCTAACTTTGGCGACTTATCGAAATGGATGAGGCGATTTATCCTGTTAGATGAGGTGCTTATTCCGCTCACTGAGGTGACTCATCCCACTAATTGAGGCGACTTAACCCGCTAGATGAGTTGATTTATCCACCCCCTCCACCCCCTACCCATTCTGCAAATTTCAAGGGCCACCACAGAGAAAACTTTTTTGACAATTTCACCTGTCAACAGTTATGTAAAAGGGGCACAGTGGAACTCATTGTAAGTGGGGGCCGTTCTGGTCTTTGAACTGATTGACTGCAAGTAGTTATGAAGGCCCTGGAATTGGTTGTCGCCCTGGCGTCGTGTGCGTGCGAGGCAATTGACAGCGCAATACACGGGTGGGTAGGAGTGTTATGTCAAAGTCCGTACAAAATCGGACTTCCAATAAAAAAGGTGCTTAATTTAAAGTAATCACAGCTTAAAAATATGTCATTTTGAAAATACGAGTGGTTAAGATCGCTGAAACCTGACTAATACGACATGTTGAGCGATTTTTTTTAATTTGAAACGATCGCTGAACAGTTTTTTAAATTAGAAAGACGGGAAAAATAGGGGTGGGGCGGTGTTTCTCGCCGCACATACCAAAAGAACCATGCTACGGATGGGGAGGGGGGCACACGTACGCTGTCTCAACCCCACTGCTGTTTCAGTCAAATCTGCTGGTTTGATTGACTCCGAGGTTTACAGATTGGGAGTCAGTACCAGAGCTGTGAATGGCATTGAGTTTTGTGTAGCCAAAGACCATTAATTACTGTAGTTGAAGGTCTTTGGTACAGCTCAGGTATTTGTGTTTTCACTCTTTGTGATGGTGCAGTGATGGCTTTGTGTGGATTTGAATTAAAAAGAAGAAAAGAGAGTACACATTTTATTCTTTCTCAATACACACACACACAAAAAATCAAAGTACTGCATGGATGACTCCGCAGCAATTCCGAGAAACAAATGTACTTTGCTTTGCCTATAAGCTTTGTGAGGTGCTGTTTACGATTTTCGGACACAGTGTCATGAATAAAGTGAGAAGCGAGTGACAATCCCCTGACACCTTAACAAATAGAAAAATCAAAATGTTCCCTTCATACACAGGAGACAGTATTCCTGCCTGTTTCAATGTCAAGAAAGATTTTGAACGGGTGCACCAAATGGTACAGTCTCGAAAAAATCTGCGTCAGTCGGCTTCATGTAAATGATGAATGAGCAAGAAAAAAGCATGCTCTTACTGGGGTAGAAATGTTTGCCACGTCCCAAACACAAAAGATTAGTTTCCGAAATGACTTTTTTGTAGTATTATTAATTGCAGTGGGACGAATGCATTAAAATGCGAAGTGGGTCGTTGGGGCATAATTCAATCCATTAGCGGAGTTTTTTTAAGACCACGCAGTTACCCTTTAAACCGATCTCACTGATCCCTGAGCGAAGGGAGTGCAGGACTAGGATTTTTGCATGAGCTGAAGTCATATTGAATGGTGACGTCATAAATTGAGCTGGGGGCGGGGGGATTTACGTAGTAGGTTTCCGACTAGGGGAAGTGTCGTTATGTCATATTAAAACGTTAAAAAATGCACCTGTTTCCAATGATGGATGACATTTATGGGTGAGATTTACAGGGATATGATTTCTTCTGCTAAATACGGTTAACGTTTTTGAAAAGATGTACAGACACCTATCATTACGCAGAGCAGGATTCTGGCCTCTCGTTTTACAAATATTAACGTATGGTTCGTATAAAGTCACTTATACGTGTGGACTAAAGATAAATAAAATTTATGAACCCATATGACAGCCCAGGAAACATTGCGAGATTGCGTCAATGTTCGAAGCACGTCGCAACCGACGTCGGACAAAGTCGGTGTTTTGTTTATTATAGAAGTCGAAATTCGTCAACCAGCCGATGCTGACGGACGTTGATTATACGCTGTGTAATAAACGTTGAGAAAAAGCTACAATGAGGAGTGGGAATCGCATCTAGACCCGACGTTGTATAGATGTCAGAAAAATATTTGTCTAGAATCACCACCTGAACAGTGGCAATCAAAACGTGTCTTGCATTACCCCTGTATCAATATGCACTCCCGTCGGGTCAACCCTTAAACGCAGGCTGTGTATATGTCATTTTTCATCATTATTTTTCAAAAGAAAAAGGAAAAAATTGCGCGCTCCTGACACGTCCTCCTTTTTGTTTTGTTTGGTTGTTGTTTGTTTGTTTTTTTGAAGCCACATTTACATGGCTTCAATTGCCGGTTGAGAAATAACATGATGTCATTATTTTGTTTGTGACACCGAATCTGTACAACATCGATGTTTCCGACGTTTATCAGCGTTGCACTAGACGTGGGAGAATGTTGCGTATTCGTGGGAGACCGCTAATCAAACATCTATTCACCCCTGTGTTAAACACGTAGATTAGATGTTAATCTGTGGGCACAACCAATCCCAATCAAATCACAACTGGGATTTGATGTTGCGACTTGGTCAGGTCGACGCCGGCGCAGCGTGACGAGAATTCCCCAGTCTGAAAAACCCCCTTGCCTATGTAACCATTATATTGATCTGTAATCCAATGAGCGCTTTTTTTTTGGGGGGGGGGGGGGGGGGTTCTCACGCGGCCAAAGGTAAACAAATATGCGAGGTGCTAATATATTATGTAAACAATTCATGCAACACCCCGCGATAAGTTACAGTCGTCAACTTTACACACCATATTTCATGTTTTTTCGCCACGTTATATATTCCAAGGAAATGTATAGATAAATACCAAAACAGAGGTTTAATACCCATAGGTTTCGCAGGGTTAATGTTAATAATCGTTATCCCAAACGCAGGACTTCAGATACCGGAGATTTTTTAAACGAATCCACATCTGTACTTTACGCCATTGAACACATTAATCCACAAAGAAGCATTTATCTATTCACGAAACTTTTTTCGAGACCGGGGATTTTTAAAGAAATTGAAATCTGTGCTGTCGATAATCGGTTTAATTTTCATTTAAGATCTTAATTTCTAGAAAGACCAATCGTTAATTTGAAACAGTGTCAGAACCGGAGAATTTTTAGATGAATCTACTTCTTATCTGTATATGTTAAAGCGAACAGTGTAGAATTTTTTTCCTAGTAGTTTTTGTGTGAAGACTGTACCTAAAGTTGGAACTGAGAAATAAAAATGTTTGTGTTTCAAAAGTCTTTTTTTATCTTATCAAAATGCAGAAAAATACGGTGTGCAAAATTAGGGGAATCGACAACAGGCCTTGACGATACGCAGAAATATGGTGTGTAAAATTGGGGGGTGGAGGAATTTCTGTCACGCCAGGTTTTTCAGTATACGCACCATATGCATGCTGGAAAACCCGGGAGTTTTCTGGCACGGGAGGGGAATTTCGGTCACCCAACCTTGAAGCTAAGACAAATTATGCATCTTACTTAATCCCTCTTTCCTGAGACCCTCGGTAGCATCCATCCCCCGCGTGACCCCTCCTTCCTGCTGTTCTCATGTCTTTCCCCAGAGTTATGCATTTTCCCTCTCGCCCCCCCCCCCCCCCCCCACAATGGGTCCAGCACCCCTGGCTTCAAAGCATTACGTAAACAGGAGTAAACTGCATGTAAATTTCGGTCACCCAACCTTGAAGCTAAGACAAATTATGCATCTTACTTAATCCCTCTTTCCTGAGACCCTCGGTAGCATCCATCCCCCGCGTGACCCCTCCTTCCTGCTGTTCTCATGTCTTTCCCCAGAGTTATGCATTTTCCCTCTCGCCCCCCCCCCCCCCCCCCCCCCCCCACAATGGGTCCAGCACCCCTGGCTTCAAAGCATTACGTAAACAGGAGTAAACTGCATGTTAAAAGACGATATGGAATCAATAAGCAGCATAAATTTGATAGATTTCAGTAACCACAAACTGTTAAAAAAAAACTTAAATAAAATTATGGTTAATCGAACATAAGGATGTCTGTAAATGGTGAATTTCACAACGTCACTCTGTTTTGACAGCAATACTGTTGGGTGCCTCTGTTGTTACCACCTACTGTTTTGTCCACTGGTCGGATACTCTGGTGACGTAGGTCTTTCTGGCCTCATTTTGAACCAAACCAAATTTGTAAACACAAAGGGAAAATGCGGGAAAGGAAAAAAACTGGAGAATATATGAAAATACCTCAAATTATCTTCTTCTACTGTGACAAAGATATGTAGAAGCTACAAAGGTATATTGTGTGTCATCTTTTGGACATGAAATCTTGGTGCAATGAGGAGTAAAAGGTAGTAAATCGAGTGAATGGAATATTCTGTGGACTTCGACTGCAGTTTCAGAATGAAGAAGTTCACCGTGATGTGCAGGTAAATTCGTCAACACCTACAGTTCTGTTATTGACTGTGAGTTTTAACATGATATGTCAGTATTTCTAAGCGAGCGAAAGGCTGTTATGTCAAACCCAAAGATTTTCCCCATTGCAAAAATAAGTCAAATATTTCAAAGTTCAGTTTGTTTCTATTATTGTCGCTAGCGGCAAAATTGTTCGAGATTTTCATGCATCTGTTATTCTGTGAATCCCCTATCTCAAGTCATTTATCGAGGGTATTTTAAGAATTGTTGGCTCGTTTAAATAGAACTCATTTGGATTGAAAGGATCGACCGGTGTCTTGGCCCCCGTATATCTTGCTCCCCCCCCCCCCCCGGCCAATATATCCTAGGATATCTTCACCCCCGTAGGATATCTTGGCCCCTCTTAAATAATTTCATATGAAAACTTCATTGGTGTATGTGTGATCAATTAATTAATATATAGTCTATCAAGAATGAATAGAGTTTTTAATTGCATTTGACCTAATCCTTGAATCTACATTCAATCTAAACAGCGTTTATTAGGCCCCAACCCTTCGGATTTTGGCCTGTAGGTTTGGGGTGTCCGTCCGTCCGTCTCTCCGTCATCGCTGTATACCCCTATGAATTTGGGGGCGTTTGGGGTCTGCTTGTGTTTCACAAATACTTACTTGTCTTGATTACAATTCTGTCGAATAGATACACCATGTGAATAGTTTCAGTGTTCTGTGTGGGATTCTCTATTTTGATTCAAAGACAATAATATAATGCGACCGGTGTAAAAAAAAACATTATTCGATTTTGCGGCAAGATATACTGGGATAACTTGGCTTCCAAAGGGGACCAAGATATCCTAGAGGTGGCCAAGATATCCTAGGATATCTTGTCCGGGGGGGGGGGGGGTTGCAAGATATCCGGGGGGCCAAGATATCCTGTTACACCGGAAGTGTTCTGAAAAAAATGCTATAAAAGATCGTTGAACCATTGGAAAAAATTACACCCGCCCTATGAATTTTTGCCTTTGCGAACATTTGAGACAAAGTTTTTTGGAATCGGCAGGATCGGTTAAAATGTGGCATAATGATGTAGCACCAAAAGAAAACTCAGACGTGGAATATTCGAACATGTTAATGGTTTTTTTTTTTGGGGGGGGGGGTTCGTTTGAAAAGTTCGCGAAACATTAAATTTACTCTGTCCATATAATTAAATAAGATATGCTGTTTTGTCTAGACCATTACTTTTAAGGTTTGCGATCTAACATGTGCAACATTGTATTATTTTTGAGACCAGAAAAAGTTGATTTAGAAGCACAGCTAACGCTGAATTGTACTTTTCAGAACTTCACTCCCAAAAAGTTTCTGTTTACCACCATTTCAGTTATAATAAAATGTGTATTGTTGTTAGCTGCAAACAACGTGAGGGGTCGAGGTGGTCCGGTAATAAAAAAAAAAAAACAAAGCAAAAACATAAACAAAACAAACAAAAAAAAAAAAAATAAAAAATAAAAATAAAAAAAAAAATAAATAAATAAAAAATAAAAGATGTTTCTCAGAGCAAGAATTTAGCAATCCCCAAAACAGATCGGAACAATTGATAACAGTCTTTCAATCACTTTTTAATTATGCCGTGAATCCCCTTCCCACAAAATTATCAGTTTATTAAAAGCTCCTTTGGAATACTTCCCTACCGCTCAAAAGACTATCGTCAATTTCTGTCCTATTTTTATAGCCCGCTCGACCATAGTCGGAAGGGCTATTATGTTTTTGACGTGTCCGTGTGTGTGCGTGCGTGACCCAAGACAAAAATTTTATATTAGGATTAGAAACGTGTTTCTATGCTAAAATAAGCCTAATTTGGTGAAAAAATTTTTGGGCTGCTATGTGACTTCGTACATGCGTGAACTTAGGCACAGAACGGCTATTAGCGCAGTTTTTAAGTTTTGTGGACCAAACTTGTCCTAGGGTTTTTGCTTCAGTCAACCTATTGAAACCTGTATGGATTGAAAGCTTATGGGTTGTAGTTGTGCACCTCCCGTTTGGGCCAGCGTCGGTTTGTCGGTCGGTTCGTGAGTGACCTCTGAACTTAGGCACAGAGCGGATGTTAGTGCAATTTTTAAGTTTGGTGGACCGAACTTGTCTTAGGGTTTTGCTTCAATCAACTTGAAACCTTTATGGATTGAAAGCTTATGGGTATTAGCTGTGCACCTCGTCTTTGGGCCAGCGTCGGGTGGTCCTTCGGTCCGGGAGTGACCTCTGAACTTAGGCGGCTATCAGTGCAGTTTTTAAGTTTTATGGACCGTCCTAGGATTTCCTTCAGTCAACTTGAAACTTATATGGATAGAAAGCTTATGTCGTAGTTGTGCACATTCCCTTTGGGCCGGCGTCGGTCCGTCCGTCGGTGCATGACTGACTTCTGGACTTAGGCGCAGAACGGCTATTAGTGCAGTTTTTAAGTTTTGTGGACCGAATTTGTCCTAGGGTTTTGCTTCAATCTACTTGAAACCTTTATGGATTGAAAGCTTATAGGTCGTAGTTGTGCACCTTCCCTTTGGGCCGGCGTCGGTCCGTCCGTCGGTCCCTGGGTGACCTCTGGACTTAGGTGCAGAACGGCTATAAGTGCAATTTTTTATTCCTTACTGGGGGGAATATATGCGATCGACCGCGTGTCGGTCTGTCGGTCGGTCTGTCATCAAGAGCTTGTTAACACGATAACTTAAAAACTCCTGCAAGGATTTTCATGAAACTTGGCATGTAGCTTCTATGGGAGCAAACACAGATCGGTATTGTAAATGGGTCAGGTCCGTCCAAGGAAAATGGACCAGCTGGACTTAGAAAATTTCAGCTCTTCATTGACTATCGATGGCCGTGTTTAACTGATGGGGGGCCTGTGGGGAATGTGTGGGGTGCGCACACTGCTCTGGTTAAGTTTTGTGGACCGAACTTGTTCTAGAGTTTTTCTTCAATCAACTTGAAACCTTTATGGATTGAAAGCTTATGGGTTGCAGTTGTGCACTTCCCCTTTGGGCCGGCGTCGGTTTGTCCGTCGGTCCGTGAGTGACCTCTGACGGCTATCAGCGCAGATTTTAAGTTTTGTGGACTGAAGTTGTCCTAGGGTTTTGCTTCGATCAACTTACAACCTATATGGATTGAAAGCTTATCGGTTGTAGTTGTGTACGTCTCCTTTGGATCAGCGCCGGTCCGTCCGTCAGTCCATGAGGGTCGCCCGAAATTAGGCTCAAAATACACGTTTTCAGCACATGCACACGTGTAGAGCCTTATGTCATTAACTTCCGTCAAGAATGTGCCTAAAAAAACTTCTCTCAAGGCTGTGACAAATGGGGGCAGGCGTGTTATACGTGCTGCAACGGACACATTCCTAGTTAAAGTTATATGATTATTTTTGTGAGGATTGAAAAAAAGAAGTTGAAGGGTGGTGGGCCACTTGGTATGAAAGGTGTTACCATGAGTGTTAAAAAACGCGGAGAAATTTGGTAATTTTTAGGCCAAACGCCAATTGCGTTAAAAAGAAGGGGGGGGGGGGGGGGGGGGGAGGTGACATTCATTAAGTACTGTGCATTTCTCACAAAAAGGAGGGGGTATTTGGAAATTTTCTCCGCGCTTGATTAAAAAAGGGTGTTATTTCCAAATCAGCACTGGGCATTTAAGGTTCTTTTTATGAAGTCATGGACACGCACGGTAACCAGTTGGTACGTGAGTGGCCCCCTCCCGCCCAGGTGGTGACCCAGGATGTTTAAATGTAGCAATTTTTGTGAAGGGGAGGAGGGGGGGGGGGTGGATTGGGCGGGACTGCCGTGAAGAATCCGATACCTTCATCATCAAACAATATCCGCTTACTTCAGCGTACAAAATCAATTGAATTTTAAGTACATATATTTTAAGAAGTTGAGTGCAGCAGGGATATAAGAATTTTGGGAATACATTTGAGGCACTTTGAGATCATTTTGATGGGTGAGATTCCATAGATTGCGATTGATCAAAAACAATAATTAATTATTGTCAAACATTCCGAATATTGTGTGAATAACACATTTCTGTTTATAGCAGTGGGGCTGTTCCTTGAAACTGTTCCGAGCTTAATCATTTTTTGGAAGATATTGTGTTAAATTTTCCGTGTAAACGTACATTCACCTCAATCTCTACATTATTGCCTGTGGTATTTGCAACTCGGAATGTTGCACGATTTAAGATGATTGAAATGCTGCAAAACAAACCTGTTTCGGCGTTCTGAAAGTGCAGCGGGACTGCTGAAATCGGCATTTCGTGGCATATGCACAAATTTACACATGTCGCATCTAGTCTCGGGATTTGTCAATGAAAGTTCTCATGCACTGTGGAACTTGCACTTCCGACACATAAACATTCAGTGATCTTTTGTAGCATGAATGTGGCCATGAGTGTGCTTGCAAAGGCAAAGCCTTCGTCGGCGGGGGGGGGGGGGGGGGGAGGTAAGGGGGAGGGGAGAGGTGCGGAGGAGTGGAGTGGGGGTGAAGTGGTGGGTGTTAGGTATTCAGAACAAGAAGTAATTTATATGTTGCTGGATGGGCGTTTTAGCCAAGGTGGGGTGAGAGGGCTAGTAAAAGTATTTGGCTGTCTGCATTTACATTATACTCTGCATTATTTACAGACTCGAGCATCGTCAATGACTGCATGTCTGTCTCGGGTGACGTCACAACATGTATACCACACTGGAACACGGTGGCAAGTTTTCCAAGTCACATCATACAAGGCGTGTCAAACAAACCTGGTCAATTAGAGCCGTGACGTGGCCGGTAAACAGGAGCCATCATCAGAAGCTGTGAGTTATGTCCTTTCTTCTGTGATGCTTGTTTGCTTTGGCTTGACCCAGGACTAACTAAACCTGATTTGTAACTGGCTCAGTTGAATCCCGGGGCGGGGGGGGGGGGGGGGAGGGGGGGCACATGGTATGAAAAATGTGTTATCATGCATGCCCCCAAAAAGCGGAGAAAACTGGGTATTTTTGAGGCCAGACGCGGTCCGTTCAGAGTGCCAATTTTGTTTTGTAATTTCCGTTCGGTATTCCCCTATTTCCACAACAGTTGTTTTAGTGGAGGTGAGATCGTTTTTAAAAGTGATAGGTATGCCTGGTACCTAGTCGGTACGCCAGTGCCCCCTCCTGCGGGGTTGAATCTGCAGCCCTTCTTTTCATATCGCGACTAATAGTTCTGGCTAGTTAAGACTGACAGACCTATACCGACGCATGGTCAAATTGCGGCTTGTCGTACGTTTGATTCGTTCGTTGGGCAAGAATCTTTACCTGAAAGGACGGTGCCTGTAATGTGTAGAACTACTCCAAGCTGGGCTTACCTATGCTGTTCGTACAAATCACCAGTAGAAAAAATTAAAAAGAACTAAATAAAGTCAGTCATAATCAGGGAATACTTAGCCCTTAAATAAAGAGAAGATCTGCATATTTCAGTGTTGCCAGACCGTACTTTTAAAAAAAGTATTCGGAATATCGTACTTTTTTATACTTTTTTAAAGTCAAAGTACCTTTGTACTTTTTTCAAGATAACGCAGGTTTATGTACTTTTATCTTTTAATGAGCAATTAAACAGATCTTAAAAATATGTTTTCACGTAATATTTACTGTTTGCTCAATTTAAACATGTTGCCATATTGGGTCACTCATCAAACTTTTAAAATTGGGGTGTCTGTCTGTCCGTCCGTCGAGCCATACGTTAACGCTTTCTTGTTCTTGGGCACTGAGAGGCCTACAAAATTGATTTTGTTATCAAATTAAAGTTATCAATCTGTAGAAGATGCCTTTTGGTGCTTTTCACCAAATTTGATATATTGAAGTTGTGCGACGTCGCATTATTTTTCGATTCGACCAAAAAATGACGAAATGGCGGTTTGTTGAAAATAGGCACTTTTTCTGTATTTCTGTTGCCTGCAGTGCAACTTTGTGCACGCGAAATCTCAGCCGCTATTCAACTCTGGCTTTTGATTGTCGCTACACTGAAAATACATATATTGAAGTTGTGCGACGTCGAATTATTTTTCGATTCGACCATAGTTCGCGGCGGGGGACATTCATCAGTTTCACTGATAACTTTTTCGTTTTCCATGCGGTTAATACGTATACTGAAGGTGTGCAACGTCGTATTATTTTGTAAATCGACCAAAAATTGTTAGGCAATATAGGGTTTTCAATTTCAATGAACTTACTAACATCCAATGACATTATGTGTTCACGGGGATCCTGCATAACTGTAGCTCTAGTTTATTTAATAAACTTTTGTTTCAAAATGCTTCTCCTCCTACAGTTTTTATCCGATGTCATTTATTTTGGGTGTGAAGCATGCTTTAGGGGCTCGTGAATATGATTTGTGCTTTTTGAGGCGGTCAGGGAATTTTCGGGGAACTTTAGAAGAAAAAACTTTCGTTCTACAGTTTTCATCAGATTTCATTTATTTTTGTTATGAGCTATCTGTAATGAGTCATGCATACCGTTTGTGCTTTTTGAGTGAAGTGGAAAATTTTTGAATTTTTTTCGGAATTAAAAAAAAAAGAAAATTAAAATGAGTCTCCTCCCGCAGCTCATCAACGCAAGTTAAATGAACTTGCGCACTAGTCCAAAATAACAACCGCGCATCGACGCAAGTTACACAAACATGCGCAGTGGTCCGAAATGCGAACCGCGTATCAGCGCAAGTTAAAGAAACATGCGCACTGGTCCGAAATAAGAACCGCGCATCGACGCAAGTTAAATAAACATGCGCATTGGTCCGAAATACGAACCGCCCATGAAAACAAGTTAAATAATCATGCGCACTAGCCCGAAATACGAACCGCTCATGAACGCAAGTTGAATAGACATGCGCGCTGGTCCGAAATGCGAACCGCGCAGCAAGTTAATTAAACATGCGTACTGGTCCGAACTGAGAACCGCGCATCAACGCAAGTTAAATAAACGTGCACATTGCTGTCTTTCTACAAAGCAGCATTTACTGATATGAAAATGCATATGAAAGCGTACCTTTTTTGGTACTTGTTTATAGCCCAGCGTACTTTTTTAACCAACTCTCCGTAGTTTTATTGCAAAATCTTGACTGACAACACTGATATTTCATTACATCTGTTAAATTTTAGTTTCAAATTTTACATCTCGTAAACCTTTTACGGACGTTTCGTGTGGGTGCAAGCAATCCCAAGTCGAGTTCATTTGGACAGAAAATTATCCAGTGGATTTGTTTGCAGGCAGTTCAGATGACACGCTTCCGACGACACTTCAGATGACACGCTTCAGAGGACACATTCTAGGGACGCATTCAGGGGACACCTCCGGAGGACACACTCAGGGGACACCCTCCAGAGGAGACACTCAGGGGACACATTCCGGGGACACCCTCAAGAGAACACGTTCCAGGGACACTCTCCATAGAACAAACGCCTTCCGCGCCGACGCCTATTATGGGTTCGATTTGGGGCTGGATTGGAGATGGTAAAATCCACCCATACCGTTTGGTAACGTCATGAGTATGTAGACTGTTAGAGACATTGATTTCGTGCCTAACTTTAGAGACATTGTTTAAGATTAACATTGAATTAATTCGAGCGACTCGTTTTGGTAAGCTTGGCTTGAAGCGTGCTTTAAGCCGAGGAGATGATAAAGATGGCGCTTGGTACAGTGTGCACTACCATGCGCGTCGAAAGGATGGAGCGGTGTTCCGCAACTGCACTCATCGTTCAACAAAAAGGAGGATCCCATATACTTCTCAAATAGAGCCATCCCTTACAGTTACAGATATTTTATATATCTAGAGACATCTATAAAATCTTAGAAGTCTGGAGAGGGGAATAGGCGAACGATCATCCAATTTATGAAGGAAAATAGAAGAGAAGAGTTTTTAAAACTCCAAACGGTCACTAAAGTGCTACTCGAAGGGGCGATTTTGAAAGCTTTCACTTGAAACAAGTAGCAACTTCCCTTCGCTTACTGGAACAAACGTGTGTGTGGCGGGTGGGGGTGGGGGGAGAACACACGCTGGTGCAAGAAGTTGAGCAGCGTAGAGCCCGGATAGTAATTGAATGGGTGACCGTCGGTAGATGTTGTCGTAATTTTCTGTCAGAGTAGGATTAATTTTACGAAATCGATGCTACGTTTGAGGCTTATTTGAGGTGGCAATCTTAGATCAATCTTGAATTTTGAAATATTTTACATTTTTGAGCAATCTGACATGAATGACAAATTGACATCGAATTAAGAGAATGGAATATAAATTTCCAGGACTACTCAATGAGTCTTCAATTTTGCGGGTTTTCTTTGTTTAGGTTGGGGGGTTCGCCTACAGTTCCAGCAATAATCCCATTCCACAACTTCCACCACTATCATGTAATTCATTCGACCGTGAGGTAATTTTTGAGTAAAAGCACGCGAGCTTTCGACGCCCCGGCTAAGAGGTCAAAGGTCCGTGCGTCGCAACCCGTTAACGCCAATTATGATGTTGGGGACGACTGTTGTGCTGGCGGCAACATCGAAACCGGACACAACAAGGGTTGAGAAGTGTCTTGTTCATCGGCGAGTCATGGTTTGCATTAATCACAAAATGGGGCGGAGATTCGGACGACGGCGGCGTGACAGACGTTTATGTCAATCTACAGTATGCAAGACGACGGCGGGGGAAAGAGATGCGACGGTGAATCGGTTTGCGGAAGGGATGCTGCCAGTTGAGGTGATGCCGTACACACCTGTAGTGACAGTGATATTTCAGGCAGACCCTGGATCACATGGTTTCCAAACAATTGGGCGAGCTGCATTCTTGCCTTCACCCATGAGCTGTTTAATCAGAGAGGTAGTTTCCACGCGTTTAGTGTTGACACATAAATATATAATGCAATTGTTTGTTTAGAAAGTCGCATTAGAATCACGCAGAGCCCGAATGGTTTCCAGGGAGAGTTGCACCTTGAGAAACAAAGGTGTGGTTTCTGGGTGATCTTTCTACCGGAAAAAAGTAACGACTTTCTCACTGCGCGGGGAATCTGAGGATTGAGGCGTAACTTAGAGTCTCCCAAATCCAGGGTTTCTTGTGGTCGTTTAATTGCAATGGCCGGTTCGTATCCAATACGGCGTTTGAATTGCAACAGCTTGCGATATAAGTACAGCGCTTGAATTGCAGCAGCTTGGGCTACATTTATTACCCTTGAATTGCAACAGCCTTTGATATAATTACAGCATTCGAATTGCAACAGCCTGTGATATAATCACATCGCTTGAATTGCAACAGTCTGATAGAATTGCAGCTCTTGAATTGCAGCAGCCTGTGATATAATCGCAGTGCCCGAATTACAACACCCAGTGATCTGATTGCAGCGCTTTAACTGCAGCAGTGGCAATTTCCTGCAGCACTTCTATTTGCAGTATTCTCGTCGTTGTCTTGCTAATTTCCAATGCTGGGAGTCTGGTTTTGTGAATCTTCAGTGATTTCAGCGTCCGACGCGTGATATCAGCAAGAGTGTCTTCGCGTATGTATTTATTCTCCAAACAGGCTCGTGGAATTTCAACATTTTCTGGTTTTCTATACATGAGTTGCTGCTTTTGTAGGCTGAACAACAACAGGTAAAGTCGCCCATCCTCCCGTACCTATGTGCAGGCTGGAGAGACGCTTTACTCTTTTGCGCAGTCTACTAACATTCAAAATAATAGTATTTTCTCTAGTCATTACATAAATGCTGCGGTTACTATCCTTGTGTATCCACAGCATATATGTAATGTCCACATTGGAGGTGTTGCCGGCACACCTCTAAATTATTAGAATCTGGCGGGCTGATTGCCCCCAGTGAAAACGTAATCCACTCGTTGCCAAGGCAACATAGGTGGGATATGCAGCACGTGGAATTCTGTGCTAAGCAGCTATGGATTTCACCTGCTTTTAAGGGGCTAAGTTGCAGAAAGTAGCAATTCGTGTGTATAAAATAGAAAATGGAGAAATTTTGCGAGGATGATTTGGAGAGGTCTTTTAAGTTGCTCAAAAGTTTCTCCCAGACCAGCTGTATTTTTTACGCACAACTTGTGTGTTTCAGACATTTCATGTGTCCGTATGTAGGACTAAGGCCATGTCACCAAACGACCGCAAGAAACCCTGGATGTGCACGACTCTTTAAGTTACGCCTTAATCCTCAGATTCCGCGCTCGGTGGAAAAGTCGTTACTTTTCTCCGGGAGAAAGATCATCCAGAAACCACACCCTTGTTTCTTAAGGTGCAACTCTCCCTGGGAACCATTCGGGCTCCGCGTGGTTCTAATGCTACATTCTTGACAGACAATTGCATATATTTATGTGTCAACACTGAACGCGACGAAACTACCTCTCTGATTAAACAGCTCATGAGTGAAGGCAAAAATGCAGCTCGCTCAATTGTTTAGAAACCATGTGACCCAGGGTCTGCCTGAAATATCACTGTCACTATAGGTGTGTACGGCATCACCTCAACTGGCAGCATCTCTTCCGCAAACCGATTCACCGTCGAATCCCTTTCCCCCGCCGTCGTCTTGCATACTGTAGATTGACATAAACGTCCGTCACGCCGCCGCCGTCCGAATCACCGCCCCATCTTGTGATAAGTGCAAACCGTGACTCGTCGATGAACAGGACACTTCTCAACCGTTGTTTTGTCCGGTTTCGATGTTGCCGCCAGCACAACAGTCGACCCCAACATTATAGTTGGCGTTAGCAGGTTATCACGCACGGACCTTTGACCTCTTAGCCGGGGCGTCGAAAACTCGCGTGCTTTTACTCAAGAATTACCTCACGGTCGAATGATTTGCATGATAGTGGTGGAAGTTGTGGAATGGGATTATTGTTGAAACTGTAGGCGAACCCCCCAACCCAAACGAAGAAAATCCGCGTAATTGAAGACTCATTGAGTAGTCCGAGAAATTTATATTCTATTCTCGTAATTCGATGTCAGTTTATCGTTTTTGTCAGATTGCTCCTGAATGTAAAATATTTCAAAATTCAAGACTGAACTAAGATTGCCATCTCAAATAAGCCTCAGATGTCGCATCGACTTCGTAAAATTACAGTTCTACTCTGACAGACAATTACGATAACATCTACCGACGGTCAGCCATCCAATTACTCTCCGGGCTCTACGCTGCTCAACTTCTTGCACCAGCTTGTGTTCTCCGCCCATCCCACCCACCCACACCCATGTTTGTTCCAGTAAGCGAAGAGGGGTTGCTACTTGTTTCAAACGAATGCTTTCTAAATCGTCCCTTCGAGTGGCACTTTAGTGACCGTTTGGAGTTTTAAAAACTCTTCTCTTCTATTTTCCTTCATAAATTGGATGATCGTTCGCCCCCTCTCCTCTCTAGACTTCTAAGATTGTACGGATGCGTCTAGATATATGGAATATCAGTAACTGTAAGGGATGTGGATCTATTTGAGAAGTATAGGGGATCTTCCTTTTTGTTGGACGATGAGTGCAGTTGCGGAACACTGCTCCATCCTTTTGATGCGCATGGTAGCGCACATTGTACCAAGTGCCATCTCCGTCATCTCCTCGGCTTAAAGCACGCTTTCAAGCCAAGCAGACCAAAACGAGTCGCTCGAAGTAATTCAATATTAATCTTAGATAGTGTCTCTAAAGTTAAGAGCCAAATCAATGTTTTTCAGTTCAATGTTATTTTAGAATTTTAATTCATTGTTAACTCAAGATTTTAACTTGGCTTTCCCAATCCGAGGTGAAATTATGACAGCAAGACGAGAATGAAGTAGATCGAACCAGATTCCAATTAATCGTAAATTTGAATCAAATAACTTTTTTGTTTGGATAATAAGCAACTGTACTTTGAAATATATACATAAATGTGTATCTTTGGCCAAGCCAGTGCAAGTTATGAATCAACACATATGCCCTTTCAAACAGTAATTATTTTTCATGAACCCAAGTGTAAATGTAGTTTAGTTTCCCTAATGCAAAGCGTTACAGTTTCCTTTTTACATTAAAAAAGTTCTCAACCGACGAAGTAGAAATGTTCACTGCTTTGTATCCATTTTATTGATGTTCCACAAATATGCCAACCAGTTTTGGTCAGTGTTTCAGTTGTATCCATGGTTATCCATGGTTACGGAACAGAGAGCGTCATACATCACCAGACAACTAGCCGCAAAACTCCCACGCAGTTAGCAGACGCAAGTAACCCAACCTAGACCTTTTCCCTGAGCACATGTTTGGATTCGCCGTACTGCCTCGTACCACCCAGTATGCCGGGCGAAACGGGGAGCTGGGATCAAGGTACAATTACTAACTGTTTGTCGGAGTTGTCAAGTGGAAAATCATTCGCGTGGCTGCTGAATGATAATTTTGCACATCATAAATCTATAAGCTTTTGATTGAGCAATGAACACATTATCTGCCCGTCTCAGCTCAAACCTTCGGCCCTGAACAGATTGCCACTGAGTGGTATGAAAGTAATGTGGTACAACTTCAGCTCAGGAGAGCTAAAAGGAAATAATGTACAGAAAATGAAGCAGTTCGACGAATGGCCTGTATACATCTGGTTAATATATAATTACATGAAATTCTTTAACTGAAATTACAGCTTGAAGAAGACTGAAGAAGAAATATAATTGCGTCTTTGGTCTTTCAGAGTTTATGACGAGAACATAAGCATAACTACATGCAATGCCACAGAAGCTTCTGCAGAGTTTTATAACTCCCTGTGTGATTTCTGAGACTTGCCACAAGTCGTATTTGTAAGTTCTGCGAAATTTTAAAATTTCTGATGGAGCGGCAGAATTAAAACATGTACATAAAATGTAAATATGTAAAAAAAAGAAAAAACAAATCTCCAGAAACGTGGAAAAAATGTTTCATATCGTTCGACCACAAATGCTACCGATTCTCCGATAATGACAAGCATGATAAAGTGAACATAGTGGCTTGGGTAATTTGGTGTGTCCGTCCGTCAGTCTGTCTGTCTGTCCGTCCGTCCGCCCGTCTGTCCGCAGTGAGTTCTTATAAATTAATGAGTCGATTTTTCTCAAAACATACCTACGTATTGGAGTACATGTCTAGATGATGCCCGTGTTATTTTTTTTCGCTTCTTTAAAAATTCTATTTTTGGCAAAATTTTGAACATAGGAGGGGGGGGGGGGGTTCGTGCATTTTTTTCACTTTGGCAGGCTATAATCTCAGAAACAGTTCGTTGAATAAGGTTCAGATGTCGCAAGAAGAACACACATGTAGCGCAAATGTACATGTGTACAGTTTTTTTGGGTCATATTGTTGCGATATCTCCGAAACAGTTTGTTGGATTAGGCTGAAACGTGGCAAGAACAACACATATATAGTGCAAATGTTTACTGCGAAATTTTTCTTCATTTCCGTTGAAAATGTATTTTTGGCAAATTTTTACATTTTTGATTTTTAACTTTTTTGACCATATTGTTGCGATATCTCCGAAACTCTTTGTTGGATAAGGCTGAGACGTTGCAAAGCAAACCCACACACAATGCAAATGTTTACTCCGAAGTTTTTCTTCATTTCCGTTGAAAATATATTTTTGGCGATTTTTTAAATTTTTTAATTTTAACTTTTTTGGCCATATTGTTGCGATATCTCCGAAACAGTTTGTTCCATTAGGCTGAAACATGGCAAGAAGAACCCATATGTAGTGGAAATGTTTACTGCGAAGTTTTTCGTTTATGTAAAAATGTATTTTTGGTGATTTTTATCCGCCGGGAACCGGACGGATATAGTTTTCATTCTATCCGTCTGTCTGTCCGTCCGTCTGTCCGTCTGTGCAATTTCAGTCTCACGCGCCTACAGCCCGCATTAGTGGGTGGATTGATTTCAGATTTTACCCAGGGGTGCTCCTAAGCATCCCGCAGTGCAGTGACCAGGATTCGACGGGATCGGAGCAAAATTGCCAAAATGGCAAAACTTTAAAAAATTGCAGAAACTGAATAAGGACTTTGCATAACACACATCAATCTCACGCGCCTACAGCCCGCATAAGTGGGTGGATTGATTTAAGATTTTACCCATGGCTGCTCCTAAGCATCCCGCAGTGCAGTGACCAGGATTCGACCGGATCCGAGCAAAATTGTCAAAATGACAAAACTTGAAAAAATGGAAGTAATGAATAAGGAATGAGCATAACACATATCGGTCTCACGCGCCTACAGGCCGCATTAGTGGGTGGATTGATTTAAGATTTTACCCATGGCTGCTCCTAAGCATCCCGCAGTGCAGTGACCAGGATTCGACCGGATCCGAGCAAAATTGTCAAAATGAAAAAATTTTAAAATTTGAAGAAACTGAATTAGGAATGAGCTTTACACATATCGGTCTCACGCGCCTACAGGCCGCATTAGAGGTTGGATTGATTTAAGATTTTACCAAGGGCTGCTCCTAAGCAGAACTGGACGGATATAGTTTTCATTCTGTCCCTCTGTCTACAAACCTCTACTTCACTGACCACAAGGCTGTATGGTGTTCTTTGGAACAGTTGTTCACAGGAACATCATAATCAGGTATACAATTTGCGCGAACCCGGCGGATTCATGCTTCTCGAGCATCTAGTTTTTTCAATTTTTTGGGCTCGCCAGTGTTGTACTTTTAAGCAAGGAATTTTTTCCACGTGACTGATTGGGGGGCGGGGAAAACATATCCGTTTTTGTTTTAACAAAAACACTGGTCAGTCTAGTTTGTAGAGTGATACATTTGGTCGCAATTTGGTGTTTCAGACATGATGGCGAGGTCACAGGCAGAATTCCATTGCGCGCATTGTGCGGCTTCCATATGGCTTATCAACAACTACCTTGCATTGAAAGCTGGCACTTGGACAATGCACTTGGCACTTGGAAGATCTTGTTAGTAAATCTTTCAAGTTCTCAAATTAAAATCAGCAATTCAGCTTAAGAATAATCCAGAAAAAAATGAAAGAACCAAAAAGGCAAAAACATACCCGTCTGAAATCTGCAGTGAATACATAATTTATATATTCTTTCAGTTTAAACAAGACATATCTTGTGACTAAACGGTTTCGGGCGATTTTATCCGGCTTTACTGGTGAACCTGTCTAAAATTTTTATGGAGAAATAATGCCAATCGGGAAGATGCATATTTCCCTGAGTAATCACTGCGGTGATATGTTTTCTCTGGGCCATTTTTCTAAAACTATCTTGACCGATGGGTCAGGCCGTGGTGAGTGTCTGAACTTAGGCAATTTTTCAGTCATATTTAATGAACAGCTTGAAGTTTTGTGCAATGAACTTGTGCTAGCGATTGCTGTCTATAAATTTACTGATCGGCACCTGCTCATAATTATCCCCCGTATAACGGGGGGATATAGTTTTCAGCTTGTCCGTCCGTCCGCTGTAGCATACTATCTTTTGTCCAGGCTGTTACTCTAAAACTATTCATGCCAATGCTTTTTCGTTTTGCATGCGGTTACTACGTATATTGGAGGTGTGCAATGTCGTATTTTCGTTCGATTTGGTGAAAAATGGTCAAAATGACAGTATTTTGAAAATAGGTAAAAATTTTGTTTGAATCTACAAAGATGTGACATTTTGTTCAGGCCGTAACTCCATAACTATTCATGCCAATACTTTTTCGCTTTGCATGCGGTCAATACGTATATTGGAGATGTGCAACGTCGTATTTTCGTTGGATTTGGTGAAAATTGTCAAAATGGCAGTATTTTGGAAATAGGTAAAATTTAGTTCGAATATACAAAGATATGACATTTTGTCCATGCCGTAACTCGAGAAATGTTCATGCTAATGCTTTTTTCGTTTTGCATGCGGTCATACGTATATTGAAGGTGTGCAACGTTGTCATATCAAAAATTGTTAGGCAATGTAGAGTTTTCAATTTCAATGAATTTACAAACATCCAGTGACATATGTTACACGGGGGATCCTGCTCACTGAAGCTCTGGAAAATGAAAATGATGGCCAGAGACTTTGTCAAAAAAAGGGGTAAATTTAAGTTTTTTTTTTTATAGTCTTTGTATCGAGAATTTGTCCAGGTCAGTTCCTCAGAACTGTAAGGCAAACCGCAGGAGAGGGGGAGGGAGCTTATCTGTCTAGTGTCAGTAAGTACAAATGCAAACGCATCTTAATGGGCTGTGAAGCTGAAAGTATACTGAACTTACCGTTCCGCAATCAATAATTTGTAATTTTGTGGAGAGAGGGAGAAAATCTTCCTGATTTTGGCACTAGTCAGAGGAATTTTAAATTTATCCTATCGTAAAATTATAACCATTTTTTAAAATAAGAAATATATTTGTTATCCCCGTGAAACGGAGGGATGTAGGTTTGTCCCACTCGATGGTAAGTAACTTGTGGAGTCCACTTCTCTGTTAACTAAAGTGGTTAGAACTTTTTATCATTCATATAGCTAATAACGAGGGAATGTAGGTGTGCAGCGGGAAGGTTTCAGTTTGATGGATCAAAAATTGTCAAAATTACAATCTCCTGAAAATTGTCGAAATTGACGCTTTCGAGGGTACCTTGTGGAGTCCACTTCTCTATTAAGGAATCATGTAAGAACTATTATTCTTTCATATATGCAATCTCTAGTGTATGTGTATGTGCAACGTCAAGGTTTCAGTTTGATCGATCAAAAATTGTCAAAATTACAGCAATAAAACTTCTTTATAGACGGTGGTTTCGAATCTGTCAAATGGCGTGTAGTTATTAATTTATTGTGACAGTGAGTTTCCCGGGGGGATCCTGCAGCTGTCTGACAGCATCTAGTTTAAATCAGAAAAAAATGAAATAAACAGATGTATGACAGGCATTCTCAGAATTTCCCGAAGCCTGTTGCATACCTAATTCTTCCTCGTCATAATTTGACAATAGTTTGTCTACACCGTGTCAATTGATTGTCAATTTGACAAGTTTTGAGCTCGTTACGGTCGTGACGAGTTTCTGACAAATGCCTCGTCTCACCTATACAAACACTTGTTGCCAACTTGTCACAAATTTGTCAAATATTGCGTCACCACAAGTTGTGACAACGTCAGATAATTTTTAGACCCCAACCGGGCGAGCCCGAGGGGTCTATAGGATTGCCCTCTGCCCGTCCGATCGTCTCCGTCCGTCCGACCGTGTGTCACACTTTGGATGCTGTTTTGTTTCTACGTAAGTTCACCGAAACTATTTGCCCTAGGCATATGCCACCTTGTACAGTGAAAATATGTATATTGAAGTTGTGCAACGTCGCGTTATTTTTTAAATCGGCCAACAATTTCCAAAATTACGACTTGTCAAAACTAGCCAATTTATTAGATGAGTGTAATGTAAGACTTAGGTGATTTCCACGCGAGTTCTTCGAAACTATTTACCCTAGGCATATGCAACTTTGTACAGTGAAAATATATATATTGAAGTTGTGCAGCGCGTGTTATTTTTTAAATCGGCCAACAATTTCTAAAATTACGACTTGTCAAAACTAGCCAATTTATTAGATGAGTGTAATGTAAGACTTAGGTGATTTCCACGCGAGTTCTTCGAAACTATTTACCCTAGGCATATGCAACTTTGTACAGTGAAAATATATATACTGAAGTTGTGCAGCGTCGTGTTATTTTTCAAATCGGCAAAAAATTGTCAAAATGACGACTTGTCAAAACTTGCCAATTTTTTAGTAACTCTAATTAAGACTTAGGTGGTTTCCACGCAAGTTCTCTGAAACTATTTATCTTAGGCATATGCTACCTTGCATAGTAAAAATATATATATTGAAGTTGTGTTATTTTTCAAATCGGTAAA
This sequence comes from Protula sp. h YS-2021, assembly GCA_949752745.1. Lineage (NCBI taxonomy): Eukaryota > Metazoa > Annelida > Polychaeta > Sabellida > Serpulidae > Protula > Protula sp. h YS-2021. The sequence goes on along the minus strand of OX457027.1, from coordinate 61,483,447 downwards.
AAAATTGCCAGAATGGCAACTTGTGTCCGGTTGGGGCCTGCGCCTTCTCTTTGAGATTTCTTAGTAATGAATATTACTAGAAGTTTCAAATTATCACGTGTTGAAAATATGTTTAATGCATAAATGTGCATATGTCACATTCTCTGCATGTTTTGAAATATGTGGTGATGTTTGTAAAACATACTTGCAAAATTTGTTTTATTGTCCAATGTTCCGATGAACAATGCATATTGTGAACTTATTGACATCTAACCCAAAAAAGAGTGAATAACTTCTACGTTTTAATGTCTAATATAACAAAACCTGACGGTTATTAATAGCCGAAATCCGCAACATACGCACAGGCATAAGTAAACCACCATGTGCAATATACATGTATATACAATACAAAATTGCAAAACTTATCAGAAACTTGTCATTTTCTCCTCAGTCTGACTAGTTTGATGCGAAAGAACTGACCTGGAAGTTTAGTGATATGAATGAAACAAATTATGCATCTAAAATCAATTTTCGAAAGGAGTAAAATGCCTCACAATGTCATTAAGGTGGTCAAAGTATTGATCAATTGGCGGCATTTAAAATGTTTGGCCCAGTTTTTAAACGTTTCTATGATTTTTCATCAGATTGCTTTCAGTTTTTATGTATGTTTCGAAGATAAACCTTTCTTGAAAAATGCCTTTTACCTGATTATTTTTAAATGATTTAGACCCACTTCTTAAAATGTTTCTCGTCCCGTAATTTTATCGGTTTGGCTTCATTTTTAATCAGCATGATTCTCAGGTCAGTTTTTTAATCCTTGTTGGGCGACTTACAGAAAAAGACCGCAGTGGTGCCTTTCTTGTGTTCTTTGGGCCGATGAAAATGTTCGAAGATAAAAGTATATACTATGGATGTAAGTATACTTTGGGTACCAGAACATACCGTGCAAGAGGCAAAGGGGTTAGGGTTGTGTTCAGAACCATACCTTCGTTAGATAGTGACTGACTATTAGCAAAAAAAGAAAAGAAAAACAATGAAATAGATACCTTCATGAGATAATGACTGACTATTAGCAAAAAAGAAAAGAAAAACAATGAAATAGGGAATTGGCGACGTAGCGACCACCTTTCAGATCCAAATGACTACTGCAAAACCTGCTTGTGGCGACCACCTTCAAGATCATACGCGTACAGAAAACCTGTTTGTACTGCCCATCTCCTGGACCCGGATACGAACGGTCAAACCTGTTTTAGCGACCACCTTCCAGAATCGGATGAAAAGACAAACAGTAAAACCTGTCTGTCATGACCCACATAAAAAGACTTACAATAAAACCTTTGCAATGATCTGGATTACAAAAGACATAGAGTATAGGGGGCGGATAGTTCAGTTGGTAGAGCGTTCGCCTTAAGATCTGGGGTGTTTAGCCGGTGCGGGTTGGAATCCTGCACATGCCTATTAGCTGTGCACTCAATTATGATCCCCTTAGGGATTCAAACTGGATTGGCCCATTTCAGTATGATGTGGCAGGGTAGTCCTGATATAGCGCTGTGATCGCTGAAAGGGACTTAGAGCACCAATAAACCAAACCAAACTGAGTACAAGTACAATTTACAGTACCATTCCACATGGCTAAACTTTCGTATCTAGTCCCGTCCTGCCCTTTACAAATAGGATAAAGGTGTTGTATAGCCCGACTTCTGGGAACATATATATCCCGCTAAAACGTTGCCGCCATAAAGTCCCCGGCCAAAAAGTCCCCAGCCAAAAAGCCCCCGGCACTATAATGTCCCAAATAAATTCAAGGCCAAAACGTCACCGGTGAAAATATAAATAAAAAATACGTTTTTATTTTTTATTTAATAAGAAAGAAGTTTTTAATTTTTAAAATGCTTTCAGGCCGGTTGCTGACTAAATATTTCAGATAGGCGGAAATTTCTCTATGAACTGCAATTTTGAACATCACGTAAAAGCTGATTGCAGTTTAAGGCAGACTAATTGTTACTTATGTCCCAAATTAACATATGTGAATTGTTCAGCTGTACCTTTCATCACAAAATAAAAGCCTTTATCTGGCCTCTTTTATCAACACAAAAGACTAAAATTCATTTTTACCCAAAATCTTTTGCCCCTCAAATAAAAAAGAATAATAATAAAACGTGGTGCCGAATCAACCAAAAAGGGCCGAATCGGTAAAGGGCCGAAGCAAGGATGTAGTGCCGAATCGTCCAAAAAGGGCTGAATCGGTAAAGGGTCGAATCATCCGAAACCCCGTTCGGATACACTGATGTTGGTGTGCACTAGTCGCTCCGATATTGTTAGACATTAATGTTTGCGGCGGGTAACAATGTCCCGGAACAGTCTTCTTATACTTCATTAACTAGAACTTGCTTGGCTACAATGTTCTTAGAGAACAGTGACATATTTTGACAAATTTACATTGCTGAGTTAAGCATCGTCAGGTTGACAAGTTTAGCGTTGTCAATCTGACAGTTTTTACGAACTTATAACAAATTGACAAGTTTGAACTGAGGAGTTTTTGACAAATTATGGAGGACCTTTAGCAAGAGGAATTACTGACAAGCTGTAAACTCACGAATTAGTAACGAATTGACCAGTTTTTATTGGAATTTGTTCAATTGGGCATCGTCAAATGGACGAGACAAATCACTCCTTGTCATTTCGACAGCTTTTCAACTAATTCTTGACAGAGGCATATGTCCCCCGCCGGGGGACTATAGTTTTCGGGTTTGTCTGTCCGTCTGTCCGTCCGTCTCCGTCTGTCGACACCTTTTTTGTTAACACACTCAAGCCTACATTTTTCCACCGATTGTTAAGATATTGTATCTATGGGTAGTACTGGAACGAACAAGGATCGGTATTGTAAATGAGCCCTATCGGCCCAAGGACATTGGCCCAGCTGAACTTCACAAATTTTCCCAATCCTTACTCAGTCAGTTGAGTGAGTTTGTTAACACACTCAAGCCTACAATGCTGGATCGATTGTTGAAATCTTTTAGATATAGGAAGTATTAGAACCAACAAAGGTCGGTATTGTAAATGAGCCCTGTCGGCCCAAGGACATTGGCCCAGCTGAACTTCAGAAATTTTCCCAATCCTTACTCATTTGAATGAGTTTGTTAACACACTCAAGCCTACATTTCTTGATCGATTGTTGAAATGTATTAGATATAGGAAGTATTGGAAACAACAAAGGTCGGTATTGTAAATGAGCCCTGTCGGCACAAGGACATTGGCCCAGCTGAACTTCACAAATTTTCCCAATCCTTACTCGGTCGAATGAGTTTGTTAACATACTCAAGCCTACATTTTTCCACCGATTGTTAAGATATTGTATCTATGGGTAGTACTGGAACGAACAAGGATCGGTATTGTAAATGAGCCCTATCGGCCCAAGGACATTGGCCCAGCTGAACTTCACAAATTTTCCCAATCCTTACTCAGTCAGTTGAGTGAGTTTGTTAACACACTCAAGCCTACAATGCTGGATCGATTGTTGAAATCTTTTAGATATAGGAAGTATTAGAACCAACAAAGGTCGGTATTGTAAATGAGCCCTGTAGGCCCAAGGACATTGGCCCAGCTGAACTTCAGAAATTTTCCCAATCCTTACTCATTTGAATGAGTTTGTTAACACACTCAAGCCTACATTTCTTGATCGATTGTTGAAATGTATTAGATATAGGAAGTATTGGAAACAACAAAGGTCGGTATTGTAAATGAGCCCTGTCGGCCCAAGGACATTGGCCCAGCTGAACTTCACAAATTTTCCCAATCCTTACTCGGTCGAATGAGTTTGTTAACACACTCAAGCCTACATTTTTTCACCAATTGTTAAGATATTGTATCTATGGGTAGTACTGGAACGAACAAGGATCGGTATTGTAAATGAGCCCTATCGGCCTAAGGACATTGGCCCAGCTGAACTTCACAAATTTTCCCAATCCTTACTCAGTCAGTTGAGTGAGTTTGTTAACACACTCAAGCCTACAATGCTGGATCGATTGTTGAAATCTTTTAGATATAGGAAGTATTAGAACCACAAAGGTCGGTATTGTAAATGAGCCCTGTCGGCCCAAGGACATTGGCCCAGCTGAACTTCAGAAATTTTCCCAATCCTTACTCATTTGAATGAGTTTGTTAACACACTCAAGCCTACATTTTTTTTAAACAATTGGCAAACAGTATGGGTGGTAACAAGAATTGGTATTGTAAATGAGCCATGTTGGCCCAAGGACATTGGCCCAGCTGGAATTTTAAAATTCACGAATATGATACGAAGGGTTGTAAATACTGGGATTGTACGCCGGCGGAGGACATAGTCAGTTTCACTGACCCACTTGTTATGTTTGTTTCACATTTTACATATGAGCGTATCGCCACCAGGCCAGTTATCCCCAAACCAATGTAAGGAGACGTATTGCGATGGGTCCGGCGAATACATCCATCAGGACTTCTCTGATCTTTTAGGGCTGTGCGGTTCGCGTCTGGAAGCACTATTAGAAGAAACGCTCGTTCAGTGACGTGATGAATGCAGGGGCTACAGCTCTGCGATGTAATTGACTGACTACAGAAGTTATCGTCTGATTTGGTAATCGCATGTGAGTGATCGTGTTTTATAGAAGCTGTAATTTACCTGATGAATAATTCATTATTTAAAAAAAAAAACAAAAACAAAAAAGACGAAAAAACCAATGCTGAGTTTATCAGTGTAAATGATTCTGCGTTCGCGAGTGTGCTTAGTGTGTATTGTTGCTAATGTGGGAGTTTGGGTTTGTTTTGCTATAACAAACACAAAATGAAGCACTTTTTAGATGTCAGACAAAGAGTGAAGTTTCCCGAGTTCTTGTCACAAATGATGGCACAGATAACGTCATGCCTGCTGCTCTACCGAAACTGCTACTAGATATTATCTTACATAACGTAGTTGTGTTATGCGTCCACCACTACTTCGTCTTCAGTTAAAGACTTTTAAGTCTATTCTTACTAATATTGCGTTCCAGAAGTCTTGACAAACTCGTCCATCGATATCGCCCTTGAGTTAAGACCATACTGCACGCTGACAGGATATGCTGTAGAGTTTCTGGGCATCCGCACAGCTCACATCCGTCTTCCTCACGCAAAATCCATCGCCTTAAATTTGCAGGAGATGTCAACAGGTCAAAAACACTTTTCAACAGGAACCCTAGTCGCAACGGCTCCACCTTGAATACATCACTGCAGTTCAGCTTTCTTGATGTCGCATGTTTCGATCTCGTCCATGCACCATGCATCTGTCCTCTTCTTGCTTCGTCCTGATCTCCTCTTGTATCAATCCTCTCCTTCCTTCACTGATGCATTTTTCCATCTCTGTTCGTCACATCTAACCCTCTCTGGCCTTGCCTGACCGTACCAACCAGTTCTTTGTGTCTCAGACGACTTGTAGCCTCGTCTGTTTCACGCTGGACCGACCACTTTTTACTTCCCTTCACTGTGATGTTAGCCTCTCAAACTATATCATCTGTAGATTGTCGTAGCATGACCTGTCCTCACACCTTGATTACCTTGTAGTCTACAACCACAGATGTCAATGGGAGCTGGAAGGCCGTTGTCTTTCCATACAAGCCAACCGTTGAGAAACTCGGGGGAACGGATAGCCACTTGCGTAGATACCTGCTGAACAACTTTTCCATTGTCTCCACTCATATATCATACATCAACATCGGCCACGACAATCTAGGCAACACACCATACTGGAAACCCGATGCCTTGAACCATCCGGGTAGTAATGTGTCTTGTATCTTTGCCAGGTGCTCCTGTAGCTGCTGTACAACTTTACTTGAGCTTTCTGTGTCTCTCAAACCGCCGTCATACCATTTTCCCAGGCATTTCACTGGCTTCTCTCTGTTTGTAAAACCTCGCGTTGCAGCTTGAATCTGGTGCTCTTGTTCACTTTACCTTTTGTGATGACTGGACTTCTGCACTTCCCCCTGTGGGGTGGGGAGGGGGAGTCTTGAGAATACACCCACTGCGTTCTGTTCCGTGCATGGCGTAAGCGTCCTAATATACCCATCCTAGTTGGTGAACGGGACGTTAAACAACAAACAAACAAACAAACAAACTAATGCACTTCTTGGATTTAAAAGACATTCTGGCCCATTGTGTTAGATCCTCCAGTCGCAATAATATCCATCTGGTTCCTTGCGGTTTTTCGGTTCCCACCGTGAGGTCATCCATAAACACCTTCATGGGCTTCTGCTGTTGTCCAATTGCTAATTTAGGGGCTCTGCATTCCTCTTCGGCCGTCTTGATAATCACGGTCGCTGCTGCTAGGAACATAATGACTGAAATTGTACATCTGGTGATGATTCCCTTCTTGAGACGTTCTTCAGCCAAGAACTGAGCCACAGACACCAGTCGACTGGACGATTTCTACCGGATATCTACTGAAAGAGACCTGTTGTTGAAGAAACCAACTCTTCAGATGCCAATCCCTTAGACAGGTGGACACCAACAAAAACAAGGCATCGTCAACCCACAAGTCATGTTTTTACACCTTCGGAAGTTGGGCACATTTGTGCAGGCGCATTGTGCATCGAAAAACTGGCTAATTTTTGTTTGTTAAAATATTCCTCTTCCTAGAATTATTACGGTTATTTGGATATATGCCTTGGTAAATTGAAGAAAGTTTTCGTATTGGAAAAATTTGATATAAGGGTAATTAAAAGGCTATGTTATGAGTCTATTGGTCAGTCATATTGGAATTTTTGTACTTAAGTTTTGGAATACCAAGGATCAAGGTCAGGATTAAATTTAATACGAGTTGAATCTCAGGCTCAGAGACCGTTCGTCAAACCATCCTTAAATTTTTTGTTACTGTTTATTGGACGGTCCTTCGCCACGTTAGAAATATGTTGCTACAGGATAAAATCTTCAGCAGAACATTTCAACTAAATAGGTTTCAGCTGGTTACAAGGTCGCTTGACACTCTTCTTACGTTTCTATAGTCAAGTAATGTGCAAAAATTGTGAATTTTTTATGATAAGCAGCACCATTAGATATAGCTGGCATACATATGACTGGAAAGCCTTATCATATAACTGCACCATCAGCTGCTGTGCCTGTATTCATAAATTGAATGAATATAGCACCGTAGAACAGGAGTAATTTTAACCCAGCCATATGAGAAGGCAGTATTTTATAACCTGCTTGATTAAAAGTTAATCTGATCAAACCAGCAAGTACCTACATTATATGTATAGCATTTTCATATTACATTTTCCCAGACATTTCACTGGCTTCTCTCTGTTTGTAAAACCTCGCGTTGCAGCTTGAATCTGATGCCCTTGTTCACTTTACCTTTTGTGATGACTGGACTTCTGCACTTCCCCCTGTGGGGTGGGGAGGGGGAGTCTTGAGAATACACCCACTGCGTTCTGTTCCGTGCATGGCGTAAGCGTCCTAATATACCCATCCTAATTGGTGAACGGGACGTTGAACAACAAACAAACAAACTAATGCACTTCTTGGATTTAAAAGACATTCTGGCCCATTGTATTAGATCCTCCAGTCGCAATAATATCCATCTGGTTCCTTGCGGTTTTTCGGTTCCCACCGTGAGGTCATCCATAAACGCCTTCATTGGCTTCTGCTGTTGTCCAATTGCAGGGCTCTGCATTCCTCTTCGGCCGTCTTGATAATCACGTTCACTGCTGCTAGGAACATAATGACTGAAATTGTACATCTGGTGATGATTCCTTTCTTGAGACGTTCTTCAGCCAAGAACTGAGCCACAGACACCAGTCGACTGGACGATTTCTACCCGATATCTACTTAAAGAAGACCTGTTGTTGAAGACACCAACTCTTCAGATGCCAATCCCTTAGACAGGTGGACACCAACAAAAACAAGGCATCGTCAACCCACAAGTCATGTTTTTACACCTTCGGAAGTTGGGCACATTTGTGCAGGCGCATTGTGCATCGAAAAACTGGCTAATTTTTGTTTGTTAAAATATTCCTCTTCCTAGAATTATTACGGTTATTTGGATATATGCCTTGGTAAATTGAAGAAAGTTTTCGTATTGGAAAAATTTGATATAAGGGTAATTAAAAGGCTATGTTATGAGTCTATTGGTCAGTCATATTGGAATTTTTGTACTTAAGTTTTGGAATACCAAGGATCAAGGTCAGGATTAAATTTAATACGAGTTGAATCTCAGGCTCAGGGACCGTTCGTCAAACCATCCTTAAATTTTTTGTGACTGTTCATTGGACGGTCCTTCGCCACGTTAGAAATATGTTGCTACAGGATAAAAACGTCAGCAGAACATTTCAGCTAAATAGGTTTCAGCTGGTTACAAGGTCGCTTGACACTCTTCTTACGTTTCTATAGTCAAGTAATGTGCAAAAATTGTGAATTTTTTATGATAAGCAGCACCATTAGATATAGCTGGCATACATATGACTGGAAAGCCTTATCATATAACTGCACCATCAGCTGCTGTGCCTGTATTCATAAATTGAATGAATATAGCACCGTAGAACAGGAGTAATTTTAACCCAGCCATATGAGAAGGCAGTATTTTATAACCTGCTTGATTAAAAGTTAATCTGATCAAACCAGCAAGTACCTACATTATATGTATAGCATTTTCATATTACATTTTCCCAGACATTTCACTGGCTTCTCTCTGTTTGTAAAACCTCGCGCTGCAGCTTGAATCTGATGCCCTTGTTCACTTTACCTTTTGTGATGACTGGACTTCTGCACTTCCCCCTGTGGGGTGGGGAGGGGGAGTCTTAAGAATACACCCACTGCGTTCTGTTCCGTGCATGGCGTAAGCGTCCTAATATACCCATCCTAATTGGTGAACGGGACGTTAAACAACAAACAAACAAACAAACTAATGCACTTCTTGGATTTAAAAGACATTCTGGCCCATTGTATTAGATCCTCCAGTCGCAATAATATCCATCTGGTTCCTTGCGGTTTTTCGGTTCCCACCGTGAGGTCATCCATAAACGCCTTCATTGGCTTCTGCTGTTGTCCAATTGCAGGGCTCTGCATTCCTCTTCGGCCGTCTTGATAATCACGTTCACTGCTGCTAGGAACATAATGACTGAAATTGTACATCTGGTGATGATTCCTTTCTTGAGACGTTCTTCAGCCAAGAACTGAGCCACAGACACCAGTCGACTGGACGATTTCTACCCGATATCTACTTAAAGAAGACCTGTTGTTGAAGACACCAACTCTTCAGATGCCAATCCCTTAGACAGGTGGACACCAACAAAAACAAGGCATCGTCAACCCACAAGTCATGTTTTTACACCTTCGGAAGTTGGGCACATTTGTGCAGGCGCATTGTGCATCGAAAAACTGGCTAATTTTTGTTTGTTAAAATATTCCTCTTCCTAGAATTATTACGGTTATTTGGATATATGCCTTGGTAAATTGAAGAAAGTTTTCGTATTGGAAAAATTTGATATAAGGGTAATTAAAAGGCTATGTTATGAGTCTATTGGTCAGTCATATTGGAATTTTTGTACTTAAGTTTTGGAATACCAAGGATCAAGGTCAGGATTAAATTTAATACGAGTTGAATCTCAGGCTCAGAGACCGTTCGTCAAACCATCCTTAAATTTTTTGTGACTGTTCATTGGACGGTCCTTCGCCACGTTAGAAATATGTTGCTACAGGATAAAAACGTCAGCAGAACATTTCAGCTAAATAGGTTTCAGCTGGTTACAAGGTCGCTTGACACTCTTCTTACGTTTCTATAGTTAAGTAATGTGCAAAAGTTGTGAATTGTTTATGATAAGCAGCACCATTAGATATAGCTGGCATACATATGACTGGAAAGCCTTATCATATAACTGCACCATCAGCTGCTGTGCCTGCATTCATAAATTGAATGAATATAGCACCGTAGAACAGGAGTAATTTTAACCCAGCCATGTTAGAAGGCAGTATTGTATAACCTGCTTGATTAAAAGTTAATCTGATCAAATCAGCAAGTACCTACATTGTATGTATAGCATTTTCATATTACAAGTGTTTAAGAAAAGTTAAGTACTTACAAAATAAAGTATTCCCAGCAGATACTAACAGCATGACAGTATTCAGGATTGTGTTTATAGAAAGGAATGTAGCACTGTTCGAATGTCATCACGCAATGAATAAATAAAAGATGCGTGGGATTCGGAGCCCCGATCAATGAATGTGAAAATTTTGGGAAAAAAGTGGGAAATAAAATTCCACAGAAAAATTCCACTGCAATTTGATGCTATGGCTTAGCTATCAGCTCACATAAGGTTCTGCTTTCATGTATATTTTCAATCTATGGAATACTGAATGTATTATATTTTTGTCACAAAAAGATAAAGATTCAGACGCGACTTATACGTATCTTGAAGCGATGACATTTCGAATCTGAATGAATGCCGCAGGACCGTCTTCTGCTCTAATGTACTACTCTGCTTTATGATCTACTCATATGATGTCAAAAAGTGACTGAATTAGAGTTGATTTTGTGTCAAAAAATTCAGAGGAGTAGTCGTATTTAAATTACGAGAACCAGTTCTAAGAAAAATGAGACGAAACAGACAAATCAGGGGCATATGAAACAGAATGAAGGGCTGGCGTTCACTGTTCTCTTACAGGTTTAGCTGGCAATGCTGAGGCTATGTTAACACTCTATCCCTTATGAATTGACGTATCAAATAGCCACACTGTTTATGTGTGCTCCGTGTTTTCACGTTTGCTAGTCCTCGTAAAGTCCCGCCCTTGATTCTTGTTTAATCGGGGACCAACCTTGGTGGCCTAGTGGTTAGAATGTCCGCCTCGAGACTGGAAGATCGTGGGTTCAAACCCCGGTCGGGTCATACCTAAGACTTTAAAATTGGGACTCCTTGCTACCCTGTGAGGCATTCCACATTTTAGGGTTAGATGGAGGGCTGGAATGCCCTGTTTCAGTATGATGTAGCAGGGGGATCCTGATATGACCATAGCAATTGAAAGGGATCTAAAGAACAACACAATACAATTGTTTAATCGGTGTTGATAAAACACTAGTGGATTTTGAAAACGACTTTTTCTATTGTTTTGTCACAAAAAGATAATTGAAGTGACGCCCTTTTTTAATTCTTAGACAGTGTCATTTTGACCTCCTTTTGCAATGTGAAGAGCACAGTGCATGCCGCCATTACGATATCTGTGAAAGTTTCCTAGTTGCTATGTTCGTTTCCGAGGAACAAAGCAGTAGCTGCAACAGTGTTTGTGATATCTGCATTTTAAAAAGTGACCAACGCCCAAGGCATGTGCATTTACCAAATGCTGTGTCTGTAAAAAATGAGATATACAGCCAAACCGGTTCGTGTCGTACGTGTACTATAAGCACCGTTCACAAATTGGGGTCCGTGGAAGAAATTCTGATTCAAGAGTGGCATTTTGCTTTAAAATTGAAAAAATGACTCAACAGGATGTTTCCTTTTTGTCACGTGTTAAAAACGTGAGAAATCGGTCCTGCTATGGAGAAATTCATGGTAAAAAGCGGAAAAACATGTTCCAATAATGTCTTGTATTTAAACTGGATACTGATTAAGCTCGAAAGTGAAATCTTCAGTTTTGGTAAAAGTTACTGAAATGTACAAATGGTGGATGTTGAAAACCACATTGTATGATTTTGTCACAAAAAAGTCACTAGACAGGCTTATGCTCTGTCCATCTTTTTGAAAACTTTCAAAATTTCTCCGTGCATTCTCTTTTGTAATCAAAAATATTCCCTGGAGTTGCACCATCCATGCCTGGGATGACTGCTCTTGAGATATGTCTTTAAGTAGTAACGGCACTGTCCGATAACACTTACTGTTGTGTGTCGTGTTATTTAGTGCTTGTCTAGTCACGAAATGCTCACCAGGTGGCGTCGCCTCTGCTGCCAATTCTTTAGAAATCTTTTTTAAAAATGTCATTTTTTGAGCTCACTACAATGGTTGAGGCGCTGTTTGTTTCCCATAAATACGGCACTTGTCTGAGGTCTCTCATGGAAGAATGGGAAGAATCGGCAGCTGTTAGCCTTCAAGGTGTCCGTCTTTGGACGTAATTTATGTATTGTGACTGAGCAAGTTAAATTAAACGGCCTTAAATATATGAAGACTCTACAGATTTGAGTGATTTTGAGTTTAAAATGCATTCACAGTATTGCAGTTAAATGAACTTTCAGTGTAGAGTGCTCATGCACATAAGAAAACTGCTGTGCCATTGCAGTCCTTTTTTGAAAGATAAAATTGTTCAGCTGTCTTCGAAATCCATTGACACATTTTAACACTGCCATAGGAAATTTAAGTTTTTGGAAGAAAGTTCTGGCACTGACCAAAGAATTGTTCATATGTCTTTATACGTTTAACCTGTTCATAGAGTGAAATGTATGCCGCCTCTTCGGAGTAAAAACTCATTGGTGCTGCTTCCGCTGAGCAGTGTGTTAGGAATTCCCAATTCTCGACTGAAAGCCTCACCAATTGGAAGGATGGCACATATTTTTTTTTTGTCTTCCTATACCGACAGATAGGAACGATCGAAGCCTTGACCTGGCCGAACATTTTACACACAGTTACTCGTTTTATGTTTCTACCAGACATGTTGCACTTGCTGGGTTTTGTTTAAACGCTGCCAGTGCTTTACTGTGCGTTCAGTGCTTTACTACAGACCAGTTCACTTGGTGCAATGGCGATCATCTGTATCGTTTCTGAAAAAGATTCTTAATCAAAGTACATGGCAGGTTAGTAGGATATGCGTTTTAGGTTAGGATTCGTCCGATTTGGGGGGGGGGGGGGGCGGGGATGGGGTGAGTTGGGCGAGGGTGTGGTCAGCGAGGTGGGCGTTATGCTGTAAACGTTCTCGCAAAGTTCGCGGTCAGGTTTTGTTTTCTCCTGTGTGTTGTTGGCGGCGTGACAGATCCAGAGACTGTTCGTCCCATACCCGCCATGTCACCCACACCTCCGTACCAGTACTCTGGATCTGTCTGTGGCCATTTGGATCTGTTCGTAGTTTGTGTTGGTTGTGCTTTTGGTTGTCGCGTTTGTTCTTCTCGTGGAGGTTTAGATAAGTACTTTGATTAAGAACCTTTTTCGTAAGATATGATATTCTTCAGTTGGAAAAAGCACCATTGGATGTAGCGTATACTGACGATGAGATCGAGCTACCTCGTGTGGTCAAACGGCCCTTTGTATCGCCATTCATACCTCGGGCGCCCAGCGACATTGTGTTTATCAGAAAATGCCAGTGAACCACCACGCCAGTGCCACATTAGGTGCTCCGACAAGACAACTAAATGGCATTGTCACATTGTGGGCAAGGTCACCGAGGTATCCCCTGTTTAACGTGAATTAGGCCTGAAGTGTCTAAAATGAGTGCAAAATTTCTGTCTCTAACCGTTTTTGAGATAAGGGTCAACTTCCGGTTTTCACCTTGACCTTGACCACGTTTTGCATTCAGGCAAAACACCTCACTAGTATTAGTCGCATTGTGCTCTCAGGCAAGACACGTCACAGAAATTATGGCATTGTGTGCTCACATAAGGCACTTTGCTGATATTGTTACATACTGCGTTGAAGCGCTCCACACTGCCATTATCGCATTGTGTACCCAGGTAATATACTTAATAGTGAATTATGTGCCCAGGCAAGACACCTCACTGATATTGTCATATTTTGTGGTCAAGCAAGGCACCTCACTGACATTGTCGCGTTGTGCGCTCAGGCAAGGCACCACACGGACATTGTCAGATTGTTTGATTAGGCAAGGCACTTCACTGACACTGTTGACTGGGGTAGTACAAGCCCATCCACACCCTGCCAATCAGGGTTGAGATTTCTCGTGGATAAAGCCTACTTTTCTGTGACAGTGGCAAAAGAAAAAAATAACAAGGTCGAATTCCTCTAGATAACAGAATGACCCATTTGGATAATTCATAAAAAGGGTCTAGGTCACCGATGTACCTCTTATGCCAAAAGGGACGAAAATGAGCTAAAAACCGCTCTCGTTATAACTGTTTTCGACATAATGGTGAACTTGTGGTATTTGACTTTACCTTGACCAGGAAGGTCTCTGAGGCTCAGACGGTCGAAAATGAGCTTAAATTGCTTTATCTGTGACCGTATTCCAGAGAATGGTCAATTTCTTTTTCGATTTTTAACTTGACCAAGAAGGTCAGGGTCACATAGACATCTCTTTCTTAACTTTTTTAGATGAAACGATCGAAACAAGAGTTTGAACTCGCTCTAATCCTTTTCCAACTTATAGTGAACTTTCGCTTGTTGACTTGGACCGTGAACGAGAACTATTTCGGTGAAAGGGTCCGAAAATAGTTCGACATCGTTCTGTTTCTAATTGTTGGAGATAATGATCACCTTCCGGTTTTCGTCTTTGCCCTCGAAATCACTTTGTCTCTAACCGTTTTGGAGATAATGATCACTTTGTCTCTAACCGTTTTGGAGATAATGATCATCTTCCGGTTTTCGACTTTGAACTTGACTGAGTGTCCGCCTCGAGACTGGAAGATCGTGGGTTCAAACGCCGGTCGGGTCATACCCAAGACTTTAAAATTGGAACTCCTCCTTGCTACACTGTGAGGCACTCCACATGTAAAGGTTAGAAGGAGGGCTGGAATGCCCCATTTCAGTATAATGTGGCAGGGGGATCCCGACATGACCATAGCAGTTGAAAGAAATCTAAAGAACAGTACAATACAATTGACTGAGGTCAGTTTCACGAGGTACCTCATATGTTACAAGTTTTAGAACCAAAATGTCGAAAATGAGCTCAAAACAGCTCTCCGTTTAACCGTTTTCTAGTCAGCTTGTGGTTTTCGACTTTGACTTTTTCCGAGCTCAAGGTCTCCAAGGTATCTCCTATTTAATGTTAATTAGGCCTGAAGGTCTAAAATGAGCGCAACATCGCTCTTTAATTCGAGATAATGGTCAACTTTCGGTTTTCAGCTTTAACCTTGACCAAGAGGTTTTCTTTTTCTCAAGCTATTTTAGGCGAAACTGTCGAAAAGAGCTCGAAATCGTTCCATCTTTGCATTCAGGCAAAACACCTCACTAGCATGGTTGCATTGTGCTCTCAGGCAAGACACGTCACAGAAATTATGGCATTGTGTGCTCACATAAGGCACTTTGCTGATATTGTTACATACTGCGTTGAAGCGCTCCACACTGCCATTATCGCATTGTGTACCCAGGTAATATACTTAATAGTGAATTATGTGCCCAGGCAAGACACCTCACTGACATTGTCGCGTTGTGCGCTCAGGCAAGGCACCACACGGACATTGTCAGATTGTTTGATTAGGCAAGGCACTTCACTGACACTGTTGACTGGGGTAGTACAAGCCCATCCACACCCTGCCAATCAGGGTTGAGATTTTTCCTGGAAAAAAGCCTACTTTTCTGTGACAGTGGCAAAAGAAAATAATAACAAGGTCGAATTCCTCTAGATAACAGAATGACCCATTTGGATAATTCATAAAAAGGGTCTAGGTCACCGATGTACCTCTTATGCCAAAAGGGACGAAAATGAGCTAAAAGCCGCTCTAGTTATAACTGTTTTCGACATAATGGTCAACTTGTGGTATTTGACTTGACCTTGACCAGGAAGGTCTCTGAGGCTCAGACGGTCGAAAATGAGCTTAAATTGCTTTATCTGTGACCGTATTCCAGACAATGGTCAATTTTTTTTTCGATTTTCAACTTGACCAAGAAGGTCAGGGTCACATAGACATCTCTTTCTTAACTTTTTTAGATGAAACGATCGAAACAAGAGTTTGAACTCGCTCTAATCCTTTTCCAACTTATAGTGAACTTTCGCTTGTTGACTTGGACCGTGAACGAGAACTATTTCGGTGAAAGGGTCCGAAAATAGTTCGACATCGTTCTGTTTCTAATTGTTTGGAGATAATGATCATCTTCCGGTTTTCGTCTTTGCCCTCGAAATCACTTTGTCTCTAACCGTTTTGGAGATAATGATCACTTTGTCTCTAACCGTTTTGGAGATAATGATCATCTTCCGGTTTTCGACTTTGAACTTGACTGAGTGTCCGCCTCGAGACTGGAAGATCGTGGGTTCAAACGCCGGTCGGGTCATACCCAAGACTTTAAAATTGGAACTCCTCCTTGCTACACTGTGAGGCACTCCACATGTAAAGGTTAGAAGGAGGGCTGGAATGCCCCATTTCAGTATAATGTGGCAGGGGGATCCCGACATGACCATAGCAGTTGAAAGAAATCTAAAGAACAGTACAATACAATTGACTGAGGTCAGTTTCACGAGGTACCTCATATGTTACAAGTTTTAGAACCAAAATGTCGAAAATGAGGTCAAAACAGCTCTCCGTTTAACCGTTTTCTAGTCAGCTTGTGGTTTTCGACTTTGACTTTTTCCGAGCTCAAGGTCTCCAAGGTATCTCCTATTTAAAGTTAGTTAGATCTTAAGGTCTAAAATGAGCGCAAAATGGCTCTTTAATTCGAGATAATGGTCAACTTTCGGTTTTCAGCTTTAACTTTGACCAAGAGGTTTTCTTTTTCTCAAGCTATTTTAGGCGAAACTGTCGAAAAGAGCTCGAAATTGTTCCATCTTTGCATTCAGGCAAAACACCTCACTAGCATGGTTGCATTGTGCTCTCAGGCAAGACACGTCACAGAAATTATGGCATTGTGTGCTCACATAAGGCACTTTGCTGATATTGTTACATACTGCGTTGAAGCGCTCCACACTGCCATTATCGCATTGTGTACCCAGGTAATATACTTAATAGTGAATTATGTGCCCAGGCAAGAAACCTCACTGATATTGTCACATTTTGTGGTCAAGCAAGGCACCTCACTGACATTGTCGCGTTGTGCGCTCAGGCAAGGCACCACACGGACATTGTCAGATTGTTTGATTAGGCAAGGCACTTCACTGACACTGTTGACTGGGGTAGTACCAGCCGATCCACACCCTGCCAATCAGGGTTGAGATTTTTCCTGGATAAAGCCTACTTTTCTGTGACAGTGGCAAAAGAAAATAATAACAAGGTCGAATTCCTCTAGATAACAGAATGACCCATTTGGATAATTCATAAAAAGGGTCTAGGTCACCGATGTACCTCTTATGCCAAAAGGGACGAAAATGAGCTAAAAACCGCTCTAGTTATAACTGTTTTCGACATAATGGTCAACTTGTGGTATTTGACTTGACCGTGACCAGGAAGGTCTCTGAGGCTCAGACGGTCGAAAATGAGCTTAAATTGCTTTATCTGTGACCGTATTCCAGAGAATGGTCAATTTCTTTTTCGATTTTCAACTTGACCAAGAAGGTCAGGGTCACATAGACATCTCTTTCTTAACTTTTTTAGATGAAACGATCGAAACAAGAGTTTGAACTCGCTCTAATCCTTTTCCAACTTATAGTGTATAACTTTCGCTTGTTGACTTGGATCGTGAACGAGAACTATTTCGGTGAAAGGGTTCGAAAATAGTTCGACATCGTTCTGTTTCTAATTGTTTGGAGATAATGATCATCTTCCGGTTTTCGTATTTGCCCTCGAAATCACTTTGTCTCTAACCGTTTTGGAGATAATGATCATCTTCCGGTTTTCGACTTTGAACTTGACTGAGTGTCCGCCTCGAGACTGGAAGATCGTGGGTTCAAACCCCGGTCGGCTCACACCCAAGACTTTAAAATTGGAACTCCTCCTTGCTACACTGTGAGGCACTCCACATGTAAAGGTTAGAAGGAGGGCTGGAATGCCCCACTTCAGCATAATGTGGCAGGGGGATCCCGACATGACCATAGCAGTTGAAAGAAATCTAAAGAACAGTACAATACAATTGACTGAGGTCAGTTTCACGAGGTACCTCATATGTTACAAGTTTTAGAACCAAAATGTCGAAAATGAGCTCAAAACAGCTCTCCGTTTAACCGTTTTCTAGTCAGCTTGTGGTTTTCGACTTTGACTTTTTCCGAGCTCAAGGTCTCCAAGGTATCTCCTATTTAAAGTTAGTTAGATCTTAAGGTCTAAAATGAGCGCAAAATGGCTCTTTAATTCGAGATAATGGTCAACTTTCGGTTTTCAGCTTTAACTTTGACCAAGAGGTTTTCTTTTTCTCAAGCTATTTTAGGCGAAACTGTCGAAAAGAGCTCGAAATTGTTCCATCTTTGCATTCAGGCAAAACACCTCACTAGCATGGTTGCATTGTGCTCTCAGGCAAGACACGTCACAGAAATTATGGCATTGTGTGCTCACATAAGGCACTTTGCTGATATTGTTACATACTGCGTTGAAGCGCTCCACACTGCCATTATCGCATTGTGTACCCAGGTAATATACTTAATAGTGAATTATGTGCCCAGGCAAGAAACCTCACTGATATTGTCACATTTTGTGGTCAAGCAAGGCACCTCACTGACATTGTCGCGTTGTGCGCTCAGGCAAGGCACCACACGGACATTGTCAGATTGTTTGATTAGGCAAGGCACTTCACTGACACTGTTGACTGGGGTAGTACCAGCCGATCCACACCCTGCCAATCAGGGTTGAGATTTTTCCTGGATAAAGCCTACTTTTCTGTGACAGTGGCAAAAGAAAATAATAACAAGGTCGAATTCCTCTAGATAACAGAATGACCCATTTGGATAATTCATAAAAAGGGTCTAGGTCACCGATGTACCTCTTATGCCAAAAGGGACGAAAATGAGCTAAACACCGCTCTAGTTATAACTGTTTTCGACATAATGGTCAACTTGTGGTATTTGACTTGACCGTGACCAGGAAGGTCTCTGAGGCTCAGACGGTCGAAAATGAGCTTAAATTGCTTTATCTGTGACCGTATTCCAGAGAATGGTCAATTTCTTTTTCGATTTTCAACTTGACCAAGAAGGTCAGGGTCACATAGACATCTCTTTCTTAACTTTTTTAGATGAAACGATCGAAACAAGAGTTTGAACTCGCTCTAATCCTTTTCCAACTTATAGTGTATAACTTTCGCTTGTTGACTTGGACCGTGAACGAGAACTATTTCGGTGAAAGGGTTCGAAAATAGTTCGACATCGTTCTGTTTCTAATTGTTTGGAGATAATGATCATCTTCCGGTTTTCGTCTTTGCCCTCGAAATCACTTTGTCTCTAACCGTTTTGGAGATAATGATCATCTTCCGGTTTTCGACTTTGAACTTGACTGAGTGTCCGCCTCGAGACTGGAAGATCGTGGGTTCAAACCCCGGTCGGCTCACACCCAAGACTTTAAAATTGGAACTCCTCCTTGCTACACTGTGAGGCACTCCACATGTAAAGGTTAGAAGGAGGGCTGGAATGCCCCACTTCAGCATAATGTGGCAGGGGGATCCCGACATGACCATAGCAGTTGAAAGAAATCTAAAGAACAGTACAATACAATTGACTGAGGTCAGTTTCACGAGGTACCTCATATGTTACAAGTTTTAGAACCAAAATGTCGAAAATGAGCTCAAAACAGCTCTCCGTTTAACCGTTTTCTAGTCAGCTTGTGGTTTTCGACTTTGACTTTTTCCGAGCTCAAGGTCTCCAAGGTATCTCCTATTTAAAGTTAGTTAGATCTTAAGGTCTAAAATGAGCGCAAAATGGCTCTTTAATTCGAGATAATGGTCAACTTTCGGTTTTCAGCTTTAACTTTGACCAAGAGGTTTTCTTTTTCTCAAGCTATTTTAGGCGAAACTGTCGAAAAGAGCTCGAAATTGTTCCATCTTTGCATTCAGGCAAAACACCTCACTAGCATGGTTGCATTGTGCTCTCAGGCAAGACACGTCACAGAAATTATGGCATTGTGTGCTCACATAAGGCACTTTGCTGATATTGTTACATACTGCGTTGAAGCGCTCCACACTGCCATTATCGCATTGTGTACCCAGGTAATATACTTAATAGTGAATTATGTGCCCAGGCAAGAAACCTCACTGATATTGTCACATTTTGTGGTCAAGCAAGGCACCTCACTGACATTGTCGCGTTGTGCGCTCAGGCAAGGCACCACACGGACATTGTCAGATTGTTTGATTAGGCAAGGCACTTCACTGACACTGTTGACTGGGGTAGTACCAGCCGATCCACACCCTGCCAATCAGGGTTGAGATTTTTCCTGGATAAAGCCTACTTTTCTGTGACAGTGCCAAAAGAAAATAATAACAAGGTCGAATTCCTCTAGATAACAGAATGACCCATTTGGATAATTCATAAAAAGGGTCTAGGTCACCGATGTACCTCTTATGCCAAAAGGGACGAAAATGAGCTAAAAACCGCTCTAGTTATAACTGTTTTCGACATAATGGTCAACTTGTGGTATTTGACTTGACCGTGACCAGGAAGGTCTCTGAGGCTCAGACGGTCGAAAATGAGCTTAAATTGCTTTATCTGTGACCGTATTCCAGAGAATGGTCAATTTCTTTTTCGATTTTCAACTTGACCAAGAAGGTCAGGGTCACATAGACATCTCTTTCTTAACTTTTTTAGATGAAACGATCGAAACAAGAGTTTGAACTCGCTCTAATCCTTTTCCAACTTATAGTGTATAACTTTCGCTTGTTGACTTGGACCGTGAACGAGAACTATTTCGGTGAAAGGGTTCGAAAATAGTTCGACATCGTTCTGTTTCTAATTGTTTGGAGATAATGATCATCTTCCGGTTTTCGTATTTGCCCTCGAAATCACTTTGTCTCTAACCGTTTTGGAGATAATGATCATCTTCCGGTTTTCGACTTTGAACTTGACTGAGTGTCCGCCTCGAGACTGGAAGATCGTGGGTTCAAACCCCGGTCGGCTCACACCCAAGACTTTAAAATTGGAACTCCTCCTTGCTACACTGTGAGGCACTCCACATGTAAAGGTTAGAAGGAGGGCTGGAATGCCCCACTTCAGCATAATGTGGCAGGGGGATCCCGACATGACCATAGCAGTTGAAAGAAATCTAAAGAACAGTGCAATACAATTGACTGAGGTCAGTTTCACGAGGTACCTCATATGTTACAAGTTTAAGAACCAAAATGTCGAAAATGAGCTCAAAACAGCTCTCAGTTTAACCGTTTTCTAGTCAGCTTCTGGTTTTAAACTTTGACCTTTTTCGAGGTCAAGGTCTGCAAGGTATCTCCTATTTAATGTTAATTAGGCCTGAAGGTCTAAAATGAGCGCAAAATGGCTCTTTAATTTGAGATAATGGTCAACTTTCGGTTTTCAGCTTTAACCTTGACCAAGAGGTTTTCTTTTTCTCAAGCTATTTTAGGCGAAACTGTCGAAAAGAGCTCGAAATTGTTCCATCTTTGCATTCAGGCAAAACACCACACTAGCATGGTTGCATTGTGCTCTCAGGCAAGACACGCCACAGAAATTATGGCATTGTGTGCTCACATAAGGCACTTTGCTGATATTGTTACATACTACGTTGAAGCGCTTCACACTGCCATTATCGCATTGTGTACCCAGGTAATATACTTAATAGTGAATTATGTGCCCAGGCAAGAAACCTCACTGATATTGTCACATTTTGTGGTCAAGCAAGGCACCTCACTGACATTGTCGCGTTGTGCGCTCAGGCAAGGCACCACACGGACATTGTCAGATTGTTTGATTAGGCAAGGCACCTCACTGACACTGTTGACTGGGGTAGTACCAGCCGATCCACACCCTGCCAATCAGGGTTGAGATTTTTCCTGGATAAAGCCTACTTTTCTGTGACAGTGGCAAAAGAAAATAATAACAAGGTCGAATTCCTCTAGATAACAGAATGACCCATTTGGATAATTCATAAAAACGGTCTAGGTCACCGATGTACCTCTTATGCCAAAAGGGACGAAAATGAGCTAAAAACCGCTCTAGTTGTAACTGTTTTCGACATAATGGTCAACTTCTGGTATTTGACTTGACCTTGACCAGGAAGGTCTCTGAGGCTCAGACGGTCGAAAATGAGCTTAAATTGCTTTATCTGTGACCGTATTCCAGAGAATGGTCAATTTTTTTTTCGATTTTCAACTTGACCAAGAAGGTCAGGGTCACATAGACATCTCTTTCTTAACTTTTTTTAGATGAAACGATCGAAACAAGAGTTTGAACTCGCTCTAATCCTTTTCCAACTTATAGTGAACTTTCGCTTGTTGACTTGGACCGTGAACGAGAACTATTTCGGTGAAAGGGTCCGAAAATAGTTCGACATCGTTCTGTTTCTAATTGTTTGGAGATAATGATCATCTTCCGGTTTTCGTCTTTGCCCTCGAAATCACTTTGTCTCTAACCGTTTTGGAGATAATGATCACTTTGTCTCTAACCGTTTTGGAGATAATGATCATCTTCCGGTTTTCGACTTTGAACTTGACTGAGTGTCCGCCTCGAGACTGGAAGATCGTGGGTTCAAACGCCGGTCGGGTCATACCCAAGACTTTAAAATTGGAACTCCTCCTTGCTACACTGTGAGGCACTCCACATGTAAAGGTTAGAAGGAGGGCTGGAATGCCCCATTTCAGTATAATGTGGCAGGGGGATCCCGACATGACCATAGCAGTTGAAAGAAATCTAAAGAACAGTACAATACAATTGACTGAGGTCAGTTTCACGAGGTACCTCATATGTTACAAGTTTTAGAACCAAAATGTCGAAAATGAGCTCAAAACAGCTCTCCGTTTAACCGTTTTCTAGTCAGCTTGTGGTTTTCGACTTTGACTTTTTCCGAGCTCAAGGTCTCCAAGGTATCTCCTATTTAAAGTTAGTTAGATCTTAAGGTCTAAAATGAGCGCAAAATGGCTCTTTAATTCGAGATAATGGTCAACTTTCGGTTTTCAGCTTTAACCTTGACCAAGAGGTTTTCTTTTTCTCAAGCTATTTTAGGCGAAACTGTCGAAAAGAGCTCGAAATTGTTCCATCTTTGCATTCAGGCAAAACACCTCACTAGCATGGTTGCATTGTGCTCTCAGGCAAGACACGTCACAGAAATTATGGCATTGTGTGCTCACATAAGGCACTTTGCTGATATTGTTACATACTGCGTTGAAGCGCTCCACACTGCCATTATCGCATTGTGTACCCAGGTAATATACTTAATAGTGAATTATGTGCCCAGGCAAGACACTTCACTGATATTGTCACATTTTGTGGTCAAGCAAGGCACCTCACTGACATTGTCGCGTTGTGCGCTCAGGCAAGGCACCACACGGACATTGTCAGATTGTTTGATTAGGCAAGGCACTTCACTGACACTGTTGACTGGGGTAGTACCAGCCGATCCACACCCTGCCAATCAGGGTTGAGATTTTTCCTGGATAAAGCCTACTTTTCTGTGACAGTGCCAAAAGAAAATAAAAACAAGGTCGAATTCCTCTAGATAACAGAATGACCCATTTGGATAATTCATAAAAACGGTCTAGGTCACCGATGTACCTCTTATGCCAAAAGGGACGAAAATGAGCTAAAAACCGCTCTAGTTGTAACTGTTTTCGACATAATGGTCAACTTCTGGTATTTGACTTGACCTTGACCAGGAAGGTCTCTGAGGCTCAGACGGTCGAAAATGAGCTTAAATTGCTTTATCTGTGACCGTATTCCAGAGAATGGTCAATTTTTTTTTCGATTTTCAACTTGACCAAGAAGGTCAGGGTCACATAGACATCTCTTTCTTAACTTTTTTTAGATGAAACGATCGAAACAAGAGTTTGAACTCGCTCTAATCCTTTTCCAACTTATAGTGAACTTTCGCTTGTTGACTTGGACCGTGAACGAGAACTATTTCGGTGAAAGGGTCCGAAAATAGTTCGACATCGTTCTGTTTCTAATTGTTTGGAGATAATGATCATCTTCCGGTTTTCGTCTTTGCCCTCGAAATCACTTTGTCTCTAACCGTTTTGGAGATAATGATCACTTTGTCTCTAACCGTTTTGGAGATAATGATCATCTTCCGGTTTTCGACTTTGAACTTGACTGAGTGTCCGCCTCGAGACTGGAAGATCGTGGGTTCAAACGCCGGTCGGGTCATACCCAAGACTTTAAAATTGGAACTCCTCCTTGCTACACTGTGAGGCACTCCACATGTAAAGGTTAGAAGGAGGGCTGGAATGCCCCATTTCAGTATAATGTGGCAGGGGGATCCCGACATGACCATAGCAGTTGAAAGAAATCTAAAGAACAGTACAATACAATTGACTGAGGTCAGTTTCACGAGGTACCTCATATGTTACAAGTTTTAGAACCAAAATGTCGAAAATGAGCTCAAAACAGCTCTCCGTTTAACCGTTTTCTAGTCAGCTTGTGGTTTTCGACTTTGACTTTTTCCGAGCTCAAGGTCTCCAAGGTATCTCCTATTTAAAGTTAGTTAGATCTTAAGGTCTAAAATGAGCGCAAAATGGCTCTTTAATTCGAGATAATGGTCAACTTTCGGTTTTCAGCTTTAACCTTGACCAAGAGGTTTTCTTTTTCTCAAGCTATTTTAGGCGAAACTGTCGAAAAGAGCTCGAAATTGTTCCATCTTTGCATTCAGGCAAAACACCTCACTAGCATGGTTGCATTGTGCTCTCAGGCAAGACACGTCACAGAAATTATGGCATTGTGTGCTCACATAAGGCACTTTGCTGATATTGTTACATACTGCGTTGAAGCGCTCCACACTGCCATTATCGCATTGTGTACCCAGGTAATATACTTAATAGTGAATTATGTGCCCAGGCAAGACACTTCACTGATATTGTCACATTTTGTGGTCAAGCAAGGCACCTCACTGACATTGTCGCGTTGTGCGCTCAGGCAAGGCACCACACGGACATTGTCAGATTGTTTGATTAGGCAAGGCACTTCACTGACACTGTTGACTGGGGTAGTACCAGCCGATCCACACCCTGCCAATCAGGGTTGAGATTTTTCCTGGATAAAGCCTACTTTTCTGTGACAGTGCCAAAAGAAAATAATAACAAGGTCGAATTCCTCTAGATAACAGAATGACCCATTTGGATAATTCATAAAAAGGGTCTAGGTCATCGATGTACCTCTTATGCCAAAAGGGACGAAAATGAGCTAAAAACCGCTCTAGTTATAACTGTTTTCGACATAATGGTCAACTTGTGGTATTTGACTTGACCTTGACCAGGAAGGTCTCTGAGGCTCAGTGGGTCGAAAATGAGCTTAAATTGCTTTATCTGTGACCGTATTCCAGAGAATGGTCAATTTCTTTTTCGATTTTCAACTTGACCAAGAAGGTCAGGGTCACATAGACATCTCTTTCTTAACTTTTTTAGATGAAACGATCGAAACAAGAGTTTGAACTCGCTCTAATCCTTTTCCAACTTATAGTGAACTTTCGCTTGTTGACTTGGACCGTGAACGAGAACTATTTCGGTGAAAGGGTTCGAAAATAGTTCGACATCGTTCTGTTTCTAATTGTTTGGAGATAATGATCATCTTCCGGTTTTCGTCTTTGCCCTCGAAATCACTTTGTCTCTAACCGTTTTGGAGATAATGATCACTTTGTCTCTAACCGTTTTGGAGATAATGATCATCTTCCGGTTTTCGACTTTGAACATGACTGAGTGTCCGCCTCGAGACTGGAAGATCGTGGGTTCAAACGCCGGTCGGCTTATACCCAAGACTTTAAAATTGGAGATCCTCCTTGCTACACTGTGAGGCACTCCACATGTAAAGGTTAGAAGGAGGGCTGGAATTTCCCACTTCAGCATAATGTGGCAGGGGGATCCCGACATGACCATAGCAGTTGAAAGAAATCTAAAGAACAGTGCAATACAATTGACTGAGGTCAGTGTCACGAGGTACCTCATATGTTACAAGTTTTAGAACCAAAATGTCGAAAATGAGCTCAAAACAGCTCTCAGTTTAACCGTTTTCTAGTCAGCTTCTGGTTTTAAACTTTGACCTTTTCCGAGGTCAAGGTCTCCAAGGTATCTCCTATTTAATGTTAATTAGGCCTGAAGGTCTAAAATGAGCGCAAAATCGCTCTTTAATTCGAGATAATGGTCAACTTTCGGTTTTCAGCTTTAACCTTGACCAAGAGGTTTTCTTTTTCTCAAGCTATTTTAGGCGAAACTGTCGAAAAGAGCTCGAAATTGTTCCATCTTTGCATTCAGGCAAAACACCACACTAGCATGGTTGCATTGTGCTCTCAGGCAAGACACGCCACAGAAATTATGGCATTGTGTGCTCACATAAGGCACTTTGCTGATATTGTTACATACTGCGTTGAAGCGCTTCACACTGCCATTATCGCATTGTGTACCCAGGTAATATACTTAATACCGAATTATGTGCCCAGGCAAGAAACCTCACTGATATTGTCACATTTTGTGGTCAAGCAAGGCACCTCACTGACATTGTCGCGTTGTGCTCTCAGGCAAGGCACCATACGGACATTGTCAGATTGTTTGATTAGGCAAGGCACCTCACTGACACTGTTGACTGGGGTAGTACCAGCCGATCCACACCCTGCCAATCAGGGTTGAGATTTTTCCTGGATAAAGCCTACTTTTCTGTGAAAGTGGCAAAAGAAAATAATAACAAGGTCGAATTCCTCTAGATAACAGAATGACCCATTTGGATAATTCATAAAAAGGGTCTAGGTCACCGATGTACCTCTTATGCCAAAAGGGACGAAAATGAGCTAAAAACCGCTCTAGTTATAACTGTTTTCGACATAATGGTCAACTTGTGGTATTTGACTCGACCTTGACCAAGAAGGTCTCTGAGGCTTAGACGGTCGAAAATGAGCTTAAATTGCTTTATCTGTGACCGTATTCCACAGAATGGTCAATTTTTTTTTCGATTTTTAACTTTACCAAGAAGGTCAGGGTCACATAGACATCTCTTTCTTAACTTATTTAGATGAAACGATCGAAACAAGAGTTTGAACTCGCTCTAATCCTTTTCCAACTTATAGTGAACTTTCGCTTGTTGACTTGGACCGTGAACGAGAACTATTTCGGTGAAAGGGTTCGAAAATAGTTCGACATCGTTCTGTTTCTAATTGTTTGGAGATAATGATCATCTTCCGGTTTTCGTCTTTGCCCTCGAAATCACTTTGTCTCTAACCGTTTTGGAGATAATGATCACTTTGTCTCTAACCGTTTTGGAGATAATGATCATCTTCCGGTTTTCGACTTTGAACATGACTGAGTGTCCGCCTCGAGACTGGAAGATCGTGGGTTCAAACGCCGGTCGGGTCATACCCAAGACTTTAAAATTGGAACTCCTCCTTGCTACACTGTTAGGCACTCCACATGTAAAGGATAGAATGCCCCATTTCAGTATAATGTGGCAGGGGGATCCCGACATGACCATAGCAGTTGAAAGAAATCTAAAGAACAGTGCAATACAATTGACTGAGGTCAGTTTCACGAGGTACCTCATATGTTACAAGTTTTAGAACCAAAATGTCGAAAATGAGCTCAAAACAGCTCTCCGTTTAACCGTTTTCTAGTCAGCTTCTGCTTTTCAACTTTGACCTTTTCCGAGGTCAAGGTCTCCAAGGTATCTCCTATTTAATGTTAATTAGGCCTTAAGGTCTAAAATGAGCGCAAAATCGCTCTTTAATTCGAGATAATGGTCAACGTTCGGTTTTCAGCTTTAACCTTGACCAAGAGGTTTCCTTTTTCTCAAGCTATTTTAGGCGAAACTGTCGAAAAGAGCTACAAATTGTTCCATCTTTGCATTCAGGCAAAACACCTCACTAGCATGGTTGCATTGTTCTCTCAGGCAAGACACGTCACAGAAATTATGGCATTGTGTGCTCACATAAGGCACTTTGCTGATATTGTTACATACTGCGTTGAAGCGCTCCACACTGCCATTATCCCATTGTGTACCCAGGTAATATACTTAATAGTGAATTATGTGCCCAGGCAAGACACCTCACTGATATTGTCACATTTTGTGGTCAAGCAAGGCACCTCACTGACATTGTCGCGTGATGCGCTCAGGCAAGGCACCACACGGACATTGTCAGATTGTTTGATTAGGCAAGGCACCTCACTGACACTGTTGACTGGGGTAGTACAAGCCGATCCACACCCTGCCAATCAGGGTTGAGATTTTTCCTGGATAAAGCCTACTTTTCTGTGACAGTGGGAAAAGAAATAATAACAAGGTCGAATTCCTCTAGATAACAGAATGACCCATTTGGATAATTCATAAAAAGGGTCTAGGTCACCGATGTACCTCTTATGCCAAAAGGGACGAAAATGAGCTAAAAACCGCTCTAGTTATAACCGTTTTCGACATAATGGTCAACTTCTGGTATTTGACTTGACCTTGACCAAGAAGGTCTCTGAGGCTCAGACGGTCGAAAATGAGCTTAAATTGCTTTATCTGTGACCGTATTCCAGAGAATGGTCAATTTTTTTTTCGATTTTCAACTTGACCAAGAAGGTCAGGGTCACATAGACATCTCTTTCTTAACTTTTTTAGATGAAACGATCGAAACAATAGTTTGAATTCGCTCTAATCCTTTTCCAACTTATAGTGAACTTTCGCTTGTTGACTTTGACCGTGAACGAGAATTATTTCGGTGAAAGGGTCCGAAAATAGTTCGACATCGTTCTGTTTCTAATTGTTTGGAGATAATGATCATCTTAAGGTTTTCGTCTTTGCCCTCGAAATCACTTTGTCTCTAACCGTTTTGGAGATAATGATCACTTTGTCTCTAACCGTTTTGGAGATAATGATCATCTTCCGGTTTTCGACTTTGAACTTGACTGAGTGTCCACCTCGAGACTGGAAGATCGTGGGTTCAAACCCCGGTCGGGTCATACCCAAGCCTTTAAAATTGGAAGTCCTCCTTGCTACACTGTGAGGCACTCCACATGTAAAGGTTAGAAGGAGGGCTGGAATGCCCCATTTCAGTATAATGTGGCAGGGGGATCCCGATGTGACCATAGCAGTTGAAAGAAATCTAAAGAACAGTGCAATGCAATTGACTGAGGTCAGTTTCACGAGGTACCTCATATGTTACAAGTTTTAGAACCAAAATATCGAAAATGAGCTCAAAACAGCTCTCCCTTTAACCGTTTTCTACTCAGCTTCTGGTTTTCAACTTTGACCTTTTCCGAGGTCAAGGTCTCCAAGGTATCTCCTATTTAATGTTAATTAGGCCTTAAGGTCTAAAATGAGCGCAAAATCGCTCTTTAATTCGAGATAATGGTCAACGTTCGGTTTTCAGCTTTAACCTTGACCAAGAGGTTTCCTTTTTCTCAAGCTATTTTAGGCGAAACTGTCGAAAAGAGCTACAAATTGTTCCATCTTTGCATTCAGGCAAAACACCTCACTAGCATGGTTGCATTGTTCTCTCAGGCAAGACACGTCACAGAAATTATGGCATTGTGTGCTCACATAAGGCACTTTGCTGATATTGTTACATACTGCGTTGAAGCGCTCCACACTGCCATTATCGCATTGTGTACCCAGGTAATATGCTTAATAGTGAATTATGTGCCCAGGCAAGACACCTCACTGATATTGTCACATTTTGTGGTCAAGCAAGGCACCTCACTGACATTGTCGCGTTGTGCGCTCAGGCAAGGCACCACACGGACATTGTCAGATTGTTTGATTAGGCAAGGCACCTCACTGACACTGTTGACTGGGGTAGTACCAGCCGATCCACACCCTGCCAATCAGGGTTGAGATTTTTCCTGGATAAAGCCTACTTTTCTGTGACAGTGGCAAAAGAAAATAATAACAAGGTCGAATTCCTCTAGATAACAGAATGACCCATTTGGATAATTCATAAAAAGGGTCTAGGTCACCGATGTACCTCTTATGCCAAAAGGGACGAAAATGAGCTAAAAACCGCTCTAGTTATAACTGTTTTCGACATAATGGTCAACTTCTGGTATTTGACTTGACCTTGACCAAGAAGGTCTCTGAGGCTCAGTGGGTCGAAAATGAGCTTAAATTGCTTTATCTGTGACCGTATTCCAGAGAATGGTCAAATTTTTTTCGATTTTCAACTTGACCAAGAAGGTCAGGGTCACATAGACATCTCTTTCTTAACTTTTTTAGATGAAACGATCGAAACAAGAGTTTGAACTCGCTCTAATCCTTTTCCAACTTATAGTGAACTTTCGCTTGTTGACTTTGACCGTGAACGAGAACTATTTCGGTAAAAGGGTTCGAAAATAGTTCGACATCGTTCTGTTTCTAATTGTTTGGAGATAATGATCATCTTAAGGTTTTCGTCTTTGCCCTCGAAATCACTTTGTCTCTAACCGTTTTGGAGATAATGATCACTTTGTCCCTAGCCGTTTTGGAGATAATGATCATCTTCCGGTTTTCGACTTTGAACTTGACTGAGTGTCCGCCTCGAGACTGGAAGATCGTGGGTTCAAATCCCGGTCGGGTCATACCCAAGACTTTAAAATTGGAACTCCTCCTTGCTACACTGTGAGGCACTCCACATGTAAAGGTTAGAAGGAGGGCTGGAATGCCCCATTTCAGTATAATGTGGCAGGGGGATCCCGACATGACCATAGCAGTTGAAAGAAATCTAAAGAACAGTGCAATACAATTGACTGAGGTCAGTTTCACGAGGTACCTCATATGTTACAAGTTTTAGAACCAAAATGTCGAAAATGAGCTCAAAACAGCTCTCCGTTTAACCGTTTTCTAGTCAGCTTCTGGTTTTCAACTTTGACCTTTTCCGAGGTCAAGGTCTCCAAGGTATCTCCTATTTAATGTTAATTAGGCCTTAAGGTCTAAAATGAGCGCAAAATCGCTCTTTAATTCGAGATCATGGTCAACGTTCGGTTTTCAGCTTTAACCTTGACCAAGAGGTTTTCTTTTTCCCAAGCTATTTTAGGCGAAACTGTCGAAAAGAGCTACAAATTGTTCCATCTTTGCATTCAGGCAAAACACCTCACTAGCATGGTTGCATTGTTCTCTCAGGCAAGACACGTCACAGAAATTATGGCATTGTGTGCTCACATAAGGCACTTTGCTGATATTGTTACATACTGCGTTGAAGCGCTCCACACTGCCATTATCGCATTGTGTACCCAGGTAAAATACTTAATAGTGAATTATGTGCCCAGGCAAGACACCTCACTGATATTGTCACATTTTGTGGTCAAGCAAGGCACCTCACTGACATTGTCGCGTGATGCGCTCAGGCAAGGCACCACACGGACATTGTCAGATTGTTTGATTAGGCAAGGCACCTCACTGACACTGTTGACTGGGGTAGTACCAGCCGATCCACACCCTGCCAATCAGGGTTGAGATTTTTCCTGGATAAAGCCTACTTTTCTGTGACAGTGGCAAAAGAAAATAATAACAAGGTCGAATTCCTCTAGATAACAGAATGACCCATTTGGATAATTCATAAAAAGGGTCTAGGTCACCGATGTACCTCTTATGCCAAAAGGGACGAAAATGAGCTAAAAACCGCTCTAGTTATAACTGTTTTCGACATAATGGTCAACTTCTGGTATTTGACTTGACCTTGACCAAGAAGGTCTCTGAGGCTCAGACGGTCGAAAATGAGCTTAAATTGCTTTATCTGTGACCGTATTCCAGAGAATGGTCAAATTTTTTTCGATTTTCAACTTGACCAAGAAGGTCAGGGTCACATAGACATCTCTTTCTTAACTTTTTTAGATGAAACGATCGAAACAAGAGTTTGAATTCGCTCTAATCCTTTTCCAACTTATAGTGAACTTTCGCTTGTTGACTTTGACCGTGAACGAGAATTATTTCGGTGAAAGGGTCCGAAAATAGTTCGACATCGTTCTGTTTCTAATTGTTTGGAGATAATGATCATCTTAAGGTTTTCGTCTTTGCCCTCGAAATCACTTTGTCTCTAACCGTTTTGGAGATAATGATCACTTTGTCTCTAACCGTTTTGGAGATAATGATCATCTTCCGGTTTTCGACTTTGAACTTGACTGAGTGTCCGCCTCGAGACTGGAAGATCGTGGGTTCAAATCCCGGTCGTGTCATACCCAAGACTTTAAAATTGGAACTCCTCCTTGCTACACTGTGAGGCACTCCACATGTAAAGGTTAGAAGGAGGGCTGGAATGCCCCATTTCAGTATAATGTGGCAGGGGGATCCCGACATGACCATAGCAGTTGAAAGAAATTTAAAGAACAGTGCAATACAATTGACTGAGGTCAGTTTCACGAGGTACCTCATATGTTACAAGTTTTAGAACCAAAATGTCGAAAATGAGCTCAAAACAGCTCTCCCTTTAACCGTTTTCTACTCAGCTTCTGGTTTTCAACTTTGACCTTTTCCGAGGTCAAGGTCTCCAAGGTATCTCCTATTTAATGTTAATTAGGCCTTAAGGTCTAAAATGAGCGCAAAATCGCTCTTTAATTCAAGATAATGGTCAACGTTCGGTTTTCAGCTTTAACCTTGACCAAGAGGTTTTCTTTTTCTCAAGCTATTTTAGGCGAAACTGTCGAAAAGAGCTACAAATTGTTCCATCTTTACATTCAGGCAAAACACCTCACTAGCATGGTTGCATTGTTCTCTCAGGCAAGACACGTCACAGAAATTATGGCATTGTGTGCTCACATAAGGAACTTTGCTGATATTGTTACATACTGCATTGAAGCGCTCCACACTGCCATTATCGCATTGTGTACCCAGGTGATATACTTAATAGTGAAGTTTGTGGCCAGGCAAGACACCTCACTGATATTGTCACATTTTGTGGTCAAGCAAGGCACCTCACTGACATTGTCGCGTGATGCGCTCAGGCAAGGCACCACACGGACATTGTCAGATTGTTTGATTAGGCAAGGCACCTCACTGACACTGTTGACTGGGGTAGTACCAGCCGATCCACACCCTGCCAATCAGGGTTGAGATTTTTCCTGGATAAAGCCTACTTTTCTGTGACAGTGGCAAAAGAAAATAATAACAAGGTCGAATTCCTCTAGATAACAGAATGACCCATTTGGATAATTCATAAAAAGGGTCTAGGTCACCGATGTACCTCTTATGCCAAAAGGGACGAAAATGAGCTAAAAACCGCTCTAGTTATAACTGTTTTCGACATAATGGTCAACTTCTGGTATTTGACTTGACCTTGACCAAGAAGGTCTCTGAGGCTCAGACGGTCGAAAATGAGCTTAAATTGCTTTATCTGTGACCGTATTCCAGAGAATGGTCAAATTTTTTTCGATTTTCAACTTGACCAAGAAGGTCAGGGTCACATAGACATCTCTTTCTTAACTTTTTTAGATGAAACGATCGAAACAAGAGTTTGAATTCGCTCTAATCCTTTTCCAACTTATAGTGAACTTTCGCTTGTTGACTTTGACCGTGAACGAGAATTATTTCGGTGAAAGGGTCCGAAAATAGTTCGACATCGTTCTGTTTCTAATTGTTTGGAGATAATGATCATCTTAAGGTTTTCGTCTTTGCCCTCGAAATCACTTTGTCTCTAACCGTTTTGGAGATAATGATCACTTTGTCTCTAACCGTTTTGGAGATAATGATCATCTTCCGGTTTTCGACTTTGAACTTGACTGAGTGTCCGCCTCGAGACTGGAAGATCGTGGGTTCAAATCCCGGTCGGGTCATACCCAAGACTTTAAAATTGGAACTCCTCCTTGCTTCACTGTGAGGCACTCCACATGTAAAGGTTAGACGGAGGGCTGGAATGCCCGATTTCAGTATAATGTGGCAGGGGGATCCCGACATGACCATAGCAGTTGAAAGAAATCTAAAGAACAGTGCAATACAATTGACTGAGGTCAGTTTCACGAGGTACCTCATATGTTACAAGTTTTAGAACCAAAATGTCGAAAATGAGCTCAAAACAGCTCTCCCTTTAACCGTTTTCTACTCAGCTTCTGGTTTTCAACTTTGACCTTTTCCGAGGTCAAGGTCTCCAAGGTATCTCCTATTTAATGTTGATTAGGCCTTAAGGTCTAAAATGAGCGCAAAATCGCTCTTTAATTCAAGATAATGGTCAACGTTCGGTTTTCAGCTTTAACCTTGACCAAGAGGTTTTCTTTTTCTCAAGCTATTTTAGGCGAAACTGTCGAAAAGAGCTACAAATTGTTCCATCTTTACATTCAGGCAAAACACCTCACTAGCATGGTTGCATTGTTCTCTCAGGCAAGACACGTCACAGAAATTATGGCATTGTGTGCTCACATAAGGCACTTTGCTGATATTGTTACATACTGCATTGAAGCGCTCCACACTGCCATTATCGCATTGTGTACCGAGGTGATATACTTAATAGTGAAGTTTGTGGCCAGGCAAGACACCTCACTGATATTGTCACATTTTGTGGTCAAGCAAGGCACCTCACTGACATTGTCGCGTGATGCGCTCAGGCAAGGCACCACACGGACATTGTCAGATTGTTTGATTAGGCAAGGCACCTCACTGACACTGTTGACTGGGGTAGTACCAGCCGATCCACACCCTGCCAATCAGGGTTGAGATTTTTCCTGGATAAAGCCTAGTTTTCTGTGACAGTGGCAAAAGAAAATAATAACAAGGTCGAATTCCTCTAGATAACAGAATGACCCATTTGGATAATTCATAAAAAGGGTCTAGGTCACCGATGTACCTCTTATGCCAAAAGGAACGAAAATGAGCTAAAAACCGCTCTAGTTATAACTGTTTTCGACGTAATGGTCAACTTCTGGTATTTTACTTGACCTTGACCAAGAAGGTCTCTGAGGCTCAGACGGTCGAAAATGAGCTTAAATTGCTTTATCTGTGAGGCACTCCACATGTAAAGGTTAAAAGGAGGGCTGGAATGCCCCATTTCAGTATAATGTGGCAGGTGGATCCCGACATGACCATAGCAGTTGAAAGAAATCTAAAGAACAGTACAATACAATTGACTGAGGTCAGTTTCACGAGGTACCTCATATGTTACAAGTTTTAGAACCAAAATGTCGAAAATGAGCTCAAAACAGCTCTCCGTTTAACCGTTTTCTAGTCAGCTTCTGGTTTTCAACTTTGACCTTTTCCGAGGTCAAGGTCTCCAAGGTATCTCCTATTTAATGTTAATTAGGCCTGAAGGTCTAAAATGAGCGCAAAATCGCTCTTTAATTCGAGATAATGGTCAGCTTTCGGTTTTCAGCTTTAACCTTGACCAAGAGGTTTTCTTTTTCTCAAGCTATTTTAGGCGAAACTGTCGAAAAGAGCTCGAAATTGTTCCATCTTTGCATTCAGGCAAAACACCTCAATAGCATGGTTGCATTGTGCTCTCAGGCAAGACACGTCACAGAAATTATGGCATTGTGTGCTCACATAAGGCACTTTGCTGATATTGTTACATACTGCATTGAAGCGCTCCACACTGCCATTATCGCATTGTGTACCCAGGTAATATACTTAATAGTGAAGTTTGTGGCCAGGCAAGACACCTCACTGATATTGTCACATTTTGTGGTCAAGCAAGGCACCTCACTGACATTGTCGCGTGATGCGCTCAGGCAAGGCACCACACGGACATTGTCAGATTGTTTGATTAGGCAAGGCACCTCACTGACCCTGTTGACTGGGGTAGTACCAGCCGATCCACACCCTGCCAATCAGGGTTGAGATTTTTCCTGGATAAAGCCTACTTTTCTGTGACAGTGGCAAAAGAAAATAATAACAAGGTCGAATTCCTCTAGATAACAGAATGACCCATTTGGATAATTCATAAAAAGGGTCTAGGTCACCGATGTACCTCTTATGCCAAAAGGGACGAAAATGAGCTAAAAACCGCTCTAGTTATAACTGTTTTCGACATAATGGTCAACTTCTGGTATTTGACTTGACCTTGACCAAGAAGGTCTCTGAGGCTCAGACGGTCGAAAATGAGCTTAAATTGCTTTATCTGTGACCGTATTCCAGAGAATGGTCAAATTTTTTTCGATTTTCAACTTGACCAAGAAGGTCAGGGTCACATAGACATCTCTTTCTTAACTTTTTTAGATGAAACGATCGAAACAAGAGTTTGAATTCGCTCTAATCCTTTTCCAACTTATAGTGAACTTTCGCTTGTTGACTTTGACCGTGAACGAGAATTATTTCGGTGAAAGGGTCCGAAAATAGTTCGACATCGTTCTGTTTCTAATTGTTTGGAGATAATGATCATCTTAAGGTTTTCGTCTTTGCCCTCGAAATCACTTTGTCTCTAACCGTTTTGGAGATAATGATCACTTTGTCTCTAACCGTTTTGGAGATAATGATCATCTTCCGGTTTTCGACTTTGAACTTGACTGAGTGTCCGCCTCGAGACTGGAAGATCGTGGGTTCAAACCCCGGTCGGGTCATACCTAAGACTTTAAAACTGTCGAAAAGAGCTCGAAATTGTTCCATCTTTGCATTCAGGCAAAACACCTCACTAGCATGGTTGCATTGTTCTCTCAGGCAAGACACGTCACAGAAATTATGGCATTGTGTGCTCACATAAGGCACTTTGCTGATATTGTTACATACTGCGTTGAAGCGCTCCACACTGCCATTATCGCATTGTGTACCCAGGTAATATACTTAATAGTGAATTATGTGCCCAGGCAAGACACCTCACTGATATTGTCACATTTTGTGGTCAAGCAAGGCACCTCACTGACATTGTCGCGTTGTGCGCTCAGGCAAGGCACCACACGGACATTGTCAGATTGTTTGATTAGGCAAGGCACCTCACTGACACTGTTGACTGGGGTAGTACCAGCCCATCCACACCCTGCCAATCAGGGTTGAGAGTTTTCCTGGATAAAGCCTACTTTTCTGTGACAGTGGCAAAAGAAAATAATAACAAGGCCGAATTCCTCTAGATAACAGAATGACCCATTTGGATAATTCATAAAAAGGGTCTAGGTCACCGATGTACCTCTTATGCCAAAAGGGACGAAAATGAGCTAAAAACCGCTCTAGTTATAACTGTTTTCAACATAATGATCAACTTCTGGTATTTGACTTTTGACCTTGACCAAGAAGGTCTCTGAGCCTCAGACGGTCAAAAATGAGCTTAAATTGCTTTATCTGTGACCGTATTCCAGAGAATGGTCAATTTGTTTTTCGATTTTGAACTTGACCAAGAAGGTCAGGGTCACATAGACATCTCTTTCTTAACTTTTTTAGATGAAACGATCGAAACAAGAGTTTGAAATCGCTCTAATCCTTTTCCAACTTATAGTGAACTTTCGCTTGTTGACTTGGACCGTAAATGAGAACTATTTCGGTGAAAGGGTCCGAAAAGAGTTCGACATCGTTCTGTATCTAAATGTTTGGAGATAATGATCATCTTCTGGTTTTCGTCTTTGCTCTCGAAATCACTTTGTCTCTAACCGTTTTGGAGATAATGATCACTTTGTCTCTAACCGTTTTGGAGATAATGATCATCTTCCGGTTTTCGACTTTGAACTTGACTGAGTGTCCGCCTCGAGACTGGAAGATCGTGGGTTCAAACCCCGGTCGGGTCATACCTAAGACTTTAAAACTGTCGAAAAGAGCTCGAAATTGTTCCATCTTTGCATTCAGGCAAAACACCTCACTAGCATGGTTGCATTGTTCTCTCAGGCAAGACACGTCACAGAAATTATGGCATTGTGTGCTCACATAAGGCACTTTGCTGATATTGTTACATACTGCGTTGAAGCGCTCCACACTGCCATTATCGCATTGTGTACCCAGGTAATATACTTAATAGTGAATTATGTGCCCAGGCAAGACACCTCACTGATATTGTCACATTTTGTGGTCAAGCAAGGCACCTCACTGACATTGTCGCGTTGTGCGCTCAGGCAAGGCACCACACGGACATTGTCAGATTGTTTGATTAGGCAAGGCACCTCACTGACACTGTTGACTGGGGTAGTACCAGCCCATCCACACCCTGCCAATCAGGGTTGAGATTTTTCCTGGATAAAGCCTACTTTTCTGTGACAGTGGCAAAAGAAAATAATAACAAGGCCGAATTCCTCTAGATAACAGAATGACCCATTTGGATAATTCATAAAAAGGGTCTAGGTCACCGATGTACCTCTTATGCCAAAAGGGACGAAAATGAGCTAAAAACCGCTCTAGTTATAACTGTTTTCAACATAATGATCAACTTCTGGTATTTGACTTTTGACCTTGACCAAGAAGGTCTCTGAGCCTCAGACGGTCAAAAATGAGCTTAAATTGCTTTATCTGTGACCGTATTCCAGAGAATGGTCAATTTGTTTTTCGATTTTGAACTTGACCAAGAAGGTCAGGGTCACATAGACATCTCTTTCTTAACTTTTTTAGATGAAACGATCGAAACAAGAGTTTGAAATCGCTCTAATCCTTTTCCAACTTATAGTGAACTTTCGCTTGTTGACTTGGACCGTAAATGAGAACTATTTCGGTGAAAGGGTCCGAAAAGAGTTCGACATCGTTCTGTATCTAAATGTTTGGAGATAATGATCATCTTCTGGTTTTCGTCTTTGCTCTCGAAATCACTTTGTCTCTAACCGTTTTGGAGATAATGATCACTTTGTCTCTAACCGTTTTGGAGATAATGATCATCTTCCGGTTTTCGACATTGAACTTGACTGAGTGTCCGCCTCGAGACTGGAAGATCGTGGGTTCAAACCCCGGTCGGGTCATACCTAAGACTTTAAAACTGTCGAAAAGAGCTCGAAATTGTTCCATCTTTGCATTCAGGCAAAACACCTCACTAGCATAGTTGCATTGTTCTCTCAGGCAAGACACGTCACAGAAATTATGGCATTGTGTGCTCACATAAGGCACTTTGCTGATAATGTTACATACTGCGCTGAAGCGCTCCACACTGCCATTATCGCATTGTGTACCCAGGTAATATACTTAATAGTGAATTATGTGCCCAGGCAAGACACCTCACTGATATTGTCACATTTTGTGGTCAAGCAAGGCACCTCACTGACATTGTCGCGTTGTGCGCTCAGGCAAGGCACCACACGGACATTGTCAGATTGTTTGATTAGGCAAGGCACCTCACTGACACTGTTGACTGGGGTAGTACCAGCCCATCCACACCCTGCCAATCCGGGTTGAGATTTTTCCTGGATAAAGCCTACTTTTCCGTGACAGTGGCAAAAGAAAATAATAACAAGGCCGAATTGCTCTAGATAACAGAATGACCCATTTGGATAATTCATAAAAAGGGTCTAGGTCACCGATGTACCTCTTATGCCAAAAGGGACGAAAATGAGCTAAAAACCGCTCTAGTTATAACTGTTTTCAACATAATGATCAACTTCTGGTATTTGACTTTTGACCTTGACCAAGAAGGTCTCTGAGCCTCAGACGGTCAAAAATGAGCTTAAATTGCTTTATCTGTGACCGTATTCCAGAGAATGGTCAATTTTTTTTTCGATTCTCAAGTTGACCAAGAAGGTCAGGGTTACATAGACATCTCTTTCTTAACTTTTTTAGATGAAACGATCGAAACAAGAGTTTGAAATCGCTCTAATCCTTTTCCAACTTATAGTGAACTTTCGCTTGTTGACTTGGACCGTAAATGAGAACTATTTCGGTGAAAGGGTCCGAAAAGAGTTCGACATTGTTCTGTATCTAAATGTTTGGAGATAATGATCATCTTCTGGTTTTCGTCTTTGCTCTCGAAATCACTTTGTCTCTAACCGTTTTGGAGATAATGATCACTTTGTCTCTAACCGTTTTGGAGATAATGATCATCTTCCGGTTTTCGACTTTGAACTTGACTGAGTATCCGCCTCGAGACTGGAAGATCGTGGGTTCAAACCCCGGTCGGGTCATACCTAAGACTTTAAAACTGTCGAAAAGAGCTCGAAATTGTTCCATCTTTGCATTCAGGCAAAACACCTCACTAGCATGGTTGCATTGTTCTCTCAGGCAAGACACGTCACAGAAATTATGGCATTGTGTGCTCACATAAGGCACTTTGCTGATATTGTTACATACTGCGCTGAAGCGCTCCACACTGCCATTATCGCATTGTGTACCCAGGTAATATACTTAATAGTGAATTATGTGCCCAGGCAAGACACCTCACTGATATTGTCACATTTTGTGGTCAAGCAAGGCACCTCACTGACATTGTCGCGTTGTGCGCTCAGGCAAGGCACCACACGGACATTGTCAGATTGTGTGATTAGGCAAGGCACCTCACTGACACTGTTGACTGGGGTAGTACCAGCCCATCCACACCCTGCCAATCAGGGTTGACATTTTTCCTGGATAAAGCCTACTTTTCTGTGACAGTGGCAAAAGAAAATAATAACTAGGTCGAATTCCTCTAGATAACAGAAGGACCCATTTGGACAATTCATAAAAAGGGTCTAGGTCACCGATGTACCTCTTATGCCAAAAGGGAAGAAAATGAGCTAAAAACCGCTCTAGTTATAACTGTTTTCAACATGATGATCAACTTCTGGTATTTGACTTTTGACCTTGACAAAGAAGGTCTCTGAGGCTCAGACGGTCAAAAATGAGCTTAAATTGCTTTATCTGTGACCGTATTCCAGAGAATGGTCAATTTGTTTTTCGATTTTGAACTTGACCAAGAAGGTCAGGGTCACATAGACATCTCTTTCTTAACTTTTTTTCAGATGAAACGATCGAAACAAGAGTTTGAAATCGCTCTAATCCTTTTCAAACTTATAGTGAACTTTCGCTTGTTGACTTGGACCGTAAATGAGAACTATTTCGGTGAAAGGGTCCGAAAAGAGTTCGACATCGTTCTGTATCTAAATGTTTGGAGATAATGATCATCTTCTGGTTTTCGTCTTTGCTCTCGAAATCACTTTGTCTCTAACCGTTTTGGAGATAATGATCACTTTGTCTCTAACCGTTTTGGAGATAATGATCATCTTCCGGTTTTCGACTTTGAACTTGACTGAGTGTCCGCCTCGAGACTGGAAGATCGTGGGTTCAAACCCCGGTCGGGTCATACCTAAGACTTTAAAACTGTCGAAAAGAGCTCGAAATTGTTCCATCTTTGCATTCAGGCAAAACACCTCACTAGCATGGTTGCATTGTTCTCTCAGGCAAGACACGTCACAGAAATTATGGCATTGTTTGCTCACTTAAGGCACTTTGCTGATATTGTTACATACTGCGTTGAAGCGCTCCACACTGCCATTAGCGCATTGTGTACCCAGGTAATATACTTAATAGTGAATTATGTGCCCAGGCAAGACCCCTCACTGATATTGTCAAATTATGTGGTCAAGCAAGGCACCTCACTGACATTGTCGCGTTGTGCGCTCAGGCAAGGCACCACACGGACATTGTCAGATTGTTTGATTAGGCAAGGCACCTCACTGACACTGTTGACTGGGGTAGTACCAGCCCATCCACACCCTGCCAATCAGGGTTGAGATTTTTCCTGGATAAAGCCTACTTTTCTGTGACAGTGGCAAAAGAAAATAATAACAAGGTCGAATTCCTCTAGATAACAGAATGACCCATTTGGATAATTCATAAAAAGGGTCTAGGTCTCCGATGTACCTCTTATGCCAAAACGGACGAAAATGAGCTAAAAACCGGTCTAGTTATAACTGTTTTCGACATAATGATCAACTTATGGTATTTGACTTGACCTTGACCAAGAAGGTCTCTGAGGCTCAGACGGTCAAAAATTAGCTTAAATTGCTTTATCTGTGACCGTATTCCAGAGAATGGTCAATTTGTTTTTTTCGATTTTCAACTTGACCAAGAAGGTCAGGGTTACATAGACATCTCTTTCATAACAGTACAGACGCAAACTAGAAGTGCTTGGCTAAAACACCCATCTGCAACTAACTTGTCAAAACTCAAAAGTCAGACAAACAAGACACAGCACCTCATCAGTAAGAAGAAAAAACAGTTTTTTAACGCAGCAATTCTAGAACATGAAAAAGACCTCAAAGCCCTTTTCATCTAGTAAACAAAATCTGCAATAAGCAGTCAACAACCAAATACCCAAGTGCTGAAAAGAGCGAAAGTCTTGCAAATGAATTCACTAATTTTTTCAAAACCAAAATAGACAAAATAAGTGAGTTCCTCGATAATTATACAGAGCACAATAAGGACATGTCGATCCCTACTTGCCAACAAGAATTCACAAAAAGTACTTCTTTAGTTTCACGGCTCTGACAAATGAGCAGATTAAAAAGTATGTTCTAGCGTCTCCACGGAATTACTGAAGCAGGGCGTAGATGAACTCTTGCCTTCCATGTCAATCATAATAAACAGATCACTTTCGGAAGGATACATGCCTGGAAAGATGAAAGCGGCATTGATAACACCAGTTCCAAAAAAAAGCTAACGACACATCCTATAAGAATTTTCGGCCGATCTCAAACCTATCCTCCATTTCCAAAGTCATTGAAAGAATAGCAGTAGACCAGCTTACTACCTATTGCGAACAACATAAATTAGACGAAGTGAATCAGTCCGCATACAGGCGCAACCACAGCACGGAAACGGCGTTGTTGCGAGTAACAAACGACATTTTAAATAACATGGACCATGGAAAAATTACCCTACTCACCCTCTTGGATCTCAGCGCTGCATTCGATACCATTCTACACACTATATTCGTAGATCGCCTGGAAACATTAATCGGAATAAATGGGTCGGCAAAATCTTGGTTTCGATCTTACTTCAAAGACAGGTTTCAGAGCGTTCAAATCAACAATGTAAAGTCAAGACATCTGCAGCTTACCACTGGAATGCCACAAGGCTCAGGCCTAGGCCCTTGGAGATATACCAAATATACAACACCGCTGGGCAGTACCATCCGTTCACTTTTAGTAATGTTCCATATGTTTGCCGACGATACACAATTATACAAGGACCTAAATCCAAGCTACATAGATTCCCAAAACGCAGCCAAAGCCTTGTTAGAATCATGCATTGAATCCTTGTCACGATGGATGACTCAAAATCGCTTGAAATTAAATTGTGATAAAACGGAATTTATGCTGATCGGTTCTGAACGCCAACCATTGAAAATGTACAATAGCATAAGAGTGGGTGATGAAGACATTAGCGCTGAGGCATGCGTCCGTGATCTCGGAGTTATGATTGACAACAAAGTAAACATGTCGTCTCACGTACAGCATATTATTCGTAAAGGTTATGCAAACATAGGCCTTGTACGATCCATACCGGCATACCTAACTAAAGATGCAACACGAACATTTGTTCAGGCATTAATCACATCACAATTAGACTACTGCAGTGGAACTTTATACGGTATTGATGAGTATCTTTTGGATAAACTACAGCGCCTACAAAATGCAGCGGCCAGACTAGTTCTAGGTCTGAGAAAGCATGACCGCATAAGCTTTGGATTATTTAAGCTTCACTGGTTGCCCGTCCGTTACAGGATACAGTTCAAAATTGCCCTTATTACGTTCAAAGCTCTGAACGGAAAAGGGCCCGATTACCTCCGCGAACTGTTAATCGTGCAACAGAACACGCGATTGCTACGCTCAAATTCACAAATCCTCCTTAAGAGTTCCAAAGACTAAATTGAAAACCGCTGGTGACCGTGCATTTTCCCATGCAGCTCCTGCCATATGGAATCAGATTCCCAATTCAATAAAGAGTTCCGAAACTTGATATTTTAAAGAAAAAACTTAAAACACACTACTTTACCAAGGAGTTTCCAGAATTTTGCTTCTGTTAATCTGCTTGTAAAGCGCACTGAGCAAGTTTA
The DNA here is from genome assembly GCA_949752745.1 of Protula sp. h YS-2021. Lineage (NCBI taxonomy): Eukaryota > Metazoa > Annelida > Polychaeta > Sabellida > Serpulidae > Protula > Protula sp. h YS-2021. The sequence continues at coordinate 61,439,820 of OX457027.1, read as the reverse complement.
CCACTTGATTTTGCGCTATATAAAAGCTATGATGATGATGATGTCTCCGAGGTATCTAAGGCAAGACACGTCACAAATTATGGCATTATGTGCTCACATAAGGCACTTTGCTGATATTGTTACATACTGCGCTGACCAGCCTCGGTGGCCTAGTGTCCGCCTCGAGACTGAGAGATCGTGGGTTCAAACCCCGGTCGGGTCATACCTAAGACTTTAAAACTGTCGAAAAGAGCTCGAAATTGTTCCATCTTTGCAAACTTTAAAATTGGGACTCCTTCTTGCTACCCTGTGAGGCACTCCACTTCTAAGGGTTAGAAGGAGGGCTGGAATGCCCCATTTCAGTATAATGTGGCAGGGGGATAGAGATATGACCATAGCAGTTGAAAGGGATCTAAAGAACAATACAATACAATACTATACATACTGCGCTGAAGCGCTCCACGCTGCCATTATCGCATTGTGTACCCAGGTAATATACTGAATAGTGCATTATGTGCCCAGGCAAGACATCTCACTGATATTGTCACCTGTGGTCAAGCAAGGCACCTCACTGACATTGTCGCGTTGTGCGCTCAGGCAAGGCACCACACGGACATTGTCAGATTGTGTGATTAGGCAAGGCACCTCACCGACACTGTTGACTGGGGTAGTACAAGTCCATCCACACCCTGCCAATCACGGTTGAGATTTTTCCTGGATAAAGCCTATTTTTCTGTGACAGTGGCAAAAAAAATAACTAGATCGAATTCCTCTAGATAACAGAATGACCCATTTTGATAATCCATAAAAAGGGTGTAGGTCACCGATGTACCTCGTATGCCTAAAGGGTCGAAAATGAGCTAAAAACCGCTCTAGTTACAACTGTATTCGACATAATGGTCAACTTCTGGTTTTTGACTTTTGACCTTGACCAAAAAGGTATCTGAGCTCATACGGTCGAAAATGAGCTCAAATTGCTTTATCTGTGACCGTTTTCCAGAGAATGGTCAATTTCATTGTTTCGATTTTCAACTTAATCAAGAAGGTCAGGGTCACATAGACATCTCTTTCTTAACTTTTTTTAGATGAAACGATGAAAACAAGAGTTCGAAATCGCTCTAGTCCTTTTCCAGATTATAGTGAACTTTCGCTTGTTGACTTTGACCGTGAACGCGAACTATTTCGGTGAAACGGTCGAAAAAGAGTTCGAAATTGCTCTTATCCATTTCTAGATTATGTCGACTTTGACCGTGACCGAGAATTATTTTGGTGAAACGGTCTGAAAAGAGCTCGACATCACTCTGTTTCTAATTGTTTTGGAGATAATGATCATCTTCGGGTTTTCGACTTTGAATTTGACTGAGGTCAGTTTCACGAGGTACCTCATATGTTACAAGTTTTAGAGTCAAAGAATCGAAAATGAGCTAAAAACAGCTCTCTGTTTAACCGTTTTCTAGTCAGCTTCTGGTTTTCAACTGTGACCTTTTCCGAGAAGGTCAAGGTCTCCGAGGTATCTCCTATTTAATGTTAGTTAGGCCTTAAGGTCTAAAATGAGCGCAAAATCGCTGTCTTTAATTCGAGATAATGGTCAACTTTCGGTTTTCAGCTTTAACCTTGACCAAGAGGTTTTCTTTTTCTCAAGCTATTTTAGGCGAAACTGGCGAAAAGAGCTCGAAATCGTTCCATCTTTGCATTCAGGCAAAACACCTCACTAGCATGGTTGCATTGTGCTCTCAGGCAAAACACGTCACAGAAATTATGGCATTGTGTGCTCACATAAGGCACTTTGCTGATATTGTTACATACTGCGCTGAAGCGCTCCACACTGCCATTATCCCATTGTGTACCCAGGTAATATACTTAATAGTGAATTATGTGCGCAGGAAAGACACCTCACTGATATTGTCACATTATGTGGTCAAGCAAGGCACCTCACTGACATTGTCGTGTTGTGCGCTCAGGCAAGGCACCACACGGACATTGTCAGATTGTGTGATTAGGCAAGGCACCTCAACATTGTCAGATTGTGTGATTAGGCAAGGCAACTCACTGACGCTGTTGACTTGGGTAGTACCAGCCCATCCACACCCTGCCAATCAGGGTTGAGATTTTTCCTGGATTAAACCTACTTTTCTGTGACAGTGGCGAAAAAATAATAACTAAGTCGAATTCCTCTAGATAACGGAATGACCCGTTTGGATAATCCATAAAAAGGGTCTAGGTCGCGGATGTACATCGTATGCCTAAAGGGTCGAAAATGAGCTAAAAACCTCTCAAGTAATAATTGTCAACTTTTGGTTTTTTTACTTTTGACCTTGACCAAGAAGGTGTCTGAGTTCAGACGGTCGAAAATGAGCTCAAATTGCTTTATCTGTGACCGTGTTAGAGAGAATGGTCAATTTCGTTTTATTCGGTTGTCAACTTGACCAAGAAGGTCAGGGTCACAAAGGCATCTCTTAAACATTTTTAGATGAAACGGTCGAAACAAGAGTTCGAAGTCGCTCTAATCCTTTTCCAGATTATAGTGAACTTTCGCTTGTTGACTTTGACCGTGAACGCGAACTATTTCACACGGTGCGAAAAGAGTTCGAAATCGCTCTAATCCATTTCTAGATTATGTCGACTTTGACCGTGACCGAGAACTATTTTGGTGAAACGGTCTGAAAAGAGCTTGACATCGCTCTATTTCTAATTGTTTTGGAGATAATGATCATCTTCGGGTTTTCGACTTTGAATTTGACTGAGGTCAGTTTCACGAGGTACCTCATATGTTACAAGTTTTAGAGTCAAAGAATCGAAAATGAGCTCAAAACAGCTCTCTGTTTAACCGTTTTCTAGTCAGCTTCTGGTTTTCAACTGTGACCTTTTCCGAGAACGTTAAGGTCTCCAAGGTATCTCCTATTAAATGTTAGTTAGGCCTTAAGGTCTAAAATGAGCGCAAAATCGCTCATAATTCGAGATAATGGTCAACTTTCGGTTTTCAACTTTAACCTTGACCAATGCGTTTTCTTTTTCTTAAGCTATTTTAGGCGAAACTGTCGAAAAGAGCTCGAAATTGTTCCATCTTTGCATTCAGGCAAAACACCTCACTAGCATGGTTGCATTGTGCTCTCAGGCAAAACACGTCACAGAAATTATGGCATTGTGTGCTCACATAAGGCACTTTGCTGATATTGTTACATACTGCGCTAAAGTGCTCCACACTGCCATTATCGCATTGTGTACCCAGGTAATATACTTAATAGTGAATTATGTGCCCAGGAAAGACACCTCACTGATATTGTCACATTATGTGGTCAAGCAAGGCACCTCACTGACATTGTCGTGTTGTGCGCTCAGGCAAGGCACCACACGGACATTGTCAGATTGTGTGATTAGGCAAGGCACCTCACCATTGTCAGATTGTGTGATTAGGCAAGGCACCTCACTGACGCTGTTGACTTGGGTAGTACCAGCCCATCCACACCCTGCCAGTCAGGGTTGAGATGTTCCTGGATTGAACCTACTTTTCTGTGACAGTGGCGAAAAAACAATAACTAGGTCGAATTCCTCTAGATAACGGAATGACCCATTTGGATAATGCATAAAAAGGGTCTAGGTCACCGATGTACCTCGTATGCCTAAAGGGTCGAAAATGAGCTAAAAACCTCTCTAGTAATAATTGTTTTCGATAATGGTCAACTTCTGGTTTTTTACTTTTGACCTTGACCAAGAAGGTGTCTGAGTTCAGACGGTCGAAAATGAGCTCAAAATGCTTTATCTGTGATCGTGTTCCAGAGAATGGTCAATTTCTTTTTATTCGGTTTTCAACTTGACCAAGAAGGTCAGGGTCACATAGGCATCTGTCAAATATTTTTAGATGAAACAGTCGAAACAAGAGTTCGAAGTCGCTCTAATCCTTTTCCAGATTATAGTGAACTTTCGCTTGTTGACTTTGACCGTGAACGCGAACTATTTCACACGGTGCGGAAAGAGTTCGAAATCGCTCTAATCCATTTCTAGATTATGTTGACTTTGACCGTGACCGAGAACTATTTTGGTGAAACGGTCTGAAAAGAGCTCGACATCGCTCTATTTCTAATTGTTTTGGAGATAATGATCATCTTCGGGTTTTCGACTTTGAACTTGACTGAGGTCAGTTTCACGAGGTACCTCATATGTTACAAGTTCTGAGCCAAAGAATCGAAAATGAGCTCAAAACAACTCTCTGTTTAACCGTTTTCTAGTCAGCTTCTGGTTTTCAACTGTGACCTTTTCCGAGAAGGTCAGGGTCTCCGAGGTATCTCCTATTTAATGTTAGTTAGGCCTTAAGGTCTAAAATGGGCGTGGTTACATTGTGCTCTCAGGCAAGACACGTAACAGAAATTATGGCATTGTGTGCTCACATAAGGCACTTTGCTGATATTGTTACATACTGCGCTGAAGCGCTCCACACTGGCATTATCGCATTGTGTATCCAGGCAATATACTGAATAGTGCATTATGTGCTCAGGGAAGACACCTCACTGATATTGTCACATTATGTGGTCAAGCAAGGCACCTCACTGACATTGTCGCGTTGTGCGCTCAGGCAAGGCACCACACGGACATTGTCAGATTGTGTGATTAGGCAAGGCACCTCACTGACACTGTTGACTGGGGTAGTACCAGCCCATCCACACCCTGCCAATCAGGGTTGAGATTTTTCCTGGATAAAACCTATTTTCTGTGACAGTGGCAAAAAAATAATAACTAGATCGAATTCCTCTAGATAACAGAATGGCCCATTTTGATAATCCATAAAAGGGGTCTAGGTCACCGATGTACCTCGTATGCATAAAGGGTCGAAAATGAGCTAAAAACTGCTCTAGTTATAACTGTTTTCAACATAATAGTCAACTTGTGGTTTTTGACTTTTGACCTTGACGAGGATGAGCTCAAATTGCTTTATCTGTGACTATTGTTTTGGAGATAATGATCATCTTCCGGTTTTCGACTTTGAATTTGACTGAGGTCAGTTTCACGAGGTACCTCATATGTTACAAGTTTTAGAGTCAAAGAATCGAAAATGAGCTCAAAACAGCTCTCTGTTTAAGCGTTTTCTAGTCAGCTTCTGGTTTTCAACTGTGACCTTTTCCGAGAACGTTAAGGTCTCCGAGGTATCTCCTATTTAATGTTAGTTAGGCCTTAAGGTCTAAAATGAGCGCAAAATCGCTGTCTTTAATTCGAGATAATGGTCAACTTTCGGTTTTCAACTTTAACCTTGACCAATGCGTTTTGTTGTTCTTAAGCTATTTTAGGCGAAACTGTCGAAAAGAGCTCGAAATTGTTCCATCTTTGCATTCAGGCAAAACACCTTACTAGCATGGTTGCATTGCGCTCTCAGGCAAGACACGTCACAGAAATTATGGCATTGTGTGCTAACATAAGTCACTTTGCTGATATTGTTACATACTGCGCTGAAGCGCTCCACACTGCCATTATCGCATTGTGTACCCAGGTAATATACCTAATAATGAATTATGTGCCCAGGCAAGACACCTCACTGATATTGTCACATTATGTGGTCAAGCAAGGCACCTCACTGACATTGTCGCGTTGTGCGCTCAGGCAAGGCACCACACGGACATTGTCAGATTGTGTGATTAGGCAAGGCACCTCACTGACACTGTTGACTGGGGTAGTACCAGCCCATCCACACCCTGCCAATCAGGGTTGAGATTTTTCCTGGATAAAACCTACTTTTCTGTGACAGTGGCAAAAGAAAATAATAACAAGGTCGAATTCCTCTAGATAACAGAATGACCCATTTGGATAATTCATAAAAAGGGTCTAGGTCACCGATGTACCTTATGCCAAAAAGGGACGAAAATGAGCTAAAAACCGCTCTAGTTATAACTGTTTTCGACATAATGATCAACTTCTGGTATTTGACTTGACCTTGACCAAAAAGGTCTCTGAGGCTCAGACGGTCAAAAATGAGCTTAAATTGCTTTATCTGTGACCGTATTCCAGAGAATGGTCAATTTTTTTTTTCGATTTTCAACTTGACCAAGAAGGTCAGGGTCACATAGACATCTCTTTCTTAACTTTTTGCAGATGAAACGATCGAAACAAGAGTTTGAAATCGCTCTAATCCTTTTCCAACTTATAGTGAACTTTCGCTTGTTGACTTTGACCGTAAACGAGAACTATTTCGGTGAAAGGGTCCGAAAAGAGTTCGACATCGTTCTGTATCTAAATGTTTGGAGATAATGATCATCTTCCGGTTTTCGTCTTTGCTCTCGAAATCACTTTGTCTCTAACCGTTTTGGAGATAATGGTCACTTTGTTTCTAACCGTTTTGGAGATAATGATCATCTTCCGGTTTTCGACTTTGAACTTGACTGAGTGTCCCTCGAGACTGGAAGATCGTGGGTTCAAACCCCGGTCGGGTCATACCTAAGACTTTAAAACTGTCGAAAAGAGCTCGAAATTGTTCCATCTTTGCATTCAGGCAAAACACCTCACTAGCATGGTTGCATTGTTCTCTCAGGCAAGACGCGTCACAGAAATTATGGCATTGTGTGCTCACATAAGGCACTTTGCTGATATTGTTACATACTGCGCTGAAGCGCTCCACACTGCCATTATCGCATTGTGTACCCAGGTAATATACTTAATAGTGAATTATGTGCCCAGGCAAGACACCTCACTGATATTGTCGCGTTGTGCGCTCAGGCAAGGCACCACACGGACATTGTCAGATTGTTTGATTAGGCAAGGCACCTCACTGACACTGTTGACTGGGGTAGTACCAGCCCATCCACACCCTGCCAATCAGGGTTGAGATTTTTCCTGGATAAAGCCTACTTTTCTGTGACAGTGGCAAAAGAAAATAATAACAAGGTCGAATTCCTCTAGATAACAGAATGACCCATTTGGATAATTCATAAAAAGGGTCTAGGTCACCGATGTACTTCTTATGCCAAAAGGGCCGAAAATGAGCTAAAAACCGCTCTAGTTATAACTGTTTTCGACATAATGATCAACTTATGGTATTTGACTTGACCTTGACCAAGAAGGTCTCTATGGCTCAGACGGTCAAAAATTAGCTTAAATTGCTTTATCTGTGACCGTATTCCAGAGAATGGTCAATTTGTTTTTTTCGATTTTCTACTTGACCAAGAAGGTCAGGGTTACATAGACATCTCTTTCTTGACAGTACAGACGCAAACTAGAAGTGCTTGGCTAAAACACCCATCTGCAACTAACTTGTCAAAACTCAAAAGTCAGACAAACAAGACACAGCACCTCATCAGTAAGAAGAAAAAACAGTTTTTTAACGCAGCAATTCTAGAACATGAAAAAGACCTCAAAGCCCTTTTCATCTAGTAAACAAAATCTGCAATAAGCAGTCAACAACCAAATACCCAAGTGCTGAAAAGAGCGAAAGTCTTGCAAATGAATTCACTAATTTTTTCAAAACCAAAATAGACAAAATAAGTGAGTTCCTCGATAATTATACAGAGCACAATAAGGACATGTCGATCCCTACTTGCCAACAAGAATTCACAAAAAGTACTTCTTTAGTTTCACGGCTCTGACAAATGAGCAGATTAAAAAGTATGTTCTAGCGTCTCCACGGAATTACTGAAGCAGGGCGTAGATGAACTCTTGCCTTCCATGTCAATCATAATAAACAGATCACTTTCGGAAGGATACATGCCTGGAAAGATGAAAGCGGCATTGATAACACCAGTTCCAAAAAAAAGCTAACGACACATCCTATAAGAATTTTCGGCCGATCTCAAACCTATCCTCCATTTCCAAAGTCATTGAAAGAATAGCAGTAGACCAGCTTACTACCTATTGCGAACAACATAAATTAGACGAAGTGAATCAGTCCGCATACAGGCGCAACCACAGCACGGAAACGGCGTTGTTGCGAGTAACAAACGACATTTTAAATAACATGGACCATGGAAAAATTACCCTACTCACCCTCTTTGATCTCAGCGCTGCATTCGATACCATTCTACACACTATATTCGTAGATCGCCTGGAAACATTAATCGGAATAAATAGGTCGGCAAAATCTTGGTTTCGATCTTACTTCAAAGACAGGTTTCAGAGCGTTCAAATCAACAATGTAAAGTCAAGACATCTGCAGCTTACCACTGGAATGCCACAAGGCTCAGGCCTAGGCCCTTGGAGATATACCAAATATACAACACCGCTGGGCAGTACCATCCGTTCACTTTTAGTAATGTTCCATATGTTTGCCGACGATACACAATTATACAAGGACCTAAATCCAAACTGCATAGATTCCCAAAACGCAGCCAAAGCCTTGTTAGAATCATGCATTGAATCCTTGTCACGATGGATGACTCAAAATCGCTTGAAATTACATTGTGATAAAACGGAATTTATGCTGATCGGTTCTGAACGCCAACCATTGAAAATGTACAATAGCATAAGAGTGGGTGATGAAGACATTAACGCTGAGGCATGCGTCCGTGATCTCGGAGTTATGATTGACAACAAAGTAAACATGTCGTCTCACGTACAGCATATTATTCGTAAAGGTTATGCAAACTTAGGCCTTGTACGATCCATACCGGCATACCTAACTAAAGATGCAACACGAACATTTGTTCAGGCATTAATCACATCACAATTAGACTACTGCAGTGGAACTTTATACGGTATTGATGAGTATTTTTTGGATAAACTACAGCGCCTACAAAATGCAGCGGCCAGACTAGTTCTAGGTCTGAGAAAGCATGACCGCATAAGCTTTGGATTATTTAAGCTTCACTGGTTGCCCGTCCGTTACAGGATACAGTTCAAAATTGCCCTTATTACGTTCAAAGCTCTGAACGGAAAAGGGCCCGATTACCTCCGCGAACTGTTAATCGTGCAACAGAACACGCGATTGCTACGCTCAAATTCACAAATCCTCCTTAAAAGAGTTCCAAAGACTAAATTGAAAACCGCCGGTGACCGTGCATTTTCCCATGCAGCTCCTGCCATATGGAATCAGATTCCCAATTCAATAAAGAGTTCCGAAACTTGATATTTTAAAGAAAAAACTTAAAACACACTACTTTACCAAGGAGTTTCCAGAATTTTGCTTCTGTTAATCTGCTTGTAAAGCGCACTGAGCAAGTTTACCACTTTATTTTGCGCTATATAAAAGCTATGATGATGATGATGTCTCCGAGGTATCTCAGGCAAGACACGTCACAAATTATGGCATTATGTGCTCACATAAGGCACTTTGCTGATATTGTTACATACTGCGCTGAAGCGCTCCACACTGCCATTATCGCATTGTGTACCCAGGTAATATACTGAATAGTGCATTATGTGCCCAGGCAAGACATCTCACTGATATTGTCACCTGTGGTCAAGCAAGGCACCTCACTGACATTGTCGCGTTGTGCGCTCAGGCAAGGCACCACACGGACATTGTCAGATTGTGTGATTAGGCAAGGCACCTCACCGACACTGTTGACTGGGGTAGTACAAGCCCATCCACACCCTGCCAATCAGGGTTGAGATTTTTCCTGGATAAAACCTATTTTTCTGTGACAGTGGCAAAAAAAAATAACTAGGTCGAATTCCTCTAGATAACAGAATGACCCATTTTGATAATCCATAAAAAGGGTGTAGGTCACCGATGTACCTCGTACGCGAACTATTTTGGCGAAACGGTCGAAAAAGAGTTCGAAATTGCTCTAATCCATTTCTAGATTATGTCGACTTTGACCGTGACCGAGAATTATTTTGGTGAAACGGTCTGAAAAGAGCTCGACATCACTCTGTTTCTAATTGTTTTGGAGATTGTTTCTAATTGTTTTGGAGATAATGATCATCTTCCGGTTTTCGACTTTGAACTTGACTGAGGTCAGTTTCACGAGGTACCTCATATGTTACAAGTTTTAGAGTCAAAGAATCGAAAATGAACTCAAAACAGCTCTCTGTTTAACCATTTTCTAGTCAGCTTCTGGTTTTCAACTGTGACCTTTTACGAGAACGTTAAGGTCTCCAAGGTATCTCCTATTTAATGTTAGTTAGGCCTTAAGGTCTAAAATGAGCGCAAAGTCGCTCTTTAATTCGAGATAATGGTCAACTTTCGGTTTTCAACTTTAACCTTGACCAATTCGTTTTCTTTTTCTTAAGCTATTTTAGGCGAAACTGTCGAAAAGAGCTCGAAATTGTTCCATCTTTGCATTCAGGCAAAACACCTCACTAGCATGGTTGCATTGTGCTCTCAGGCAAAACACGTCACAGAAATTTTGGCATTGTGTGCTCACATAAGGCACTTTGCTGATATTGTTACATACTGCGCTGAAGCGCTCCACACTGCCATTATCGCATTGTGTACCCAGGTAATATACTTAATAGTGAATTATGTGCCCAGGAAAGACACCTCACTGATATTGTCACATTATGTGGTCAAGCAAGGCACCTCACTCACATTGTCGTGTTGTGCGCTCAGGCAAGGCACCACACGGACATTGTCAGATTGTGTGATTAGTCAAGGCACCTCACCATTGTCAGATTGTGTGATTAGGCAAGGCACCTCACTGACGCTGTTGACTTGGGTAGTACCAGCCCATCCACACCCTGCCAATAAGGGTTGAGATTTTTCCTGGATTAAACCTACTTTTCTGTGACAGTGGCGAAAAAATAATAACTAGGTCGAATTCCTCTAGATAACGGAATGACCCATTTGGATAATGCATAAAAAGGGTCTAGGTCACCGATGTACCTCGTATGCCTAAAGGGTCGAAAATGAGCTAAAAACCTCTCTAGTAATAATTGTTTTCGATAATGGTCAACTTCTGGTTTTTTACTTTTGACCTTGACCAAGAAGGTGTCTGAGCTCAGACGGTCGAAAATGAGCTCAAATTGCTTTATCTGTGACCGTGTTAGAGAGAATGGTCAATTTCTTTTTATTCGGTTTTCAACTTGACCAAGAAGGTCAGGGTCACATAGGCATTTCTTAACTATTTTTAGATGAAACAGTCGAAACAAGAGTTCGAAGTCCTTCTAATCCTTTTCCAGATTATAGTGAACTTTCGCTTGTTGACTTTGACCGTGAACGCGAACTATTTCACACGGTGCGAAAAGAGTTCGAAATCGCTCTAACCCATTTCTAGATTATGTCGACTTTGACCGTGACCGAGAACTATTTTGGTGAAACGGTCTGAAAAGAGCTCGACATCGCTCTATTTCTAATTGTTTTGGAGATAATGATCATCTTCGGGTTTTCGACTTTGAATTTGACTGAGGTCAGTTTCACGAGGTACCTCATATGTTACAAGTTCTGAGCCAAAGAATCGAAAATGAGCTCAAAACAGCTCTCTGTTTAACCGTTTTCTAGTCAGCTTCTGGTTTTCAACTGTGACCTTTTCCGAGAAGGTCAAGGTCTCCGAGGTATCTCCTATTTAATGTTAGTTAGGCCTTAAGGTCTAAAATGAGCGCAAAATCGCTGTCTTTAATTCGAGATAATGGTCAACTTTCGGTTTTCAACTTTAACCTTGACCAATGCGTTTTATTTTTCTTAAGCTATTTTAGGCAAAACTGTCGAAAAGAGCTCGAAATTGTTCCATCTTTGCATTCAGGCAAAACACCTCACTAACATGGTTGCATTGTGCTTTCAGGCAAGACACGTCACAGAAATTATGGCATTCTTTGCTCACATAAGGCACTTTGCTGATATTGTTACATACTGCGTTGAAGCGCTCCACACTGCCATTATCGCATTGTGTACCCAGGCAATATACTGAATAGTGTATTATGTGCTCAGGTAAGACACCTCACTGATATTGTCACATTATGTGGTCAAGCAAGGCACCTCACTGACAATGTCGCGTTGTGCGGTGACGCAAGGCACCTCGCGGACATTGTCAGATTGTGTGATTAGGCAAGGCACCTCACCATTGTGAGATTGTGTGATTAGGCAAGGCACCCCAGTGACACTGTTGACTGGGGTAGTACCAGCCCATCCACACCCTGCCAATCAGGGTTGAGATTTTTCCTGGATAAAACCTACTTTTCTGTGACAGTGGCGAAAAAATAATAAATAGGTCGAATTCCTCTAGATAACGGAATGACCCCTTCGGATAATGCATAAAAAGGGTCCAGGTTACCGATGTACCTCGTATGCCTAAAGGGTCGAAAATGAGCTAAAAACCTCTCTAGTAATAATTGTTTTAGGTAATGATCAACTTCTGGTTTTTTACTTTTGACCTTGACCAAGAAGGTGTCTGAGCTCAGACGGTCGAAAATGAGCTCAAATTGCTTTATCTGTGACCGTGTTCCAGAGAATGGTCAATTTCTTTTTATTCGGTTTTCAACTTGACCAAGAAGGTCAGGGTCACATAGGCATCTCTTAACTATTTATGTCTCCCCGACCAAGGGGAGACATATAGTGTTTGTACGTTCTGTGTGTGTGTATGTGTGTACGTGTGTGTGTGTGTCTGTGTGTGTGTGTGTGTGTGTGTGTCAGTCTGTTGTGAACAAAGTGTTGTGTGCAAGATATCTCAAGAACGAAACGTCGGATCGACTTCAAACTTGATCGAATTATTCATTGGTAAGGTCGGACGGTTCTATCAACTTTTGACGGATGTCACGTGATTAGGGCAAGCGTATGACGTCATTACGTAAAAATCTTGTGTGCGAAATTTCTCAGCCGCTAAACATCGGAGAAAGGTGAAACTTGGTGGGATTGTTGCTTGGTTGGTCCGAAAGACTCTGTAGATTTTTTTCGCGAGTAGAACGAACGAATGCAGCGTATGACGTCATCACGCAGAATATGTATATATTTTGAACAAGGTCTTGTGTGCAAAATATCTCGATAACGGAAAGTCCTATCGACTTCAAATTTTATATAGATATTCTTTGGGTCAGTCGGCGGGTTCTGTGAATTTTTAGCGTATGTCAGGTGATTAAGGCTGGCATATGACGTCATTACGTAAAAATCTTGTGTGCGAAATTTCTCAGCCGCTGAACATCGGAGAAAGTTGAAACTTGGTGGGATTGTTCCTTGGGTGGTCCGAAAAGCCCTATATATTTTTTTCGCGAGTAAAACGAACGAATGCGGCGTATGACGTCATCACGTAAAATATGTAGATATTATAAACAAGGTCTTGTGTGCAAAATATCTCGATAACGGAAAGTCCTATCGACTTCAAATTTTATATAGATATTCTTTGGGTCAGTCGGACGGTTCTGTCAACTTTTTACGCATGTCACCAGATTAGGGCAGGTGCATGACGTCATTACGTAAAAATCTTATGTGCCAAATTTCTCAGCTGCTGAACATCAGAGAAAGTTGAAACTTGATGGGATTGTTGCTTGTTAGGTCCGAAAGACTCTATAGAATTTTTTCGCGAGTAGAACGAACGAATGCGGCGTATGACGTCATCACGTAAAATATGTTTTACATTATAAACAAGGTCTTGTGTGCAAAATATCTCGATAACGGAAAGTCCTATCGACTTCAAATTTTATATGAATATTCCTTGGGTCAGCCGGACTGTTTTATCAATCTTTGGCGTCTCACGTGATTAGGGCGGGTGTATGACGTCATTGCGTAAAAATCTTGTGTGCGAAATTTCTCAGCTGCTGGACGCCGGAGAAAGCTGAAACTTTGGATTATTGCTTGGTAGGTCCGAAAAAAACTCTAAATATTTTTCACGAGTAGAACGAACGAAAGCGGCGTATGACGTCATCGCGTAAAATGTGTATATTTTGAACCAGATCTTTTATGCATAATATCTCGATAACGGAAAGTCATATCGACTTAAAATTTTATATGGATATTCCTTGGTTCAATCAGACGACTGTTTCAACTTTTGACAGGTAAAAAATTATCTGTTCTTAAGCAAAATATCTCGGCATCGGAAAGTCGGATCGACTTTAAATTTTTGTGTAGTTATTCCTCGGATAGGTCACGCGGTTTTATTAAACATTATTGAACTCGTATAGAAAATCAAGAAAGGTGCATAACGTCAACAGCCCCCCCCCCCCACCCCAACCTCCCCATTTTTCGCTGCTTTGTTATCTATGCATGGGTGTTAACTGCGCTGGGGATTTCGGAAGATTTTCCCGAAGATTCTCTAGTGTTCCTGCATTCTTTAGAAAAATTCAAAACAGTAACAGCATTATTGTCGGTCCATTGCTATTTGTTATTGCCTGAAATTGAGCTTTTTGTGCATTTCTCATCTATGGTTGTTACGTAACATGCCACTCAGTCAGGGGTCAGTGTCAGTTGCGGTGCATGATGGAGTCGTTATCTACGAGGTCATGGAATGCTATTGTCGTATTATAGCTCTAAGCAGCTCTAGCTATTGATTTTTTTTTCGCCGCATACTTGATTAGGTTGCCAAGATGTGCTATATATATAGGAGCCCTGGTGTATCGATTAGCATTGTGTGCAGAAGCATTTTTCACTATTAAATTGGGTCGTCTGATATCTTGTGTTATGAGGAGCAGCTCACCATTTTGCCTACGAAATGCCTCCCCCTTCTCCCACCGAGGTGCGTCATCTCTGATGCGCAGTTATGAAGAATGCCTTCCTAGTGCTATTTGGCCGATGGGAATGTGCGAAGACAAGGTAGTCTATCATGGCTATAACTACACTTAGGGTACAGACTGTTACCGTTGCCTTGGATAAAAGGGTTAGAGTTGTGTTTATAGTCGGACCTACATTAAATAGCTGGGGGCGGGGGGGGGGGGGGGGCGTGTGGAGGATGATGGTAAGCAAAAAAAAAAAAAATCCCGACCACCTTCAAGACCCGGATAAAAAGATGTAAGGTAAGAACCGTTTGTCGTGACCCCTTCCACATTCAGGTAAAAAGACGTACGGTAAAACCTGCCTGTCGACCACCTTCCAGACCCGGATAAAAATGTAACGTACAGTAAAACTGCTATAGTGACCAACTTCAGATCTGGATAAGAGGGGCCTACAGTAAAACCGATTTTAGCGACCACCTTTCAGACTCCGATGAAAAAAGATGCTCATTTATATCTGTTTTAGTGACCACCATCTGTTTGGTTTATTTTAAGATTTTTACAATGAATGAAGGTTATGTTTGCAGAAATGAATATTTTGTTTCCGTTTTGGTTGGGAGGGGGGTCATGGGTTTAGTCGGGGAGACATTTGTTTTTGTTCACAAAAACAAGAAACTTAAGTAGGTATCGATTGAAAGTGTGTGATATAAGCCTGCACTCTTATGTTTTGTGTGCACTGGCCGTTCTAGTTTTAGATGAAACGGTCGAAACAAGAGTTCGAAGTCGCTCTAATCCTTTTCCAGATTATAATGAACTTTCGCTTGTTGACTTTGACCGTGAACGCGAACTATTTCACACGGTGCGAAAAGAGTTCGAAATCGCTCTAATCCATTTCTGGATTATGTCGACTTTGACCGTGACCGAGAACTATTTTGGTGAAACGGTCTGAAAAGAGCTCGACATCGCTCTATTTCTAATTGTTTTGGAGATAATGATCATCTTCGGGTTTTCGACTTTGAACTTGACTGAGGTCAGTTTCACGAGGTACCTCATATGTTACAAGTTTTGAGCCAAAGAATCGAAAATGAGCTCAAAACAGCTCTCTGTTCAACTGTTTTCTAGTCAGCTTCTGGTTATCAACTGTGACCTTTTCCGAGAAGGTCAAGGTCTCCGAGGTATCTCCTATTTAATGTTAGTTAGGCCTTAAGGTCTTAATTGAGCGCAAAATCGCTGTCTTTAATTCGAGATAATGGTCAACTTTCGGTTTTCAACTTTAACCTTGACCAATGCGTTTCTTTTTTGTAAGCTGTTTTAGGCGAAGCTGTCGAAAAGAGCTCGAAATTGTTCCATCTTTGCATTCAGGCAAAACACCTCACTAGCATGGTTTCATTGTGCTTTCAGGCAAGACACGTCACAGAAATTATGGCATTGTGTGCTCACATAAGGCACTTTGCTGATATTGTTACATACTGCGTTGAAGCGCTCCACACTGCCATTATCGCATTGTGTACCCAGGTAATATACTGAATAGTGCATTATATGCCCAGGCAAGACACCTCACTGATATTGTCACATTATGTGGTCAAGCAAGGCACAGCACCAGCCTCGGTGGCCCAGTGGTTAGAGTGTCTGCCTCGAGACTGGAAGATCGTGGGTTCAAACCCCGGTCGGGTCATACCGCAAGACTTCAAAATTGGGACTCCTCCTTGCTATCCTGTGAGGCACTCCACATGTAAGGGTTAGCAGGAGGGCTGGAATGCTCCATTTCAGTGACCAGCCTCGGTGGCCTAGTGGTTAGAGTGTCCGCCTCGAGACTGGAAGATCGTGGGTTCAAACCCCGGTCGGGTCATACCTAAGACTTTAAAATTGGGACTCCTCCTTGCTACCCTGTGAGGCACTCCACATGTAAGGGTTAGAAGGAGGGCTGGAATGCCCCATTTCAGTATAATGTGGCAGGGGGATCCCGATATGACCACAGCAGTTGAAAGGGATCTAAAGAACAATACAATTAAATTAATTAATCCATTTCAGTATAATGTGGCAGGGGTCCCGATATGACCATAGCAGTTGAAAGGGATCTAAAGAACAAAACGATACGATGTGTGCTCACATAAGGCACTTTGCTGATATTGTTATATACTGCGCTGAAGCGCTCCACACTGCCATTATCGCATTGTGTACCCAGGTAATATACCTAATAATGAATTATGTGCCCAGGCAAGACACCTCACTGATATTGTCACATTATGTGGTCAAGCAAGGCACCTCACTGACATTGTCGCGTTGTGCGCTCAGGCAAAGCACCACACGGACATTGTCAGATTGTGTGATTAGGCAAGGCACTTCACTGACACTGTTGACTGGGGTAGTACCAGCCCATCCACACCCTGCCAATCAGGGTTGAGATTTTTCCTGGATAAAACCTACTTTTCTGTGACAGTGGCAAAAAAATAATAACTAGGTCGAATTCCTCTAGATAACAGAATGACCCATTTGGATAATCCATAAAAAGGGTCTAGGTCACCGATGTACCTCGTATGCCTAAAGGGTCGAAAATGAGCTGAAACCCGCTCCAGTTATAACTGTTTTCGACATAATGGTGAATTATGTGCCAAGACAAGACACCTCACTGATATTGTCACATTGTGCGGTCAGGAAAGTCACCTCACTGACATTGTCCCGTTGTGCGCTGACGCAAGGCACCACACGGACATTGTCAGATTGTGTGATTAGGCAAGGCACCTCACCATTGTCAGATTGTGTGATTAGGCAAGGCACCTCACTGACACTGTTGACTGGGGTAGTACCAGCCCATCCACACCCTGCCAATCAGGGTTGAGATTTTTCCTGGATAAAACCTACTTTTCTGTGACAGTGGCAAAAAACTAATAACCAGGTCGAATTCCTCTAGATAACAGAATGACCCATTTGGATAATGCATGAAAAGGGTCTAGGTCACCGATGTACCTCGTATGCCTAAAGGGTCGAAAATGAGCTAAAAGCCTCTCTAGTAATAATTGTTTTCGATAATGGTCAACTTCTGCTTTTTACTTTTGACCTTGACCAAGAAGGTGTCTGAGCTCAGACGGTCGAAAATGAGCTCATATTGCTTTATCTGTGATCGTGTTCCAGAGAATGGTCAATTTCTTTTTATTCGGTTTTCAACTTGACCAAGAAGGTCAGGGTCACATAGGCATCTCTTAACTATTTTTAGATGAAACGGTCGAAACAAGAGTTCGAAGTTGCTCTAATCCTTTTCCAGATTATAGTGAACTTTTGCTTGTTGACTTTGACCGCGAACGCGAACTATTTCGGCGAAACGATCCGAAAAGCGTTCGAAATCGCTCTAATCCATTTCTAGATTATGTCGACTTTGACCGTGACCGAGAACTATTTTGGTGAAACGGTCTGAAAAGAGCTCGACATTGCTCTGTTTCTAATTGTTTTGGAGATAATCATCATCGATCATCTTTGGGTTTTCGACTTTGAACTTGACTGAGGTCAGTTTCACGAGGTACCTCATATGTTACAAGTTTTGAGCCAAAGAACCGAAAATGAGCTCAAAACAGCTCTCTGTTTAACCGTTTTCTAGTCAGCTTCTGGTTTTCAACTGTGACCTTTTCCGAGAAGGTCAAGGTCTCCGAGGTATCTCCTATTTAATGTTAGTTAGGCCTTAAGGTCTAAATTGAGCGCAAAATCGCCTTATTTAATTCGAGATAATGGTCAACTTTCGGTTTTCAACTTTAACCTTGACCAGTGCGTTTCTTTTTTGTAAGCTGTTTTAGGCGAAACTGTCGAAAAGAGCTCGAAATTGTTCCATCTTTGCATTCAGGCAAAACACCTCACTAACATGGTTGCATTGTGCTTTCAGGCAAGACACGTCACAGAAATTATGGCATTGTGTGCTCACATAAGGCACTTTGCTGATATTGTTACATACTGCGTTGAAGCGCTCCACACTGCCATTATCGCATTGTGTACCCAGGTAATATACTGAATAGTGCATTATGTGCCCAGGCAAGACACCTCACTGATATTGTCACATTATGTGGTCAAGCAAGGCACAGCACCAGCCTCGGTGGCCCAGTGGTTAGAGTGTCTGCCTCGAGACTGGAAGATAGTGGGTTCAAACCCCGGTCGGGTCATACCGCAAGACTTTAAAATTGGGACTCCTCCTTGCAACCCTGTGAGGCACTCCACATGTAAGGGTTAGAAGGAGGGCTGGAATGCTCCATTTCAGTATAATGTGGCAGGGGGTCCCGATATGACCATAGCAGTTGAAAGGGATCTAAAGAACAAAACGATACGATGTGTGCTCACATAAGGCACTTTGCTGATATTGTTATATACTGCGCTGAAGCGCTCCACACTGCCATTATCGCATTGTGTACCCAAGTAATATACTGAATAGTGCATTATGTGCCCAGGCAAGACACCTCACTGATATTGTCACATTATGTGGTCAAGCAAGGCACCTCACTGACATTGTCGCGTTGTGCGCTCAGGCAAGGCACCACACGGACATTGTGAGATTGTGTGATTAGGCAAGGCACCTCAGTGACACTGTTGACTGGGGTAATACCAGTCCATCCACACCCTGCCAATCAGGGTTGAGTTTTTTCCTGGATAAAACCTACTTTTCTGTGACAGTGGCGAAAAAATAATAAATAGGTCGAATTCCTCTAGATAACGGAATGACCCCTTCGGATAATGCATAAAAAGGGTCCAGGTCACCGATGTACCTCGTATGCCTAAAGGGTCGAAAATGAGCTAAAAACCTCTCTAGTAATAATTGTTTTAGGTAATGATCAACTTCTGGTTTTTTACTTTTGACCTTGACCAAGAAGGTGTCTGAGCTCAGACGGTCGAAAATGAGCTCAAATTGCTTTATCTGTGACCGTGTTCCAGAGAATGGTCAATTTCTTTTTATTCGGTTTTCAACTTGACCAAGAAGGTCAGGGTCACATAGGCATCTCTTAACTATTTTTAGATGAAACGGTCGAAACAAGAGTTCGAAGTCGCTCTAATCCTTTTCCAGATTATAATGAACTTTCGCTTGTTGACTTTGACCGTGAACGCGAACTATTTCACACGGTGCGAAAAGCGTTCGAAATCGCTCTAATCCATTTCTGGATTATGTCGACTTTGACCGTGACCGAGAACTATTTTGGTGAAACGGTCTGAAAAGAGCTCGACATCGCTCTATTTCTAATTGTTTTGGAGATAATGATCATCTTCGGGTTTTCGACTTTGAACTTGACTGAGGTCAGTTTCACGAGGTACCTCATATGTTACAAGTTTTGAGCCAAAGAATCGAAAATGAGCTCAAAACAGCTCTCTGTTCAACTGTTTTCTAGTCAGCTTCTGGTTATCAACTGTGACCTTTTCCGAGAAGGTCAAGGTCTCCGAGGTATCTCCTATTTAATGTTAGTTAGGCCTTAAGGTCTTAATTGAGCGCAAAATCGCTGTCTTTAATTCGAGATAAAGGTCAACTTTCGGTTTTCAACTTTAACCTTGACCAATGCGTTTCTTTTTTGTAAGCTGTTTTAGGCGAAACTGTCGAAAAGAGCTCGAAATTGTTCCATCTTTGCATTCAGGCAAAACACCTCACTAGCATGGTTTCATTGTGCTTTCAGGCAAGACACGTCACAGAAATTATGGCATTGTGTGCTCACATAAGGCACTTTGCTGATATTGTTACATACTGCGTTGAAGCGCTCCACACTGCCATTATCGCATTGTGTACCCAGGTAATATACTGAATAGTGCATTATGTGCCCAGGCAAGACACCTCACTGATATTGTCACATTATGTGGTCAAGCAAGGCACAGCACCAGCCTCGGTGGCCCAGTGGTTAGAGTGTCTGCCTCGAGACTGGAAGATCGTGGGTTCAAACCCCGGTCGGGTCATACCGCAAGACTTCAAAATTGGGACTCCTCCTTGCTATCCTGTGAGGCACTCCACATGTAAGGGTTAGCAGGAGGGCTGGAATGCTCCATTTCAGTGACCAGCCTCGGTGGCCTAGTGGTTAGAGTGTCCGCCTCGAGACTGGAAGATCGTGGGTTCAAACCCCGGTCGGGTCATACCTAAGACTTTAAAATTGGGACTCCTCCTTGCTACCCTGTGAGGCACTCCACATGTAAGGGTTAGAAGGAGGGCTGGAATGCTCCATTTCAGTATAATGTGGCAGGGGGATCCCGATATGACCACAGCAGTTGAAAGGGATCTAAAGAACAATACAATTAAATTAATTAATCCATTTCAGTATAATGTGGCAGGGGTCCCGATATGACCATAGCAGTTGAAAGGGATCTAAAGAACAAAACGATACGATGTGTGCTCACATAAGGCACTTTGCTGATATTGTTATATACTGCGCTGAAGCGCTCCACACTGCCATTATCGCATTGTGTACCCAGGTAATATACCTAATAATGAATTATGTGCCCAGGCAAGACACCTCACTGATATTGTCACATTATGTGGTCAAGCAAGGCACCTCACTGACATTGTCGCGTTGTGCGCTCAGGCAAAGCACCACACGGACATTGTCAGATTGTGTGATTAGGCAAGGCACTTCACTGACACTGTTGACTGGGGTAGTACCAGCCCATCCACACCCTGCCAATCAGGGTTGAGATTTTTCCTGGATAAAACCTACTTTTCTGTGACAGTGGCAAAAAAATAATAACTAGGTCGAATTCCTCTAGATAACAGAATGACCCATTTGGATAATGCATAAAAAGGGTCTAGGTCACCGATGTACCTCGTATGCGTAAAGGGTCGAAAATGAGCTGAAACCCGCTCCAGTTATAACTGTTTTCGACATAATGGTGAATTATGTGCCAAGACAAGACACCTCACTGATATTGTCACATTGTGCGGTCAGGAAAGTCACCTCACTGACATTGTCCCGTTGTGCGCTGACGCAAGGCACCACACGGACATTGTCAGATTGTGTGATTAGTCAAGGCACCTCACCATTGTCAGATTGTGTGATTAGGCAAGGCACCTGAGTGACACTGTTGACTGGGGTAGTACCAGCCCATCCACACCCTGCCAACCAGGGTTGAGATTTTTCCTGGATAAAACCTACTTTTCTGTGACAGTGGCAAAAAAATAATAACCAGGTCGAATTCCTCTAGATAACAGAATGACCCATTTGGATAATGCATGAAAAGGGTCTAGGTCACCGATGTACCTCGTATGCCTAAAGGGTCGAAAATGAGCTAAAAGCCTCTCTAGTAATAATTGTTTTCGATAATGGTCAACTTCTGCTTTTTACTTTTGACCTTGACCAAGAAGGTGTCTGAGCTCAGACGGTCGAAAATGAGCTCATATTGCTTTATCTGTGATCGTGTTCCAGAGAATGGTCAATTTCTTTTTATTCGGTTTTCAACTTGACCAAGAAGGTCAGGGTCACATAGGCATCTCTTAACTATTTTTAGATGAAACGGTCGAAACAAGAGTTCGAAGTCGCTCTAATTCTTTTCGAGATTATAGTGAACTTTTGCTTGTTGACTTTGACCGCGAACGCGAACTATTTCGGCGAAACGATCCGAAAAGCGTTCGAAATCGCTCTAATCCATTTCTAGATTATGTCGACTTTGACCGTGACCGAGAACTATTTTGGTGAAACGGTCTGAAAAGAGCTCGACATTGCTCTGTTTCTAATTGTTTTGGAGATAATCATCATCGATCATCTTTGGGTTTTCGACTTTGAACTTGACTGAGGTCAGTTTCACGAGGTACCTCATATGTTACAAGTTTTGAGCCAAAGAACCGAAAATGAGCTCAAAACAGCTCTCTGTTTAACCGTTTTCTAGTCAGCTTCTGGTTTTCAACTGTGACCTTTTCCGAGAAGGTCAAGGTCTCCGAGGTATCTCCTATTTAATGTTATTAGGCCTTAAGGTCTAAATTGAGCGTAAAATCGCTGTCTTTAATTCGAGATAATGGTCAACTTTCGGTTTTCAACTTTAACCTTGACCAATGCGTTTCTTTTTTGTAAGCTGTTTTAGGCG
Source organism: Protula sp. h YS-2021 (assembly GCA_949752745.1). Taxonomy (NCBI): domain Eukaryota; kingdom Metazoa; phylum Annelida; class Polychaeta; order Sabellida; family Serpulidae; genus Protula; species Protula sp. h YS-2021. The sequence continues at coordinate 61,417,329 of OX457027.1, read as the reverse complement.
AAACTGTCGAAAAGAGCTCGAAATTGTTCCATCTTTGCATTCAGGCAAAACACCTCACTAACATGGTTGCATTGTGCTTTCAGGCAAGACACGTCACAGAAATTATGGCATTGTGTGCTCACATAAGGCACTTTGCTGATATTGTTACATACTGCGCTGAAGCGCTCCACACTGCCATTATCGCATTGTGTACCCAGGTAATATACTGAATAGTGCATTATGTGCCCAGGCAAGACACCTCACTGATATTGTCACATTATGTGGTTAAGCAAGGCACAGCACCAGCCTCGGCGGCCCAGTGGTTAGAGTGTCTGCCTCGAGACTGGAAGATCGTGGGTTCAAACCCCGGTCGGGTCATACCGCAAGACTTTAAAATTGGGACTCCTCCTTGTTACCCTGTGAGGCACTCCACATGTAAGGGTTAGAAGGAGGGCTGGAATGCTCCATTTCAGTATAATGTGGCAGTGGGATCCCGATATGACCATAGCAGTTGAAAGGGATCTAAAGAACAATACGATACGATGTGTGCTCACATAAGGCACTTTGCTGATATTGTTATATACTGCGCTGAAGCGCTCCACACTGCCATTATCGCATTGTGTACCCAGGTAATATACTGAATAGTGCATTATGTGCCCAGGCAAGACACCTCACTGATATTGTCACATTATGTGGTCAAGCAAGGCACCTCACTGACATTGTCGCGTTGTGCGCTCAGGCAAGGCACCACACGGACATTGTCAGATTGTGTGATTAGGCAAGGCACTTCACTGACACTGTTGACTGGGGTAGTACCAGCCCATCCACACCCTGCCAATCAGGGTTGAGATTTTTCCTGGATAAAACCTATTTCTCTGTGACAGTGGCAAAAAAATAATAACTAGGTCGAATTCCTCTAGATAACAGAATGACCCATTTGGATAATCAATAAAAAGGGTCTAGGTCACCGATGTACCTCGTATGATTAAAGGGTCGAAAATGAGCTAAAAACCGCTCATAATGGTCAACTTCTGGTTTTTGACCTTAACCAAGAAGGTGGCTGAGCTCAGACGGTTGAAAATGAGCTCAAATTGCTTTATCTATGACCGTTTTCCAGAGAATGGTCAATTTCTTTTTTATTCGGTTTTCAACTTGACCAAGAAGGTCAGGATCACATAGGTATCTCTTAACTATTTTCAGATGAAACTGTCGAAACAAGACCTTGAAATCGCTCTAATCCATTTCTAGATTATGTCGACTTTGACCGTGAATGAAAAGTAGTTTGGAGAAACGGTCCGAAAAGAATTCGACCTCGTTCTGTTTCTAATTGTTTTGGAGATAATGATCATCTTCCGATTTTCGTTTTTGCCCTCGAAATCACTTTGTCTCTAACCGTTTTGGAAATAATGATCACCTTCCGGTTTTCGATTTTGAACTTGACTGAGGTCAATTTCACGAGGTACCTCATATGTTACAAGTTTTAGAGCCAAACAGTCGAACATGAACTCAAAACAGCTCTCTCTGTAACCGTTTTCTAATCAGCTTCTGGTTTTCGAACTTTGACCTTTTCCGAGAAGGTCAAGGTCTCCGAAGCATCTCCTATTTAATGTTAGTTAGGCCTTAAGGTCTAAAATGAGCGCAAAATCACTGTCTTTAATTCGAGATAATGGTCAACTTTCGGTTTTCAACTTAAACCTTGACCAAGACGGTTTGATTTTCTTCAGTTATTTTAGGCGAAACTGTCGAAAAGAGCTCGACATCGTTCCATCTTTGCATTCAGGCAAAACATCTTGCTAGCATGGTTGCATTGTGCTCTCAGGCAAGACACGTCACAGAAATTGTTTCATTTTGTGCTCACATAAGGCACTTTGCTGATATTGTTACATACTGCGCTGAAGCGCTCCACACTGCCATTATCGCATTGTGTACCCAGGTAATATACTTAATAATGTATTATGTGCCCAGACAAGACACCTCACCGACATTGTGCGCTCAGGCAAGGCACCACACGGACATTGTCAGATTGTGTGATTAGGCAAGGCACCTCACTGACACTGTTGACTGGGGTAGTACCAGTCCATCCACACCTTGCCAATCAGGGTCGAAATTTTTCCTGGATGAAACCTATTTTTCTGGGACAGTGGCAAAAAAATAATAACTAGGTCGAATTCCTCTAGATAGCAGAATGACCCATTTGGATAATCCATAAAAAGGGTCCAGGTCACCGATGTACCTCTTATGCCTAAAGGGTAAAAAATGAGCTAAAAACCGCTCTAGTTATAACTGTTTTCGACATAATGGTCAACTTCTGGTTTTTCACTTTTGACCTTGACCAAGAAGGTCTCTGAGGCTCAGACGGTCGAAAATGAGCTCAAATTGCTTTATCTGTGACCGTGTGCCAGAAAATTGTCAATTTCTGTGTTGTTTTTTTTTTTTTTTTTAATTTTCAACTTGATCAAGAAGGTCAGGGTCACATAGGCATCTCTTAACTTTTTTTAGATGAAACGATCGAAACAAGAGTTCGAAATTGCTTTAATTCAGTTATAGATTATGTCGAGTTTGACCGTGATCGAGAACTATTTTGGTGAAACGGTCTGAAAAGAGCTCGACATTGCTCTGTTTCTAATTGTTTTGGAGATAATCATCATCGATCATCTTTGGGTTTTCGACTTTGAACTTGACTGAGGTCAGTTTCACGAGGTACTTCATATGTTTCAAGTTTTAGAGCCAAAGATTCGAACATGAACTCAAAACAGCTCTCTCTTTAACCGTTTTCTAGTCCGTTTCTGGTTTTCAACTTTGACCTTTTCCGAGAAGGTCAAGGTCACCGAAGCATCTCCTATTTAATGTTAGTTAGGTGAAACGGTCTGAAAAGAGCTCGACATTGCTCTGTTTCTAATTGTTTTGGAGATAATCATCATCGATCATCTTCGGGTTTTCGACTTTGAATTTGACTGAGGTCAGTTTCACGAGGTACCTCATATGTTACAAGTTCTGAGCCAAAGAATCGAAAATGAGCTCAAAACAGCTCTCTGTTTAACCGTTTTCTAGTCAGCTTCTGGTTTTCAACTTTGACCTTTTCCGAGAAGGTCAAGGTCACCGAAGCATCTCCTATTTAATGTTAGTTAGGCCTTAAGGTCTAAAATGAGCGCAAAATCACTGTCTTTAATTCGAGATAATGGTCAACTTTCGGTTTTCAACTTAAACCTTGGACCAAGACGGTTTGATTTTCTTCAGTTATTTTAGGCGAAACTGTCGAAAAGAGCTCGACATCGTTCCATCTTTGCATTCAGACAAAACATCTCACTAGCATGGTTGCATTGTGCTCTCAGGCAAGACACGTCACAGAAATTGTTTCATTTTGTGCTCACACAAGGCACTTTGCTGATATTGTTACATACTGCGCTGAAGCGCTCCACACTGCCATTATCGCATTGTGTACCCAGGCAATATACTGAATAGTGCATTATGTGCCCAGGCAAGACACCTCACTGATATTGTCACATTATGTGGTCAAGCAAGGCACCTCACTGACATTGTCGCGTTGTGCGCTCAGGCAAGGCACCACACGGACATTGTCAGATTGTGTGATTAGGCAAGGCACCTCACCATTGTCAGATTGTGTGATTAGGCAAGGCACCTCACTGACACTGTTGACTTTGGTAGTACCAGCCCATCCACACCCTGCCAATCAGGGTTGAGATTTTTCCTGGATAAAACCTATTTTAGGTTCCATCCTTTTGACACGAACTCACAACTGAACAGTAAATTATGCTGCGACTGTTGTAGCACATGCATGGTCTCGATTAATGCCGATGTTTCGAACACGTGGTTTGACTGTTGAATTAAGAAAAACTCGTGTCCAAGATTTTTCATCTGGTGCAACTTTTCCAAAGAAAAACGTGTAGCCTATGCAGGATACCAATTGCGCATCGATTTTCTGTACAGCACACCAAAATGTTTACTCTTGTACTTACCCAGGCGATGCACAAGAATAAGAATTAAAAATGCCCGTAATGCGCTTCTTTATTACGTGCTTATTACTGATGTACAGTAGAGAAGCCTCAGTTAGTCGGATCAGCCGTACGAAACGTGGTAGCACTGACTACATACTGGTCTTTAACGCTGAAAGGCTTAAGTCGTGCAGAGCTTTTGGGACTGCCACTCGAATCCATAAATTGTGATAACGCGTTGGCGAGTTTATTTCACTCATACCGTATGCTGATTGTTATCATTACCTCCTTGTCACCTTTTTCGCGTTGTAGTGTGAAGCAACGTGGTTGAGCGATATACATTAAAAACAAAACTCGTTGTAAAAGAACTAGCGTAAAAACAACAGTCTTGGGATCTTAGCAGTGGTACCAGCCCGCCAACAACTCTTCAGTCAGTGTTGGGATTTTGCCCGGATAAAACCTATTTCTCTAGGAAAGTGGCAAAAAAAAATAATTAGACAGAATTGCTCTAGAAAGCAGAATGACCCACTTGGATAATCCATAAAAAGGTCAGAGTCACCGATGTACCTGTTTTGCCTAAAGCGTCAAAAATGAGCTCAAAACCGCTCTAGCCATAACTGTTTTGAGATAATGATGAACTTCCTTTTTTCGATTTTCAACTTGGCCAAGAAGATCAAGGTCACCGAGGCATCTCTTTCTTAAGGTTTTAAGGCGAAACGGTCGAAAAAAGAGCTTTTGCTTGTCGACTTTGACCTTGAGCGAGAACGTTTTTCAGTGAAACGTTCCACAAAGAGCTCGACCTCTAGCCGTTTTCGAGATGATGAAAATTTACCAGTTTTCGACTTAGACCTTGACCGAGGTCAAGATCACAGAAGTATCTCATATAACATCTTTTAGGGACAAAGAGTCGAAAATGAGCTGAAATCGCTCTATATTAACCGTTTTCTAGACAATGGTCAGCTTCCGTTTTTCGACTTTGACCCAGAAGGTCAAGGCCTTCGAGGTATCTCCTATGTAACAGCAGTTAGGTCTGAAGGATTTACAACGAGCGTAAAATCGCTGTCTCTAACTGTTTTTCAGATAATGGTCAACTTCCGGTTTTCAACTTCGACCTTGACCAAGAGGGATATCTTTTTCTTAACGTATTTTAGGCGAAACTGTGGAAAAGAGCTAGAAATCGTTCCATAGAGAGGTAAAACTCACCGGGTGAGTCACCTTCCGCATCTCCCTCTAAACCAGAATACTGGTCGTCCGGGCTACGATCCTCGGTGTGTGATAGGCCTGGCTCTTTGGTGACTAGGCCTTCGATGGGCGTGTAAATAGCCCTTCCCCTCTTCTAGGGGATCGTAGCTAACGGTGACGTCATCGTCGACATGCTGTGTCATCGATACTTCGCCCAGTGGGGGTAAAATGCCGGACTCACTCTCGCTTAGGGAAATAGCCTCTTGGGTGTCTCTGGTTTTTAGCCCCTGTGGTTGGCATGTGGGGGAGGTAGTTGCTGAGGTAGGAATAGACACTGCCAGCACCGGGGGATCATTCGGTGTGCGAGATATGGTTGCAGTCGGTGTGGCTGCGTCTCGGGTTCTTGTCTTGAGAGCAGCACCTTTTGTTACTGCTAAGACGAAATGTTCAGGGAATCAGCAGGAGCGCATCCAGAGCCTGTGGAGAGATATCTGGGCGTAGTAGAATCCCTAACTCGCCCACGCCGCTAAAGCACGCAACTGACTCTTAGTGTGACAGTCACACTTTCCTTCGAGGTGGGAACAGGCGTTGGCGATGCTAAGCTGGATTCCTCCTGGAGGACTTTTTCAGTTTTTTCTGGTGGAAGACTGACCAGGAGTTGTCTGTGATAGCCCTCTCGCCCACTGCAAAGTCCAACTCTGCAGAAGTCCTGGAATTTTATAAAAAGTCCTGGGATGTCCTGGAATTTGAATATTATGTATTTTTTTTATTCTCCTAAAAATCAGACATGATATTTGCGGGAAATTTTATGGACTATAAAATTCGCATGATTAACAAAATCTGTTTGTACTCAATTCAAAATCAAGTTGTTTTGAAAATAAATATAAAATGACACAAAAATACTCATGATGATGATAGCCTGCGTAGTGTAATTATCATTCTTGATGACATTGCACCAAGCTGAAAATTCCAAAACAGGTCAGATGTATCAGTGGACTGTTCATATCTTAAGAAATATTATTAAACAATCCATTTTCATGTTTAGTATCTGATTTGATTTATTTTCATATTCATATAGATGTGATGTTTGATCAGCTGTATGGAGTATTCATTGTTTTTATCCCCTCGCCCAACTTTGTTGGCGAAGGGGATATACGACTTGGTTAGTCCTCCTGTCCGTCCGTCCGTCACGCTTTTGGGTAGTGGTCTTGTATGCTCAACTCCTCCTCCTGTTGGCTGGGGGGGGGGGGGGGGGTCTTAAGAATAAACCCACTGCTTTCTGTTCTGTGCATGGCGTACGAGGCGAATAATCGGAATTTCTTTCTAACTCTGCTTTTACTATTTCTTCATTCTTCCGTCTTTTTTCTGTTTGTTCCTGTGACATGTGCATCCTAATATCCGTCCTAATTGGTTAAAGCACACACAAGATCACGCGGTATCTCTAAAACTGAAAAGTGAACTTCATTGTTTAAAATCGATCCTGCTTTTTTGTCGTTTGTCTGCTTTGTCTCTTGTTTTTTTTTTCAGGAAAAGCAGACTACTAGCATAATCGTCAAGGAGGGTTGAACTAGCGCTGGAGTTATTCAAAGGCGAATCATCGAACAAAACGGGGCTGGTACGTTTATAGTGTATGCATAAATTATTTATTGTGTGTCTATTCCTAAGGGTCACGTATATAGCATTTGGTGTGCCCATCCGTCCGTCTGTCCTCAGTGAGTTCTTGTGAAATTAATGAGTCGATTTTTCTAAAAAAAAAAAACCTACATACATATTGGGGTACATGTCTAGATGATGCCCGTGTAGTTTTTTTTTCGTTCCTTCAAAAGTTCTATTTTTTTGGCAGATTTTTGTATATAGGGGGTTTTCGTGCAAGGCAGTTGTTCCACGTGACTGATTGGGGGAGGCGGGGGCGGGGAAGACATCCGTTTTTGTTTTAACAAAAACACTGGCCAGTCTAGTTTATATATCGTGCATTCTGGGCTGTGCGGTCAGGTGAAGCCACATCCTTATTGTGCCGAGATTCAATGTGCATAAAATGGGTTGTTTTTTAGACCAGTTGACTTCGTCAGGAGTAGGATTGACTTCTGTCAGTCCGTCCGTCTGTCCATCCGTCTGATTTTGTACGCGCTATATCTCTGGCACCGTTCAATCGATTTTAATTTGCTTTTGCACACTGAAAGATCAACTAGTGGAGCTGTGCAACGAAGCGTTATATTTGGATTTCTCGAAAAATTAAAAAAATGCGGAAGCTTTGAATTTTTTTTGGCGCTTTATATGCAGTTTGTACGCGCCATATTTCCGGCACCATTCAACCGATTACAATTTCCTTTTGCTCATGGAAAGACTGATAGTAGAGCTGTTCGACGAGGCGTTATTTTTGGATTTCTTGAAAACAAATGAAAAAATGTAGAAACTTCGAAATTTTTAGCGCTTGACCTCATTATATGCAGTTTGTACGCGCCATATCTCCAACACCGTAAACACATTTCAAATCCTATAGATTTACTCCTCATATATTGTAGTTGTGCACGTCGTATTCAGTTTGTCCGACTTTTCATTTATTTAGCCAAAATTAGGTCAAAACTTAGCCATTTCATTTAAAAGTAATGCATGCATACAAACTGAACTTATTAAATATGTCATACTGTGTTTATTCCCCACAGGTGGGGAATATATGCGATCGACCGTGTGTCGGTCTGTCGGTCTGTCATCAACAGCTTGTTAACACGTTAACTTAAAAACTGCTGCAAAGATTTTAATAAAAAACTTGGTATGTAGGTTCTATGGGAAAAACACGGATCGAAATTTAAAATGGGCCAGGTTCGTCCAAGGAAAAAGCGCCGACTCGACTTAGAAAATTTCAGCTCTTGATTGACTATTGATGGCTGTATTTAACTGATGGGGGCCTGTGGGGAATATGTGAGCTATGCACACTGCCCTAGCGTTACAAAATGTGAGAAGAGCGAGGGGATTTGCAGCGTTCTGATGCTCTTGTTGTCTTGGCATTTTGTTTGAAGCACCGACATTATTAAATACCTGGCTATTACTTCTTTGGGCGATTCCCCAAAAATGGGCGGATAATATTGGCGATAAACTATTTTCGTATTGAAGTCGTGATTGAGGCCAGGTTTTTTTGTTGCAGGTTATACTGATATGGCATAAATCTTGGCATCAGCATTCCTGAGATGTGCCTAAAATGTGCCTAAACAGCTTCAGACTATGAGACACCATCAATGTCACACAGACGGAGAATGAAGTGAATTTGTCACTGAGGGTGAAGTGAATTTGTGTATGCAATTGAGATCAATAATTCAATTTTACATCTCCATAATCCACAAGATTCTTTTACGTTTGTATTTTAAATGGCAAAAATTATTCTTTGGGATAAAAAAAAAACAATTTTGTAATTATTGATAGTAAACTGTAAATTAATTATATCTACATTTATTGATTTTGATGTAGAACTGTTAATTGCACTACGGTATGGAATGCATTCGACCCCGTGTCTACAGTTTTAAGATTATGACGCTGACCAGTCTGGTGACGGTAAGCTCCAGGGGGTCACGGTTAGCTCAGTCGGTAGAGCGTTTGCCTTGTAATCCTGAGGTCCCTGATTCGAAACCAGCCATGGGTGGAAAGCGGAGGATTGGCTTTCGCTCAAATAGCCTTAGGTAAACGACTGCGCATCGAAATTCACCACCACGGAATTCAAAATTAGCGCAAATGAGTCTTCCGGCCATTTAAAAAAAAAGTCTGCGAGTCTGTATGCTGTGCCACAGCTTCTTGCAGTTTGACCAACAGCCAAAACTCGCACTAGTTTTGTGTACTCTAACTGTGATGTAACCTTCTGTGATGTAACATGTCTATTTATGTTGGTTTTATTTGTTGTGATTAAAATAATAAAACGTCGCATAAAATAATAAATATTTTTGTTAATTTACTTTATTTAGTCACTAGCTTTTTCCCGTGAACCTCCTGAAAAGTTAGTTCTTATTGTGTCCGAAGCCCTCTGTCCAGTCCCGTAAAACAAATTTGGTTGAAATAACGTTTTAAAAACGTTTTTTCCCGAACCTTTTGAAGTTGAAAAAACGTTTTCTAAAGGTTGTATATGAAATGCCGAAAAACGTTTTTTCGCAACGTTTTAAAAACGTTTTATAAAAAACGTTTTTAGAACGTTTCATACACAACCTTAAGAAAACCTGTTATCATGAAACGTGCGTAAAACAAATTATTTACAAAAAATATCCTTCAATATTCTTCAAAATAGTATTCACTCTGGGAGGCTGCATCTTGCACCATCACATCATATTTCATTTTTAAGAACTACCATAAATTTTTTTTGCAACTAACATTTCACGGAAACATTCATACCTGGCTGGGTTTGAAATGGGAACTCTGGCATCCAAAGCGACGAACTTACCTCTACGCCACCGCGCATCCTTTGAAATATGCGTCTAAGACAAATCTCTTGAACCAACTCCCACCACCCCTACTCTTCTCACTTCAAATCCCCTCCCCCCAACAATTCCCCCGTACGGAAATTCCCCCAAGGTCTATCCCCTCCCTTTTTATGGGCTTTTTTATCTGCACACTTAATGCTTAGTTATAGCTTACAGTAATTAGTTAAATATATGTGAATTGAATTTGACGTTTCGCATCTAAAAAATAATTCTTGTTATTGCGAATATATTATTCATATCTAAAATTACTTTACAAAAGTATTAAAATGCCTATAACATTTCCTTGACGCTTCAATATATGACATTCTTTAAAACTGATATAATAACGTTCTTATACATAACGTTTGTTTTTGGTTTGTTTTTGGTTCTTTAAAAATCAATTTCAATAAGTTCTAATACCATACGTTTGTTTTTGGTTTGGAAAAAAACGTTTTTACAACCAAATTAGGTTTGATTTTGGTTTGTAAAATAACGTTTTCATTTGGTTACTGAATATAACGTCTTTACAACCAAAAAAGGTTCGTTTTTGGTCAGGAAAACGTTATAACCTTTTCACAACCAAACAAAAACGTTCTTATGTTTACCGGGATGGTGGTATCTCGAAGACTTCCTTCACTATAATTGTACCGTTTAAGTTCTATTATAACACGCACCGATTGAATAATGCAGTCCCGTATAAAGAAATGACAGGAAAACATCAGCGTTCTCTAACTATGTACAAAAGTACGAAACCAATTCACAGAATAACAATAGGCATGACGCATAGAAACCACGATGATGACTTTGTGACGCAGAACGTTTGCCTTTGCACTGCATAAGTTGCAATGCGTCACTTGTGGAAGGCAGTGGTATAATACTTTGCAAACCGACCTCAGCACCAATTCAGCACCGACATCGTATTTGAGGCTGTAGTTTCTTTTACTGCACGAACTCCTGAGCGCAAAAAACTGTGTTATTATTTTGTCTAAGATTTCTTTTGAGTTCATGTTTTTTAGTCCCCCGCCAGGGGACTATAGTTTTCGGGTTTGTCTGTCCGTCCGTCTGTCGACACCTTTTTTGTTAACACACTCAAGCCTACATTTTCCACCGATTGTTAAGATATTGCATATATGGGTAGTACTGGAACGAACAAGGATCGGTATTGTAAATGAGCCATGTCGGCCCAAGGACATTGACTCAGCTTAACTTCACAAATTTTCCCAATCCTTACTCAGTCGAATGAGTTTGTTAACGCACTCAAGCCTACATTTTTCCACCGATTGTTAAGATATTGCATATATGTGTAGTACTGGAACGAACAAGGATCGGTATTGTAAATGAGCCATGTCGACCCAAGGACATTGGCTCAGCTGAACTTCACAAATTTTCCCAATCCTTACTCAGTCGAATGAGTTTGTTAACACACTCAAGCCTACATTTTTTCACCGATTGTTAAGATATTGTATCTATGGGTAGTACTGGAACAAACAAGGGTGGGTATTGTCAATGAGCTATGTCGGCCTAAGGACATTGGCCCAGCTGAACTTCACAAATTTTCCCAATCCTTACTCAGTCGAATGAGTTTGTTAACACACTCAAGCCTACATTTTTCCACCGATTGTTAAGATATTGTATCGATGGGTAGTACTGGAACGAACAAGGATTGGTATTGTAAATGAGCCCTATCGGCCCAAGGACATTGGCCCAGCTGAACTTCACAAATTTTCCCAATCCTTACTCAGTTGAATGAGTTTGTTAACACACTCAAGCCTACAATTCTGGATCGATTGTTGAAACCTTTTAGATATAGGAAGTGTTGGAACCAACAAAGGTTGGTATTGTAAATGAGCCCTGTCGGCCCAAGGACATTGGCCCAGCTGAACTTCAGAAATTTTTCTTAACCCTTACATACTGGAATGAGTTTGTTAACACACTCAAGCCTACATTTTTTGAAACAATTGGCAAAATGTTATACACATAGGTAGTATGGGTGGTAACAAGAATAGGTATTGTAAATGAGTCATGTCGGCCCAAGGACATTGGCCCAGCTGGAATTTTAAAATTCACGAATATGATACTAAGGGTTGTAGTCCAACCTAACAAAATCAAATACTGGGATTGTACGCCGGCGGGGGACATAGTCAGTTTCACTGACCCACTTGTTTACCTAAAAATAAACTGTTACCGTGATTGATAGCAAATATTAATGAATTCAGCACCGATTTATTGATATCGTTAATTATATTTTGATATTAAAAATTGGCATTAATATTAAAATTGCATTAAATCCTGTTATGTCAGTGACATCACTGTAGCTTTAGGATTTATTTAGAGCGCTGTCGCATGGGTGTATCTCGAAAGCCATACATCACTGTAGTACCACCGCAGATACTCAATTGCGCATTTCAGTTACTTTTTCAATTATTTCAATAAAATTAAAGCGTTGAGCATTCCTAGTTGCTAATGAGCTGTTGGTATTTAAAACAGAACCTCATCAAACATTACCACAATTAAATCTTTGTTAGATACACAGTTTCTAGAGAAGCTTGGTCTAATGTACGCGATTCACCTAAAATTGGCCGAAATGTGGGTGAAAACCCAGTTTCTTGTTGAAATCTTAACCAGTGCCAGGTATATTGCATTATTCTCTTGAAATTTATATTAGCGGGCCTTGGCATCCACCTGGATATTACTTTTTTCGTGTTTTGTCGAATACTACGGAGAATAATATCGAAACCAATTTTTACAGTAAAATCTGAAATGACACCAGGCAGTGAACCTTGCTGTCTTTAACTTTCGACTAACGGAAGCAGGCATCACTTACATGGATTTTGATATTTTTATTAAAGATGGTGGGCATTGCTATCTATCTGGATTTTGCTTTTTAGACCAGCCGACTATGTCGGGCTGGTCTTATCCCATCAATAGAGGGGTACGTGTGTAAACTTTTACTTAAAATGCTTCTTCTTCAGTTTTGATCGGATTCCTCTCAAATTTTACACGAATATTTGCTAGGTAGACCTCTCTTTAGAAAAAAAAATTTTGGCGATTCGCCAAAAATTGGCTAAATGGGGGGCATTTGAAATTTTTCGGTTGCCAATTTTCAAAATGCTTCTCACACAATTTTGATCAAATTTTCTTCAAATTTTGCACGAATATTCCATAGCTAGAGCTCTTTTGAAAAATTACTCATTGTGGCGATCCGCTAGAAATTGGCCAAATGGGGACAGTTTTTTTATTTTTGGTGCCTAATTTTCAAAACACTTTCCAACAATTTTGGTAAGATTTTCTTTTACTTTCGCATGAATGTTGTGTAGATAAGGCTGTTTTAAAATCTATTGGCTAAATAGGGGGCATTTTTTTATTGGCGTTTAATTTTGAAATGCTTCTCCCACAATTTTGATTGAATTCCTTTCCAATTTTGTACGATTCTTATCCAGTTGGGCCCCTCTTGAAAAATTATTTTTTGGGGCGATACGCCAAAACTTGTAAGTTGAATAAACATGCGCATTGGTCCGAAATGCGGAACGCGCATCGACGCAAGTTTGGTAAACATGCGCACTGGTTCGAAATCGAACCGCGCATCGACACAAGTTAAACAAATATGGGCACTGATCCAAAATGCAAACGGCGCGCCAATGCAAGTTAAGTAAACATGCGTAGTTGTTCGAAATAACAACCGTGCATCAACGCAAATTAAATGAACGTGCGCACTGGTCCGAAATGCGAGCCGCTTATCAACGCAAGTTAAATAAACTTGCGCACTGGTCCGAAATGCGAACCGCGCATCAACGCAAGTTAAATAAACATGCACACTGGCCTAAAATAAGAAGCGCTGATCAATGCAAGTTAAATAAACATGCACACTTTTCCGAAATGTGAACAGCGCATCAACGCAAGCTAAATAAATATGCGCACTTGTCCAAATTGCGAACCACTCATCAACAGAAGTTAAATATACATGCGCATTGGTTTGAAATGCGAACTGCGCATCGACGCAAGTTAATTAAACATGCGCACTGGTCCGAAAAGTCAAAAGCGTATCAACACAAGCTAAACAAACATGCGCACTGGTCCGAAATGCGAACCGCTTATCAACGTAGGTTGAATAAACATGCTCACTGGTCTGACATGCGAGCCGCGTATCCACGCAAGTTAAGTAAAAATGCACATCAATGCAAGCTAAATAAACATGCGCACTGGTCCGAAATGCGAACAGAGCATTACGGCAAGTTAAATAAACATGCGCATTTTTCCGAAATGCAAACCGCACATCAACGCAAGTTAAATAAACATGCGCACTGGTCGGAAATGCAAACCCCGCAAAATAATACATACCAAAATATTAAAACTTAAGTAATGACGTTTTAGACGCGGCGTTTTCTTTTCAAAAGGCACATGTGTTTTGTCGTTTCTGCTACTTGAACTAATTGTGTATGTCCGACAGTACATGTCAACAGTGCACGTGTGTGGATGCAATTTCGATACGTTGTTCGAAGTTTTCTGGGAAACAAATCTTTGTATGTATTTATCGGTCTATGTTCGGGTCCGTTGCTAAAATAATTATTTAGCTAGCTCATTGCCATCTTGTCTTTTAAAGCCAAATTTTTCAGGCAAATCCCCTTGTTCATACACGCTGGATTTGGTCTTATCGCTTTTCATAAGCTGGGGCTATGTCCTTGGACAAACTTGTACAATATAACTACCACTTTTGGCAACCAGACAAGCTTATTCAAAGATTCACTAGCTGTCGGCTGGTCACAATGTCCCTGGACATTCTTGTTTAGTGTTCCGCCAAATTTAGCCGACATTGGTAAAAAAAATAGAACTGACACCAGGTTAATATCTTGATCGAAATTTTGGTTGGCGTTAGCGTGCATTGACCCAACCCAGATATTGATGTTTTTGTGATTCGCCAAAAATTGACGGAAAACCAATTTCTTATTGAAATGTTAACTGAAGCCAGGAATATAGCCTTATTCTCTTAAAATTGGGAATTTTATACGGGGCTGAAGGCCCAGCAATGAAATTATAATTTTACAAGGAAACAGAGTAGATTTATTAAATGCATTTTCCGAGCTTTACTCAAGAACCAACCAACTTTTGCAGCAACTTGCTTTTCCGGAATGGCTTTGAGATAATACCACGCTCGCCAACATTTCTACTTCTTTTAATCCTTTATTCTGACAACCTATTCCACTCTAGAAATCTTACAATAATAGCGTAACAGTTCAAAATCGAAAGTCCCTGCCCAGATGCACTTCACTAGCAACTTGAGCGCATCCTTCAGGCGCTCTGTTGAATCTTGAGACAATCTCCTATCTCTTGGCTAGCCTCTACGACACTGACATCCTTGTTCTTTCCACTGACCGCCATGGCCCCGGGAAGAGTTCTTGCAGTTAAACCCTGGTGGAAACTAGAGTAAATTCAAGTTATTTATACAGATGGCGCACTATGCAACCCTGTTCAAAAATTCCTTATTACTCAGTATTACATAACATTCATAACGCTCTTTATCATATAAATCTGATTCTACATCCCAAAGCAGAGATCAAACGAAATATAATAAACAATCCCACCCCACCATTTCCAATCTGATGCCCGTTTCTGAATACAGATTTACTCTACCAATCTGACCCTTCTTTAAATATTCATTTCATAAGGAAACCGATAGACACCATGTCCGAACTTATTCTACGTCTAACTCTCAAAACTACCAACCTCAACTAAGCTTCCGAAGGAATTAAGATAAGAAGGTTTTTTGCAAATTCGTTATCCACCGGAGTTTTTTGATCTTTTGAACGTCTCCACACGCTTCCAACAAATCGCACTTAGGATAGAGTGAACTGACACCCCCAAATTTGCTACTTTCGAGGTACTCACCCTCCTCGTAGAATGGGCCGACCATACGTCTGTGACTATGCCGGCTTTGCCAAGGTAATGTTTTAACCAACTAGTAATGGTACTCATTATATACTTATAGATAATAAACACATCTTCTTTAAAAACTGGTTTCAAAACGAAATTGTTCTCATGCAATATCTAATGAATAAAAGTACCAGTTGGTTGACGTGCAATGAACTAACGAGGAAATGTAATATCAAAGTTGATTTTTTAACATTAACTAGGATTCAACGAGCAATCAATGAACATATTTTACCTAGTCAAACCTATAATTAGGAAGCTACATATTTTCATCTAGAAGTGGTCAGCGTTTAAATTTAACGAATTGTAAGTCAAGGGAATTGACATATTTCCAGCTAGAAGTGGTCAGCGTTAAAATTAACGAATTGTAAGTCAAGGGATTTTCATAAGGAACTAGTGAAACATATAAGTCAGCCACGACTAGCTTAAAAACGTAGAATGACAAGGGGATAGACCGTACCCTAGTAAACAAAAGTATCAAAATATCAAGAGATTCATGTCGCGGCAATAAACTACTTTCTTCCAGTTCAAGATATTAAATAGCATAGTAGCAAATAACAAAAATCTGGAAAATTTTGGAATTAAATCAGACAAAAATTGCAGTGAATGTAATTTAGTAGAAGATAATTTCCATCTGTTCATAAATTGTCCTAAAACTGTGACAAAAATATGGCCTTCTTGGTCTTAAAAGCTTTCACGCTATTGAGTTTCTATCAGGATCTTGTAACAACGCTAAAAACCTTATCTTTCTTATTATCGAATATGGGGATACCCAATTCCGAAATTTAGCCTTTAATCATTCGACCTTCATGCATGAAGTAAGCATATATACACAAGTAGATAAGATTACCTTAGAGGATGATAGATACTATAGGAAATAGGATCTTGGTCCATCATGAACAATTAAAAAAGGATCTTACTTTCCTTTGTTGTCTTGTTAAGATATATCTACATTATTCAAGCCATATGTACGTTTCGAAAAACTCTATGACACCTCTTGTATTCCATGTCTATTTTTTCTTCCACATGTTTCTTACATCATAGATGCAAGAGAATTTTTAAATCTTTGTTAAAATAATTGCGTTATTGTGAGGGTGCTGCGACATTTAGCCATGTGTAAATTGTGTGCCTGTGAAAGGTTGCTGAAAGGTGTTTGGTGTAAATGTGCGAGTGATTGATGTGACGTACAATGTCTTCTCTTTCAAAAAAAAAACAACTAATAACGGTACTAAACTTTACTGACGTACGAAACAGTTTGCAGCCTTCTAACTCCGATTCAGCGTCCTAGCCAAATACTTGTTCAAACACGCTAAAGTATCAAGGTTTTCCTCGTCCTCAAACCTACAGACTTCCATTTTCGTGAGTAGTTGGCCACTTTTCTAGTTTATGCCAAATCTCGTATAAAAAAACAAAAATTTCCTATCTTTTCTATAGTGGCCTGAAAGGGGTTAATCGATATCTCAAGAATCCATCTGCTCCATTTCCTCCCGGGGGACTGGTAAGTAACCTTCGTACCATCTCTCCATTTGTCCATGAATAACTTCTTCAGAAAACCCTTCCTGAGTGATTCGTCTCCTGACACTTTCCATACCTTAATATCATGGTATTCTGCTCTATCATAGGGTGAGCCTGTCCCCTCGAACCCCGTAATAACCTCTTCTTTTGCTGCAACAAAACTGGCTCCTGAATGATCATCTGGAAGATTACAGAATATTACGTTTGAGCCGGCCAAACCGGCAGGATCAGTAAAGTAGTGGCTCCCCTGTCTGTCAGACGAGGGAAACGCATATGCCTTATGCCCCTTCATTTCAACTGAAAACAATCCCTTGCCATGGCTTCCGGGTTCGGTTTCCAACCTACAAATTTTTCCAATTGCGCATTCGTTCTACTGGTAAAGAGATTCACTTCTGGTCTCCCAAAGACCCGCGCCAGTCGCCACAAAACTGACTCCTGTAGCTTCCAATCGCTCCCATCTTGCCATTCTCTGGAAAGACTGTCCGCCACCTAATTCTGAGCCCCCGGTACATGTATTGCTGCAACATTGTTCCCTCTTTCCTTGCAAAGCTCACAGATCTCCGTTGCCAAACCCAACTGCAGGCTCGGAGCTGGTCTTGATTTCTTGTTTGTCTGCGATGCCCCTGTCACATGGTCCATAGACACTATAATATGCGTATTCTTCATGTCTTTCGTAAATACCTTGATTGCCATCAGCCCCGACTTTAACTCTTTTGCATTTATGTGCCAACTCAGTTCTCCCTGGGTCCAGACTCCTGTATCTTCGGGGTCCCTATCCATTCTCCCAAGCCACTGTTGTTATTTCTATCTCCTGGTCCTTTACCACTAGCGGCCTCCCGTTTGTTGACTAGCCAGTTTATCCACCACTTTATCTCTTCCTTGCTTTACCGATTTAACGTTACTACACTCTTGTAATTCTACTTCCTCAATAACCCCCTTGCGCTTTGCATATTAAATGCTGTAGTGCAATAGAACTGGTACTAAGTCAATTTCCCTATCAAACTCCCTCACTATTAGAGATTGTTTGGCTAAAACCTTCCTGCATTCTTGAATAATATTCCTCACTTTGTCTTCCGGAAGGAGAATTTTCATCTCTTCCGTATTTATTATGAACTCTAGATACTCTGCTATCCGCGTGGATGTTAAAATTATTTTTCCGGATTTATTAGGACACTCAGACTGTCCAACAAACAAATTACCGTTTAACATCTCGTCCGTGTCTTGATTAAAAAAAGATACGGACTATGATTGATTATGATTCTTGTGCCCATTATTCGACAAAAACTGATTATTGGCCTTAACATTTTCGTGAATATTCTGGTAGCCGGGCCCAACCTGAATGCCATCACTAGGAACTGATACAGTTTCCCTTTCCAGCTGAAATTCAGATACTTTGATGTTCTGTGGCTATTTGGAATGCAAAAAACATGCTTCCTTTAGGTCCAGTTTCACCATGTAGTTGCCTGGTCTCACCATGTTTACGAAAATACTCATGGTATTCATTTTGAAATGGCGGTATCTGATGAATTTGTTCAGTAGTTTCAAGTTGACCACTCGGCGAAAGCCCCCCCCCCCCCCCCCCACCCACCACACTTTTCTTTTCCCTCAGAAATAAGTGACCAAGAAACTGATCCTTTGTCGGTTGAACTATCTCTATTACTCTCTTTGCCAACATCTGATCTTCCTTTTAAACGTTTGCCACTTCGATCGTATTGAACTTGGCGAAGTTTTTCTTAGAACTCCAATTTTACCCCCGAAACGTTTGATAAAATTAATGGGTCCCTTGTGAATCTTTTCCAGTTTGCCCCTGGCTTTTGCGATCTTAAGTACGGACTCTGTGCTGTTAATTTCAGCTCCGTCAGCTGGGGTCTTATTTTCACTTGTTTCAACAAGTCTCCTTTTCCCAGAGAAATTACCAAAGTTGATTGTGAAAGGTTTGAACTCATTTTCCCCTGGCTGCCCCTTGCAAAGGTTTGATGCAACTGGTTTCTTGACCGTGGATAGAAACACACAATTCTGTGCCTTATTCTTGACTTGATTCGCCATATCTTTGTTTTGACTCGAACAGCCCTGCCAATAGACTCTCGTAGCCGCTATTTTGGCACCCAAACTGACCGCTCGATGAGGGCCTGTCGCTAAAGGGCTTCCTCTCGATCACAAATAATGATCTCTTGAGTTCCTTGGCCTTTTTCTTTTTCTGCAAGGACCTTTTCACTATATTTTAGAATCGTGTGCCCAACAATTTTTTCGCCCCCAGCTTATTTGAGTGTTTCTTTAGTGATGACTGCTTTCTTCCGGTTTCCCATCAATATCCTTACAATGGGCAAGCGTCGATGGTAATTTAAACGGGCACAACATTTCTCCAAAAGCTCAATGATGGCTTTCAGGTCTGTCTCCTCTGTTGGGCCCGTCTTCATGACGAATTCCAGCTGAATCCATAAATTGGACCCCTTGATAACATCAGGGTGTTTTGGATGTTTTCCATTGCCCTATCCTGAAGCATCAGCGCTTTGTCCTCTCTGCCTTCACCTAGAGTCTCCTCCCAATCATGTTCTAATTTAGGCACCACGAACGCTTTCGATTCCAGCACTGGACACACATCTTTGGCCTTTTTCATGTGGTCCGGTTTCAGAAAATTTCCTGGCAAATTTCTCTAGGTTTTTCTCTAATGTGTTGGCAACTTTATTCTCAATTGGATCAAATTGGCCATACTCTTCCTCTTTTGAAGATGTACTCCATTCACTGTCCCTGGAATAACTGTCCCAAAAAGGGCGTTCACTAGAGCTAGAACTCTCACAAAAGTATTGTCGCTTGCGCTTAGCTTTCGATTGCTTAGGGTGATTGGATTTACGATTTCCTGACCCGCTGTGAGCGGAACTTTCCCCAACTGTATGCACTGAAAGGGAGGGCTTTTTTAGAGGGTCTTTCGATACCTCGGCCACCCAGTCCAGAATAATCCCTGTTTTATTATTTTTTTTTGGGGGGGGGTTGAACCTCTTTGGTTATATCCCATTCAGATATGCTCACCTAGTTCATATACATCCAGATTTCCGTTACGTACCACTAAACTATTGCCTATTTCCCTAAATATTTCAAAATTTTCCTCTCCATAAATTTTGCGCGATTTGTTATGCAAAGGCCATTCTGGAAAAGGAAGTGGCTGTAATAGTCGACCGGTTCTTAAGCCAAAAAGCTCGGAAAATGAAGTTATTAAATCTAAGCCGATTTCGGTAATCGAACATTATTCATTATAGATAACGAACATTACCATTTTCACAGCGGAAATATTGGCGGAAACAAGTCATTTTAACTGACGCCGGGGATATAGTCTTACTTTCTTGAAATTTTGGTTAGCGCTAGCGGTTAATACATTTTTATTGAATTGCCAAAACTAAATAATGGAAAAATTTTATTGGCTATTAGTTATTTCGCAATTCACCTAATTGGCGAAAAATCCTACGAAATCGACGTAAACGTAGCGGGCATTAGCACCCACTTTGCTGTTACTTTTTAGTGATTCACCAAAACCCAAAATATTCGCCAGATTCAATTTCTTTAAAGACGAAATTATGACAGGAAGTCGAGATTTTAAAACAAAAATGATACTAATGTCTGCTACCATTAATAAAATTATGTTGTAAAAATTCCTAAGAATTTATTGAAGATTTAGTTGACTGTTATGACAAGAAATAGAAACACTTTGTGTTTTTGTTTTCTATGGTAGCAGAATAAAGCTATAAGAGAGAAACTTTAGAGCTTTGCGTCTGCTTTTTGTTCCCATATACCCTATTCTGTAACCACACAAAAAGGCCTATGTCGCTTGTAAGTCAAATATTCAATAAAGATCTTTGTGCAAGGTGTTATGTCTTCATAAAAACAGAGAGAGAGAGAGAGAGAGAGAGAGAGAGAGAGAGAGAGAGAGAGAGAGAGAGAGGGGCGTCTTACTCGTTTGGTGACTATTCAGAACTCCCCGAATCATTCAAATATGATCACATGATATGGTATCAGTGCAGAGGTGTAAGCATAAACAATAAACCTATGCTTATAAACATCTCACCCTTTTAAGAAAAATAACTTCACATCCCACCTTGAATTACGTGAGCGAAAATATGATATCAATATCCATGCTAGTTTTATCAATATATATCCCAAAATATTAGATTAATTAAACTTTACATATTGAACTGTACAAAAATTTTACTTATGCACAAATATTAAGCAATTCACTATCAAGTTTTTGTTATTTTCCTCGTGTGTGTCATGGCGGCACTAACGTACTGGCTCTTTTCATACGTACTTGCAATATTAAACTTCACATTGACGATTAGTATTACATATAAATAAGCTTTTAAACATTACTTTAGCAAATTTTATAATCTGAATTTTTTTATTTAGATATTTACAATGATTAAGTGTCAACAATTACGACAAAGTTTGTAGAACTATTTAGTCATATTGTAGAGAGCTGAGCTGGAATCTTCATATTGGTCAAAAAAAAAATAATGGAACGAGAAAATAACTTACGTGAATGTCGAACCTTCATGCTTAACATTATCCAAGAGCATGCACTGCATAACTAAATGGGAAGAACTGATACATAGGTACCTCACAAAAACAGAGTTAAGGGTTTATTTTCTTGTACGGAAAATTCTATTTATATTCACTTTGGAGAACAAAACAAAATAATATCTTTATGTATAAATATTTATATAATATATACTAGTTACTTTACACAAAGCTATTTACATATAAAATTGTAATTTTACGATGAAAATGAGAATATCTCTGTATGAATTCCATTCACTGATCAGTGAATAAAATTGAAACAAAAATCATCCCAACTGGCAACACAGGGGAAATTAAACTGCTGAGTGGTTTACAAATCTAAATTGTTTGGTTTCACTGACACTCTTCCTGAACGAGTTGCTACAACTGTGTTATTTTGCTCAACATGGTTTTTGGTTTAACATTTGCAGAAGATTTTATTTGAACTAAAGGTGATGGGAACAACATAGTAAAGTTTTATTTTGCACAGATTTGTCTTGTAGATTTTCACTTTCAGGTAAGTTTACAGTCTTATCTGTCAAGGACGGTTTTACAAAATTTGAACACCAGTGTGCAATCAGCGAGGTGAGATTTTTTACTTTAAGGGAACAAGACTTGTTTCTCAACCAAGTCTTAAGATAAGTAACCCGATGGATCAAACGGCAGTCTCAAAAAGTATTTTGTTGACATTCTTGTTTATTTATGTTTCTAACTTCTGCCTATAGTTCATAATTAAACGATAAGCTAAGACTTGGTCAGGGTCTATCTTTTTTAATTTTTTTTTAATCCTCTGCCGCCTCGTAGGTAGAAAAACAAAATATTTTTCTTCCTGGTCTAATAACAAATCTTTTGTCAGTTGTATAATCTTGTACGCCATCCTCGAGAAAATTGGCTGTCCTCCACGCCTACTCAGTCTAGTTAAATCCTTCCATGAAGACATGAGAAGTACTGTCAACTTTGGCGGTTCAACGTCTGCCAGCTTCGAGATAAAAAGAAGTGTGAAGCAAGGGTGTGTTTTAGCAGCCACGTTATTCTGCATCTTTATCTCTTTGCTACTTAGCTATGCTTTCCAAGGAGTTAAGGATGACATTCACTTATACACGCGATCCAACGGGAAGTTGTTCAAACTGCGTCGTCTACAAGCCAAAACAAAACGGCGCAAAAATGTCTATCAAAGAACTGTTGTTTGCTGACGATGTTGTCTTAGTAGTTCACAGTGAGACAAAGCTGCAGGCCCTAATAGACAAGCTACAAGATGCTTGCGAGAATTTTTCCTCACAATCAGCGTGAAAAAAACTGTCGCCATGGCACAAGGGGTCAAGAATCTACCAGTAATAACCCTAAGCAACACTCCTCTGGAGATTGTGAGCAGATTCTGCTATCTGGGCTTAATCACAACTGAGAGTGCAGTCCTCGACGAAGAAACCAACGTCAGAATCAGCAAGGCAGCTACAACCTTAGGGCAGACTCATTAAACGTGCATGGAAGAACCCGAAACTCACAACCAAGACAAAGGTGACCATCTACCAGGCATGCATTCTCAGTACGCTTCTATACGACAGCGAAACATGGACCAGTTAAACCTACAAGGAGCAGAAACTGAATAGTTTCCATCTCGCTGCCTGCCTAACCTTCCAACTGTATCTGGGTTTATAAAGCAGCGCCGACTATGCTGGCTAGGCCATGTTAGCCGTATGCAAGACGGCAGGATTCCAAAAGACCTCCTGTATGGATAGACTGCCGATGCAAAACGTCCCATTGGTGGCCCCAAGCTCCGCTTCAAGGACGTATGCAAGCGTGACCTCCAAACCATGGGCGTGCCAACTGACAAGTGGGAGACCATCGTCGTGGATCGAGTTACCTGGCGCTCGCGAGGTTATCAAACTCCATGACAGAAGATGATTCGACCAACTGGCCAGGAAACGAGAGAAGAGGAGATGCAAAGCCTCTCACTGAATTCTGCAGGTGTCCATCGTCTCACGTAGACGGACGGATGCCCACGACGACATGTTTGAAATGTTCCTTTAAGAATATTTTTAGATCCGTTTGGGAAATAGTTTCTTTGCGACACTACTTCCTGCGTGTGTTCTTTTGGACCCAACTATTTACCGGTCTAATAACTTGTTCTAGAACTACCGGTTCTTCCAGGTTACTTCCGGTTAAGATCCTAAACCTCACGTGACATCACATGATGTCAAAATGGCTGCCAAACTGTAAGATTTTTTTTGTTTTCTTTGTTTATTGTCGGTTATTGAGCTATTTATTTTATTTCATCAAGAGGGCTTTATAAACAAATATGGATAAATAGTATGGCGTTGGAAGTTTTAATTGCTTGAACAAAAATTTGCAGTTTATCTATTATTCCGCCTGTCATTTTAATTGTTTACATTTTTCTGGTCGAGTAAACCTGTTCTTTTACGAGCGTAACTAAAATCAGAAGCGGATGTTTTGAATCTTGTGGTTCGGTGCAAATGTAACTCCAAAAAGAATACACGGTTTGAAGTGTTTGGACTTACGGTAAAATTCTTATTTTTAGGTACGAGTACACTTATTTTCTGATTCTAGTTTCAGCATGGAATCCGGTAGCTGCGAATGAGCTCTTCCTCAAATTAGTTCGTATATCGCGTCCTCTCCACCCAGTAGCTAGCCGATTATATACCTATCTACCTTTTTCCGAAATAAGCCAAATCACACTTTCGGTGTTTCGAATAAAATGCGCAAGAATTTTGAATTTCGACTGCGTCGGAACCGGGTAAAGAAATGAAAGAAATGATAGAAAAATATGGAAGAAATATCGCAAAAACAGCTCATACTCGGAACATAAAAGAAAATGAAACTTGAAACCATTTGTTAAAACTTTTAATAAGTTTTTAAAATATCAAACGGGTTGTTAAAAACCCGATTGCTCTTTGGTGCAAGAGAAATTTGACATTTAGGCGAAATCTCTCTATCATTTCTTTCATTTTTTACCCGGTTATTTTATTCGAAACGCAGGAATTTTTGCGCATTTTTATTGGGAACGCCCAAAGTGTGATTTGGCTTATACCTCATTAATTACTAAACGATATAAATGTATGAATTGACAATTGAAGTTTTAGTATTCAATTTTATATTACATAAATTCATTTTCAATTTTGTATGTATTTCTTGGAAAATAAACGTTTTTGATTGATTGATTCTTGGAGTTAAGGGCCCGGTAGCTCCAAGCAAGCTATCCCATCAGCTCCGAGTAGCTCTGACTTGTATAACATCGTACATCTCTCTGTCAGAGCTACGAAGCGTTCCATTGCTCCACCAATAGGGGTCAATTTTATATTTTCTGAGGCAGGAATCCTGCATACCAGCCCCTATTATTCTAACATCTACAGAAATTTCATGCCCAATATGCCCTTTTTGTAAAACCGGCACAGTTTTTAGTGAGCTGTATATCTTTTATTTGTTCATAAAAGTGCAGAAAAGTTAGCTTCCGCACCCACCTGTCAAATGTTTGTTTACATTCTGGCCTTTAAATTTCACGTGACCAAAGTCAAGGGACCAATAATTTAAATAAAGGGGTCATAGTTTATTTCTAAAATACATACTAAAATAGTTGATAGATGCAGAGTTAGGTATAAATTTATTTTTGTATACCCACAATATTTGATTTGATTTTTACGTTCTTTTTGAAATATCAATTTAAAAGTTTTTTGGTGGATAATTGCAAAAATCATTGTTACTATTTCACGTAATAAAGTATGCTCCCTGTATACAAACAAATGTCAATTATTGCGGGAGGTTGGGGTTATTTCCGTATTATTTTCTTTTAAAGAAATCATAACACAGAAGTTGTATATGATTACCGTTGTACTTTGAGGGCCTTTAGCAAATGCCAATAAAAACCTATGGGTCGTTGAATCTCGCACAAAGTAGCCACAGGGGTGCCTCAAAGCGAGCGCAGTTGACTTGCTTATCGTTATATAGCGGGGCTTTGAAGCGGTGCCTGGAAACTTTTTAGCGCACCGCTTCTTGGAGCTAATCCCATACTTTAACACGGTGCAGGTACTCGTATATCTCTACGCCAGAGCTACGAAGCCTTTCATAAACCAATTCTCACTTTCGGGTCTTTCCGGTGGAGGTGTTGTTTCGACTGAAAATTTTCTTGGGGCAAATTATAAAGAAATGATAAGGGAAAATATCAAAAGTCTAATTTTCTTTAAACATGCACACTTTCAAATTTTAAAACCATCACGTGATCTTTTAAAACTATTTTGCATATTATTCAGTCCCTTTAATAACCAACATGTGAATGTGTTTCTGGCAAAATAAAATTTTGTTGATTTTAGTCCATTTTTCCCCCTATTATTAGGCCCCAACCGTTCGGATTGGGGCCTATAGGTTTGGGGTGTCCGTCCGTCATCGCTTTATACCCCTATAAATTTGGGGGGCGGTTGGGGCCTGCTTGTGTTTCACAAATACTTATTTCTTAATATCCGCAGCCATAAGAAATAATTGGGCAAATAATTTTATGGAACACATCAATCTGCACATCTTCAGTTAAATCCAGATCACGCGCTTTTCTTGAAATAGAGAACATTGCGTTATTGGCCTGTTCACACAGATAGTTAACACATGGTTTAAGCGAGCCATTGTGATTTAGATTGATGCCGAGATAATTTATTTATTCCCCACAGGTACAACCTGTGGGGAATATATGCGATCGACCGCGTGTCGGTCTGTCATCAAGAGCTTGTTAACACGATAACTTAAAAACTGCTGCAAGGATTTTAATAAAACTTGGTATGTAGCTTCTATGGGAACAAACACAGATCGGTATTGTAAACGGGCTAGGTTCGTCCAAGGAAAATGGACCAGCTGGACTTTGAAAATTTCGGCTGTTGATTGACTATTGTTAGCACGATATCTCAAGAACAACTGCAAGGATTTTGACGAAACTTGGTGTGTAGCTTCTATGAGCACTAACAAGGATCGGTATTGTAAATGTGTTACGGTGGCCCAAGGATAATGAACCAAATGGACCTTGAAATTTACCAAATCCTAGAAATTGTTCAGCATCGGAATGAGTTTGTTAACACGATATCTCAAGAGCAACTGCAGGGATTTTAATGAAACTTGGTATGTAGCTTCTATTGGCACTAACAGGGATCGGTAGTGTAAATGAATAAGGTTTCCCAAGGAAAATCAACCAAATGGACTTCGAAATTTACCAAATCCTGGAAATTATTCAGCATCGGAATGAGTTTGTTAACACGATATCTCAAGAACAACTGCAGGGATTTTAATGGAACTTTGTGTGTAGCTTCTATGGGAACAATCGCAGATCGGTAGTGTAAATGGGCCAGGTTCGTGCAAGGAAAATGCACCAACTGGACTTGGAAAATTTCAACTCTTGATTGACTATTGATGGCGGTGTTTAACTGATGGGGGGCCTGTGGGGAATATGTGGGCTATGCACACAGCTCTAGTTGAAATAAGGGACGCTTTCAAGGTATTTACCATTATAGGTAAATGATATATCTTGAGAGTTGCTTTTTTTGTA
The DNA here is from genome assembly GCA_949752745.1 of Protula sp. h YS-2021. Taxonomy (NCBI): domain Eukaryota; kingdom Metazoa; phylum Annelida; class Polychaeta; order Sabellida; family Serpulidae; genus Protula; species Protula sp. h YS-2021. Next base: position 61,390,255 of record OX457027.1, on the reverse strand, counting down.
TTCAAAAATCGTAATCTTTATAGTAAACTGAGGTGACTTAACTTCAGATGTTCTGAGGCACGAATCCTGCAGACTGGTGCCTGTTATTCAAGCATTTACTAAAAGATCATGTTCATTATACGAGGGGGGCGAATGCTTACAGTAGATCGAAATTGTTGAAATGAAAAAGAACGTCTTGCTTGGTTCAAAACAAATTTATTTTGTCAAGTATCACAAAATCATATATATTTAAGTCGATAGAGTTGCAAAACTTGCAGCTGGCTTATTTAGTGGAGCTCGAATTTAGCATTTTGTTGTCACCAAATATGATGGGGTTCGGTCAAGTCATCCCAGTGCCAACTCAGCCCACTTTGGTCAACTCATCCCGCTTTTTTCATACCAACTCAGTTGACCCTGAAATTCTGCTCATCCCACCAAAGTGATGAGCAGAATGTCATGCGCATAGACTGAGTCAAATTGCAAAAAAATATCACAAAGAGCTCGCACTTGATATTTTTTACTGGTCGCCTACCCACTTACCTCCATAGCTCGCGCGATAAGTTAGTTATTGGACTGTTAATCACGAAGGCACGGGTTTGGGCCCCACTGAAGGCGAATATTTTTCATTTCCTCTCTTTATTAGTTTTGCAGGCAATATTTATAGTTCTGCCTACCATAAAAACCGTGGCTTGCGTTGTCGGCAGCGAAGCAAGTAGTTGTGAGTTCAAGTCCCGCTCTAGGCATACTTTTTCATTGTCATTTTCATTTTAGGTTTTACGGGTCATATTTATAATCCTGCCTGTCATAGAAGCATACAAAGGCCTACACCACATTACTTTCTTTTTCATTCTTTTCTTCCCTTCTTTCTTCTTTGATCTCCGGTTGATCTTCAGTGGAATTGTAGTATTTTTGTTAGCGATTCTGCAAAAACTGTCCGAAATAAACGGATAGCTTTAAGATAAACATTTAAAAAAATGCTGTTCGTCCTACCGTTCCTGTCCGATAACTTTTGATAGCAATGTTGCCCTTGAGGCCTTCCCCACATCTAAATTTTGTCAGTATTGGTGGGTTTGTCCTTTCACCTGTGTAATATCTTCGCTTTTACAGCAGGGCACAATGTCTTCAAAGGCGCATGTGCCAGCATTTGAAAGGTGCATTTTCGTCAGAATGATATTTCGATTCTATGGTACACATTTACTGACAGAAGTTACCGTGAGATACTTTTACTGTATTTAACTTGTCCAACACTGTAGCCTGTCTTCCCGAGTACGTGCGTGAAGATCCAAGCCAAGTCGCCGATCCATAAGCTTTTCGGATCTTTATGATGGTTGTGTCGTTTCGACTGCAAATGTTTTGGCATAGCTTAGAAAGAAATGATCAGAAAAAAGCCAATTTTCTTGTGCACACTTTCAGATTAATATATATATATATATATATATATATTCTAGCAAAATTTAATTTTGTTGATTTTTGACTTTTATCTGAACCTGATTCGACCAAAACGCAACAGCTTTTCGCGAAATTCTAAGTACGAATCCGCTTATTAGTCTTAGGTGCCGTTATCTCCTTCAGTGCTGAATCACCCATAGTCGGTCATACCCCGGCTAGAGTCTTCGTTTATTGTCATCTAAAACCACTGATCTATACAGCAAAAACTAGCTTCTTAGGACCAGCTCCAGGTCAGCTAGCTCCCTAATAGTAATGAATACACATTTGAGAAAAAAAAAACGCAATTTAAGTTTGCGTGTTTGGTCGATGTCTAAAATAAAGCACCCTTAGTCTCCCCTGTGCTTGTCTAGAAAAAAACTTAAACTCGGTGCCCTGAACCTGAAAGATACACAGCTTGGATATTTGACATCTGTGGTCATTTCATTTATCGGACCGGGACCCTGAGAAGGTTGCATTGGGACTAATTTCTCTGTCATAGCTTCGTATCTTTAATGATGTGAACAAAAGTGTTCCACACTGAGTTGGTAAAGTGTTATTTTCTAGGCTGTGACAAAAAAGTCATATGGCGATAATTTAAATAAAGGGATGAGATAAATTTTTATTTGAAATCCGATATTGCAACCTTTTCGATTGGAGGAAGTACATAATTAGAACAAAACGAATAAAAGTTGTTTAGAATTCATAAAAAAACTTTAATCATTCGCGTATTTGTTTTATTTTGGCTATTTTCTATATGCAGCGTTACTCAAATCAAATAAACTAGAGCTCAATTAGTTTTCAGATATGTTAAAGTTGACATTTGGTTAAAGGGTACTAATAAATTAAATCACAATCTTGTATAGGTCAGTAAGTATATATATATAGATATAATATATATATATATATATATATTATATGTATGTATGTATATATATTATAATCTCGTGTTCTACGTTGTTCAGAGTAAGCGAAAAATTCACTCTGAACTTTTTATATTGAAAGATGGCGCGTAAAAAGACGAGGTGCACACCCGTCAGGCGCTCGGCAAAGTATGCGTCCAGACGACTGCAGAAGCAAGCCGAGACGGAAGCCAACAGCGACGGGCAAGAGGACGTGAGCGGCTCTGACGAGGACGGAGCAGCTGACGACGGCATCGAGTATGACGGCAAGAAACTAGGCTCCAAGAGCAAGGTGAGTGCACGGCTTTTTGTTGTTGACAAGAATTCACAGTACTTTTTCCACGTAGGATATTTTCAGATACCAGTTGGTCGGTACTGAGTACTGGGCGCACATTCCAAAAGAAAAATTAATGTTACCCCTGCTGTGTGCTTGATGAATAAGCCCCGATAAACACTAATCAAACAAAGAAATTAAAACCAGCAGGACTTTACATTAACGGCTGCCGGGTAGCCAGATTTCTGGCTGAGGGGGGGGGGGGGGGGGGGCTGGGCTGTTGCGGGGTTGAATTCATGTGGGGCGGGAGGTTAAAAGATGAGGCACCGAGATGCAATGCACTTTCAGAGGTCTAATTTTTCAGTTCAGCTTCTACGTCAAGCTTTTGTTGAAGTTTGTGCACATTTATTTTAATATGATCCCAGAATATGAACTGAAGTTTACGTGTATTTTTTACTGGGAGAAACCGGTGGAAACGCTTGTACTTGTGGAAAGTTACTCGTTCAGTTATCAAACATTAGGGAAGGGTTGCAGAGGTGGCAGAGAATATATTGAGTATTTTGAAGAACTCCCTTCCCCCTTAGCTCTCTTGGTTTTTAACAAGTGTGGCAATTAGAGCAGTTTCACTTTGATGCATGGTTTCATAACTGTTTATTAAAAAAATCTTTTTTGGGGGGGGAGGCTCAGCATTTGTAATTAGTTCAGTTGTCGCTTTTCTTGCGCTTAAGCAGAGTTCGCCTCGAGGTAGCAAAGATACTGAAGAAGCAATTCACAAACTAAGGGGTTTAGCCAGCAGTTCCACTTCCAAGAAGAAGTCTTTAAGTATGTTTTAAATTGTTTAATCATAATACTAAAGTCTGATAACCACTGGTCCAATGAGTCAACAAAAGGGAAGTTACTGATAATCGAGGCTTGGGTTTTGTATTGTTGAAAAGGGTCGTGGGTTGTGGCAATGTAATACTCATATGCAGCACTGTTGAAAAGACTCCGTGACATCAAAAGCCTTTGAGTTTTTATGTATATATTTCGCAAAATACTTTGGCAAATTTTATGCAGGCCGCGTTTTTTCCTATTCCGATCTTGGTAGGGCTGAGTCAACTAGCAAGGCTGAAAGTACCAATAAAAAAAAGGAAAGAAATGAACAAAAAAAGAACTAAGTCATGTCAAATTATTGCCTTGCACTGTATTGAGACATATAGTTTCTTTATTTGGTACGTGCAATAGAAAATTTAGTCGTTGTGGAGAAAAAAAAGAAGATCAGTAAAACGGAGATGCAATGTGTGTATTGCAGTTGATGCTGATGATGACGTCATCGTGACCGGATCTTCTCCTGCAACCAAATCAGTCGCAAATAAAGGTATATATATATAAGGCAAAGTTCTTAAAAACTGTGTCGCTTGAGATCTTGCGCAGATAATTTCTTCTCTTCTAACAGATAAATTTATTCCTCATTTTGTGATGTAACGTGATTTTCTTTACTGTTGTTTTTCTTGTTGAAGGCAAAGGAAAGCCGTCAGTGCCTGCTGGGAGAAAGTCGGCGACCATGCAAGCAGGAAAGCTTCTGAGGGGCAAAACACCAGTGACTCACTTCATGAAACAATACTGTCTTCTACAAACAACACTGAAAGCCTCCAAACGCCTGAAAATTGAATTGAGAGGAGAAAAATATGATCCCGCTAGAGAAGATCCTGTTGACGCTTATAGCTTTCTGACTTACGCGACTAAGCGGTTTATAGTGGCACTGTCGCACATTATTCAAGAATCTCAACCACATTTTAGCCTAGCAAAATGGGATGTGAAACGGCTTGGACAGCTGGGCAAGGGTCATTCGACGAGTAGAAGTGAATCGGCATGTGCTGTGGTGTATCTCGAAAGTCTTTTCGGAAAGATGCCCAGTGGTACCCAGTCATCGCTGTTTGATGTTCCGGTGTCTAAACCGGTACCCGAAACTGGTCCCGTCGCCGTTGACCAGGTTAAAAAATCGGATCCCACATTAGAAAGAGAAGTGCAGTCGAAGTTTACCTCAGAAAATGGCACCAAGCCTAAAATAATCATTGGCACTAAGGAGTTGGATTTCAAAGTACCCGTGACCAGACCTGCCAGTTTCAAAAAGATTGAAAAGGTCAACCAGAATCAAACGAACAAGCAGGCAGATAGCACCAATGAAGACGAGGATGACGTTGGTTGCCATGACGACGGCATCGATGACGACTGCGACGACAGCAATGGCGACATGGCCAAAAATGACGTTTCGTCATTGATCTGCGTCTATTGCTACAAGAAGAAGTTCCCGGATATCAAAAGCTTTGTGAAACATTACCAAGAGATACACCACCACTCACATGCATTAGAGTTCTGGCTTAGCATAGATCTGTGCTCCGCTGCCATGACGGCTAAACAAAAGAAAGAACAGCTGAGTGAGCACCGGAAAGAACCTTACATACGCTGCGGCTTATGTACGTTCCATTTGCTGGAAAACCAAGGGCCGGACGGTCAGTCTCTGGATCAGAGTGAGATGATCAGTCGTTATATTTCTCATTATATCGACTTGCATCATCCGAAGTATAAATGTGACTATTGTAAGAAACTGTTCTGTATTGAGACCATTTTGGAGTTACACATGCGTCACTGTCCACAAGCCATCGAAGCCTGTGGATTCCAGCCGCCGGTAGAAAAGGCGGATATTTATTATTACATGAAGAAAAGGTGCGGCTTACATAAAGTGGATTTCACCGACGAGTTCATATTCGCCGATCACATGTGTAGATTCCACATCCACGAGGTTGACGGCGGTGAGATGGCACAGATTCTAGGCCTGAGTGTCAAGCAGCTGCTGGCGGAGAGGAACAGCCTGCTGGGCATCGACTACATCTGCCACATGTGCGGCAGAGAGAAGGGCACGTTTGAGAGCCCCAGTGACTGGATCGATCACGTCCACGACGCCCACCCGGGCCGAATCATCTGCGAGATGTGCTGCCAGTTCGTCGGCTCGATAAAGCAACACACCAAGTACGCTCACGGCACATTCGGCGAGTCTTACTTCGTATGCTTGAAGGACTATTGCAAGTACAAGGGTGCTGGATTCCCGTCTGTTTTTCAACATGTTCGCAATTTCCACCCGGATATCGATTTAGATCAGCCGATTGAGTTTTACCGGAAGTGCACCGACTGCGATTACCATATCGGTTATAGCTATAATAAAAAGCTACTGGATTATAGTAAACCAACGCGTAAGATGTTCACTCACTATGGCACGGCTCACGATAAGAAATTCTGCGAGAAATGCGGTAACTTCTACAGCCGCAAGTATTACGAGACTCATCTGGAATCGCACGATGCGGAAGAAACTGGGGTGAAGAAGTACACCTGTGGTATCTGCAATCAGAGGTTCTTACACAAAGACACGCTCAAGGATCACGAACGGCGCCATGATGAGAAGAACCGAACTCACATGTGTCACCTCTGCTCAAAGAGTTTCTTCTTCCGCGGGGATCTAAACACCCATATTAAAATGGTGCACCAGGAGAAGTCGTATCACTGTGCTAAGTGTAGTAAATCCTTTGCGTTGCCGAATCACCTCAGGCAGCACCAGAAAAGATGTGGCAATCCAGATTACCAGTTGTATTCACAGACGCAGCAAGCGCCGAAACGGAAGCCGCCCGCAGTGGACAATGAGGCTCCAGCCATTAAGATGGACAGGACTATTCGCTCGCAGATCGAAGCCAATATCGAGACTCTGAATCGAGACACCGATATTAAAATGACGGATGATATGAAATTCAGCATATTAACTCCAGTGTCGGATATTGCTGCGACGTCACAGATCATTGCGCATGCGCACTCAGCCACAACCAATGCCGGTCTGACGCGACCGATAGAACAGCACGAGCCGCACAACATGACCATGGGTGGCGCCAACTCGTTGAACTATTACCAGGGCGAGCAGCCGCTCGGTCTGGCCTACGATGAGGTGTACCGCGCCACCCACTCCCTTGGTATGATGCTGCCTAGCTTCAATATTTCGGGTCAGATGGGCTACGCTCCCCAAGCACACCACCCACAGCATAACTAGCGAGCGAGTGGCATTTAAATGGAAGTTTTTAGGCCGTAATAATTTAGGTGTTAACTCTTTTGTTACTTTATAATTCTTGCACTATCTATTGTTTTCTTTATAATATTGTTGATGCAGAACAGCTAACAGTTAATGGTTTATCGTTTTGGGAAGGGAACACAAGGAATGCCCTGCCCCCCCGCCCCCTACCCCCTCCCCATCCAACCAGACAACTCGGCCAGATTACTTCCGCTTCGAAAGATTCTGCCGTAGGTGCCACCCCTTTGTCCGCCTTCCTTTGTATGTGAAGTGCCATGTAACATAAAGCTATAATTGCAGTATAATAATCCCTGACATGGGTTGTACGTGTATCTGCAGGTGCAATACGTGCATATTAGTCAACCGTAATTGTAATTTCACGATGAGGGACACAACCACCTTCCCTATGCAAATACCGAAAACATCTAAAGAGTTATGCAATTCAGACTTTTACACTGACAATCCGATTTTCAAGTACGATTGTTACGGAAATAGTTTAAAATATTGAATTTGTTTTCCTAGGTTTTTGGTATCTTGTGTAACAAATTGAAAAAAAAAGTCATAGCCGGCCACTGATTGAAATCGTGAACATGGCTGTCCAGGGCCATTGAGCCCAGCTTAAACTGCGCCCTTGAGTACAGCTTGAGTTTTGCTCGGCTGTTCCAGAATTGTACTTGTATTAATTCACAGTGGTTATACGTCTATCTAGTATTTATTTTTGTATTTTTTTTTCCGATTCGACAAAAAAATACCCCACTTAAAATTTTCAAATAATAGTAAACCCTTTCCCTTCACTGGCCGATGACGTAATGCCTGGCATTAGACTTTATTGCTATTTCTGAGTAGGGATCAAGTGTGCACGGATATGCGATTAGGTAGGATTATGACAGGAAGCAGGAATCCCGCCCCTTAAAGTTGTTTTTGTTTGTTTTGTTTTTTTTCGATTCTGCTGTATACCTCTGCCTTAAGAAAAGCTGCTGGGACTCATCGATACCGTTCGTAATTTATACAGTTAACTGCAGATATCGCAAAGTTTGTTTATGAAGTACTCATTAATTTAAACACTATCCCTTGTTTGAGAACGTGGTGGAAATAGATAAACCCATGTGTCGTGAAAACTCAACACATGGCGTTGGTATTGGTGTTTTTTGTTTGTATCACGTGAAGAAGAAAAAAAAGACATCTGTAAATAAGTGTGTATTCGTACAGGTTAGCGTCCAATTCCCTTCTCACAACATTGTTTCCTTGTCTTTGTGTACTGGTTAACATTTAGGCCATTTGTGTGTTTACGGTCACAGGACACTGAGTCGGTGACTGCGATGCTCTCGTAAATCTTCTCAGTCTTCGTGAAAGTGAATGTTGTTTGATATATAGGTACATAATATATTTTTTATTTACGTGTTAGTGGAAGTTGCGCCGACACTTGACTGAAGTGACGATAGTGTTGTTATGCCTCTTTTTTTGAGATTTAATATAATATAGTTGATTTTGACATTATTTCTAGATCCATGTAATCTGTATTTGCAGCTGTGTGTAAAATCTTGCTGTGTGAAGGTCACTTTTAGGTAATTGCAAAATCAAATGTTGACAATGCAAGTCAACGCTGAAATGTATCCTAGCAGAAATGTGCCAGTATCAGGCAGTCCAACACAACAGGTGGCAGTCTTACAGTTTAACATGTATCGCTTTACAATAAACCACGAAGCAAATAATTTCTGTTTTTATTTTTTCTTGTGTGTGAAGGAATGAGCGTATGGGTTGATCTCCGCTTGTCATCACCTCCGATCGCTATATGCTGATTCCAGGTTATATGGTGCAGATATACGCTGGATCATTTTCAGATTAAACCAATTTGTTCCACTGGAAGTGTCGTAAAGGAGGTCTTTCAAGAACATTTGCAAAAAGGGGGTGGGACGGGGGGGGGGGGGGCGTCCTGGGACTGTGTGTGTATTAATATTATAGTTAGTGAGGTCACAAATTTTACGTACAGCGGGGCCGGGGTGCTGGGGGGGGGGGGGGGGGTGGCGGAAGGTCAGTATAGTGTCGTGGATTTTCAATGTCTAAGAAATCAATACATTGATGTTAGATCAGTGCGGGGTCGCCTCTCACGTCTTCTGCATATTTCCATATGTGGAAAGATAAATAGAAGAGGGTCTAAAAATCATAACCAAAGGAAATGCAGTCCCGTTAAAATGTAATATCTTTCCTCTCAGCGAAAATTAAATCGAAACTGTTAATCTGCTCCTGAATTGAGCTGTTCAGAAAAGAAATCTGATTTTTTAAAAATAGTATGTAAAGCTAAACCACAAAATGCTGTAGGGGAGTGATTTCAGGGTAATTACTTGGACATTTGTGGGGAGATTCGATTATATACGCTTTGAATTTAGAGCCAAAATGTAATTAAAGTTTTAGTAATAAATATATATTGTAATTTTCTCAACTCGGTATATGTGGGTTTTCAGTGACTGATGTTTGGTTTTCGGGGAGGGGCGGGGATACGAGTTTGGTTTTATTTGGCGTATGCCCCTCTGTCTGAGCTTTAGGTTCATTTGCCAGCGATCGACCATCTGTATGATTGGCTTTCTGATGTATTACTCTCAGATGAATACATTCGTTTTCTCTCAACGTATCTGAAAAGAATGCCTGGCTTGTGGATAATGACTAAATTATCAATGTATAAATTCCTTTATTCTTTACAAATGTGTCCAATTGATTTGACACGAGTAAGTCCTTTCTTTTGCCCAAAGCGACTAAGAACGCATACACCATACCGCGAAATTTGTTTGCTTGTAGCAAAATTTCAGAATTGCAAATATTTGCAAAATTTTAGGTAGGTATTAAAACACCTCTGGAGTGATGTGTAAATAACTGGACGTCCAGGGCAGCAATAAGAACAGTAATTAATAATCTCCTGGGCACACCGTCGAAGTCAGGACTTAATACTAGAACAGTTGGAAAAACTTCATTAATACACATACGTGCAAAGAAAATGACTCGGCGCGCAATCTATAATAATAAAAAAATGTGGGGGTTGTTTATACACTTGAATAGGCCACTTGTAAAACTTCAGACTTTTTTTCCCCAGCGACTTATATTGATATAGAAACGTGATTACTGAGGCTTCAATTGTACATGAATAACTAACGATTTGATAGTTTTGCACTGACACCACCGCAATACTCGGACTGCACTACTTTGAAAATCCCGATAAGTTATAGATACAACATAATTGCTTGTAAGGCGATTCTGAATGCGACCGCCCGAGCATTGATCGAGTATTTGATCGTTCATAACAACGACCTACTTTCTGGATCAAGCCCGGAGTAATCCAGACACTTGGTGTTCATGTAGACAGACATACAATAAAAATAATATTTATACACGTTTGTAAAGTCCAGCAATCGGATCGTGTTTGCCTGTAAATACTACTTTAACTGATAGGCGGTGTTATTTGAATTGAAAAATATTTAAATAACCAAGTTTGTTTTTGTTATTCTATTATCAGTTATTAATAGGAGGTAATGGATATGCACCATTAAACAGAATGAATTATTCTGAACACACTTTCGCGTCGTTAACGAATGAATAATCAACATCCCCCAAGCAACTCAAACAACCGCCTACAGTCATAAATATCTGCTTGGTGTTGGGAAAAAGAGTAAGAAAAAAAATTAAAAAGGAGTCCCGCAGCAACTATGGACGACAGTTTCGTTTACAGGTATCGCCCAAGAGTTACAGGCGAGCAGTCTGCATATTCATGGTGAGTAAATTTTCAAAATAATAAAATTAAAAAAAAAACTATCTGGATGAGTAATATGAAAAATGAACTTATTATCTTAAGATGACAAAGAAATTGAATTTTTCTTATTCTAAAATAAACTGCTGACATTTAAGCTTAAGGTATTGGACAGTCTGTTCATGATTAGACTTAACATTATTTTGTGATGCTTTGTCAACGGCAAAAAATTGTAAATGCTTAGACCCGGTCTGTGCCATACGACGTCTTTATTTTCTTGTTGAAAATTTCAATGAGTCAGCACTGGTCGAAATTTTCGTTTCGTTTCTTCCACAAAATGTGGTTTTATAAAATGTTTTATAACCAACACCTTTATTATCACTTTTTGAGTAGTTTTTGTTAAAGCGTTCGAAATGTTAGTGCGAACAATGCGAACGTTGAAGACGCGAGCACAAAATTTTAAGATAAAATTATCCTTGGAAAGGTTATTTTCCGTGCTTTTTCCGCCTTCAGGCAAATCTTCTCTATTTTTAACTTTAACAGATTTTTCCACGCCCAATGTTTAAAGGTGATTTTCTTCGGTGAAGTACAACTAAGGTTATCACTGAAGCTGGGAAAAAATAAAAGAGATAATTTTTGGCTCAATTCAAAAAGATCGCTGAATATGTATGACCAGTTTGAACTGCGGCTGAAAGAGGGGCTGCCTTCGATGCAGGTACCCCGTCTACTGCAACAGGGCAGGAGTACTCCATTTGCTCTCCTGTGGGGTAAAAAGTGTTTGAAATCGTCGGTGGAGGATTTTAAAGAAGTTGCATCAAGGCACATATATTTATGTAACAAATATTCATAAATTTATTCATATTTATATATAGTTTGTTTTTTTTGTGCTATTGAACAGGTACCCCCATCCACCCAGAAGACCGCGTGAAAAAGAATTTGAACACCAGTGTGCAATCACCGAGGTGAGATTTTTAACTTTAAGGGAACAAGACTTGTTTCTTAACCAAGTCTTAAGATAAGTAACCCAATGGATCAAAGGGCAGTCTCAAAAAAGTTTTTTTTTTGCTGACATTCTTGCTTATTTATGTTTTTGACTTCTGCCTATAGTTCATACTGTAATCGATCAGCTAAGACTTGGTCAGGGCCTACTTTTTTATTTTAATTTTTAGTCCCCTGCCGCCGCGTATCGCGTAGCTGGGGACCAGAGATTTCGGGTTTGTCTATCCGTCTGTCGACACCTATATGTTAACACGCTCAAGCCTACATTCCTTGATCGATTGTTGAAATATGTTAATTATAGGTAGTATGGGAACAAATAAGGGTTACTATATTATAGTAAATGAGCCAGGTTGGCCGAAGGACAGTGGCCCAGCAGAACTACTACAAATTTACGCAATCCTTGGTCCTTGGTCACTTGAATGACTTTGTTAACATATATTTCTTGATTGATTCTTAAGATATTTTAACTATAGTAGTTGTGAACTAACAAGGACATTTTCGGCGTGGGACCTAGCCAGTTTCACTGACAGTGTAGATTTTTTGCCCCTTTTTTCGAAATTCCTCTTTTTTTTTGTACCGTGTATGTATGGATAAATATTCACTCAGCTTGCACGTGTCGATTTTCTACTCCAGGAGATACCCTTATCATGTTGATAAAATTGTTCCTATGTATAAGAAGATTACGCAGACATGCTACCTGGTAATGAATCAAATTACGCGCTGATCGTTATGCTACCGTCTAGCTTCTGGTCACATCCAAGTCTCGTTTGGAAATACTATAGATTTGCACTTAGAATAAGTAATAAGCTAATACCAAGCATTAAAACGCGACACCTTATTTGTGTAAACAATAAAATTAAGTCATGAAAATGAAACCAGTAATGACTTCATTATTCAGAACTACATGTACTTTAATGCATAAAATAAAAAGTTTTGTTAGTCCCTGCCCGGGGGACTATAGTTTTCGGGTCTGTCTGTCCGTCTGTCCGTCTGTCGACACCTTTTTTGTTAACACACTGAAGCCTACATTTTTCGACCGATTGTTAATATATTGTATATATGAGTAGTACTGGAACGAACAAGGATCGGTATTATAAATGAGCCATGTCGACCCAAGGACATTGGCCCAGCTGAACTTCACAAATTTTCCTAATATCCTTACTCAGTTGAATGAGTTTGTTAACACACTCAAGCCTACATTTCTGGATCGATTGTTGAAATCTTTTACATATAAGAAGTATTGGAACAAACAAAGGTCGGTATTGTAAATGAGCCCTATCGGCCCAAGGACATTGGCCCAGCTGAACTTCAGAAATTTTCACAACCCTTACATACTGGAATGAGTTTGTTAACACACTCAAGCCTACATTTCTGGATCGATTGTTGAAATATTTTACATAGAGGAAGTATTGGAACCAACAAAGGTCGGTATTGTAAATGAGCCTGTAGGCCCAAGGACATTGGCCCAGCTGAAGTTCAGAAATTTTCACAACCCTTACATACTTGAATCAGTTTGTTAACACACTCAAGCCTACATTTTTTGATCAATTGGCAAAATGTTATACACATAGGTAGTATGGGTGGTAACAAGAATTGGTATTGTAAATGAGCCAGGTCGGCCCGAGGACATTGGCCCAGCTGGAATTTTAAAATTCACGAATATGATACGAATTGCTTAAGAGTTGTAGTCCAACCTAACAAAATCAAATACTGGCATTGGGGGGACATAGTCAGTTTCACTGACCCACTTGTTTTTTTTCAAGTGTGGCTGCTGCAAGTTGAAGTCTTTTATTGGACCAACATCGAGAGATTATATGCCTTGTGTTTAAAAAGCTTTGCAGTATAATTTACTTTGCCAACTGAGCATCAAATCGTTTGCAACATTTGTAGTCTTTATAAACTTTAGGCAGTTTTAGGCAGGTAGTTATGATTCAAGCCAAGTTATACGTATTTAAATCATGGAGCAATCAAAAACGTCTAAGAACATGGAGGTCAGCTGAGACGTTGTTACTTGGTCTTTGGTGGATCGGCAAACCATTGGAGGAGTTCAGAAGATCAAAGGCCAATGAAATAGGCGACTTTAAAAAATTCGGCATTTTTTTAATCCAGCCGACTTTGTCGGACTGGGTTAGTCGTATCACTTTAGGGGGCTTGAATGTATGTGCGTATGTTAAACTTTTTCTTTAAAATGCTACTCCTTCTACAGTTTTGCTCCAATCGTTTTGATATCACACAGGAATGTTTCCTGGGTAGCCCCCCACCTGGCTCTTACTTTTTTTGACGATTGACGAAAAACTGTCAAAATGGAGGCACTTTTTGTGCCCGTTTTGACCCATTTTTAAAATGCTACTCCTCCTACAATTTTACTCCAATCGTTTTGATGTTACGCAGGGATGTTCCCCAGTAGCTCGCCTACCAGGCTATTATTTTTTTTTCGCGGTTCGCTAAAAACTGCCGAAATGGCGGAACTTTGAATTTTGGCAAAAACTGGAATAAATGGTAGTAAATAACTGGACATTGCTTGTAAATGGATATTGTAGTAAATACCTGGACATTGCTTTTTTCGCAAATGACAAAAAAATACCGAAATGGTGGAATTTGAAAAATTTTGTAAAATTGTGTAAATGTCGTTAATTGCGTGAATCGTCAAAACCCAACCTCTCCAACATCCCTTTTCGGCCAGCTTTCACCCGGGAAAATGTGTTTTGTGTATTAAAATTATGAAAAGGTTACGTTCAGAAACAAAGTTCTTCATTTTTTGGCCTAACAATATTTGTTTCAGAGTTTTTCTCTCTTTCCTTGTTTGGTAACTCGGCTGGGTCATGTCCTTGGACATGCTTGTTTTTTTTTCGGTTGAACGAAAGAAAATCTAAATGAAAAAGTGGGTATCCATACATGGGGCCTAAGTGCCCGATTGCGAAGTGTCCAGATGCAAGATGCAACTTGTTCGATTAGACCAGAGCAGCCGACTAAGTCTATCGCTCCTAAAAATTTTACAAATGCAATCAATAATTGAGTCTCAAATGACTTTGTCATGTCAATAAAATGATAGCGTTCATACATATTTATTCTTACATTTAAATTGCAGAGAATTGGCAAACAGCGCAGTGATTTCATCATCAGACCAGAATGGGTTTCTGAAGAAATAAAGCGAGATACGCTTGTGCCGTTCCAGGGCCGGCGATGGTGGCCCTGGCCCTGGGAATTCCATGGGGCACGGAACTGGCCCTACGTGAATGTGGAGAACAGGCTGGAAGAGGAGAGGCAGATTAAAGCGCTTCTAACAAGTCGTGCCGTCCCGCAAGAACGCCATCCCGTGGTAGGCTCGGAGCGCGAGGAGTTAGGGCCTCCAATGAGGGTGCGTCTCATACCGCAGCAAACGCCATGGCGTCCGAAATCTAGCTGCTGGAAAGGCTATGTGGTGAACAGCGAAGCTGGAGTTTATGGCAATCCAAGTAGGCCACTGAGAAGACCACAGAGCGTCCATTTCAGTCGTCATTTAAATAATCTTGAAGACTACAAGTATGCGCCTGGTTTTGAGGAATATTATGATGATGAGTCACCGTACCATTTCCACCACCCTGATGACGTTGCAGAGACGGGCGGCTCACATATTAAAACGGGTAGAAATACAACACATTCACCGGCGGACCGGGAGAATGCCTTTTCTTTGCACCCGGATATACCAGCCAATCAGAGGCCTAGATTTGAGAGACCGTACATAAATTCCGCAAATGCCATGTGGATTGGCGTAAAGTACGCTTCAAGCCCCGGACAAAATTAAACATTTAGTTCAGTATTTGATTTACCACACTAGTATTATTTTTACTCTTGTTTTATTTACCCGTTACTTCCTTACGGTGCAATGTTTTTGAAGTTAATTTCATGTTGACAACATTTTGTATTCTTTATTAAAGCCAGCATGTTATGCACGAAGGACTCGTGGCAACAGCTTTGAGAAATAAATACCTTGTGAGCCAACTGGTAGTGAGGAAAGGGTGCTTTCGCAAATAATGTTTAATTCAAGTTAACTTCGGTGGTAAAGTGTAAAAAATGAGAAAAAGAAAGTACGGGAATACAAAAAATGTCTGGCGGTATGCATGACTGCTAGTGATAAAGTTGTAACTGATGTAAATCTAAAGACTTCGTTTTTTTCCGCAACTAACGGCCCCTGCAACATGTATCAGCCTATCTCTTGGGATCTTTTGCTCGAAAGCTGCATTTTTTTTTTTCGATTTTTAAGAGGAATAAAAATCCCACAAAACAGCTTGTTCATCAGCCGATATATATTTTATTTATTATTCTACCCCACTTCCAGCACCACGCCTGATCCAGTCACTTGCACTCACCTTTTGTCTTTTGCAGACACGCGTTTTTTTTCACCCACAACTACAGAAATCTTTTGACTTTGTTTCCGTATATGAAAACAATCCTTATGACTCCTCAACAATTCTTCCAATTACAGTGTCAAAATATGTGCCGAAAAGTATAAATAACACAATTAAATACGAAAGCGTATGTCTTTTTTTTAACGCTTTTATCTTAGCCCAAATTTCACACAAATTTCACACTAATTTTGGTATAACTTCTTCCATCATCGCCCACTTACTAACCCCAAATTTTAGTCAAATTTTGTACTTATTCTTATTTTAATTAGTGTTTTTCTTTTCTTTTTTAATGCTAAGGAAAACTGGATACACTAACCCTTTATTTACTCACAGTTTTATAATAATTTTATGCTAATTTTTAAAAGAGCCTTTTATCGCTGACACGCATGGAAATTTTCGAAAAAAATGAAAAAAATATGCTTAACTTATATATAAATTACATATAAAAAAGGCACAACTAAATAAGGGGTAAGCTAAAAAAAAAAACCTTAATAGGCCGTCATAATTAAAACAACATGATGTATTTATGTCTCTTTTATTGTGTTCTACAACGTTTTTACATAAATTTTCAGGTAATTCTTTTGATTAAATTTTTGTTGATGAACTGCTAGTTACTGAACATACAATAACGAAATAAAGTGCAAAACGCTATTCGCAACAATAATGTAATTCTGAATATAAAGTTATCAAATATTTTACGTATAATCTATTTTTATACATGCAATTTTAAATAATTAATAGTTTACAGCAAACCTTCAAAGAATAACTTCAACGTTATCCATTTTTCGTGCAATACTCAGTTAAATTAATTTCCTAACAAACGATTAACTGCAATATTATAAAAGAAGAAACTAAGCTGGATCACCTTGAGATTACATCATTTATATAACGTTTGATCACCAAACTTGTTAACATAAATATTTAACACGTGTATAAAGTGAGTGGTGATGTACAAAAGATGACAATGGTATAACAACAGCTGACTGAAGCATTAAATGTGTAATTAGATAACAAGAATTTGCATGCGTAACACGGCACTACTGTAAATTAAGACAAGAAATAGAGAAATATATACAACATACAGGAGGAGCACTCTTTATTTTTTTTCATTTATTTATTTAGTCCCGCTTTTATTTATACAACCATATTTCATTCATAAATCAGAGACTGATTCTAAAAAAAAACGCGACATGATCACTTCTGAACAAAATCTCGTTGTGATAGGATTATACCAATGATTTAATAATAAGAACAACTGAATATGATTCATAAACGTTTGAGGAGGTTAAAAATCTCCAAAGTTTCCATTTTCTCTTCAATGGCAAATTTTCCATTTTCTCTTCAATAAAAAATGACCAGTCAGACACGGCACACGATAGTGACCCAAACATCTGGCTGCGAATAATCTTTTGGACAAAACAGTCAAGTGCTCACATAGCGTGTTAACAAATGAGTGCAATAACCTTATCTTAGTCACAGCCAAACTCTCGGTTTAAATTACCTTTTATGTAAGGACAGCCCTGATGAAAGCCACCATAAAAACACGCCAATTACATATATAAGGGGCCAGAAAGGGAGACTGCATGAAGTTCGATACAGTGATACGATTTACACGGGATCTGGCAACACGTGGGCACACTGAATGTTTTGTTTTCACTGTCAAATCACTTGCATCATGCCAAATCATGATATACCCGTTTTGCGGCACTACAGCCCTTAATTAACCCAAACATAACTTAACCATTTAGAACAATGGCAAATTTATAAATCATTTACACTCCATAGGAATGTCTCTATTAAGTATACAAACGGAATGCACGTTGTAACACATATATCACATCTAAGAATGCTAACTTGTTACCTAACCGTTACGTTTTGATTCTCGGCGAAGGAAGTGAAATGACTGACGCATACAATGAACGCAAACACACCTAAACGCAGTTCGCTATGCCTTCTGATACACGACGAATAAGTGTGGCAAATGCAGGATACAAACGTCTAAAACAATATTTTTGTTTGCTTGTTTTTTTTCCGTGATATTTTAAAAATAACTTCTAATGAATTAACGTACAGAGTCACACAGCTACAAGACATTTCAAAAGGTTTCTTAAGCAAAATAGGGTGACCGTTAGTGAAACCTCTCTAAATGCAAAATATGAGTTGTCCCCTCGTTTGTGGACTCGCCCACATCAAGAAAACTATGCCCGCGCTCAAAAATGTATTGACAAAACCGAACTGTAATTGTTTTCTCTAATGTTTTACTAGTTTTGGGTAATGCTGAGCATGTAATTCTGACTGCCGAAATCTAAACAGCCCCGTAACATCTGCCAATTGTACAACCATCCACACCCGACAAATGGCAGCATGATTTTTTGGGTGTTGAATACTTACAGCAATGTTAAACCGCCTGTGCATTGAGATAACAGCTATTGCGATGAACGGAGAAATCCATCATTAAGACCCTGGAAATTTTTTTAACAACCGGGCACTTGTTAAACGAAACGAAAATCACTGTTTACCTTCTAAATATGATTTCACTCAATTCGTAATCAACTACCAGCATCTCTATTATATGTATATAAACCTTATAAACCTGTCTTTTACCAGAACACTCTGGTACGCAATATTTTGGCGAAGTTTTATCCCGTCCCCACTGCGCATTTGTATTGGCACTGTAACCCTTAACCCTCCCCCAGTTTTGTTTCAGTTTATTTTCACACTATTTGTTCACACTGTTTGTTCACTACAGGATAATTCGACCCACTTTTGCTGGTCTCAAGTGATACCAATTAACCAGCATTTGCTGTCTCTTTATTCTACAATAAATGTTATAAAAAAACTTATGTAACAGTCATAATATCCCTTCAATCAAACTGGTGTAGGAAAAACTAGAACGGCCAGTGCACACAAAACAGGGATATATACTTTCAACTGAGACCTACTTAATTTCTTGTTGTTGTAAACAAAAGCATGACTCCACGATCAAATCCATGGTGCTGCAATACCCAGGGGATAATAACTGTCAAAACAGTCCAAAAAACTTGCAATATGTAATTATATGCAACATGTTAATCATGGGATACCTCCCTAACCCCCGCCCCTAAAAAAACATGCTTCCCTCACGTATCTTTCCACCACGGGTCCAGTACCTTATTTAACCTAACTCACTTCATAAGCCAGCACGACTCCTTAAATACAACTCCACACCACACTATTCAATTGATACATTGTTTACGTGACGAAATGGGTGAACTGTACTTTTAAAGAAATTGGAATTAAAGCCTGGCCGAGGAATTCATTACGTAATACCATTCAGTGAGACGCTATCAGTACAACGCCTCAACAACGGAGACATGAGCGGAAGAAAAATATATCACGTAAGATTTTTACGTAGTGACGCCATACGCCATACAGTTGATATATAAAGTCGGTTGTCTATAAGACTTTCCGTTATCGAGATATTTTGCACACAAGATCTTATTCAAAATATATCCATATTTTACGTAATGACGTCATATACTTGATCGCTCCTTATACCCGGGAAAAAATTTGGCAAAATCTTTGAACCAACAATCCCACCATATCTGAATTTTCTCCGATGTGCAGCGGCTGAGAAATTTTGCACAAAAGCTTTTGACGTGGTACAGCTTCCCTGATAAAGCAGCACGCGTCAAAAGTTGAAAAAAAAGTCGTCCGACCTACCCAAGGAACAAACAGATTAAGTTTGAAGTCGATCGGAATTTTCGTTCTCGAGATATCCTGCTCACAACATTTTGTTCACACACAACATTTTGACACACACACAGAATATAATTTGTATTATGTCTCCCCTTGGCCGGGAAGACATAGTACATCGCATGGCACACAAACACAAGAATTCCATACTTCAGTTCTTACACGGACTGCGCAAAAGTAAACAAAAATTATGAAGAAATTTTATCAATTAATTCTTTTTTTTATATATATATATATATATATATAGAAGAATAAACTATACACAACAACTGTAAATTACTACAAGTAAAACACATCAAACTATAGACTACATATTTATCACACTACATGTGTAAAGCTGGGTTTAAACCGGTTGAAAGAGAGAATATGAATTCCCTGATATGACAGGTTCCCACAATGCAACAGCACATTATCAAGCCCTGTCACCGTTGTTGTTTAACAGGCACCCTCTGCGACGGGTCAGTCTCTTGTGCGTCTGACCTTCTTGTTTCGCCGACCCAACTGGGATTCCGCAAAAAATAGTACTCTTATTGAAAGACAGGAACTACTTTTTATATGCATCAGCTTTGTGTTTATAAATAAGGTTGGTCTCTTCAGATGCCCACTGTTAAATAACAACAGGTCTGTCGCACAGAACCCCTGTAACATCTACCCCTCCCCTCCCCCCCCCAAAAAAAAAGCCACATGACCTACGTTTCAAACTACCTGTAACAACTACACCGGTTTCAAACAACCACTTTTTTGTAAACAAACATCAAGCATAGTTTCTATAAATAGTAATCAGATTAAATCGATGTCTTCATTTAAATTATAAATAATTTAATTCTGATACAATAATACAGAATAAGAAATTAACACCTTTTTATTTTCTAACGTGTTAGCCACCTATCGCTCACGTACCTAGGCAAAGCGGAGTCCTACTCACTGCTGTCTTCGCCAACGGCACACCCTATCCCGCAGGCAGTATCGTTACTAGCACAACATGCTGTACATAAAGCACTGTATCAATTTGTTCTTTTTTTACAGATTCCCCTCCGACCCAAAGTCGACCAAAGTTCGACAAAATGGTTCCAATCGCGATGATTTCCATGACAATTTATACACCATCAAAATGTCATTATTCTTGTTTACTTTTCTAAACGAGTATTATAATTTCACTCAAGTTAAGATGTTGTGACCACAAATAGGTTAAAATATGCAGTAGCACCTCTCCTGCCCACGGTAATTGTTAATGTTCGTGAAGAACACGCACTTGAAATGATTTTCATCTGACATATGATATAGATTAACAGCAAACGCGTTTTTTTTTAATCTTGAACAAAACACTTAATTTAATGTTCAAAATGTGTGTGGTAAGCTCACGAAAGCAATATTAACCCGTTTCTTTAGCTTTTGAAGTTTTAGTGAAATCTTTGGAGCACATGAACAGTTGCTATTGTGGCACATCCACTGTTGAGTTAAGTGTGATCTAGAATATTGTTTTCATCGAATACTGAAAAGTAGCTCACTTGTGTTCTCAAACATACACCCTAGGGTTTTTACATACGAATTTATACACGTCACTATCGCAAACAAGTGGACAGCTGCACACAGCGTGAAGAAGATTGCGGAATGTTCAAGTCATTTTCAGTCTGAAACCTTACAGTATCGAGTTACCAGTTAGTCCAGATTTTCACATGAAAGACCTTTCCAACTAGTCGTTTCTCGGGCTTTAACCCTTTTAGCCACTGTCTCTGCTGCTAGCCGGGAAAGAAGGCTGGTCGTTATAGCAGGGTTGCTAAGTGGCAGCTCCTGAATTTTCCCACGCGTGCATCCAGATAGGGGCTGTCCAGACGCCCCATACTAACGCAAAGACCATGAACACATACATTAGCGTCTTAAAACCGCGCCTGAAACACACCAAATCACGCTCGTATTATAATGATAGACATGACGCTGCAAATTTAAACTGAACATTTTATTATTAAATTCTTCAATAATTTAAATCTTGAATCAATTGGCAATAAATACAGAGAACTTAAAGGAGTGAACCATATATGTTGCACTTAACCAATAGCATTGGCCATTTACCTAGACGTAGTTTTGACAGGCATGGTGAGAATGGTGAGTAGACGGCTGCGGCCGGTGTCCTGTATGGCAGCCAGTAGCGTCATACACACGATGAAGACAATGACGAGCAGCGGCACCACATACATGCTGTTCATGTCCACTATGTAGATCTGCAGAGAGGGGAGAGGGGGAGAGATATAAACAGCAAGGGGAGTGGCTAAACGGTGTAACTGACACTGGGGGCAGAGGGGAGGGGGATAAACAGCAAGGGACGTGGCTAAACGGTGTAACTGACACTAGGGGCAGAGGGGGATAAACAGCAAGCGGCGTGGCTAAGTGGCGTACCTGACACTGGGGGCAGAGGGGGGATAAACAGCAAGGGACGTGGCTAAGCGGTGTAACTGACACTGGGGGCAGAGGGGAGGGGGGATAAACAGCAAGGGACGTGCATAAGCGGTGTAACTGACACTAGGGGCAGAGGGGGGATAAACAGCAAGGGACGTGGCTAAACGGTGTAACTGACATTGGGGGCAGAGGGGGATAAACAGCAAGGGGTGTGCCTAAGCGGTGTAACTGACACTAAGGGAGGAGGGAAATAAATAGCAAGGGACGTGGCTAAACAGTATGGCTGACTTTGGCAATGTTTGCTTTGTAATTATGTTATATTTTAATGAACACTGAATTTGACCTGCCATTGCTTACATCTTTGACGTCAACATACAGTATGTTCAGAGACGAGAAATGTTCTCTGGCGGTTTCTTGCTTTAAATGTTTGGCCAGGGATTTCACTTTTCCACTCACAGTGTACGATCCCTGGATTTCACACATGAAACCTCCAATTTTACAGTGGTGAGATTCGGAAAAATTCGGAGAGATTTACAATGGAATTTCCATTTATCAGGTCTTACGTTTTTACTGAATGGGCTCGGCAGCCTGTTCTTATGTTGTTTCTCTTCTTCATCGTTTTCTTCAGACTTCCAGTTGAAGAAGCTAAAGGGTGTCTTTTCTGTCTGAATTTCACCCGGTTTTGCGTACTTTCGACAGTGACCTGGTCCACTAAGTACACCCGTCGGTATACCGCGTCTGAAAAAGACTTGTTTAATGACTTTGCAATACACTAAGCACATGTCGTTTTCAAAAAAAAGTGGTTGTACCCCTCCAATATAGATACTGTCATTATGTAAAATTTCAAAAGACTAGGCCTTATAGTTTCTGAGAACTTATCTGGACAAAACTCTCTATGACCGAAAGCTGTCTTATGTGCATCAGCCACTGTAACACGTAACTTTGCAGAAATATCTTATCAGGGAAAGATCACGACAGGCACATCTCCCCCAAAATCAAATATATTAGAACAGAAGTGTTATAAACATCAGCAACGCAAGAACGTGGTAGATAGTCCCAAACTTTATCCGCGGTATCTATCTTATTGAAGATCGAATCGCAAATGGGCTTTTGGGAATCAAGATTATCTTGATCCCTCTCTCTCTCTCTCTCTCTCTCTCTCTCTCTCTTTCTCTCTGCAATATTATATAAATATATATATATTCTGATCAGTTCGCCAAATTAGAGAAAATTGGCGAACTACTAAAATAAAATAAGGTGTCTCATTCGGTGGGCTATATTTTGCAAAATTTTGCGATCCGATGAAAACTGAAACAGGAGTAGCAAAAAAAAAAAAAAAAAAAAAAAAAAAAAAAAAAAAAAAAACAGGCAAAAAAACAAACAGAGTTTACAGACGAACAGACGACAGAGACCCCACACCATTAGTAAAGCCCATGTGTCCAATGGCCACCTGGGCTAAAACAAAGCGTGGATAATAATAAAGACGTCAATATGATGTGTGATTCACCACAAAGACGCGAATAACGGGGTGTGGATAAAGAAATAACGAGACCCGGGTAACAAGGTACAAAAAAAAAAGAGGCTTGTGGCGGTCACCTCTTCATGCGACAGCGCTGCTCCTCGATCCTGGGCGCCGCCTCCATGACATTCTGCACTGACTTGGCACTCCACAGGCGCTCGGCGGCGGCCGAGGCGCGAGGCCAGAGCCGAGGCAGGAAGCCCTCGTCATCGACAAACTCCGTCCACAGGCAGACGTCGCCGCCCATGATTAGCGACTGGTTCCGAACGCCGTACATCTCCAGGTCCGACACTGCCAAACAAGACTCGAGATTCAAGTATACTTTAGTCTGCACTGAAATACTATTTTTTAAAGAAAACTGTCGTGCAAATCGAAACATTGGTGTATAAAACAAGGAAGGCGCTTTGTTTACAATCTCGCTATTTGAAGTTTTCAAGAATCATTAATATTGTATATCCAGGGAACGAACAACATATATAGGCGACGTTCATTTCTTTCTGTTTTTTTTTCTTTATTTTTAACGAAATTAAATATATTTTCTTCAAATTACTTTGTGTATGGGAGAATTTTCACTTAATTGACTTACACACTTGGTTACACATATAGTACTTGTCCCAGTCCTGCCCATAGCTGATATAATCCAGATACCAACAGGAAGAGAACAGCGCCCTCAACCCTTGTGACGTCACTCTATCTAGATCCCACGCATTTCCTTTCCAAATCTGCACAATGGCGTCAGGCTTTAACTTGACGCCATCGTCAAAAACTTCCTGCCACACTATATAGCCGCTGCCCTGCAAAAAAAACCAAACAAACAAAAAAAAAAAAAAAGAAAATGACCAGAATACACTTAGTGATTCGTTATATATCATACTCATTACATGGGCCTCCAAGCAATATCCAGGCTACAAATCGCAAACTAATTTCTATTTACACCGTATATAATATTTGAATTTCTTGGATTACGAGTATCAATATTTGGAACATAAGCTCGCGTAAACTTGGGTTTGTGCAAACTAAAGCAACAAGACACAGAATTACCGCTCTACTCTTGCGCACACGTTTCAACCAAAACATGTTTTCTGTGTTTTTTTTTCTCTCGCATAGTTGCACTAAAGTGATAGTGTAACCCCAACCAACCTGTTGACGTGATTCTCCAATATCATCGATAATATCAACCAGCTTTTTGGTATAGACATTGAGAAGATCTTTGACATCGTACAGTCCGTTTCTACTCATGAAGCGCTGTAGGTACGGGTTGGTGTTCCAGCACTCCAGGGACACCTCGTCTCCGCCTAAGTGAACATACTTGTCCTTGAACAAGCCCAGAACCTGATAACAGAAGGGCGTTAAAAAGATGAACCCAAACAGTAGCCCATTCGTGGTGAAAAAACAACACGCAATTGATTTCTTTTTGGTGGCTTTCAGTACTTCCGCTCCCTTTACGACTTAATTTGTCTAACAAACCAGTGTGCATCTGTCAAAAACCGAAATTTCGCTGACACTTAAATGTGAACTAAATATCTGATTTACAACCTTCCAACTTCAAAACTACAGTCCAAACTTTAAGACTATTGAATTTTTCTTTCAAGAAGTGTTAAGACCTTAAAAGAGTCGGAGTTGCTTTTAACTGCATGAAATCTTTCCAAAGGCAAAGATTAAAGGATTATAAGGGTAACCCTTTTCTAGATATCTCTTACATTTTGAGCGATGATTCATACCTCTCTAAACAGTCCTTCCAGAAACGTGTAGGTTGACTTCAGTATCGGGTTGATGGGGCCGAAGAAGCCATCAGGCCTGCCTCGATAATCATAGCAGGGGGTTAGGAGATTATCCTGCCCAAGTCCCCAAGCAAACGTGTGGCCTACCCAAACAAACAGCACGTCAATAATGCAATATTTCGCTTGTTTCAGCACATTGGAAAATAAAAACACGGGTAAAGACCGGCGTCGGTGTGGTACAATGACAAAATGTTAAGATGACGTCACCACTGGGCGATAATTTCAGGACCTTACAGCAGAAAATCGTCACAGGGAACAGTTGTGAGCAACGCAAGTCACGAGCCAATACATTAAAGGCATTTATGTCTCGTGTAAACTGAATTGAATGAGCTCTGATCCTTGTCGACAACCACGTAACCGCTTTAAGATAGATACATCTGACATACCAAAATAATCCAAATATTTATTGCACCCTACAATGATTAGATGTATCGAAACGGAGCAACACAATGTTCTTTGCTTAGCTATGTACTTGCATAGTTATGTACATGTTATAGAAATTATTATTATTATTATTTATCATTCTTACCCGGGGTATCAAACTCAGGCACGACGCGAATTCCCCTCACACGGGCTTCCTCTATAATTTCCATAATGACTTCATGCGTGTAGATATGTGTTTTATCATCATAAGCACCCTGTGCAATAAAAAGCCACTTTCTCTTCCAGTTGTGCCACACTGGATACTATTATCCTTATTATTTGACCATTCACTGCGGTGATTTATTATTTAAATTTTGTCCCACGTGAAGAAGATTAAATATCTCAGTAAAGAACTTCTCTAGGCTTGGTGATGGCCGGTACGAGCTACGTTTTCTTTAAAGGTTAGGGGGGACTGAGGTTTTCCCCAAACCTCAAACCAGCCGCTGTTTTCCCCAAACCAGCGGCCCCAGACAGGAGGGGGTGGGGGGGGGGGCATTGTTATACCGAGCATAAAAATGCAGCAGGCGTAGGTGTGTGAAAGGTTAATGGTATTTATACTCACGTTTTTCGTTAGGTTTGGGTAAGTGTTGCTCACGAAAGGAAACGACTGCTCGTCAACGATGTGCCAATGGAAAACGTTCATTTTATTTTGAGCCATTGCTTCCTATAAATCAAAGTTATTCCAAATTAAAAAAAAAATAATAATAAAATAAAGTTCGTTATCGTTTTACATCAAAACAAATGCCAATTACTGTTACATAAAAATTACAGTTTTAAATCCACAGAGAAGTGTTGACATTTTGAAACTATGGACCGGAATCCATAACAAAGAGGTTAACAAGGATTTGCAGTTCCCGTAGATCCGTGTCTCCTACTTAAAATAACAACATTTTCTTTTGAAAAACTAAGTTTTGCGAGACTAAGAAATTTAAGCAGCTGCACTTTTTCAAATTCCGGTACCAAACTCTAAAGGGCGCCGGATTTCTGGGAACAGTCTAGACTGCCGCCAACAGGCCACAAGGCGACATCAAACTGCACGACCACACCTGATTTTTACCTTTTCTTTTTTTTTTTGTCATTTTTTTTCAGAACTTTGACAGAGACATACACTTGCATGTATACATTAAACCCATGAAAGCCTCAACCCGAGAAGGATTTATCTTCACCAATCACTTATAATTTATAAACACTGTACCCACCACCGCAAAATAGACATCGTCCTCTAATCCCCATGATTTTTCGGGTGGACGATGACTGACACCTCGATTTTGGTACTGACGAAGAAAAACCCCATTCGTATTTTTTTCGCACAAGCATACTATCCCCCTTTTTTTTCTCAATATTCATAGCACGAGATCTTTTTGTATCACAGATGTGACTTGTAACGGCTTTTATGGGAATCAAAAAGATTTGTTAGGACTCAACAAAAGCAATGATCATCATGCATCACAGAAACTATAATGCTCTCACGGGAATCGGGTGTCTGAAAGCAATAAGACCAGACACCCGGCTACAGCACAACACTTCTAGCGAAAACACCCACACTTTATTGAGCCAATAAGCGGCTTTCAAAGGTTCTGTGCAGACTGCACTTTTCTTCAAGAAAATGTCCCAAGAGCCCCGTCTCTATCCGTGTTGTGACTTGATTACGTGCAGAAGTAATGCAAGTTGAAAGGCTGGGTGGGAGGGAAGGAGGGCGGGAGGGGTGAGACGAGAGGAATTGATTTGAGATAAAACAGCCCTCTCACTCCTTAACATATTAACTCCGAAGGCTTCGTTTCAACAGCCAGCAAGCTTGCTTCACTGCATAATTAGATCACGCATTTAGCGGTATAAGAGCCACTGAGGTCCTACACTCCACCATGCCCTATGAAGCCCCAATATCTGTCCTCTTCAAGCCGCCAGTTTCAATTTACCTTAGTACCATAACCGCAGTATTACAGCATCATTCATATTTGTCATTCCGCGTTCACTTAATTTTCATGCCTCTGTTATCAGTACGACCAACACGTTATATGACAGCTAAATTTTTTATTTCGTAGAATACTTCACCAATTTGTTGTAGCTGTTGTTGTTTTTTTCTCTCTTTAGGGAGAAACGGGTGATGTAGATATATATTTTACCCCTTCTACCCAATATAGAGCGAAATGACAATAAGCAAATCTGGCTCATTATCCAATGAATCTGCGGATATTTGCACTTTTAATACACAGACATTTTGTTTGATGAGCATTTATACTACAGACTTTGTGACCTCAAAGCGTGATTTTTTCAGTAAACGTAGAAAAGCAAAACACTCTGCGCTCATGACGTTCTGAAAAGCCGGCGTCGAGAAAGAATGCCAAGGTTCAATCTTATTTACGGGTTCAAACATCAGAAAAAAACCTTATTTCTAATACATTCATTCCAACATCTCCACGAGTCCATAAAACACCCAAGTCTTATACTTTGATTAACAGTAATCTCAATTTCTTAATAAGCTGAATTATTTTAACCTTAAACTGACAAGCAAACCTTGACTATGCATTAATACCTTCACATCAGAGCCACTTCAAAGTCAAGAAGAGAAAACCAATCAATGTTAGTTCCTCTTGTTTCTTTAAAAAAAAAAGATATGTCCATTTGTAGTTAATGGTCATTGATTCTATTTACACAACTACTAAAACTTACATCCACGACATTTTGTCAAACTAGAGCAGTGTGCATAGCCCACATATTCCCCACAGGCGCCCCCATCAGTTAAACACGGCCATCAATAGTCAACGAAGAGCTGAAATTTTCCAAGTCCAGCTGGTCCATTTTCCTTGGACGAACCTAGCCCATTTACAATACCGATCTGTGTTTGTTCCCATAGAAGCTACATATCAAATTTCATTAAAATCCTTGCACAGTTTTTAAGTTATCGTGTTAACAAGCTCTCGATGACAGACAGACCGACAGACCGACACGCGGTCGATCACATATATTCCCTGTTGGGAATAAGTTATCGTGCTAACAAGCTCTTCATGACAGACCGACCGACAGAGCGACACGCGGTCGATCGCATATATTCCCTGTGGGGAATAAAAGACATTCTGCCGAAACACTTTCTGTCAATTTATTTTTCACTAAGGGAGGGGGGGGGGGGGGCGGGGCGCATTTTTGTTTATATTTTTAGCTTGGAAAAATGCAATTTGTCACTCAAAATTTGGAATGCCGTATGAAAATGAGGCTGTAATTGCAATCAATTTTTTTTCACTGGCTAACTGCAATTAGATATATGAAAGAGTAAGCTCTTAATACTATCACGATTAGGAGTAATTCAACTTTAGTTATCAGCTTGGACACTAGAATAGTGCCTTTGAAGTGCGAAACAGTGCGTGAGTGCAAACAAGAAAAATGTGTTTTTGTAGGTTTTTGCAGAAAAAACAAAAATATCCCTCACTCTCTTAATAAAAAAACAGCAATTAAGAAATCATGAATTTCGACATAATGTCTTGGGTTTCCTTCGACAAACTGTCTCTTGACAAAATGTCTTTCGATCAAACCTCTTTCGACCAAATGTCTGGATGCCTCTCCAAAAATCAGGAAAAGGCAGACAAATATTTATTGACTTAAATTGACTACATCACAAACTTTTTACACAAATCCGAACGGACAGACAAATGGAACACATGGATTTGGCCTTATGTTCGGAAGTAAAACTACAAAAGACTTTGAAATTAACACACACATATCACAACTGACTGCATAAATGCCAAGGATTGATTATCATGATTATACACAAGGACAGAACAGCGGGTAGTAGAGCAAACCACTTGATTGTGTACCGGGGGACTCGATTTAGGAGAAATAAGACCCATACTAATGCCACGATAAAACGGGACTTGATTACGATCGATGGACAGACAGACCAGTCGAAAAATCATACGTCCTTCCTTACGCTGTCATAACGGAGCACAAAAATAGTACTCCATCAAAAAATTCACATTGTTACCGTCAACATTTCATTGCACAGCTTAATTAAACAGCTGATTAAACACAGCAGGGCTGCCCGAAATAAGCCACAAAGAGCGCATCTAGCCACCAGCTGCTCTGTGTTTACTTCAGATTTCAGTCTGTAAAAGTCGTGAAGCGAAATCAATTGTTTCTGCGACAGCAATAGTGTCATTATTGAATTGTACCAAATGGTTCAGAGAGACGTATTAATGCTCTGCAGCGCTTTTTTCTCAAATGTGCTATGTGAACAATAAGAGCATTAAAAGAGTAGATTTGTATATTGCACAGCTGAGTAAAACTGGTAACTATTCAGTCTTCTATACGTTAAAAAAAAGGAATCATGAATAAAGAGAAAAACTTCGACGGATAGATGTGTGGATAGAGACAGCGACAGAGTGGGTGGGGGGGGAAGAGAGAGAGAGAGAGAGAGAGAGAGAGAGAGAGAGAGAGAGAGAGAGAGAGAGAGAGAGAGAGAGAGAGAGAGAGAGAAAGAGAGAGAGAGAGAGAGAGAGAGAGTTTCTCTCTCTCTCTCTCTCTCTCTCTCTCTCTCTCTCTCTCTCTCTCTGAAAGAGTGTGTGTATGAAAGACAGAGTGTGTGTGTGAGTGACAGAGGGTCAGAGAGAGGAGGGTGGGTTGCAAGATAGTATTAACAAGCACCGTTTCCACACACTGACCAGCAGAACCACTTGTAACAAAACAAAAAATGTTTTATGGATGGGCATAACAAGAGCTGACGCCGCTTACCAAATTAAGCAGTATCGTTTCCTTGTTCAGATAATGTCTTGCGGTGTCTATGAGAATCCCCCTGTGCTTGAATCGTGGAAAATCATGAATCAGCGTCTTATTCATGACAAACTGCAACAGATAACGTAAACAAAACATTTTCACAATCGACGCCTTGATACACTCAGTAGTTACACAGTTACAGGAAGGACTCCATCCCACATTTTTGTTTCATACAATACACACATTTACTACCTAATTGTAGCTTCCGAATACAGATATCACAACTGTCAGTCAAAACTAGGGAACAAGGCCTCTTGTTTCAGTCTCTCGTTTTTTTAACACTTTCATGCCCACTTGTGAATGAAGCCTGTTTGCGGTTAGTACGAGGCCCAGCGGAATTATGAAATGTTTGAGTGTCAAGAGGTTTTATTTAAAACCGTTTGTTTCTTTTTTTTTCCTTGTAAAAAGATGGTTAGTTTTGTATCGACATAAAAGGACAGCAACACACAGAGCAACAGAATTACTTACAATAAATCTAGCTCGTAAAAATCGGTGGCGCCAGTTACTCCAAGTAACTTCAAGTAACTCAGTAGGTCCATGAACATTTAATACACCTCCATTTCAAAATCTCATATGAATACCCCAACAATCCCCTGTCCTTACCGGGGTGGAAGAGAGTGGAGACGATACGTAAGTTTATACATTATACTGGAAAGTTCATACTAACCCTGTCTAGTCTCCGTATTCAATATCGTGGCTCAAACTCAAACTTACTCTCAAACTCTAAATCTGAGCACAGTATGAGCTTCAGTCATTCAATAAGTAAAACTTAAGCCCAAAATGAGTCCAGACCAAAAGGTAGCGCAAAGTTAATTAAAGCCAAATAAAATAGCTGACAAACACTTTCACTTCCCCTCAAACG
This sequence comes from Protula sp. h YS-2021, assembly GCA_949752745.1. Taxonomy (NCBI): domain Eukaryota; kingdom Metazoa; phylum Annelida; class Polychaeta; order Sabellida; family Serpulidae; genus Protula; species Protula sp. h YS-2021. The sequence goes on along the minus strand of OX457027.1, from coordinate 61,358,984 downwards.
GGCGTCAGAAATAAGGAATGAATGGAGGAAGGGGGGGGGGGGGGGGTGATATATGAAGACATGTGGACACTCACCCTGCCCTTTCTATCCTGGTAGAGCAGCTGGCTAAATGTCTCTAGGCCCCTCACGGCACCCCACACCTCACGAGCTATGATCACTCCGCCAGTCTGACGTACCTCCAGGTCATCTACAACCACAATAGTCCCACCGCATCTTTTACATAGTGCCCCTTCCAAACACAAATACACCTAACGCGCGGTTATCACCCCATCCGTCTGGCGCACCTTCATGTCATCTACAACCACAGCAGTCCTACTGTATCTTTTGCTTAGTGCCCACCTCCCCTCCCCCCCCCCCCCAGACACAACACAAACATACCTCACCCGTGGTTATCACCCCACCCATCCCACATGCAGCCAGGTCAACTGCAAACAGCAGATGTCTTCCTCCACCTATTACTGCCCCCTCCTCTCCCCGGCCCATACATCCCACGCAACGATCTATTAGTCTCTGAAATCGCCTCATCGCCCCGCCCCCCCATCTCTGTATCCTCTACCCCTCATAACAAACCTATGTAACTTCCTATCTCCATTATACTCAGCTACTTTTCCTTTTTCAATTTGTGAAACACTTGAATCCTCATTCTAATAAATCTTTGCCTTTTGGTTTAATAAGCTAAGCTCAAATATAAATACAATAATAAACATAAATACAATAATACATATGTGCACACATCTGAAGAATATCTTTTTTGCAGCTTGTCCTCTGGGAATACGTAACTAAATGTAAATTAAGGAGATAAAGATTATTTTGCAACTTTCAAGTATGAACCAAATACTGACGCTGACTTGTGCTTAAATTTTTCGTTTTCCAAAATGAAAAGATACTTACAAGATTCATCCATGTCGAGGTGAGGAAAAACATCACATTCTCTCAACACAGTAACATTCAATAGTCGAATTTCTGTTCCTGGGGGTGGATGGAAATTCCTCGAATATCGCTCACTTTCCGACTCTGGCAACTCGCCAAACATATTAATCTGTACGCGCTCCATCGTGTATTCTAAAATATCACAGGATTCTCCCGCTGCGTTTATGGAGAAACTGAACGGGTTTATGTAAAACACGGTCTTTTCTGAGTTATAAAACTGTGGCATGGGCCACGGGGATCCCTCGCCTGGGATCGGCGCGTGGCGGATCCGGAAGCGGTTATCGACAGACGCCCTGAGCGAATACGAATGATACTCTGGAAACCAAATGACGTCTTTTCTCGCGGAAGCCTCCGGGCGAGATTTCGGCGTCGGTCTCGGTGTTGTGGGAGGTGGGACCACGGTTGTTGACCGCTTTCCACCTTCTTGCTGCTGATATGGGTCTTTGAATTTATACACCACCTTCTTACTGTCACCACCAGCATTGTCGTCGGAAGATGCGGGTTGGGCTACGGGCTTCTGTGTCACTTTGTTGTAGTTGTTTTCGTGATTGATGCCCTCTTGTGACTGCTGTACAACTAAATGATCTACAACAAAAGGCAACAGTTACAGCGAGCACTCGTCCAGTAAACGCATGAGCAGTTTGCACGAGAAACGTAAAAAATCTCAAATAAAGGTCGGATCACACTTCAAAAATTATCTGCCTCGCCCCTTTTTCTCAATTTACTTCAGTCAAAATTAAATGAAGCTCATCAAAGTCTTAAGCTGCCCATTAAAGAGATTTGTTCTACTCTGCATTAACAGGCCATGTACTGTTCTCTTTATTATTTTCTTAGTGTCATACACTTTAATATCGAACAGTAAACGGTGTAATTTGGCGAATGCTGTTTAACGATGTGTAACGTAGAGTGGATTCACTGGTCTTTAAAGCGCAAAAAGACGTGACAACGCATTGTTGAGAAAGAAAAAGCAATTGAAAATACAATGCAAAATTAAGCCTCGAAGCTGCCCTTAACACTGAAAAGCCATCACGCGAATTGCCAAGGCAGTTCACGCAATGACTGATGACACAGACTGACTGTAACACGCATGCATGCAACTGACACAATTTATAGTGTAAAATAACTCTAAAAAAGGCGAAAATGAAAACACACACAATTGAATAAACACAAAATCATTCATAAGAAATAGGCCTAAATATTTCAGTCCTAAGCTTTTCGAAGAATTTCTTGTTCAATGGCGTCGTAAATACTTTATAGGACTAAATCCTGGGAACCTTCCCTCCTCTCACAACAGATATCTGCGTACAGGAATGTCTTTCTTTTGCTTACGAAGTCCACGATACTTATTCCAAATACATCAATGGCGCACGCGGTTTATGATTTGTGTAAAAAAGAACCTACTAATGAGCCCACGTTATGCATAAAGTCCTCCATATCAGCACCGAAAAAGCCAAGCTATCAGACAACATTACAACCTTCATTTTTTACTGACCCACTTGTTCTAATTTCGTATTTCTGGCTGTTTTTTTTTTTTTAGCCGTGTTTGGCTCGACACATAGGTACGCTTACACTTTTCCTGTTCACACTGATTGAGCGGCCTGTAAATTACAGTTTCCGATACATAGCATTCACCAAAAGAGCTCTCACGGACAGATGGATGGACAGCCAGACGGGCAACAGTCCAAATGTATATCTGCTACTTGATGAATTATCAAGCAAAAGTTTTGAAAAGCGAGGTGTTTTTTTTTTTGTTAGTTGTGGTGTGTGTGTGTGGGGGGAGGGGGGGGGAGAGGAGGGAATGTACGAAGCGAAATATACAACACGTGGTGTAGGGGGGGGGGGGAGTACGAAGTGAAATATACAAGGTGTGGTGTGGGGGGGGGGAGGGTACGAAGCGAAATATACAAGGTATTTTTTAATAGGAAAGGCAGTTCCTTGTTAATCACATTGTAATACCAGTAAACACGGAGATCTTCCTGTGTTCAACGGCATAACAACAACAACAACAACAACACCAAGATTTACCTAACAGGCAAAATATGAGAACAGCCGTCATACACAGCCAAATTGAAGGCCTCACATTCAAACGCTTGCGCTATAGCTCGCTTCTAATTGGTTACGGCTCGCCAATTTCTGTGCTACAGATTTGACATGTACTTACTGTCTATAGTAGAGAGAACGTTCAGTTTTGCATCATCTAGTTTCGATTCGCCTGCCGTCTTCTCGTACTCGGCTAATGCTTGTGGAATGTGGTTTGGCAGATCGTTTCGATCGTACACGTCGCGACCACGCTGAGCGGCTTGGTCTGGCTGAGATCCGTCTCCCCGCTGATCCTGAGACTCACGCTGATGCTGCTGACCTAGATTACTGTCCTCCGATTGGTTTGCATTTTGATTACGTTTCTTAAGATTACCATCCTCTTGTTGAATCCCATTTTGAGCTTGGACATTTGAATTCCTTTGCTCTTGTGCATCAAAATTTTGATCTTGTTCATTTAGATTTCTTTGCTCCGGTGCACCCACATTTTGATCTCGTTCATTTAGATTTCTTTGCTCCGGTGCGACAACATTCTGATCTTGTTCATTTAAATTTCTTTGCTCCGGTGCGGCAACATTCTGATCTTGTTCATTTAGATTTCTTTGCTCCGGTGCGGCAACATTTTGATCTTGTTCATTTAGATTTCTATGCTCCGGTGCGTCAACATTTTGATCTCGTTTATTTAGATTTCTTTGCTCCGATGCGCCAAAATTCTTATCTTGTTCATTTAGATTTCTATGCTCCGGTGCACCCACATATTGATCTCGTTCATTTAGATTTCTTTGCTCCGGTGCGGCAACATTCTGATCTTGTTCATTTAGATTTCTATGCTCCGGTGCACCCACATTTTGATCTCGTTCATTTAGATTTCTTTGCTCCGGTGCGGCAACATTCTGATCTTGTTCATTTAGATTTCTATGCTCCGGTGCACCCACATATTGATCTCGTTCATTTAGATTTCTTTGCTCCGGTGCACCCACATTCTGATCTTGTTCATTTAGATTTCTTTGCTCCGGGGCGCCCACATATTGATCTCGTTCATTTAAATTTCTTTGTTGTGGTAGGCCAACATTTTGATCTTGTTCATTTAAATTTCTTTGCTCCGGCATGTGAACACTTTGATCTTGTTCATGTTTAGGTTGTTCAAACGCCGGGTTGTCTTGCTGGCCCCCTTGGCGGGATTGGTGCACATCTGTCTCAATTCCCTCCCTCATAATGGATTGATTTTCCATAGTGCCGGCCTTTTCACGTCCACTGTTGGCCACTGAATTTTGAGCTTGTGGATATAGTTCGTTTCTAGGCTCTGCTTGCCTTGGAAGCGACTCCGGGGCTTTCAGATTTGTATCAACTGGCTGCCAAACACGTGTGTCCGGAGCTAACGCAAACTGGTATTTTGAAAGCAGTTTTGGCTTTGAATCTTGAGCATTATTTACATTTTGGAATGATTGCTGATTAGAGGGTTCATAGTGCGCAGGTTGTTCATTGCGTGCAAAATTGGAATTCTCTAATGCGGGTTCGGCTTCCTTCTCTAAAGCAAAGTCAACTGCTTTGTAAGCCTTCTCACCTGGTAATTGTTTCTCAAGACCCTGGGCGGAATCTCTCGCACCCTGGAAATTCACCTGCTGTGGATTGAGGAAAACGCCAGGCTTTACAGTATGTAAATAACCTACGCCTTGGACACCTTGCCCATCAGGTGCTCGTAGTAGATTGTTTTTCCGCGGGGGCAGGGTGGGTGGGTGAGGTGGATCTGCTGCCTGGTAATTCCGTTGGATCACTCGCTCCCCCCTAAATCCCCTCTGCTGGACGAACGCGTTCTGGATTTGATCCCGATCACTGGCGGCATTACTTGGCAGATTGCCTCCCCCATTCTGCTGCATCGCCATCCCATCCTTCGTATCCGGGACGGGTTTCATTTGATCCAACAACTGTGCTCTGACCCCGATAAGGAGGCACAGGCCAATAATCAGGCGCTTAAAGAAGACGTTGTGTTGATAAAATGACATATTCCACGCATCGGAGCTAGCTCTGAAAAAAGTAAAACAGTTTATAAAAAAGTTTTTGCCGATTGGAATTTATATGCAGGTGTGAAACGTCTGTACTTACACTGTAAAGTGTGTATGCTTTTGCAAATGTAAAGGCAACCTTCATATAGGAGATATTTACTTGCGAAGCAATTACACTACCAAAGTTCTTTTTTATGTTCTATTCAAGCGAACCTACAAGAAAAATCACAATTTACCGATTAATTGCATCGCCAATTTTCACAGAAAGTTAAACGTTGATCTGATTTATGCCGTTATCCGATATATTTTTACGGTTTTCAGCTTCAAGGTAATACTTTTCTGGTATGCCCCACATATTAATGTAACCTTCATGTTTCTCTGGCGTGACAGAAAAGAAAAATAAAATTTCGGAATATTTTTTAACAATAAAAAAAACAAAAACAAAAACAAAACACACACACAGATTGAGACGGCATATGAAGAGGTACCCAATCAAACGCTTTTCCAGCGGCAGAATCCTTCACAAAATGCTAATATCTTGGTAATATATCGTCATCCTTCGCTCACACCACCACAAACATCAGCTGCCAATGAGCTTGCAACAGCAAACTTTTCTTTGAATCCAAAATTTGATCAGTCTCCACCTGACGGTTATCGGCAATTTTTGTCTTTCTCTATCTGAAAAATAAAAGGTAAAATATGAAATTCGAACTGTTGATTATTTTTTTTGACACGTTTCACGAAAATGGGTACCTAGTTTGCCTGAAAATAATAAAATACAATGGGTTGACTTGCAGGTCTTTAAGTGTGCGGATCTGTTTTGATTAGTAATATTTTTTTGGAAGCATCATGCCTCCACAAACAAAAATTTTGGTCATGCTTGAAGTTTCATAGTTTCGTCAATTTTTGGTCAAACCCAAAAACAATTCCACGTGGCACAATCGCAATATATATTCGTTTGCTACATAAAAACTCAATAGGCTGCCGTGTAGAATAACTGAGAAATTGCGTGTACAAAAGTGCCCTCACAGTACCCCCCCCCCCCCCCAACAAACAAAAAATTTGGTCAAGTTTGAAGTTTCGCAGTTTCGTCATTTTTTGGTCAAATTCCAAAATAACCCCAGGTCGCACCACTGCAACATATATTGTTACTTCCCACAAAAATCAAAAGCCTGCGGTTAAAGGTGACTGCGAAATCGCGCGTACAAAAAGTGGGGGCGTCGTGCCCCAACAATAAAAAAAATTCAAGTTTGGAGTTTCACAGTTTCGTCAATTTTTGGTCAAATTCGAAAATAACCCCAGGTCGCACAACTCCAACATGTGTTGTTACTCCCTACAAAAAATCAAAAGCCTGCGGTGAAACGTGAGTACTCGCGCGTACAATAGTGGGGGCACTGGTGGGGGACAGACGGACGGACGGACGGCTCTACAGACATACGGACAACGAGCGGGACGGGGACTAATAATAGGCATGGAAGAGTTTGCAATAACATGCCAAAATCCGTAACAAGCACGCTCAGTCTCCGTCCAACAGACCACACCAAATCCCGACAAGAACTAATATAATCTTCATCTTGATTCCGTACACTCAGAAAACACTGGCGAGAAAAAAATTTCTGGATTTATGCTGTGCGATCTCTTCACAAGGCTACACTTATGTTTATTTCAGCATATTCTTGAGAATGGACAGAAACGAAATACTGCTTTCAAAACGCGTGGCCTAGCAGTCACATCGTTACAGCTTTTGCACGATATAAACAAAACTCTAACCTACTTGAAATGGAACTGATTAGTAAATAAAAGACTCATTAATTGATAAACACTCCACAAACCCATGAAATAATCCTTATCTGCTTGCACTGCTGTGATATGATAATAAGGAAGTAAAACACTTTTTAATATAGTCCACTTCCGTGTGCATAATAATATCAAGTGTCGTATTAGCCTTGATTCTTTAAGGCATATATTTTTCACATAAATTGCAAATATGTTCTCAAGAGCTCACAGCTACAAAAAAAAATCTTGATCAATGGGGACGTTTTCACTCAGCCACAAAACAATTGAAGGGGTCCATGCATAAACTTGATAACTGCAGTTATCAGCAGTGGAGAAAAACGCCTTGAAAGTTTGAAATTTTAGTAACAAACATAGCTTTTTCCTATTGCATTTTTCTCAAAAATGCCCACTTCTAATCGGTTTCGAGGTGTAAGACTTACATATGTGATAGAACAGAGGCCAAGAAATACCGTGGTGGTAATAGTGCATTTTCCTGATAAGTGGAGTTATCAAGTTTATGCATGGACCCCTTCAATTGATTTCTCACATTTTAATTTAAGCTAAGGGTGGCCCACCGGCCCGTAAAAATATTTAATAAGCTTGTTTCAATTTTCGGGACCCTCTAATTGCAATCATCGAATCTTTCGAAGTTCAACCCTGTAGTTGAAGAAATGGCGTTCATCTGGCGTCACAACTTGTAAATGTTCTTCAGAATTGTTCTTAGCTTTGCTGGTGTCTTCGCCATATACGACTGTTTTTTTTTTCTAAATCGCATTAACAACTGTGATCCAAGTGTTCGAAATTAACACAGGGAGAAGCCCTTTGATTCAAATCGAACAAACAACTGCCACAAAGCGTTCAAATACCAACTGGCTTCTGTCATGACTGTTAACTTGTTTATCTCGAGAGCATAATAATTTTTTTCTCATTTGCACGCAAAATGTTATTGCTTGAATGCAGATTTCTGAGAAAACGAAATTGACGTGAAATTGGCTCTCATGAGGCTCAGTTCATTCACTGCAGAACCCGCCCACCCTTGACGGCGGTGGTGGTGGGGGTGGGGGGGGGGGTACCCCTTGTCACGTCATAGCTTCCAGTATCACGGAACACCGTACGCCACCCCCAGCTTGCAACAGTTACATTAGCAGTAACTTTAAATGCATGTGCGCTTTGTGACCTGTACACTTTCGTTCACATTGCTTCACCAAGAACAACCAGTCAGGATTGCGTTTTTTTCCCTCAAGCAAGAAATGGCCACACCTGTCCCGCCGATACCCCCTCCCCTCGTCCCTCATTACTATCCCAGACACAAACAGGCTTCAACTTACGTCACAATATCAGCAGAATTTACTTCTGTGCCCTGATAAGGGCATCCCAAAAAATGCCCCTTGTATACATTGAAGAGAAAATCTCGATAATACCTGTCTATAGTCGATAAGAGACATGACTATATGAGAGAAAATGTCAATTATTAGGCTACGATGCGTGACAAGAACTTGTATTGCACTGCCATATACTTTCCTTCTCATTCACACGTGTTCTCGTAGGGACAAAATAATAAATAAAATAATAAAAGCCTTAAGTGTTTTAGTGTTGCTTAAAAATCACTGCACAATTTTGTTAAAGCAATACGATTATTTATTTAAAATGAAAAAAATCACGTCTTAAAGCTGCATTTCATTTGATTAATTAATCATCAATGAGTTGTCATTCTTCGGTACGCATTTTAACGCTTCAAATTGCCAGAACGCCAGAATCTGCATTTTTCCCATAAATTATTTATCCCTTTTACATACTGAATTACGTCACTAGACGCAACAAAGTTCAGGCTCGCGAATCCGAAGTCTTGAAAAAAAAACTCATTTTCTTCTGCACTCCATTTGTCAATATCTTTATTTTTTAACTATTTTATTTCTTTAATCTGCCAACATTACATATGTTTTAAGTTGAACTTTGGTGTCCACAGTTCCCATCCTATGCGAACGCGTTATGCACTGCCACGTGTTTTTTTCCGCCTGGCATGTTTTCATACAGAGGGCACAGTGAAACGTGTCACATCTGAACTTGTTTCACGCACGTGTTCTAATATTAAATATATCCCAGAAAATGTGCCAAAATAGTTACAATATCAAATGTATTTTTTTTTCGTTTATCACATCGGAATTCTCCCATATTTGGCAGCACCCATCTGCATCCCAACCGGCCCGGATATCTTTGGATATGATGTTGGGATGATAATCAGTGCAGTGGCATATTTGTACCACAACCAATGTGCCCTGACGCCTGATGCTTCTTGTCAAGCCATAGCCCGCATCTAACATGACATGATTTCTATCCATTACCAACAAATCGCGCTGTAATCAACTGCAAACAATCAAATGTTAGGACAATGTGACGCCGCATACAAGCTACACTACAGCTTTCATTTGATCCTTTAAATATGACTATTGATTAGCACACAGTCCTTATTGCCCCGAAGGCAACAACGCTGCACCGCTTACTGAGAAGGGGGAGGGTAGGGGGGCGGTTATTTGTCACCACCATACCTACACACAGAAAAGTTCGGCTGATACACCGAAAACCGTCAGAGATTTAGGGCCTCGAATTCCCCTCCACGTCCCTGCACACAGGGACAGCACGAGCCAGAGCTGCCGGAGACAGAACAGTCGGCGACGAATTAAAATGTAGAGTATGACTTTTTTGTTCGCAACAAACCTTACTTACAGCTAGGTTTATGGTATATCATGCAGCCGACCCATTTTAATAGCAACTTATCGTGGGTCACACGGAACATGCGTTTATCTTCGCCTTCACACTGGTAACATGCGACTGAAAAGACGAGTGCAAAAACTGTGCGCAGCCGAGGGAAGGGCTGCTGCTGTTAAAACAACCCACGGACTAGTATCAGTTTACTTTTATTGTATTTCATCTCTTAGTTATTCCCTAAAACACATCACTCTGTAACAATTAAAAATGCTGGCTTAAAGGATACTGCGCGGCCGTGACAACCTTTGTACAAGCCGCAGATAATGTTGGAGTGCAGCTCTGATGCGATGTACTGACAACACTGTGTGTACAAAACATATGTACACGAAAGTATCTAAGGAATGTTATTAGACCCGTACCCCACAGGCCTGATAGCCGCTCTCCCTTTTAGTTGTTCATGATGTGCAGACGGGGCAATAGTCCTGGACTCCCTTCTTCCATCCCCCGAAAAATATCCGGACACTGCTTTCGATGCTAATAGCCTTATATCATGCATCCCTTGTGGGGGACATAGGTAACTACTATAAATGCAAATGAATACTACTACTACGACTACTATTACTACTACTACTACTACTACTACTACTACTAATAATAATAATAATAATAATAATAATAATAATAATAATAATAATAACCTTACGTTTTTTCTTCTCGCTGCTGTGGACTTTATATTTTACACTTCTCTCGACTCGACGTCTCTAACTGAAACCCCAGGATCCTCATTTGAATACATATCCAGTTTCACATTTCAAGTTTCACTAGCAAAGAAACTATACTGGTTTTACAAGCCACATTCAAACAGCAATTTGATCAAATCAAAATGTCATTCTCCTCTTATAAATCATCCCTCGGCGACATATGTGCTACACTCTGCTCTTATGTCAACCTACATGTCCTTTCTCAGATGCAGCCCAAAAAAACGGGTCCATTTGTTTGCGGAGTCGCCTTGTTATACAGCGGTGTTATACAACGAAAACCAGACTCAGCATCTTGTTCGGATTAAAACAACACATTTGTTTTTTTTTTTTTAGCAAAAGAACTTGACGCTCCATACTCTAACAACTTTTCCATTCCGCCATATCTTTTATATATTGTCCACCGAACTTGAGACCTTTCAGTCGTTGGCGAGGCTTTTTTCAATATTTTCATAATGAAGATAGATGTGTTTCGTTACTGGAAGCGTGAGACAAAGATCAATCCCGTATCCAACTGTCACACTCACAAACTGCAAGTGCTTAAGGAACTGTGTCCGTTTTGGTAGGTAAGCTTCACTGACGCCTGCTCAAGTGTATTGAAACCGTATCACGGCGTCGAATCTTTTCCGACTGAGTATCGGCACTAATTCTTTTTGGTAACATTCGCTCTTGTGCGAATTAAACGCCTGCAGCGCCTTCGACGCACAGAAAACACGCACACACACACACACACACACACACACACACACACACACACACACACACACACACACACACACACACAAACAGCAGACAACTTTTATTAAAAGACTGCCAATACCGGCACACCGATTTTCATACCTTTGAGGGGAAACGTCGACAGAGCTTCTAAAGATTACTAAAATCTGTATGAAAAGAACTGACAAAACCACATGATCGTATTCATTGTTACAAAATTATTCATATAAATCATATTTAAAAAAACATAAGATCATGAGAGTGATGTTCATAAAAGGCGTCAGCATTTATTATCAACACATCATATACCCCCTCCCTCGCGACACATCCATTTACAAGACACTTCACACTAATGACACAACATTTGGAATCAAATATGTGAAAAAAAATACAAGGCACACTATGCATATTGTATGTGGTGTCGAAGCCCCGGAAGAAGGCGTGAAACTAAAAGACGATCGAAAACTTCGAAAGGTACTTGCAACATTTTGGCAGTAGGCATTTCATACTGGATTTGAGATAATTCCCTATTTACCATCTAAGTCTTGATCTAGGCAGCTTAACCGGCTGCCGACTTAAAAATCAGTTATATAAAAGTCAATCTGTATCACAAACCTCAAAGCCCCCCCCCTCCCCCCCTCCCCCCCCCCCACTTCGCTACGTTTCTGTAGCTCTTGATTACTTGAGGTAGGATTAAAATTTACATGTTAAAAGTTAATCTATATCAGCTCCTCCATCCACCCCCGTTGTTTTTTTTTTAATTCCTGGTCAGTTAAAGCAGGATTAAAATTTTTCTAGTACGGAATTAAATGCAAAAAATAGCCATCATCGTTAATTTCTCTATAATGAGAGCTGCAGACTGCCTCGTTTATGTTTCATAGTTTCGTTAGTGGGTCCTTTAAATTTTATAGTTCACAAATCTTTCGCAGTTCAAAGCAAGTTTCGTTTTCTATCAATGAATTTTATCATGTCATTCTGGGTGCAAAAAGTATGTTTTTCTGCGTCAGTACTTCTTCCTCTCTTGTGCAGAAAATCAGCATTATATGACAAAAAACATCAGCATCTACTGAGTAACATCTAGCAGATATGGACTTATTTCGAGTCGGTACTATGAAGTGTATTATCAGGACTTTACATTAACCACTTCCCGCGGGTTGGCCTGGCAGTTACGGGCCCTAACCTGCCCGACTGGGCGGGTACCCTTCTGGCGGAAGGAGGGGTATAAAGGAGTTGTAGAGGTTGAACAAATGGGAGAGGTTAAAAAATGACACACTGCTGTGCAATATCTATATATTCCGAAGAAAAATGACAGCTATTATGTAAGCATAATTTTGTTTTAATTAATTTCAGATTACTTTTCTGGTGAACAGAAATTGCGGGGGTGGGGGCTGATATAGCTGTAGGGGTACTCTGACGAGGCAGGTGAGAAGTATGGACGTACGGGCAGATCTCTTGACACGACCGGTCAAGTGTTAAAACACTTTTTTGAAGTTCTGATTAGTGACCATTTACGAAAATGTTTAAATAAAGCTCAATAAATGCGATATCTATAGACATATGCGTTTCCGTCAACACTGAAAAATTAGTGATTTGGGAATCGACCAATCAGATTACAGCATTTAATTTTGTCTGTCACAGTGTTCAATGTCTACTTATCAATACAATGCAATCAATGTACCACCTGTATTTATTTTTTGTTAGTTTAAACAGGACGAACCATTTCACTATTATTTGTATACCGTCTCTACGGAAAAATAAAATGTAAATAAAAATTCTACGTGCCCAGATTGCAACAGAAACAAAATCGACAAATCCATTGCACAAACTGAAGCTCGCCTGAGACCATTACATTTGCCGCATACAGCTAGATTTCAAATTATATATTTTTAAACTAATAAAATATTTAAGCCATATCCAGTTCTCGGATCCTCCCCTACCTTTTTTCATTCCCTATTGCGCCATCGTTAAAAAATACACACAATAATGTAACATTTTTGTGGCCTGATCTGACTAGGTCACGACGTGTATAATGGTTTTGACTTGACTGTCTGCCGGTTCGTGCGCCACGCTTTTCTTATGAACATGATTCATAAAAACGGATTTTTAATGAACCTTGGTTCGAACATTCATGCCGAGGACTTACGGGGCTGATTAGATTCTGGAGACCTGGATTCGTCATTCAAGGTCATCACGGTTTGATGTCAACATTTTCGTCAGTGTGGGTTTTGTGAACAGAATTCCATCACAGCCCATGAACGTATTTGATGAAAATTGGAACGAGTAATCGCATGGACGCCCCCCTCGGGCTCACTAGAATTTCGGGACCTTGAGAGGTCATTCAGGGTCGCCACGTTTTACCTTCTACACTGCATGAGGGTGATTCTTGTACGCTTGATCGTGAGGAAAAATTTCTCATGATTTCTATGCATTTGCGACGCATCGCACACGTGAGAACAACCGATTTCACGGCTGTGCAATCACCTATAGTTACCTATACGTATCACTCACCTATAGTTACCTATACGCATCACTCACCTATAGTTACCTGTACGCATCACTCACCTATAGTTACCTGTACGTATCACTCACCTATAGTTAGCTGCACGTATCACTCACCTTCATAATTGCAAACAGGAAAAAATACGCGACAGCTGGAGTATTCTGCCATGTGTAATACCAGGACTGGTATGATTTAAACTAGATTGGCAAGTGTTTTTGTTAACACAAAAACGGATGTGTCTCCCCCGTCCCCAATCAGTCACTTGAAACAGAACGAATACAGAAGTAAGAAGGAAACGCATTTTACAGGGTTTTTGTGAAAATCGCCAAAAATACAATTTCGGCCGAAAATGAGCAATAACTCCTCAGTGAACATTTGCACTATATGATCGTTCTTCCTGCAAGGTTTGAACAAAATCCAACAAACCGTTTCGCACATATCGTACACACAAAGTCAACAGACAGTGAAAACACACGTCAGTCAAAAATAAAAAAAATCGACAAAAATAGGAATTTTTACGAAAATGAACAATACCAACCCAATACATATTTGCACTTTATGGCCTTTATTCCTGCAAGGTTTGAATTACCTGCAATACATGGTTTGAGCAAGAGAGCACGAAAACCACAAAAAATGTAAAAAAAAAAAAAAAAAAAAAATCGCAAAAAAAAAAATTTTTGTGGGAACGAAAAAAAAATGACATGGGCATCATCTGGTTAGTACCCTCAATCTGCACGCGAGTTTTGAAAGAATTCGGCTTGTGAGTTTCTGAGAAATCGCTGCGGACAGACAGACGGACACAGCAAAATCTATATAATTGAAAAATCGACTAAAAAAATCAAAAGTGGCATACAGGACCATTACGCCACGAGTATGTTGCGTGCACAATACAACGACACTCATTTTTTTCTTCAAAAATATGCCCGAAATTGAAAATTTACTCAAATAAAAACAATAAAAAGGCTGCATACCTCCAACATTTATTCTATTACTGTGCAAGGTATAGTGAAGTTTCAACAGGCAGTCTCTTAATTATGACTCAAACTTAATAAAGCATAAATAAAAAATTTCCAAACATCGCAAAAAATCCATTTTTTTGACGAAAACAAACAATAGCCCCTCAGTGTACAATTGCACTCTATGGTAGTTCTTCTTGGAAGCCTTGAGCAAAATCGAAAGAATAGTTTCGGAGATATCGAATACAAAACACACACAAGTCAAAAATTTAAAAAATCGCCAAAAAAACACCATTTTTAACGAAAATGAAAAATAAAATAACATTTACACCTTATGCGTGTTCTTCTCGCAATGTCTGAGCCAATTCCAACCAACCGTTCCGGATATTTCGCCTGCACAAAGTGAAAAATTGCAGGAACCCCCCCCCCCCCCCCGCCCCCAGTTTAAAAATTAACATAGGCATCATCTAGACATGTGCCCCCAAACATGCATGCGCGTTTTGAGACAATCGGCTTCCAGGGATTTACGGGACGCGCACTTGCGCGTCAATGTTGCAAAAAAATTGGCCCGGGACGCAAAAAAATTTAAGGCGTGCGTCCCAGGGACGCATAAAAATCTGTCTTCACACGTGCATTATTACTGAAAAAAAAATTATCTACAGCTTAAGCATTTGTACAGTTCTACAAAAAAACACGACCTTTGAGGCTTTTGCAGGGCTCGAAATTAACCATTTTTACCAAATTTCTTGGGGCCCGGCCGAAAATCCTGGGGCCCGGATATATACAGGCTATATATTAGAAAAATGACAATATTCCCATAAATGTAATTTTTTTCTCTTAACTATTCGTACACATACCGGTAACACAAAGTCTTCAGTTTGTCTTTTTATGGTTTTTATTATATTTATATGCTTCCCACACCCATATTTCCTCTTCTGTGAAAATCGTTTATATTGCCGATTAACATAGGCCTTTCTGAAAAAATTGTAGGGCCCACCGGACCTCACGTCTTGAAAATCGTGGAGCCCGGCCAGAAATTATGGGGCTTCAGGACTAATTTCGAGTCCCACTTTTGCAAAAACGCTCATTTACGATTCCATATTCAGTTACCTGATTTTGCATTGCTGTGCAAACCGGATCTGGTTATACCGGTTTCGTCTGTTCCATGTGAACGAAGATGTTTGGTTTAAAACGCAATAAAAACAGAAACAGACTAAACCCTGGGCGGTTGAACTGTTTAATATTCATTAAACTGAAAGGACCAGTCATAGAACAATTTGATTTTCCCGACGCTGCCAGAGTGTTTCACAATATGAAAAGCTGGCCTGGTTAGATGAGAATTCATTGCTTTTAGAATTGTCTTGGTTTGGTAATAAAAGATAGTATGAACTGCAAGTCTACGCGTTACCTGTTACTCCCCCCCCCCCCCCAACACACACCCTTTGTGCTTATTGAAGTATGGAGACACACGGTGCAAATTGGAGGACGCAGAAAAAAATCATGGGGGACGCAAAAATATGAAAGCGTGGCGTCCCTGGGACGCAAAGATTTTGAAGTTGAGGTAAAACCCTGCGGCTTCTGAGAAATCGCTGCGGACAGACAGACGGACACAAAAAAATGTATATATGTCTCCCTTTCGGGGGAGACATATAATCAAATGTTTTAAATCATAATTTAAATCAGCGCAAAAAATCGTATTTTTTTACTTCTTTGATTTTTAAAAACAAAAAACCTTTGTCATTAAGCCTTTATGTGCAGTAAAGGCACTCAGCAAACGTTTGCAAGTCCTTTTTTTTAAACAAAGCATTTCAAATCTTACGCTAATCAGTGCAAATAAGCTTTGGAATTGGAGGAGGGGGGTTAGCAGTGGGCGGTGGCTGCAGCTACTCCGGCGTAAGGAAATACAGTTCCCCCATAATACTTTTTCTCCCCTGGGATAGTAATATATATTACTGTCTGCTCTCCGGGAAAAATAATATATAATACTCCCCCCCCCCCCACCACATACTTTTTCATACAATGATAATATTTTTATTATCTTTCAAAGAGAGTGTGGTCGCGCTTTATTAGCATCAATTAATGCAATAAAAACAAAAGTCATGAGAAATTCACTCTGTTCCCCATTTGCCGTAAAATTCCATCCCGGTCGAACTGATGTGTTGCGTCATGTTACTGCAAACTGACTTCAGCGATTCACCAGAGTTTGTCGTATTTGAAGAGATCAATTGTGGGAACTTCCTGAGAACCACAAACTACACTTGCCAATGCCCGAAAAAGACAGTTTCCGTCTCCTTTTATTCTGGATGTCCAAGGACATTCACTTGGCTGCAACTGCTTCAGCACCACATAAATGTAAAATTCACTTATTTGAATATCCCAAGAATTTTTTTCTTTTCATTTTCCATATCCATTGCTTATTGGAACATAAAACCACACTTTTTGTGCGCATTTGATCTGCATCTATAACCGGAGTACTTAATCCTGCAGATACGGCAATGTAGATACGGAAGGGGTGCTAATTGTTCAGCTGTTGTACAAATAAAATATGACTCCACCAAAGATATTTTTCAGTAAGATGGACCCCTGTATATATATATATATATATATATATATATATATATATATATATATATATATATATATATATATATATACAGCGGATCTGTCAAATCAGCGACTTTACAAAGCCGCTGAAATTTTCAGCGGCTTTGTAAAGTCGCTGGTTCACTTAGCGGCTTTGCAAAGCCGCTGGATTTTTCAGCGACTTTGCAAAGCCGCTGGTTTTAGCGATCAAAAATTTGACAATTCCGCTGAAATGATAAAGTGGAAAGGGCATAGGAATATGTCTATGAAATAGGCTATTTACACACCATTTGCCAATTTCCCTTCTCATGCTGTCTCGACCCTATGACTTGTGGCTATATGGGCTCGCTTAATGGTGTCATACAAATTTTTTAAATCCACATAATAAAGTATAAAGTGGGTTCTTTCGAATCTGAATCTTACACTTTCTGCACGTCACCACAAAGTAAAAGATCGTATTTCCGAAGCAAGTGATATTGATGTGTTTTTGCAACTGACTGCTTTGCTGCAATAATGTCATTTATTAGCAGGTCGTATTCTTCTTTCGGTATCAAATTACTTTTTGAACTATCTTGCAATGAAAAGAATCGTTTTTTTCAGTTCGCGAGTGAATCGCGTTTCGTTATCTATATCCATTTTTCTTAATTTTGAGAGTGTTCACTGATATCAATTTTTTATGTACTTTTTTTTTTTTTTTACTTATTATTTTTTACTTATTTGATTTTCTGTCGATTTGATAGATTTCATGTAGAACATCGGTCTGAAGGTACTTATTTGATTAGCTGAAATCATCATCCAATAAAAAAATCTGGCGTTTTTGATAATTCTCGTAATTTGGAAGTTGTGGGGTAAGAAAAATGCAATTATCATCACCCGGAGTTGAAAAGACATATTTACTCTGTCCGGAGTCGGAGATTCTTGGCAAAACAAAAGCTAGTGAGATGTTGGTTTCCGTAATAGAACAATAAGACAAAAGAACGGAACCATTCTTTGTGATGAGTTTCTTCGCAAACTTGGACAACAAAATTGCAATTGTCGTTTTTCGTGATAAATCTGAAAATGTAATCGCCGATTTATACGACTTATAAAAAAGATCAAATACTTACTTCATGTCAGGCAATTCAGTTTGCTTCAAACATAACTGCAGTCTGTATTATGGTAAAATTGCAATTATGATTTCGCTGATATCTTATGATTGTGAAATAAAGACATCCCTTTCTTTAACTGACTTTAAATTACATGCACTGTCTCTTAAAGCAATAAATAATTTAATACAAGTACAATTTCTAATGTTGTTGAAATAACCATAAAATGGTGTGTGAATGACATGTATATATATGTGTCATCTATTAAAAGAATGAATAATTTCTCTCATACTCTCATTTGATTCCTATGCCGTTTCTACTTTATCATTTCAGCGGAATTGCCAAATTTTCGAGCTCTAAAACCAGCGGCTTTACAAAGCCGCTGAAAATTCTAGCAGCTTTGCAAAGCCGCTAAGTGAACCAGCGACTTTACAAAGCCGCTGAAATTTTCAGCAGCTTTGTAAAGTCGCTGATTTGACAGATCCGCTGCAACATATATATATATATATATATATATATATATATATATATATATATATATATATATATATATATTACCCTCCCTCCCATCCCCTAACAACAAAATCGGTCTAAAACTAGAACCTCATTTCGCTAGCGAAATGTTAAACACTTGACAAAAATGAAAACGCAAAAATACTTCCTTCAATGGGTTATTTTTTGAATAATATATTGCAAACAACACAGATTCAATACGTCTTATAAGCCGAGTAGTGTTTGGTTTTTGTTGACTTAAGGTTTTATTGACTGATCAAGCATACGCCGTGTTATCTATTTACGCAGTGAGAGCTCGAACAAAGCTGAGGAACTGTGTGTTCTGTGCTGTGCCTCCGCATTTACTTGCAAAAAATACACTCTTTTCATATGGCGTTTTAAACAAGAAAACGAAATCGAAGGCGGAAATAAAAAATGTCATGCACACGTTCATATCAAGCACAAATTCACATGGCCCTTGCAAGCCAAAGGCTTGCCAAGTGTTAACTAGTTAATTTAATCACTAGGCTGGAATTTTATTTATTTAAGTCGGCTATAAAAGAGGCTGAATAATGCTAGGTTAAACCCACTCGTGCCTGTAATGTCGCCACCTCCCGAAAACAAGAATTATCCTGGAACTACTTTTTGTGCAGAACCCCCCGACAACTTCCACTAGTTTTCAAATGCATAATACTGAGCTACTGGAAGTAAACTGTTAGTACACACATATAAATGTCAGGTTTATGCTCACATGCAATCCTTATAGCTGTGAGCAGTCATTTTGAGGATCGAGTTCATATGTCTTACAGCTTCCACTTAAAATATTCCCAATCACACTTTCGACGTTCCTAATAAAGTGCGCAAAAATTATGTGTTTTGAATAAAAATAACCGGGTAAAAAATTAAAGAAATGATAGAGAGTTCCGCCTAAATGTGAAATTTCTCTTGCATCAAAGAGCAATCGGGTTTTTAACAACTCGTATACTATTTTAAAATTTTATTAAACGCTTTAACAAATAGTTTCAAGTTTTAAATTCTTTTATGTTCCGAGTAAAAATTGTTTTTGCGACATTTCTTATATATTTTTCTATCATTCCTTTCATTTTTTTACCCGGTTTTCTCGTAGTCGAAATTCAAAATCCTTGCGCATTTTTTTCGAAACGCTCAAAGTGTGATTTGGCTTATACTGATAGTTCGGCATGATAGAATAAAGTAGCTAGTTACAGCTACGAGTATGCTCAAAAATCCTGCCGAAAATATACCGGTCTGGCATTTTCGTGAATCACGCCATTTTACTTCATGCATAACAGAAAATATGTGTAAAACCCTGTATTTGCTACATGCCAAAAGCATTGCACCATCGCGTCCATAACACGAGTTATTGTGCCAAAAAAAAGTGGCGACGGTCCTACCTAGTCTCAGGTGACTCCCACCTCCACAGAGGGAGTCTGGGTACAAGAGTGCTGATGGACTAGGGTCGCTCGGGACTAGGTCCTACCTGGCATATGTAAAAGTTTTTAAAAGATTATATGTTGGTTTCTCTCAATATAAAAGTGTGCGCATTGAGAAGAAATTAGAATTGTGGTGTTTTCTCTCGTAACTTCTTGATAATTTATACAAAGAAATGCTGTGGAAACGGTAAGGCCCGAAAGTATGCTTACGGTTGAAGAAAGGTATTATCGCTCAAATAAGGAAACACCTCTTTCCCCTTTGATGCATTAGCTTACTAACAATAACTGATTATATATCAATGAGAATGCTTACGCTCAATGAACAGAAAACGCGTCACAGTAACCGAAAATTCAGCAAATTGCACAGAACTTTGTTTTGTTTACATTTTACACCTTTTCATTTGTTAGCCATAAGGTAACAGCACTTTGACCGACGGGTTTTAAGACAGCCCGAAATATGTATTTAACTTCCAAATTTTGCCAGCTGCATTGTGACATACTGTCGTCAATAAGGTTTCTCCAAATAGTAAAGCACTTTCTGACATATTGCAAACAAGAATTACAGGAACTAGTAAAAAATTAAAGCAGCCTAGGTTTATCATCTGTTAGTTCTGGTGACAATAATACAGAGATTCTTGATTAATGATACAAGAATTCACCCTTTCAATTCTACTCTAGACGAAATGTGTGATACAACTCTACGAAGAATTTGTCTAAATAGTAGATGGCGGTTTTGATTTCCTGGCGATAGAGTATTAGTTTAACATACCCGTTCGAAGATTATAACGCTTTCGAAAGCCCCAAATGGGAGGTGTATTTGTTGGATGGAGCAAGACTTAAGTTATCCACCGCCAGCAGTTTCGATCAGCCATGTGTCGTCCTCGTTTTTGCGATTAGCCGTAGAGATAGGAGACACGATTATTGGTTTCTGCTTCACAATTCCGTAGCATACCAAATGCAATTCTTGCCTTATTTCGACCTCCACTTTATCTCCAAATTTGCTCTCCCCATTGCAGCTATTAGCTACTTACAGGGTTTGAATTTCGACCGTATTTATGTTTGCAATGTTAAAACCGCTTGATATCCCATCTAAAATCAATTGTTTGTCCTGATTGTTTTCTAAAAGTTGCTGCCCGTTTCGAATTTTGACCGAAAAAGGGCCTGGAAGTGATGTGTTGCTATTGGCTGTGGGGTTAATTCTCCGACTATTGGAATGACGGATATGTTAAATTATGGTTACATCTGTTCGGTAGATAGTCTGACTTCCGCTTGTGAATAAAGATGTCACGTATCGTCAAAGTTCCGAGTTCTTTCCTTGAAAAGCCGTAGGACACAACAATTGGCGACGAGTAAATTGCGTTTTTATGTTCTTCCTACTCATGTGTTGATGTGGTGGTGGTGGTGGTGATGACCTGTTGTCGTTTCCATTAACGTCGAATTCTGATCTGCGAATGTTGACCATGGCTAATTTGATTGGGCGGCTGGAACCTTTTGATGAAACCGAGGGTAGCTGGGAGTTGTACAAAGAGCGTCTGGAGCAGTATATCATCGCTAATGATGTTGTAGACGAAAGGAAGGTTGCGGTTACATTAAGTTTGATTGGTGGTAAGACCTATGGGCTTCTTCACAGCCTTTGTTCCCCAGATAAGCCGTCTACCCAGACGCTTGACGAACTCGGAGCCTTGCTGTAGGAGCACGTTAGCCTAATGTCATTGCAGAAAGATATAGATTTTACAAGAGGCAGCAACACACTGGTGAGTCCGTTACCGACTATATTGGGGTGCTGTAGAAGTTATCAGAACATTGCGAATTCGGCGATCGTTTGGCAGAACATCTACTCGACCAGCTAGTGTGTGGCATAAGAAGTGAAAATACTCTGAAGAGGTTACTGTCAGAGAAGAATTTGAACTTCAAGAAAGCAAAGGAACTAGCGAATGCAATGGAGATAGCGGTAAGCGATGTTTCGGAGATCCAAGGAACGATAACCAGTGTGAAATGCGAATTTTTCAGAGATTCCATCGAGTTCTGTGCACATAAAGTGGACAAGCATGTTATACACAAGACCGACCCGAAGATCCAGGCAGTTTCTGATGCGCCGGTAGTGACAAATATATCCGAATTGCGAAGCCGGGTAGCCCTCGTCAATTATTACCACGGTTTTCTGCCTAATTTCTCTACAGTGCTCCACCCACTGCATCAGCTACTTCACAAAGGACAGAAATGACGTTGTCAACGGCGTGTGAGCAAGCATTTCAGAAAACCAAGCAACTCATAACATCAGATCTAGTTTTGGCTCACTACGACCCCAAATTACCACTGCGTTTACACCGCGATGCCTCGGTCATAGGAATTTCTGGTGTTATTTCTCATGTTTATCCTGACGGTAGCGAACGACCTAGAACCCGTTCAAAGGCAGAACCCCCTAAATTGATAGAGAAGCATTGAGCATTGTTTGGAGTATGAAGAAATTCAACATCTATTTATTTGCCAGAAAATTCACCCTGGGTGCGGATTGCAAGGTATTGGTTTCTATATTCAATCCAAAGAAAGGCATTCCGACAACAACAGCTTCCAGAATGCAACAATACGCCATATTTCTTTCCGGCTATAATTACGACGTAGGCTATCGAAAGACGAGCGACCACGAAAATGCAGATGGTTTAAGTATACTGCCACTTCCGTCCAAGAATAAACACGGCTCTGAAGAGATATTTGTTTTCTACGCATATGTACTAGACAACATTCCAATATCCTTCAAGCAGATAACCAAAGAAACCAGAAAAGACCAAATTCTCTCTAAAATAGTCGAGTTCACAAAGTCAGGATGGCCAGGTACAGTAGACAAAATTATGGAGCCATACAAATCTCACGAAATAGAATTTTCTACCTCTCAAGATTGTCTGCTACTAGAAAACAGAATCGTGGCTCCCGAAAATTCCAAAGAACATTTTTAGAAGAACTGCATAGTTCCCGTCCCGGAATGGTAAAATGAAGAAACTTGCAAGATCATGGCCCAATATGGACAAAGGTGTTGATACGCAGGTTAAAATGTGTGCAGCATGTCAAGAAGGCTACAATCTCCAGTGAAAGCTACAATTCATCCATGGGAATAGCCAAATCAACCCTGGAAGCGAATTCATATTGATTTCGCAGGTCCCTTCCAAGGACACATGTTTCTCATCATTATATATATCCATTCCAGATGGCTAGAAATTCAAATTGTGGAAAATATCACAGCCCAAGAGGCGATCAAAACATTGCAAGAACTGTTCAGTGCGTTTGGTATGTGTGACGTCATTTGCAGTGACAACGGAGCTACGTTTCACTCTGATGCCTTCCAGAAATTTCTAAAGATGCACGGTATTATCCACAAAACTACAAGCGTTTATAAACCTTTGACCAATGGCCTCGCAGAAAGAATGGTCCGAAGTCTCAAGTCCAGTCTTAAGGCAATGATGCTCGAAAATTCAACTATGCACGAAAAAGTAGCCAAGTTCCTCCTGATGTATCGCTCAACTAAAAATGCCACAACCAACTCCTGTCTTACTCTCTTTGGGACGTGAAATCCAGACCAGACTCGAACTGGCGAAACCCAACCTCCAAAAAATTAATTACCAAAAAGTAAACACTAAAGATTAACTCTCCCGAAAATCTTTTTCTGTCGGAGAAGAAGTACTAGTTAGGGACTATAGACAGAAACACGAAAAGTGGATATATGCCACAATATCCACAAAAATTGGAACTTTAATGAATGAAGTTTCTATCGACAACGCAATCTGACGATGTCATGTCGATCAAATTCGAAGTTCCCAACCTCCTATCGAAGAAATAAAATCGGTTATAAGCGACAATACCATCCTACCAAAGGTTTACATCCCGACACCGAATGATGATCGCGTTAGGATTCCCATTTCTGAAGTGACATAGCGACCATACTATGCCCGGATCCACGAAAACTGAAGAGACTCTTATTTCTAAGCAAAAGACTGTAAAAGTAAAAGTATCTGAGTTTTTCAAAGACATTTCAATACCTGCATTGTCCTCACCTCACAAGACTGACTATTCGAGCACCGGTATAAAGGTCGATCTGTGAAAGCCCTCAAGAGATACGATTTTGATGAGTAGTGTGAATCCTTTACCTTTAGTTAAAATATCTCTATGTACATAATTTATTTATTTAATTCAACTTAATTGTTTATTTCATCAGATATCTGTGATTCTTGTTTACAGAAAAATGCAGTCAATCAACAGTAGGGTTACACTAAAGTTTGAGAGTGCTGATCAAATACAATTTTATTACGGTTCAAGCTAATTTCATTGCAGCTGAAGAATTTTACTAATGGTAAAGCTTAAAAACAGTTGATTTCTAAGAATTCTGTTCTGTTTATTTTAATTTAAGTTAATAATAAGCTTATAGTAACGAGTTTAAATCATAAGAAGTAGTAATTGTCTTATAGGAATTGTTATAAGTGGTTAACACAACTATAGAACACTGGGTATTGCATAGGACGCTTTATTTTCAGTGTCAGCTTCCATTCTATTGCGGAAGTAGCAATGGAGTCGAACAATAATAGAAAAAAAGTTTCATTAATTTAAGTAAGTAATTCGATTTATGATTTTTCTGAGCATATATGGTTCCTATAGATTCTGTTTAGAATCTGTTTATTAAGGTTCAAAGGTTAAAGGCAATTGCTGGTAGCAGATCAGGTACTAAGCACAGTGATAACGTAGTTTACACCCAAGACGAAAGTCTTTAATTAGGGGGTGAGTGTGTTAAGTTATGGTTACATCTGTTCGATAGACAGTCTGACTTCCGTTTGTAAATAAAGATGTCGCGTATCGTCAAAGTTCCGAGTTCTTTCCTTGAAATACCGTAGGATACAACAGGATATTTCTCTGCCCATTGTGTCTCTCTTGTCTTGGATTGTCGAACTGTTAGATTGCTCCCATCTAAAAGCAGGCTGCGAAGCCCTGCGCAATCGGAACTATGCCCTCACTCCCAAGGAATGAACAGGAGTCAAGAACGAGGAGATGCTTGTTGTCTCCTGGCGTTTTCCTGTCAGACACGGATCTTCTCCGAGAACCGGCTTCTCGTTCGGCTGTGCAGAATGCAGCGCGTCACTTCGGCCTTTGATGATTGAGCTTTGCTCGCTACCGCCGTTGCCTGTTATCTCGCTTGCTGCTTCTGCTGGCCAATGTGGGATTCAATGCCTTTAAGGCATTATGCTTCAACGACATCATTGCGAGTTGTCGCTATAAACGATGATTACATGGCACTCCAGGAAGACCCTTAGAAAATGGGGGAATGGGAACGAAAATAAGGTATAATATTCAGCTCAAAGAAATATGTGCTATTTGTGTCTGGACTAAGAATTCGATCACCTCTTCTTACACCCTAAAAACTCACTAGCCAAATACTTCAATCTCAATTATATACAGGGGAATCCTATGTAACCTGTACTGAATAACCGTAACAGTTCCATCTCCTAGTTGTCCTACCGTCTTCGTGTGGTAGTTTAGAGATTCCTTGACAGGAAACCTCAGAGGACAGCTTTAGTTTTCAGTGCAGAGGGGAAAGGTATGTGTGTCACCGACACCAACAATAATTGTGTAGGGGCAACTCTGTATTACCCAGGAACTATGGTAGCACTTACTAGCACTCATTTTCCCTGGGCAATACAGGGATTGAATGAAATGCCAGTAAATGTTTCATAACACGCAATCGGTTTTTAAGCAGGCTTTGTCCGAAGATCTTGTGTTAACCTACCTAGCCTAAGCCAGCGTAGAAACATTTGAAAATTTGTATACAGGTATTCTGCGAACATAGAGTTTGACATCGATATTCAGTCACCACTTACTTGTAATCAATCAGGTTCTCAGGAGTGATGTTTAGGCAAACAAGACAGAACGAATGAAAAGAAAAAGAGGAAGAATGAAAAAAATTGACTGATTCAAGTTCGAGAGAGAAAATGTCGAAGGGTAAACTATCGATAAGTGTAGCAGCAGGTAACATGGCGACCACTAGTTTACAGTGGAAGTGTCCTACTTTATTACATGGTTCGAGCGTAGTATCAGTGAAATATAAAACACAAAATCTGTATGTTCCACTGTCAGCATTCAACATTAACATACTTCTGCAACATCATTGGGAAGAGGGACACTTTCAAACGTGTAACTTTCAAACGACCCCGCCTTTTCTCTTAATGCGCTTCTTAGCAAAATGCCAAATCTTTTTTCATATTTTACATATTTTATTTATTCATTTTCTTGCTGTGTTTACCCGTGCTGTGATTCGATGTTCACTGTTCATTCTGATGCTATGAGAAGAAAGCAGTGTTCTGGTCGGCTTTATTGGTGATTCTTACGTCTAGAAGACTGTATTCCGGAGTCCTCTCATAAGAACTGGTGAGATCACCTTTGAGAGGCGATCCGCGGGAGAGAAACGACATCTGTTTTTGACTGAGTTTACACCTAGACACAACCAGCCATCACTTTGGTGGTTAATCTTGTTCTTTCCACCGGTTGTGTTAATCGCTTTTTTTTTTAAGCAACAAAATGCGAACCGAAGGCAGATTACACTAATTATGGGCGTGACCAGTCTCGATATAGCTGAAAGATAATAGATTTTAATTTTGACATCAGAACGTACGTGGGTCACCTCTTTCAGCAAGTAAACGAGAGTAAGTAATTTTGATCTTAATTCAGCACGGAAACCTTCTCTCAGCACCAACAGGTTTGTTTAACGGTTTGTCTGAGGAAATCTGTAATCAGACTGCAGATTTATCAACGATTTTTGATTTTGGAGGGAAAGCTACCACTCAGTTGGAAGCTGAGGTCGTAGTACATAGTCGTACCAAGACCAAATGCCTAAGCTCCACTCTTAGTGACTTTTGAGGAACATGCCCTAAAGCTGGAGAAAGTTTTCGCGGTGTGAAATACGTTTTGATCCACATTCGAAGATGACGGCTTTCCCGCCTTCACCATGGTGGCCATTAGAAGTGTGGTAAGACGAACTCATCACACTTTGGTTGCATAATGGTTACTAATGGAAATCGAGTTACACGTTTGGTAGCGCATTTTAGCTAAGGGCGCAAACATGTTGCCGCGGTGTAGCACAGCGGTGTAACTGCAGAGTAATTTTTAGACACTGTGAAACCAAATAACGTCTTAATTATGCATTTTGCCATTCAGTGCAGTCATGTCGAGGAACTGTTGTAAAAAAGGTTACCCGAGCTTAAAGAACGATCTGCATGAATTTAGCATAGACGGGAGGGAGAGATTTATCGGTCAAGAGTTTGGCGGGGTGATCAGCGATGTGCCGCCACCTACTCAGTCAGGTGTGGAAGACCCTGAAGAGACAACGTAAGAAACAGTTACATAATACGATAACAATGAACTTGTCCGAGAAGATATATTCGACAGGAACATCATGGCCCGTGTCTAAGAGTCCAGACCATCGTACACCAACCAGGGAAGAAAGGGTCTAAGGGACTTCAGAGATTGAGTTTGAGGAAAGCGGTACCTTCGGCATGGGAAATCAAAAGGATAAAGGTGTCTAGTCAAGAAAGGGATAATAAGACTCTTGTATCACTACAGGACTTCCAACAAAATAATGGTCATGATAAACAAAATAGACTTGCCCGAACCCGTAGACTGCGCACAGATGTTAGAATTCTAAAAGTAAACAATTAAAATGCCAAGCGAAGCACTGGCAACCCGCAATGTTACGTTGTCACTGCCAGCTATAGAGGAGGATCCAGTTTAGGGGCTTTATAAGGAGGAGGAGTCCTATCTCAAATTGGCCCCAAGCCAAGGGAAAGTGCGTTACAACCAACATACAACAATGAGGAGATAGTTAAAAATGCGTTGCAGCAGCAAGCCACACTGTTCACCCAACAATCGGTTGGCCGTCCGCACAGGGGTGTCAAAGAAGACGAAGGAGTCAACGGGTAGAATCAGAAGTGCGGTCACCACTGACAACACCGATTAACTAGAAGGACCTTCGATTCACCGATGTCATGTTCATCACGGCAATTAAAATCCCACGTCAAGAAATGGACGAAAAATGCGCCCTCAACGACAGACATGAACTCATCGTCAGAGTCGTTTCCACCTGGACATGACGCAAAGAAAGCTAAAATAGAATGTTGTCGAAGATGTCGCTCATCAGGTGATCACGCTACATGTGACAGCGGCGATGACGATAAGGGGAACAACAGCGCAACGAATGCACAAAACAGCACTCCCGTCGCTGTTCAAACACACGGGTTGTGGAGACTGGTTGTGCTCGTCGTTGAAACCAAGCTTCTCTCTCCCACAGCGCCATCGAAAGAGACGGTACTTCTCGGAGGAGTAGCCGCCGAATGGGACGTCAATGCATGATCCACTGGATATTCAATTTCAGTAGGGAGAAAACGAGAGTTCCAGCACAGGAAGTGACGTCATCATGACGTCAGGAGGTGTGCTAGAACTCTCATGAGAGTTCAAGCACAATGAGTCATAATGACGTCATAGGATGTTCTGAAACAGATATTAAAGCGCGCGCCCGTGTCAATGACGTCATCATGACGTCATTCGTCACGTGACCTGTCAATCATGTGTCACATGACCTGTCAATCATGTATATGAGGAAAATTTTCCCGATCATAAACCTTCTGGCCTGAATGGCTCAGTTGGTAGAGCAGAGGACCCGAAAGCGGAAGCATGATCTGAAGGTCGGTGGTTCGAACCCGCCCTCCGGCATCACTTTCACTTTCTGTCTATCATATTATTTGGGTTCTCAAAGTGAGTCATTAGTCACGTGACCTGTCAATCATGTGTCACGTGACGTATCAATCATGTTTCATGTGACCCTAACTGCATATAAGGACTATTTTCCCGATCATTAACCTTCTGGCCTGAATGGCTCAGTTGGTAGAGCATAGGACCCGTAAGCATGATATGAAGGTCGGTGGATCGAACCCGCAATCGGGCATCACTTTCATATCATGGGGACCCCCCCCCCCTCGGGACATAATATGTACCGACCCCCCCCCCCGGTCCTCCATGTGACGACTTCCATCATCTGTCTATCATACCATGGGGACCCCCCCCCCGGGTCCTCCATGTGACGACTTCCATCTTCTGTCTATCATACCATGGGGACCCCCCCGGGTTCTCAATCTGAGGACCCCCCCCCCCGGGTTCTCAATCTGAGGACCCCCCCCCCTAGGATTCAACATTCCTATAAGAGCACATTGTCTGTGCACATATGCATCATTCATGCTCTGACTGCCGTTGGATACACATGGAAAAAAAAGTGAAAACAGTTGCTCTTACCGGTTGTGTTGTGCTGTGCTGTTGAAGAACAAGTGAAGGATTGACTGGAATACACATAGGAGACGAAGTGAAACTAGGATGTGATTCAACACTCCTATAAGAGCACATTGTCTGTGTACATTTGCATCATTCATGCTCTGACCGCCGTTGGATACACATGGAAAAAAAAGTGAAAACAGTTGCTCTTACCTATTGTGTTGTGCTGTGCTGTTGAAGAACAAGTGAAGGATTGACTGGAATA
The DNA here is from genome assembly GCA_949752745.1 of Protula sp. h YS-2021. Classification (NCBI taxonomy): domain Eukaryota; kingdom Metazoa; phylum Annelida; class Polychaeta; order Sabellida; family Serpulidae; genus Protula; species Protula sp. h YS-2021. Next base: position 61,329,431 of record OX457027.1, on the reverse strand, counting down.
CACATAGGAGAAGAAGTGAAACATTGACTATTCTTTGGAAAAAGGAAGTGAAACATTAGCTATTCATTGGAAAAGAGAAAGTGAAAGATTTGGTTATTCTTTGGAAAAGGGAAGTGCAAGATTGGAAGACAAATTAACCAATGACTTGTGGTAAGTCATCTTTTTTTTTTTTTTTTTTTTTTTTTTTTTTTTTGGTAACATTATGTTACATTATGTAACACAATGTGACACAATGTTACACTATGTTACATCATGTGACACTTTGTTACATCACGTGACTATGTAACATCATATAGTTATATGACTATTGAATTGCTATATGAACATAACATTAGTCAAACGTATGTATGTCATTATCAGATCGTTCAACAGAGAAGTCGTAATGGCTCACTGGTTAGAGCGAACGACTAGCAACCTAAGAGCCCCGGGTTCGGTTCCCGGCTGGGACAAAAAATTTTTTTTTGGTTATTTTTAGTTTTTGCTCATTTTTATGACTCTGTGACATTATATGACAACATGTGACTGTGACATCATGTGACTCTGTGACATTATGTGACTCTATGACTTTTTAAATTTTTTTTTTTTTTTTTTTTTATTATTATTATTATGATAATATTTAATTAGTCATATTTCAATGGTTTCCCCATTGCAATAACTACACATAGCATAAGTGCACTCGTACAGAGTGTGGGAGAAAAACTGATCGATAAATTCAGAGTGCACTCGTACAGAGTGTGGGAGAAAAACTGATCGATAAATTCAGAGTGCACTCGTACAGAGTGTGGGGAGAAAAACTGATCGATAAATTCAGAATGCACTCGTACAGAGTGTGGGGAGAAAAACCGATCGATAAATTCAGAGTGCGCTCGAGTGTGGGAACAATCAATAAATTTGAGAAGGAATGGGATTTTCCCTACGTTAAGTCTAATGTTATGTTCTAAAGTTATAGTAGTTGGAAAATGACACTTCTAAAACACATTTAACAAATGTAGTTTTTAACACCATATGATATATAAAATAAGTTTGAACATTTTAGCACGCTACTTATTTGAATATTCTAAAGTCATAGTAGTTGAAAAATGGTGGTTCTAGACCAATTTTAACAAATTTTGTTTTTTGACAAAATATGATGCATAAAATAAGTTTAAACATTATACAATGGTGTAGTAGAGTAAAAATGAGGGTTCTAGACCAACTTTAACAAATTTTGTTTTTTGACAAAATATGATGTATAAAATAAGTTTAAACATTATACAATGGTGTAGTAGAGTAAAAATGAGGGTTCTAGACCAACTTTAACAAATTTTGTTTTTTGACAAAATATGATGTATAAAATAAGTTTGAACATTTTACCATGGTGTAGTAGAGTAAAAATGAGGGTTCTAATCCAAAATTTAATTTTTTTTTTGAAAACATATTATGCTTTTCTTAATGCTTTCAGGTATCGTCAGAACACATCGCTCTCCGCTTTCACCTGATTATTAACAATGTCAACATTACTTCTTCACCGATGTGTAGAGACCATGGATGACGTCTTCAAAGTGAACTATGTTGACTATGTGTTTTCAAAGCTTCCTACTTTTGAATCTAATTGGATTTTACAAGTTAAGAATTTGCATAAGCATTGGGAAGCTGTTGGAAAGATAATTCCAAGAGATGAATTCATCCACTCATTTCTACACGAATGTGAAGAACTACTTTTACCATCAACTTACGACATTGATTCAGCATTTATCCGCGCGAATACAACTTGGGCAGCTGAACTCATGCTAGCTGTAGCTGCTAGAATTATTTTACATTATGATGATGGCGTTCCATTGACGACGAATGCATCAGAACTTGTTCGATTCAACAATGAACGAGTTGAAGTGAATTCAAAGCTTTGTAAAATGTTTGAAGAACTATAAAAAAGCTGACTCTGCAATTTCTAATGGCATAAAAGGAGAAGGGTGAAGTGAAGTCATCATTCAACGCGCAGCCATGGAGAAGACAAGCAGCTTTAAAATTAGTGCAAACTTAACCATTACTGTGGAGCATGGAGAATTTGGGCTATTTCTTCGAATCAAACGTGGAGAGAGATGGCTTACTTTATCACCATCCTTGTGGAAGATTGTGTGTCAGAACTTGGCAAGATTACGCAACATTGGCTTCAAACTGTACTTAACGCAAACGAAGTGGCTTGAAGTCATTTCATACTTGGATATGCGCTATGTGAGTTTTGTGCAAACATCACTGTTTGAAGGGAAAGAATATACGCGTTACATCAACATGAATGATGGTGAATGGGGGACATTGCTTCAGGAGATGGATAACATTAACTCAACCTTATTGCCATGTACGGAATGTCATGGGAAGAAAACTCCTATCAAGCTGCAAAAGGACAATCGAATGAAAGTGTCAAAGCTTTCCAAGAAAAGACTGGCTGAAGTTCGATTGGAGAATATGGATGTGCAAAATCAACTTGGACTTACCTGTGAATATTGTGGTGCTTACGGATATGCTGAGGATTATGATTGTCACTGCCACAAGTACAATTGCAAGTTGTGTGAACCTGACAACTTCTGCAACAAGTGTGGCTCACTAACAGTATCTGCCGAGTAAGACTACAAGTCATTTGCTTGCCAGTCGTCAAAGTGTGTAGACGTGTCATATGGATATGTGAAAGATGGATGTAGAAACGTTTTTCAAGGAGACGTATGTGGACTACATGATAAGTGAACTGGCGCGTTTTGGATCTATTCAACAACAACTGGAACACTTTGACATCTATTGGGAACTTGCTCATTCCACGCTGAACGTACCGAAATTACGTGAGGATTTCATCAAAGAGTGTGTGCTTTCAAACATTGACGGAGCTGAGGAGTTTGATGTGGAAGCAGCATATCACTTTGCTCGATTTGATCCAAGACTGTTTTATGAAGTGAGAGAGTGGCTAATCTACATTGCAGTATAATGACAGACATTACATTGAGACAATATATTGTGCAAAAGACATATTGTGAAGAAATGTTATTAGCTGTAAAAAAGTTTGCATGTTTAGTATGTCCTGCTTGTCAAAATGAAGAGTGTTCAGAACATACTTGTCATTCTGCATGTGTCTATACATATTGGAATGAAGCTAAATATTACATTCATTTAGATAAAGTGTTAGATAATGCAAATCAACGTTGTGAAAAATATGGTGTAGATGCTATCACATTTGATGAATTAAGTAGTTGGTTAATGTACATTGAAGATCAATGGACTCCAATTATTCACACCATTGTATCAATACTTGATTTGTAAGATATGTTGATAAAATGCAAGATGTGTTGATAAAATAAAATACAAGATATGTTAACAAGTGTTAACATGTCGACGTGGAAAGACTACTTAACCAATATTTATTTTAAACCTGGTCAACCCGGGGCATTTGCTGGTCCTTACAAACTATATCACATATTAAGAAAACATGATCAACCAGTCACTCATTCACAAGTGAAGAAATGGTTACAGGATCAAGATGCCTTCAGTTTACTACAACCTGTAAAATATAGGTTTAAAAGGCAACGTGTCATTACACGTGGAATTGATGACATGTGGGATATTGATTTAGCTGACATGGGAAACATAGCTTCCTATAATGATGACACCCGTTTTTTATTAGTTGTCATTGATGTGTTTTCCAAATATTTATGGGTGCAACCAATGCCTAATAAATCACATACGAGTGTCATAGAAGCCTTTCAAAAGATTTTTCATGAAACACAACGAAGACCACGAACTCTAAGGTCAGACAAAGGAACTGAATTTAAAAACAGATGGGTAAAAGCATTTATGAAGAAGGAGGGAATACATGCCTATACGACAAAGAATGAAACCAAAGCCAACTTTGCTGAGAGAGTCATTCGTACTCTAAAGGGAATGATGTATCGATATTTCCTACATAATCAAACGTATCGATATATGGACATCCTTCCAGACTTAGTGTATAATTACAACCATAGACCTCATGGCTCCCTCCCTAATAAGTATGCTCCTGCAGATATTCGTAAAGACAACGAATCGAAAGTGTGGAAATATATGTATGTAGACAAATTGAAATTAAAACCAAAGAAGAAAAAACCCTACAAATTTAAAATTGGTGATCAGGTTCGCATTTCTCACATGAAATATGTATTTCAACGGGATTATCATATAAAGTGGACGCAAGAAGTGTTCATTATCACACATCGTTGTAAGAAGCAAGGAATACACTTGTATCGTGTGAAAGACTTTTTGGATGAAGATATTGATGGACATTTTTATGAAGAAGAACTGCAGAAAGTGACAAAAGATATTGAATCAGTCTACAGAATTGAAAAGGTCTTGAAAACACGAAGAAGACGAGGTGTTAAAGAATTATTTGTGAAGTGGTTAGGTTGGCCAAAGAAGTTTAACAGTTGGGTGAAAGAAACAGATATTCGAAAATGAAGCATCCATTCACGTGTTTGGTCTCTGGACCTACAGGCAGTGGTAAAACTTCTCTAGTTAGAGAAATTCTAGAACAAAAGTTAATTAAACCCTCTCCAAAAACCATTTTATGGCTCTATGCAGCAGATCAGCCTTTGTATAAGGGAATGAAAGGTGTGGAATTTTACCAAGGCATTCCAGATGACATTGAAGAGCGTTTTAACCCGAAAAAACCAAACTTACTCATCATTGATGACTTAATGACCAAATGTCATAGTGATGAGCGAATGACACGTCTATTTAGTGTTGGCAGCAGTCATCAAAATCTAAGCATTATTTTTATTGTGCATAATTTGTTTCATCATGGTAGAGAAATGCGAAATATTAGTTTGAATACACATTACATCATTCTGTTTAAAAATCCTAGAGACAGTCAACAAATAAGTACATTAGCGCGACAAATGTATCCTGGAAAATCTCAATTTCTCATAGAAGCCTATCAAGATGCTACGAGCAAACCTCATGGCTATTTATTCATTGATTTGAAGCCGAAGACAAATGATCAACTACGTATTCGTACAGGCATTTTACCAAAAGATACACATTACGTCTATGTTGATAAGGTCGCGTATGAACAAGAACCAAGTCACTTGACCATTCGCAACCAAGATGTCTAAACGTATTCAAGCGAATCAACCATTTCTTCACTTGCTCGCACGCAGCGGGCCTAAACGACGTAAATCCTTGCTACAACAAGCTACTAAGGAAGAATTAACTAGCTTGTTTGAAATTTGTTTGAATATATTGCGAGGACATTTACCCTTAAGCTCAAAAAGGTATAAGGTATTCAAGCGTGAACGTCATACCCTACGTACACTAGCAGATAAGAAGATATCACTTCGAAGAAAAAAGAAGTTGGTTAATCAGAAAGGAGGATTCATTGGAGCTATTGCTAAATTTGCATTACCCTTGTTAGCTCAGTTGCTGTTAAAATGAAACATACTATGAAAATGGTCCTCATTCCTGAATATGAATATAAAATGTTGTTAGAAAAGAAGGGAAAAGATGGTGAAATCAAAACGAAAGTGAATAAACTTTTACGTGGGAAACGAACTCGTGAAAAGGCAATAGAAATGTCTCAAGTTCTTGGTCGTCATTTACGAACAATTCAGTCGCAACAACAGCGGCAAAAGTCTGTTACATCATCCAAAGCAGAAAAATCAGAAAAGTCCCAACAGTTTCTAAGCCATTTTCAACCTATTTATCATGTAAAACTAACACAACTTCTAGCAGAACTTAAGAAATATGGTACGAGATGGACAGATAAAAATGAACTTGTTTTAAAAACGGGTACTGTCATTACAAATTCCAACATTATTGATTTGTTGAAAGAAGCATTGGTTGCTACAAGAAGAAAAGAACAACGAGAACCACCGCATGGTTGGAAGCAGTTTATTGAGGAAATTGTAGATGCTAATATTCCAAAAACTGTTTTTGGTAAAAAGACAACTCGTGAAGATATTACAAAAGAGATACAACAACGTCAACAAAGGTTGTTTCCAGAAGGATGGGAAACTTTTTAACATGGATTAAAGAGCTATGGTGTTGTTGTTGTAAAGAAAATGGAAATAAAAATACTATTCCTGTAAAAATTAGGTGTGTTAGTGCTTGTTGTCAGGGAGAAGTAGTAGATACCAATTTAGATCATGTAGATAGCAATTTAGACAATAATGTAGACAGCAATGTAGAAAGTGAGGATGAAGAGTGTCAAACATGAAGTAATGTATATACACATCTAGTCTATCTACATCACATAAACGATTTAGCTGTCATGGAGTCAACAAGTTTTTACATTACTTTACCCAGCAATGCTAGTATGAACTATTATCCCAACAACAAGACTTCGAATTATCAAATTCGTATGCCTCGAACCATCTATCTGAACGGAAAATATGAAGTGGCTTTAGCTGAAATTCAATATCCACATACATGGACAACCATGAGACATGGAATGGACTATTCTATTCAGTATCGACAACAACCACTGAATGATATTGTTCTTGACACAATCAATATTCCTTATGGCTACTACAGATCCATACAAGAAATATGTCATGCAGTCAATGAAGAAGCGACTAATTCTATGAAAGATGACCTTAAAGAAGGTATTCGGATAAAGTATGATAAAATTAGACGACGCGTTTTTCTATATCTAAAATATGGCTTTGAAGTGTCATTCTCCACTGGATTAGCTGAGATTTTAGGATTTATCCCAAATCAATGGTATACTGAAACGTGTACAGCTGAATATAAAGCTGATGTGAAACAGGGGTTTTATACACTTTATGTGTACTGTAGTATTTGCGAGCCACAAGTTGTTGGTGATTATTATGTTCCTTTGCTACGTTCTGTTGCAATACAAGGACATGATGGAGACATTATCATGAAAACTTATGGAGAACCTCATTATGTTCCTGTAAACACATCCAAATTTGACGTGATAGAGATGAATATTAAGGATGACACAGACCATAATGTTCCATTTCAAACTGGGAAGGTGATCTGTAAACTTCATTTTCGACCAAAAGCATTATGAAAGCATACACACATAATCCATCTATTTATCGCAACCATTTTCTTCGTCAAGTGGGTGGAGAATTACCAGGATTTAAAGGAGCGCGAATACAATATGGAGATGGTATTGGTTCAATACTGGGATCATTGGCTCGAAAAGCTATTCCACTGCTTAAGGCAGGGGCTAAAATCGTTGCACCACATCTTAAAAAGGCTGCAAAAGATGTCGCGAAAGATGTTACAGGTCGAGTAGCACAACGTATGTTTGGTGATGAGTTAGGAGGACAAAAGAGAGCGAAACCAGCAAAACCTGTCAGAAGGCGAAAGGCAGCTAAACGGATAACATCAACAAAATATAAGAAAGATATTTTTTAATCATGTCTTTAATTCATAATCATTCTTGTGAATGTAGTCTTTCTCCATTAGAATGGTTTCACATACCACCAACGCAAACTGCTGTAGAAAAAAGCTATAATGTAGACTATCAACCACTAACTACTATTAGAGAAGGTGCTCCAATAGAATTCTACATTCCTGCGAGTACCGAAGAATATCTAGATTTAAAGAACAGTAAACTCCATATTGTATGTCACATTGTAAAGGTTGATGGAGAAGCGTGTGGTGTAGATGATAACGTGTCATGTATCAATGATTTGTTTAATGGGTTATGGTCTAATATTGAATTATTTCTAAATGATCGATTGGTATCACATAGTAACAATACTCATGGTTATACCAGCATCATATCTCATCTCATTCATGACTCGGAAGAAAGTCTCAATTCTGAGCGCTCTATGCGTCTCATCTATAAAGATACTGCCGGGTCAATGAATACTCATCAGGTGAAAAGACCTAATCATGAAAGATATGTATCAGGTTTTCATGTAAATATTGAAGGTGGTGATATAGCTGAAACAGGAAATAATGGTTTACATAATCGTTATTTGTATACACGTCTAAGCCGTGAGTTTATGCTTACAGGTGGTATAAGGGTAGATTTGTTTGAGCAGGATCGTTATCTTCCCAATGGTGTTAGTATGAAATTACGCTTGCATAGACAAAAAGATGAATATGTATTAATGGCTGCAAATAATGGTTTTAAAGTAGAAGTGAGAGAAGCGTTTTTAACCATTCGCAAAGTGAGGGTTAGTCCAGGTATTCAGTTGGGACATGCAGATGCATTGATGAAAAGTCCTGCTAAGTTTATTGTTACTAGAAAAGAATGTAAAGTTTTAGCTATTCCAACTGGATTTCAATCTTTTGTGAAAGATAGCATCTTTTTAGGCCAATTACCAAAACGTATTGTCATTGGAATGGTTCATAATGAATCCTTTGCTGGAACAGTATTGAGAAATCCATACAATTTTGAACATTTCAATCTTAACTTTATGCAGCTTTACTCTGATGGTGAACCAGTCCTATCAAAACCTCTCAAGCTTGATATAAATCAAGGCAAATATCTTGATGCTTTTGAAACACTTTACAAATCTTTTGATAGACTGGATGGTGAGAAAAGTTCGATTATAAAACGGGAAGATTGGCCTAGAGGTTATTCTTTATTTTCTTTTGACTTAACACCTGATTATGATGGTGCTGATCATTATGCCCTTATCAAACATGGGAATTTGAGACTAGAAATGAATTTTGCTGGTGCCTTGCAAAATACAGTCAATGTTATAGTGTATGCTGAATTTGATAACATTGTTGAAATAAGTGCAAATCGTAGCATTCAATTCGACTACCAGTCATGAACACGAAGCAGATAGAAGCCATCCTATCCCATGATGCCACGACAAAAGACTTGTTTCAAGGTGTGTTTGCCATGGACCAGTTACCATCTTTACAACGCGGTGCCTATGTCATCAACACAGACGATCATGATGAGCCAGGAGAGCATTGGGTGGCAGTATATTATGACGAAGACCCTGCAGAATATTTTGACTCTTATGGACTTTTACCTATAGACAGTCGTTTGAATAAGTTTTTAAAGTTTAATTTCATTTATAATTCAGTTCCATTACAAACACCAATATCCTCTACATGTGGATTTTATTGTGTGTATTATATAATTCAAAGAGCTCGAGGACATAGTCCTTTTGAAATCATTGATGTATTAAGAAGAAGTGATGGTGATTTTGTTGTAAAGGATTTTGTATATAGACATTATAAACCATTATTTTATTGATGTTGTATTAGTTAAGTTGTATTAGTTAAGTTATTGGTAATTGTGAATTGTATTATGAATATTGTAAATAAACAAGACAGTTTTATACAACATTCTTTGTTTATTGTGTTATACATTATTTACATTTCAACAATTATTTCACATTGAATTTTTATTTTACAAATACATTCAATACATCAATAAACACATGCCATTCATACCAATCTAAATTAATATATGTATCATAGACATTACATTCACGTTTGTAAATGCTATGAAAACTAGCATAACACTGTCCACTACCAAACTTTATTATTTTAACATCTTCATGTTCAGACAGTTTCAGTTCATATCCATGATCATTCATGTCAATGTTCATCACCATAACACACATGGGATGCGTCAGTTCAATGGACTTGGTGCCTCGCATGAGTTGCACTCCTTCCTCTTTGAATTCAAGCGTCAGGTTCTTTCCAATCCAATGCTTGTAACAGAGCGTGCCATTCCACTGTGTTGAGGGTGATGTAGTCGTAGCATTTTGTAAGCTCGTCATATTGGCGAAATCGTACAAACACGTCTAAATAGTTCTCAGTCACACGCACTTCTAAATCCTCTGAGAGTTTCAGGAGAAAGCCAGGTATCCTCAGCTTCTCTAGATGGTCTTTCAACACAGATTGTTCGTCAGTTGATAGAATGATATACTTTCCAAAATGTTTTAGCACGATGTCATCATATACGTTTCTCAGATATGAGAATCCATGCGTAATGGGTTCATATTCCGATAAAAAGTCTTCCATCTCGTTCAACAGTCAGATGAACTATGAGCTGTCTCCTTGTCTGCAAAGACGTTTTTATGCTCGCAAGATGGTGAAAAGTGGATGTTGTATCACTTCTAGGAATCGTAAGACTGCGCGCCAGTTCTTGATATCAAAGAGGATCAAATCTGTATATGGTGTATCTGGCACAACTCCCTTATAATCCTCTGGATAATCCTGTAAAAGATTTCTACAGATTTCTACACGTATGTTAGAATCATATTCAGCCACCGTCACTTCCACTTTATTTTCAAGTCTACGTTTAAACCCATGTTCAAGTGGTATGTTTTTAAAGTCTTTCCACACTTCAGGTTTAAACCGATGATAACTTGTCTGAGAACCTAGTATCACTTCATTCCTATCATTTACAGTAAGGTAAGCACCACGGTTCAGCATGAGTGCATTCATGTTTTTACCTTGTTATGAGTCGTCTTCTTGTCTGCGAAGCCTTTTATCCACTTCTTTCACCTGCTTCTTCAACATTTTCCATTCAGGTATTGTCAGCAAGATTCCCTTTTTCGTTGGACGGTTTTTTCCAGTCCCCTCATCTCTCAGGTACTTGCGAATGTTTACCACTCCTTCATTGCTTTGTTTCATAATCTTGATATACTTTCCATTTCCTAGAGAAAGCATTCCATCCCACGACTGTGGTGTTGGTGCTGTCTCCACTTTCAATTTCTTGATGGTAGTGGTAGGATTTTTCACTTTTAAGTCTTTAACTGCATCTGCAAGAGTATCCATATCAGTTGTAGATCTCTTACGACTTTCACGTTCCATGTTAACACTTCAATGTTCACACCTCAAATAACTCTTCCGTTGGAGGACCTCCCCCTTTTATACCACAGCCTTGTAATGTCCATGCGCTAAAGTGGAATAGCCATCACTCATCACATATCGCTTGTCGTCATATGGGGAGAGGGCTACTTTCCTCAACTTCTCCGAGAAAAGCTGGTGACTATGACTTCGGATAATGTGTCCTGTAGCCATCGTTTGAGTTTTCTTAAACAAACTGTCTCTATACTGCACATGTTTAATGCGTCTTTGACACGCGCGAGTGATGCCTTTGGCCGTACGTTTTTCTTTCCCACCACACAATAAACTGTACATTTTCGGTCTGAGTCCAACAAACTCTTCAATAGGGACGCCTGCCGTCTCATCCTTCATTTTCCCGAGCACTTTTTTGTTCACGTTGGAATGTAGGAAATGATCCGGTGGATAGTCACTTGTGTCGAACAGGTCAGCATCCTGCTGCATATCCTTGTAGATATCTTCCGTTTCTATGTCGTAACATAGACTGTCGGTGTCGCTGAACAATAACTTGGCATTGGGATACTTGGCCATGATGTAGTTGTAATGAAAGTTGAACATAAGCACTTTGCTGAGGTCGAGAATGGTGAAACCAACTTGAATGGGTTTATCCAGAAGCAAATCCACTTTGCGCAAATGTACCGCGGTCAAATCTTCGTTGAAAATTTTGAATTTGTGGAAAGAAGGTTTGGCTACAAGTTTCTTGAACCGCTTTTCCTTGTGAACAAGTTCAACATTGATTCGCTTTCTCACATTTTCCATGGTTTTGCCAAACACCGAGTTGTTCATCAGTTTGAAGAAGTCTTTCTCAAATGGGTTCTTGGCCAATTTTCTCTTTTCCGTGTTCAAGGTAATGTATTTTGCCAACCATTTGCTCTGTTCAAACATGATGGCGCGATGTACTTTAGTGACTTTCAACCCCAGTGAGACGTACTGTTGTAAATTCCTGTAATGAAGTACATATTTCTTCTTGTCAGACAAGTTAGGAATGAGCTTTTCACTGGATTTCTCTTTCATGTTTAGATCTTCCAGTAGCTTCTGACTGTACTCTGACAATTCTCCAAATTTGACACATTTCCGTTCTGGAGCCACTGGGTAGTAATTATGACGATCATGGATTGAATTTGGATATTCTAAATCCACTTCCAAAATGAATCCAATGTCATCATCTTCATCCACATCCATGAAGTCAATGGATTCTGGCTCGCTCACCCACATAAATCCTCTTTGTGGCATGCTTTGTGACATGGCCCAGCCATACAAGTTGTTTGCGTCGAGGTACATCAGGTAGTTGTTTGGTATCTCAGAATTGTATTCTGCTACGTAGGGATTATTTGCTTTCGCATACTTGTGTGTGATCACGGATATTCCTCCACGTATGCCTTGCTCAACCATTTGGTACATGTCAATGTCATTGATCAATTCCAACTTCACCTTTGTCGCTTTTAACATTGCATCCCACGACAGTCCTGGTGCTGTATAGTAATGAGCAGGATCCAATTCATACGTGTTGAGGCATACTTGACGAAAGTTTTCAAACACGTCAGCTAGTAATAACACATCTGATTTCAGGTACAGGTCGTGGTATTCACCAAATGTTGTACAGTTGAATGTATCCCACACCTTCTGCGCATGTGCATAATCCTCATCGCTAATGTCCTCTTCGCTAAGCTGACTATAAAACTTGTCCTTTGATGGTAGCTGTGTTTCAGCAAACTTGGATGGCTCGTCCACGTAATCGTAGGGGTACACACCCTTTCTCAGCAGCAAATCTTGTTGATCACTATCGTGAATGTGAGAGGTCATGTTGTAGAAGTTGTCTTTGCCTTCTGCTGCAAGGTTGGATACCAACTTCTGTAGAGAGGTACTCATGAACTGAAAGCTGTCTGTAAATTTCAGATTGCTCAGGGTGAATGCAATATATTTCTCAATGGTGTTGGGAATGACTGTAATCGTTTCATCTTTGAATTTCCCAATTTCCTCCATGATAAGGTGACTGTCATAGCCTCGCAAATTGTGGAAAAACACAGGAATGATAAAAGAATCTTTATCCCCCTGCTGATCTTTTCTAAGTCGGAATTGTAAGTTGCATTCATTGTGTGCAGCTCCGCGATATTTGCCATTGATGTGGTCATGATCTCTCACACGATCTGCTCCTAGAGGTTCATGACAAATGTAGCAATCAGTGGCGTTCTTAAAATTCTCTTTGTCTTCGGAAGTCATAACCATTTCCTTTGGCCGCTCTAAACCACGTACAATACGATCGCGTTCATTCACCATATGGTCTAAAAAGACCTTTACGACATTGTCTCCTCGATACACGACTGGTGCACGTGTGTTGTACTGGCTCACAACCACATAGGCAAAGCTGTTTGGACGATGATGTTGATACTTGTCTCCTTCATGCTTTTGCGTGAAACATTCAAAGTCAGCATAAATCACAAACGGTGCTCGTTGTTGTTTAGCCACATTCTTGAACTTGATGAAGGGTTCCTTGGGAAATGATAAACGTTGCGCGCCATGCTTGCCACACACTTCACGATGCTCATCTAAAAGCTCTTGTCGCATAAACCCGTGAAGACAGTTGAAACAATAAAAAGCTGCACCATTATGCTTTGATCGATAAGACATAAGTCTGCTGAAATTCTTGATGAGGCAGTAATGCCTTTTCTTGTCATCGCTAATCAAAAGCAAGTTGATTTCTCTCGCACTGGTGTTTCGACTCAGTTGTATTGGAACAACTACATCTTGTTCATATCCAAACACGTTAATGGACACATCATTCTCCTTTTCAAACTTTGGAATGTCTGTAATCGGTGTCGGAAATGCCATACCCTCTACCTTTAATTCCTTCTCAAATGGCTTGTAATTATTCACGCGATTTGCATTTCTGTCATGAGGGTGAAGGTATGCCAATACTGACCATAAGAAACACTTGTTGTCATCATTCTTAATGTTTATCACACCATTTGTTTTCTTCACTTTCTTCGGTAGTGGAATAAAACTACTCGCATCCAGTGGCGTTGACGTAGCTGTATGTACTTCAATGTACAGTATGTTATCCAATACCCAGCCAGAGCCTTGTCGCTCATGTTCATCAAACTTAGTAAACAATTCTTTATAGGCGTCTGGCAAGTCCTGCTCAATATCTGCTGGGTTGTATGCTGTATATGTTGGACTGCTGATAAATGAATTATCCACTTGTTCTACCATAACACCTTCAGCATTCGCTGTCAGTTTCTTGAAACGTGCATGAACGACAATGTACCACTTCATTCCATAGTTTAAGGTCTCCAACAAATGTGTCTTGATACGGTTCTCTTGTTGTCGCATTTCAAGCAGTAAATCCGATCCATCCTCAGACTCAAATCGTCTTTCCTGTGCGTTTTCTCCCAGACTAACCCTTCTACCTCTCCCTACTTGCCCTGTTTTTTCTTTCTGTGAAACATGTTCTTCATGAGACGCATTTTCCATCTCAGCTGGTATGCATGCATGTGCCTCAAATGCATCCATAGATGGAAATATTTTAATGCATTCACAGCAGAGGACTGGATGAGGTCTGATAACACCATCTTGTACCGTCTTTCGTCTCTTGGCTTCAATCATCTCAACAAGCTCTTCATTAGCACGTTTCATCTTAGCTGGTTTGCATGTATGTGCTACGAACAATTCCAGAGATGGAAATGTTACATTACAATCATGACAGACGACTGATGTGTCTGAATTAGATGCCATTGTTGTTGTCACGTCAATTGCTTAAACTGATATGATGAAATGTAGGTCTCACTCATCCTATTTATACCACCTAGGCATGTATTGCAGAGACATCTAGCGGAGAGCGATGTGTTCTGACGATACCTGAAAGCATTAAGAAAAGCATAATATGTTTTCAAAAAAAAAATTAAATTTTGGATTAGAACCCTCATTTTTACTCTACTACACCATGGTAAAATGTTCAAACTTATTTTATACATCATATTTTGTCAAAAAACAAAATTTGTTAAAGTTGGTCTAGAACCCTCATTTTTACTCTACTACACCATTGTATAATGTTTAAACTTATTTTATACATCATATTTTGTCAAAAAACAAAATTTGTTAAAGTTGGTCTAGAACCCTCATTTTTACTCTACTACACCATTGTATAATGTTTAAACTTATTTTATGCATCATATTTTGTCAAAAAACAAAATTTGTTAAAATTGGTCTAGAACCACCATTTTTCAACTACTATGACTTTAGAATATTCAAATAAGTAGCGTGCTAAAATGTTCAAACTTATTTTATATATCATATGGTGTTAAAAACTACATTTGTTAAATGTGTTTTAGAAGTGTCATTTTCCAACTACTATAACTTTAGAACATAACATTAGACTTAACGTAGGGAAAATCCCATTCCTTCTCAAATTTATTGATTGTTCCCACACTCGAGCGCACTCTGAATTTATCGATCGGTTTTTCTCCCCACACTCTGTACGAGTGCATTCTGAATTTATCGATCAGTTTTTCTCCCCACACTCTGTACGAGTGCACTCTGAATTTATCGATCAGTTTTTCTCCCACACTCTGTACGAGTGCACTCTGAATTTATCGATCAGTTTTTCTCCCACACTCTGTACGAGTGCACTTATGCTATGTGTAGTTATTGCAATGGGGAAACCATTGAAATATGACTAATTAAATATTATCATAATAATAATAATAAAAAAAAAAAAAAAAAAAAAAAATTAAAAAGTCATAGAGTCACATAATGTCACAGAGTCACATGATGTCACAGTCACATGTTGTCATATAATGTCACAGAGTCATAAAAATGAGCAAAAACTAAAAATAACCAAAAAAAAAATTTTTGTCCCAGCCGGGAACCGAACCCGGGGCTCTTAGGTTGCTAGTCGTTCGCTCTAACCAGTGAGCCATTACGACTTCTCTGTTGAACGATCTGATAATGACATACATACGTTTGACTAATGTTATGTTCATATAGCAATTCAATAGTCATATAACTATATGATGTTACATAGTCACGTGATGTAACAAAGTGTCACATGATGTAACATAGTGTAACATTGTGTCACATTGTGTTACATAATGTAACATAATGTTACCAAAAAAAAAAGAAGAAAAAAAAAAAAAAAAAAAAAAGATGACTTACCACAAGTCATTGGTTAATTTGTCTTCCAATCTTGCACTTCCCTTTTCCAAAGAATAACCAAATCTTTCACTTTCTCTTTTCCAATGAATAGCTAATGTTTCACTTCCTTTTTCCAAAGAATAGTCAATGTTTCACTTCTTCTCCTATGTGTATTCCAGTCAATCCTTCACTTGTTCTTCAACAGCACAGCACAACACAATAGGTAAGAGCAACTGTTTTCACTTTTTTTTCCATGTGTATCCAACGGCGGTCAGAGCATGAATGATGCAAATGTACACAGACAATGTGCTCTTATAGGAGTGTTGAATCACATCCTAGTTTCACTTCGTCTCCTATGTGTATTCCAGTCAATCCTTCACTTGTTCTTCAACAGCACAGCACAACACAACCGGTAAGAGCAACTGTTTTCACTTTTTTTTCCATGTGTATCCAACGGCAGTCAGAGCATGAATGATGCATATGTGCACAGACAATGTGCTCTTATAGGAATGTTGAATCCTAGGGGGGGGGGGTCCTCAGATTGAGAACCCGGGGGGGGGGGTCCCCATGGTATGATAGACAGAAGATGGAAGTCGTCACATGGAGGACCCGGGGGGGGGTCCCCATGGTATGATAGACAGATGATGGAAGTCGTCACATGGAGGACCGGGGGGGGGGGGGTCGGTACATATTATGTCCCGAGGGGGGGGGGGTCCCCATGATATGAAAGTGATGCCCGATTGCGGGTTCGATCCACCGACCTTCATATCATGCTTACGGGTCCTATGCTCTACCAACTGAGCCATTCAGGCCAGAAGGTTAATGATCGGGAAAATAGTCCTTATATGCAGTTAGGGTCACATGAAACATGATTGATACGTCACGTGACACATGATTGACAGGTCACGTGACTAATGACTCACTTTGAGAACCCAAATAATATGATAGACAGAAAGTGAAAGTGATGCCGGAGGGCGGGTTCGAACCACCGACCTTCAGATCATGCTTCCGCTTTCGGGTCCTCTGCTCTACCAACTGAGCCATTCAGGCCAGAAGGTTTATGATCGGGAAAATTTTCCTCATATACATGATTGACAGGTCATGTGACACATGATTGACAGGTCACGTGACGAATGACGTCATGATGACGTCATTGACACGGGCGCGCGCTTTAATATCTGTTTCAGAACATCCTATGACGTCATTATGACTCATTGTGCTTGAACTCTCATGAGAGTTCTAGCACACCTCCTGACGTCATGATGACGTCACTTCCTGTGCTGGAACTCTCGTTTTCTCCCTACTAATTTCGTTTCATAGTGTTCTGTATGAGAGCCTGGGCGTTTAAATACCGCCCGCAGGAAGTGAAACCCAGAAACTGACAGCCACAGGCTCACTCTATTCCAAAAGCGCCCGGTCGATCCAACGACAGCTGCAAGGCATTTGTATTGACAAAATGCCAATTTTTGCCCCTCATTAAAATGAGGTTTTGTTCAATACATATGTTATAGGCGCATAATTGGATCGAACCGAGCTTACAATAGCAAGTCCCACCTCCTCCTGCTGGTTCCTGCTCCCAACCATGCCGCCAGCGTGGTGAAAATGAACATTGAATCACAGCACAAGTAAACATAGGGTTACCCATGATATGTTCGCAGCTAACCAAGAATCTTTACTCCAGTGAAATTAAGTCAAGTCATCATTAAAATTTCAATTTCATCTCTGTTACAGGCGCGGGAAAGATAGGATGATGCTTTTCAAAAGCATCCGTTCGATCCAACTATACAGCTGCAACATTTCCACTGAACAAAGACCCATTTTAATGAGGAGCAAAAATAGGCATTTTGTTTCTTGGAAGAATACTGACAGGCAGATCACTACACTCTAAAGTTAATATTTTAGACAGCTAAGTGCAAATTAGAATATACACAGTTGTTATATTCTTACTTCCATTTCTCTTACTCGTAAAATATGCGCAGTCGCGTAAGATACCCTTAGTTTAAACAAGCAATTCCTATCATTTGCAAAAACACAGAATAATTGTTTCAATGCAAAAAGATGCGTTGTGTTTTTATATTGTGGAGGGTTCTTGAACTAGGATTCATTAATTCAAAATTATATGCCACATTGTGTATCTTGTATACTTGGTATTTTAGTCTCTATGTATTTTCAACAATGTGAAAGTTTTAAAAATGTTTAAATTGAAGCAAGAAACGTCTACAGCACGCCAAGCTTGAATCTTCTTATTTTATGCCAATTTCTTTGCTCAACACAGGACAGACAATGATTATTTAAGTTAGACATCATCCTGTCACAATCTGAAAAAGTGAAAGGTAAAGTGGATTGCGACTTGTGTACGTGAACGCATTTTGAACGCCCAGGGATGCAGTGCGATTATAATTATTTTTGACGTGTTTTAACTTAAAAAAACAACAATAGCGTTTAAAGGGATTTGACTAGACAAGCGATAAACAAATATAAATGAGACTGAAGAGGCTGCAAATTGAATCATAAGCCAAAATTAATCGGGGGAAATGGAGTGCAGGTATTAACCAGACAAACTATTTCCCAATAATACTCATGTGGGAGGTTGGGGGGGGGGCACTTTGAAGAATGAGCAGTCGACTGCATATCATGGACTTTTTACAAAGCATCGGCGAGGACTTCTTGAACAACTTGTGTGCGGACACGGGATTAGATTCAGTTGATTTGGTGTGGGAGAGAGTGGGCTTTTCTGAATTACTCAATCAATTTGTCGGGGTTTTTTTCACGTACTAAATAAATGACGTTCTGTGCACGTACAGATATCTCTAATTTGTTTTTAGAAACTACTAACCAATAATCAGTGGGATAAGAAATGCCTGTTATTCTTAAAGACATATTTCACACCACTTAAATAATTATTGATTTAAAATTAAAGAGATATTTGAATCAAATAACTTCATTTAGTTAGATATATGTAATTCATACTAATTTATTGAAATTTCTACATGATATAGAAATATTTCTTGGCAAATAGTAGATATCCTATCATTATTCCTAGATATTCCCAAATGAATTAAAAGTATAGCAGTTATTCAGATATATGTGATTATCCCCCGTGTAACAAGAGGATATAGTTTTCAGCTTGTCCGTCTGTCCGTCTCTCCGTAGAGCCGTCTCTCCGTCTGTCTGTCCGCTTTCGTGCACCCTCGTGCCCGCGCTATATCTCCGAGAGTATTTGTCGTGTAGCTTTTTCTAATATATGTTGATGTGTTTCAATGTTTAAGGATACAGGTATATCTAAAAGAGTATGAGAGTTCTTACAATCTTAACAACAGATACATCGAAATCAATTACAGATATCTCAAATTATTTTAGCCAAATTCTTAACCATGAATGGCATTAATATGCATAAAGTATCAGTCCCGGTCGAGAATTCTACACCCATATTACCCCCCGACAAGCACCGAACCGAAACATGCCTGTCTAGATCAAATAAAATAACCGTGTTTTACTGTGTGACGTTTAATGTGAGGGGCTGTCCTCAGTTTTGTTGCCTTACAAAGGTGACAAATGGCCTATTTTCACTGTGGCGTAAAGTGGGGGTGTTTTGGAGGCAGTTCATGTATATTTAAGGTAATTGTAAGTGTAGATTTCCACCAACATTTTTTTAATCCGTTAACGAAAGAAATAGTTGAGGATAATATTAAAATGTTTCATTTTGTGTTATTTTCTTTTGATAAATTGAATTAGTTTTTACACGGTCAGTATTAACAGCCTATTAAAAAGCAATCATGCTAATGTTTCTTTTATCGAGTTTGAAAGTCGTGTGAGCGGTGATCCATAGATATCCTTTCTTCACGTACACATTTTGTGCAAAACAGGGTACCAAAATATGAGGTCGCACAAAGTATTTCAAAATACAGCCAAAGCAACACACCCATAAATTCACCCTCAGCATACTGGAAATAATACAACAGTGAAATAACGGTAGGTGTACTGCATTTACAACACCACCCTATTGTCGAGGTGTTGTCCAATCATTTAGGAGGAGATATATTTCTGGATATTCAGTTCTTTCTATCCTGGTTTTCAAAGTCTGGATATTGTTAAGCTAACTCAAGTTAAGGTAAATCACTTGTGGATGACTTAACCCCAGGAGTGAATTAGGTTGGGAATAAAGTGAAAGTACTGCTCATAATATGAGCATCGACGCAATTCAGGGTGGTGCACTGCCTCCGCATACATCATTAAAAAAGATTTCTTTTAAAGGACAGGATCGTTTTTTTACTTGTAAATTTCAATTCAGTTAAGTAAGTCAGATGCAAGATTTGTACCACTCAAATGTTCCTTATTTTGCGATACTTCAAGCAGTCTAAATTCAGTTCTACACGGAATGTTGATACAATAAGGGGACATGACCAGAGTTGTCAGAATGTCAATAACTGGGTTGGAAAACTCCGTTTTGTGAAGATTAATCATATCGCAGAATATTTCAGACTTGCCAATTTCTAAGCGACATTTTCCGTTTTTCCTCAATGTTTTATTGAAGATCACAAGGCCGCCAGAACTGTTCAAGGTTCATTTTCTGAAAATTATGCGTTTATGTTTTATCTTTTATTCATATTATTAATATAATTAAGAAATTTCAAACACCTTTAATTTTGATTAAAAACACGTTATGTTTGGATACTACAACTACTTCCGTTTCGCGATGTCTACAGACTGCCCCTGTCTTTTTCTCTGTCTATTAATAACGAAAATGATAATGATAATAATAATAATAATAACAATAATAACAATCCCTTAACTGGCAATCTCATTCATATGTAGTTGAAATAATTTTGTTTTGCGTTTTAAACTTAAGCCCGTCGTTGTTCGAAGCTTTTCACTTGTACATGGCACATGTGTCTTGACAAATCCCTGGAATGGGCCTCACGTTTCCAGTCCTTTGCGTCTATATGGCACGGCGTCAGACTTTATGAGTGCATTTGTATCGAAAACACGAACGGCCGTTGCGACGATATCCTTCTTTCAGCTGGCGATAGAACATAGGTTTCGAAATGCGAGAGTAGTCCATGCGTAACGTGCCCCATCCAGCGCAACTGACTTCGCTGCCAGTTCGTCGTAAGACTTCAGTGTTTCGTACTTTATCTTGCCCACTCGATACCCCACATCATATGGCAGTTGATGTGTGTACTTTCTTTACATTGTCCACGTTTTACTCCCGCTGAATGCGATTTTAGGCCCCAACCCTTCGGATTGGGGCCTATAGGTTTGGGGTGTCCGTCCGTCCGTCTGTCCGCCAGCGCTTTATACCCCGGTAGGGGCCTGCTTGTGTTTCACAAATACTTACTTGTTTTCACGGTCTTATTTTATTGTTTATATGCAATGTTCATAGTTCTGACTCTCATAGAAGCAGTGGTTTGCGCTGTCGCCTGCGAAGCAAGAGGGTGTGAGTTCAAGTCCCATCCAGGAATGAATTATCTGTGTGTGTGTGTTTTTGCTTGCCTGCTATATTTTTAGTGTTGCTGCAAGGTACTCTCGCAGTAAAATTTGTTCCTTCGAGAAAGAAAGACCATATATTGGAGCCGTGCAACGTGCGGTTATTTTTTAGCCCTCAACCATAAAATGTCTAGGGGCTATTGCTATGGTCGTGTCCGTCCGTCTGTCCCTCCGTCCGTTAACATTTGGCTTGTGAACACTCTCTAGCCTACAGTTCTTTCGCAATTGCTAAGATATTTCAGACATAGCTAGTATATGGACTAATAAAGATCGGTATTGTATATTAGCCATATTCGCCCAAGGACAGTGGCTCAGTTGGACGGTGTATCACGGTAAATGCTTTTGGCTTTTTTTTTTTATCTTAAAGCACTGCCGTCCTATTTCAGGTGTTCTAACTACTTGATGCATTTTTTATCATAGGTTTGAATGCACTGATTGGTCCCCTTAAGTTTTACTGTTTCTTTTTTCGGGTATGTTCCCCAGGGCTGAGGGCTTTACATCTCTGATGCCTATGTTTCGTTTTTAAATGAGACGAGAAGTTCATTCCGCTAGCAAAACGTTAAACACTTGACAGAAATTAAAACGCAAAATTATTTCTTTCAATGGGTTATTTCTTGCATAATATATTGCAAACAACATAGCCTGAATACGTCTTATAAGCCGAGTAGTGTTTGGTTGTTGTTAACTTAAAGTTTTTTTGACTGATTAGGCATACGCCTTGTTATCTATTTACGCAGAGAGAGCTCGCACAAAGCTCACTGAGCAAATGTGTACTGTATTGTGCTGTCGTTAAATCCTACGCATTTACTTGCAAAAAATACACTCTTTTCACATGGCGTTTTCACAAAGAAAACGAAAGCAAAGACGAAAATAAAGTGACATGCACATGTTCAGATCAAGCTCTTCATAACTCCCAAGTTTCATGGTCGTAGGGCCCATAGTGTCAGAGAAGAAGAAGACACAAAAAATCGGAAAAACTGTCAAGAAGAAAAAAAAGGACGAATTTTGCTCGCACAAATTCATATAACCCTTGCAAGCCAAAGGCTTGTCAAGTGTTAAAAATGTCATTGTTAAGCCATAACAGGTTTTAAATCATGAATTTTAAAAAGTCATTATTATTATTGTTATCATTATTATTGTTATTATTATTGTTATTATTATTAAAGGCAAAAACAATAGATATTTCTTTACTGGTGCGTGATCTCTTGCCTCGATAGCTCAAGCGGCAGGGTATTGGACTGATAATCACGAGGTCGTGTTCAAGCCCCAAGTTACTTCATACATTGTATTGTTACAATGCAATTTTTAGGCCCCAACTCTTCGGATTGGGGCCTATAGGTTTGGGGTGTCCGTCCGTCTGTCTGTCTGTCCGTCCGTCCGTCCGTCCGTCAGTCTGTCTGTCCGTCCGTCCGTCTGTCCATCATCGCTTTATACCCTTATGAATTTGGGGGGCGGTTGGGGCCTGCGTGTGTTTCACAAATACTTACTTGTTGTTATCGGTTGGGCAAAAATTGACCAACTACATTGATAGCACAATGTCCACTGACATTCTTCTTATAATCAAGATTTTCTTCAGTTATTTAAATTTAAATAACATTTAAGACTCGGATTCGTCCATGACCACCCCTATGTGGCCTGAGATTTAGCGTCAGGGATCACGTGGGTGGACCAGAAGAAATAATTTTCTTCTTCAAGTGAAATTTTTTCAACACTTCAAGCAATGAATTATTTCACTGTCTGATTTTCTTCCATTTTTTCCTAAATGGAAGGAAGTAGAGCATTTCTTCTGTGCCGGAAAAACAGGGTAAAAACCATGGTTTTTTCCTACCTAGGAAGAAATTTCGTTGCCAACCCCGGAAACAATCTGGCGCATCACTTGTTTTCGTGTTTGTAATGCCCTGATCTGACTTCGTAAAGTCTCCGATCGTGTGTGCGTCTGTGTGTCAGGCTTCCCTTTTAAACCTATCACCCTCAGCGGTCGGGTGTTGGGACATCAGTCGTCTGCATGTACGTGCATAAGTACATAGATATGCAAACTTTTGCCTAAAATGCTTCTCCTCCGGATCCCTCAATTTTAATGGAACCCCTTTCAAATTCAGACGAAGGTTCACCAGGTGGTCCACTCTTGAAAAGTTGCCTTCAATGGCGATTAGCCACAAACTGGCATAAAGGCGTTTTTTTTGTTACCAAAAAATCAGAATGCTTCTCCCACAATTTTGATCGGATTCCTTTCAAATTTTGTACGACATCCCTATGGGTGGATTCCCGTGCCAAAATTACTGTATTTTTGGCAAGTCGTCTAAAATTACTGAACTTCGCCATTTTGATAATTTTTGGTAACTAGTTTTCAAAATGCTTCTTCGCCTGCAGTTTCTACCGGATTTCTTTCAGCTTGGTGGTCTTCTTTTTAAATATTACTTGACCAAATGTCGCCTTTCTCTCTCGCAATTTTGATCATATTCCTTTCACATTTTGACAGAAAGTCCCCTGGTTGGTCCTGCCTGGAAAAATGTCGTTTTTTAGCCATTCTCCAAAAATTGAACAAATGGCTCTATTTTGAAAGGATTCCTTTCAAATTTTGTAACAACATTCCCTTTGTAGTCCTCTCTTGAAAGGGCTTTTTAAAAGGGATTTGAGACCTGATTCATTTAATTTCTGTAGGAATGTACCGTTTATAATCTTCTCTTCACATTTTATTTTACTTTTGTTGGTGATTCGCCAAAAATTGGCCAAATGGCGCCATTTTGAATTTTTTATCCGTCAGTTTTGAAACTGTTTCTCCCAGAATTTCGATCAGATTCCTTTCAAAATTGGTGCGATTATCCCTCTGTAGTCCTCTCTTGAAAATTTAGTTGTTTTTTTCAACTGCTTCTTCTAACACAATTATGACCGGATTCCTTTCAAATTTTCGCCACAAATTTTGCCAAATTGCGCATTTTGTTCTTCTCCCAGAATCTATTTGAAATTTTTTGATGGCAATATTCAAAATGCCTGTTCTCAATGTTTGCTCTCGGATTCCTTTTACATTATGCAAGAATGTCCCCTGTGCGATCCTCTGTTGACGAGTTACTTTCGTTGGTGATTTGCCAGAAATTGACTAGATGGCTCTATTTTGAATAGCAGATTAGTAGTATGAAAACACCGTTTCTACCACACTTTGTGACGTCATACTGTCTGGAAATGACGTCATAGCGTCTGACCGGAAGTGCTGTCTAGACCGGAAGTGCTGTCTGGAGTGGAAGTGACGTCATCATGTCTGGACGGGGAAGTGACGTCATCATGTCTGGACCGGAAGTGACGTCATCATGTCTGGACCGGAAGTCATGATAAGCGTTAGGATAGGCGCGACCATGTGTGACGTCATCATGGCGTCATACTGAGATGATGCTGTCTGGAGCGAAAGTGGTTTGGCCGAGTCAATCAACATGAAGCCAATGAACTCGACCTGTCAATCAGTGTAACCATGGCAACCAGAGCCTAAAAAGGTCGACAACCCCCCCCCCCCCCCCCTCGAAATTGTGATTTTTGCAGATTTATCCGTTTCAGACGATTCTGAACATTTTTCATGTTTTTTGGGTCGGCCACCCCCCCCCCCCCTCGAAATTGTGATTTTTGCATATTTATCCGTTTCAGACGATTCTGAACATTTTTCATTTTTTCGACCCCCCCCCCTCGAAATTGTGATTTTTGCATATTTATCCGTTTCAGACGATTCTGACATTTTTCATTTTTTCGACCCCCCCCCCTCGAAATTGTGATTTTTGCATATTTATCCGTTTCAGACGATTCTGAACATTTTTCATTTTTTCGACCCCCCCCCCCTCGAAATTGTGATTTTTGCATATTTATCCGTTTCAGACGATTCTTGAACATTTTTCATTTTTTCGACCCCCCCCCCCCTCGAAATTGTGATTTTTGCATATTTATCCGTTTCAGACGATTCTGAACATTTTCATTTTTTCGACCCCCCCCCCCCCTAGGCGAGCAACATTCTGTCAAGTCAGCTTCAGTTCCATCAGAGGGGTATATAAGGGATGAGCATACAGCAGTGACAGTCATTTCGGTGAGTGGAGCAAGGAAGTACAAGTTGTAGAACTACAATTGGATCACATCAGATCAGGGATGGCATCCAGTGACAAACTATTTCGGTAAGTGTTTATTGAAACTTTATAAATAAAAAGTGAACTTTGTAAACAAACTTTAGTTATTTGCATAATTGAAACTTTGTAAACAAACTGTGTAAACAAACTTTATAAATAAACTTTGTAAACAAACTTTTTAAACAAACTTTGTAAACAAACTTTGTAAACAAACTTCGTAAATAAACTTTATAAACAAAATTTGTAAACAAACTTGTAAACAAACTTTGTAAACAAACTTTTGTAAACAAACTTTATAAATAAAATTTGTAAACAAACTTTATAAACAAACTTTATAAACAAAATTTGTAAACAAACTTTGTAAACAAACTTTGGTTATTTGCTTAATTGAAACTTTGTAAAACAATACCTTTCGTTATACTTGGTCGATTTATATGAAAATTTCACCATTTGATTCAGTTTTATGTAAAGTTTTGTTATAAAGTAGTCATAGGCTATTTGCGCAGCTGGCTGTATGCATTTTTACCGCCATTACAGTGCTTCTTCGCGGATGAATACCATTTGGCAGACCATTTAACTTCACCGTCAGTTAACTTCACCGCTAGATGTCTCTGCTGTGTAGCAGTGCAGCTGTACAACTCGACAACTGTAAGTGAGACATTCATATACACAAGTAAAATTCTGCTGAGTCAGCAATTTTTTAACAAAGTTACACACCATATTTTGATTACATGGAAGTAGTATAAAAGCATGAGTGAAACATGTCAACTAGTCAACTAGTAATACATTCTGTCAACAAGTCAACAAGTGGATATTGTGTGACGAGAAAAGACTTGACAATGTCAGCCTTACTTTTTCACAGATGTGTAGAGACCATGGATGACGTCTTCAAAGTGAATTATGCTGACTATGTGTTTTCAAAGCTTCCTGCTTTTGAATCGGATTGGATGCTGCAAGTGAAGAACTTACATCAGCATTGGGAAGCTGTTGGAAAGACCATTCCAAGAGATCGTTTCATCCGCTCGTTTCTACGTGAATGTGAAGATCTACATTTACCGTTAACTTATGACATTGATTTAGCATTTATCAACGTGAATACAATTTGGGCAGTTGAGCTCATGTTAGATGTGGCTGCAAGAATCATTTTACATTATGATGATGATGTTCCAAATAATGTATCAGACCTTGTCCGATTCAACCATGGACGAGTTGAAGTGAATTCAAAACTTTGCAAGTTCTTTGAAAAGAAAGCTGACTCAGCAAACAGTTGGGTATAAAAGGGAGTGAACTCAGCAGAGTGAAGTCATTTCTCAGCAGACAGTTGGAGGGAGTGCATCATCAGTACATTGTAGCAGCCATGGAGAACAAGACAAGCAACGCAACGCAGCGCAGCAGCAGCTTTAAAATTAGTGCTAACTTAACCATTACTGTGGAGCATGGAGAATATGGGCCATTTCTACGCATCACACGTGGAGAGAGATGGTGTGCTTATTCACCATCTTTGTGGAAGATTGTATGCCAAAGCTTGAAAAATTTACGCGACATTGGCTTCAAACTGTACTTAACGCAAACGAAGTGGCTTGAAGTCATTTCATACTTGGATATGCGCTATGTGAGTTTTGTGCGCACGTCACGGTTTGAAGGGAAAGAATACACACATCACATCAACATGAATGATGGTGAATGGGAGACACTGCTTCAGGAGATGGACAACATCAACTCAGCCCTATCACCATGTGAGGAATGTCATGACAAGAAAACGATCATCAAGCTGCAAAAGGATGGTCGGATGAAGGTGTCAAAGCTATCCAAGAAAAGGCTGGCTGAAGTTCAGTTGGAGAACATGAACGTACAAAATCAACTTGGACTTACCTGTGACTATTGCGGTGCTTGTGGATATGTGGAGGATTATCATTGCCACTGCCACAAGTATAATTGCAAGTTGTGTGAACCAAGCAACTTCTGCGGCAAGTGTGGAGTACTTAAAGTCAGTGAAGCAAAGTAAAAGCCCACAAGACACTGAAACAAGATGGACGCATGTTTTAAAAATGCTTATATTGACTTGATGATTGCTAAACTTGCTTGCTGTGGCACTCAAGACTATCAACTTTATCATTTGGATGCTTTTTGGGATGTTGTACATCATAGTCTTGATGTGATTGAACTGCATTCAAGATTTCTTGGAGAATGTCATAAAACTGGAATAGAAGAAGATCCTGACTTTGACTTTGATGCTGCACTTTATTCTGCTCGCACTGATGTGGAAGTATATTTCACCGTGGTTGATCATTTGAGAGATTGTTGTAAAGAAGCAGAGGAAACCGAGCAGCTTTATCAGGTAAGTATAAAACCTTTTTTAATCATGTTTTATGACAACATAGTGAATTGTTTCTCAAAGACATAACCATGTTTTTCTTACTAGCAAATTTAGTTTTATGTGAGTGGTTTCAACGTAAACAAAGAAAGAATATGATAGAAGAGGCAGCAAATATATTAAAAGATATTTTATTACAGGAAGAAACCGACATGTCAGAATAAAGAAGCAAAGTCAACATGGAGAATCTTGTACTATTCAGCGGTCATAAGGACGTTCTTTCAAATATGTTTCCAACACGACTTGAAAAGTATGGACATGTGTTCAACTCAAGTGAAGCTTTGTATCAATATGAGAAAGCAGTGTTTCATCACCGTCCAGATATTGCTTCAGCCATTGTGTCATCCAGAAATGGATATGAAGCGAAACGTATTGCTAAAGGGATAAAACCATGTCCTTTATGGCATACAGTGAAGAGAAGCAAAATGCAAGATGTTTTACAAGTCAAACTGGATCAGTGTGTATTGTTTCGCAATAAGTTGAAAGAATGTAAAGACAAAACTTTAGTTGAAGCAACGTATGATCATTGGTGGGGAGCTGGTGTGAAACATGTGTCATCTGAATATCCTGGTCAGAATATTATGGGAAAGTTGTTAGAAATGTTGTGTGAGGGTTAGAGACTTTTTCATTTGCTTGCCAACCGTCATGGTGTGCAGACGTGTGGACATGTAAATTTGAAGTATGTTTAACTTGTGTTGCATTGATTCAAGACTGCACAATGGCGGACATGACACTGAGACAATATATTGTGCAAAAAGCTTATTGTGAAGAAATGTTATCCGCTGTAAAAAAGTTTGCCTATTTAGTCTGTCCTGCTTGTCAACATGAAGAGTGTCAAGAACATACTTGTCATTTTGCATCTGTTTATACATATTGGAATGAAGCTAAATATTACATGCATTTAGATAAAGTGTTAGAGAATGCAAATCAACGTTGTGAGAAATATGGTGTAGATGCTATTACATTGGATGAACTCAGTCATTGGTTAGTGTTCATTGAAGACCAATGGTCTCCAGTGATTCATACCATTGTATCTATACTTGATTTGTAAAAAACTTGTTAGTTAAGTTATAAATGCATGTTAGTTAAGTGATGTTGGTTGAGTTATAAAATAAAAGCTGTTCTGTTGAGAAGGTGGTTTTCATTCGGTGTGACCATGTCGACGTGGAAAGACTACTTGACTGATATTTACTTCAAACCTGGACAGCCTGGAGCATTTGCTGGTCCTTACAAACTGTATCACATCTTACGAAAACATAATCAACCAGTCACACATTCACAAGTGAAGAAATGGTTGCAGGATCAAGATGCTTTTAGTTTACTCCAACCTGTCAAATACAGGTTCAAAAGACAACGTGTGATTACACGTGGTATTGATGACATGTGGGATATTGATTTGGCTGATATGGGAAACATAGCTCCCTATAATGATGACATACGCTTTTTACTCATTGTCATTGATGTGTTTTCCAAATATGTCTGGGTACAGCCAATACCTAATAAATCACATACCAGCGTCATACAAGCTTTCCAAAAGATTTTTCATGACACACGACGAAGACCGCGAACTCTAAGGTCTGATAAAGGAACAGAATTTAAAAACAGATGGGTAAAAGCATTTTTGAAGAAAGAAGGCATTCATGCTTATACCACAAAGAATGAAACCAAAGCCAACTTTGCTGAAAGAGTCATTCGTACTCTGAAGGGAATGATGTATCGGTATTTTCTACATAATCAAACTTACCGTTACTTAGACATTCTTCCAGACTTGGTGTACAATTACAACCATAGACCTCATGGTTCTCTTCCTAATAAATATGCTCCAGCCGAGATTCGTAAAGACAACGAATCAAAAGTGTGGAAGTATATGTATGTTGACAAACTGAAATTGAAACCTAAGAAGAAGAAGAAGAAGTACAAATTTAACATTGGTGATCATGTTCGCATTTCTCACATTAAATATGTGTTTCAACGGGATTATCACATCAAATGGACGCAAGAAGTCTTCATTGTCACACATCGTTGTAAGAAGCAAGGAATACATTTATATCGTGTGAAAGACTTTTTAGACGAAGATATTGATGGTCATTTCTATGAAGAAGAACTGCAGAAAGTGACCAAAGATATTGAATCTATTTATAGAATTGAAAAAGTCTTGAAAACACGTAAAAGACGAGGAGGAGGTGTGAAAGAATTATTTGTCAAGTGGTTAGGTTGGCCAAACAAGTTTAACAGTTGGGTGAAAGAAACAGACATTCAACAATGAAGCATCCATTTACATGTTTGGTCTCTGGACCTACAGGCAGTGGCAAAACGTCTCTGGTGAAGGAAATTCTAGAACAAAAGTTGATTCAACCCTCTCCAAAACGCATTTTATGGCTCTATGCAGCAGATCAGCCTTTGTACAAGGGAATGAAAGGCGTGGAATTTTACCAAGGCATTCCAGATGACATTGAAGAGCGTTTTAACCCGAAGAAACCAAACTTACTTATCATTGATGACTTAATGACGAAATGCCATAGTGATGAGCGTATGACACGTCTCTTTAGTGTTGGCAGCAGTCATCAAAATCTAAGCATTATTTTTATTGTGCATAATTTATTCCATCATGGGAAAGAGATGCGAAATATTAGTTTGAATACACATTATATCATTCTGTTTAAAAATCCGAGAGACAGTCAACAAATTAGTACATTGGCGCGGCAAATGTATCCTAGAAGATCTCAATTTCTCATAGAAGCCTATCAAGATGCTACTAGCAAACCTCATGGTTATTTATTCATTGATTTAAAACCAAAGACAAATGATCAACTACGTATTCGTACAGGCATTTTACCAAAAGATACACATTATGTATATATTGATAAAGCAGTGTATGAACAAGAACCAAGTCATTTGACCATTCGCAGTCAAGATGTCTAAACGTATTCGAGCGAACCAGCCGTTTCTTCATTTGCTTGCACGCAGTGGGCCTAAACGACGTAAATCCTTGCTACAGCAAGCTACAAAGGAGGAATTAACAAGCTTGTTTGAAATTTGTTTGAATATATTGCAAGGACATTTACCCTTAAGCTCAAAACGGTTTAAGGAATTTAAACGTGAACGTCATACGCTACGTACTCTAGCAGATAAGAAGATATCCCTTCGACGAAAAAAGAAGTTGATTAATCAGAAAGGAGGATTCATTGGAGTTATTGCTAGATTGGCATTGCCCTTGTTAGCCAAACTACTGCTAAAATGAAACATACGATGAAAATGGTCCTCATTCCTGAATATGAATACAAACTGTTATTAGAAAAGAAGGGTAAAGATGGTGAAATCAAAACGAAAGTGAATAAACTTTTACGTGGGAAACGAACACGTGAAAAGGTTATTGAAATGTCTCAACTTCTTGGTCGTCATTTACGAACAAGTCAGTCTAGACAGCAAAAGCCCTCATCATCATCATCACCACCTGAAAAGCCAGAAAAGCTAGTGTTAAGTCATTTTCAACCTATCTATTATGGAAAAATAACACAACTTTTAGCCGAACTGAAGAAATATGGTACAACATGGTCAGAGAAGAATGAACTTGTGTTGAAAACGGGCGATATTATAGCAAATTCCAACATGGTTGATTTGATGAAAGAAGCATTGGTGGCGACAAGAAGAAAAGAACGAGTCAAACCACCACATGGTTGGCATCCGTTTATCCAGGAAATTGTTGATGCTAATATTCCAAAAACAATGTTTAGTAAAAAGACCACTCGTGACGACATTACAACAGAAATGAAACAACGTCAACAAAGACAGTTTCCTGAAGGATGGGAAAATTTTTAACATGGCTGAAAGAGCTATGTTGTTGTTGTGAGGAAGATAAACCAACTATTCCTGTGAAGATCAGATGTACAAGTGCTTGTTGTGAAGGAGAAGTTATAGATCATCTAGATCATCATCATGATGTAAAAGACCATTTGCATACTTGGTCGAATGGCGCGCGCTATCGTGAAGTATATAGACAACGT
The DNA here is from genome assembly GCA_949752745.1 of Protula sp. h YS-2021. Lineage (NCBI taxonomy): Eukaryota > Metazoa > Annelida > Polychaeta > Sabellida > Serpulidae > Protula > Protula sp. h YS-2021. The sequence continues at coordinate 61,297,542 of OX457027.1, read as the reverse complement.
CAACGCACCTATACCATTTAGTTCCCATCCATCATGGAGTCGACAAGCTTTTACATTACTTTGCCTAGCAATGCGAGTATGACCTATTATCCCAACAACAAGGCTTCGAATTATCAAATTCGTATGCCTCGAACCATCTATCTGAATTTAAAATATGAAGTGGCTTTAGCTGAAATTCAATATCCACATACATGGACAACGATGAGACAGGGCATGGACTATTCTATTCAGTATCGACAAGAACTATTCGATGATCCTATTCTTAGCACTCTCAATATTCCTTATGGGTACTATAAAACCATACAAGAACTATGTGAGGCAGTCAATGAAGAAGCGACTAATGCTCTGAAACTTACAGAAGCTATTCGACTAAAGTATGATAAAATTAGACGACGTGTGTTTCTATTTCTCGATTATGGCTATGAAGTGTCTTTTTCCACTGGATTGGCTGAGATTTTAGGATTTATCCCAGAGCAATGGTATACTGAAACATGTACAGCTGACCATAAAGCGGATGTGAAACAGGGGTTTTATACACTGTATGTGTATTGTAGCATTTGTGAACCACAAGTTGTTGGTGATTATTATGTTCCCTTACTACGTTCTGTTGGCATACAAGGCCATGATGGAGATATTATCATGAAAACGTACGGCGAACCGCATTATGTTCCTGTAAACACGTCCAAATTTGACGTGATAGAAATGAATATTAAGGACGACACAGGCCATAATGTTCCATTTCAAACTGGAAAGGTGATCTGTAAACTTCATTTTCGACCAAAAGCAATATGAAAGCTTATACACACGATCCGTCTGCATATCGCAACCATTTTCTTCGTCAAGTGGGCGGGGAATTACCAGGATTCAAAGGAGCGCGAATCCAGTATGGCGATGGTATTGGTTCCATACTGGGATCATTGGCTCGCAAAGCTATTCCACTACTTAAGGCTGGGGCTAAGATCGTTGCGCCACATCTTAAGAAGGCTGCAAAGAATGTCGCGAAAGATGTGACGGGCCGAGTAGCAGAACGTGTGTTTGGTGAACAAAAGCGTATGCAACCAACGAAACGTGCCAGAAGACGAAAAACAGCCAGACGGATAACATCAAAATATCGCAAAGATATCTTTTGAAATCATGTCTCTCATTCATAATCATTCGTGTGAATGTAGTCTTTCTCCATTGGAATGGTTTCACGTACCACCAACGCAAACTGCTGTAGAGAAAAGTTATAATGTTGACTATCAACCACTTACAAGCATTAGAGAAGGCGCTCCAATAGAATTCTACATTCCTGCGAGTACAGAAGAATATATGGATTTAAAGAACAGCAAACTTCATATTGTATGTCGCATTCTAAAGGCTGATGGAACAGCGTGTGGCGCAGATGATAATGTCTCTTGCATCAATGATGTGTTTAATGGGTTATGGTCTAATATTGAATTGTTTCTGAATGATCGTTTGGTTTCGCATAGCAACAATACTCATGGTTATACCAGCATTATCTCTCATCTCATCCATGATTCGGAAGAAAGTCTGCATTCTGAGCGCTCTATGCGTCTCATGTACAAGGATACTGCTGGGTCAATGAATAGTCATGAGGTGAAAAGACCTAATCATGAACAATATGTATCCGGGTTTCATGTCAATGCCGACGGTGGTGACTTGGCTGAGCAAGGCAATAATGGCTTACATCATCGTTATTTGCATACTCGTCTTAGCCGTGATGTTATGCTCGCAGGTGGTTTAAGGATAGATTTGTTTGAGCAGGATCGTTATCTTCCGAATGGCATCAGTTTGAAATTGCGTTTCCATAGACAAAAAGATGACTATGTATTGATGGCTGTAAATAATACCTATAAGGTAGAAGTGAAAGAGGCATTTTTAACCATTCGCAAAGTGAGGGTGAGTCCAGGTATTCAGTTAGGACATGCAGATGCATTGATGAAAAGTCCTGCCAAGATCATCATCACTAGAAAAGAATGTAAAGTCTTGGCCATTCCAGCAGGATTTCAGTCTTTTGTGAAAGATAACATCTTTTTGGGTCAATTACCAAATCGTATTGTCATTGGTCTGGTTCATAATGAAGCTTTTGGTGGATCAGTATTGAGGAATCCATACAATTTTGATCATTTTAATCTGGACTATATGCAACTGTACACGGATGGTGAACCAGTTCTATCCAAACCTCTCAAGCTTGACATTACACAGAACAAATACCTGAACGCTTTTGAAACGCTTTACAAATCGTTTGATCGGTTGAATGGTGAGAAAAGTTCCATTATAAAACGGGAAGATTGGCCTAGAGGTTATGCTTTATTTTCGTTTGACTTAACACCGGATTATGATGGTGATGATCATTTCCCCCTGATCAAGCATGGGAATTTGCGGCTAGAAATGAACTTTGCTAGGGCTTTGCAACCTACAATAAATGTCATTGTCTATGCTGAATTTGACAACATTATTGAGATCAGTGCCAATCGCAGCATCCAATTCGACTACCAGTCATGAACACGAAGCAGATTGATGCCATATTGAGTCATGATGTCATGACCAAAGACTTGTTTCAAGGCGTGTTTGCCATGGACCAGTTACCGTCTTTACAACGCGGCGCCTATGTGATCAACACAGACGATCAAGATGAACCAGGAGAACATTGGGTGGCAGTGTATTATGATAAAGACCCTGTGGAATATTTTGACTCTTATGGACTGTTCCCTCTCGATGATCGTTTAGACATGTTTTTAAGAAATGACTATATGTATAATTCTATATCATTACAAACGCCAATATCATCGTCATGTGGTTTTTATTGTGTATATTATATATTGCATAGAGCTCGAGGTCAGAGTATGTTTGATATTGTGAATATATTAAAAAGAAAGGATGGTGATTTTATTGTAAAGGATTTTGTATATAGACATTATAAACCATTGTTTTATTAATGTTGTTGTTGTTATATTAGTTAAGTTGTTGTTGTTATATTAGTTAAGTTGTTGTTGTTGTTATATTAGTTAAGTTGTTGTTGTTGTTATATTAGTTAAGTTGTTGTTGTTAAATAAAACAAATCAAGTTTCAAACAACTGTCTTGTTTATTGTGTTCTATTTACAAATTCTTAACTACAAACACTATTTACAAAGTTTACAAACACTATTTACAAAGTTTACAAACACTATTTACAAACTCTTAACTACAAACGCTATTTACACTATTTACAAATTCTTGACTACAAATTCTATGTACACTATTTACAAACTTTTATTTACACTATTTACAAAATTCTTAACTACAAACTCTTAACTACAAAGTCTATTTACACTATTTACAAACTTTTTATTTACAAACACATTCATTTTTCAATACATTCATCAATGAATACCATTCATTAGAATCTAAATTGATATAGGTATCATAGACATTACATCCATGTTTGTAAATGCTATGAAAGCTCACATAACACACATCACCAAACTTTATCACTTTAACAGTTACATGTTCAGACAGTTTCAGTTCATATCCTTCTTCTTCTAAGTCAATGTCCATCACACGCATAGGTTGTGTCAGCTCAATGGATTTGGTGCCTCGTGTAAGCCATATTTCTGTTTCTTTGAATTCAAGCGTTAGGTTCTTTCCAATCCAATGCTTGTAACAACGCGTTCCATTCCACTGTGTTGAGGGTGATGTAATCATAGTTTTCTGTAAGCTCGTCATATTGGCGAAATTGTATAAACACGTCTAAGCAGTTCTCAGTCACACGCACTTCTAATTCATTTGAGACTGTCAGGAGAAAGCCAGGTATCCTGAACTTCTCTAGATGGTCTTTCAACACGGATTGGTCATCAAGTGATAGGACGAGATACTGTCCAAAATGTCTTAGCACAATGTCATCATATTCGTTTCTCAGATATGAGAACCCATGCGTAATTGGTTTATATTCCGTTAAAAAGTCTTCCATCTCGTCCAGCAGTCAGATGAACTATGAGCTGTCTCCTTGTCTGCAAAGACGTTTTTTATGCTCGCAAGATGGCGAAGAGTGGATGTTGTATCACTTCTAGGAATCGTAAGACTGCGCGCCAGTTCTTGATATCAAAGATGATCAAATCTGTATATGGTGTATCTGGCACAACTCCCTTATAATCCTCTGGATAATCCTGTAAAAGATTTCTACAGAATGTCACACGTATGTTAGAATCATATTCAGCCACCGTCACTTCCACTTTATTTTCAAGTCTGCGTTTAAACCCAGCTTCAAGCGGTATGTTTTTAAAGTCTTTCCACACTTCAGGTTTAAACCGATGATAACTTGTCTTAGAATCTAGTATCACTTCATTCCTCTCATTGACAGTAAGGTAAACACCACCGTTCAGCATGAGTGCATTCATGTTTTTACCTTGTTATGACTTGTCGTCTTGTCTGCGAAGCCTTTTATCCACTTCTTTCACCTGCTTCTTCAGCATTTTCCATTCAGGTATTGTCAGCAAAATTCCCTTTTTCGTTGGACGGTTTTTTCCAGTCCCCTCATCTCTGAGGTATTTGCGAATGTTCACCACACCTTCATTACTTTGTTTCATAATCTTGATATACTTTCCATTGCCTAGAGAAAGCATTCCATCCCACGACTGTGGTGTTGGTGCTATCTCCACTTTTAATTTCTTGATGGTAGTATCAGGATGTTTCACTTTCATGTCTTTCACCGTATCTGCTAGAGTATCCATATCCGTTGTTGCAGATCTTTTCATGTTGACGCTTCAGTGTTCACACCTCAACTGACTCTAAAGTTGAAGTGTCTCCCCCTTATATACTGTAATGCCCATGCGCCAAAGTGGAATAGCCATCACTCATCACATATCGCTTATCATCAAAGGGAGAGAGAGCCACTTTCCTCAACTTCTCCGAGAAAATCTGGTGGTCATGACTTCGAATGATGTGCCCTGTAGTCATCGTTTGCGTTTGGTTGAACAAACTGTCTCTATACTGCTGATGTTTCATCCGTCTTTGACACGCGCGAGTGATGCCTTTAGCCGTACGTTTTTCTTTCCCACCATATATCATACTATACATTTTCGGCCGAAGTCCAACAAACTCTTCAATGGGAATGCCCGCCGTCTCATCTTTCATTTTCCCAAGCACTTTCTTGTTCACGTTGGAATGCAGGAAATGATCTGGGGGATAGTCACTTGTGTCGAACAAGTCGGCATCTTCCTGCATGTCTTTGTAGATATCGTCCGTTTCTATGTCATAACATAGACTGTCGGTGTCGCTGAACAACAGCTTGGCGTCGGGATACTTGGTCATGATGTAGTTGTAATGAAAGTGGAACATGAGCACCTTGCTGAGGTCGAGAATGGTGAACCCAACTTGAATGGGTTTATCCAGAAGCAGATCCACTTTGCGTAAATGTACCGCGGTCAAATCTTCGTTGAAAATTCTAAATTTGTGGAAGGAAGGTTTGGCCACAAGTTTCTTGAACCGCTTTTCCTGGTGAACAAGTTCCACATTGATGCGTTTTCTTACATTTTCCATGGTTTTGCCAAACACCGAGTTGTTCATCAATTTGAAGAAGTCTTTCTCAAACGGGTTCTTGGCCAACTTTCTCTTTTCCGTGTTCAAGGAGATGTATTTTGCCAACCATTTGCTCTGTGCAAACATGATGGCACGGTGCACCTTCGTGACTTTCAATCCCAGTGAGACATATTGCTGTAAATTTCTATAATGAAGCACATATTTCTTCTTGTCACACAAGTTGGGAATGAGCTTTTCACTAGGCTTGCTTTTCATGTCTAGATCTTTCCGTAGCTTCTGACTATGTTTTGACAATTCTCCCACTTTCACACATTTCCGTTCTGGAGCCACTGGGTAGTGATTATGATGATCATGAATTGAATATGGGTATTCCAAATCCACTTCTAAAATGTATCCAATCTCGTCATCTTCATCCACATCCATAAAGTCAATGGATTCTGGCTCGCTCACCCACATAAATCCACTTTCCGGCATGCTTTGCGACATAGCCCAGCCATACAAGTTGTTTGCATCCAGGTACGTCAAGTAGTTGGTTGGTTTCGTGGGATCGTAATCTGCTACGTAGGGGTTATTTGCTTTCGCATACTTGTGTGTGATGACAGATATTCCTCCACGTAGACCTTGTTCAACCATTTGGTACATGTCAATGTCGTTGATCAATTCCAATTTCACCTTTGTCGCTTTCAACATGGCATCCCACGACAGTCCTGGCGCTGTATAGTAGTGAGCAGGATCTAATTCATACGTGTTGAGACATACGTGACGAAAGTTTTCAAACACGTCAGCCAGCAGCAACACATCTGATTTCAGGTACAAGTCATGGTATTCACCAAATGTAGTACAGTGGAATGTCTCCCACACCTTCTGCGCATGCGCATAATCCTCATCGCTAATGTCTTCTTCACTGAGTAGACTGTAAAACTTGTCCTTGGACGGCAGTTGTGTTTCAGCAAACTTGGATGGCTCATCCACGTAATCATAAGGGTACACTCCCTTTCTCAACAGTAAATCTTGTTGGTCACTATCGTGAATGTGTGACGTCATGTGATAAAAGTTGTCTTTCCCTTCTGCTGCCAGGTTGGAGACCAACTTCTGTAGAGAAGTACTCATGAACTGAAAGCTGTCTGTAAATTTCAGATTGCTCATGGTGAATGCAATATATTTCTCAACGGTGTTGGGAATGACTGTAATGGTCTCATTTTTGAACTTTCCAATTTCTTCCATGATCAAATGGCTGTCGTAGCCTCGTAAATTGTGGAAAAAGACAGGAATGATGAAAGAATCTTCAACATCCTGCTTATCCTTTCGAAATCGGAATTGTAAATTGCATTGACTATGTGCAGCTCCGCGGTATTTGCCATTGATATGGTCATGATCTCTCACATGATCTGCTCCTAGAGGCTCATGACAAATGTAGCAATCTGTCGCGTTCTTATAATGCTCTTCATCTTCATGAGTCATCACCATTTTCTTTGGCTGTAGCAAGCCATGCACAATACGATCACGCTCATTCACCATATGGTCTAAAAAGACTTTCACAGCATTATCTCCTCGATATACGACTGGAGCGCGTGTCTCATACTGGCTCACAACCACATAGGCAAAGCTGTTTGGACGATGATGCTGATACTTGTCTCCTTCATGCTTTTTCGTGAAACATTCAAAGTCTGCATAAATGACAAACGGCGCTCGCTGTTGTTTGGCTACATTCTTGAACTTGATGAAGGGTTCCTTGGGAAATGATAAACGTTGTGCGCCATGCTTGCCACACACTTCACGATGCTTGTCTAAAAGATCTTGTCGCATAAACCCATGAAGACAGTTGAAACAATAAAAAGTTGTATGCTTATATTTTGATCGATAAGCCATCAGTCTGCTGAAATTCTTGATGAGGCAGTAATGTCTTGTCTTGTCATTGCTAATCAAAAGCAAGTTGATTTCTCTCGCACTGTTGGTACTGGTGTTTCGACTGAGTTGTATGGGAACAACTACATCATGTTCATATCCAAACACGTTAATGGACACATCATTCTCCTTTTCAAACTTTGGAATGTCTGTAATCGGTGTTGGAAATGTCATGCCTTCCACCTTCAATTCGTTCTCAAATGCTTTGTATTGATGTACACGCTGTGGGTTATCGCTAGTTGAAAGGTGAAGGTGAGCCAATACAGACCATAAGAAACATTTGTTGTCTTTATTCTGAATGTTTAACACCGCCTTTGTACTCTTTACTTTCTTCGGTAGTGGGATAAAACTGCTTGCTTCCAGTGGCGCTGACGTAGCTGTATGCACTTCAATGAATAATATGTTATCCAACACCCAGCCAGAGCCTTGTCGCTCATGTTCATCAAACCTGGTAAACAATTCTTTATAGGCTTCTGGCAAGTCCTTCTCAATATCTGTTGGATTGTATGCTGCATACGTTGGACTACTGATGAAGGCATTATCCACTTGTTCTACCATCACGCCTTCAACATTTGGTGTCATTTTCTTGAAGCGTGCATGTACCACAATGTACCATTTCATGCCACGGTTTAACGTCTCTAGCAAATGTCTCTTGATTCTATTCTCTTGTTGTCGCATTTCGAGTAGCAAATCCGATCCATCTTCAGGCTCAAACCGTCTTTCCTGTGCGTTTTCACCAAGACCCACTCTTCTGCCTCTGCCTATTTGTCCTGTCTCTTTCTTTCTTTGTTCTTCATGAGACACATTTTCCATCTCAGCACATGCATGTGTCTCAAATGCATCCAAAGATGAAAATATCTTGACGCATTTACAGCAGAGGACTGGATCAGGTCTGTCAACACCATCTTGTACGGTTTTTCGTCTCTTGGCTTCAATCTGCTCAACAAGCTCTTCATGAGCACGTTTCATCCTAGCTGGTTTGCATGTGTGTGTCACGAACAATTCCAGAGATGGAAATGTCACATCACAATCATGACAGTAGACTGGTGCCATCGTTGTTGCTTCTTCAACTGCTGGAACTGAAATGAAGTAAAATATACGTTTCACTCTTCCTTTTATACCACTTCAATGGTGTGTTGACTCAGCAGAATGTATCACTAGTTGACTAGTTGACATGTTTCACTCATGCTTTTATGCTACTTCCATGTAATCAAAATATGGTGTGTAACTTTGTTCCAAAATGTTAAAATTGCTGACTCAGCAGAATTTTACTTGTGTATATGAATGTCTCACTTACAGTTGTGAAGTTGTACAGCTGTTATACAGCAGAGACATCTAGCGGTGAAGTTAACTGACGGTGAAGTTAATTGGTCTGCCAAATGGTATTCATCCGCCAAATGGTATTCATCCGCCAACTAGACCTGAAATGTGATAAAATGTATTCTCTCTCTCACACACACACACACACAGACAGACATGTTTTGCTTCATTTCATAATATAGGATGGCCCTTAAAAGGGCCCGAAATATTTTAGTATATATCAGCAGCAGTTATGGGGTTGTCCCTCATATTCCAACCACACTTGACATTTGCAGTATCGTTGAGTCAGTGTTACTATGCGGTTGTTCCACATAAATGTAATTACTACGTCAGGCTTCACTGCAGTGATCTGAGTTGGAAATTGTAGCACCTCCTCCAAAGCATATGTAATATCAGCTGCTTCAGCTTCATCACGCATATTTACCCAGATGCAAACAGATTCATTCGCTTGAAACGCTGTTAAGTCATCAATGATGATAGCTGGTGTGTTATCCATGATGTGTCTGACAATGTCTCTAAGCCTTGAGACACCACACTTATATAGGATTTTATCATGCTGATTCGGCAAAAATGTTTGTTGCTCTCCTGGGGGGGGGGGGGGGTCGGTACATAGTCTGTCCTAGGGGGGGGGGTCGGTACATAGTCTGTCCTGGGGGGGGGGGGTCGGTACATAGTATGTCCTAGGGGGGGGGGTCGGTACATAGTATGTCCTAGGGGGGGGGGGTCGGTACATAGTATGTCCTGGGGGGGGGGTCGGTACATAGTCTGTCCTGGGGGGGGGGGTCGGTACATAGTATGTCCCTGGGGGGGGGGGTTGTCGACCTTTTTAGGCTCTGTTGCCATGGTTACACTGATTGACAGGTCGAGTTCATTGGCTTCATGTTGATTGACTCGGCCAAACCACTTTCGCTCCAGACAGCATCATCTCAGTATGACGCCATGATGACGTCACAGATGGTCGCGCCTATCCTAACGCTTATCATGACTTCCGGTCCAGACATGATGACGTCACTTCCGGTCCAGACATGATGACGTCACTTCCCGTCCAGACATGATGACGTCACTTCCACTCCAGACAGCACTTCCGGTCTAGACAGCACTTCCGGTCCAGACGCTATGACGTCATTTCCAGACAGTATGACGTCACAAAGTGTGGTAGAAACGGTGTTTTCATACTACTCAGATTTTTAAAATACCTCTTCTACTTCTACTTTGGATTCCTTTAAAATTTTGTAAGAATATTTCTGTTGTCAGGAATGTTTACTACGTGGTAATCTCATTAAAAATACCTCTCCAAAAATTGTCAATTGGCGCTGTTTGGAAATTTTCTAGTTGACCAGTTTTCAAAATGCTTCTTCTCCCATAATTTCAACCGGATTCCTTTCAAATTTTGTACCCCCCCCCCACAAAAAAAAAACAAAAAAAAAAACATTTTGCGTCTTGCCGCCCTTTAAAAATTTTAGGGATCAAGTTTTGCAAAATAGTTCTTCTGCAAGTGATTTTAGTGATTGGGGGAGGGGGTCCTTCTGTATATACCAGTATAGAATAAAGCTTCGTGTTATTTTTGTTCATGTTTACTTGTAACGATATCTGCATAAAATTGCATAAATATAAAATATGTTGATAACTATGTAATGCCGTTTTAACATTTAATGCTTATTTTTGATATCAAAATACAATGAAAGATACCAATAAATCAATGTAGATCTCAAAAAAAAAGTGATTTTAGTGGGATTGCCTACAATTTTTAGTCGTAATCCAAGGTTAGGGCTTCCTTAAAATTTACTTCTCTAGGATACGATAGGGAATTAGACCCATTCTTGCCTTTGAAAATTTTCAATAAGCTTTTTGATCTAGTGTCACTGGATAGTCTTGTTTTAAAGGTACTGGAAGTCCTGTTAAAATCCTGGATCCGTGCTTGTATTTTAAGCTAAAATTGGTGGACAGGGTCTTATATACTCAATGCAATCTATGTTCTTCATAGCCACATTTATTATAATACATGAATAACTTTTGTGTCGAATGCCAAATGCATATGCAGGTTTAGTATCGAGTTGTTCCACATAAAAAGGAATCGCATACTATTTTACTATGTTCAAGCCTTACACTGATTCCACTTACTTTATTTACTCACACAAATAGTCATGCCAAACTACGTATGTGCAAAAGTATGTAAAGCGTGGCGAACCGGATAAAAAGAAACTAGGTTTTTGACGGTGATTTTAAAGTATGTAACGCGAACTATATTTTGTAGCTGTTAAAACCTACTTCCACCCAGGCAAGTAAAGAAATGAAAAATTCAAAAGTACTGGTATTGAATAGCTGACCTACTTTGTAGGGAAATCTTACTGCAGCTGTCAACATGTCAACTTTATTAAATAAAAATACAAATAATTGATAAGTGAGTTAAAAAAAATAATAAAGAATTACTAGAATTTCACAGACATAGTAAAAATTTCAGAATGGGGACGATGGCATACTGGCAACTATTGCAAGAGTTTGCGAAAGCTTGGTGGAGGGAGGGGGAGAGACATTCTGTACCAGAAAATACATTTATGTTGCAACACATTTTCGCATACTGTTGTGCGGACAATCTAAAATTGGAATCGAAAATGCTGCAAAAACGTGCCTAAGAATTTAATTTGTCTTTGTATATTTGGGTGTTTAGGGAACACCCTTTTAAATTATCAGCCTTGTAAAATATGAACGTTGGCCTTGAGCATTTAGAAAGTGTGTGTCTGTTGATCATGAATCATTGTATCCCGCAATCTTTTAATGTATATGTATTGTCAGATGTTATGGGATGTGTAAATATTTCTACAGCTTGTTTCCTATGTTGGAGGCCCTCCTGGTTTGAAGAAATTGGTTTGATGAAAGTGATTTTTCCTGCATTTTAATTTAGTTCTAGAAATATTCTAATTCTATTGCACTTTTACTTACTTTCTTTTAATATGCATAAAAATATCAATTCGATATTACTATGTATGTCTGAATATAAAATCCCTTTTGCAATGATTTCAGGCGTGGCCCCGACAAACCTGTACCTAGCGTGGGCCAGTGGCCCAAGTATTCCGACTAGCCTAATTCACCGGTTTTAAGGTGAGAGTTTTTCTCGTTTCCTTATCTACTTTCATAAAGAAGCCGAAATAATACGAGATCCGAAGGGAGAGTCACTGTATCAGCGATCGTGCTAACGTTTTCCCAATCTGTGTTCCGAGACGTGGAGAGGTCTAAAGAGTTTGTTCCAGACCATAGAGGCGCTAATATAACTGTATTTCGAGACGAAGATGGGTAATAATAACATCTGCATGTTTATGATGATACACACTTGCACTGGAAAAAACGATTCCTTGGCTTGTATGCCAAAAGTTATGTACACTCTATGCAAGGGGGTTACTGTTGGGGAAGTTATGCGTTGCGAAATAAACAGCTTGCGTCCGAGAGGAGACAGGTCGAAGATATTGCCAAAATTGTCAGTAAAAGCGTAAATATCACCATGTGTATATACACAGAGAATAGATATTCAACCTTCCTTACTGTCATGCGAGATTCAGATGGCTTCAGGAAATATATTATTTGTACACCTATATTGGTATCCCTACCTACATTTTTGTCTTCTTGAATGTTGCTGCATGCATTCGAATAACACAACTGATGCAGGTTTGCTTGGTTCGTTCACAATAGCCTTAAGAAAAGACACGCTGACACAAAATCAGACAGGTGACAAACAAAACCCACTTTCAAACAGTGACCGGGATCACATGAATATAAATTAGAATCATATAACATATGATAAAATCTCCATTAAAAAACGCCTCTTCAAGGTAGTCGCCCAACGAACAGCAGAAGCGTAACATCTTATTCTGCTGTTTTGAGAGGTTTTGTTGCACACTGAATCTGGATGGCTATGTGTCAGGCTAAAATGTCTAAAATGGGTTATATGTTTGTCAAGCAGGCTGCTTGTTGCCCCAGGGGGGACCACTTAGTATCCTGTGGGTTGCCATGCATGTGCGAAAAAAAAAACACACACAGAGAAAAAGGGTGGGGACAATTTTGAGGCCAGACGTGGTTCGCGTGGAGTGCAGATTTCGTTAAAAGGGATGGGGGATATTTTTCATTCAGCACTCCACGTTTTCCACAAAGGGGGGGGGGGGGGGCGTCATTTCGAGATTTTACTCCGCGTTTGGTTAAAAAGGAGGTATTATTTCATATTTACGCTTTAAGGGTTGCTTTAAAAAAGCCATGGACACACATGGTAACCAGCTGAAATACGAGTGCCCCCTTCACGAATGATAACAAGTTGGTACGTGAGTGACCCCCTTCAGGGATGGTAACCAGATGGTACGTAGGTTACCCCTCCAGGGATGGTAACCAGTTTGTACAGGAGTGGCCCCCTCTAGGGATAGTAACCAGTTGTTGCGTTAGTGGCCCCCTCCAGGGCTGGTAACCAGTTGGTAAATGAGTAGCCCCCTCCAGGGATGGTAACCAGTTACAGGATTGGCCCCCTCCAGGGCTGATAACCAGTTGGTACGTGAGTGGCCCCCTCCAGGGATGGTAACCAGTTGGTACAGGAGTGGCCCCCTCCAGGGATAGTAACCAGTTGATTCGTGAGTGGCCCCCTCCAGGGATGGTAACCAGCTGGCACGTAAGTGGCCCTCTGGGCTTGTTGCCAAAGATGTGCAGCGACACAACGTCGAAACAAATTCAACATTTCGTCCATTGCGGAAGTTGATTTTAGATAGGTGTGGGAAAAGCCACGTTGTACACACTCCGAAAACCTCGTTAGATAAACGTAAGAAGAACGCCTTCATAAAGACGTTGGAAAAGAAACGTCATTTAAACGTCCAAAAACCAAATTTCATTCAGTTCATTCTTTTCCTGACTCAAACTGAATTGGCTGTGACGGAAAACAATCAACGGATAGCAATTCTTGAGAAGTTAGAATTTCGTCGACGTCACAATGTTTACTGAGTCGTAGCAAATAAAAAATACAGTTTGCTTATTTTGTGACTAACATTTAACCACTTGTGTTTTTCCACATGGGTCATATTAAAACTACCTTTAAATTGAACACCATTTCTTCACACTCGCGTCCTTTCCCCTGGACCTTATGAAAAAAAAGAAGCCTACATACCCATTCTCCTCCGTCGATCATATTTGATTTAGTTAATCTGTTAGAGAAAAGGCTAAAGCGAAAGGATAGTGTATCAAGAAACAATGATTAACAAAATATCAGAAAAAAATTAAAAATAAGCATCGATTAACGGGTTAAAAATGCTACGATAGTCTTTTGATGTTTAAATAAAGTACTGCAAGTAAACGAATCCGGACAAAAAAGAATGCGAGTATATTTTCCATATTCCCCAGTCTTTCTACAGCAAGCAACTTCTTTTTCAGAAGTAAAAAAGCTGCAACATGTCAGTGTACAGCTTTAATGGTGGTCCACAGTACAGCTATTACGGCGGATACGGGGGCCCAGTCCGGCGGCCAGTGTCACCAGCCTACAGTGACCGTGGCAACTACGGCCATTACAGCTCACGAATATATCCAGCCAGTCCCGGCAGATCGTAAGTGTTGTTTAGATAGTAGACCTTTAACTGAGCCTCCTTGTTCACGTGGTCTGGGTTCGGTACTTCTATAAAATGTACTTCATACAAAGGCGGGGGGGGGGGCGTATTGCACCGGAAGGGCGGGGAGGGGTTGGGTAAAGGCACGGCATGGGGAGTGGGGGGGGGGGAGGGGTATAGTCCAGGGGGGGGGGGCAGTCCGGAACCCGACCAAGGCTAATCAATACTTCTCTTAGGCATAGTTTTTTCATTGCCACCGAAATCCCGAATTCCAGCTACATTCGTTGTGAGAAAAATCAGTAAGCAATTCTGGAATAAGTGTGCCACCTCCTGGAAATTTTAAATAGCACAATGAGATAAAAATGAAACGACCCAAAGCACACGCTATTACTTTTTATTTTCGAATGTGCCTATATTATTTTAGGCGCAGAAGTCGCCGAGATGGATACGGACGGGATGGCTATTTATCAGATGGTGAAGCCGACTACGGCTATGGTGGTTATGGTCGTAATCAACGAGGCGAAGTGGTCGTGAGGAGTGTGTACCTGAAACGCCCGCCCTCACCACCACCACCACCTCCCGAGGTTATCTACAGAAGGCTACCAACACCACCACCGAGAGAACCAGAGGTTATAGTGAAGGAGATCCGCCCTCACACTCCTCCCACTCCGCCTCCGAAAATAGTTTACAGGCGCCTTGCTACACCGCCACCTCCACAGCCTCATGTACGGGTTCAGTACGTGAGACCGCCAACGCCACCAACGCCACCTCCGCAGATCATTAGAAGGCGTTTGCCCACACCGCCTACCCCGGAGCCAGAGGTTATTGTACAACACATCAGGCCCGCCACTCCTCCGACGCCGCCACCTCGCATCGTCTACAGACGTCTTCGCACGCCATCACCTCCGCCACCGGAGGTCATTGTGCGTCACGTGCGTTCAAGAACGCCACCAACGCCACCACCTTTCATTGAAGAAGTTCGCCACCCGACGCCACCACCACCTGACCGAGGGGTCATTGTACGTGAGATAATGCCGCCACCGCCACCTCCGATGCCACCGCAGGTGATCTACAAAGTGCAGCCCCCAGCACCACCACCACGCCTTGCCCTCAGACCCATCACCCAGAAGCCTCTTGTGCGACCCATTGCCATACGCGCTGCCGCACCGGCTGTACAAACGGTGGCGAAACCGCTGCAGCAAGCAATGATCCTGAGGCCATCGCAGCCGACCACAAAAGCAGTAGTGCTGAGACCCTTGCAGGGACAACCAGCGGGTGTAGGACAGCCCATTATACTTCAAAATGGTCAGCAACCAATTTACGTTACACGAGGCGTATTCAACAAACCCATGGTGGCCAACGGGATGGGTTCCCGTTTCGGAACTTTGAAGTCCATGTGATAAATGACACCCGATTTCTGAAGAAATTAAAACAATAATATTTTGTTAATTAGCTGTATATTGCCAACATAAAGTTCTGTATAATTCTTTTTCTAAAATTGGGAAGAGCATGCTTAAGCACTATATTTATTCGTGGTTAGATATTCATAAGAGTATAAATATGTAACTGGACATAGTGTATTTACATTTAAAAATATTTTTGAATCACAGTTGAAAAGCACGCCATGTTATTACTAACTTTTATTAAAAATCATAACACATTGAATTTTGTATACCCAAAACCATCTCTTTCACTTTTTGTGAATGAAAAGATTTGCATTGGAAAACATTTTCTCGGCTGCCGAGTTTAAACCTAGCTAAAATTCAACCATGCCTTTGAACCCCTGCAAAATCATTAAGCGCTAAAGCTGTTTTTCATGGGATATATTGAAGAGCTATTGTTGTTGTTTTTTTTAAGTGACAGAAAGGGAAAGACATAGTGAAATAAAAACGATGAAGAGAGAGCGAGTGAGTGAGGTATAGACAGACAGACAGACAGACAGACAGACAGAGAGAAAAAGAGTGATCGCTTGAAGATCTGATATTTATCTCGGGTATGGCTGAAAACAACTGCAGACCACATTTGTACACTGATTATTGAGGTTTATTGAGAAAGTTCTTGGGCATCTGTACAGGAATTTAACGAACAACTCATAGCTAAGGCTAGTCCTTATATATTCTTTATAAATAATTTAATGTGACCTGAAAAAGGCTTTAAAACATAAAGATACTGCTGTTTAAAGGCCCTCTACTCATGCTATAACTGTGTGTTAAAATTAATTTACATGGGTTTGGTTATTTAAATTGACATTGTTTCACGTCGCTATATTAAGAGCCAGGAACAAAAGTGTATAAAAAACCCTGATAAAATATAAGCTAAAATATAACTTTGTGTTAGATTAGGTATGTATAATTCAAATGATTTGTCGGTGCAATTCTGCTAAAGTCAATCGGGTCCCCCATCTGTTCAAATAAACACCTTAATCATTCGCATTCAATCCACACAGATCTATTTGATATTACTAACTGAAATATGACCAGCACGACAAAAGAGATCATTTTAATTTTCGAACTACTCATACCAATGACTGCACCACCGGACGTTTCAAAGGAAAAGCCTCTGTTCATCATGTTATACGACTTAAAATGTTGGTTATCTGGTGTGCAATTCCAGCTTTTTTGTATTTGCTCATAAAGTAGACAGCAACAGCTTGAGTAACATTTAATGGACGGCTGGTTATGCCGACATTTCAAGTTTTGTGTCGTTGTAAACTTAAAAAAAGGTTGTGTTGCTATTTCTGACTGTAGAATTTCAGGACAACTCCTGTATTTTTCGCATTTTTGTTATTGGCAGGTTTGCCACCTGAATGATCACAGTGGTGATGTTGATCTGTAAGGAGAATTTCTAAAAATGTTAGATTATATCTGTTTTTGCAACAATTGTGCAACACAAATTTTCACAAATTGACGATGTCTTCAATTTTTTGCATGAATAAAATCAGTGTACCCAAAACAAAACCTCTGTTTCATTTGTGACTTCTCGTAGCATATGATATAATTACTGTATGTATCACATTTCATTTTCTTCACCTCTCTCTGACCATCCCCGTTGTTGCTTTCCTTTGCCAGCCGCTAGTTGGTTAGCCTAAAACGAAAACGTTTTGAGAAGCAATTTGTGTTTTAGTCTGGTCTAACACTCCATAATTCACGAAACTCTTGGTTGCCAGCGCTATTTCGTTTCGGTAATTTGTTTCTTTTTTAAAGAAAACAGTATGCCATCTTCATTCCCATTCTTGGTGTCATTGTAAGAAAACTGTTCATCTCAAGTTCACCCCATAGAATTACAGTCAAACCTGGTGTGCTGTATCTCAAGTTCCACTGGTTTGATTTCAATCAATATGGTTTATACATATATTGTTCAAGAGTTGATTAAGTATTGCTGACCTTGCGTCATTGTTCAAGGTCACTGTGGGATTTTGAAGTTTTACATTGGATTTCCCACAGCAAGTGGTTTGTGAACACCATATCTCGAGCTCTACCAGTCTCCTTCTTTGGTCATAAATGCTGCACAACAATATAATGAACCCCCTTAGAAGAGAAAAATTTTCACTGTGCATGAGCATTTAATGAAAAGACATCACCTCAACGGCAATTAACAAAGACATGGACAATGAGTATAAATATAAAAGTACATACACATACATATAAATTTTACACTTGGAGTGGGCACCTATGACTGCAGTTTCCTTTCAGTTTTTATTAAGACTTCACGTAGGAGCCTTAATACGTTAATTATCATTATTGTGGTTGAAAGATATATCTAGACGATTGCCCTTCTAGGAATCCCTATCCCCCAAAACATATGGCAGTTTGGTCGGGGCATCCGTATTCCACAGACACATTTCTAGTTTAGCCATGTTATTGTAAAACCATTAAAAACTTCACCTTCCTGCAATACAATGGATAAACTATATTGAAATGCATCAGTTAAAACACACACATTTATCTGCGTAGTTATTAGCGTAATGATGCAAACTATGCGGTTATTTTGCCGAAAAATGAGTAGGGTAGAAAGAGCGGAACTGGACCAGGAAGTGACGTCATACTGACGTCAAAGGGTGGTCCAGAACTCTCATGGGTCTCTGGACCAGTTTTTTTAGGATAGAGCGGGCGAGTGTTGGGATGACGTGAAAATGACGTGAAGATGACGTGAAATCACGTCATAAATCACGTGATAAGTCACGTGATGTTTTTCCACACATGCATGCACACACACACCAAGACAGGTTTGCTTATTCACAATATGGGGCGGCCGCTCTGAAAAGCGGATGACGTGAAAATGACGTCATAAGTCACGTGATGATGACGTCATAACATGATGACATCATGATGATATTATGATGATATTATAACAACGTTAGACTGTTTGGCAGAACCCTAGGCCATAGAGTGCATTATGAATGTGTAGGATGGTTGTGCATTATGAATGAGCACGTTATGAATATAAGCTACTATGTACTGACCAACGGCCCCCCCCCCGGACATACTATGTGCCCACCCGACCACCCTAAGTGAAAAAGTGAGATAACTTCCGCTATAGTTGACCGATTTGAATGAAAATTTTACCGTTTCATTCAGTTTTATATCTAGTTTTGACATAAAGTAGTCACAGGCTATTTGCACAGGTGGTGGTATGCATAATGTTGACATGCCGCCATTTAAACTCTCAAAAAAGTGAAAAAGTTAGATAACTTCCGCTATAGTTGACCGCTTTGAATGAAAGTTTTACCGTTTGATTTAGTTTTATATCTAGTTTTGACGTAAGTAGATAACTTTCAGCATGTTCAACGTGTTGAACGTGTTCAACATTTTGAACAACATGTTCAACATGTTCAATATGTTCAACATGTTGATAAACATGTTCAACATGTTCATCATGTGCTGAATATGTTCAACATGTTCAACTTGTTGTTCAACATGTTGTCGAACTTCTTCAACATGTTGTTCAACAAGTTGTTGATCAACAAGTTGTTATAAATAGTGCTATGTTTAAAGACTTTCTCGGTAAAGTTATTTCTAAGCATATTAGGACATAATGTGTCCAATCTCGAGTGTGAGAGTATAAAGGGCAGCCGCCCTCAAACGTAACGTATTTTGTATCAAGAGACTGAAGAGTGAACAACAGCTATGACAATGTTTGTAGAAAAGTCTGAGACAATGCCTGTAGAAAATTTTACAGCAAAGTCTAAGACAATGCCCATCTTAAAGTCTAAGGTGAAGTCACGTCAACAAAGGCGAGCACATCTTAGAAAGATGAAATGAGATCAGTTATCAGCCACGACGTCGCCATGTAAAAAGCGAAAAATTAAGGCAGAACCTAAAATGAAGCGGGAACCGGAGCATAAAGCTGCTACCACCATGAAGAAGATGAGTGTAGATGATTTACCGGTTATGATACCCATTAATGGAGAAATATATATCAAACTGGCGAAATATCAACAGAAAGTGATGATTAACATTCGTGAATATATCACGAATCATACATCTGGGAGGCTACATCCTACAAAGGAATTTTGTTGTCATTGAAAGATTGGCAAATGCTGAAGAAACAAATGACGACAGTGGATTTCATGCTTCAGAAAATGGATGCAGTGACTGTCAGAAGATGGTTGAGTAGAAAGACGACTGAATACAGTTTTAGCACGAGCTTAGTGGATGTTATCATTTCATCCCCCTCAGTGCTGAAGATTGGAGCGAAGTTTTAAAACTTGACCCAGCTTTGACCTAAATGGACATGTACATTTAATATGTAGTTCAAATAAAATTGTCTTTATGCGTCAAATGTAGATTATGAAATTAACATTATCCATCTGAAGTTAGTTTTTATAACATTTGCAAATTTCAAGGCACATGTATTAACATAATATGTATTTGAAATATTGTTTTTATCATAATTGTAAATATTTGTAATATCCAATAAAAAACACATATGATGCTTTTCAACTGTTTATTTTTCTCATACAATATATAATACAATACTTCATTATAACATATGGTTTACAAGTGAATTAACACCGCCCCCAGGAACCTTAGCCTCTTACGATTTCATATGGTGCAAAGCAAGGCATATATTAATACACAATGCTTACGCAAATAAAATATTACAACATTTATAGAGTCTTTATTATAAAGTTTAGTCAAATAAGTCTAGTTTTCTTCATCTGTTTTACTC
Source organism: Protula sp. h YS-2021 (assembly GCA_949752745.1). NCBI lineage: Eukaryota > Metazoa > Annelida > Polychaeta > Sabellida > Serpulidae > Protula > Protula sp. h YS-2021. The sequence goes on along the minus strand of OX457027.1, from coordinate 61,277,058 downwards.
TGTTCACTGTCCATACCACTTTCATCGTCACTGCTGTCATCCTCCTTCTCCTTATCTAGCAGCTCTTCAAAGAATGCATCATTTCTTCTTATAGCCGCTTTTAGTGCCTTTAAATACTTGTAATGTTTTTCATCAACAAAGTAATTAAAGTCCTCTAAAATGGTGGCTTTGTTCTAGAGGTTGGGTAAATTTGAATAGTCTCATAAACAGATGTTTTAGTCCATGCTTATAAATGGGTCGAAGGTCATCACTTGCTATTTCACTCGCATCTTCAAGCCCTTGTTCTTCATATTCTAAAGCCTTTTCTTGAAATTTGGCATCATAGTCATCGTAGACTTCTTGAACCATATCATATCAAACAGAATCTATTTCCAACTCACTTTCAGAGTCTGTTTCTGACTCACTTTCAGAACATCATTAACATCCCCATCACACGGCTCCATATGTTTGAACAAAGCTTCTTCGCTGTTGTATAATGCACCAAATTCTGTACAAGCATGTGCATTCTTTTCAGCCATCTTTTCAGCTTTGACTTTCCAAAGAAGACTGATCTAAAGCTTCAGTGAAAGGTGTTTTTACAGGATTTTCCATATCTATCTCCAATTCTCCTTCTGAAGTGTGAGCATCCTTTAAGTGCCTTTTAAGACTTTGTAGCCAATTTTAAGATTTCGAACAAATATTGCATTTATACATCCTTTCGGCTCAACATACACTTTTCAAATGGTGAGAAGGTCTTTAAACATAGCTTTATATACAACTACTTGTTGAACAACATGCTGAAGATGTTCGACAACATGTTGAACATGTTGTTGAACATGCTAAACCTGTTGAACATATTGTTGAACATGTTGAACAACATGTTGAACAACGTGTTGAACATATTGAACAACATGTTGAACATGTTGAACAACATGTTACACATGTTGAATTTGTTGAACAATTATTAAACAATACCATTACATAATATGTTCCAAAAAATAATTCGAACACTTCTTTGAATGGGCGGCTTGCCATTCGAACACATTTTTGAATGGGTGTGCTCCACAAAATGCTTACAGCCACCTGTGCAAATAGCCTGTGACCACTGTAAACTAGAAATAAACCTGGATCAAACGGTAAAATTTTCAGTCAAATCGGTTGAGCATGCTGAAAATTATCTACATTTTTTCTAAAGTTAATAACATATGCATTATGCTTACAGCCACTTGTGCAAATAGCCGGGGACTACTTTATGTTAAAACTAGAAATAAACCTAGATCAAACGGTAAAATTTTCATTCAAATCAGTTGAACATGGTGAAAGTTATCTACTTTTTTTAAAAATTTACTAAAATATACATTATGCTTACAGCCACATGCGGAAACAGCTTGAAACTACTTAATGTTGTAACTAGAAATAAAACTAAATCAAACGCTGAAATTTTCATTCAAATCGGTCAACTATAGCGGAAGTTATCTAATTTTTTCACTCTTTTAAAAGTTAAAATGGCGGCATGTCAAAAGTATGCATACAACCACCTGCCAAAATACCCTGTCACTATTTTAGCTCAAAACTAGAAATAAAACTAAATCAAACAGTAAAACTTTCATTCAAATCGGTCAACTATAGCGGAAGTTATCTCACTTTTTCACTTTTTTAAGAGTTAAAATGTCCTGGGGGGTGGGGGTGGGGGTGTCGGCACATAGTTTGTCTTGGGGGCGGGGGGGGGGGGTTGGTCAGTACATAGTAGCTTATATTCATAACGTGCTCATTCATAATGCACAACTATCCTACACATTCATAATGCACTCTATGGCCTAGGGTTCTGCCAAACAGTCTAACGTTGTTATAATATCATCATGATGTTATCATGTTATGACGTCATCATCACGTGACTTATAACGTCATTTTCACGTCATCATGACGTCATTTTCACGTCATCCGCTTTTCAGAGCGGCCGCTCATATTGTGAATAAGCAAACCTGTCTTGGTGTGTGTGTGCATGCATGTGTGGAAAAAAATCACATGACTTTTCACGTGATTTATGACGTGATTTTCACGTCATTTTCACGTCATCCCAACACTCGCGCGCTCTATCCTAAAAGAAACTGGTCCAGAAACTCCATGAGAGTTCTGGACCACCCTATGACGTCAGTATGACGTCACTTCCTGGTCCAGTTCCACTCTTTCTATCCTACTAAAATGCCAGTTTTGCTGTCACAAATGCATTGCAGCTTGATAGCTACGCTCATTACCCAGAGGGAAGATGAGCGTAGCAGCAATCCGGGAAGCGCATCAACCCCATCGAGGGCTATGTACAATAGAGGGACAAGACTATAATATCGTCCTCAATCTTCAGTGGTTCCGAGTCTTCTGTATCATCGACGTCTCTCCGACGTCGGAGGCGGAGCCGTTTGTCCAGTCGGCGCAGTCCGACAGTGGCACAGAGCACAGAGCGTAGAGTACGAACGGGAGCATAACGCGGACCACACACTTCGCCGTGATAGGGCATGATGAAAAGGAGCCGTTTTTTTCACGCGGAGTTCCCCAACAGGGGGAGAGAGGAGGTGGGATCAGTAGCTGCGATGGCATCCCTCCACATTCCTTTTCATGATGTCTTGGAAATAATAAGCGGGAGCAGGGCTCAGATGTCTTGGCACTAAACACAGTGGCAGATATTCTAGATTGAAGGAGGCGTGCCCTCAGATTGAAGGAGTCGGAGGTTTAAGCCAAAGACTCAAATTGCGTCTAAGATGCTCGTCGTCCGTACAGCTTACAGACCGTCAGATAACGCTGTTAGCTTCAAGCCAGTTGCGTACCCCCCCTTGCCCCAGCCTGGATACCTGTGCCACGCTCCGAAGATAAGGTAACGGTACGAGACAAGGATCTCAGCTTCATCGAAGACTTCGTTTTAATATGACTACGGGTCATTTCATTTGTGGAGTGCGTCGGTCAGGCGTTGCTGAAAAGAGCCATGGAATGCGACGTATCCATAGCGAACAAACTGATTGGGTGCATAATGCGTGGCAGAAAGAATCTGATCAAGCTACACACAACGTTGCTGTTGTCCAGCACACAACCACGGCGAGATAATATAGTCCGGCGTTGCACCAACTGAGTGCACCAACCAAGGTCGTACGGTCGCTAAGGTACGCCTACGCTCTTACCTTTCAGAGTGTTAATGGTCAAGTGCCGCCCATCATACGTTCTCAACAAACACACCCAAGATTCGTCACCTTGTATGAATAGAAAGCAGAGAAGCATGCTGGACAAGTTGTTATAAAGGGACCCATAGAGAAAGTGCCTGTAGGGCAGCCAGGCAAGCTCCACAGGGTACCCTTAAGTCCAAAAATAACGGGGCTTAAGCGTTGAATAATAATAGATCTGAAACTACTGAACGGGAATTTGACAAACCCAAAATTCAAATGGATACTTGCCAGCGCATCCACAAATGATTAGTCAGTACATTAGGCGACGTCGGCAGATTTGTCGGACGCGTACCTGCTGTGGCTATAACGATTGATACCCATCGGTCTATCTGCGGCGCCTTGGATATTCAGCAAGGCAATGTGTTCAATGGAGTCAAAGGGACGACGCCAGCTAATGCTGTTGTTTCAATGCCTGAACGACTGACCGAATGCGGGACTGGACAGGGAAAGGGTCACCAGTCGGAGCCCAAACAGATAAATATGTGGAAAGAGTGTAATTTTGTTTCTGCGAGACGTGCTCGATTTTACGCGTGTCTCCCTCACCAGTCAGATTCCAGAAGATTCATAACATCATCATATCATGCTTGAAGCCAGGTGGGTCTCTGCAACCGAAGCCGAGACGTTGATGGGATTGTTGGCAGCACCGGAGAAAACGGTGCATAAGAGGTGCCTCAACTCCCGAAGCTACCAACACACGGTGTTGGCAGCACCAAAGAAGGGCCGCACTCCACGCAAAAAAATCTTTTTTCCGCCACAGGAGACGGAGAAGCTCAGGTTCGTGGCTGAACGCCACGAACCTAAAACAGGGGACCCCACTCACGACACATCAATCACAGGCATAGATGCAAACGGACGCGTTAAAGGTAGGTTGGGGTGCACTTTCAATGCATATTGTTTAAGATGCAGCAAGTGTCCGCAGCAACTGCGAGACATGTACATGAATGTGCTAAAAATGCTAGCAGTAGAGGAAACACTGGGGCGGGAACTTTACGGCAAAGCAGAATTATATCTGATAGGCAACTCCACTATGATAAGTTACATCAGAAAGCAGGGGGGCACGATGTCGTTCACTTTGGTGAAGGCGACTAGAAAGGTGTGGGGGCTGGCATTGCAACACTAGGTAACACTACTGCCACATCACTTCTTGGAGATCCTAAACGTGCTACAGGATATGGACTCTAGATAGGGACAAGTACTGCAGGAGGAGTGGACACTAGTCTGTTTCTCTTGAGATGAAAAGCTCGAGTTGCTGGCCGCACAGTTAGACATTTTCGTGTAGCGACTCAACTAGCAACAATCGAGATTGTTCACCCTGCTCAGACCAAGAAGTGAAAGCCAGGGATGTGCTGAAGCACCCATGGCCAAATTAAGTAACGTACGCGTTTCCTAGATCCACGATCTTTGATCTTCCGTAACAGAACGACTAGGGAGGGAATAGTGCTTTACGTTACAGTCAGTCTCCTAGGCAAACGCGGAATAGCAAGTGTTTCCAAGGATCCACCGAAGCAATTGCCGATGTATACGCGGGCATTGATGCACATTGGCCACACTGGCCACACACGATAAACCCTTGCTTGTGGCTTAAAACAGCATTTTTATGCACACCTTAGCACGCACGCCAGAAGTCCGGTCGTCCAATTTATGGATCTGATGGAAGGCGTTCGAGAGGTGGTGTCTAATGAAATAAATGGACCCAGTGGCGGCCTCGGCGCCGCTCCTTGTTGATTTCCTTACATACCCGTTTGCGGTGAAAAAAGTTTCGACCAGAGCATTTGAGAGTTACCGGGCTCTGTGTTAAAGAACGCCACTGGTCAATAAGAAATTTTGTTTGTAGTTGCCACACCAGTCAAACATCTAGCACAGTGGAACTTGAAGCTAGTGCTAGATTTGTTTCATGGTCCAACGTTTCGGAAAGAGCAATACATTCCGCTGAGGGAGGTGATATCCAAGGTAATTTATCGGTTAATTCTCGCTTCAAGGAAAAACAGAACTGAGATACACATACTAAATCAGCATTATATCATAGACGACAGAGTCGTTCTGAAGCCAGGGTGGGCTTCATGGTAAAGACGCACATCGTAACATACGGTGAGGACATGTTCCCGGAGAGCTCCTTACTCGCGTTACCCCATGGTGCACACGGGAAACTTGTGGAAACACTCCGTCAGTGCAGCGATGCCTTGAAAACAATATGTAGAGCGGTATAGGAAAGATTACTCCTACCGTTTCTTACCCATACTGAAAGAGAAATAGGGAAACCCGACAACTGTATTTCAGGGGTTCAGTGGTGGCAGCGTTCGAAGCGGCGTCTTAAGCAGAAGAGGTGCGGCAGGTTCTGAAGATGCACCCCAATGCTCGCTGAAGGCAATAACCTGTGCGACCATGGAAAAATCCTGCATGCTGGCTCAAGGCTACTGACTCGTTTTGTCGTTTCCTGTTGCAGGATTACACTTAGGGCTATGTCAAGGCTATGAAACACGCTATTCGCATTCAAGTCCATAATAGATAAGTAATGCGGTAAAAGGTGGGGACACTAATGTGATGTTTGGTATGTTGCAGATACACAGGCAAAGCATACAAGAGCCACAGTGGAGCATAAGTAAAAGCTTTATGGGGACGTGGCAAAGATAACAGACACGTGGCAAACTACCAGAAATTATCCAACAACAGAGGATGGGGAACAACGCAATGAAACTGACCGCCAGAATTACACATCTGTCCCCTTGGGGCTACAAGTGAGTCGACATTACAGGGGACGCTAACAGCAGACTCACTGGGGGAGCAGCATAAAGACTGTCACTAGCACCTGGGACACAGTGAGGAAGGGGGACCACGAGTGGCAAGTGTGCCCATTCGAGGCATTTATGATAACACGGGCTGACACAGAAGAACTTTCAGATATTTGCAATGTAGTTAATTCTGCAGCATTGTTCACACCAGTATTATGTGTCTAGACACTGCAGTGCGAAGCATATAGGTCATTTTGTAACTGTTCAACTATGCCGCGAAAATAGCGGACAGCATAAAAAAAGGAGGGAGGAAAAATTCGGGTATCCCCGTAGGAGTTGTGACGCACTGATAGGAACATAAGTCCTGGCGTCAGTAAGCCCACTGAAATAAATTAATGAACTGATTGTTGAAGCTTTATTCTCGTTGTTATGCTGAATACAGGGAAATGCCCGTCAGAAGTCACCCACGAAATGCTACGCTACTGGTTTAATCTATTTCAAAAGCATCGAGTTGATCCTGCGAAAATGGAATAATTGAATCAAATGGATGCTTAAATTAACCGGTTTCACCTCTTTCCACCATTTTCCCGGCCCCTCTGTTCGGGGCATCAGATGAAACAAAGAATCCAAGTACAGCTAAACATGGGTTTACCTATGACGTACTTGGAGTCTAGCAACAGGTTTTGTTTTCCAGTGGAAATAATTCTAATTACTATTCGAAATTACCTTTCAGCTGTGCTACGGGCATAGAAAAGATAGGATGATACTTTTTAAAAGCATCAGTTTAATCCAACTACACAGCCACAGCATTTCTACTGTTCAAAAACCCATTTAAATGAGGGATAAAAACGTACATTTTGCTTTCTGGGATATTTGCCTTATGTCTGTTTCCCTTATGACTTTTGATTTTGGTTTAAGCAGTGTGAATAGATCTTTACAAGTATAGAATATATTGCTGAATGAAATCGTAGTAAATCGTTTGATAAAGTTAAAAACAAAAGTTCCAAGTAACTAACACCAGTTAAAAGATTAATATGTTTGCACAGGAGGCTGCAACAGTATCTCATGCCAATAATCTTGGAAAACATTGTTGTCCAGAAGTTGCAGTTCTTATGTTATGTAATGGTAAACTATCGGCTTAATTTAATCTACACCACAACTACAATGTCCCCTGTCCACAAAGTGAAATTATATTTGTTCGACATTAAAATCGATATTTCTGCTTTTAGTAAAAAGGCGATCATACTATCAGCAAGCAGCTTGATAAAGCACAGTGCTTGGTATTACACACAGAATTGATGTTTGGTTTCATATCAAAAATCTCTCAGATACTCACTATAATCCATATAATATAACAATAATATAATATAGCATGATAAGCTCGATAACATAATAATATATAATATAATGTAATAGTCGCTATAACATAAAATTATCCCCGAAAAGAAGGTTATAATACGTTTATTTTCCTAAAGAGAAAATGTGCCTCCCTCCAGAAAATTAATTGGTAGTGCCTTGAGATTTTTCTTACTCTTAATGTGAACTGTGGCTGCTTGCATTGTTAGCTAATTTGTATTGAAACCATGTTATACTTCTTCATATTTCAGTTTCGCTTAGAACTTTTTTAAATTGACCACGCTTAACTTAGCAAAGCTAATTCTGTTTTCAGCTTAAATTCCGGCTGAACTAATCCTGGCTTGCTTAAATCTGTTCATTTTCAAATTGCAGATTTGCTTTGGATTGGCTTACTTATTGTGCGTTAGAAGACGATATTACTCTTCAGAGTTAAGTCATGACGCTAATGAGAATTTAGTGCTAAATTAATCAAATTCAGTGAGCGTTTGTGCTGCAGATTTGCTTAAGATTAACTACTCCAGGCAGAATCAGTCAATTCTGAGTGTGTGCGTTTCATACTGCAGATCTAGCTAAGCTAATCCTCAGCAAATCTGCAGTATGAAAAGAGCATAAAACTGATTCAGCTTTCTCTATGTTGTTCAAGATAGGAGTGCATTCTAACATAGTGTTCGTAAATCAAAAACAGAACATTAAAGGCCAAAGAGGGTTGTTATCACAAGACTGCAATTTTTATGACCTTCTGCAGCAGAATTAAACTATGTGGTGCCATTAAAGATTGATGACTTTATTTTTTAAAATACTACTTCATTTCTGCACGAGCCTTGTTGAATTGAACGGAATAAAAATAACAATCATCAAAACTTTATCTCTATGACGATTAGTCGAAATATTAATTTTCACTGGAAGTTCCGATACACGGATACTTTGAAGTAGCCACATAGGAAATGGCCAAAAATATGAGAATCGAGAAATAATGACGTGTAATATGATTGAAAAAAACAACAGGATTTTAAAACTGTTAAGATTCGTTTTACAATTTTTAAATTTAAGAATAACAATCAAAATAGCTTTCGAAGATTTTCTTTGTTCAGCGGATTGTTATTACTACTAATATTTGTAATTAGCGAGTTAAATTTTCACTCATTTCATTTCCCAACTATGTTCATTCCAAGTATACTGTATGAATTAGATTCTTACAGCTCAGGTCAAGTATCAGGATCAAACACTGAATATGTCTCATCAAATTGTGCAAAATAAATTTAGCACGATTGGATTTTATTTCACAAAAAGTGCTTTATTCAGAATTTATTGTTATATGATTTATGTAAATAATGTTACCTTTTATCTGTTATGTTATTAAGACTTTCGAAAATGTTGACCTAAAAGCGCACTTTGCAAGAACATATTTCATAGTATTCACTAAAATGTTTCTAAATAGCTTATCCAATGGCAATTTTATGGTTTAGATTTTTTATTGTGGTAATATATTAATGTATGTATATTTACATGCATGTATTTTATAAGTTTTACAAGTGTATCACATTCTTATTTCACAACTTTTACATTTTATTTCCCAAATGATTTTAATCAGAAGTTAAAAGAATATCAAATCTGAATTATTGGTCAAAACCATTGTCAGCACTTTACGACACATCTTCAGATTTAAGGTACCGACAGGTACACTAATTATTATTCTTTCATTGCATAAATAACTTTAAATGATGACATATGAATTATAAATTATACGTGAAAATTAACACCGGTTCCGAGACATGAATTCATGCAGAAGTTTGCACGAAACAATTGCGAAAAATGGGTGGTACATTGTAATTGTCTACAGGAACTATAATTTCTTCAAATTCATTTTGTACATCAAAGGGTTTTGAGATGAAGTAAATATATAACAGAAACCTTATACATATATGATTTAGCTTACGCTGTTGAAATGACACTTCTCTCCGACCTTCATAAACCAACTTCACCATCACGATGTGCTGTGAAATCTATTTTTCATACATAATTATAACCATAGCAGGTGGAGCTTAATTTAAAAAACATCTCAGGAAATGAAATTATTCTGTTAGAATGCGACATTTATATTCGTTACACAGCACTTTGATTCAATATAAAATAAACTGAAATGCACCTTAAATTTGTTAATTGATTAAACATTTCTTAAGATGGAACAACGTTTTGGATATTTGGCTATTCTTGGCATTATTTTGACTTCAGGTTACGCAAAGGATATTTACAAGGAATCACAAGGTGAGTTATTTGGTCTATCTTTTTATTTTGGTGATTTATTTATAAAAAATCAAAATAACTAATCAGAATAGAATCATTTCTAGATCACGAAAGGTTTTACCCAAGATGACCAAATTTCTTCCATATAGCAGTGTAACATTATCCAAAACATAGTTATTGTCTTAGCACTCAGTTAGTTTGTAAGGGTTAGTTTTATATTTGTTAAATACTTAAGAGGATGCCACAAGCCTATTTTCGATGTCAAGGACCTGCGAGCACCCAGCTATCTAGATACTGAAAGGTGCTCTTTAATATTATTCTTATTCATTTATATTGCCTATTGATTCCCATTGGTGAATAAACCGTACTTACCCCTGCCAAACTAATTTTCTCAGTGAGTATTCTATTGTCTTTGCTAGTAAGAAACGGCTGTTTTAAAACTATAGTTATTAACTCAAATAAAATGGTTATCTATTTGGAACAAGATTCAATAAATCAAAAACATACAAAAAACTCAAAGAACATTTCATTGTTTTATATGTTTTATACAACAGATGTGTGTAAGCTTAATCAATGCTCTAATGGTGCTCTTTGTGTGCCCTCGGTCACCAGTGATGAAACATATACTTGCGAATGTACACACGGATGGGAAGGCGAAAACTGTTCCATAAGTAAGTTACTTTCTTCCAAGACTGTTCCAGTTTCTTATATCATATCTTTATCAGTATTAACTATAAATAGATACTTGTGGATGTAACTATCACTAATACCTCAAAAGTCACAACAACAAAGGAGACAACAACAAATAATTTTCTTTCATTATATTTTGTTTTATGAGACCTTTTCATAATTCTTAATTTTATGAGACCTTTTCACAATTCATGCCATTCAATAAAGTAAAGTTTATTTTAAGCATATCAATTTGCCACGTAGATATGTATTTTGGATCATTACAGCTTATTGCTTTTTATACTAATAGACATATTAGATTAGCCCCTATGCTAAGCTGATATTGAATAAATTCATGTGAAAGCAAAAATTTTGCTTTCTTTGTTAATATAAATTAACACTTATTTATATTGAAATTATTAAAATTAAAATTAACTTGTTTTAATCTTGTTTGAAGACTCAGACTATCAGAAACAAATGAGAGAGGAACAGCCATTGATTGCGGACAGTCGCAAATGTGCATTTGCTGCATCCACCAGTCTACATGCATCCTTTGGACCTGAAATGTCAAAAATCAGCTCGGAAAGCTCTTGGATTGCGGGATATAATGAAGACAGCAGACCAAATGACATGCTTTTTGCTAACAGTCTTGATTCATTTGATGTATTGTCCAAGAAGATTTCAAGATTTGAAGCTGGTCCATGGCTTGAGGTAAATACATAAAGATTAGAATTAAAGAGAATTCCTCAATCATCTATCTTCAAAATATATACACAGATTGCTTGAATAAAAGAGTCTACAAGACATTTTAGATATACATTTCTTATTTAATGTTAAATACGTATGCGTACAATCTGGAGCTGTCATTTTTGCACAGATAGATGCCTAATATAGCTTAATGTAAGTTTTATTTGTACCTTCATGAACATACAAATCATACAGTCAAGTATATACTACGGGTTTTGTTTTTTGTATTACTGAGATAATTAACGACATCCTAAACGTTTAGATTGACTTCGAAGTGACAAGGATGGTTCATCGAATCGTGACAAAAGGGTCACCAAATATGCCTTTTTGGGTGACAAGATATAAGGTGAGTAGTTGGTGCCCTTAAATATTTTTGGCCATTCACAGCGTTGAAATGGTAAAATAAGAATTTTTATTTTGAAGAAGGCAGTTATTAATTAATAATTAGTTATAAAACATCTGTTCTGCGAAACTATTCAAGAAGTATTTTTATTGCATAAATTTAATAATCATGTGAAGAATTTCAGTTGAAAAAGTCATAATGCAGATAAATGCGTTTACTTATGACATTTATGCAAAATTTATGAGTTTAATGCAAATTTTGAACTTTGAGGAATATGTAACATTTCAAAGAAAGTTCTAAAAGAAATTGCCAGTCATTGCAGCATAATTGAATTTTAATCATTACAAACTGGCATTTACATTTTTATACAAAGAGATATTTAGCCCCTCCTGGAATAAAACTCTACCAAGAAGAACAAAAAGAGAATGTCGCATTGCTGCTCATAGCATTTCATATTCAGTTATTCACCAGCGTTCATACTCTTTAATCACATTTTTAAAAGAGAGACGATCGACTGAAAAACAAAATTGAATGAATTGAAAGACATAGAAAGCAAATGAAAATCCGATGTAGAACAATTGTCATGCTCACTGATATTTTCTTTTGTTTTTCTGTAACTTGTAGAAATGCTTCTGTACAAGTATAATTTATCCACTTGTAGTGCAGACAGATATTTTTTTACAACAAAATACTCATTTTTATAACATTTAATGCTTAGATTGCTCACAGCTTGGATGGAAAAGTATGGTTTGTGGTATCCGATGTTAAAGCCGGACAAGAAATGGTATTTACTGCTAACACAGATCAAAACACAGCCGTTACTAACCACATCCCTGGTCACAGAGCTGCTAATTTTATTCGGTAAGATTGTAATGCACAGTACCGGGGGTTTCCGAAAAAAAGCCCAGGGCTTCTATTTGGAAACTGGTCAATTTCAGGCGCTCATTTAAAAACCAAATAGAAGCCCCGGGGCTTCTATTAGGAAACAGTTTCCTAATTAGAGCCCCGGGGCTTCTATTTTTTTAGATCGTGGGGGGGGGGGGATTGTCGATAAGTTTTTATTGAAAAAAGAAAATTTACCATCAATCTCTTATTAAAGCGCTACATGCTGAGGATATCGGCACAAAAAATAACAAAACACACAAAAGCAACAGTAACTAAAGAAGTCTGGTAAAATGGGGGGGGGGGCTGCCTTGTGCAAAGCACAGGATTAAGCTACGACGCAGAACGTGTCTAGGGGTTTGCCTCACATCAAAGGATTAAGTGCAGAGTGCCTGCACTGCTAGTAAATATAAGTTCTAAAAAGACTTGCAGGGATGGAGGGGCAACATCATGCCGCCTGTTTCAGTGCTCAGTCGGTTATATTTCCAGTAATACTCCGGAGTAAAGGTGGCAGTGGGGAGGAGGGGGTGTGTGTGTTCGCCTTGTGCAATGCACAGGATTAAGCAACGATGCAGAACATGTTTAGGGGTGCCTCATGTCAAAGGATTAAGTGCACCGTGTCTTCATTGCGAGCAAACACGTGTTTTAAAAAGACTTGCAGGGAAGGAGGGGGGCTTTTATTAGGAAACGATTTTTTCAGGTCTTTATTTTAACTCCAAATAGAAGCCCCGGGGCTTGTATTGGGAAACAGTTTCCTAATAAGAGCCCCGGGGCTTTTATATGGGGGGAGCTTCTTTTCGGAAACTCCCGGTAGTTAGCTTATCTCATGAAGTGCACCGTATAGCAAGCCCGCATAAATAACATAGAGGTCTTGATATTTATGTGAAGAAAGTATAATCTACTTTGATTAAATTATTATCCGCAAATATCAAAGCATAAACAAGGCAGTGCACTAATGCACACAGCATGGCTTGTATAAACGATGTGAATCTAAAGTAAAAGTTAGTCATTAGACAAATCTTTAAACACCAAGCCGCTGTTATTTTATATTACCAATTTGCTGTACATTTCAAACGCATTTCTTATAAAACTTTTCCATTAACACAAAATAATATAGTAATATATTAGCAAAATTGTTCGCAGTGATTGCAAATATATTTTTCAGTTTTTTTCGTTTATAAATTTCAAGCCTAAAATCTAGAAAGGTTCGCAATGTAGAATAATGTTTTCGTTTTGAAGGGAATAAATTTGAATCCATGTTTTAAGCAACAGCTTAGTTAAGCATAGTTGAAATGATTACACAATGCAAGAAATTTGCCATAAAAGTCATTTGATTTTTTGTGCAACAATTATTACTATTACTATCAATGATGTAATCATATGCAAACATTTTCCAAACATCAACAGACTTTTATAAATTAGAGATAATTAAAAGCACGTAACTTCAGAATAATTCTTTTTTTATAGAGTTATTCGGTCTGTAATATTTTAACTCTGTTAAAGTGTACTGGTCTACTGATTTTAGTTTTTGCAAAAATACATATACTAGCTGATAAGGATTGCAATTTATGAAATGTATGTGATGTATTTTATGTTAATTTTATTAAACTAATTTCTGCTGTAATGTTTTTGTGGAGTGTTTAGTTTATTTGCCTATGTTATGAACTGGTTTATGCTTAAATGTTTACATTTTCTGGCTGCAGATTGTATCCACAAGCCTGGCATGGCTACATAGGAGTTAGGTGGGAAATGTATGGCTGTGTATTAGGTAATCTGATGTTTTCATCTATCAGCGACAAGAAACGATGTCCTTAACGTTATCACCAGCCTTATTATGAATACTCTTAACCAACAGATTACACATGTGCTATGTAAATTAAAAGTAAAATATGATCTCTGCGATTCATTTGTTTGAGTTTGTTGGCAAATGAGAGATAAATTATCAAATTAACCTATGTTTTATTCTTAGACACTGGGTCAATTGCACTTTATATACATCTTTAATATAATATAGAATTTCAATTCACATTTTATTTGTACGAAAGCATTAGCATTTTTTGGTGTTTCTGCTTTGGTTGAACAGTCACCTCATAATTCTTTCAGTAAAATTTAATGACAATTGAAACAGAATCGGTTTCAAAGTGCCACTTCATGTTTTTTGTTCATGTTAAACACAAAAAACAGAAGTATGTAAATAGCTTTTAAATCCTGCTGGTCACCATTTTTATCTGGAATGGAAACAGTTAGAGACATTACATTGTTCTAATAATGTTTTTTTAATCTGGATTTTTACCACATTTTCATTAAATAATACAAGAATGCGCCATATTAAAATTTATTGTATGTAGTTTATGATGTATTGTTCATTTATATTTCGTTTCAGATCCTTGTTTAGGTGTTGATTGTGGAAATGGAGTATGCAATCTTGGGGATTGCCAATGTTTCCAGGGATGGAAAGGACCAACTTGCAATGGTATGATGAACACTCTCGTCTCAAAGTTATAATATGTTGGTTTTATTTCATAAAGACATATTCACATTATATACTCACATTATATGTCTGTATTGTGTGAATCAAAAACGTTAATATACTTAGACAATGTATATATTTGTATACTGCAGATTACAAAAGAACAAACTGTTTAAATAACTTTAAAAAAGCAATTAATGTATGTATGTTTAATATGTTGCTGTATGCATGTTTCAGAACGCATGTATTTTGACTGCAATCAGCACAACCCGTGTTCTCCCACAATACTTACCCCGGGTCAGAATCACTATCCCCATGCTGCTGGCGATAGATACGTCCTTTGTAGTAGGTACGGGCACTGCGCAGTGAGAAGATGCAAGCGCGGCAGAGGAGGGGGACGTAGGGGATCCTGTAGATCAACAATAAGGCGATAAGATCATTTCACTCACACTTACCATGACTGAATTGTTAAACATGTTGCGAGAACACGACCAAACATATTTTTAACTTTTCATGTGTTTTCTTTAATGAAATACGTTTATTATCAATTTTTGAAATTTTCAGTGATATATATATATATATGTATATATATATATATATATATATATATATATATATATATATATATATATATATATATATATATATATATATATATATATATATATATATATATATATATATATATATATATATATTCATTGAAACCATAAATTTTTAAGCTATGTGAAGTGTGTAACACTAAACTTTTTTATTTAAAGATGCGTTCCGGTTTAAACAATCTATTTTGACTCACATGTATATCTTAATATTCAAACCAAACATATATCTGATATGCGAGCTGGGTTTTTTTTTCTCAATAATTTTGTAGCATGTAGCAAACTTTACTTTAGTGAAGTGCATTTTATTCATTATGAATATAAGAATTTCAAATTATCTTTTATCTTTAGATGGAGCTGTAGTGAATTCACTCAGCGCCTTATGATTACGCGATAGAAATGAAAGATGCTTTTTTAAACACACTTTCCTTTCATGTTATATTTACACCATTATTTTAAATAGTCTATCAACAAATAATCAAAGCCAGCAGACACATGAGGAATGTTTTTTGAAATGCGACTGAGTACAAGAACTGCTGACGCCAATAAAGCGTGAATGAGCTCGTATTTGATATATAAATAAGGTAGAATTTGAAGTTGTTTCTTGAACCTTTATAATTTCTAAATTATAGTCAATAGCTGATGCAACATTGATTGCAGCTTAACGAAAGACTGTAGGAAATATATAACAATCACAGTTTCAGTGGGTAAGAATTAAAATTATGTGCTTATATCCCGACATGGTGGGAGTCTAGTTGAAGATTGAGAGCATGGCATTTTAACCCGAAAGTAGTTGATATATATCTCAACTTGCCGGAGCTGCGGAGCCTTCGGGGCCCATGTATTATGTAACGTTTTTTTTTTGGCATCAGCCTAATCATGAACACAAGTTAAGTACAGGTTAAAGAAGCGTATATATAACAATTTGCAGATTGTGATTCAAGACCAATTTGGACAGCAAATAAAATGTTTATTCCCGGAAAAAGTTCTGCAATAAAATCGTAGATAAAACTAATTGTAATATCAAACATAGAACGAGAATATCAACATTAATCTCAAAAACATTTTCATATGCTTATAAAGCAATTGACACCAGCAAGTCCCCTATGTTTATGTGTAATAACGGATGTTAATTGATCCAAACAAAGTTGTTAGAAAGATACAATAATTTGCAGATTCTACAAAGATTTCATCAAGTTTTACTCAAGTTGAATTCACTTGAATTGCGATTCCAATATTTCAGTATGATATAACTAAAAAAATGGAATATCACAGTTAAATATTATTGTTTTAACAGCTGCAAACTGTAGACACATTTCAATTACGCATGCATTAATCGGTATCGAAAATGTATAAAATGTTTAGTTAGTGAGTTTAGCTTTCTCTATTTGGCGACCACTGCAATGAGTTCGCCATAATTTTGTAGAACCCGTTTCATATGTATTTGCTATATCCTGCCAATTAATCTAGTGACTATTGGTCTGAAGAAAATTGTTCGGGTGATAATTGATCTAAATCCCAGCAAACAACCGACGTTTTTTGTGGTTGAAAAAAGGTTGGATTTTGGTCGCGACGACTTCACAACCATATTCTGACCTATTACCCCCAAACCCGACTTTATTCCGACGTCGAGGCGACGTCGGTTTTCTGACGTCATTCCGACGTTGCAAAAACGACCAAAAAGCGATGAACATTATTATCGCTCACCGGAAATGGAAGTCATTTTGAAAAAGAGGAACAAAAAACGTAATTTTTACATGAAAATTTTTGAATTTTGATGGCGCGTCGGTATTTTTCTTCCTATATTGTAAAGATATACATGGAAAATGCTTTCGTATGTATTTCACAAAACAGTTGAACGATTAATTATCTATTAATTATATAACTCTAGTCAGTATCAGGTCGGAATCCGACGTCGGTTCCAATTTCATATACAACCTAAAACCGACTTAATTCCGACGTCGGATTTAGGTCGGAACCGATGTCATTCTGACGTTGAAAACCCGACGTCGGTTCCATTTCATATACAACCAAAACCGGCACGTCATTCCGACGTCGGAAGCGCCGGGTTACGACATCGACCCGACGTCATTCTGACTTCTTAATGTTTGCTGGGATGGCAGGGCACGACAAATGATCTATTTTCTCAAACCTTTTCTTTGTATCATTTGTTGGCTTGATAAAAATTCTCACTCTAATTTTCTTCTAAACCAGACCAATCCCGCTACTTCGGAGTTCATTCAAGGCATATACAGAGCGCAAGGTCACAGATTTTAATGCTCTCTACAAATGTAAATCCCCGTATTTTTTAATGCCAAAGGCTTTCTTACATGTCGGTACTGGATCAGTTATCCCACAATATGGTTTTGAGAATGTAGATCAGTTGACCTTCTCTGTAAGATCAATTGTTGATCAATTCGTATTTTATACATGTATTTCCATATGTATTTCATTATTTTGGACTTGTCAGAAGATGTTAACATATCTAGGGATTTCTAGAATGTTTTGCATGTTCACAATACGGCAACTGATCTTCAGAGGCCAAATGGGTATTCAACTCACTGATGTGGCTTCGCGATCATATTTACAACAAGAGAGACTTTAAACTGTTCAGCAAGGACTAATTTTTATTTCAATCCAAAATACATTTCACAGTTTATAAATTATTCCAATGTGGTTAATAATAAATATGTAGACTATATAGGCTGATTTTCATACACGTGACTGAATCTTATTACTAATTATGCTTTTATTAGCATTGCGCAACTTTCTTGAGCGCGCTAATATTGCCTTAAAACACATACAGTAAAACCTCATTCTGGACAAACCCTGAAATACCGGACAACTGCCAATACCGGACAAGAATTCTCAGTCCCGTTTTTCCCCATTGGTTTACATGTTAAAGCAACCTCTAAATTCCGGACACCTGCCTATTCCGGACATCGGACAACCTGATGAGCACCGATTGCAGCTTTTACTGTTTACAGATCCCTAAAATACCGGGCAAGGGTGTTGCACAGATGCTGTTTACCTGCCAAAACGCGGAATGTGTACTCATGTCGCAGCACCCCATTGTTGGTTTTGAGTATTTGTGGTTGCATATTTGCCCTTATCGCTGCACACCATTGTCATTCCTGAGCATTTACTGTTGCGTTATCGGGTGTTTGTGTAACGGTATGCTTAATCCCCATGTGCATCGATACACATTTACCAGAATGTTTGGTATTTAAACCAGTCATTTTTCCCATCAAGTTATTATCAGTAAATTTTTACTGAAATGTAGATGACATAAATTAACCTATTATTAACGAAATTATAATGGGTCATAAAAGAAAGAGAAACGAATTACCTCTTAGTGATAAAGTCAAATTAATAAAATCTAGGAATGGGAAAACAGTAAGAAAACTGGCTGAAGAATTTGGATTGGGGAAAAGCACAGTTTCAGACATTTTGAAAAAGAAAGGAATGTTGTTAAAAGAACATGAGGAGTGTGACAATGCGAGAGTGAAGCGTCCCTGTTTCCGAACAGATGTTATTTTCCTTCAAATGACAAAAAAAAAATTAGTAAAATCATCCGACCCCTGAAATACCGGATACCTCTATATATGGACAAAATCCGCCAGCCCCCCCCCCCCCCCCCCCCCATTGTCCGGTGTGGGCAGGTTTTACTGTACTTGTAGCAAAAAAAAAAAACTGAAAAAAATCACATTTCATACAAATTGACAAGCATAGCAAGAAAATACAGTGTTCAAAATCAATATAAGTATTTAATATTACAACTTCATAAAATGAAAGAGTGAATGCGGAATATGAAATGAACTGTCACATAATTGCATCTAATTGATGATACTGTATGTTTTATGCCACAATATATTTCCTGTTTCTAAAATTGCACATCATGTTTTAGCATTGTGTGAAGGCTTGTTCTCTCTGTTTAATAAAACCAAAGTGTGGAATGCGCAATCCACTGTGTTAAAATTATCACTCATTGTTATTTATTATTATATTTTATTATTAATAATATTTGTTGTAATTTTTATTATTCTTACTATTATTATTTTCATTATTATTAGATTTATTATTATTATTACTGTGTTGTTATTGTAATTATTATTGCTGTTCTTGTTGTTATTATTATAATTATGTTCAATGCTATTGGTATTTATTATTATTATATTATTTATGGAATGCCGTTTTGACATTTAATGCTTATTTTTGATATCAAAATATAATTACAGATAGCAATAAATTAATGTAGATCTCAATAATTTATATTTTGCTATAAATAATTGAATTTTAGATGGCAAAAATTTATCTTTGAGAGTAAAAAATCAATTTTACAAACTTAAAAAATCTTAACGGAGACACACATTTGCATAAAATATAACGAATCGTCAAATAAATTTTAAAGATGAAAATCTGAATTATTGATATCAATAATAACAACACAATTTTTGATCTCAGGAATTGCTTTTTTGTGCAGTAAAAAATTTTAAGAAAGATTCCGTATACAATGACTAGTCATTATTTATTTACAGATGTGTGTTTCTGAATTCTGATTCTGAAGATTGATATTTTGATATCAAACATCAATTTTTGAGATCAAAAAATCATTTGCAGATTTCAAAATACAAATTAAAAAAGTATCCGCCTGAAATAATGATATCTGAAAGAAATTGTTGATATCAATAAAAAGAAAATGAATTATTGAGCTCAAAATTGATATTTTGCTCTCAAATATTTCATTTTTGCTATCAAGGATTGAATTTTTGATCTCAGAAAATCAATTTTAGATATCATAAAATCATTTTTGATATCAATAAATATTTCTTGATATCTCTAAATATTTATTGATATAACAAATTATTTTTTGAGATCAAGAATAAATTTCGAGATATCAAAAATACAATTAGAAATAGCAAAAATTAATTCTTGATATCAAAATATGGATTTTTTTAGATCAAAAATTAATTCTTGATATAAATAATTTCCTAATAAATGTGAAAACGGCATTCCATAATTATTATTGTTATTATTAATACTACTTCTTTTACAATAATTGTTTTAGTACTTTCAGTATGTTATTTATTGTTATTATTATCATTATTCTCGTTACTATTATTACTATTATCATTATTTATTGTTTAAATTATATAATTATATGATATTATGATTATATGATTTTTGCAAGCCACTTTCATGGGAAATGAAACCCATGTCAATATAATGCTTCACCTAAGATAATTGCAATATTGATGTTTCAAAACAAAACGTTTTAAAGCGGATTTAATGTTTTTTTAGCACGTCAGTTATGGAAAATTTATTTCAGAGTCTAAAGCGTTGAGATGATTTATCGACATACACGTTACCACGAAGCTGAGTTGTTCTATACATTCACAACGCAGCAAATACACAGAGAGAAAACAATAGGAAGGAGCAGCAGCAACAACAAACATAGCCAGTCCACACCGGTATGTTTACAGAAACAGAAGCTGCTGTTTAGAAAAGCCTCGCAATATATATACCAACTCATATAGCTTCTGCTCGCCATATTTGGGGGCTCTGGCTTTATTTTCCTCAGTCCTGCTCTCTCTCTCTCTCTCTCTCCATCTCCCCCTCTCTTGTTATCTCCTGGCTTTACTCATTTTTCAGTTCACAGCAAGTACTAAACTGCAGCTGTTGGCAAAGAACATTCACCTGTGTTGGTTCAGTTCTGCTCTGAAAATGACTGCAGTTTGCTTGCTACACACAGGCAAATCTTTGTTTTACTCCTGTAAGCTCTCTTGCGGTTACAGGCAACATAATTTATTCACCCAGCACAGCACCACACCATTTCTTATACTCACTTGCAGATGGATAACTGAGTTGTGCCTTGCAGGATAAGCAAAGCTTTTTTTACTTTGATGGAATATTAACATCCCCTCCTAACCATAATGAAAACGCTCTCATTAAATACCCTCTACATTGTGACTCTGCTTTGCCGCTCTCTCTCTCTCTCTCTCTCTCTCTCTCTCTCTCTCTGTCTCTCCCTCCCCTTTGTCAGTTGCTTGTATGACAGCAGCAACACACACACACAGGCGGTTTTCTGGACTTTTTCATCCGCACACAAATCGTTTTTTGTTTTTTTTGTTTTTTGTTATTATCAATGCGACAAAAACACGATTTGAACTTTTCGATTGAATTAATGTGAGCTTGTTGTTGTTGGCATATTTACTCGTTCTTGGGCAGCCGCATCAGTTAAGATTTTCTCTGGATTCCAAAGATAAGACCAACAGACGTTGCCAGTAATTGTAGGTAATTTGCAAGGAACCAATGAGCAAGAAAGACGTGTAA
Source organism: Protula sp. h YS-2021 (assembly GCA_949752745.1). Classification (NCBI taxonomy): domain Eukaryota; kingdom Metazoa; phylum Annelida; class Polychaeta; order Sabellida; family Serpulidae; genus Protula; species Protula sp. h YS-2021. Next base: position 61,255,498 of record OX457027.1, on the reverse strand, counting down.
GCGCAAACTAAATCTTTTAGGCTATTTTCTTCATAAAAAAATCATTATTTTATTGCTCAACTTCAGATGTGCTCAGTTAAATCCACGATATAAAGCTTGTTTCGTAGTGGGTTTTTTTGTCGAAGACAACTTTTCACGTCAATTACCTTGGGTCTCGAGGATTGAGAATATCTAGATCCTTCAAACAGACATAATGTAGTTAAACACCTGTTCTAATGTAATTTGTAAACATTACCTCAGTGTTGATATATTAATAGCTTAAGTAACATGCCACAATAAAAAGCGGAGTCAGGAAATATAAACAGAAAGAAGATTTCTGTTTGTCGCCGCCATGCTGTTCTTACTTTGCTCTTCTCGCAATCTCACGCCAGCAAAACGAGACTTCAGTTGTTCTGTTAAGGATACGGTCTCCGTTTTTCGTAAAATAACAACAATTGTTGTTTCATTTGATTGGGGATATTTATAAACGTGAGATAAAGAAACGTTTATTTGGATGAAAGTTGAACACCATGATTTCGATGCATCTTAACAACACAATAATATAAAATAGCAGCTGAAAGGAATATGACGGAGGAGAACCAATATACCTACAGCTAACACAAGGCAAAACCAAGAATCTTAGATCAAAATGAGTGGCGGTGGTAGATTTGATTTCGACGATGGAGGCACGTACTGTGGGGGTTGGGAGGACGGTAAGGCCCATGGGTACGGTGTATGCACTGGCCCGAAAGGCCAGGGAGAATACTCAGGGGCGTGGCAATACGGTTTCGAAATCAGTGGCATTTACACCTGGCCCAGCGGGAACTGCTTCGAGGGACAATGGATGCAAGGAAAACGGCATGGACTTGGAATAGAAAAGAAAGGCAAATGGATTTATCGCGGCGAATGGACTCAGGGTTTCAAGGGACGCTATGGTGTACGTATGAGTTCCGCTTCCGGTGCGAAATATGAAGGCACTTGGACCACGGGGTTGCAAGATGGATACGGCGTTGAAACTTATGCTGATGGAGGTACGTTTTTATACCGAATTTTTTACATATCGTGACTGCAGATTTTGATGTGGTGTAATAACATGAAATTTTCGTTCAAGGGTTATTGCAGTAAACTTGATACCCACTGAACATTCCGACAACAATTCAACGTCTTTTTGACGTCGCGATGTCGATCGCCCAAAATCTGAACCTCTCTAAATGTTGCCGCTTATTGTTGCTACGACTAAATCACAACGTTTATGTGATGTCTTTGTTGCAATATCAAACAGACGTCGGGGAAATGTGCGTTAAAGATGTTAGGAAAATGACGCTGAAAAATTTTAAAGTTCAAGGTTGATAGAACGTCAGGATGCGGCGTTTCTCCAACGTCTGCGACGTCCGTAGTCCATGCAAATCGAAGCCTTATTAGAATATTACGTTATTCCCCTTTTTGCAAACTTCTGAAATTGTAACACGCTTCCCGGTAAGAAATGCGCGGATACATTAGACCACTGACAGTTAAGGTTTATTACCCTTTTTTTTGTTTTGATAAGAGGAGAAATCACTACTCTCTCAACCCTCCTACTCTGTTTCTATTTGCCTGCCTGTCTGTCTGTCTGTCTGTCTCTGTCTCTGCCTCTCTGTCTCTCTGTCTCTCTCTCTCTCTCTCTCTCTGCATCTCGATCGAGGTTCAAAATAGAATTTTTGTCATCAGAAAAGGGTGGCTGCTTGGGGAAGGATGTGTAAAACACAACGTTAACTTGTTTCATCCTGCAGAAAACTGCGCTGCGATTTTAGTACTGTAAGAAAATCAAGAATAACTTCTTTTTTTTTATAGTACCTCCAGGGAGTGCCTGAGGTTTTTCCTTCATTCTTTTTGTTTTTCCTTGCGAAAATATTCCGGAAAAAAAGCTATCTTCGAAAAGGTACCTTATTGTGAATTGACGTCAAAACATAATTAATCAGGCTAAGGAGAAAGTAATGCAATTCTAACAAAAATAGCAAGTTCGGCGTAGATGCTGTAACCTCTTCAATTAGATTTAGGCAACTGTCTAGTCAAATATATTCAAATATTCTATGCCAGAGATTTTCAAAATATTTTACGCCGACGTGTTTCCTTTGAGTGGAGGTTAGGAGATAAATAACATGATCACATATAAAAAATAATTTGGCATTCCAAGATTTTAATCCCACCATTCTGTTTCTTATATTTTATCAAGTCATAGTTAAATAGGGAATGGCCTTTTCATACTTATTTGAGGTCAAAAACCGATGTGAGATACATATAAGAGGTGTGTTTTTTTATGTTTGTGATTCAGTCATTAATTCACATACACTGTATATTTATGTAAAGATATAATTAAGGAAATGAAATAAACATGACACTGTAATGCAATTGTACCTGCATACATTTTATGAATCTACTCAAAGTCGAAATGGAGAGGACTGTATAAAATTATATGTAACCTCAATCATTCAGAGATACCTTTAGTTAATAAGTAAATAAAAAATGACAATTTAAAAAAAGTGCATTCCGTGTTTAAACAAAGTATGACAAGACTCTACAACTCAAAGCTAACTACTATTTGCAATTCGTTCCGATTTTTCTTCAATTCATAAACAAGTATTTCTGTAAGGTCATATTTAAAATATATTAAATGATATATAATATAATATATTAAAATCACAAAGCAACCGTATGGCAACATCACACAGAAAGGACAGATAAAATTCTGTAACTGTCACATAATTTATGTTGCTCAAGCATCTTAACTGAATCACCACATCTCATATAAAATGTATATAAATGTTTTAAATTCTACTTTGAAATTTAGTATCTCATTCCATTCAGGATTTAATACCCCGTCGTTGTTACGTACCAAAATAAGAGTACTTACGAATTAAGTACATATGCTAAGCACTTATCTAACTATCAGCTCCATACAAGAACAATTTTTCTTCATTCTTACGCACGAGGGTACTACACGGTACGATGAGATGTGGGATGAGGTTTTCCATAGTCGCAGGTACTTGTGCCTTTAACGCATACTTGGTGGAGCATACATCATATGAATGAAGTCATCCCAGACTAAGTCGGCCTTAGTAACTTCTTTGTACGAGTCAGGTAAAAACTGTGGTTTTCCGGTGCAAAACCTTTTAACATTCGGAATCAGCATGTTTTTACGCTCCCCCCAAATCTTTATAGGTTGTTGTTTTATATTCGGACAAATCTGGATTGAAACACAAAACAATATCTATAACAAATGTAAACACGTCCTGGAATCCTAGGCTTTGGTTCTAGAATAATCTCTCGTGATGCGGAGCAAGACACTTCTCCCCCACCAAAACCAAAAACAAACAAAAAAGCAAAAAACAAACAAAAAAAGCAAAAAATAAATAAACAAACAAACAAAAAACCAAAAACATGCCATCATCAAGGGCAGAGACCCAGCTGGACCGGATTCTGTTTGCGGAGGCCATCGCGAACGGAAGTTAAGGAACTGCATAACTTGGACATTATTTGTTGCTTCAGTTTTGGCTCCAAATTGCCAAGTAGGTTTGTGTTGTTGTGTTTGCAAGAAATTGCGGATGAAATGCAATATGGCTAGTCATTTTAGATATTCATATCAAAACCCAAGTCTAAAATTTCATGATGATCGGTCAACTGGTTTTGTGTTATCATGATAAAAAGAAAATTCAGGTGAAAATCCAAGATGGCGGCCAGTATTGGGTAAAGGTTAAAATAAAAATGGCGTCTACCTGCCCACTGTAATAGGCCATCTATATGCTAAATATCACAGAAAACGGATGGATTGTCAGTGTGGGAGTAACAGCCGGTGATGGATTGACGAACGGACAGACAAGCGGACAACACCCAAACCCTTGGTCCGCCTCCGAGGGACACAACACAGATAAGTTAACACAACACAACACGCAAACATATCAATACGACCCCACACAGCAATGTATGTGGACTTCTGCATTCCCTTTTTTGTTATTTTGTGTTGCTATTTTTCTACTTCCACCATTACTGAAATAATCTTTGGCTTGTCACTTAAAATAAGTTACTAAAAACAGTAGGTAAGACGTATTAGAAAGAGTCATTGGAAACCTGCAAATCCCGACAATCTTATCAGAAAAAGGAGGATTATCAGAAAACCGATAGACTTTGGAACGAGCCAAGTAACTTTCCCAAAAACACATCTGTTGTTTTGGGAGTTCTTATTTCAATGAGTCGCAAACTATCACATGGGTTACAGTACAGGGGTCATACCAAGATACAGAAAGTTACAGAGAGAAAGAGAGAGAGAGAGAGAGAGAGAGAGAGAGAGAGAGAGAAAGAGAGAGAGAGAGAGAGAGAGAGAGAGAGAGAGAGAGAGAGAGAGAGAGAGCGAGAGCGGGGTAATATGGTAACAGACATAGAGAAAGATCAAGGGGCTGTAGGGGGAATAAAATACAGATAGTTTTTTTTACAAAGGAGGGCGTACATAAAGGCATTGCCTTTGCAGCGCTGTCTCATAGAAGTGGCGTCGGGCTAACATCGATGTTTGCTTTTTCTAAGGGATTGGTAGGCCGTTGCAGTGGTGTAATTTTACGATGTTGTAAATCTTCTGCCAGTCCATATTATGGCTGCCTTCGTGGTAATTTCTGTTAAGACCAGTCTCTGTTCTACATTGATATGCGTGAAAATGGCACAAACTTAAAATGTTTGTACTAATGTCATGGTAATCTTTGTTTGCTGATATAATCTCCATTAAAAATGAAGTGGGCCATGTTTACATTAACTAAGTATGGTGACTTATGAATGCAACTTTGAAGTAAATTGCTGGGTGCCCATGTGGGTATAACTAAGGCTGTATATGTGAAATGGATATCACAAAAAGATGATGATAAAAGGCAGCATTTTGCAGCAAAAGTAGCACAGCTTACGAGAGAAATATGTGACATTATTGCCCTTAACTCAATACATATGTACATCACCCTGATGCATTCGGGCTGCAAAAATCTCCAGCTACACCCTGCCATTTCCAGTCTATTCAGTCGAAACAGTATTTACATTCAAGATACATAAAGCCATCAATATAAGATGCAAATGCATTATTTTTCGGCTAATGCTAGAAGCACTTGATGATTAAGCGCATCAAGAGAATTCGGTTATGTATCTTGGCCATTTTTTTCTGTTAAATTTTATGGCTACGTTTGTCCAAAGGAGGCGACTTATACGTAAGTGGGTTTAGCTATCACAAAATAAGCTTTATTAAATGGTTGCTTTTTTTAATTTTGAGCGAAACAAAAAATTTAAAATGCTTTTTAGTCTTCCATGATATTAAAAAGTTTTAGGTCATCTCAAAAGGTCAGGGGTGTCAGCAATGTTGATGGTAATCCGGTAGTATTCAGTGTAAAATACATACACAGTACTTACCAGTCAAAATATAGTAATCATGCTGACCACGTCTTAAATAAATTGTGCACTGTATAAATAGTCACCGCATGTTATTAATATCTTTATATACCATCAAACACTTAGAACACGCGTTTATCAAATGGTAAGTACGTGGTTAATTATATCGAAATATTGTATTTTTAACACGATTTTTTGAAATAGTTTTTTTTTTCTCAAAAATAGCTGCAGTATTTAAGCATGTCGCAAGTATGTGTTCTTCATTTACCTAGATGACAGGCATATTTCCTGTTAAATAAATTTTTGCTCACTGTACGTCATTCACATAGTAAATTTGTGTTGACAATATTGCCAAATCGTAAAGGAAACCGCATGATCAACACAACTTTGCCATATGATAGTGTATGCTTAATGTATGGTATTACTGTAAATTCTATGTCCTGTGCGTGAAAACTAGAAACCCGTGTTAAAGTATTCGAGGAAAATAAGAAAATTGGATTCATAAAACATAATTTTCTCATTAATCATCATCAAAATCATTATTCAGTGGGCGTTATTGTTTTGCTCTGTCTGTGATAACGTAAACTCGTAAGCAGCTAACCTTAGGCACCTTTCATTTGGATTCTCAAATGCACCACATTGTTGGAGGATAAGTGACAGGTGGTAGTTTTCGGTTTGACCTTTACCAATAACTATAAACCTTGCTTCTTGTGGCTCTATCGTTTATATTTACACCGGAGAAGAATTATTACTTAGAAGAATTTCCTGTGTCCTGAAAGAATAATTATATTTTAGAGAAACAAGTGGAAACGTGAAGTAGTAATAAGTACTTCGCTATGCACCAATATACCACTAATTACCTATTGTGTGCTTTTGTAAGAACACATTTTTACACGTATGTGGCTTACATGGTTTAAGTTACCTTTGGTTAATGGGTCTCCGAGTTACACCGAGCTGATAATAATGAAACAGCATTTATGTATGTTTTGCGCTTTTTGTTAATAGTCATTGCGAGAAACAGCAAGAATGCCCCAAAATAATATGCCACTTGTGCAAGTGAGAAGGCTTGCTATGCTACTCAGCTTGTGTACAATTGAACTATATTTCTTCAATTAACGTTGCACCTCAAAAGGTTTGCAAAATTATGTAGCTGGTGATACCGCTTAATCCATCTTTGCTACCGACAATTGTCTGGGAACCGTATGTTTTGCTGAAAAAATTTTTATTGGTCAAAGTGCTTACTAATCTGCTTCCACCAGTCTATTTGCTTTTTTGCTTTTAAATGTAACAGTTTTTAGTTTTATCTGATTCCATGTGCATCAGATTTAGAAAACTGTATTTAGTTATGCTGATTTTGTGTACAGTAAACGAAACCTGTTAGTTTCCATTTAATGTTACTGAATGTTATAGCAGGGTGTCTTTTTCAATTCCTAAAACCTATTTTCCATGGACTAGTGCTGCCTATTAATATTTAATAAGGGAATTCAAAAATTGTTTTTTAATTCCCGGACAAACTATCGAGCGGGTAAAGAGTCGTTTGAAATAACTTAATGCAATTAATAAATTTTGCTATGATATGAGTCCTACGTTTGACACCTTTGAATATTATTTTTGTATTTGTTTGAAAACACTTAAGCATATTGGAAAAATAACATTGCTGATAAAGAGAAGGAAAATATTCATCTTGTACACTTTACTTTATGAAGCTTTTTCAAAAATGTAAACTAGCTACCTTTAAGAAGGTTTCCATTCATCGATCGCCACGGTATTTGATATAAAGTTTCAAAAACAGTTTGTTGTGACTGTGCAAGAACAAAATCATATTTTATTTACTAGAATTATAAGTACCATCAGAGGAAAAGATTACAAGGAGGAGACCAGAGAGTTCGTTACGATCGGCATCATAAAATCATGACATGTCTACTGCTGCTTTGGATTATAGGAACATCGTTTTAATTGTATTCAGTAACGCTACTACATCTCCAGCACTCATCGATTCAACCATTCTGAACTTATATTTTAAGGATTATATACATCATAAGGATTATCATAAACAATCGATCCTTTTCATAAAGATCAGAACTAAATATTTAATTTCAAGGTAGTACTTTATTTCAAGACTTTGGGAAATGAAACATAAAGTATCATAGGATCATATACGTCATAAGAATTATCATAGACAATTAATCCTTTTCATCAAAATCAGAACTTAATAGTTAATTTCAAAAGACTGGCAAAGGAAACATAAAGTATCATAGATTATCATTATAGCTTATAAATGATCAGCTTTCTTTAGTACACTCAAATGATCTTAAGGCATCATAACCCTACAAGTGAAACCCTGTGAAACTGTTCAAAGAGATTCTCTTGCGGGTTGGTGTTATTTTGGGCATTGTGTACGTTTAATACACAACAGGGATGAAATATTAGAGAGAAACAAATGTAAAATAAAGTAACAAACATAACTGTAATACTATTGGCTAAGAATTCAGTGCTTGGTCAAAACTACCACCAAATTATAACCGCATTGACTGGAAAAAGTAACTGGCACAACTTTTTAAGCTTTTCAGTCTTCAATAAGCTGTACTCAGGACTCCATGTTTTTTACGACCATAACGTTATTGGAAGCATCTTGTGCAAGGCAATACACACAACGATCTACACAATATAGATAAGTAACAATATAAACGCCAGATGTATGGCAATCCATTAGTAATGTAGTTGCAGATAGCAGTAGAAGAAGGCAATAACACAACAGCGAAATGGTCATAGATCGAAAAAGTTATCAGGCTTGCTTAGCCCATCATTTTGTTGCAGATATACACAGTGTGACTCCCACGTCAAGAACATTCCGAAACCAAGTGTTTTGATCTGGGGTGGTTTTCTTTGTTAGATATCATTTTAAATGTGAGAAAAGGGTTATATATATATAAATTCAAAGGTGGTCTGGAATCTGCATCATGTTATAAAGGTCTCAGTGGAAAACAAATGGCATGAACATAGCGATAACTACTATATCGCCTTCACCAATAACATATTCTCATGAGCTTTTTTCAGTGATCTCCTTTCTCTTTTGATGTCGGAAAAACGACAAACCATTAGGAGGCATGCAGTAGCTATAGGAATCAAATCCGTATCAAATGAATTGTTCAAGGCATCGCATAATAAAAGTAACTGTATTTTACAATGGAGCATTGTTGAAGTTATATAATTGGTATTGACATTGTATTGATTGGTATATATAACAGGTATTGAAGTTCTAGTTATTTAATATGTACTACAGTAGAAAATGTATAGCGAGCCTTAACACAACGTTATTTATTCTCCATGTAAAGCTCCTTATTCCACAAACTAGCAACATCCCACTTAATTGATTCATGATAATATGTTGCATATTTTTCCAATAAGTGAATATACGAACCTTAACCAGTATAAAAAAGTACAATTATCTACTTATTTCATGGTTGACAGTTCACAACAACAAAATATAGATGAATTATTAATAGCCGCCATTTGATACTCTTTGTGCTGTGTCAGCGTCGGTGGGTATTTTAAGTTTATTTTACGCATAATGTTTTTATATTTCAACATGAGACACATCTATGAGTTTGAATGCTGTTTTTCTAGTTTCGCTTTTGTCGCTTTTTTGCAATCGACAAATAAGCGAAGCAAATCGACTGGAATATCAAACTCAAATTATTTATTAGTGATATGCTTCCTGTTTTAGATTGATTTTTTCCATGCTTTATATTCACTTTAAAAGTTAAAATGATTTATAAGATTTTTATAATTTTTATGAATAAATTAAACATTAAAATATAACAATTTTCAAATAGGAGATGGTGATCACAGTCAGGTCTACATTTAATTTAATTTTTTTGAATAAACATAATATAATAAAACTCATGTATGTTACAGTGATAAAGGAAGTGAAAAACACATGAACTGTGTGTCGCTCCCCCATTGCAATACATAAATTTTACATTTCACTTGTAATAATCACTTTACCTACATCTGTAGCGACAGAGAGCACCTGCAGTGATCACATTATCTAAAGTTGTAGCACCAGAGAGTATCCGTAATGATCACTTTGTCTACAGTCGTAGCACTACAGAGTACATGTAATAATCACCTTTTCTATAATCGTAGCAAAAGAGTGCACTTATACCCAACGAAGTTAACAAAATTAATAAAGATTAATTTTGAACTTGTCAGTTCATGGCTGATTGCTTCAGACATTACTTCAAACAATATTATGAACAGAATATTAGAAAAATTGTGTCATTAATAATAATAATAATAATAATAATAATAATAATTATAAAAATAATAATAATAATATATAAAATGTTCCGTGTAAAAAGTAAAAGAATTTTTTAATATTCTGTTTCGATTGTGAATTATTGATATATTATAGTAACAAGTTATGTGATTCTTTTCATGTTGAGGAGAACAGAAACATATTATGTAAACGCTAACTTTTTCATAAGAGGCAAACACATAGAAGAACTGAAAAATGATTTACTGTTTTTTCTTAAGCACCTCTACATATCTTCAAGTAAGAACAGTGAGAACAGAACAAGTGGATAATCTAAGTAGAACAGGGTCCCTGGTTTACTCAATATCTCTCCATGGAAACGGTTAGTTTGTTGAGATTACTATCACTTACGAACGGAAGATTAATACTGCTGTGCAATAACAGATGTTAGCTACAAAAACTTAAGGGATGATTATCGGCAAAAATCCAATGTTTTGGGAACAAACAAATGTGCAACATAGAAACAAACTAGCACTGGCAAAGCCGTGTGCATACTGCAGTGATATTGAAGATAGTTTTAAGCACAGAAATGAAATATTAATTCTCACATTTCACAGCATATAGCAAATTTATGAAATCCCGAGATTCGCAAGTATTCTGATGTCATTCGATGAGAATCTTGATACGCTCCGTTTTGGTGATGCAGTTATGCCAAGGTATCGCTTAAACCTTTCAAAGACTTCATGCAAAAATAAACATTTTATACGAAATCAGGTACCATAACTCATAAAATTAACATAGGGACAAGGTGTGAGGAATGATTTGTTTTGACCACTGCATACATAAATTTTCAGGACTTCTTCTTGGTACCTTATAAGAGAATTTATACAGTAAAAAATACCTCCGATCCTGCAAAATGTGGAAACCTCGGAGTAATTCGGCGAAATATTGCAGTCCCTATTAATTTCCTATTGGTTTCTATGTAATAAGAACTAGAATAATTTGGAAATGTCTCTATTCCCAGACACCAGACATAATTTTGAGATCCAATTGTATGTTTTACTGTTTGAATAGCCCGTGTAATTTGGATAAGAGAATGGCGCCATCTTTGGGTACTGCCAAAATAATGTCAATAAGAATGTGCCGCACAAATATTGCCTTAATAATCCGGCCAAGTTTAGTCCCAACGCTGTCTTTATTAACCAGGGTTTACTGTATTGGTGTGTATGAGTGGTTCACGCTTATAACAGGTGACATAGTGCCATTTAGTTTTACCTCAAAAGACTGATTTTCTTCAGTTATTGAATAACACGAATACAACTTTTATAACTGCCTATAAAAAACTAAGCCAAAGTAATAATGGCTAGATAATCACAATGTTTTTATATTACAGAAAGTTTTTTATGAATACGAAATAAATAAACATCTTTCCCCTTTTAAAGTACAGTAAAACCTCATTCTGGACAAACCCTGAAATACCGGATAACTGCCAATACCCTACAAGAATTCTCAGTCCCTTTTTCCCCCATTGGTTTGCATGACCCGTAAAATACCGGACACGTCTATATGACGGGCAAAATCCGACAGTCCTTTCGTTGTACGGTGTAGGCAGGTTTTACTGTAAATCACTAGTGATGGTAAATACGCTAAGATATTAAAAATATAAATTTGGTCACAATGTAAGCTTCGATTACTTTTAGAGTTTTCCTAGGTACATATTAATTACGTTAACCATGAATAATAACATAGGCTGATCCTAATGTTTAAAAAATGTTTTACCTAAATACACAAATAATGTGCATTAAAGTTAAGATGTGAAAATAAATGTGAAATGTTTCAATTTTAGATTGGTTAAATAGCAGAATGCTAACATGAAATTCGCAAAAGATCATAACTTAAACTAGAACCTCATTTTGCTAGCAAAATGTCAAACACTTGACAAAAACAAAACGCAAAAATACTTCCTTCAATGGGTTATTTCTTGAATATTATATTGCAAACAACACAGCTTGAATACATCTTATAAGTCGAGTAGTGTTTGGTTTTTGTTGACTTAAGGTTTTATTGACTGATCAGGCATACGTCGTGTAATCTATTTACGCAGTGAGAGCTCGCACAAAGCTGAGCAACTGTGTGTTCCGTGCTGTGCGTTAACTCCTCCGCATTTACTTGCCAAAAAATACACTCTTTTTACGTGGCGTTTTAAACAAGAAAACGAAATCGAAGGCGAAAATAAAAAGGGTCATGCACACGTTTATATCAAGTTCTACCTAAGTCCCAAGTTTCGTGGCCCTAGGGCCTGTAGTGCCAGTGGAGGAGATGACACAGAAAATCCGATCACTGTCAAGAAAAAAAGATATCAACGGCTGCTCGCACAAATTCATACAGCCCTTGCAAGCCACAGGCTTGTCAAGTGTTAACAATAGAAAACGTTTAACACAGAATTGACACTGGGGTTCAATTAAGAAAATTGAAATTTTGGTTTTCATAACCACAGCTGATTAAAGTATCCCTTGAAATAAGGTAATTATTGATAGGGACGTGGCTGTTCTATGCTCATGTGTTATCATCTTCATGAAAAATCTCCAGACTTTCATGTGTCTTGTCGGAAAATATTTTAACAATGTGAAAGAATTTTGTGCTCGTGGTTTCCGTTATGCTGCTAACCTACTTAACTTATGTGTCTCTCATGTTTGCAAACATGAAATTTCAAGAGAACAATGCCAAACGGAGAAACAAACAGAGCATAGTGCACATCAATAAATTTTCAGCTAAATGGCTCCTTAAATAATGTATAACTAAATAACAGGTTATTAGGTTCCGTGAGCTCGTTCTAAACCCCCATAAACAGTGCAACTGACACGTTAACAGTGAAAATGTGGCGATTTTTCGTTGTTGTGAAAACTAGTCTATGCAACTATAACAACATTATGCAACTTAAAGTCTTAAACGACTGCTTCCATTCAACCACGATGTCCGAATAACTTATTCTAGCACAGGATCAGGCAAAATACGGTAAATTGAACTGGAATAAAAGTAGGAACGTTTCGGGTAAACTGTATTTTCAGCTGTTTTTTTTCCTCGATTGAACAATGCATAAAGATATCAATAACACAGAGCCAAAAGTCCAACACTTACAAAACTATATGATAAAGAGTAACCTACACATAATAAATATGAGAATGGAATGATGGGGCAGGGGGGGGGGGGGTAGGAAACAAAGAGACAACACAACACATGAACCTTCTACGCAATTCATGCAACAAAGAAGGGGGAGACCGGGAAGGGGGACTGGCAAGGGCGTAACTTACACATTAGACAAACAACGGGGGAATGAGACGGGAATGCAATATAAATCTATCAACAATATAACTCGTACGAAATTAATGGGACAAAAGAGAGAGACCTGGAAGGGGGCGAGCAAGGCTGCAACTTGCAACTTAAAATGCGATACCAGTTTGTGTTGGGATGTGTAGAAGCTGGGCAGGCAATATGGCACACATATGCTTATGTAAGGATTCGGGGAGAAGGGGGCTGGGGAGGATGGAGGCGGGCAGTATTTTGGTCGCTGAAAGAACTTGATGTTGCTGTTATCCTAAGCTAGCTGTATGCTGCAATTGGTGAATAAAGCACATGAAGGGTGATTGACACACAGCAGCAACTCCTTCCGGGGCAGGAGGCACTTGGCCAATGAGCAAAATGCACGACAGTGGGGGGGGGGGGGGGGGGGTGAAATTGCGACAAAATGTCTAGAGTGGACATCATGCGTGTCACTGCAATGTAGGATGCCGAAAGTTTACAAATCACAGGCCCGAGTTTAGAGGGTTGTTCCAACCAATTACAATCCAGGGAGAATTTTTGCACTCTTTGACTTAGACAGTGACACTTGCCATTAAGCGCATGCCCAAGACCGCTTTAAACGAAAAGATGTAAGTCAATTTATGGCAGTGTCATTTGACACATCTAGTTTCAAAGATTAGAACAGATTTCCCTTGTTCTTTTGACCACTGTTTTGGTGAAATTTTGTTTTTGATTTGGATGCAAATTTTCAAATTAAAAAAACCTTGCTGATAGCAAAGTGACTCTCTCGTTATTATATTTTAGCAATGCGACTTATCTTCATAAAATCAAGACGATTTTAAAAAAGCAGCTTCCGTTGATCATTGTTAAGAAACCAATGCAAGATTTTTTATACTTTTGCTGTTTTATCATTTTGCAAATCTAATGGTGTAAAATATGTTTACTTTCCATCTTCATGAAATTATGTAGAGCTTTTTTCCGTTTTTTCACTTTGCCATTTTTTCCGTTGCCATTATTTCCACTTGCCATATTTACCGTTGCCATTATTTCCGTTGCCATTTTTTCCGTTGCCATTTTTTCCGTACCCCGTTCACATTAAGGTGCCAGTATGGCAATATACAATGGGAACTTTGATTTGTGGTCAATATATAGTTACTGCATTTTTAACATGTTCAATGTGTAGTTACCGTCAAATCTGCTATTTTGACGTACGAAATGTCAACAACTTATTCCTGTTAAAAGTTTTTATGTTTTTTTCCATTCATATTATTTGAAGATGTTGTTCGAAACCTGAAAGTAATTTTAAAATTGTTAAAATGTGAAGTGTTCAAACCATCTGATTGCTTCATTAAGGATTTGTACAGCATTTTTTTATCATTTGTCAACTCTTTGCAAGTTTATTCAGCTGAATTTAAAACAATTCTCTTCAAACAGGCACTTACCAAGGCCAGTGGTTGCGGGGTATGCGGCATGGGTACGGTGTCCGCCAGAGTGTCCCTTACGGAATGGCCGCCCACTACCGCGGAAAGACACAGCGCGCATCGCTAACGTCACTTCGCAGTGAAAACGAAGACGACTTCGTTGTGAAAGACCGAGACCGTAAAGTGGATGAAGGGCGCGGTGGTTTTGTTCTTCAATCAAAAAGTGATGCTTCTCCAACGTCCCGAAGGCGTTCCCTTTTCGATAAACATGGTCGCTCAAGCATACGCAATTCCCTTATGAAGGGACTGAAACTCAAGAAACAGAAAAGCACTGGTGATATTCAAGAATCTCCTCGTCGCCCGACCGGTTCTGTTAGGAGTACGGCAAGTAATATCAGTCATGCGAGTGCCGAATCGGCACACTCGGCGCTGTCGAATGTTAGCCAGTACACCGACAGCAATCAAAGTTTCGTGAGCCAAGATGATATCGCAGATGTCAACGTCATTGAGACTTACACGGGAGAGTGGAAAAACGACAAGCGATCTGGTTTCGGCGTCAGCGAAAGAACCGACGGGCTCAAATACGAAGGAGAATGGTATAACAATAAAAAATTTGGATATGGTGTAACGACTCACAAAGATGGGACAAGAGAAGAAGGAAAGTATAAGAACAACGTTTTGGTCTCATCTGGAAAGAAATCCAAGTTCATTTTGATTCGGTCTTCGAAGCTGAAAGAACGCGTGGATAATGCCGTTGCCGCTGCACAGAGAGCAGCCCAGATCGCTGTACAGAAGGCGGATATCGCTGTATCAAGGTAACCATAGCCACGCTATAAATGTGTTGAGGGCGTGCAACGCCACCTTTGTATTTGTTTTGTTAACTTGACTGAATTCACGGGTAGAACGTGTTGTTACTAATAACACAGTCTCGGAAATTTATCAATACCGCACTTCAACAAATCTTGAAAAGTGGGGGATCGCATGATCCGGAAAGTTGTAGCATTTCCGGAGGACTCGACCAAAGCCATCTCTTAATAATAAATTTTCAAACTGAAATAACCGCAGAAAACAGAGTTTTAAATCGCGTTTTTAAATAGCGAACGAATAACGAAAATGATCTCATTAATTTAAAACGATAAGAGCACCCAGCCAAGGCAGTCCTGTAATATGGCTTCAATTACATCCATAAATGGAATGCTTTGTTTGTTTACGTTCACAGAAGCTACTTTGTGATGCAGAAAAGAACATTTAGACTGAAGTTTCTGTCTTCCTAATTCTCAGCAAACAAAGTTTGCAAATGGGTGTGCTTTGCTAAGAATTCTGGCTGCTTATTCCTCTTTTTTTCTTTTTCTCCGTCTCGAAGGTTTCCAGAAAACTCCTACGCTATTTGACGTAGGAGGAGTTTTCTGGAAATTTGGCACAGAGATAGAGGATGATGAGATGTCGTGAAATCCACAATTTTGTTTTTGAGTTTGACGCTTAAGGTCAAGGTCAAATTGAAGTCAAAGTATTTTGGACCTCACAGTGGTTCCCAGTGGTTCTCCTACAAAGTATAACGTAGGAAGACGACAATTGGTAGAGATGTAGAGGGTAATGAGTCGTCGTGAAATCCGCAAAGTTGACCTCCTCCAAGGTTAAGGTCAAATTGGGGTCAAACTATTTTTAAATCCCTATTCGTCACGAAAAATGGCTAGAAATAGCGCTCAGATCCTTTTTTCAAAACATACGCAATTCCAGTAGGAAGTAACCTAAATCTAAATCTAGACATTCGGGGTCAAGGTGAAGGTCATGTGACCTTTGTATATTGAAAAGTGTTACAGAAAGATTGACCATTATCACGAAAACGGTTTGCGATTTTGAGCTTACTTTCGACCTCGGTGACCTTGATCAAGGTCAAAAACCGGAAGTTAACCATTATCTTTAAAAAAGGTTAACGCGATTTTGAACTTATTTTGATTTTTTGGGCCTAAAAGGGGTTGCATTATATTTACTTCGATGACCTCGTTCAAGATCAAAATCCGGAAGCTGATAATTATCTCGAAACAGTAAAAGAGTTGTCTTTGACCAGATATGTTGTGTCTCTGACCTTCTGCCATTGCAAGTGGGTGCCATTTCGCTACGTGAAATTCGGTCTAGTTTTATCTGTACTTCATGTTCCGTTCTTGTCTGTGGAGTAGCCTCTGTTGCTGTTTCCGTCATGTGGTTGTATTTCCTGCTTATTTCCAGCACTTTCCCTGCAACTAAGCCCCCTTCCCCGCACCCCTCGCCCCCCCCCCCCCCCATTCCCAGTAGGCAACGAATGCGAGAGCAAATGACAATCACAATTAAAGCAAGGAGTCAAAGGAACATGTAGTAGACACGGGGTGGGATAGAAAGGCGCGAAATGGACTCGTTTATGGTAGCCAATCGATTTCAAAATACAGAAAATGGAATAATCAATATGTTCAGTTTCCTAATATTTTTGAATTCATTTTGACACCTGTTCCTTAACTGTTTACACTTGTCTGGGTCATTCTGCCTTTTTCGGAACGAAAAAAAAAACCCTTTTATATAAATGGAATAAACATCTGACGGTAGTTGAGCGATCTTCTTCCTTTTCCTTCCTAAATGAAAGAAACATTTTGTTGCGAATTCAGTAGGCTATTTTCTTCTGGAGGGTCAGTTTGGTTCGCGGTTGTTAGCATTGGTTAAGTAGATGATCCAACTCAAGCATTTCCCGGAGGCGTTTTGCACGCAGCTCTTGCCAGGGCTTACGCGCGATCCACGGAACCACTTACATGATGCTGATCCATTAACTGATTAAGTCACGAACATGGTTAATTCTACTTAGAGAACATTCATGAAACTTCTTTTGTATAGCTGTGCACTCTTGTTTCAATGGCGCAGATGAGCTGTTCTAAACTGTGCCCTAAAAATGATTAGATAGAAAAAAAATCACATCGATTCCCACTTAACTTATCTTTTTAGTAATTAAGATAAAAAATATAGGCTTGTTTTTCGTCATTATGATTAAAGCCATTGTATTGCGATATTTCCTACATTAAAGCAACTAGCACAGCTATTCGCCAACCCAGTAAATATTCTATGGCAGATCTAACGTCGATTTGAGGCTGCGACCTCGACCCGACCAGACCACATTAACTCTGGTTGTACTTCGGTTGTTGTTGGTCCCGACCAAAGATCAACGTCTCACCAATGTCTTTGAGACAATACTAAATAGACGTTGGAAAAGCAACGTTGTTTAGAACCTGTTTTTGGTCGAAACCAAAACGCAACTTTCTCCGACGCCCAATCAACATCTTTGGTTTAACGTTGAATAATAGGAAAATCAACGTTAGATAGACGTCGGACTCACAACTAAAACAATCTCCTTGTGTTATCGCTCACCGGAAATGGTAGTCATGGCAGGTCGCTTTGAAAATAGACCAAACGAGGACGCAAAATATGAGAATTTCAAGTGCCCTCAAGTTTTTCACACCTGCTTTAGAGAAATATTCATGGAAAGAGACTAAATGGGTATCCTGCATGACTGGTAGGGGTAGGGGTACTGTGACGGAGGGGTAATCAGATTATGGCTTAACGGTTGTTAGCATTGGTTAATTAGATGATCCAACTCAACTGATTGCTACCTTAGAGGCCTGAACCACTTCCTAAGGGGAATCCAGGATGCTCATCAGGCCTTTCGCATTCCCACACAACAGTACATGAAGGACAATGAGGAAGGGAATTACAATATTACTTAAGCTTATACTCAAAAGTCAAGAGAATTTCACTTGCAGCTGGATGCAATGTGGGGTGGCCAATAAATACGGCTCGCAAGAATGTAAGTTTCTGCCATGCTGTGAATTTTATTGATAAGATATTACCTAAGTGATTGATATGTTAGAATAATAATAGAGATACTTACTTTCTGGCAAAATTACAAAACAAAAAAAAAAATTCCATTGTTTTTAAATATTATATAAATTGCGCATATGAAGTCGAACATTGGTGTTTTGTGGCAGATAAAAACAGTTTGACTTCTACTTTCTAGATGTTTTATTATTCACACAGTGGGCGAATCACTGTTTGAATTCATCTTGAAACATTGTTAAGTACTTCGGCTTGTTTTAATACAAATTCATCTTTATTTATCAAGTGTGTTTACCCTAATTAAGGCTCATCCTTAAAACAGGAATCGGAATGTTTACTGAGTCAGACTGGGCTGGTTCTTTTTTGTTTTGCTGTAAAGGCTTTCAAATCTTAACTGCCTGAAATATTGTAGCCTGAGAATTATTCAGTGATTTTAACAGAAAACGGATGAGCCACGGTGAGGAGTTTTTCCATATGTTCACTAATAAGGCAACAAGTTCTCAGTCCATAAACAGCGGATGCTATTAAGAATAGTCACAGTCCTGACAATTTATTTGTATTCTTATTCTAGAAAGACAGTCCCATCTTCATATTATTTACCAATAAATTTCTATCATCTAAAAATAAAGGTATTGGTTTTTATGAGGCAAATTTGCTAACCACACGTTACAGTTGCTATAAGTTTTTGACGTCTGGGACAGGGTTTTCTTGCTTTTGATGAATACGAAAGGACTTTCTTGCTCCAGGATCTAATTTGGACAGGGTTTCGGACAGGGTTTTCTTGCGTTTATTTCTGTGCTATCTTTGCTGTTTTATGTATTTTTCTATGGAATTCTATACATGTATACTGTCTAAAATACTTCAAAATAATTTCAAACAGTTTGTGAATGTTTTAGCAAAAATTAGTTTCTGCTATTGAAGTCTTAGAGCCATTGTGACTATGTATACGGCCCCTTCCAAGCTTCCTGCCCATTCCACAATATTTTTAGGGTTTTTTCTTTTTCTTGTGGTGTATTTTATAAATCTGAATGTAAATGCTATTTGCAGTAAACAGCACCACAGTTATCACAAAAAATTGATACATAATTTGTCAATTAAATCTTCTCACAACAATGAGTTTCGCAAGGCTGGGTTATGTTTTACCAAGAATTCCACAGTTGCTGAAGCTAATTTATGCAGTTATTGCAACCAGCTGTTTATTTTTAGTTGCATTGTGTATATCTCCGAGTATTTCTACCTGATGGGAACCAGCAAACTAAGCGATTTCTTCCCAATGATATTGCACTGGGATTGTATTCATAAAAACTCAATGGAGGTGGGATTGCTGAACTGTGTAGAGCACTAGTGCTTTGCACATTGGTTTGCAGTTATGGTAATTTTAATCTTGTGTATTCCGTGTATGTTTATCATAACGACTTCCGCGTTGTAGAAAAACGTCTCGGTGATTTCCGGAAAATGATTGAAATCAGCAATAACCGATGGCAGAGAAATAGATCTATCTCTATCATGATCATTGCAAGACAACATTATATGTTCTACATGGGAATATTCCACATGGCTATTTCTGGAGAAGACCAACTGACAAAAACACAAACTAAAATGACTTAATATGATCGAGGCCTTACGATGACGTTAAATGTGATTGAACAATGTACTGGCACCTGCTTTTTAATGGATGGGTTTCTCAGCATCGCTTGCCCTAACAACAGGATTTTAATACTTCGCGAAAGCACCTTTTAAAAGCAATTGTCTATTTGCGAGGGAGCTGTGTTCCCCTTAGTACAAGACAATGAACAAAAGAAACTTAAAACATCGGTCCTGGCTTAACATATTGTACAGCGATTCTTAAAATGGTTAAATAAAGTAAATCATATTATGATGATAAGTAACACTTATTTGTCGTAAATTTCCCAAAATTTACGAGTCGCAGTTTTAAGAATGTTATATACATATCACGGCCAAATAACAGCCAAAGCTTTGGGAAATCCCTTGTCGGTATCCTGTGAAATTAATGACTATGTCTGGAAATCGGATTTTATCCATTATTTCGAAATGGAAATGACATTTGTATGAGATTCTTGCACTTTTTTTTCTAAACGTTTCTTCTCAATAGAAAAACATAAGTTACTTACATCTGCAAAACTGGTTGTTAGGAAGCGTTGTCTGCGTGGGAAGACCATTGGTTCTGGTTCTGAAATCACACTCACGAAAAATCCATCATTATATTTAAGAGTATTTGACATAGCGGAAAACATTCTTGGCGGATGCAATTAATAATGGGGATCGGGGGAAATTCGTGGATCAGAAAGAACCAGGTTTTAAAGGATATCTTAATTAATGTTCAACCTATGACCCAAAAGTAAGAAATGAGTTGCGATCTCCTACTCTTATTCTTGACCTTTTCAGATGAATCTAGCTAAGCTAGCATCAGTATTTTCGTTCATGGCAAACGTTGCACCCATCAACAGTATTAACATTGCTTATCCATTGACTTGAGTAAATATGAACTGTACAACTGTAATAATAAATCCTTGGCCTTGTTTGCTCCAGCGAGCGAAGCCGTAACGTTGGCTCAAGGGTGGTTTATCCATCGACAGCAGATGACTGCATTGCTCTACATTGCATGTGTGCGTATGTGTGTGTGTGTTTTTTACGTTCCTGGGAAATTAAATTCTTCAAATGGAGTCTGTTAATACGTATCTTTTTGATACCTTGATATCTTTTTAAATAGCCACAACAGAAGCAATTTGGCTCACAACAAGATAACCTTTTGAGAGGGAATGGTGTGGGTGTTGTTTGAAACCTGATGGGGAGTTCGGTGAAAGAAAAATCTAAACGAAAAGATCGCACATCTCACTACACAAAAAGTGAAAAGACTGCAGCTTTGCCAAGCCGAAGGTGGTAGTTTTGTCTTGTGAAAAGAGAGCCGCATTTCAAGCAAAAGATCGCGGAATTTAGAACAAGCAATTGGGGGGGGGGGGTGGGGGAAGGCTTGCTGTTGGCATTGATACTATGCATGTTAACAATTTTCATACTTTACTCATCGCGGTCACGTTCTTTTTTTCTACAAAACAGAGCTTTGGACAGCAATTTTCTTGCTATTACGATCAGGTTTTTTTACACGTAGAACATTCGTGCACAGACTTTGAAAAAAGGAAAGATAGAGGGAAGTGAGGGAGGGTTGGTGTTACTTTGGTGGCCACTTGGTACTATATATTACCATTCGCGTTAAAAAAAAACAGAACAAAACAATGCAGAAAGGGGGGAGCATTTGAGGACATACGCAGACCGCGCGGAAAAGGGTGGGGGCGGCTAGTTTTCATTCAACACTCACACAAAAGGAGGTTCTTTGGGACGCGCATGGTAGTCACTTTGTATGTGAGTGTCCCCTCCCTCCCCTCTTTTACCCCCTCCCCCAGGTGTAGAATTATAGTCGGGTTCTAGAAGGAACTGCAGTAAAGCCTGCCTACACCGGACAACGGGGGGACTTTCGGATTTTGTCCGGTATATAAAGGTGTCCGGTATTTCAGGGGTCATGTAGACCAAGGGGGAAAAACGGGACTGAGAATTCTTGTCCGGTATTGGTAGTTGTCCGGTATTTCAGGGTTTGTCCGGAATGCGGTTTTAATGTATATGGAATCCTGTATAGAGGAAAGGGTTCTTTTTGTAGTTACTCGCCCGCTCATGATTCACAAGCTGTAAGCTTTTGAGATATGTTCTTCCTTTTGAATACCAATATAACATCGTTGAAACTGTCATCACTGCAAAACATGATCTGTTGCTGGTAGATCGATTACCCCATACAAGACTTTCCTCGTTACCAACTGCCTCGAAGGATGAAATAACTAAATTGTTACTTTACAGGACTGTACCATCAAATGTATAAATTCACGAAGTGGGTTGGGACTTGGAGAGACCAGAAAAGGTCAAAGAGACTCAAGGTCTATTTGGTAGTGTCTGAATTCCGTATGGAATTTTCTTTTTAGTGAGGATATTTCTTCAGGGGCCAATTAAAATTATTTTAGCATGTTTTATAAAAAGGTGAAATGCAAAAAATTAGAAACATTAGTATGCAAGCTTTAATTTTTGTAGTTTAAACGCTTTCAAACCCAACTGTTAATGGGTAGCATTTTACTTTTGTTTTTCATAAATTTATTTTTTTTCATAAACATCACAATTTGTCAGCTCTGTTTTTAATTATATAAAAAATGCTTTTACATTGCAAACAGTCGCCGTTTTCCGTTTTGCCCTCATTCATTTTCAAAGACTAAAACCAAAACACCTAGTGGTCAACAGTATAGGAAATGGGGCTTTTATTATATTCAGTTATTTATTTATTTGTTTATTATATTCAGTTATTTATTTATTTGTTTTGGCCTTGCAGATTTCTTCTTTCAAACCAGTACTGTGGTAGTTTGCCCAACGAAAGTAAAACCATGTCGCTCAGGAAAAAAACAATGTCTCTCGGACATATATGTAGAGCTTAGGATTCCGAAGGGTAGTTTAATATAAGTGTAAATTATGAATCTAATTCAGGATTGGTCTTATTTTTGAAGTGATTCTATCTGTGCGTTCGGCTGTTTACCCTTCGCATCAAGTATATATGTAGAGTTATTCCATGTTTTGACTACTATCCCTTGGGTGCTTTTGATTTAGTAACATTTCTGTGTCACAACACAGAATTTTTTTTAAAAAACTTAACCTGTAAATTTGGAACCATTAAGGTAAAGGGGAAACTATGTCTCTGTGAAATTTCTGAAATTATTTCAAATTCTAACTGCGGAAATATCGTAGTTACATTTAGTTAATTTAGAAGTGGGTCAGGAAGAAGAACAGTCTTGTTGTTCGTCTCAGTTTTTTTAAAAGTCACCAGGCCGGTGATATGTTTTTATTGTTTCTTGAAAAAAATAGACCCGGTTGGTGTCGAGCGTTTTTTTTCACTATTTGAAAATGTCAGTGAACTGGTATTGGTCAAAATTACTGTTTCGTTTTTTTTTCCTAGTATGGTAAAGTATGGTATGTTAAAACATGGTTTTATGGCTCATGTGAAGCGTCCATATGTCAATGGAGTATCAGTTTATAAGTTGCCAGTTCGAAGTGTTTGAAATATCTCTTGTATGAAGCTCCTAAGGTGCGAGAGGAAAATTTTAAAATAGTTCTGTTCTCTGAAAGGCTACTTTCAATACTCTTTCTGCCCTTTTTTGCAAAATTTACAAAATTGTATAGATCCAGCAGGCAGATTTCATTTTCTTCTGTTTTTTTTTACTCGAAAAATTTTAGACTACTTTTTTATTTGCGATATCAGCGACCCGGCATGGGGGCGAGAAACAATGTTTTTTCTCATTGCCTTATAACGGACTATAGTTACAGCAAATGAGATAAATGTATGGCGTCATAATATGTTTTGTAACAAACAGACCCGTTCTCAGAACCGTTGCACAAAGCTCTGTAATGCCAAGACCGTTACATGATCGCTAAACATTAACAAGTGCAAAAAGTTAATCGGGTGGAGTTTCAGGCCACCTGCGCTTGACAATAGCCGTCGTGTGAGCCTCAGACTTTTCCACGGAATTCTCCGACTGACTCTCATCGATCAGTACGGAGTGCGGGAAATATTTTGTTTATGGTTGTTACGTGTCGGCCCCGCTGAGGAGCAAATGACGTTTGTTTGGAAGAAAGGGGAGGGGAGGGGAGGGGAGGACGGGGCTGTGGGACTAGGTGGAAATGACAAGGTGATCATTGCCAGTGGGAAGGTTGAGGATGGTTTGGGGATTTAACCAGTTTTTTTTTACTGATTTTTTTACTAGGAGTGTGATGGTACGCCATTTCCACGGTTCGGTTCTGTTCGGTACACTTCAGTTATTCGGTTCGGTTCGGTTTTTTAGGTAGGATTTTGCAAAATTTAAAAAAAAAAAAGTTGCCGAGATGGTATAATAGTTGTATTTAGCTAAATATTTATCGTATAACAGCCAACGTATTGTATAACAGTGTTTTAGCTATGTGTTTTGGATCAAAAACACCAGATTATAACATTTATAACGCTCAACTTGATAAATTAAGGTACTATTTTTTAAAATAAGGCATCAGTCTTTTAATATTTATTCATTGGCGTAATGTATGAAACAGGCCTCCCCAAATACCTAACAATGGTTTTATTAGTCCCCAGTCGCAGCGTAGCGCGAAGCGGGGGACTGTAGTATTCGGGTTTGCCCGTCCGTCGGCACTTGAGGTACATGATTTTGTGTAATCTACATCTCGAAGACAGCTGCTATGCCTATGCTAAAGTGTTCGCCACCATTTGTAGAGTTTGCGTGTCGATATCTGCTCCCGTTATGAATATTTAAAAATAGTTAAAAAATCACAGAAAAGACAATTAAGCATAAATACGTCACATAATAACCAATACACGTATTATTTCATGTCACCGAACTCAAATTAAGTTTAAGTATTTTCAATAACAATCATTTGCAGTTTTGCACTAACTTAAGTTTAAGTATATCACTTAGCAGTCATTACAATTTTGTTCTAGCTTGAGAACATTTCTTAATTATAACGCCATAAACAGAACGCCTTTGCTCATATTATAAGAAGCTTTCAATCTTGAGTCACTATTAGGAAAAACGCTACTGCCGATAAAGGAACAGTTCACATTCAAATGTCAAGTGATAACTTGACATATATACATAATTTTCTTTAAAAAGAGTAACAGGTGAGCGTGCTGAGGTTTTATAGCTGAGCGCGAAGCGTAGCTGTCCACTATCAGTGAAAAAAACTACCCAAAAAGGCCCGAAAATACCGCGGTTTTTCTCTTTCGGTTTTTTAACCGAACCGAACCGAAGAACCGCGGTCGGTTTTCGGTTACGGTACGAACCGTAACACCCCTAATTTTTACAATGTAATGCAAACGCAAATGAAATATAACGACCGTATGGCTTCACAGAACCTCACATGACCAGTTGACTTTGACTTTATCAGTTGAAATCAGTTGACGTTGATGTAATATAACAAACGTCTTCTTTTAAATATGACACTTGCCAGTAATCATTACGATGTCAATCAACTTTGGGCAGATGTCGCCCTCGAAGTCGAATTTTACTAATTAAGGAAGTCGAATCAACGTCTACGTGTCGACGTTTGAAAGACGTGGATTGTCCGACGTTGCGATAATGTTGAAAATGAAAGTCGAAACTGCTTCTATCCCCCCGACGTTATATAAAATCACCAACCAGACAGTGACCGTGATAAAGTGTCATGGTCACCGCCTCTTCAAAGTAGCCCCACCCTTAGGTCATCCTTTAACGCAGGTTATGCACGAAGTCAGTTTTCATGAATATTTCTCATAGGCACACGAGAAAAAAGACTGGCGCGCTTCTGAAATTCTCTTATTTATATTTTTATGTTTTCTGTTTTCAAAGTGAAACGGTAACACAATGACATCTATTTTCCGATTGTATGCAACGCTGTGCCAAAGATGTTCATTAGAAGCCGGGTAAAGTGGGTTTTTATTGCGACTAAAAGCAACTTCTTAATAGCTTTGCTTGTTCAGCGTCTATTCAACGCTGTGCCAAAAAACGTCGATTAGTCTTTGACTTTGACCTATGATCGCGAACAAACTTAACAAAACGTTGCAGTTTCGTCAGATCGGTGTCTACACATCAAGTCGACGTTGCATAGCTACTGGGTAATAACAATTTCAGACGTAGCAATATTTATATAAACTTCTTGTGAATGCCGACAAAAGCATGTGGCAGTTTGTTGCTCTTTCCTGAACTGCAGCTCATTAACGAACCGGGTGCAAGTGGGATATGAGCTTGCTCCAGGAAGCAATTATAGCAGCTTCTGTCGGAATTAGATGTTAGTCTTGGGACAGGAAGGTTATTTACCAGTGGTTTATTTTTGATTTAAAATACGAAAAAAAAAATGAACAAGAAATGTGGTCTAACAAGCGAGCACTTTGAATCCCAGTGGTTACTTGTGACTGTCTAGATGTCGCCCAGCTTTGCTAATGGTTTGCAGTTTATCGTGTTTCGTTGCACGCGGATCGCTGTTGTCGAATATCTTTCGTACTAGAGGTTTTGTTGAAAAGGTGTCGAACACAGGACGATGAGTTAACGATGTTTAGACGTCGCATATGAAACTCATTCGAAATTCACAACATCTAAGGAAAGTATTTTAGCGATCTGTGATGGGCGTGGAAAAGCGTTGCGACTGCGGCACTGTATATACGCCGGATTCATAACAAATAATAATCTGATGAAATTAGCGTTTGGAGGAGAAAGGTAACAATGAGCGCAATTTATAAAAATTAGCCAAATCGGCAAACATGTTAGAAAAGGAGCAACACTTAGGTTTTACCTACCAGTTCCTTCAAATTCACCGAATATCGGGCTGCGAGAAATCCTACCCACCCAAACAGAGTTCATGATATCGTAGGAATGGGTCTTATCTGAGGTCTTTACAATGATAACCTTCCGATTTCTATTCAGCGTCCTTTTTCCCCGGATGTCAACACAACAACATGTTTCCGGTTACGAGAAAGACAACCATTCAATTAACTTTAATGTAATGTCGGTTATTTACTTGGTTCTTACTCTTGAGCAAAAACACCATGTCATGATCAATTACAGAGAATTACACACAAACCTCAATAAGAGAAAAATTATTTCTATGACGTACTTCACGCATTTAGCTGTTGTTTAAATCCCTCACGTGCCAGAAACTTTCGTCTGTGTTACGTCAGAGTTCAAGATGAGACTAATCAAAACTACTTATTAAAAAACGAGCAATGGTGTATTTTGTAATAGTTTAAAAAACACGCACAAAAAAAGGAATAAGGAATGGATAAGAATGTACGGAATGTCACTTCGAAGAGAACATGTTAGAAAAGACTGCGCAAATCAAGCAGTCTGTCAGCGAAGCGCTCCCTAATAAATAAAGTGCAGTGTGATTTCGGCTGTGCATATTGTTGTTTTGAATGTTTTTAGGATGGCTACTGCCCGAGGCAAAGCGGAATCCGCCGACGAGGCGTCGCACAAGGCCAGCGAGCATTCGGATTTAGCTCGAATCAAAGCAAAAGAAGTGGCCCCAGAATTTCATCAACCAGGTAATCAAAAAATGACCGTTGCAAACCAAACGAGAGCGTTAAGCGGTCTCGATCATCTGCGTATACGGGGTCGGGGTGAGAAAATCAGAAAATGGCATTCAGTAGTCTATTTGTCTATTTCTAACTGGTTCGAGTGCCCAGTATATAACTACCGTTGTGTCACATTAGTAAAACTTCTTTGAAAGTTAATTTAAAGGTCCTCGGGATTAGCTTTAATTGAAGAAACAGATACTTTTTCTGGAGTCATTATCCGGAGTTATTCGACATGAGAGGGAAAATTCGAAAACCGATGAGTCACAAATTACCAGATATTGTATGGCCTTCGCAAATCTTCATTCTTTTGTCGATGCTTCCTGTAAAACCAGTACTGTAAAACCATTGCCGAGTAAGGCCTGTATCTAAGTTTCACATCCAATTATTCTTTTTTGCCAACCCGGGGGGACTACCATACATGAAGCTGAATTTATTTCTATGGGTAGCGTTTTGCAAATTATGATTCTAAAAGTGGACCTAAAATAATAGCTCAATTATTCCGTAAGTTTCAGTTCCAGACCGTCACAGCATTAGTTCTAATGACATTTAAATATACCATAGCTTTTTCTTTTGGCGTTGCGCATTTTATTTGCTGGAATATTTTAGCCAGGAGGAATAACGGAACTATAACTATAACCCCTCAAAGCAGGCTATCATTTCTGGGGCCCGATTTAAAAAAGCAAATCATCTCCGACTGAGTTTTAGTTTGATCTGACTGTTTTTGAATTTGATCTGGCTATCCATTACATTTATGAGATCTCATTTTATTTTTAAAATTTTTGTGAGTTCGGTTATCATAGTCGTACATATTCATCATCTCTCTTTGTTTTTTCTTTCATATTTTGTGTCAGCGTTTCCTCATCTAATGCTACACCGGGAATTTACTTTTTATTCAACCCAGTCAATGGAAGGATAGAAGAACTTGATATAAATAGACTGTTTTCACATTACACAGCCTCAGAAAGGGGGAGGGGGTGGGGGTGGGGGTAATGGTGCCTAAGAGGTGCTGCTGTCCAGACTCGGGTAGGGAGTAGACGCTCCTGACTTCTTTATCCGCCTTTATTTTTAGCCGCCGAATAAATATGTACTGCTTTCAGCATCATGCAGATCTGTGATTGTTCAAGAATAGAGTTAGTAGACAGTTTGCACAGAGAGTTTACTTCTTGGTGTTGGCCAAACTGAGTGGCATTGCCTCAGCAATCGAAAAGTAAAATGGAAGTAAACTTTCTACGCAAGACATCTAATAGCGCATGTATAAAATATGTCTATATTACTTCATTGACGTAACACGCCAAAACAATAAAATAGTCTGCAACGTCTATGTAAGTTTTTTTTATTAAAATTTAGCTAAATAGTAGACAAGCTCTGTGGTTTCTGAATGTGCAGCAAATAGAACAAAAAATATTAAAAAACACTTCAGCAGAAGTTACAAGAACCGTAATTTTTAACGCCAAAAGTAATCAAATCAATCCAAATGTATAGTAACATCAACAAAACTCTTTCCGACATCTTTATAGCTATACCCCATGGGTTATTCACCCAGTCACAAAGTTTAGAACAGATGCCGGGCCTATCAATTATGGTTTGCTGCGTTCAATTCCTAAAGATAATACCTCAGTATTAATTGGGTGGTTTCTCTTAGGAAACGAAAACAAGCGAGTTTGCTGCTCTGTTTAATCGGTTAGACGCAAATACGATTCTGAGTACTGAATACAAGCTCTGATGGTTAATCGTCTTGTATATTTTCTTTTTATTGAAAATTTCTTGTTTTCTTTTGTCTTCTCCTGTGTTCTTCTCCTTCTTTTGTATCACCATCTTCTTGTTTTGTTAATTCTTCTTCATATTCGTCTTCTTTTTCTTCTTCATCTACTATTACTTCTTCTTCTAATTCATTTACTACCACAACTACTACTCTTCCTACTATTGTTACCACCACCACCACTACTACTGTTACTACTGCTACTGCTACTTCTTCTTTCTTCCTTTTGCTATTACTAATATTACTACCGCTTCTTTTTCTTCTTCTTTTACTACTACTACCACTGCTAATGTTACCAGTACTTACTTCTTCTTCGACTACTGCTGACACTGCTACTACTACAGCTGCTACCAATATTACATCTTCTTGTACGACTAGTCATTTTGCATTATTAGATAGATCGACTGTTATGCGCAGAGCGTAGAAAAGGTATTTTTCATAGCACCCACCATATTTTGTTACAGGAAAACCCAGCACGTAATCCTCAGAAAACAGCAGCATCAATTTCATTCATACAAAATATATCAATTGGTTTACCTAACCAATGCATTGATAATTCTAGTACATGTATGCATAAAATATAGTAGTGAAATACCCTTTAGACCTCAGTTTATTTAATATTTTCATTTCATTCACAGGAACAGAACTGATAAAGAAACGTTTAGAAGAACATGGGGGAGACACCGACATGAGCGGTATCACGCCCGTTCCAATGCAAAATCACTTGCATCGTTCGCAAACACTGGCAATGAAACGTCATGGTTCGGCCGGAAATGGATCAATCGGTACAAATCCACGTGATCTTAAACTGATGGCCAATCACACACCAGCGGGCAATCCGAAATACAAGACACTGCCAAATAGCACATCACATGTAATTCCTCGTTTCGAGGCTGATATTATGCCAAGCCAGCAAAGTAAAACCCAGCAGGCTTCTTCCATGATGATGGCTAATCACGTACCACAACGTTCTCCGAGCGTTGGCTGGTCAAACTCTCCCGAAACGGAGACGATTACGCCGATGATGTCGCCTGCTAGTAGAACCATGCCTTCACAGCAAGCAAACGGAAGGCCTCCCACTCAACGCTTGAGCACTATGAATATGGGCGAGTCTTTCGATAAAGTTCAGGACATGCGCGATAGAAATGGGTTGGGCCACGACTTCGATGTCGCGCCACCTCCAGATATGCACCCGCGTATAGACAGGCGATCTGAAGATCGATATTCTGTGGATAGATATAGTGAACGCAGTCAAGGTGCTCAATATAACGAACGCGTTACAAAAACAACAGGTTCTGATCGTGTAGATTCGGATTATTATTCGACCAATTCTCTTAGAAATAGACGTAAGACGTTACCAAGTATCGTTCACCAGGCAAAATCTATAAAAATAGACCCGAGTGCAACCAAACCAACCAAGCCCAGAACCAATCCCTCATCGCCTGTACTGAATACCACCAGAGATGATATCATGGACACGTATGTAATTGAAAACGGAATCCGAAAAAGAATTAAAGCTGAAGTTGTGGTTTATCCCAGACCCCCATCTCCTAGCCCATCGGTTTCATCTGTAACGTCTATAGAAGAAAAACCAAAGCAACTCCCGGAAGTGTATAGGTTAGAGCCCTCGAATTTGGCTAGTTCTAGGAATCGTGGCAGCTTACCAGATGTACGCAAGGATATAGGAGTGGAGATCATGCCAAGAACTGAAGTATCCGCACTGAGCCAAGCCAGAAGAGACGAGCTGAGGAGACTCAGAGAGCAGGAAGAGGCGAGGCGCAAAATGGAGCTTGTGTTGAGATTCGGCGATGTTAAGGTATGCTACGTTATCAAGACTCTTCTCCAACAATCATCTACAAAATTATTTCTACATCAAGTGAAACTGCATTGCACCACAGTTTTCACTTCAGGTTAACAATGCTTTCCGCTTGGCTTTTCGCAGTTTACGTTAATTTTTACAGAATGACAAATTCAGAACAAGTTCTGTAAGCGCTTTATTGAACCAAATGCTTGCGCCCCTTTGTAATGCACACTTTATTTCTTGGCAAAAAAAAAAAATACCTTGCAGATATAAATATAGAT
The DNA here is from genome assembly GCA_949752745.1 of Protula sp. h YS-2021. Classification (NCBI taxonomy): domain Eukaryota; kingdom Metazoa; phylum Annelida; class Polychaeta; order Sabellida; family Serpulidae; genus Protula; species Protula sp. h YS-2021. Next base: position 61,224,317 of record OX457027.1, on the reverse strand, counting down.
TATACAAAAGAGCATCTTTTGCTCCACATACACAACTGATTGTATTTTATGACTAAATATAAGTGCAAGGACCGATTTTTCATCCTTTTGGCAACAGCTTTGAAGCTTTTACTTTGGAATATGTTGCAAAGCTGTTGCTTTTTCTGTTACAGTACACATCACTGTTGACTCACACAGATTTGTTTTTATCATGTTTTCTTTTCTTAATAGATTACCAGAGCAGCAAAGCTGTACCTGGTTAAGTACTTCTGAAAAAAAAACATATTTGCAAAATTGTATATTAGAAATGTCGATATAATGACGCTAAGGGTTTGTTTGTTTGTTTTTTTTTCGCATTTTGTGCAAATTGACTCCACGTTTAATTGCGTGTAAAAACCACACATAAGTGTGAAATTGCCGTTCTTTGATCTCATTTATTTCTTTCATCTCCATACAGGATTGGTGCCAGCAAAGACAGCTCTTGATTCTAGTGATAGCCTTGAATGTTGGACTAGCAACGATGTTTTTCAACATGCTTCAGTGAAATTAACCAATGACGTTCTACCATTCCATTGATCCATCTGCATGTCACGAACGCCTTGAACAGCGAATCAACGAGCGGCAGTTGTTGTCACATGACTTCAGCGACGGCGTTGACGTGATTTGCAACCAATCGGATTTCAGTATGCAATTTGGTGGCAACGTAATTCACAACGAAAGATGTATTTCAAGAACCAATTGTGCTAAATGCCTCGTAATAGGCCATGTGACGCAACAGCATTTCCGATCTATGAATCAGGAATGGTTTTATTTCAGACGCACATAGCCAATTAAATTAAGTAAAAGAGGTTTTAATGACACTACATAGACGGATTTGCAAAATCGGATCAAACCACCTGCTGGTTATTGCTATTTTCAAAAATTATGAAAATAAAAACGACGAGATTTAAGCTTCAAAAAGAGTATGCAGATTTAAATATTTCTTGGGTAACTTCAAGAAACTAACAATCTATCGATTTTAAGTACTGCCGAAATATTCCTCAAAGATTAAAAAAATACTACCAGTCTGAAATTTGTCAGTTTCTCATTATATCTTTTGCTGTAAATTAACTTGTTTCATTGGTTAGCATTTTTACACTGAAATGGCAAATTATGTCAGACAAAAATATCAACAAGATACGAGACAGCTTGCTCGGAAAGTTCACAGAACCAGACTCCTCACACAAACTCTACTAATTGGGATTTGAAAGAAATATTGAGCTTTGATGTTTTTAATGCATGGTATTTTTAGAGTCGATGCAGGCCCATCACCTCCAGATATATGAAAAGTGAATACCTAATCGTTGACTGCATGGTTTATAAGATACTTTTCACGGTCACGACACATTCTGAATCTCAGTTACTGCCCTAGCAATCGGAATCCGGCCTTAATAAATGTTTGGGATTCAATAAAAAAAAAAACAACAAACAAAAACAAAAATACATTAAGCCCCATCAAAATGTTGGGGCTTGTAAAACCGGAAGTGATCAAATATACGTGCACATTAGTGAAAGTCGTCGTGATTTAGATAGCAACTGCACCCAACCAGCCAAAAATGATCAAGTATGCCGCGCTGTTGGAAACAATGTATAATTTTGGGATCGCGAAATACTTCAGCATCTGAAGAGGACTTCACTGGAAGAATACTTCAGAATCTGCCAGGACTCCACTGGAGGAATACTTCAGCATCTGAAGAGGACTCCACTGGAAGAATACTTCAGAATTTGCAGGACTCCACTAGAGGAATACTTCAGAATCTGTCAGGACTCCACTGAAATATAGCGATGTTCGGCCGGGATTCCCATTGCTTTTTCTTTGCGGGCAAGGCTCAGTAGTGAACTTTCCACACAAACTAGCGGTTGTGCGAGGTGAGCTGCTTGCTACACTATATATATACAACAAAAGTTCGGTTGACTAATGAATGAGTATGATTAAATCTATCTGTTCTCCAGTGTGCCGGTTAACTAAAAATTGGCGAAGTATAGACGGAAACCCCTGGGTTGAAATGTTTACCACGTAATATATATATATATATAAAATTCGTGCTCTGGCAATCGGGTGATATAATGAAACAACTGAATTCAAGGCCAGTTCAAGTAACATTTTTAGCACTATAATTTATTTTTAATAACCTCTTAAAAAGAAAGCTCTGTTTAAGTTTCGTTACAACACAAGGTAGAATTTCTGTGCAGTAACTATTTAAACGAGCAACGGGCTGTGTCTGAAAGATAGTTTTCCAACTGAGTAAACTAAGTTATAAGAAGGTAGTTTATCTGAGCTGTGGCTTTAAATGGTTTCCCTTTTTCCCCACTTACAATTGTAAACTTCCAAGAGGAGTTTCACCCCCCTCCTCCCCCCCCTGCCCCCGGTCTTCGCCACGTATCTGTATATTTTAAGGTACACAATGTAGCTTTTAAAAGCTTTCTCAACCACGACTTAGCTAATCGACACGTGTAGTTATGAATTTCTTAGTACACAGATGTAGACCCATCTGTCAATTTGTCACATTTGTCGCTGTAAAGGATTTCTATTTCTTTTACATGTTTGTAGCCATTCTGGCGATATTTTAAAAGGTTGATGCAACTTTTTGAAAAGAAATCTTCTTTTCAGTCTTGGGTAAGTGCACCTTTACAATCTGACAAGTTTCCTATCAAAACTACTGAGCGAACAGGTGGTATTAATTTGGGTAGGGTTGGTGCAGGTGTCGTGCCTAATCCGAGTCGGGTGGGTTGATTGTTTAAATCTGGCAGATTTTCCCTCTGTGAATGTTTGTTTCAACTGCGAACAAGCGTGGAACATATATTTAAAAAATATTTATCACCTTTAAAGATCCTCATAAATTTGTTTTAAAGAATTTCAAGATACCAAGACGTTAATCACAAGTCTATCTCCAAATAGCAAATTTATAAAAGAGATTCACGGGACAAAGATAAGTCCTTGGTTTCAAGTTACGGTTCATCTCAGTGTTTTTTTTTATTATTACTTTTCTTTTTTGAGAACACGTGGTCCATTTGAAATTTATAATCTGTAAGCTATCGGATAGTGGTGAAAAAGTTCAATAATTACCACATTTGATGTTTGTATATGTGTATATATACTTTATTTATCCTTCAATTTTTCAGTATTTGAATACAGGTTTCAGTATTACTAAAGTCCCTGCATGTGGCGACATGTGGTACTTTTAGACCCAATATGTTTTGAAATTTTGTGTATTTTGTTGTTGAATTGTTATTGTTTGTTTCACAACTGATTGATATAAATGGTTCCTTGCTCAAGATTTTCTGTCTAAATCAGAAAAATATGTCATTTTAGTGAAAATGTTATTTTGTTATGTGCACTGCAATAAATTATTTGTACATGTTAAGTGACAGAAAATCGATCACTGAAGATTCGTCAATTTGGCGCGTACGCAAAACTTGCCCTTTTATACCCCTTTGCTTCAGTCCATCCCTGTACACAAACCCTAGATTGTACCAGTAATAAACCACGGAGCGTATCAACCCCTGCCACAATTCCCAAGATTTCAAGTCTTCGTAGAACTATCGAACTGCGTAGATTTTATTGAATCAGTTACTGTTTCTTGAAGCCTTAAAATCTGAATTAGAAAAACTGCTAACCATTGACAAAAATTCATCCCTCACAGTTGAAAATGTTAAAATATATGGTGGTTGTATTTTAGAATTTAAGTATTGTATTTTAATAATTATTGTCTTACACACCTTCATGTTTTACTGTTGGAAATTGTGAGCTCTCTGAGGGGAAATCTGTACATAAATGTAAGTCTGTTGTTAGGCAAGTTATGAGCATAAAACGAACATGAATATTTTATAGATATTTAACCGTAACCTATTGTGTGATGGTGGTTTGTTTTATCCTATTTCAGTTGGTGCCTTAATAAACCCAAAATATTCAAGAGTTGTTTTTTTTTAATAGTTGAAAGAAACCGATAGCGTCAATCAAAGCCTCGAGATTTGGGTAATTCTTCCACACTGCAAAAAAAAAAATAATAAATAAAAAAAAAAATAAATAAAAAATAAAAAAATAGATTAACGAGTGTTATCTACTGTATAATTATTTAATTTTGTGTTTTATGGTTTGACCCAACGTAATCTGGACAAAGTGCACTGACAAAAATTACGACAGAAAGTTTTATACCAACATTATGAACAACCATGCCTTACTATGTGTCATAAAAATAGATTTGTAGTAACTCAATATTGCGATTTCACTTATTTTATTTATTTTAATAGACTGTTTTACGTTCGACTAATAAATTTACTCCCGTAATTAAACTCAAGTTATCTCAATCCAGTTGCGCATTATAGATAACTTTATTGTTTGTTTTTTTTTTTTTCATTTTTGTCTTTCTTCACTTTAGCTTGACTTATTTTTGGAACTCCCCCTATGCCTCCATCCTTCACTCATATCGGTTATTTAACACAAGAAGTTTGACGTCGGCGTTCCGTGCCATTAGTTTCCGTTAGACTAAAAATTCCTGAGCGGTCGTCCATAAAGTACGTGCGCAAAATGTTGGCCACTTTAGCACCGTACGCACTCATCCCCCCCCCCCCCCTCCCCATCCTCTACATGCAACAAACACACGTATATTTTCTGTATAGATGTTGTTTCGAAGTGTTCTATTCAACAATAACAGTGTTCATAGCGTGCGTTGGCACGCATGTGACATGACCTCCCCGCTGTGCGCATTGGCACGCCCATGAGCGGATACCACTCCCCCCCCTCCCCCTACCCCTCTCCTCTTTGAGCGCGTACTTACAATCCGACCCCTGATCACTTTAGCATGCGTATACTGTACGGTTGACTGTTCCGCTTACTGGAAGAATAATAACCACATTTATTTATTTTCTTTTATTCCTATTTTATATTCTGGTACACTTCACATTTCTGCAAAACCAACTTAACAACAGATGTGCCTTGGCGCATGTTCTCAATAAAAAATTTCGGCAATATCTTCCATCTGCCCTTTCCAGTTTTTATCTCATCAATGAACCGTTCAGTAACCAGTACGCTATTAGTGCACTTTACTGCTATACTTTTCAAAAGACATCATCATGATTTCGCCGTATTTCCCTGGACATATTCGTCGGCCATTTTGAACGCCGCTTTTTTCAGCTGCTTCATGGTAACCGTAAGACCTTCCTTCTCCGCCAGCTGAAAATAAAACGACTGTTACCTTGCCTACATTGTGATAACCATTCAACAACTTTGGTCCGTAATTGCAATTCAATCGAAATACTCAAAATATAGCTACTTCCATGGTATGGGCATGAATGTTTAATCACAAAATATCTTAAATTATTAATTCAACACTCTCATTATCAAGTATTGTTGCGGATTGGGGTTGGGAGTTGACGGCAAGGCATAAAAGGTTGTTATTTTGCTTTTCCTATTACCCGAGTTAATTCAATTTACTTGCCACAGCAGATTGATAACTATGTTTTAATTGAGTTATACTTCGAAACTCATTCGATCAATTTGCTTTTGCAAAAACACCATTTCACCCTCAAAGCTCCCAGTGAAAAATCCTATAAAACCTTTGCCCTACATCACTTCATTACGAGTTGTTATTATGCGACACACCTCCGCGAAGATTACGCCGCGGTTGTTTATTTGGTACACGCCGCTGTGCCCAATGCAAGACTGATTGTGTTTACACTACAGTAACCGGACAAATTTGCCGCTGTGTTCTTGCTCACATTAACTGCTTCACAACAGATCAACTCGCGCACGCATACAGCCATACGGATAACATATTCAGTACCTTTTGAAGAGTTTGGCGGGGGGGGGGGGGGGGGCGGGGGAGGGGGAGAGGAGGGATGGTGGTGGCGGGAGACAAAAGTTCAGCGGAAAAAAGTGACTCAGCGAGTATACACTTTATCACTTCGGTATGACGTCAGAAAGACTGTCTAGACCTGCGCTTACAAAGTACTCTGTACTCTGTACTCCAGAACCACGACCCGTGTACATTTGCTCGGTTGGCGATAACAGGAATTTTTCACACAGGTTTAAGTATTTTCACCAGGACCGACTAACTTTCTCAGTATAAAATTATGCATAATTAAAAAGTCCGCCACTGCTCTTTTGAAAAAAAAAAAACCCGTTAATTACGTCACCATCGACTAGAACTACTTCCCCATCGCAAAAAATACAATTCGCACCTCGTCCTTTATTTATTTTCTTTTATTCCTATTTTATATTCTGGTACACTTCACATTTCTGCAAAACCAACTTAACAACAGATGTGCCTTGGCGCATGTTCTCAATAAAAAATTTCGGCAATATCTTCCATCTGCCCCTTCCAGTTTTTATCTCATCAATGAACCGTTCAGTAACCAGTACGCTATTAGTGCACTTTACTGCTATACTTTTCAAAAGACATCATCATGATTTCGCCGTATTTCCCTGGACATATTCGTCGGCCATTTTGAACGCCGCTTTTTTCAGCTGCTTCATGGTAACCGTAAGACCTTCCTTCTCCGCCAGCTGAAAATAAAACGACTGTTACCTTGCCTACATTGTGATAACCATTCAACAACTTTGGTCCGTAATTGCAATTCAATCGAAATACTCAAAATATAGCTACTTCCATGGTATGGGCATGAATGTTTAATCACAAAATATCTTAAATTATTAATTCAACACTCTCATTATCAAGTATTGTTGCGGATTGGGGTTGGGAGTTGACGGCAAGGCATAAAAGGTTGTTATTTTGCTTTTCCTATTACCCGAGTTAATTCAATTTACTTGCCACAGCAGATTGATAACTATGTTTTAATTGAGTTATACTTCGAAACTCATTCGATCAATTTGCTTTTGCAAAAACACCATTTCACCCTCAAAGCTCCCAGTGAAAAATCCTATAAAACCTTTGCCCTACATCACTTCATTACGAGTTGTTATTATGCGACACACCTCCGCGAAGATTACGCCGCGGTTGTTTATTTGGTACACGCCGCTGTGCCCAATGCAAGACTGATTGTGTTTACACTACAGTAACCGGACAAATTTGCCGCTGTGTTCTTGCTCACATTAACTGCTTCACAACAGATCAACTCGCGCACGCATACAGCCATACGGATAACATATTCAGTACCTTTTGAAGAGTTTGGCGGGGGGGGGGGGCGGGGGAGGGGGAGAGGAGGGATGGTGGTGGCGGGAGACAAAAGTTCAGCGGAAAAAAGTGACTCAGCGAGTATACACTTTATCACTTCGGTATGACGTCAGAAAGACTGTCTAGACCTGCGCTTACAAAGTACTCTGTACTCTGTACTCCAGAACCACGACCCGTGTACATTTGCTCGGTTGGCGATAACAGGAATTTTTCACACAGGTTTAAGTATTTTCACCAGGACCGACTAACTTTCTCAGTATAAAATTATGCATAATTAAAAAGTCCGCCACTGCTCTTTTGAAAAAAAAAAAACCCGTTAATTACGTCACCATCGACTAGAACTACTTCCCCATCGCAAAAAATACAATTCGCACCTCGTCCGCTTTATCGAGCCAGAAATCCTTGGACCTGCTGAAGTAGTCATTTAGCGTCTCGTCTTTGTTCAGTGGCGGTGGGTCGTCCGTCTCCATGCCTTAGGACACAGACACACACAAGCAAAACCCAAAACATTATTTTGAATTAGACGTTCGAGCGCAATGAGCTGGTCACAGTAATTCGAAACAGATACAACGTATTATTAGCTATCGGCTAAATTTGGATGGGAAATATATTTACTCTATCACCTCACGTTTTTAATGAAATCAGGTGCTAAATTTTACACACCACAATTTTGTATCAAATCAGTCTTAACCTGTCTTCTTTTAATATAATACAATATAATATATGTTTTCAAGTTCCTTAATTTCGTTTTTTTTCCTCATCGGTAACAGAGGTAAGACCCTGTTGAAGAACTGTACCGGTACCTTCATCTTCGTCATCCGACTCCTCATCCGGGTCCTCGCTGTCTGAACTGTCCGGCGCTTCCCATACCTGATCCCCAAAGAAAACACAACATACTGGAGTGCTCTCAACCAATCACGTTAAAGGAGTGGCACATTTTTTTTTTTGGCTACGTCATGATTAACAGCCCAACACGCACCGAATAATTTGACAGGCCGTTTGTAAAATTGGTGCCGCCAACTTTTTGCTTCCCTTTCTCACCGCGTCTGTCTGTGTCTCTCCCCGACACGCTTAAGTTCTGCCGCCTTAACATATGAGCAATGAGAGACTGCAAACTTTTACTATGAACCTGCATTAATTTACAACTTTGTACAGCACTTATGGAAGTTTAGATGTCTAAATATATTTATTTCTAAAATTGAAAGCGTAAGCAAATAAGCAAATAAGACACAGTGCATGACTGTAATCATCAGATCTGGTATCAGGCCTTATATCTGCAAAGCAAAACAACAGAGAACATGTACAAACCAATTTCTCTGCTTCATTTTTCACAAGGACTTTCCACTCCTCCAGCTTATGTAGATCCAGCGCGTACATGTCTTGTAATGTCAGCTGCTTCTCTCCTTCCTCGTATATACCTCCATACAAGTACAGTATGCCATTTCTGACTGCCAACTGGGCGTTCATCCGCGGGCACGGCCAAAATTGTTCCCCGCCCTGATCCGTTTGGGAAGTCATATTTTTGCCACTAGAACGAGCCTGCACAGTTTGGGGTCCTAAGGTTACAGTGAATATGCTATCAGTATTTGTATGAGAAGTACTTGAACTGGTATCACAAGCAGACGATGCTGCCGACTGGTCCGTGACCCTGGAATGTTCCACTGACTGAGTGGAATTTTCCACGACAGTCAATCGCTCGACTTCGTCCTCAATGTCTTCGTCCATGTCGCACATTTCTTCATCGCTTCCAGCATCGTCTTTTCCACCTTTCTTTCGCCGCCTTTTCTTTTTTTCTTTCATTTCTTTCTTTCCTCTACGAAAAAAGCAGACCACTGTGCAGGTGGGTTAGAATACGGTGGGTCTCATGTAAAACGACCGGGCATATGTCGTTAGAACCAATCATCTGTATACTCAATCGCAGTATGGAACGACGCAAATGCAAGCAAAGGTCCGTAATAACACAGATATTTTGAAATGTTGTTAAAACTTGAGGTGTGTCCGATCGGAGCACAAACGCCCCGCCTGGCGGATGGTCAATGACCTAATCTTAGTTTGAGGGATGTGATTCTTCTTGAAGAAAGAATGAATAAGCATGGACTTAGTAACGAGCACGTAACTGCAGTGAAATTGCCTAAGTTCAAAGGCCAATTCCGACAGAACAAACGCCTCGTCGGACAAACGGACGACGTCCTGCAAAACTTCAATATATTAGGAACAATATCCCACAAAGAAGAAGTTGCCGGGCAAATAGCTACGCTACAGTGCGAGCGACAAAACTTGGTACCGAGCACCTAACTACAGTAAAATTGCCTAAGTTCAAACCCCAATTCTGACCGAATAAATGCCTCGTCGGACAAACGGGCGACGTCTTGCACAACTTCGATATATTAGAAATAATAATCTATAAACAAATAAATCACCAAACAAATATGTAGAGTGAGGTGCGATCCACAAAACTTAGTACATAAAACATCTAAGTACAATAAAATTGCCTAAGTTCAAACCCCAATTCCGACAGAACAAACGCCTCGTCGGACAAACGGACGACGTCCTGCACAACTTCAATATATTAGGAACAATATCCCACAAACAAAAAAGTTGCCGGCCAAATAGCTACGCTACAGTGCGATCCACAAAACTTGGTACCTAAAGCGTAACGTACACACAGACAGACGGACGGACGGACGGACGCACAAGTCACACACTATATGTCCCGCTGATATTTGTCAGGCGGGGCATAAAAAAGAATGCGCCGAGATCTACCTGAGCAGCACCTGATGCCATCGACCCTTGTCCAGCTCCACCGTGTACATGTCGTTGTAAAACTTGCTGTCAAGGTCCTCCTCATCCTCCTGCGGCATTTTCACCAAATCATTTTAGACTCATATCTTGCACCAACCCCCCTCCCACCCCCCCCCTCCACCTCCTCCACCCCGAATCGCCAATTAACATTTCACTTTTTGTACAAACACGTACATAAAAATTACACATATGAAAGGACAAAGTAGGACGAGTAAAGCAAGCCTTGTGGTCTGGAAGTTTTATTTTCCACTCAGGAGATCACTTTAGGTGATTGCGTAATTGTTTAGCACACAACAGAGGTCCCTGGGAAAACTCTAGCCCCGTCTCGACTCACATCATCGACCACGCCCCCAAAGAAGAGCGCCCTGTTTCCCGGCGTGCCCACAACGGCACAGCTGCACCTCGGAGAGGGGCGCTCCCCACACTGCTTGACCTGGCTCCACTTCCATTTCACTTCTTTGATGTCTTCGCTCTGCCCTGCCTTACCTGAATAAACGTACGCATTTAACAGGCCATTTGAATTTAAAAAAAAATTACTTTACAGTGACTCCACTGCTGAAAACATATCTTCCAGACTTGGGACTGCAAAATCCTCTCTTATTTAAAAAAAAATAATAACACAAATAAAAAATAACAAAAAAAAATTCTCCGGGTAACTCAAACGTCAGAGAGACTCAAAGTTGAAAAGCAATTCCATGTAAAATCCGGCGAGAATCTGTTACATCAATTACCATCTACTGACAGCAGAAACATATCCGTATGTACATTGCCCTTGTCAACATCTTTCTTCACGGGCTTTTTGCTATAGCCGCCGAAGATCACAATGCCCTGCTCGTCTTGGGTCACTGCCATGCAGCAACCTGCGCGATAAAAAACACAGACAGCTACAGAACACTTTTTTTCACACATACTAAACTGTGGGCTACAATTTAGTCACTTCTTTTTCACATATGTTTATCTTCGAAAAGTCAATGTTCCACTTTGGTATGTTTACATATTCAAAACACACACACACACTGGTAAAGTGATGCCATTTTTTTCAAAAAGATTGTTATTGGATCTCTTGTGGATCAATATTTCCCTTTATTTTATTTTATTTATTTTTTGTTTTAGTGCATTTAAATGCAATACTCGTCGATATTTAAGTTCATCCAACACAGCGCGGTCCCAGCCAACTGGGGAGGGACGGGGTGGGAGGTGGACTGGAAGTAGCTGTTATACCTGAGCGCGGGGGTGGGACGTTCCCGGACGGCTGCAGCTGTGTCCAGCTGTACGTGCCAAGGTCAAACACATGAACGTCGTTGAAGTATTTGTAATCACCTCTGTAAAAATAAAGAAGCCAGTGCTAATTATTAGTAATATTGCAGCTAACACAAACCAACAAATATATCTTTAATATATTTTTCACATTTTTGTTACTATTACATCAGTCTGAGAGAACTCACTCCTATTACGGGATCTCACTTGTTGATCAGTCTACAAATTACTTTACAAGGAGAGGAAATGGAAATCTTTGCTTCCTTTTGATCTAGAAATACATCATTTCCGTAATGGAAAACTTGAATGAACTACCTTAAGTTGTCATGAAAGCCACCAAAGAGGAATATTTGCCTTTTGCACACAACCATCCGGTGCCCGCTTCTCGCGGATGGCCCACCGGGAACGCTGCACCAGTTAAACACACGCAGAACGACATATAAGCAATACCAAAAAAAAAAAAAAAAAAAAAAAAAAAAAAAAAAAAAAACATGCTTGGAACTTATACGATTGTTTCTGTCATGTATTTGGTTACTTTGTTGCAGAATTCGCATTGAAAACCTGGTTGCAAAAAATAAATAACTAGAGGGACCAGTGCACACCAACATGTCAAACACTTTTGCCAGCCAATCACAGCTGTAAATAAAAACAAATATTCCCCCCCCCCCTCACACACTCTCTCCCCCCAAACCCTACTACAAACAGGTTTTAGCGTACGTATTTTTGCGTTGCGCTCTATACGCTTAATACAATATGAAGAGTCAAATCCGCCCAAGGCATTATCCTACCAAGCTTAAAGCAAGATGATGCATTTTTCACAGTTTGACGTCATATGACCGACACACCTACCCTTATCTCATCAAATGTGAAGCTGATCAGACCTGTTGTTCTCGAGTTATCCCATTAACAAAATCTAGTGTCCAGAACACATAATGGCGTAATATGGCGTCATACGTTGCGCTGTATACACCAAATACAATACGAACCATCAGACCTATCCAGGGCATATTCCCACCTAGTTTGAAACTGATCCGATATTTTTCTCTTAAGTTATAGTGATGGCGCATTTTACACAGTTTGATGTCATATGATTGTCCAATACGCGTCAAATATAACAGCAAATGGCGGACCCACCCAAAGCATAAAGCTTAATCGAGTTTAAAGCTAAATCGAGTTGTCGTTCGACAGTCATCCTGTTAACAACGACTAGTGTCCAAAACACGTAATAACGTCATAAAAACTCATATGTTGAGCTATATGCACCAAATACATAATGTACCGTCGGACAGAAGCAAGATATTATCCCGCTAAGTTTTAAGCTAATCCAACGTTTTGTTCTGCAGTTACAGTAATGGGTCTAGGACAGAACCCCCCGGGACTAAACCCCCGTGACCAAACCCCCCGGAACCAAACCCCCGCGCGCATAACCCCCCGTGCCAAACCCCGCCCCCCGATCGGACCAAACCCCCCCCCCCCCTTCTCAACATAATGAAAATGCCAATATAATATGTTAAATTTAAGCACACGTTTATTGCATCATGATTTTACAACTTGAGATGTAGTTCATTTGTACAGCATTTTGCAAAAACTGACAAAATTAATTGGAGTTGGCTGTATAATTGTGATTCAGCACACAATGTGGACTCCTGTGATTTATAAATAACAGAAATTCGTACTTCAGATGTTTTAATTGCAATCGACACACAGACTAGATGTCAAGGGTGTAAATTGTACTTCAGATCCTGTGATTGTAAGATGACAGAACAAGACACGGCAGAAGCTCTGATTGCATTTGGGATCAAAACTCGTCAGATACTATGAATGCAATTATGTACCTTTTATACTTTATAACTAGAGCAGTGTGCATAGCCCATTTACAATACCAATCTGTGTTTGTTCCCACAGAAGCTACATAATAAGTTTCATTAAAATCCTTGCAGGAGTTTTTAAGTTATCGCGTTAACAAGCCCTTGATGACAGACCGACCGACAACCGACACGCGGTCGATCGCATATATTCTCTGTCGGGTATAAATCAGTAATCATTAAGTAACGATTACAGAATATCGGAGGCTGCTTAAAAGTTCAAATACAAGTAAGTATTTGTGAAACACAAGCAGGCCCCAACCGCCCTCAAATTCATAGGGGTATAAAGTAATGACGGACAGACGGACGGACACCCCAAACCTATAGGCCCCAATCCGAAGGGGTGGGGACTAATAATTGTTGCAGTGGGGGGAGGGGTGGTCCTCTTCATGTGGGGGGTTTTGGCATGGGGGGTTATGCGCGCGGGGGTTTCAGTCTTGGGGGGTTTGGTCGGGGGGGGGGCGGCTCAGTCCCGGGGGATTCTGACCGGAACCCACACTAATCACCCAGTTGTCAGTTTTGACATCCTGTGACGTCACGCGTTGTCCAATGTTCGACATATACACTCACAACAAACGCACACACAACATACACATAGTATAAAAATATAATATTTCCGCCTTTAGGTGGGACACATTAATACTATACTGTTAATAATACAGTCGGAGGCATGCGAATCTCCTTTTAGAGTTTTTTAATCTGCAAATTTCGTTTAACTGACAATATGCATTACTCCGATTATTCGGACTCATCAGTTCTGCTGACTTTTCAGGACATGTACCTTATTTTAATTCTTATAAAAATCACTTCCCAATGAGTTCGTTGAACAGAGAAGCCACGCACCTGACTTTCTCCCACTTGTGTGAGTGAAAGTGGAAAACCCACAAGTCTTTGTAGTGGTAGAACTGTGACTGTGACGGACTGGCAAACTCTCCGCCAAACAGCCACATCTGCCCCCCTGCCTGCTTCACTGTGATGCACTAAAACATACCCATATTTTTCAAAATCACACACTTGGTAAGTATCATAAAAACCTTAAAATAACCTTGTAAAGTGAAAAAAAAAGAAAACACTTTTGACGTAACTTTTTCTTGCATCACTTAATTCTGGTCTCAGACAGCCTACACCATGTTCTCGTCTGGTGTGAGGAGCGACGGGGCGGAGCTCACATGGTGACAGGAGCAAGGGCGCGCTCCTCGCCTAGTGATAGGAACGAGGGCGCGGGACTCACCTGGTGAGACGAGCGAGGGGGCGGGGCTCCAGGGACCTTGAGCAGAGTCCAAGCGTTATTCTTCACACTGTATATGAACATGTCGTTGTACATCACAGTCTAAAAAAAGAAAGACATTTATACCATTTAAACAATGCCCTTTCTCTATGTGACACATCTCTCTTTTACCCAACCCAAGACAGAATTCGGTGAAACCATTTGTGCTTGTACCAAGCTGTTTTGTGAATTTGCACATGCAACTGCTTCGTGTAAAGTTCAACTCACTTGGTTTTTCTCTTGATACGAAGGAGGCATATATCTTGCATGCACACTTTCACAAAGCTGTGCCAAACACATTGCACATAGTTTTCATTTCCTAAATTACTACACTTTCGAGGATTCACCCTCTGAACTACATACGTCCCATCCCACGTATAAAAGTACCCCCATTTCAACTGGCTAATATAAAAACAAAAATTTATTTTACTTTTGGCACAAGTACTTAATGACCTTGTTTCCGTTGAAAAATTCTCCACCAAACAGAATCAGCTCGTCTTTGTCTGGATGTGGTGTAAGCGTGGAATTACTTCTGAAAAGAACAAAAAATTCCAGGTCTCTCATATTTTCGAAAGGCTGATTATACCAACACTGTTTTGTAAGTTAGTGAAGTGAATATCATTTGTCCAGCAGTGATTGCAAAAATAAAAACAGTTTAAAAAACTAAGAGTATCGGCGAATAAACAAACTATGTTAAAATATGTCATAACACACTCGACACAAAAGGGATTCCGATTTAGGTCTGTGGAACAGAAGATGTCTTATATACCAACAGTCGCATTTATTTCGTCCCTGTTTTGAGGGTTATCCTTTATGCGTACGAATTGCGAACTCTAAGAACTGCCTGATAAGAATCCATAATGTACAGAGTTGCTGGAAACGCTGCTCAACGTTGCTTTTCAATTTGCACTGCCAATATATTTCGATATTACACAAGGAAGATGTCATTATTTAAAGCATTTCTAAAAATGACTGAAATTAGCATTTGATTTACGTAGCTGTTCAGAAATAGTGTAAGAACAATAATGCTATACTTGTTTAGTATGAATACAAGTGTCAAGACAAAAAACATTAAGTGGATTTCTTGTTAAGCAAGTAGCTTCTGAGCCCTAGTTGTCAAACTAGCGAGCAGAAACAGCTGATGTAATTCAGTCACTTTAAACACTTTTTTGTTGATTTTTTTCTTTTCCATTCACTTTCTTTTTCCTTGTCGGTCTTATCACCTTCCTTGGTGTGTTTCAAAACGCAACCAAAAGGCAATTACATTTTTTCTTATAATTTGAACTTGACATTCCAAATCTTAGGCCATGTTACCTTGGAGTTGGTTGCTCGCATCGTTCTTCTACCACATGCAGCTGTTTTCTTCCTCTTTCCTGGCATTCCGCAATTAGCGCCTCTATATTCTCCTGTTGCGATTCAACAGATACATATCAGAACATGTCACTGTAAATCATCTATTGCAGATAAGTGCTTCTAGCTTAAGCTTGAAGTTAATAAGAATAAGATAATGCGCCATGAATAAATTTCTTTCCCGAAAAAAAACTTAAAATGTCCAGTCCTGCTCAAAGCCCATGCTTTCGGTTCTCTGATGACGTTTATACCAAATCACACTTTGTGTGTTCTGATATAAAGTGTGAAAAAACTGCGCACTGACTGCAAAATAACCCGGTAGAAAATATACACGATCGCAAGATTTCATACAAATAGCACATGTCTTTGCACCGAAGACCAATCATTTTATCCTTCTCGTTTTTTTTACATCTTCGTGTTACGAAGAGTTATAAAGATGCTATTTTAGCCCCCAAGAAACTTGCCCTATTTTGTCAGATTGAACAAATTTGATCAGATGACTGAGATTTAACAAAAATGGTCAGAAGAATCTGACTTGCAAGGTCATTGCTAACTCATTTCTTAGTAAGCCTGAAATAACTGTATAAATGCTGTTTTCTTACTCAGCCAAAACAGTTTTTTGCCAATTTCGATGTTCTGTTTAATTTCGTGTTACTCTCTTCGTAGAAGGAAACAAGTAAGTATTTGTGAAACACAAGCAGGCCCCAACCGCCCCCAAATTCATAGGGGTATAAAGCGATGACGGACAGACGGACGGACAGACAGACAGACGGACACCCCAAACCTATAGGCTCCAATCCGAAGGGTTGGGGCCTAACAAGCAGCAATTGAGCAGCAGATAGATATTGGTTAAAATCTGTGCGAAGCAAACGATCTGTTCTCAACGTGAATAATTTCCACACTTTTTTCATTGAAATAAAATGGCTGTTCATTAACATCTATCACTGATGTTTCGCCTTTGAACAATCTGGTTTTGTGTACAAAGTGGACATTTAAAACAGTCGCATTTCTATAATACTGGTCTCCATATATCGTCCCTCTCGTAATGTGTCAGTTCGTTCCAAAACCAAAACTGTAGCTCTGAAAGATATCTATAATGCTTGACAAAAAGTTTCTCCTTTAATTTTCAACCAATTTGGATCCCGTACTGTTCAACAGCATCTCGCTTCCCTCGTATGGGTATAAGTCAGGTTTTAGCGTAGACCGGAGTGCATCCGCTGCGTAGTTCATGCCCATGCTGGAAACTTTATATCTCCACACTTTTTATTCTTGTACTGTTAAAACCCTAGTAACCTATGTGTTTCTTGAACTTACGAGTATATTTTCGAGGTACGAATATGGCTATTTTGAGGTATTTCATAGTTTCACACGTTACTTATATTCTCGCGCCTGAATTTATGCAACAAATGTACTTGATAAACAAGAAATAACGTGCCTCCCCTTTGGCTTTTAGCATCTTCTTCACTTTTTTCTCCGCATTTTTCTCGGTTTTCATCGCTGTTTTTTCAGCACCCTTTCCCTTTTTACTTTTATCCTTCTTTTTGCCCATTGTCAAGTTTTTATATTAAGATATTCGGTGAAGTAAGTCTATTTCTAAACAGGCTTCTGGTCTAAAAGGGATCTAATACTATTTACGGAAGAAATGAAATAAAATAAATTATTTCAAAACCACACGACTCATGGGCGCAGCCATATTGATTCAGAGATAACCATGACATCTTACTTAAAACGAGAAGTATTTGACATTTTAATACGAAAGACTATGAAGTGGTGTTTCATTAATAACGGGAGTTGTGTGGGTACTTTCCAGTTACTGGATAGTAAGATTATGTTTTCCCAATCTGCAACGACATCGTTATTTTAACTTGTAGATTACAAAATTTGAGTTATATTAAGCAATGTTATGACTGTTGCCACGCTTAAAAACTTTTTACCTTTTGTACAATTACCGTTGAACATTTGAGAACAACATTATTCGCTCTTTATATTATTCATTTGAGGTATTTCAAATATAAATAAGCCTTTTGTCATGTAACTTTTGGAAATTTGTATTTTTTTTGTAAAGCTATACTTAAATGTCAATAAATAATATAGTGTTAGATTTTATTGCCTTTTGTACAAATAACTTACCATTTTAAACGCTTTATCATAAAGGATCCAACCGAGTAGTTTAATGAAAAATTTCCAGGTCACATTTGGAAATGTACGGCTTTTTTCAACGATTATGATATCATGATTTTGGAGTTTCCAGTTTTTGACCCCTTTAAATCGGTATACTAGTTATAACTGAAATAGTATGAGACCCGGTCTCTGTTTATGGGGAATTTAGGTGTTTTAGTTTTGAATGACTAGATAATGGATATGTACTCCCTACACTGTGCTGTGTTGATTTTTGTGACCATATCTAATTTGTTCAATCCACACCTTTTTACCACTACTCAAGTTGTTCAATCCTCATCTTTCAGGAATGGTTATAAGAGCAACTTTAAAAATCTTAGTGTTTTATCAATCTTCTTCGCATGAAATTTTATGTTAAGAAAATATTAGAAAGGATGTGTTTCCTCAAACTTCTTGAAAATCTAATTTTCAAGTTAACTGTTGATATTTTGCTGTTGCTGGCAATTTATAAGGTCAACGCGATACATTGACGGTTACTTAAACAGAAGAAATATTATGACATCAAATGAAATTCTTAGTGGTTTACCTTAAACTGGTGCAATATTTAACATTTTACGTATCATCAAATGGAAAATCGTCTGTTCTCTATTTTCTGTCACCACATCTAGCAATCAATACAGGCCATCAACACGGTAGTGTCAAATTACAAACCGAAAGTTATCGATCAAAGCTAAATATTGCCACCTTTTAAAGAGGCAAAGACACATATTACACAGCTATTTTAGCTAGTTTCATGTACCAAAAGCCATTAATTTCGCCGTATTCAGTATATGATGCAATTCTTGTTGATTTCATCATTGTCTCTTTGTTCTTTGAAATTCAGTCTTTTAAATCTTTGCTTTATTCCATCGAAGTTATTTCGTTTTGCTACAATTTATTCCAGGCAGATTTCAAGAAGACGATTTATATGTTAATTTCAAGATGAAAGTAATATTTTTTTCATATAGATATGTAAGTTTCTGCAGAAGATTTTGCACTGACAATAAATGATAATATGTTTTGTAAATAGAAAAATATGTTTTAGTTCTTGTTCCTGGAGTACAAATAACAAAAACAGATAACATTACATATACACACATCTTATAAAAATTTATCCAATATTTGCAGCACAGTTGTGTAAATTACAATTCCTTTTTCTAGGTACGTTTATACGTTGTTTTTCGTGAAGTCTGCTTTTTTTTAAATTACTTGTATGTATAGTATAAACTGTGCGCTCCATTGGTAGCCCGGGGAAGATACTTTCAACGGTGAGTTGTTTCGAATGAAAGGTGAAGGACAAAAGTGACAGTTGCCATTTTTGGCGAAAAATCTGAAAATTGAGTTGTATTTAAATTATACAGAACTGCTTCCTTATGGAGAATCTCATCCCAGTATTAAACAAGTTGCAGGATGTGTTCAATACAACCGGATCGGAGTCTATCCAGCTGCCACAGATTGTTGTTATTGGCACGCAGGTGAACGGTTAGCTCCAAGTCAGCTCTTCATTATTTATACTTGATATATTTCTTTATCAGAGCTACAACGCGTTACATTGTATTGCTCATAGGGGTCAACTTTAGTTGCTCTGAGGCACTTTGTCGGCACAGTAATCCATATTATGTTGGTATATATGTATAGTTCATGCAGTATGTACCCTTTGTGCACCCAAGGCCACATTTTTTATGCCTTGTGTTTCTTAAAATTATACATTAAAGGTAAAAAAAAACAGGCATCGGCCAGCTGTCAAATGTTTTGTTTATCTTCCGGGTTTGTTCTACCCAGCATGCCATTCGACCGTAGTTATAAAATAGCTGACCTCTGTAGGGATCTGTCGATTCTGTATATACCCGTTAACACTGCAGGCCCATTGGAGATTACGTGAGAATAATATCAGTAAGAGGGAGCTACTTTTTGTAATATATATTTGCTCTGTATTTATACATAACACGTAGATCTCCTCAGAGGTCATTTGTTTTGTAACAACTCCTTATTGTTTCCGCATAAATTTACACATGCGCATGAGAGGAAAACAAAAGATGTCTGCCTGTGGTTATTGCTAGAATTTGTTCTTTTATGAAAATATCAAGATATGTACAGTCCTCAACAACACATTTTCTTTGAGGGCACTCCACAACACTTCATAAATCTGGGTATGTATCTTAATATACTGCAATGTCGCCACAGAGGTGCCTCAAAGCGAGCCTTGTTGACTTGCATATAGTTATATAGCGAGGATTTGAAGCCCTCCGCGAAGCTCAGTGGCGGATGGCTTCTTGGAGCTAGTGAACGGTCGTTTCAAAAGTGGTCAGAATTGAAAGTGACAGTTTTCACTGAAAGCCCAAAAGAGTATTCATTCTTCAACGACCACAAAAAATGTTTATTTTTGTGCATTGATATAATCATGTGTTTGTGTTTTGCAATGTCCTTAGTATGTTAAGTGTCCTCCAGGACTGGTATTCTGCTCTCTCCTTATTTTTAAGGATGTCCTTATTTAAAAAAAAATGAGGATAAAAACGCTATTCTGCTCTATCCTCAAACTTAGCAAAGTCTTTTAAAAGTAAGGATAAAAATTAAGGACGAACCATCTAATCTCGAGAATAAGGACGTCCTTAAATATCAGGACGGAGCAGAATACCACTTCTGTAGAAGACAATAGAATACCATTTCCACTAGCTCCGAGCCAGCTCCTCTTTACTTTTACTCTACGAGGGAGAGGGGATTAGCATGGTTGCAGTAGATCGTGAGTGGCACCAACATATTGCCACACAAGAATACATACAGAATTGCCGGATTATCTGCATATCTCTGTTGAACAAGTTGAAAAACAGCACATGAAGATAAAACCTGGTAAAGCTGCAGGACCTGACGACATTAGCTCCTGGATGCTACGAGATCTAGCCTGTATTCTAGCTCCACCAATAACGTGCCTATTCAACAGCTCATTAAGAGACGGATATATACCCGAAAAGTGGAAGACAGCAACTGTCGTCACCCTTCCAAAGAGGACACCACCTCAATCTATAAGCAAAGACATCAGACCTATCTCATTGCCAAGGCTAATTGGAAAAGAACTAGAAAAAAAAATCGATATAAAAGAATTACGAAAACATGCCAAACAAGCAATTTGGGAATCAGAGGAACGTTTCGACAACAAACATACTCGTAGAAATATTGCACGATAGGTATAAAGCAGCAGATGAGAATAATAGTGTCCGAATCCTTATTTTTACTACCCCCAAGCTTTTTACCTCATAAATAACCACATTCTGATGTAAAAAGTAGAACAAACGGGTGGACCTCCCTCAATCTTGAAATGGTTAGCAGCCTTCCCTACCAACCGGTACCAGCGAGTCAGGATTGAATCTTTCACGTCAAATGCATGCCATATGAAGGGTGTTCTGCCAGAGGGTGCTATTTTCGGAATGGAAGGTTTCATTATTATGAAAAAGATTTAAACCCACCTCTTCCTTTATAAAAATACGTCGCTGACAGTACTGTTTACGAAAAAAATCCGGCTGGAAGTAAGACTTCCCAACTACAGCAATCTCTAGATATTACGAGCCAATGGACTGAAGACAACGACATGAAAATAAACCCAAGTAAAACTAAAGAACTGTTTATAAACTTCAGCTCTAACAAGCCTCATCTACCACCTGTCGACATTGATGGTGAGGCCATTGAAAGAGTAAATAGCATCAAACTTGTTGGCATAACGAGTCAAAACAATTTGAAATTGTCGACAATTTTGTTAAAATACAGCAATTAAACTACATTTTCTTGCTCAACGAAGAAGATCAAAAGTTCGCCAGAAAGAGCTTGTTAACTTCTGTACTTCCATTGTTCGCTCTCGACTAGAGTTTGCGGTCCCTACGTGGGCAACAGACCTCACCAACGAGCAATCCATACGACTTGTATTCAAGTAATATTTATTCTTTTATATAGTTTATATAATTCAACTGTCATAGTTGCAAATCGAATTAAACGAATACTACTGCTACATTATTTTTTTACTCTACTAAAAGGCCGCCTGCAAATTTGGCAACCCTGTTGACTCAACTATTCCTTATTTTGCGATACTTGACAGAAGAAACTTATTTCCAACCACGAGGTGTACGTTTTCATTTTACCACTTTGGATCCACTGTAACCATTCGTTATTATCATACTCTGCATATCTGTCAGAGCTAAGACCGGGGGGTCAGTATTTGCCTATCAGATATTGACCCCCGCCATCAAATATTGACCCCCACCATAAATTCCAAAATTCTTTTTCATCGGCCCCTGTATTTGCTTCAAGGAATGCCGTCAACTTAACCAGGTCTTTAATGTGCAATTCTAGTCAGTACAGAGCACTTTATGTCAATTATGAATTGCATCTTCAGACCCTGAATATATGTATATGAATATATGTATGTAAAAAACTTCAGAAATAAGGTTTATATCATCGTCGTCCTCGGTCAATATTTTATATCAAACATCGTCCCCCGGTCAATATTTTATATCAAACATCGCCCCGGTCAATATTTGATATTAAATATTGACCCCCCGGTCACAATTTAATATCACATGTTGACCCCCCGGTTAAAATTTGATATGATATATTGACCCCCCCCCCCCCGGTTACAATTTAAAATCAAATATTGACCCCCCCTCCCCCTAGTAATAGTCTGATAAGGCGTTGATAAATATAATTTGATTGCATTTATTTCTGGAGCCCACGAAAGTGTTCGAAGCCGCCCTCTGAAAAGACCACGATTAGAGGCGATGGAAACAGTCTTTTCAGGACATTCAGTCATTTTCTGAGTGGGTCACAAGCAGATCATCGTATCGTCCGACAGATCCTATGTGATTACATGACCAAGAACTCAGCCAGAATTAGTCAGATTGCCCAGATCCCCGACTATCCAGGCTCCAGCAATATGCACCCTAGTGGTGGATGGGGCACAGAGGTTGAGATATTCGCCTTCGCGAGCCTCTTAGCCACCCCAGTCTACATCTACGGGCCTTCCGAACAGCGAGAAGACTGTACAACCAAATACAGCTGGCTTCTTTACGCCCCGGATAACGAGCTACAGCCGATCGCGCCACTTCCCGACACCGAGGAATGCATGTACATATCGAACATTTGCGCCCATTTTGAGCCAGTGAATACAGTCTAAAATTGTGGACATTAAAAAAGAGAGAGGGGGGGGGGGGGGGGGGGTCATTATTTGATAATCAAATTTTGACCGGGGGGGGGGTCACTTTTCTATGGGGGTCAATATT
Source organism: Protula sp. h YS-2021 (assembly GCA_949752745.1). Lineage (NCBI taxonomy): Eukaryota > Metazoa > Annelida > Polychaeta > Sabellida > Serpulidae > Protula > Protula sp. h YS-2021. The sequence goes on along the minus strand of OX457027.1, from coordinate 61,201,204 downwards.
TAATCTCACACCGGTTATGTCATAGGTTATTGCTACCCTCTTGATATTATGAATGGATTTGAGCTCGTGATAAACGGATAATACTACAGGGTATTTCTTTTGTTATCCATTCGATTGCGAAAAATAAATGTAAAATTCTCATAATCTGTTAGGCTTGTCATCTGACAGTTACATAAAATATGAACAAACAAGACTCGCTGCATGCCGCATTGGATCACATGTGTGTTTCATTATTGTTTGAGGGGTATATACTTGTAACAGAATTGCCACGGCCACAAAAAAGTCAGAAAAAGTAGGGAAGAAATGTGAAGGGCCAGAAAAGGTCAGGAAGAAAATTCTTAAAAAGTCGGGAGTTTTCTTTCTTCTAACCTGGTTAATTTATTCCCCACAGGGGGAATATATGCGATCGACCGTGTGTCGGTCTATCGGTCGGTCTGTCATCAACAGCTTGTTAACACGATAACTTAAAAACTGCTCCAAGGGATTTTAATGAAACTTGGTATCTGGCTTCTGTGAGAACAAACAGAGATCTGTATTGAAAATGGGCCAGGTTCGTCAAAGGAAAATGGACCAGCTGGACTGAAAATTTCAGCTCTTGATTGACTATTGATGGCCATGTTTAACTTATGGGGGTCCTGTGGGGAATAAGTGGGCTATGCACACTGCTCTAGTTTCACGTGATTTGCACTCCAGTGATGGCTGTGTCAAAACATTTTGAGCAATTTGAGTGCTTTTTCTCGCATTCTAGACACCCACGTTAATTCCAAAGTCAGGAAAAAAGTTTCATTTTGCGTGGTAACCCTGTTGTAAATAGGTAGCCTCTTCTACCCAGCTAAACCCCTTAATTTTCAATGTGGCGGCGAGAGGGTGGTTCTGCGTTTTACTTCTCCCGTATGCTCTGAGGAGAAGCAGTTCTGGTATCATTTCTGTCATTTTCACCCGGGTATTTTGTTTTCAGTCAGGCGTTGAAATGTGGATTAAGCGCATGAAATATATTTTCATTCCTGGTCCCAGGTGAGTTTCGGTGTTTCTGATAGCCATAACAGAACTTGCAATAGAAGTCAAATGGGCTAATCTCGGTGCGCGTCACAGGACAGTTTCGGTCTTGTAGAAAAGGTGCATCACATAAATGGCTCCATTAAATGAAAGCGCACATATTTTAGTTAAATAGCACTTTTGCACTGAGAAAAATGTTTACTCTTGGTGTTGAGATGTCGAATCCCTCATTATCTCAGCGAAAAGCAATACGCACGTAAATGCAAAAGCATTCTGTACTCCACTTTTGGGAGTTTTGTGAAGCGGAAGTGGGCACCGGAAAATAACGCATCTTGATTCTTCACTGTGTGTTTTTCTAGAAAAATAACGTGCTAATTTGAACCAAGGTGCTCTTGAAAAGGGCGTCGAAAAGACCGCAGCCTGTAGATTTGACATTTAAATCCGTTTCAGTTATCGGGCCTGGATCCTTTTTGTTCCAGAAAGATAGAAAGGATCTGCTTGGATTAATTCGATCCCTGATAAAAATAAAGAAAAACTGTATAAATGGGTGGAATTAACTGCTAATGATGTACGTGATACTTGAGAAATAACATTTCAGAGCCCATCAAATTTACCTCCCTTGGTTGCCCAAGTCCAAATAGGCACCTGAAAGGTTGACCTGGTAGATCGATACGTACTTAACATATGCTCGTATGAGAGAATGCATTAATTTAACACTTATGAAAGCTGCTGGTTAAACGGTGGAAACCTAAGTGGATTGAACCAGTATATATTATAACTCTTTTTAAAGCTGTAGGTTAAACGGTTACAAAACCTAAACCGATTGAACCAATATATTCAGCATGTTCGTGTTTAGTTCTCGTCGTCTATCGTGCGTCATCTGTTCGGTACATGAGTATGAACTTTTTGATTGGTACTCTCATTATGGCAGGGGTGCACATAAGGATTTTTTTACCTTCGCCAATTTGGCGAAGGATGTTCAGCTCACCTTCGCCAAATCAAATTCATCTTCGCCAAATTAACTCTCTCAGTAAAACTGTAACTTAATTGTTTATTGAATCTAAACTACACATATTCTTAACTATATTGTCCATTTTATATCTTTATAGAGCTACATCGGTAGTTACTCAGTGCTGACCGATTTGTAACTTTCATCCAAAGCGTTTAGCTTTTCATCAAGCTTGATTATGAAAGTCTCAACGTCTTGCTCGGAGACTTCGTCATCATCATCCTTGCTACCGCCGTCATCATGTGTACAGATATCTCGATAACGGAAAGTCCAGTCGACTTCAAATTTAACATGAGTATTCCTTGGGTCAGTCGGACGGTTCCGTCAGCTTTTCACGCATGTCACGTGATTAAAACAGGGGTATGACATCATTGCGTAAAAATCTTGTGTGCGAAATTTCTCGGCCGTTAAACATCGGAGAAAATTGAAACTTGATGGGATTGTTGCTTTGTAGGTCCGAAAGAGTCTATAAAATTTCTTCGCGAGTAGAACGAACGAATGCGGCCTATGTCGTCATCGCGTAAAATATGAATATATTTTGAACAAGATCTTGTGTGCCAAAAAATTCGATAAGGCAAAGTGTTATCGATTTCAAATTTTATATGGGTTAGTCGGACGGTTCTATCAATTTTGTCGCATGTTACGTGATTAGGGTAGGCGTATGACGTCACAGCGTTAAAATTTTGTGTACGAAATTCCTCAGCCGCTGAACATCGAAGAAAGTTGAAACTTTGTGAGATTTGTGTGATCTGGCCGCTCTAATTTCAAATATGGTAATCTATCATTAAGTATACATTGCTATGCGTAGAATCATTTGTAAAAATGGACAAGTTGAACAAATGTCGTCATTGTTTGCGTTTGTCAATAGGAGAGCTGTGCATTCATTTCATGTTTACCTAAATCAAAATCAAAACATATTTTGATTTCATAATAATAATTTTTGCCTAAAATTCACCTTCGCCAGTTTGGCGAAGGTGAATCTGTTCACCTTCGCCAAATGGATTTCACCTTCGCCATGGCGAAATGCGAAGGTCTTATGTGCACCCCTGTTATGGGATGTGGTCCCAGAGTTTTCAGCAGATTTAATATTGATCTGAAATTCGCATGACTCAAAAATATATCGATTGAAGATGCGTTAAGTCCTGTAATGTTCGAAGTTCGTGTGTACCTCACAAAGCGTCTGAGCAGATTTTAGAATTGTCACGTTATTATTACTTGTTACTTTCTTATAATGTAATATGTTTTGATCAATCCTGTATTTCAGTCACTCAGTCAGGTGTGTGATATGTTAATTTGCTATTTTATATCAGTGAATTTTTTTTTCTGTTGTAAAGCGCTTAGCAATAAGTTAAAGAAGCACTCTGTCTACACATAGCAAAAATACATGTCATTAAGAATTTTAAAATTTTGTTGGATTCATTCGGGGTTTGAGCTTGCAAACAAAAAACAAAAAAAAACAAAAAAAAAAAAACAAACAAACTAACAAACAAACGAAAAAAGTTTACAGAAGGATACCGTGTGGACTGAATGTAAAGATATGTTCATGAAAGGGTAGAATTATGTTGTCTTTTGCGGGAAGCATTTCGATTAAGCAGTACCAAAAAGTAAACTGGATTTTGTCAAAGAATATATTTGTGTTCCTTTATTGCAGTTTGCTTCCATCATTCTTAAAAATGGGCCATTTATTGTAGAAATTAGATAATGAATATTGAGAATGCAACATTTAAAACCTGCAGCAGGACAAACTATAACACAGACTTATGGGCGTTTACATTAAAAAGCAAAAATTTCGGCGGGGGCTTTCAAAGAAAGTGCCAGCATCTCTAGAGTAATTTCAAGGTGAAGATACAAAGCCCGCATAGCGGGGGGGGGGGGGGGGGTTGAGGGAGGGGGTGATCTTGTTGCGCTTGCTATTGCAGTGGAGAGGTCGTGGATGCAGTTCAGTTCAAAATGCTATCCGGACAATACGCCTAGCAACAATGCGCCTGGCGACAGTTGGTCTGACCTTTTGCATGGTGCGACAGTACGTCTAGCGACAAATGACCTGAACTGTCAAGTGCAACGATTCTCCAGATTTAAAAAAAAAAAAAATTGCAGTATTTTTAAATGATAGTGTTTTTACTCTTCCAAAGAAGAAAATTCTCCGGGGTGATGCCATTTCCAGTGAGTGAAAGTCTGCCAAAAAGGAGAAATACTTCGGAACTCTGTCATTTAAACTAAAAGCGAGGCTCCACAAATAAAAAAAAGACTTCGTAGTCCTAATATTTCAAATCAGTGTTAGTATCTATAAAAGAGCTACTCTTGAGTTTGTTTATTCCTGCAAGAGCAGCTCATAAACAGAGTAATGTTCCATCACTGTCATTTGCTGTCAAAATTGCATGCTGCGATGGACAATAATCCCTTTAAACAAAATAGAAAAAGTTTTTTTTTTTTTTCAAAAATTCAAAAATTAATTCCCTTCCCCACCACGCCTTTGAATGATACTGATTTCAGGCGAATAGTCGCACTTTGCAATTCAGTCGAATCGTCACCAGGTATTCGCTAGGCGTATTGTCACTTAGCGAATTGTCGTTAAGCGCATTGTCACCTGACCCGTTTAAAATGAATGGATGGTAGTTCAAAGCCGCGCCACGGATATGCCTCACATATGCGCGTTTGATTGTAGAGTTCTGGTAAAAGTTCAGTGCTGGAGAACCTTGTAGGGCAGGACTTCTTGCCTCGGGGACAGGGCATTGTCACTAGGCGGCCGTTGGTTCTGCAGTTGGTTCACACGCCCATCGATGACAAAGAAACACGAATGCAAGAAAATGGCGGTATGTATAACACCAGTGCAGTGGCGTCGCATTGCGTTATGCTGCTATTAAAATGGCGTACTGCGGAATTCTAAGAAAAAATGTCAGTAATCAGTTTCAGTTATACACATTTTAAAACCGCATTACTGTTCTATCACCTTTGGATAAAACATTGGACATAATATGGTCAGATTTCCGGTTTATGCCAAAATTAAACCTCGGTGGATTGTTGCCTGTCACGTTCATACCCGCATTTTAGGAACAATGCGAAGATATCCCGGTAGCAGTGATATTTGTAGCCTTTTGCAGTAATTGACGAGATGCGCTTTGTCAATATGTTCGCAGATTATGTTAAGGCAGAGCAGTATGCCAAGTTCTTGCACACCAAGAATAAGATATATACTGATTTTGACGACGTCAGAAGAGAAATAGACAATGAAACAGAGAGAATGGGTGGAACAAATAAGGTAGTGTTTTGCCCTTGTTGTCCTTGTACCAAATCTTCTCGGCAAAGGCACATTATCACTACAAATGGTAGTGGCCTAACAGGGGCTGGTTTCCAATATTTTTTTCTACAAATGGTATGAACTTCAGGGTAATACGGGTGTGTAGGGTGAATGTGGAAAGAGTTAAGTTGTGACTGCAGGATTTAGAATTTAATGTTTTGAAAAGGCGGTTAATTGGGAAGTAAAACCCACTTACGGTGTTGTTTCGATTCAGGGTATATGCCCCGAGCCGATACACCTGAGGATATACTCGCCGAAAGTGGTGACGTTGACTCTTGTTGACTTGCCTGGCATTACGAAAGTGGCCGTTGGTGACCAGCCGGAGGACATAGAGTATCAGATACGCGAGATGTGTCTGCGGTACATCGGCAACCCGAACAGCATCATCCTGGCCGTGACGCCTGCTAACACCGACCTGGCTACGTCCGAATCGCTGCGAATGGCCAAAGATGTCGACCCCGAGGGTAGGTTGAATTGCAGGGTGTGTAGTTTCGCCACAGTGCGTCGGTGGAAAAACATCTCCCATAGTCATTTCTGCAGTTCGGGTTACATATGGTTTGTATTTACATCGTGCCCATTTGGAAATCGGGTTTGACGTTTGCGATTGTGTGAAGCGTTTCTACAACAACGGTTTGCACAACAATACAAGGCTCCAGCAAAGAAGAAAAGAAGAGAGAAGCATTTTATACCAGTATTTGGTGAAGTAGGAGCTTTAATTGGGAACTTTATATCTTTATATTATGACGTCAAAAGTATCGGGATGCCTATGATATGAATTGCGTCTTGGCAAATCCAGTAAGAAGTTGGCCTACCAAAATTTTTGTTGTATTTTGTCACGCTTAATACATTATTTTAAAGCATGGGTGAATAGAAAATACTCTAATATTGTAGGGGAATTTAGTGTTAAGGTTTATATGTAATTCAGGTCGTAGAACCCTGGCAGTGATAACCAAGTTGGATCTTATGGACCACGGTACGGATGCCATGGATGTCCTGTGTGGACGTGTTATCCCGGTGAAACTGGGCATCATTGGTGTGGTAAACAGATCTCAAGCCGATATCAACTCTAGAAAAGTGAGTCGCTGCTTGAAATGTGATTTCTCCCATACAGTGCGCATTCAAAAATGTGATATAAAAAGTGATTATAAAAACTGTGCGTATGAATTGGTATGCCGAAATGTTGCTGAAATTGTTGTGGTTCTGTTTTAGTACTCCCGGTTTTTGTTCGCTTTAGTTATTTTAACTACTTTTTTTTATTTTAAATATATGTCACGATGATGTGTTCAAAGAAATAACGACAGTGCGAGAATTTTATTACTGTCTTGTCGTCGACGTTCCTAGAAAGTGAAAGTAATTAAATAAATAAGTGATTTCTTTTTCAACCACTTCACTGTTAAAAGAAACGTTAATGGATGATAACAAAACTTGACCCAGATAAATGTATAATTCATACAGTGTGAAAGCCTGTTAACGCCATTGAGGACACAAAAATACATCAAAACATTTCAGGTTAAAAGTGGCCTTTGGTGGATTGCACAGCTTTACAGGCCCTTAACCCTTTAAACAAATAGTAACATCTACATGTGGATTATATTACCCCCGACGTGCACCTTATTGCCCCAGAAAACCTTGTGGTTTGTAGGATATAACAGAGGCACTGAAAGACGAGGCAGCGTTTCTACAAAGAAAGTATCCCACTATCGCAAATAGGAACGGCACACCTTATCTTGCCAGAACTCTAAATAGGGTAAGCTCACGACATCAGATCCATCTATGGTCTGTTTCTCTTTAGCCGAAAGGACAAGGGGATTCTTTCAGTTTGGAACTAGAGAAATATTGAGTTGTTATCGGGAGAGATGTAAGCTTATATTCACCGGCATTTCATTTCATCGAAAAATACACCTTTGATATGGCCTCGACAATGATGCTTTTAGCTAGTAACGTACTGTGAGTGACCGCAGAAAATTGCAATACTGAAGGCGGCGGGCCACCATTATATGAAAGAAACGTTCTATCTCTAGTATGTGTCAAAGCTTGACGTCTTGCTTGTAAATGGACATATAATTAGGCCCATTACAGCATGTTCGTATTTAAATTACCGTGGGTATATTCTAGTGTGATAATTGTTATCTATTGATGATCTCACCAGTTGTGATTGCACTATTTACGAGTCAATTTCATCGACCCTGAAACTCTCCCATGAACACAGCTGAAACGTTGTATAAATGGAGCATTTATGCAGGGAATGCCATAATATGATATCATACAACACAAATCTTGTAATATGTTGAAGTGAAACGTATAATTCGGAGGGTAAAAATTCCCCAGCTGTTAAATGTCCATATAAAAGTACTTACCAATTTTGAGATGGCTGGGCTTAGTAAATCCGGGCTCCACTGTGCTCAAGACCTTAGCCTTCCTCCAAACTTCTGTCTGAGACTAAAAATAATGGTTTTGTCCCAAAGCCGCTCCCCATAAAGTACATAATACCGGGGATGCCTGTGTTATACAGGGTTCGTCCGAGGGCGCACGCCTGACAGAAAAAACGCATGAAACTCAGGGGCGTGCGTTTGTACATCTTCACTTTGCTTTAATTATACGCTTCTTTTACAGATTTTCAAGTGAACGATTACCTCGTTGATCTTACCATACCATTCTGGATACAAAATGGTGTGCAAAATGACGAATCATTTTATCGAAGCTTTTCAATTCAAGAGAATTACGCATTGATCTTACTATCCCATTTTGTTTACTTGCCCAATAAACAGACTGTTATTTTTGAAGTGCTTTTCTTGTAACCATATATATATATATACGCACGGTAAGTAAAAAATACGCATCGAAAAAGGAGGCGCGCGTTTCAAACGCGCCGCGAAACGGCCCTAGGACGAACCCTGGTTATAGTATAATAGAGCCGGTGTAAATGTCTTTGTGAGTTGTGGAAGGGGATAGTGGGGGAGGGGAGAAAATGAAAAACTTTTTTGCAGGTTTTGCATGGGCTCTACCTAGGTCAAAGCGCGGCTTGCAACCTGTCAACTATATCACTATCACATTTCGCTGTAGTATTTTGAACCTATTTGAAAGTGTTCAGAGCAGATAATAATTGAACAAAAAAAAAAAAAAAGAAATATTTTTACGGAATGGCATTAAATAAATTAAAGACAGAGAGAAGAGAAAAACGTTGAATTATCGATCGTGAGATTTCTGTATGTTTGGTAACGCGCGTTTCAGCTGTTGATGCATCATAAATCATAAAAGTGTTCAGAGCAGATAATAATTGAAAAAAAAAAAGAAATAGTTTTACGGAATGCCATTAAATAAATTAAAGACAGAGAGAAGAGAAAAACGTTGGGTTATCGATCGTGAGATTTCTGTATGTTTGGTAACGCGCGTTTCAGCTGTTGATGCATCATAAATCATAAAAGTGTTCAGCGCAGATAATAATTGAACAAAAAAAAAAAAGAAATATTTTTACGGAATGGCATTAAATAAATTAAAGACAGAGAGAAGAGAAAACGTTGACTTATCGATCGTGAGATTTCTGTATGTTTGGTGACGCTCGTTTCAGCTGTTGATGCATCATATAAGAGATAATCTTCCCGATCTAAAAACCCGCGTCAATGTGATGGCGGCTCAGTTCCAGCATCTTGTCAACTCATTTGGCCAAGAAATTGAAGATAAAGTTAGTAGAATGTTTTCTTTCCGTGATACTGAACGTTAAATAGCTCACAGGAGGTAAGTGAAATTGTCGTTAACGATACACATTGAATCATCGCGTAAAGATAATTTAAAGAAAATAGAAGGAATGGCTAAAAAATAATGTTGAAACTAAGGAACGAGAATTATGGCACATAACAGTACTAATTCAGTTTACAATTTAATAGTCCATGTTCCTGTATTGGAGACGGCCTTTGGTAAATTGCTGACAATGTTTCTAAGGCTGTGTCATTCTGTCATACCTCGTTGCTTGTAAGTATATAGTCGTACTTCAGAGATATACAAGTGTTGTGTATTTTTTTTCTAGCCACAACTGTTACTGCAAGTCATCACAAAATTTGCTGCAGCCTATTGTAGCACGATAGAGGGAACGGCAAAAAACATTGAAACCACTGAATTGTAAGTCACACAACCTCGTCTCCCCTTAACATGTAATACTCCTTAACATTCTCCCATACCACTGCTGTTCATTCATGCTGAGAGAAGTTTTCATGTTCTTGTACAAAAATGAGTAAGAGTAAATCAAATTAATACTCGAGTTTGTGCGATGAGTGTAAAATGTGAAGGGCTAAAAACGTGACGTAAGAGATTTGCTACCAGGTGCGGTGGAGCAAGGATCTGCTACATCTTCCATGACACCTTTGGTCGTACGCTGGAAAGCATCAACGCACTGGGCGGTCTCACACAGTTTGATATCTTAACGGCTATTAGAAATGCAACGGTGAGTGGATAGTTGTTCGCGATAAGATGGAATTAAAATACAATGTTTTTCATGTACACTGCCAAAAGATTTTTTTTTTGGGGGGGGGAGGGAGGGAGGGTTACATTTGACCAGCAATTCTTGAAATTCGATACCAAGATGTTGATACCTTCGATAACCCGAAAATCAACATTAAGATGTGTGAGCGCTTGTTAACGGTGTGCAGCTCGTGTTCTTCCTGTCGAACGTGTCGTTCTCAATGTAAAAAAAAGTATAGAGAAAATGAATATACAGGTGTGTGATCACTTGTTGACAGGGTCCGCAGCCGGCGCTGTTCTTGCCCGACGTGTCGTTCGAGCTTCTAGTCAAGCGCCAGATCCGGCGCCTGGAGGAGCCGAGTCTGCGCTGCGTGGAGCTGGTGCACGAGGAGATGCAGCGCATCATCCAGCACTGCGGTACACAGCAGGAGATGCAGCGCTTCCCGCGCCTGCACGAGAGCATCGTCGACGTGGTCACGGCGCTCCTCAGGAGGCGTCTTCCCGTCACCAATAAAATGGTACATACCCGCTCACCCTCCCCCCCCCCTGCGGCGATTCCCCCACCGGCACGAGAGCGTCGTCAAGGCACTCACTGCTCAGGCGACGACTCCTGTCACCAACACAATGGGGCCTCCCCTTATCCCGCCTTTCCCCCCCACCTTTCCTCCTCCCTCCCCCCTCCCCCCCTCCTTGCCGTCGGGGATTCTCAAATCTCCATCTCTATGACTACCATCGTCCACGTGGTCATGACGCTGTTGAGGAGGCGCCTCCCGTCACCAACAAAACGATGCACCCCCCCCCCTAAATACACGTCTGGTTCACTGTGCAGTGATGCCCATTTGGTTGGATATCAGTGTATTTGCTGGATTGCAAAGGGACTTATGTTCAAGTTCAAACTTGAAAGGTTACTTATTGTAAATATAGAAGAAAATGCTTTGGGAAGGATTGTTTCTAAGTAAAAGGCAAATGTAAATTTGATTTCCTTGACATTATTACGCAACCCAAAATACTTATTTATGTGTTGTTGTTTTGAATCAAATTCCATCTTTTTCAATTCAGTTGAGTTTGGGTGTGGCTGCTGAGGGAGGGGAGGGTTGTTAATTGCCTTACAATTCGGCGTGTTCTCTGTTGTAGGTAGAAAATTTAGTAGGAATAGAACTTTCATATATCAACACAAAACATCCCGATTTTAAAGAAGCACACGCCTTAATCAACAGAATTTATACGGAACAATTTGATCCACACAACATTAGCCAGCAAATACCACCTCAAGTGAGAGAAGCCGGAGACCAGCGGGTGAGTGGTGTGGCCACAGTGCCGAGAATGTTAAGGACTCAATTGGTTCACGCCATGTGACCAGCGATCGCGTTAGCTTCTAGGATTTCGCGTGCAACTGGGCACGTGCCTTTCGCAATCATGCGTCCAGTTTTCAGCTGACAATGAGATGAACCATTTAAAAAACTAAAACGTTATATCTTGTGAACGGTTCTCTGGTTTCTGCTTCCTTCAGGACAGTCCGTTGTTCTTTACTAGATATTTGTGCCGGTGTCTCAATCTTGCGTTCTTTTCAACTAACAGATATTGTACTTGTATTATTTAGTGCGGAGTCAGTCGTCTGATGTGTTATAACAGTCATAATGGGCAGATATTCAGAAAAAATAAATAAAGAAAGAAAAAATATGTAACGACACAAATAAATAAAATAAAATCAAGTGATATGGGATTGGTTTTTTTTTTTTTTTTGCTTGTTTTTTTTTTTTTTTTTTGCTCCAAGTAAAAGAAGTTTATTCGCTGATTTGTGTTCACTTTTGGTTTGAATATTATTAGCTTTCAAAAAAATTACGACTTGTAGTTGTCTTTGTATATGTTAGTTCAGTTGCGATGTGTTTCCCTTGATATCACTGTAGACAGGACAGGACACGCCGCCGAATGGTCCGCGGCGGATAGCCAATCAGACACGGGCAGGTGCGGTCTCAGCCCCACCCAATCAGCGTGTAGAGAACCTGGCAGACGACTCCAAGCTCTCTGTCGGCTTCAGTGGTCTCGCCAGCAATCCCGGAAGTGGCCCTGCTAGTCCCAAAATTGGCTCTCCAGCCAGTAAATTCAAAGGTCTTAATTTGCTTGATGAAGTGGTAAGCATTGTTCTCATCTTCCTGTTGCCAAATTCGCTTTCAGATTGCCTTTCTAAACAGTCCTTCAGTTTTAACTAGTATATTTTAAGCTCTTGGAACAATTAACTATGCTTTAACTTTATATTTCGAAAGGATGAGTAATTGATTGAACAAACTGATATTTCTGCTTTTAGAAGTATTTAGAAAACAACGTTTTGAAGAGTGATTTTTTTTTTGAACATTTTAGCCAAGTGCGGTAAATTCCAGTAAAAAGCTTACAGCAAAGGAAGAAAGAGACTGTGATGTGATAAGTATGTACACATGTTGTCACTTTAGAGACTTTTGTGATTACTATGGACATAAGTTATTAAAAGTTAAGAATTCCATGAAAAATATTATATGTGTTATATACAAGCATGTTTAAGAAGCTTTGCGAATATTTTAGTACATTTAGTACATTTAGTACAATATTAAGCAAAATGCATAGAACAAGAGTTGTAATAAATGACTAATTTATTGTTTTTCTGTTTTTACAGAGAGATTGATTCGCTTATATTTCCATATAGTCAGAAAAAATATACAAGATTCTGTGCCCAAGGCGATCATGCATTTTCTTGTGAACTTCACCAAGGACAATCTGCAGAGTGAGCTCGTGAGCCATCTGTATAAACCGGAGGAGATCAGTAAGCTGCTGGAGGAGTCGGCCCAGGTGGCCGCCAGGAGGAAGGAGGCGCAGGAGATGCTCAAGGTAGGGGGCCGCCCGCAGACCGGCGATGGAGTCTGTATCCGGTGACTCCAACCCTTAACAATGATGCCGTCACCCTCGTCCGCCACCCCTCCCTGCTTAAAAATTAATATGTAAATATATGTAAAAGAAGAGAAATAAACACTGCCCTTAAGAAAATAGTTTTGATCTTGAAGTTAAGATGAAATTTGACCTGTTCCTTTCTTTACGTTGACTAAATACTAGAATAATGGGCGCTTCTTTCGCTTGAGTCTGATGCTTTTCCTATAACTCTTGGCGTAATCGAATAAAATGTGTAAACATTTTAGTGTTTTAAGGAACGGTTTATCGTAGTGTTTGTATGTTCGTTTGTCTGTTTCAGGCATTGACAAAAGCAAGTCAAATTATAAGTGAAATCCGAGAAGCTAATCTTTGGTAGCGAGATACTTGTATGGGACCTAGGAATCAAAAAGCTATCCTTTCAAGCGGAGTTAGCAGCGCGTAGTTCAACCGTTCTTCGTCACTTCGGGCATGAGAAGACTGAACAGTGTTTGCATACTGAAAACCTCTTGTAACCTTTTCTCACACTGTAAAACTTCATAGGTACCGAAGGTGTGCTTTGGCCACATTTGCAGTTGTTATTTTGTGATCGAAAATGTGCTTGTGAAAAAAAGCATGTTTTTGTTGATATAGCCATTAGCTCTATTCCTGGTGTAAAATTTCGCAATGTTGAATTTTATTATTAGTTTCATTAGAAATCCGGAATGTACCATGTGTTCTCCTAGAATAGTAGGATGGTATCATGGTGGGATTTTGTACAAAGGTATGGTAGGACATTTGCACAGTGTTCAGGGAACATGTTTTGACTGCATGGCACTATTCTTTGCGAAACATACGGAACGATACTCTCGTATACATTTTCTTTTGTTGACCGAAGGCTGAGTGTTCATTATTGAGTGGGCGTGAAAGAAAGGAACCGCGCCAATCGTTTTATGCGTACACGCGTGGATGCTGTGTGAGCTCGAATTATATGTATTATGTAATAGATTTCGAACTGGAACGGCTTGAACCAACAGTGTGCCACTTTTTTTATCACGAAAACTTGCACTGTGAATACTTCCATTGTGCATTTCATTAGCAAAGGTTATCCCAGTGAATGTTTGGGTTACTCATGGCATTAATGTAGGAAAGAAATTAGAACTATTTCAAAGAATAACAAGTTATCGTAATCTTAGACCATTGTCGTTGGTTATTGTCTGAGTTTATATAACTTATACCAAGTCTATTAAATGTGCTAGGACTATGAAAAAAAGGACTTGAGAAAACTAGGATTTTTTATTTATTAATATTTTTTCGATTGATTTTTCCGTTCCCTGCCAGGGGATTAGCGCGTTAGCTAGATTTTAATACATTAACACGTACTCCAGGCTGCTTGAGCAATGCCATGTGACCCTCACAGGTTAGAGATGGGTGTATATATTCATGCCTATTGGTAATGTGATGCAGTTGAATTGAATTTTTCTTCCATTCCACAAATTAGCCCACAAAAATTACCGCGCACATAAATTCATTTCATCACATTACACCAGTTATTCGAATAAAATTGTAATATTCCATGGAATTTTTTTTTCACATTCAGTTACCGGATAGTTTCGTAAACCGGTTATCTTCGTTACTGTGATTAGGAATAGGGCTATGCAATTATTCACCGATTTTGACTCGTTTGTTTACAACTGAACTGTTAAGATTAACTCGCAAAAGAAGTGAAGTAACAAACAGCCAGATAAATATAATTAAACCTCAACTCTGGAAATTTTATTCCAAAATCTTACATAACAAAAGTTCTGAAAATAACAAAGTTCTGTTTAAATTTATCATTTGAAAGAATTTTTTTAAGATCAAGCGGACATCTTGAAAGTGAAGCCAATCTCTTGATGTTTATCGCAAGCTGTAGTCGGCTACAGCTGTTGCTCATTGGGGATCTGTAAGCTGCTTGAGTGTGTGATAGATAGGAAGAAACCGTTAACCATGTTTCTTGTTTGTCGTGTGTACCGGCTAAGATTTAGCTCGTATGTTCTTGCAAAAATAACATTTTCTTGCCGTTGAATAAAGGCAGAAGTACGAGAAAAAACACACACTACGTTTGCAACACAAACAACCATTTTTGAACGCTGTAAGGCGAATTTCTCCTTACGTTGTCTTAAGTGTTTTACTGCTCGTCAGTGAAGTAACTTTCGTGTGACGGTTGCTGACTTCATGAACAAACGATACATTGTTTAGTGCGATAGCCTGAAACATATTCACTGTGAATTATTGAAATAGTGGCATTTTAATTTGAAGTTTACTGAAATCTCAGTGCCATATCTAAGTTTAGTGAGCACTGTTTAGTGTTGCTCAGTACGTATTACAACTGTACTCTGTGAACTGTGTTGGGAGGAAGAGACAATAGCGCAAATTGTGTCCGTTTGCACTGACAATCTGGTTCCATCGTATGTGTACTATGTGTTGTAACATGTTTATAATCAAAGGAACATCACCGTCTTTAAAAATAAAGAAAATGAACAGTATTAAGTGTCTCCTTTACACGCCATTCAGGGCGAATCACTTTTAGGTTTAATGCGAATGTTTCGCAGTAAGATTTTGAAATCACCGAAGGCCGTGTGAATATTAATGTCGGCGCTCTGGACAAAAGTATTTCATAACAAACCATTTTTTCAAGGGTAGCAGAAGAGAAGCTGTTTAGGGTTATAAAGCTTCGAGACCCTTGGTTAGCTCACTTTCGATTTCTCTCTCTCTCTCTCTCTCTCTCTCTCTCTCTCTTTGTAGGCTGTATGCTATCGGACAACGCAGTCCTGAGGAAAATTACTTTTTTCGGGTTACACAATGTCCGTGGAAATGCTTGGTGGTCCGCCAGAAATTGAGAGCAACTAATAACATTGGCCTACGATTTTAAACCGATTTGTATAGATTCTTAACCCCAGGATGGTGGGGATGGTATCCCAACATTTGGTTAAAATCTGCAGGGTACAACTGGCCTAGATTTTGTCGTGTTTTTTTTACTGGCAGAGAAAATTAAACGACTGATCATTTTTCATCTTCTTATTTGCCTTCTATGCCACGATGCCAGATGATCGTGATATGTATAAAAAGCCAGTAACTTTAAAAAGATTTTCTACTCAACATAAAAAAGCTGCATCAAAATTCCATTAATCCCACGGAATGTCTAACTGACCACGGAATGTCTAACTGACCACGGAATGTCTAACTAACCAGTGCCAAACGTGCTTTTACTTGGACATACTCTCACCTGTTGTACCAGACTTCACCCGGATGAGGACGGCGTGTCACTGAAAAGCCATATAAGAATTTAAATGTTAGTGGGGTTTATCAGCAATTACTTTTTGCATCACGGAGATACAAAGCATCAGAAGCAAGCCTAAAGTCGCGCATAACGGTTTCATGTACACTAAGAAAAATGAAAACAAACGATTATAAGGCGAATATATGGCACAGAAGACGAACAAGAAGATGAAAATTGTTTCATTGCTTTGTTTTTCTCTTCCAATAAAAAACACGAAATAAAAATCTACACCAATTGTTCTACCCTTCGGATTTAGATCAAATGTCGCCAGATTAAATGTCGTGGATTCGGCGGGGATGTGTCACTTTCACAAGAAAAGATGAGATAAATGTGATGCTAACCGGTACGCCATCCCCAATCCCGTTACTTCACATGACTAAATAGAAAGTAAAATTTGAGAGAAAGATTTAAAGTTGCTAGATATATTGCGTAGCTTATTTTGAGTGTCTGCCAACAGCTCCACATAAATAAGAAGTTTACGTCCCATATTTTACTGAAGTTGTAAAAGGTTAGTAAAATGGAAAGTAAACTTTCCACGCCAGCAGTTCATTGCCACGAACACTAAGCTTTTCCTGTTCCACAGACGAAACACCCATCAACAAACTAACAATTCAGTGCAATAAAGCGTTTTATTTACATACATCACAGTGCATTTACATACATCACCAAATCTATTTCCAGTTGGTCTTCTCTTTAGACAAAGCTACGTTGTGCTTTCAACAAGAAAAGACATACAAACATCAATAGTTCTGGCTCCTGGCTGATTCAACTGGTGCATTCTTTATGGACAAACATTTAGTTGTACACGAGTTCGACTTACTCTGACTAGTACGTACCTGAAAAAAAAATCAGGCTTCTTAAACCGTCCCCTCCCCCCCCCCCCCACCTTCCGAAAAAATAACACTTTGAAATCGACTCGTTTAACTCATTATATTAAATTTTAAAAGTTTTTTTCGCATAAACTTGAAACACATCAGATGCTACAAAACTTTTTTCCGGGTTGTTTTAGGCTCCACAAAAATTGCAAACATTTTCAGGTTCGCTTGTAAATGCAAAATCGCACTGTGAGCAATAGTAAGGAATCTTTTCTTGACAGCCTATTTGTGGATCGTTTCCTTTTCAGTTATGTACGGTGGCGAGGTTTCCAAGTCTTGTGCCGACTAAAAAGCCTTTGTATCAGTGCTACACAGTGAATATTTTACTTGAGAGAAAAAAATACGAACATCACAACCCCTTATAGTACGTTATACCGCTGTCAAACGTATTTACACAAATAGCATATACGTCAGATCGTAAGACCGCGATAATCAGCTTGCGAGGACCGACTGGCAGAAACAGTTGGAGTGGCTATGCGCCGACTGGCTACAAGGATCGTGAGGCAAGGCATTGATTGACAACTTCCAGAAGATGCGAGTTTTCTAGGGCAGCTGCTACTCTTTCTTTGTCTGCAAGCTGCTTGTTAACTGGAGAAAAAAAACATCCAGAAATAAAGAAAATTTGTTTTGTTAAGTTATAAATCGTTGCTTAACTCTGCCCGAGAAGACTAGCGGAAGCCCTGATATCATTACCGTAAGAAATGTATACTACGTCAACAAAACACCTTCCTTGGGCTTTTTGTTGTTTTCTTACTATTTATGAGCAAAAACTAAAATGAAGCATGTTTACTCACTGGCTTCTTCCGATACATGGCTTCCCGGTGAGATCTTTATATCAACCTGCGAAGGCAAACACAGTCTACTTTAACGTATTTTCTCATCTTATGGCCATGTTATAAAAGCCTCATTTTTCTCATTGTTTTACCATAGAAATAATAGAGAAAAAATTCGGGGGTTTGAGAAAAAGAAGACAGGCAGAGTAGCCTAACAGGATTGCAAAAAAAAATCTCGCGGTTAGGGGTTGGTGAAATGCGTCATGTTTACTTAAATCTTACCTTAAATCTGGATGGCAGACATCTAAGCAGCTTGACTCGAATTGAAAGCCCAATAAGTGTTGCCATACTGCAATGCGGTATCGTAGGGGTGAACTCAATGATCACTTTGTTTGATTTGTTGTCAACCTAAACCAAAAAAATCACGACTAATAATCCAGGGTTCGCCTATTCATATCACTCCATTAAGCTTCAACAAGCTTCACTTTGAAAGTCGAAAGGGTCTGTTTAAAACAATAATTCAGGTGTCACATGCTCATGCACGTCGGCCCGGCTTCAAAATTCGGGGTACTAAAACTGGGCACGTAAAATTTACTCACACATACGACTATTAATTGTTTCTTTCTTTTTTATACATATTTATTATTATATTTATTTCTTTTTTTTCGGTGGAAGGGGAGGTGGGCTTTATTATAGATAAAATTCACCAAAATTATTTTGTCTTACTTGTAACATATATCATCACAACGGCTGCAAACACTGCTTTCATAAAATCAAATACTTTATTTCACATTACTGTTGCTGCTGTCTTTTCTACCAGTTATCTGTTAACTGCTACTCGAATACTGACACTGCTTATCCTTGCCACCAACCTCGACATTCCCATGTTCGACAACATTGAGCTGTTCTAGGGTCAACGGATGTTCAGGATCATTTAAATTCCTTATCAAATCTGTACAATAAGTAAATAATGATACAATACAAAATATATAAGACGAAACTTAGATCTAAGAATGAATTTATGGTGCCAAGAATTAAGTAACAGCTTTCATAAAACAATTCTATCTCAAGATTATCCTTCAGATTACGCTATAAAAAGACGAAAGCATAAAAACAAGCAAGGTAAAATTGAATGCATCCAAAACTGGAAATTATACAACATATGGCCCAAGTACTAGCTCCAAGAAGTCCTTGATCCATTCCAATGAGAGTGATGGCCATATATCTCATTTTTTGAAAAATATTTTCTGATGCTCATACAAAAATGTGTCCGAAAGTGATGTAATACAACAAGATTGCAGACATTTTTGTGACGTGTCCGCAGTATTATAGCGGGCGTTCCTGAAGCTAGAATTCTACATCCCTCATCAAAATTTTGATTCTTCTATCACTGACTAAAACAAGTCAACCATGCAACTTTTTTTTTTTTTTGCTTTATAGAATATGTTAATTCACTTTGAGCAAGATCTGGCAAGTTCGTTTCCCTAATCATAGGCAGAAAAATTTAAATCCCTGCAATTGTGATCTACGGCAACCAGTATTAGGTGAACTGTGGCCATCTTAGCGTGAACAAACACGTGAGAGAGTGCAGACAATTCAGCCTGTTTCTATCATAACGAGGTTTTGCAGCTTATGAAAATAATTAGCAAAGACAGGGCAGGATAGAGTACAAGATGTCCCAACAGACCGAACCGGTCGGCAAAGCTTGATCTGATCTGTAAGTTTGTTAAAATACAGCTGTTGTTTTCCAATGCCTTCAAGTCGTATCTAAATCAACTTATTCTGCATTGACCCCGGATTTCAGCTTTCAATTATTAAAATAAGAAAATATCTGAACAACTATACAAGCAAGGGCTTACTACAGAAACTGAAACAAGAATATCCCGGGACATTGTGACCAACCGAGATCTATTTAATCATGTGTCAATACTAGGCTTGTATGGTCGTCACAAAGTGGTGGGCATATTGTTAAACCCGGTTGTTGAAAACCCGTACAAATTTATAAAGGAATCCGGTCAAAAGTGTTGGAGAAGAAGCATTTTGAAAATTCGTTGGTTAATTTTTGAAATACTCCCTATTTAGCCAATTTTTGGCGGATCGCCAGAAAGGTAACCTTTCATAGAGGACCGCCTGGTGAACATTTGAAGAATTTGAAGACAATGAGATCAAAATCATGGAAGTAGAAGGGCTTTGTGAACTGGCTACCAAAAAATGCCACCCCACCCTCATTTGGCCAATTTTTTATGGATCGTCGGAAAAGTAACTTTTCAAGAGATGGCAGGTCAGAGAACATTTGTGCAAAATTTTAAGGCATTCCGATTAAAATTTTGGAAGAGAAACCTTTGGAAAATTGGTTACGAAAAATTTTTAAATCCCCCCCCCCCCATGCAGCCAATTTCATGTCGATCGACAAAAAAGTGTATTTCCAAACATCTAGGGAACAACCTTCAAAATTAGAAAGAAATCCGATCAAAATCGTGGGAGAAGCATTTTGAAAATTCGCTAGTAAATTTTTTTAGTCGCCCCCCCCCCCCATTTAGCCTAGTCTTAGCAGAGTTTGCCGTCTTTTTATGACAGTAAGAGTCATAGTTCCTATAACGGAACTGGTCACTGATGTCAAATTTGCTAATGTCGGCGCTCGACTCGGGCCAGTGGCCTTATTTTAGAAAGAGTGCATCAAATAAATTGCCCAGTTATAAATTAAGGCGCATAAATTTTATGATCAAATAACAATTATGTACAGATAAAAAGAGATGTTTTCTTGAGATCGGGATAGAGAATCCCCCATTATCACCCATAACAACAATGATTCTGCTATTGCAAAACACTCTTTACGCAAGTTCGGTGGTTTCGTTGTGGTCGAAAATAATGCACCGCGATACTTCTCAGTGTGCTTATTAAGAAAAAGCTGGCTGATCCTAACCTAAGTATCCTCGAAATCTGAGATCAGTTGCTATTTCTATTACTGGAACTGTGACCCTTTTGTCTTATGAAGATAGAAAGGGTCCCCTGGGAATACATTTAGCCAATCTTTGGCGGATCGCCAAAAACGTAACTTTTCAAAGTAATTTTTGGACCTAGTGTGGGTAAGTGTAACTAAATAAACCTATGTCTCTATAAAAAATCCTAAAAATCCCCTAACCTGGAAAATGTGCTTCCCCCACCCCGAAAAAAATTTTGTCATAAGCCAAATCACACTTTGGCCGTTCCGAATAAAATGAGCAAAAATTCTGCGTTTCGAATACAAACTAACCGGGTAAAAAATTTCTGTCTTTCTTTCTTTTATTTCAGTAAATTCAACATAAAATAAGCGCATGCTATAACATGTCAATACAATGTGAGCACATAATAATGTTGAACGAACCAAGGATAACCCATTAAAGCGTCAGGCGCTTATTTCCAATGGCGTCCTTATCAAGTACAACTAGTATTTGTGAACGCATAAGTATTAAACAAGTTGACTAGAAATAGTAAGAAATACTTTGTGATAATAATACTGCTGGATATGAAGTGTATGCTAAAAGAAACATGATCTAGACCCCAAAAGCATTGTTTTCGCGACTAAGACTTCTAGTAGCTAAAAAATACTTTGACTAAGTTTTTTAAAACACTGGAGACTCGATTGGCTTTTCACATTATTTGGCAAATTGTTCCAATGAAAAATACCCTGATAATAGAACGACTGTTTAGCAATGCCTTGGACACGAGGTACATAAAAGTTGTGTTCGCTAGCTCTTGTTACATGGTCATGTGTATGCGACGTTTTAACAAATTAAAGAAATCATAAAGAGATTTCGCCTAAATGTCAAATATCTCTTGCACCAAAGTGCGGTCGTGTTTTTAACAACCCGTATGCTATTTTAAAAATTAATTAAAAATTTTAACAAATAGTTTTAAATTTAAATTTCTTTTATATTCCGAGTAAGAGCTGTTTTTTTTTTTTTTTGCTATATTTCTTCTATATTTTTCTATCATTTCTTTAATTTTTTTACCCGGTTCCCTCTAAGTCGAAATTCTTGCGCATTTTATTCGAAACACCAGAAGTGTGATTTAGCTTATACTGCATTTCGAATAAAAATAATCAGGTAAAAAATGAAAATGATTTCGCCTAAATGTCAAATTTCTCTTACACCAAAGAGCAATCGGGTTTTTAACAACCCGTATACTATTTTAAATAAGTAAGTATTTGTGAAACATAAGCAGGCCCCAACCGCCCCCAAAATTCATAGGGGTATAAAGCGATGACGGACAGACGGACACCCCAAACCTAAAGGCCCCAATCCGAAGGGTTGGGGCCTAAAGATTATTACGAGTAGAAGTTTTAACAAAAAGTTTCAGGGCCCGGATTCACAAAACTTCCCTTAACTTAAACTTATCCTTAACTTAAGGGGTCCTAAAATTTCTTAAGTTAAGGTTTATTTGTCGATTCACAAAACCCACTTAAGCCACACTTAAATTTAAGTGACCATTTGTGTCGTTTGCACCGACTTCAAAAACTAGGACTTTACCCAATGTAACAGATCGAAACCTTCCACAGGTATGTTTTTTACTATTTGAAAATCAATTTTGATACTTTTTTTGAAGAATCATCGCATTTTTCTTTCAGTTACACTTTCACTTAATAGTTAAGGGACCTCGGGACCTCCCTTAAAATTTTGCTAAGTTAAGGGCCCGCTAAGTGCTCTTTTAAGTTAAGTGATATGCACCACTTACACGTCCCTTAACTTAACCCGATTTAAGGGATGATTCAGCAAAATTGAAAGATTTAAGTGAAATTTTAAGTTAAGGGACGTTCGTGAATCCGTGCCCAGGTTTCAATGTCTTTTATGTTCCGAGTATCATCTGTTTTTGCAATATTTCTTCAATATTTTTCTATCATTTCTTTTATTTTTAACCCTTTTCCCTCGCAGCCGAAATTCGAAGTTCTTGCGCATGTTATTCGAAACGGCCAGAGTGTGATTTTGCTTATATCCGGAAAAAATCTCCCTCCAACTCAAATTATCGCTCACCAAAAATTTCTCGGCTGTCGATTTCGTCTATAACATCGTCGTCTTCTTCCTCAATCGTTACACTTCTATCCGAACTTTTCTCAAATAATGTTGGGTTTGCATTTTCAAGTGCCATCGTGCATTTTTGTTGCCGTTTTTGAACAACAACAACAAAATAACATCTATTCGCACCACAGTTGTGTATAATTAACGAATTAAACGAATACTTACCTAAGTATGAAGTTTGATTTGGATTCTGTTATGGAAGTTCAATGAGGGAGTGGGAGACATGAGAGAGAGTGTTAAGTTTTCCGTAGTCATTCTTCAACGTTGATAAGCTCAAATACCCAGGGAGTGGGAGACATACCGATCATGATAATAATTATCCGCCATTAGGGACGGGATTGCATCCTCACAGAGGGTGGGCATGTCTCCCACTCCCTCATGGAACTTCCATAACAGAATCCAAATCAAACTTCATACTTAGGTAAGTATTCGTTTAATTCGTTAATTCTATTATGGAAGTTCCTATTTCGGGAGTATCGCCATGAGACTTTAACGCATGCGAGATTATCAACACAATAGAAACATGCATAAACATTTCCAATTTTATTGGTATGAACACAATAGTGATGTCAATGTGTATACAAGAAAAAAGGACTCCATTTTGTTCACACTGTAAAATATAGCCACAATACTGACTGTATAACAGCTAATACTGACAGAACAAAGAGATCAATTTCTTGGATACCCGGTGTCTAGCTATATCTTACAACCCCCCCTTTTGTTTTGCCGCAGTTTGCAAGCAGGTTGCGAAGTTGTTTCCGGATAAAACCGGCTTATTATAAAACCTCGAAAAAGTAGTTGCATTTCTCCAGCCTGCTGATTTCATGATCGTTTTGATATCTACACACCTAGATGCTGCAGATGTAGACGCACCTCTCGTACTATGAGCTTTGAAACGTTTAATATCTACACCACATATACATAACTCTGTCTTAATCCACGAAGCTATTGTAGCTCTCGAAACAGACCTGTGAGGTTTTCTATAGGAAATAAATAATTTGGATTCATTTCCCCTTAACAACTTAGTCCTACGTATATATTCCTCCAAATAATGTACAACACAAATTGACTTATCTAGAAACGCAAAAAACATTATCGGTTCCTGGTGTTTACCAGGTTTTGAAGTTTTAAGTAGCTCAGTAAACAAAAATTGTACAGAGTCCTCATCCATGGACATAAAGTCTAATCTTTACATCTGTAAACTTTGCACCCTCTGACCCGACAGAATAGCGGTTAATAAAACTGTCTTCAAAGTAAGTTGCTTTAAAGATAAAGCATCTGCAGGATGGTATTTGCTCAATTTGTTCAACACGTCATTAACATCCCAAACAAAAGTATATCTCGGCAGACATGGTTTTAAATTGAAAATGCCTTTCATGAATCTACAAACAAGAGGGTGATTGCCTGCGGCAACCCCATCAATCGATAAAATAGTGCTGATGGCACTTCTTGCCGTGTTAAGACAACTATAACTAAACCCTTGCTTATGTAATAAATACAAGAAATCTAAAACAGTCCCTATATTGGTATTAAGGGAATCTTTATGCCGTCTCTCACAATAACTTTCCCATCTATAGAGATATGTCCTGTATTGTTCTCTCGTAGATTTCCTCCAAGAGTGCATGATAATTTTCCGAGTCTTACTTGAAATGAACGGGTTTTGTAAGTTGAACCTGATATCTGCGTTAGGAGGAATCTTGCTCTGATATTCTCGGTGTGAGCCGCCACTGGATTGTGTACCGCCTTTCCTTTCGAGAAAGAATATGGAAAAGCTATAAGCATGTTGATCAGTTTAGAAAACCAATATTCCCTGGACCAGAAAGGAACAACCAAAACCAAATCACATCTTTCCTGTTGCACCTTTTGCAAAACTCTTCCAATAATGGAAAAAGGCGGAAATGCATAAGCGTTTATGCTATTCCAGTTAAGACTGAACGCGTCACAAACAGAGGCCATAGGATCGGGGTACCATGAAGCATATTTATCAAATTTATTGTTGAGTCTTGAAGCAAAAAGATCGAAATTGATATTAGGGTACAATTTCCTGACTTTGTAAAATTGGGAGTCGATCAACGTCCATTCTGTGTTAGGCGTTAGTGTGCGAGACAATTTATCGGCTTCTATGTTCTTCACACCTGGGATGAAGGAAGAAATTAGATAAATTTTTCTCTGAATTGCCCATAACCAAATACTTTTTGAAATTTGATGACATTTTAGGATTTTTCCTCCTTGATTTTTCAAATAGGAAACAGTGGTTGAATTGTCGGAGCAAATTTTCAAGACCACTTTGTTCCTGTCCGAGCACAAGCTCAATAAGGAGTAATACACAGCCCACAATTCCTTCAGGTTAATATGAGAGTCAGTCTCATTGGAATTCCATTGGCCCCTGGTTTGTGAAACAATAGTTTTAGACTCTGGTAGCATTAGAACACCACCCCAACCAGAGTTGGACGCATCAGTTTTCAAAACAAAATCCGGATTTTTTACCGTTACGTCAACAAAAGAGTCATCAAAGTTGTTTAAAAACCATTGCAAATCGTCCCTGGCCACCTGAGATATTTGCATATATGCTTTGAAGTTTCCCCGATTGACCTTTAAGGCATGGGATTTTTCAATGTCTAACTGTCTATAAAAGAGTTTTGCATTCTGTACTCCAGGAAAAAGCGAAACCAATTTCCCTATAAGCTCTGCTATGTTTTGAATAGTGTGGTTTTCTTTTCCCAAACATTCAGTTATTAGTGCCTTAATTTTTATGATTTTTTCCTTTGTTGGCCTGACTGTCATGTTTATAGTATCTAAGATAAAGCCAAGATATGTTAGTATTTGAGTGGGCCAGAGAACTGACTTTTCATAGTTAACCACAAACCCAGCATTCATGCTATTTTCCACAGTCATAAGCACGTTTTCAAAACATTTATCAAAGGTGCTTTCAGTCAAGAAGCTATCATCTATATAGTATGAATTCTGAAAACCTCGTTCTCTTAAAAAACCAAATAAAGTTTTGGTAATTTTCGTAAAATCGCGAGGCCCTGACGAAAGACCGTTGGGTAAAACTCGGAATTGATATTTCTGGCCTTTGAAATAAAATCTAAGAAATTTCTGGTCACATTCCCGTATCGGTACGGAGTAATAAGCATCCGAAAAATCTACGGAAGCCATAAAAGCACCGTGAACCATAAGATCTATAGCCGTTTGCAGACTTTGCAACTTGAAATGTTTTGTTTCTACGTATTCGTTAAACGATTTCAGATTCCGAATGAGGCGAATGCCGCCATTTTTCTTGGGTCTCATGAAAATATTAGAAATAAACTCATCTTCTTCCGAGTTATCATCAATAGGGATAATAACACCCTTTTTGATCAATTTTTGTAATTCTAATTCTACCAGTTTTTCTTTCGTAGTATTGAATCTTATTTCCCTTGGAAGGAAATTTTGATGAACCTCATCCTTTAATACTATTTTCAAACCAAACACCGAGTTTAAAACCCAAGGATCTTTCGTGAATGTATTCCAAAATTGTGCATGCTTTTTTATTTGGCCCGCTTGGAAATTTTCCTGGTTTCTTTTGCATATATCCTCAAGCGTTTTAAGAGTTGCGAAATAATTTTCATACCTGTCTATCTTAGTGGAATGTTTTTGTTTTTGTTGGGCTTCTTCGGCCCTTGGTAGTTCTGTTGTTGGTTTGGATTTTGGTAGCTGGGTCGGTAGGATCCTCGGCCTCGATTTGTGTGCGACCCCCTGCCCCTCTGGTACAAAAAAGACCTTGTATTTTGGTTGTTTTGGAATGGCTGAAAGCGCTGGTCTTTTTTGATCGATGATACTATTTTGTGTGCTTCATCTGTGTCTTTCAAGACTGCAGCCAAATCGTCACCAAAAAGCTGTTTGTCATAAGTGCGCTTTGAGCAAAGAGGTCTGTACTTGGGATGTATATTATACTTTATTTGCTGTTTTCTTATAACAGTGATATCTGATGACGCTTTTGCAGCTAACTTTGTAGATGCAGATATATGTTTGCAGAGAACGGATAATATTTCCGGCTTAATGTCTTTTTGATTTTGCAACAGAACATCTAGTGCTCTAAAATTAGCAACTGCGCTAGCACAAATATTTTGCTGAACGGCTTTAAGCCAAAAATCTCTCTGTTTCATGTATTCTGGAAGGTTACGATAAATTTCAGCGTTCATGTCCTTGCCAGACAGTTTGTCTGTATTACCAGGTTCGGCGTATCTTTCTTTTAATTTTTTGATGTATTCAGAGTCACAGTCCTGGCTAAACCAGTTGTCCACTAACTCTTTTGATTTTAAATCAAGCGGAGGACCTTTCATGTCCTTTTGTACACCTTCGTTTAAAATCGCATCCAAGTCAAAGTTGGATTGTTGCTCTGTTTGCTTTCTATCAGCATTCGGTAAAAAGGAGCAAGATGACAAATCATGAATATTGTAATTCGTTTTCTCAGGCTCTTGGAACTGAGTATCCCTTGCAATGTAGGATATGTTTCCGAAGGAAAAGCAATCTCTAGAGTTATTGTTTTTATCACGGTCTGCTCCCGTGGATTCCAGGATTTCCCCATCTTCAGCAGTAGCTGAGAAGGATTTTGAGAGAGTCTGAGGTACTCTGTTCAAATTTCCCGAGACAATAACGTCATTTGAATTTTTAACAAAAGATCTTTCAAGATCATCTCCTAAAATATTTGATTCTTTGGGACTCTCGACAGATTTGTCTCTTAAATTATCACGAGTTCGTGAAACTCTCACGAATCACAGAAATATGTCGTTTTTCCAACGATCGCGCTCGCGAGCGATGTTTCGACTTTTTCTTGTGCTTTGTTTTACCGGTATCTCTCGAAAGAGATCGATCCCTTTTTCTTTTGCTTTTGTGCTGGGATCTTTCGCGTGATCTTCCACGACCCATGGTAATATACGCCAGACACTGGCTTAGGAAAATCAATATAGCCAGACACTGGCTTGTAAGTGTCAAAATTGCCAGACACTGGCTCGTTAAAACACAAAAGTAATAAACTAGCTAGACACTAGTCAAGAAAGCATGTAAAAAGCCAGACACTGACGAAAAGTCAAAACACAAAGAAGGGACACCCTCGTAGAGCGATAATAAGAGTTTGCAATTAAACTATAAGTAATTCTTTAAAAACGTCCTCCTTAGTTTTTTAGATATGTAAATCTGGACAAGGATGTTTTGCGATTAAAGTTTTTTCTCCTTTTTTCCTCGTTTTTTGAACTGGAAGTAAACACTTAATGACTACGGAAAACTTAACACTCTCTCTCATGGCGATACTCCCGAAATAGGAACTTCCATAATAGAATAAAAATGAACGAATGTCAACGTCCGAAAATTAACAGTTTGTTTTACTTAAGAAAAATTAAAATACATGCTAACTACTGTAATTTCTCCAAATGTGTCCAAATTTCAGGCAACATATGGTTTGTTGCTAGCCAGGAATTTAAGCAAATTATTATTTGACCGGATGTGAACTATTTATTTACATTTATGGTCCAATTGCCGTATTAATCCAGTTTTAATACTGTTCTACGCTAGCTGAATATTTTCCTTAGACTTTAATAGTTGAATAATGGTGTGTTACATATCACACATTGAACACCACAGACTGGGATCGCTGCTATCAGCATTTTATTAAAACCAACTAGGATTTTGCTTTAAAATAGTCTGTTGGCATGTTGCCACTGAACAACTGTCTAAAAAATCTCTTTAAGTTTTTTGGTTTTCTTCTGGTGATAAAAGAACAGCCGTGAAAAGATAACTACATCCTTTTTATGTTTTGCTTTTATGATGCGACTTTTTCAATGGACACTGACAAGTACAAAGTTATATCATTAGAGAAAGGGTGGAGGTGATGAAGTTCACACAAGCCTCTTCTTTCAAGACTTCTACACGCCAAACTGGGTACATCTTCTTTCTGTTTTCGAAAAATGTGTTTAGCTTTTCTTTTTCCAACAAACTTACGCATTAAATCCTTGTCATGATACAACAAAGAATCTGTAAGCCTGTAAAATTGAGGGACTGTAAAATATTGTCCGAATCAGGGAGTTCTCCTCACCATTACAGAGATTTATCCGGACGCAGGCTTTGCTGTACATTGGAAGTATGCAATTTTAAATTGATGTTGACAGAATCGAATGTTTTATCGGGCGACATTTATCCATTTAACATGTACACATATATTCTCGTTATATCGGAGCACTACCAAGTCAAGAAAAGCCATTGAAAAATGCAACACAAAGCCCAAAAAGGCCCAAAAAGATTTCCATGCGATCTTGTATGAGCATGCAGTTGTTTTAGCTTATCAAGCACATCAAGATACATGGAAGGCTGGCAAAAGACAGGAAGCCCTGACCCCTCCTTAAAATAAAATATTACGAACGACGTTTGTATGACAGCCAGAGTTTGAATCCGGATAGAGCTGCAAAAAGAGAATTGACTTTCACTGAAATTACCTTAAATATTCGATTGAAGTGGTTCTATTGGGTTTCTCGTTACATCATTAAAATTTACAATCGTCTTTAAATGATCTATTTATCTGTTTAAAGTTTTAAAACATTAAACTGCTATCAAGTTTGATACCATGCTCCAATATTACGTCTTCTTAACAACTATAGTCTTGAGGCAATACCCAGGAAACATTTCGACGTGGATCCAGCGTCGTTTTGATGTTGCGACTGCAATCCAACTAACTCACAGCATTGCATTTGGTGGTGATTTGGTTGTGATTCGTCTCGGCAATAGACCGACATCCAAAAAACGTCCAATTCAATCAATGTGCCTTTGACGCATCATTGAATGGAAATTGGATAAGCAACTTTGTTTAACACTTGGCAAGTCAAGTCAAAGAGTACATTGAAATTGCACAGGCCATTATTTCAGACCTTTTTACTCTATAACCGGTACATCATTTAGTTCTTGCTTCTCCATTGACCATTCTAGGGCTAGGACCACAAAATTTTGCGTATGCGTAGTACTTAATCTGAAGTTGCGTACCGCGATTTTAGTTTAAACTTGAGGCAGAGTCCCAAGGAGTTTTTCGTTTTTTTCTCTTTCTGTCCCCTGTTCACCTCCCCACAGCCATTCTAGTTTTCTCCTATTTTTCTCCATTTATCTTTCTTTCTGCTGCCGAATCAAATCCACAGTTGCCACAATCCTTATCCTGCTTGTAATATCTGACTCGGTGATAACCAAAATTAGTAAGGTTAATCTGATTGTTTAATCTCCGTCAAATTTTCAATGGCAATCACATCGCCGCTGTATTGAAATAAAACGAATCCACATCTCTTTCGTTTTAATTTTTATTTATGTCTTGTAACAGGCTAGATAAGAAATCCCGGGTAATTTTAAGTTGCGGCATAAGATTTAGTCCTGACTGGAAGTATAAATTGGAAGCTTGTTCACCACCTCGCATCACTGTCTAAATAAATAACAGGACTAAGAATCTCATGATATCCATTTGCGGCAAAACATTACTCCGAGGTGCTACTCCTCACAGTGAAGTATAAATAGGTCAGTATTTCATCCTGAAATTCAAAATTCAAAATGGAATCGGAAGTTCAACAAACGACTCAGCGCTTTTTGGTTGGTAACCCAACCCATAAGTAGCTGACCTATGCTGCTCAGCCAAGAGCATTAAACCAACTAGGAAGGCTTAGAAAATCCAGTCCGATGATTTACATTGCGAACATTCACTATCACTACACTCCCGTTTATGTCCTTTAACCGTTGTGGAAATTGGCAATTGTATTTTTCAAATTGCACAAATTGGTTATTATTGTTAAAAATTGAACATGTATAAAAAAAAGCTAAGTTTTTGTAGCATTTGTTGAATTTTGTAGGCAGGGGGCAAAGTATCAAAAGGGGGGGGGGAGTAGCTAGCTATTACGAGGAAGCTGTACAGGGCCCAGAAAACAACTGATGTCTTTTTCGGTTGAAAAAGGTTGGATTTCGGTCGCCATATTCTGAATAAAATAAGGTTGTAAAATGGGTAGAATAACGTCACGACCTATTTCCCCAAAACCCGAATTCATTCCGACGTCGAGGTGACGTCGGTTTTCTGACGTCATTCCGACGTTACAAAAACGACCAAAAAGCGATGAATATTTATTATCGCTCACTGAAAATGGAAGTCGTTTTGAAAAAGAGGAAAAAAAATGTAATTTTTACATGGAAATTTTACAATTTTGATGGCGGGCGCGTCGGTATTTTTCTTCCTAGATTGTAAAAATTACATGGAAAATGCTTTCGTATCTATTTCACAACAGCAGTTGAATGATTAATTATCTATTAATTATATAACTCTAGACTGTATTTCTGTAAGACGTGTCTAAGACTAGTCGTTTCAAGGTGGTAAACCCGACGTCAGTTTCCGACTTCGGTTCCAATTCATATACAACCTAAAACCGACTTAATTCCGACGTCGGATTTAGGTCGGAACAAGACGTCATTCTGACGTTGAAAACCCGACGTCAGTTCCATTTCATATACAACCAAAACCGGCACGTCAGTCTGACGGCGGAAACGTCGGGTCACAACGTCGACCCGACGTCATTCCTACGTCTAAATATTTGCTCGGACGGGGTAAGCTAGCCTGTTACACCGGTTATCTGTCCCCCTCAAATTTGCAATACTGGGTAATCTGTACCCCTCCTCATCAGACATTACCGACAGATTACCGGGGGCAGATTACTGGGGGAGGGCAAATTACCGGGGGCAGATTATCTATATTGGTGTCCGCCTATTAGGCCTTCGCCCCACTAGGTTTACGCCAAACTATACCTACGCCCCACTAAGGCTACGCGGCAAATTTGTATGCCCATTATGTCTACGCCTCACTTGGCCTACACGGGGATTTTTCCAATGTGCATTAGACCTACAACCCACTAGAAGTAAGCTCACTGAGCCAACGCGGGAAAAATCGTCTCAGTACATCACAGATAACACAAAGTACATAAAGTATCCAAATACTTTTTTTTAATAACCTTTATAAAACACAGCGACACATATTATTCTAGAGGTCTTAATAATTCAGAGCCAGCCTGAAATCGATACGAGTATATATATCAGAAGACAGTCACCACGGTCTCTTTCAGAACCAGAAAGGATTTTGCTATGAAGTTTAAAAAGAGTATTTCTACGAGTACCCGAGGCGGAATTAAGAAGTAACTACTCACACCGTTGAGTCAATTCATAATTCCTTTCTAATTCGGATATAACAGCATGGATTTATTTGGTGAAAACTTACTTTCAAAGCAGAATGGCCGAGATGGGGAAGTGACGGTCACGTTTGAAGGCAATGTAGCTGTAATACACATAAGATGTGGTCAAAACAGGTTCAATTTAAGCTTTGTGAAGAAATTGGAGGATGCTTTGGACGCTGTAGAAAGGTAAAGAAATCTGATGTGGCTTACTTTCAAGAACTGCTTTAACATTTCTATGTCTTGCCTGAGATTTACATATTTTTACATATTATAGGTATCGACAGCAACCCAGGTATCCAGACATTTGGGCCAATACTTTGGGCCAGCGATATTTGGCCTAGAGACATTCCGGCCAGATACATTTCAGCCAGATGATGAAAGTGTGACATTTGGGTCCCTCCAAGAATTGTTTGATAATTAGCGTGGTGATAATCTTACTTTGTGTAAATGAGTAGTTTTTGTCTGACTTAAGTAGGGGAATTCATCCCTTTTACATATTCCCTAAACCCGGAGAATGACAGGGATATTAACTGAGAATTGCAATTAGAAAAATGAACCATTTTTGAAAGCCACACGTGTTC
Source organism: Protula sp. h YS-2021 (assembly GCA_949752745.1). Taxonomy (NCBI): domain Eukaryota; kingdom Metazoa; phylum Annelida; class Polychaeta; order Sabellida; family Serpulidae; genus Protula; species Protula sp. h YS-2021. The sequence goes on along the minus strand of OX457027.1, from coordinate 61,168,749 downwards.
TCTACAGAGGGAGTAATGGACAAAGGCTAAAATCCGGTAAGAACAACAGTTACTGACTCATAATGACTCTGAAGGGACTTCTGCAGATCTTGCGCGATTTAGGAGGGTCATGCGTATATTGCGACAGTGTTTGGCATATAATGAAACTGAAAAGATTTCTTTTACAGTTCGCTAGATAAAAATATAAAATATAGATGAATTTTCAAAAACCATTGGCCCTGTTCACTGACTGGGGCAATTTAAAAAAAAAAGAAATTGAAAAATGTTCAAAAACCATCTGGGCCAAATGTCATCACACTTTTCACTTTTTGCCGAAATCTTTGGCCAAATGTCACTGGTCCAAACGTCGCTCGTCCCAATGTCGCTAACCCATGGTGTCACACTAGCTTAATATATAATCACTGAACACTTCCGACAATAAAACTAGTAGGTGTTTATTTTATGAGCACCTTGGTGTACTCGGTACTCGTATCTGCGAACTTAAATTTTAACTTCTCATTTTCTTTGTGTCTGCTGTACAGGCCATACAAGTCTAGCAAAATCACTGATTAGGGGACTCGGTTGTGCACGCCATTGAACCGTTCTTGGCCTTATCGATATGAACATCTATCTCTATGCGTACAGACATCTTAAGCTAAAGAGATACGCATGCGTAGAAAAAGTCTGAAAGTGATAACGAAATGTTCGATGAATTGCATCTTCGTTGCCTCAAGGTTGATCCCCATAGTTGCTGATCTGGGATGTTGGGGGGGGGGGGTGGAGGGCGGGGGGGGGGATGCTGGGTGACACTCACGCACCTACTGGTTACCATTTATGGCCATGACTTTTTTAAGAGGATCCATAAACACCCCCTTTTTAACCAAACGAGTGAAATCTAGATATATACCCCCTTTTTGTGAGAACCGCACTGGATGAGTACTGAATGAAAATTATGCCCTCCCTCACTTTAATGGAATTTGCACTCCGAGCGGGCATCGTCTGGCCTAAAACTTATCCCCTTTTTTAAAAGAGACGCATGGTAACACATTTCATGACAAGTGTCGACTGGGGTGAGGGTTCAGGGTGTCAATGATACGGATCATAAAAGAGCGGAAGATAATGATAATAAGAATAAAACTAAGAAATAATAATAATATACATAATAAGTAAATAATAACTAATAATAGTAATGATAAAAAGTTAAATATTGATAAATAATAATTAAATAGGTAAGAAATTTTAAAACTAACATTTGCTACTTAATTTTGTTTAGTGTCCGTAAGTGATATGAAAATACTCAAACACTAACTTCTGCATGAAACGCTAACTTCGTCTGAAACATGCTACAAATTTTATTAGGTTTTAAGCCTAACCTGTTTCACTCATATTCTAGACGGATTCTAACAATGATAAATTCTTTCAAGGATAATATATCAGTTTGAAACCTTTTATCTAGGAACGAGGGCACCCAAGTTTTGATCACAACATCAGAAGGGAAATTTTATTCAAATGGACTGGATTTGGAATGGCTGGCGTTTCTGAACAAACCACAGCCCGTTTACTTTTTTGAAAAGAGACTTGCCGATCTCGTATGGAGAATTATGACGTTTCCAATGCCAACTATTGCAGCAGTAAATGGTACTTTGAACCTCGCAAAATTATTAATTCAGGGTGTAAAGAGGGTACTAGTTTATTGCATTTGTCTGTTCATTATATTTGGCCTTTTGAGCCCAGCCGAATATCGTCGTTGGGCTATACTCATCACTTGTTCGTTTGTTCGTTATGTATATATATATGTGTTTTTTTTTCAAAATGCTACTTTTCCCACATTTCTGGTCCGATTGTTTTGAAGTTCAATAGGAATACTCCCTGGGCAATCCTCCATACAGCTTGTGTTTTTTGTTTTTTTGTTTTTTTGTTTTTTTTTTTTTGGCGATTGCTCAAAATATTGGCCAAATTTGGGAAAACGCAAAAAGTGCTACTCTTTCTACCAATCCAACCCGACTGCATTGAAATTTGACAGGAATGTTTTCCTCAGCCTCCTGCATCAGACGACAGTTTTGTTCGATGTTTTAATCAAAATTGATCAAAAAAAAAAAAAAACAAAACAAAAAAAAAAAAAAAAACAAAAACAAAAAAAAAAAAAGGTAAATTTGCAAAAGGATCATAATGTGCTCCTTAATGCACCTTCACCCCCTCACCACTCGCTTCGATAGTTCAGTTGGTAAGATGCTGCACTGGTAGTCGTTAGATCTTGGGTTCAAGTCCCACTGCATACAATTTTTTTCGGATTTACAATCCCAACGAGTTTATTGAATTCTTACTAATCAGTAAGGTGTTTCCGTGCGATCCCTGAGACGGTTAGGACTAAGACGACCAAAATTTAGCTGAGACACACTGTAAGTGATCAATGGCTTCACCTAAATTTTATAGAAATTCATAAGCATTTTATGTGCGAAAACTGACATTGAAATTCTTCCTTTGAAGCCCATTATAAGGTAGGCGCACACTATGCTAAAAGCTAACGGTACAAGTAAGCTACTGATCTCGCCAACACCAACAAAGAGTGGGCAAATATATGCGATGTGCTATATCTTTTCCACTGGTGAAAACTCAAAAGCGCAAAAAATAAAGAACGTAAAAGCGCAAATAAAAAAACGTAAAAGCGCAAATCTATGTAGCAAAAGCGCAAAAAATCACAGGTTAAGATACAACTGCTAAAACGACAACGGTGGTTAACCCAGTTGGCACAGCCATTTAACCCAACTCTGAGAGTCCATCTACAGATTAAATCACAAACAATTGTCTTAAGTGACTTAAAATACTACTTCTCTCTTACAAAGTGACTTCAAATACTGCTTTCATCTTTACAAAGATGAAAGCAGTATTTGAAGTCACTTTACAATCATTTCATCATTACAAACTTACTGCTCGAAATTTATGTCGTGATTTCTCATCTTTGTATGCTGATGGCACTACACAGGGGATTATAAGTTCACCAACGGAATAGATAATTCTCAGCACAGCGCGTCTGCACGGCGCCGTTTACCACAGAAATTATTTCAGGAACACAACTGTGTTAACCCAGTTTCCTGGGGTATTAAAAAAATCACCCATTTTACCAGGTTAAGGAATTTGCGCTTTTGACAACTTTCTCTTTGCGCTTATGATACCTTTTTCAATGTTCAATGTTTATTTAGCGCTTTAACGTCCAAGTCTTTCCGCTAGGTTGAACAGCAGATATCTCAGCATAGCTACTTATCCCCCACGTTTCGGGAACGCTCGCTTCCACGCTTGCTATGAAGTTGTTTCCATAGATTACAGCCCAGTTTGCCTATAACTCACAACGCCTGCGATTTCAAATTAACTTCTTTTTTCCAATTTCTTTATATATTTTTTTTTCAAAAGCACACTTATAAAATTAAGCAGGCCGACGCCACTTCCTTCGCTTTTGGGGGAACCCAGTCACCCCGGATCACCAGACGGGTAGCAATTTTTGTGAATTTCTGCTCGTCCTTCAACTTTCTGAGGAAGAGCTACTAGAACCGCCATGAACTCAGGCATAGGTGAAAGTACCATGCGCTCGTTTGGGTGCGCGACAGCTCGGTCTCGATCGTGGTGATTCTCGTTCTAAGTTGTAAATAGCTTGTTCCGGACGGAAGCCATGCCCCTTACCTGTCCAATGCGGTCAGTGACGCAACACCATGACTGAGAATATAACAGGCGTTATGAGGCGTAGGCCAACTGGGCAGTCCCCGTTTTTAGCCCTCAGCCAATATTGGCTGAAGGTTATTGCTATCGGTCTCTCCGTCCGTAAACTTTTTTTGTCTGGGCGATATCTCATAATATATTCATCGGATCTTCACCAACCTTACAGGAAGGAAGAATATATAGCATAGATGTGCAACGGTGGATTCAATTTGGCTCGTGTAGATCCGTTTGTCCGTCCGTCACACTTTAAACTTTTCTTGTCCGGGCGATATCTCAAAAACTATTTATTGGATCTTCACCAAATCTTACAGGAAGAAAGTATATAGCATAGATGTGCAACGGGGGTTCAATTTGGCTCATGCCCATTCGTCACTCTGTCCGTCGCACTTAAATTTTTTCTTGTCCAGGCGATATCTCCAAAACTATTTATTGGACCTTCACCAAACCTTACAGGAAGAAAGTATATGTAGTGCAGATATGCAATGGGGGATCAATTTGTCCGTCCATCGCTCCATCCGTTGCACCTTGTATATTGTTTTTGTCCGGGCGGTATTTCAAAAGAGTAACTGGATCACAGTAATGTAGCCGCTATTGGCTGAGGGCTCTGCCTCTCCGATACCTCCCTTAGATGCAATGGTCTGCGTTGTCTCCATCGAAGCAAGAAGTTGTGAGTTCAACCCCAGGAATCAATTTATTTTTGTGTGTGTTTTGCTTGCCTGCTACATCTTTGGTGTTGCTCAAGGTGCCTGATAATGCTTAATAAGTTTTGATGGGGTTGTTGTATTTTGGCAAAATAAACGGATAGCTTAAAGAGAAATGCTGCTCGTCCCACAGATTATGTCCGATTACTTTTGATAGCAGTGTTGCCCATGAGGCCGAATTTGACCCAAATCGTCGGTTTCTCCTTTCAACTTTGTAATATCTTTGCTTTTACGGCTAGGCACTATGAACACGGACATTCTTGTTTTAACTTAAATTCAATATAACTATCGTCGACTTCGAGGAACATTACGAGCATCAATATTCCTGTATTTGGCTCTGGATAAACATTCAATAAGCTTGTGGAAAAAGTTTTTTTTTTTTCTTTCTTTTAGTTTTTTTTGTTTTTGTTTTTGTTTTTTTTTTCCATAACGCTACATTAAAAGAGAAACAATGTCCATGAAAGTGAATTGAAAAAAATCTTTTTATTTCAGGACACGCTTTTGCAATGGGCGCAGTTCTTACACTTCTTCATGACTACACAATAATGCCATCGGAGAAAGGTTGGTGGTGCCTCAATGAAGTTCATATAAACGCTTTATTTCCAGATCTCTACAAGGCCATATTGAGGTATATAGTTTAGTTCTGTTTCTGTATTTTTAGCCTGTGTTTTTTTAAGCAAAACCAAGTGTCAAGTCTTACTTTATTTTAAAAAAGTGCATCTGGTTCATGTGAGCAACAAATTTCTGCGTTTGGGTGGGTGGGGGTGGGGGTGTTGTTTGCACAGAGCACCGGCGTTTTGACTCGTTAATTTTCGTCTGATATATGTTGGCCATAAAGGTTCTTGAGAAACTTCGCACTACATTTACGAAATTTGCTTGTTGGACACTGTGTGGAAGTGGGTGCTGCCTTGTTATATTGGCCTGGATCCACCTTGCCTTTACATATGGTTTTATTTACTTCCTGCTTCAGATGCCGTTTGCCAATGGGTTCTACGTACCACAATGCAGCCGTGATGGGACACCGGTACACCGGCCAGGAAGCAGTGGAGGAGCGCATCGCTGTGGAAACTTGTCCTCAGCACGAACTAGTCAGCCGTGCCAAGGCCCTTGGGCAATCTATTTTACGTCGAGGACATTATGACAGAGAAAGTCTTCACAACATGAAGGCAGATATGTATCGAGTGGTAGGACAAGAAAAAACAAAATTGTTTGAAAGAGGAACACCGTCAAAACTATGAAAATGCTACTCACCATGGTAAAAACATTACAATACTGGTGTATTTTCTGCACGAAATTGCGTTCAAAATATGCGAAATTACTTTTTCTGGTTGCAAAATTGAACATTTGTTTAATTGGATAAAATGAGTGATTTATTAGCAAGTTTATACCCTTCAGAATAACGTGAAACACACATGTGACACGAAGGGGTTTTAAGTAAGACCTGTTTATTTTAAGTTTTTGAAAACAGTTTAATAGAATTTTGCATTTATATGTCGTAACAGAAGGAATAACACAATTAATACCCAGTTGTTTATACCCAGCTATCACGAGTTCAAACCCGCTCATACTGTTGGATTTCAGTTGATTTTCAAGATTCTATCGAAACTGTGACTGGCTTATACGATCCAAGCAGCAATTACAGTTTCCTGTGCAACTCGCATTGTGGCAGTCTTTCGTTGTACGCATGTTGAAGAAACAGATGTGTAGGATCACCACCGGAAATAGGATGGCCCAAAACTCTAATACACTGGTGCAAAACTCTTATAGGGCAGGCTGAAATACTGGAACTTAGTTTATTTCTTTGTTTTATTGGAACCAGAAAGTGTCGATGGTTTTCTCTTAGCTTGACCAGGTTACAGTAATGCCGTTCAAACAACGCTCATGTTCATCTTTTATAATAATTATTACTGATATGTAAAGGGTCGAAAACAAATAAAGAATTAAAATGAAATATTTTTTCTTATATATTTTTATGCTGTGTGAAGTCAAAGTTGTCACAATCTTTGTCACTGAATTTGTGCTCAGCTTGGAAGTTGCAACACAAATAAACTAACACGGCCGTTTTTGGAAATCACAAGTTTATTGCCAAAGGTGCGGTGCCCTTCGCCGCTAGCTTTGTGACCTTCACCTTAGGACATGTAAAACAACAACTATGACAAATCGCACATTAAACTAAGTTATCCTCCAAAGGTCAAATGTAGATAGCTGTATCGTAGTGACTAGTAGGGCCTATTCTTTTTAACTGAAAGATGGTTTGCGAGAGGCTTGCGCATTTCAGGCGTAGTTCCTGGGAGGCGTTAGTGTACTTTTCGTACGCCTTTGACTTCCAGTCACCTTGTGCCTTGATAACATCGGTTGGTAACCCGCATGCGCACCTCTGCGCAGGGAATGACCACTGTAGTCTCTGTGATTATAACCTGCCTTTCCAAGTAACTCCGATAGGGTGCTCTGAAAAGCGGAGTAAGTGAGAGGGACTGAGTTTTCACCCATACTAGAAGACAGTAGGGGGGCTGCGGGTGGTTGGTTGGTGTGAAGTATCAGTCGAAGGAGTGCTGTCACCGGGCACAAATGAGAAACTTCTATTGTTGGTAGCGGGATAACAAGTTCCCGGGAGATTTTGTGTGTTTGACCCGGATCGTCGCGGTGTGGCCATCAAAGGAAAAGTCGCGACGGCACAGATCCTTTCGGCATGAGTGAGAGGTCAGCGTCTTCGTTGGAAGGGTTGATTTCCTGGCCAAGGTGAAAAACCCCACTAGGCAAGCTGTCCAGAAACAGAGCTGATATCCATCACTAGTATCCAAATATTTGTACACAGCACTAAGTATATCCAAGGTATCCAGACATCTCACATCTGACAACTCGAGAGATGTCCACTTTTTCATTTGGATGCGAGATGTCCAGATGCGAGATGTCCAGATGCGAGTTGTCGGATGCGAGATGTCCAGATGCGAGATGTCGCGGATTCATATCCAATGTAATTGGTAATTTCTGCTTTGGTACGACTTATTTCGTTCGATCCCCTTGTGCACAGTTCCTAACTGGTAGTCGAGGTGCATATGACGGATTCCTGCCATATAGCAGCGAACCGACGAAACGGAGTGTGTACGAGCGAGGTAAGCTGTGTAGCGACACAGTGTTATGGGGGAAACGGGGACCGCTGTATATCCGAAGCTGTGGCAGAAACTTAAGTATGTCCGTGCGTGAATAGAGTAAGCAGTGCGTGTATTCGGGGCTATTGCTTGTATGCTGTCCATTCAATGTCCAATTGCTGCTCTTGCTGAACCATTGCTGTAAAAGAAAACGGACTGTCTTATGTGACATGTGTAACGCAGGTACCTGAAAGTTAATACGAGCTAAAGGGTATGTCGCCCTGGGTAGGTGATCCAATCGGCTTAAACTATCGGCCAGTAAGTTTGATTTAGTGTTTATATAGACGGCTATTAAACGGAGATTGCGATAAGCACACGTTACGCGTATGGATCGTAATATATCCGATGCCCACACATTACGCATGCAGGGCTGCTGTATTATCGGTACACACAATAACTTTTGCATTTTGCATTCCAGACGTATGGCCAGCGATGTATAGCAATGTGAATTGCCCCAAGTTCCTTGATATTGATATGACTTTGAGCGAAACACGGTGCATCTAATGTCCAGTGAACATAGAACCAGTCCATGACTCGGTTCTGCTGGATTAGAGCTGCGCCTGCCCCTATGGTTGACGAGTCCGTGACTATGTATGCAGATTCGGGCGCCTCCCTGTCTATAAAGACGGATGTGCCATTGAACTGGCTGCATAGCGTGTCGATTGCGTGCAGGTCTCTGCGGAGATCCACTGTGAGGCGGGAGCGATGACTGGGGCGTTTGAGTTGAGAAATTCTGCCGATGAAACGACGCAAGCATGGCCTGAGAGCGTGAATAACCCGAGCAATCCAATTTACCATGCCTACTAGGGACTGCATCTCTCGTTTGGTTGCTTGTGTTTTCCCCGTCCGCCACGACGCGAAGGTGTTCCTGATGACATTGAGCTTGTCCTGTTGGATAGAGAGGTTCCCTTCTGACGTGTCGATACGGACACCAAGAAAAGTGAGGCGTTTGGTGGACGATATGCTTTTTTCCCAGTTAATTGCGAAGCCGAGTGACACAAGAACGTGTATCAGTAAGCTCATTGCCCTTCGGGCGGCTTCGTAAGTGCTGGCACTGATAAAGAAATCATCAATAAAGCAGATTATTGCGCGCATTTGATTTCGTTGCTTTCAAAATGCTATTTCTTCCACTTTCTAGATCAGTTGCTTTAAAATTTGACAGAAATGTTTTCTCATGTTCCTGCATCAAGCTTGCATTCTGTTTGGAGATTAGGGCAAAAGGGACTAAAATATTAACAGCAGCTAAAATACACCCGTAGTTGCAAAAACAAAAGCGAGGGAGATGACATATTTAATCTGAATTATAACTTCCTTTGTAGAAATGAAGAGTGGGGTCATGTTAGACAGACAGTATTCAAGTACCTTTGACACCCAGTGGCAGTGATTGGTTTTGACGGTTTGCATATTATAACTCCCCTCTTAAAATACACAGTACCCTTGACGCCCATTGACGGTTATTAGGTTTGATGGCTTTAATATGACACCTGAGAATTAGTGATAAAGTGTGATAAAGTTCAAAATATTTTTCAGTAAAAAGTTGGTTAAATGGTCGTTTTTTTCATTAAGATATTGGTCAATCGACCGTTGGTCAATTGGTATGGCACCCGGAAAATCGGATCCTGGCTGAGGCTTAAACTCGGGATATCTGGCTTCTCAACCGAACGCAATTTACGCTTCGTGAACGATCGAACATCTAGTAATAGCTTTTTGTGAGTTTTTTCTGACATTTAGCAGTTTTTGGCTAATAGCTGTTAATTCGTACAAAGAGCCACTTTAATCAGGATTAGTCTGAGAGGTCATCTCGCGTGTAAATAGTGACCTCAGTGTTTGCCCCTCTTTATCCGCACACAATAATTATAATTCGGATTAAGCCGAGGTGTCACTTTGACCTATATCCTTGCCTCAATTACAGGATAATGCGCAGTAAATAAAAAAACACAATTTGACGAATAGGGGTTGAAATAACTTGAAAAAATAAAGAGGTGGTCAAATGATCGTTTTTTTTATTAAAGCATTGGCCATGCTTATATAACCCCACACTTCATTCAACAGTTAGTGTTCAGAGGCCTCACCCTGAACCCAGTATTTCAATGTTTAAATTTTTCAATATGCAGCTACTGCTATTTTGAAATGTTTTCGCTTTTAGGGCTGGGTACAGTGTCATCGGACATTCTTGCTCTAGTTACAATAAAAAATAACTTTATTTTGTGTGTTTAACTGAGGATCAAATATCATTTTTATCAATATTTTGTGTCTTTCTTTCGTCAAGGAACAAGTTATTTTTATCAAACATTATTTACACTTGCGGATTTGCCAAAATCCCCTAGTGTATTGAATTTGTACGAAAATTTTAACCATAGTTGTGGCATGTTTTTTTTCGTTTTTTTAGTTTGTCCGTGGATCTAGTCAGAAGCCGTTTAGGGCTAGAAAGGTGAATTTGGATATGATAAACTTCAGTATGTCTAGTTGATCCTCCTGTACTTTTTCTTAAATTCGCTTAATTTTTCAATCCAAAAAACGACAAAACAAATTTGCGGAACAGGAAGCAAGAAGCTGAGAGCAGTCGTGTTAAACTGGCATATCAGCCTCGGTGTATTGATTACCCAACTCTCAATGAAAGCCATCACAGCATGTGTGTGCAAAGTTTAAGTTGGCTGCAGCGTTTGGGTTTTTCCCAATTACTAAAGAGTGATGAAGTTTGGCTCACTGATAGAGGGTGATTAGACGCCATAAAATCCGCATTTTTTAACCATGACCTTAGGGAGCGATTGACAGCCTCGGCCATGGTCAATGTCAAAAACCGGAACTGGGCCATTATCTCGAAAACGGTTATAGAGCGATTTTGAGCTTATTTTCGACAGTTTTGGCCTAAAAGACAATATGTAACAGGTACCTCGGTGACCTTGACGGTGAGAATTAGAGCGATTTGAGCTTACTTTCGACCGTTTTGGCCTAAAAGACGGTAGGCAAGAGGTGCCTCGGTGACCTTGACCTCCTCGGACATGGTTAAAGTAAAAAACCGGAAGCGATCCATTCCGGTTAGAGATAGAACGATTCTGAGCTTATTTTCTAACCTTTGGGTCTTAAAGACGATATCTAAGAGGTTAAGAGTTCAGAGCCGTATTTTTTGTGACCCTCAAGTGCAATTTTCGCTACTCGATAGCAAAAACGGTCTAGTTAACACTTGACAAGCCTTTAGCTTGTAAGGGCTATATGAATTTGTGCGAGCAGCCGTTGGTATCTTTTTTTCTTGACAATGATCGGATTTCCTGTGTCATCTCCTCCACTGGCACTACGGGCCCTAGGGCCACGAAACTTGGGACTCAGGTAGAACTTGATATGAACGTGTGCATGACACTTTTTATTTTCGCCTTCGATTTCGTTTTCTTGTTTAAAACACCATATGAAAAGAGTGTATTTTTTGCAAGTAAATGCGGAACATTTAAGGCACAGCACAGAACACACAGTTGCTCATCTTTGTGCGAGCTCTCACTGCGTGAATAGATAACGCAGTGAGAACATGTCGTATGCCTGATCAGTCAATAAAACCTTAAGTCAGCAAAAAACAAACACTACTCGGCTTATAAGACGTATTCAAGCTGTGTTGTTTGCAATATATTATTCAAGAAATAACCCATTCAATGAAGTATTTTTGGGTTTTAATATTTGTCAAGTGTTTAACATTTCGCTAGCGAAATGGGGTTCTAGTTTTCATTTGTGACACATATCAAATAAGCGTATCTTGCATATGAAGAAACAAATACGCGATAAGTCATATAATTTCATACCTTTTCCTGTGTACCTTCATCATGAGGAGGGCCTTGGCAATCAAGAGGACAAAACAAGGTTTAAAATACACACAGTATTTTAACTACCGATGCTTTTAGGTTAACAGGATAAAACACAACACAAAGTCCAATGAGTAACCTCATGGCTATTCGCCAAGTATTCCTTATATCTGGTAAATCAATGTTATTCAGTTAATTACAGTCTTACCAAAAGACGCATTCTTGCAAAAATATATAAACACGTAAAAACGAGCAAGGCAAGAGAAGTTCGTAGAACTGCCGACATTGCTTGTAGTGCAAAACCGCCTTTCTTATTTGTGCTGCACAATGGATTTGTTTGATGAAGAATTGCTGTCGAAGCAAGATGGACGGGATGGGGAAGTGATAGTTACATTTGAAGGCAATGTGGCTATAGTACACATGAAATGTGGTCAGAACAGGTTCAATTTGAGTTTTGTGAAGAAATTGGAGCATGCGTTAGATGCTGTTGAAAGGTAATTAACTTCACTTTTTTTTTTGGAAGAGGGGGGGGGGGCGGTGGAGGGGGGCCGGAGGTTTCAGGCATCAGAACCCCTCTCCCCTTTGTGAGTAATTTTATTGAAAATAGTATGTTTTCCCACTTTTTGGTCCAAAATTGAACTTGATCTGCTACACCCCCCCTCGCCCCCCCCCCCCCCAAAGTAATTGACACTTCAGTACTGAGAGGCACACTTTTCAAACCCATTCTTGGCCATATGAATCGTTGCTGTTGATGAAAAATATATACTTATCGCCGACTCCATCTACTTGCACACAGTTTTTACCCTTATAGTTTTACATAATTCTTAAACATACATGCGAAATAAAGAAGTTTGAAATAAGTGAAACTTAATCAACGAGCCATATCTCTCTGATATATTTTTTCAACGAAAAATGACTTTCGAACTTGATTCAATGCTATTTCGCTGTGGGCTCTGTTGAGAAAGTCTGTAGCTTTCTCCCCCGCAGTCCTACTAATTGAGTGAGCCGTGCAATGATTTCGCCATTAGTTCTGTTGGCACCGCACTGCTTTTCTATATTCATTTATTAAGTGAATTATTACGTTTTGGTTGCATATTGTGTTAAATATACATTGATAAGATACTAAATATTTTAGATTTACACTGAAAGAAGGAACTATTTTTTACAGTGAAATTCAAATTACTGATGTGCCATAGTAATATGATTTTAAATAAGCGCTGAATATATGTACATTTATTTTTCGTTTTACTCATGCACAGAAACGAGAATGCTCAAGTTTTAATCACAAAATCTGAAGGAAAATTTTATTCCAATGGACTAGATTTGGAGTGGATGGCCTTGTTAAGCAAATCACAGGGCACACATTTTTTCGAGCAGAGGCTTCCCGCGCTCATGTGGAGGATTATGACCTTTCCAATGCCAACCATAGCAGCTGTAAATGGTAGTTTGATGATTTCTGCGGCATTATCAAGACACGTCTGAAAATAAATTTTTGAGCATTATTCTTCACAGTTTTATAATATTTTCACATTTCAGTTTTAGAGATTAACCGATTAAGTCTCCACAAGTACTCTTACGGATATATGCTTTGCAGACCTGTTATGCTGAATTGAAAAATGGTTAGCGCAAATTCAAGGAGTCGGGTGGAGGTGGGCTGGGGTCTAGAAGACCCTTTTACTAAGGCATGGTGCTCATAGCCCTCAGATACCAAGGGAATAGCTTCGCTGGTTTCCAGCCTCTTTCCCTGGGGTAAAATACCCTGTATCCATACCGGAATGTAATTATTAGAAATGTGATATCATTCTTTTCATTCTTTTTATTTTCAGGACACGCGTTTGCAATGGGCGCGTTTTTGTCACTTGCTCAAGACTATATAATAATGTCATCGGAGAAAGGTTGGTGGTGTTTTAATGAAGTTCACATCAGAACTTTGTTTCCAGACTTTTACAAGGCTGTGCTAAGGTAAGGAAGTCTGGGGCTTTGTTATTTTTTGGTTCGTGGTTATGTGGTTATGTATGGAATGCCGTTTTAACATTTAATGCTTATTTTTGCTATCAAAATATAATTAAAGATATCAAGAAATCAATGTAGATCTCAATAATGTATATTTTGCTATCATTATTTGAATTTTAGATGGCAAAAATTTATTTTTGAGATCAAAAATCAAATTTATAAACTTAAAAAATCTTAAGGGAAACACACATTTACATAAAATTTAACGAATCGCCCATTAAATTTTGGACATAAAAACTTGAATTATTGAGATAAATATGGAATGCCGTTTTCAAATTTATTAGTGAATTATTGATATCAAGAATTAATTTTTGATCTCGAAAATTGATTTTTTGATATAAAGAATTAATTTTTGATCTCAAAAAATCCCTATTTTGATATCAAGAATTAATTTTTGCTATCTGTAATTGTATCTTTGATATCTCTAAATGTATTCTTGATCTCAAAAAATAATTTTTGATATCAATAAATATTTAGAGATATTAAGAAATATTTATTGATATCAAAAATCATTTAATGATATCTAAAATGGATTTTTTGAGATAAAAATTCAATTCTTGATAGCAAAAATGAAATATTTGATAGCAAAATATCAATTTTGAGCTCAATAATTGATTTTCTATATATTGACATCAAGAATTTATTTCAGATATCACTATTTTCGGACTGATACTTTTTTAATTTGTATTTTGAAATCTGCAAACGATTTTTTTATCTCAAAAACTGATTCTTGATATCAAAATATCAGTCTATTTTTTTGAATAAAAAATTCAGAAACGCACATCTGTAAATAAATAATGGCTGTCCTTGTATACAGAATCTTTATTTTAATTTTTTTACTGTACAAAAAAGAAGCAATTCTTGAGACCAAAAATTATCTTGTTATTATTGATCTCAATAATTCAAATTTTCATCTCCAAAATTTAATTGACGATTCGTTATATTTTATGTGAATGTGTGTCTCCCGTAAGATTTTTTAGGTTTGTAAAATTGATTTTTTGATCTCAAAAATAATTTTTTGCCATCTAAAATTCAATTATTGATAGCAAAATATAAATTAACGAGATCTAAATTGATTTATTGATCTCTCGAAATATATTTTGATATCAAAAATAAGCATTAAATGTTAAAACGGCATTCCATAGAGAGTAAAATATTAATTTTGAGCTCAGTAATTGATTTTCTATATATTGATATCAAGAATTTATTTCAGATATCATTATTTCAGACTAATGCATTTTTAATTTGTATTTTGAAATCTGCAAACGATTTTTTTATCTCAAAAACTGATTCTTGATATCAAAATATCAGTCTATTTTTTTTGAATAAAAAATTCAGAAACGCACATCTGTAAATAAATAATGGCTGTCCTTGTATACAGAATCTTTATTTTAATTTTTTTACTGTACAAAAAAGAAGCAATTCTTGAGACCAAAAATTATCTTGTTATTATTGATCTCAATAATTCAAATTTTCATCTCCAAAATTTAATTGACGATTCGTTATATTTTATGTGAATGTGTGTCTCCCGTAAGATTTTTTAGGTTTGTAAAATTGATTTTTTGATCTCAAAAATAATTTTTTGCCATCTAAAATTCAATTATTGATAGCAAAATATAAATTAACGAGATCTAAATTGATTTATTGATCTCTCGAAATATATTTTGATATCAAAAATAAGCATTAAATGTTAAAACGGCATTCCATAGAGAGCAAAATATTAATTTTGAGCTCAGTAATTGATTTTCTATATATTGATATCAAGAATTTATTTCAGATATCATTATTTCAGACTAATGCATTTTTAATTTGTATTTTGAAATCTGCAAACGATTTTTTTATCTCAAAAACTGATTCTTGATATCAAAATATCAGTCTATTTTTTTTTAATAAAAAATTCAGAAACGCACATCTGTAAATAAATAATGGCTGTCCTTGTATACAGAATCTTTATTTTAATTTTTTTACTGTACAAAAAAGAAGCAATTCTTGAGACCAAAAATTATCTTGTTATTATTGATCTCAATAATTCAAATTTTCATCTCCAAAATTTAATTGACGATTCGTTATATTTTATGTGAATGTGTGTCTCCCGTAAGATTTTTTAGGTTTGTAAAATTGATTTTTTGATCTCAAAAATAATTTTTTGCCATCTAAAATTCAATTATTGATAGCAAAATATAAATTAACGAGATCTAAATTGATTTATTGATCTCTCGAAATATATTTTGATATCAAAAATAAGCATTAAATGTTAAAACGGCATTCCATAGAGAGCAAAATATTAATTTTGAGCTCAGTAATTGATTTTCTATATATTGATATCAAGAATTTATTTCAGATGTCATTATTTCAGACTAATGCATTTTTAATTTGTATTTTGAAATCTGCAAACGATTTTTTTTATCTCAAAAACTGATTCTTGATATCAAAATATCAGTCTATTTTTTTTTAATAAAAAATTCAGAAACGCACATCTGTAAATAAATAATGGCTGTCCTTGTATACAGAATCTTTATTTTAATTTTTTTACTGTACAAAAAAGAAGCAATTCTTGAGACCAAAAATTATCTTGTTATTATTGATCTCAATAATTCAAATTTTCATCTCCAAAATTTAATTGACGATTCGTTATATTTTATGTGAATGTGTGTCTCCCGTAAGATTTTTTAGGTTTGTAAAATTGATTTTTTGATCTCAAAAATAATTTTTTGCCATCTAAAATTCAATTATTGATAGCAAAATATAAATTAACGAGATCTAAATTGATTTATTGATATCTCGATATATATCTTGATATCAAAAATAAGCATTAAATGTTAAAACGGCATTCCATATCCATGTGTGCAATTTCAGTGGAACGTGGGTAATACAAAATCTGCGAAACCTGGCAAAAGTGTTCGCATTCGTATTAACCGATATTTAAAAAAAAAATCGTGGTTATCTGATAACTTTTCCAATATATGGTTTAGACTTAATTAAGGAGAATTTTGTGGTTATTTGTTTGGATTTTGCTGCTTATAAAAGACAAAGAAATTAAAGAAATAAAGAAAACAAATTAAAACCAATAAGTCACAAAATTTATTAATATTTAGCATGTCCCTCATCAAATACTGAACTTGTATGCAAACACAAAACCTTAATCGTTTCAATCTGAATCTAGATGTATATAGTTAGGGGTGGGTGATGCTCTATTTGCCTTATCAGCGCAGCGACTAATCCCTCAGGATTAGAAGAGTAAGAATAGAATGCTACAACAGTGTTTTAAAGCTCTTTTACGCTTTCAAAAATGCCCTGGCCAAAATTTGTTCGTATTAACCGATTATCGGATAATACGATTTTTTTAACATTGAAGTCTATGGGAACAAAACTTGGGAAAAAACAAGTGTATTCGTATTAACCGAAACTCCCCCTAGTTCGTGTTTATCAACACATCTTACCTTATCGCTTATTAATGACCACAGATGCCGTTTGCCAATGGGGTCCACGTACCACAAAGCAGCCGTAATGGGACACCGGTACACCGGTCAGGAAGCAGTGCAGGAGCGCATCGCTATGGAAGCTTGTCCGCAGCACGAACTAGTCAGCCGTGCCAAGGCCCTTGGACATTCTTTGTTACGCCGAGAACCTTATGACAGAGAGAGTCTTCGAAATATGAAGAAAGATATTTATAAAACTGTTGAAGAAGAAAAGATGAAACTGCTTGAAAAAAGCATAGCATCAAAATTGTAAATGGCAAAGCGAGGTGACAAACTTGGAAACGAATAAACTTTTCCACATTGTTAGCATTTGCATGAAACAAGACACAATTTTGATGTACTAAATTAAACCAACGGGGGATAGGGGGTGGAGAACTAGTTGGGGGCTGTTACGGAGATTTGACAAAATACCATAATAATATTTTTTTTTCACTTTTGTTTTGCCCACCGGAATCATGGAATGTGCATGAACGTACGCTGAATGGGGAGGATCGCACAAACAACTAGAGCGAGAGCTGGAATTCGTCTTTTCTGCAGCTCGTGTGCACCCGTCGTGTTTTATGACTCTCATTGCCCTGCGCAAAGATGGCCAGAGATCAAAGAGACGAATGCGGCGAGCGTGCGCTGAGTTGCAGAACCGTCTGCAAAACTTCTGTATGGGTTATCGCCTTGGGCAGAAAACGCTCCGAGATTTTCTTCGCGGTTTTGGTCACAATGTGCGCTTTGAAGAGTAAAACGTTCGCTGTGTTTGTGATTTGGATATTGACTGATGAAATGTAGTTGAGGGCCACATGCTTGTGGTATTTTTGCGATGTTTTGCCGTTTGTGCCATTAAAATAGCAGGCTTTTCAATTCGTGTAGTGGTTTAAAGACAATATATTTATGAAAAGTGACCGTAAATTAACGTTGATTGTGGGCTTTGTTATTATTGTTATTGTTGACTTGTTTTTAACTTCATACAGACATGATTTAGTGTGACCACTTCTGTTGAACAGAGAAAGCAATAAAAGTACACGGTGGTATCTTGTCCTAGCTTTTATTTCTTTGGTGGTATTATGTTCGGTGGTATTTTGTCCACAGGTATTATATTCGGTGGTGATATTCGTCTTTAAAGTGATAAGGATGTTCTGCTAAGACCGCACAAAATGTAGATCCCTCCAAAACACAAACAAAAAACAACTTAATTTAGAGCAAATCACCCGTAAAACTTGTATTAAAGGATGTTCCAGGAAAATGAAATTGAAAAAAAAAGATCACTGTTGTTTAGCAAACCAATAAGTTCGATGGTTTTTCTCAGCTGAAAAAATCGTTCTGTTTATGAATAGTTTCAAACATTCCGAATTCAGACGAAAAGTGGAGGGCGGGAATGAAAATCGTTTGGGAACTTTAACATCATACAATGGAAGGGCTATAACAGGATTTTAAGATTAAAAAGGTTTATTAAACAGAATGGCAGGGCTATGAAAGAATTTCAAGATTAAAAAATGTTTGATAAACTAAGAAACCAGTTATATATATTTTGAATTTTTTCTTTAAAAATTATGCTAAAGCTGATAATCGTGAGCACATGAAAACTGCCCCCTTTCAGCTATTCATGCCTTGCTACCACACAGCCGCATTCATTTTGCTCACCTCATGCAACGCACCATGCATGTTATACAACAGCGCATAATGCTGAACCAGTTATGGCTACAGCTGCTCACATGCTTTGTTATCGTCCATGCTTGGTATACACTTACTATCCATGAAACACAACATCTAAGGAATCTTTCGCGCCAAAAACTTCACGCAGCACCAGAATAGATATTTCCCTAAGCTCATGTAAAATTCTGACTTCCAAGCTGTGTGTGTGTGTGTGTAAGCAGTTTCCCAAAATTCTACTCTTTTTACGTTTCTGGTCTGTATGTTTTGAAATATGGCAGGAATGCTACCTGGCTAATCCTTCATATAGCTTGTATTTTTTTGGGGGGGGGGGTGGGGTGGAGATTTGGCCAAACACTGCCAAATTGCAGAAAAATCACAATTTATTCGTACTTCACGTGTCGTCACAAGTTTTGATTTCAAACCAGCTCAAGGCAATTTTTTTTCGTTTTCTCCCTTTATCGGGTTTTACAGGCAATATTTGTACTTCTTCACGCCACAGAAGCAGTGTTTGCGTTGTCGCCTGGAAAGCAAATGGTTGTGACTTTAGGCCCCACTCTAGGCGTACTTTATCATTGTCTCCCTTCGTAGGTTTCACAGGCCATATTTATGGCTCTGCCTCTTACAAAAGCGTAGAAAGGCCATACTATATTAATTTCTTTTTTTTTCTTTTCTTCCTTTCCTATTTTCCCTCCTTCCCTTCTCTGATCCCAGGTAGATCTTCAGTCGAAGTGTAGTATTTTTGTTATCAGTTCGGCAAAAACTGGTCAAATAAACGAATAGCTTTGAGAGAAACCCAGAAAATGCTGTTCGTCTCACATATAATGTCCGATTACATTTGATGACAATGTTACTCATGACCTTCTACCAAATCTAAATTTTATCAAAATTGCTCGGTCTCTCGTTTCACCTTTGTAATGTTTTCGCTTTTACGGCTGGCCACTTTTGTTGCATATAATTATTTTTTTTATTTTTTTTATTGAAAGTTTTTATTATTTTTTACAATGAGAACATAGAAACTGAAAAAGAACTCATACATAAGAGAGAGAGAGAGAGAGAAAAGTGTAAAAAAAATACTTGTTGCATATAATTATGCACTGAAAGGACAGGAAATGGTACTGTTAAAAAGCAATATATATGGGTGCATTGTATTGTACTCGGACACGAGTGCGTTGTCACTCGGTGCGCGTTACAATTAGATATAATATAGTAAGGTCACAAAAAAGTTATCCTCATTGTTCATCCACCGATTTGGTGACTGAGATCGCAAATAAAAAAATAAAATAAACTAACGTGATCCGACCGACTGTCAGATAGTGTCACTGACATAGAAACAGGACGATGACACGGCACGGCATGAAAAATGGCAAGAAAGAAAATGATGAAAATACCTAAAATGTGCTTCCTGAGAACTAATACATAACATTTTGATAGATCGGCGATCGTGTTTATTTAAAATGAACACTTAATATTTATAAAAAAAAAAGAGCATACATGTTTGATTTATAGATATTTTGTGATCCAAAAATGTTATTTAAAGAGAATATCATTCGAAAATAATCGGATCTGTTTTTATTTCGTCGAAATGAAAAAAGTTGCCAGCTGGGAAGGGCAGTTTTTTAAAGGATGCTGGATAAAAAAGATGCCTTTTTCCTGAGCTGAGAGTTTTATTCATTTGATTTAGAGTTATGTGCTAATGTAAATAGCTGAATTAAAAAAAAAAACCGAAATAACTGCACACCCCCCCCCCCCCCTCTTTGAGCTAACTTCATCATACATGAAATAAAGGCATGCAAGTTTTGATAGTTGAATAATGATTACGACTTTGTTTTTTTTATTTGCACGGTCTTTAAACACATTTTTCACTTTTATTAATCTTAATGACAACATTTATTTTTGTGTTTCACAAACTATTTGGGTGATTCGTGTTAGCTTTATGTCAAAAATACACTTTCCAGCAAATACGGCATTGTAACTGATTTCTGAAAAGCAAAACATACGGTGTTGCGTGCTGAGAAACATCCCCGTGCGGAGAAAAGTAAAGGGATGTTTCTCAGCACGGAACAACGGCACGTACGTACTTAAGACCTGATGAAAAGTAATTCCGGAACAACTCTAAGGATTCTTCACATTTTTAACAAATACATTGAAGGTGGGAGAAAAGCATTTCACGAACTGATTGCTTGTTCTGCTTCATATCAATGCAATATATCTGATTTTACATGAAGAAATAGTATTAAAGGTTTAAGTTGTATTCACAATTTAATTGTGCAAGAATATTTGGTTTACCAGCTATCTTATTCTTTATTATTTATTATTTATTTATTAACTCTTATATTTAAATGAGGTTAATATTTATTTCCAAGTTCGAAGTCCCACACTTCGTTTCTTCTCTTTCTTTTTATTTTGTCATTTTCGAATTTCGACTTAAGTCGCGAAAGCATTGGCTGGAAATCAAACCCTTGTATACAGGAAGAGTTAACGGTCCACTTGTTACAAGACTGCTGTGCTATCGTGTCACGTTAATGTTTATGACGTTATAATGACGTACTCATCCCAGTCAACATTGTTATGTCTCATCAACGTTTGACAGAGTCACACTTGATATAGAAACAAAGTCTTGCGGCCGACGCTTGACAGACATTGTGAATCAGTTGCAGTTACAGCTCCAGAAGTTATACAGAGGAGTTTTCGACGTCTTCACAACTTCCAATATCCAATGTCTATTCAACGTTGCACCAAAGACGTTGATGAGACGTCATAGAAAGTGGTGTTTTGGTTTCAACCAATAGAAACAACTAAAACAATGTTGCTTAAGACACTGATCAGACGTTGTTCTGTGGTCGAGATCATTCACAATCAAATCTCGATGATATTTAATTTTGCGGTCTGGTCCGGGTAGCGTCACAGCCTGAGTCGACGTTTTATCGACGTCGTGATGTTTACCGGGATAAAGCGCGCAAAACTTGTCTTTCGTACATTTTTCATGTCAATTGGTATCTTAACATTACGTTTAAAATAGGTTTTCGTGGAATTATAAAATTCTAAATCTACAGTATCGTAATTTTTATGGACTCAACTGTGATTTTCGCTACTCGGTAGCGAAAATGACCTAGTTTCTATTTCAATTCTAGAATTTTATTTTGTCCTCCTTATTTAAGGCAGACAATGAGGGTAACCAAATTTAACATATGTTACGAGGGTAACATATTAGTTTTTTCCATGTTTTCAAGGCAATTTTAATGAAAAATAAAATAAAATTTACAGCATCTAGGTTTTGATGTTTTGGACGAATATACTGCCATACAAAATACCTGTTGGGGCGTGAAATTTTTGCACAATTATACCGCCATAGTCATAGGGAATGTGCACCGTATCACTAGATTGTAATACCTCATCTGATTGTTGGATGTCACATCTTTTCGAATAGGATTTCTTAATTTTGGAACTCGAAAAACAAAAATACCTCTAGCGTAAAATTAATGCATGTCAGTGCAAATTCTGTAATTTGTTTTCAGATTAATACAAACCACGTGCAGAAAATGATAGTGACTTGGCCAATAGAAACAGTGGATCGAGAAAGAATTAAATGTTTTCTGGTATGTTAATTGTACATAAATACCACAACGATATAAAAACCTGCGACAGCGCGAATATCGTGAAATTTCTGTACAGTTATACCGCCATATTTGTACACCCACTGCAGAAAGAGAAAGAGAATTATCTTGTTTGACAAATGACACATTCTCAATTGCACTTGATAGTCACTGAAACTATCAATCTATCCCGGCTTTTAGAAGATAACAAGGTTCAGTTTTTTCTCGAATAAACACTTGCTTTAATAGTCTTTAGAGTCATATGAAATCTATCCAGTATGTTATAACTATTCATAAAACGTCATCTTTTCTCGTTCAGATTTATAATATATTATTTAATAATTTATTAATAAATGTAGCGATGAATATATTGCTTGGTTGTACTGTTGTCCTAAAGAGTGAATTGAAAATAACGTCATTAAAATAAAATTTATTTCAAAACAGTATTCCCCGACCCCTTCGGGAGGGGGGGGGGGGGATGGCGGCATACTAGTTTTGTCTAGGCCATTCCTCTTGAAGAATATAGTCGAAATTTATTTTATGGTTGTACCCTTGCATAATAAAAAATTTTCGCAGATGAGCAACATATTCTTTTTTTCTGAAGTTTACCAAAATATTGTGAATCGCCTCTTCGTCAAAAATTGACAAAGAATTGAGAAATTTCAGATCGCAGCTTAACAGCTTTATCTTGGATCATGACTGATTCAACTAAACCTGTTTAAATCTTCTGTGTGAACAAGACAAAACCATACTTAGCTAAGCCACCAAGGTTTAGCTAAAACCAGTGCAGTTCTGGCTTACGCCATTCGCTTTTGAAAGGGATTATTTTCAATTATTTTCCTTGTGTTGAAAAATAAGAAAGAATCACACCTTTTTTGTCTAATTTCTTTTTTCTTTCTTTTCTTATTTTTTATATTTATTTAAAAAAAAGAGTTTTTATATACAAAATTTTGACGTTCATTCTATTTTAAGAACTAAAGTATCGATAACTAGCATATTTCAAGTAAAACTATTTTGTCACGATTCAAAATTGCCATTATCATCAGAGTGCTCCTGTGCACAGCTAAATAACTCTAAAAAAAGGAGGCGCAAGTAAATACACACAAAAAATTAAAACAAAAGGAAGAATTAGAAAAATGAGGGGCTGGGGCTATGCTTGCAATCCCTCACACTTAATAATGAAACTGTTAAATCTGTTTAAATCGCTGTAAGAACAGAGCTCGATTTAAAGCGATTTAGTTCTGTTAAACCTGTTTAAAAATCATCTGTGTGATAAAGCTCTCGCTTTGTGAATGCTGCGGCCGACAGCCAAGAGATAACTCATTTTCAATTTATCAAGACTCTCGTAATATCGACAGTCTTTTTCTTGGAAATATCAGCAAGAACGAACGAGAAATTATTATTTATACTTTTCAAACCAGCCGACTTTAGCCCACTGTTACAATGGAAACGGCAAAACTAAAATAAAAAGTTATTTAAACGCGATAAATCTCTCTACGTTTAACAGCTTTAATTTATACTATTTTTTTCAATGATTCTACATTTTTTCGATTCAATGAGCTTGTATGAGCAATGGGCCGGCGAGGGAAAGGTTGAGCGAATTAGAAAGTTTGGAGCGAACTTCACTGCATGGGAATTATGCTAGGGAAATGCCTCACTCAACGAAAGAGATTAATGAACGAAAAATTATGTTTTTTTTAAAAATTAGTTATTAGTATTAGTTATTATTAAAAATTAGTAATGATTGAACAATTAAGTCCGTAGGAGCATACTTGTTTCTTGATCCAGCTGTCGCAGTTTCATGTTTCGCACCGTAAGTAGTGTGAAAACAAGAGTTCTGGAACAAGGTTAGCTTTTGGAGCAGGGGTCCCTCCATAATGTCCCTTCCGGACTGACGTCACTTGAGGTAATGGCTATTGGCACGCCATCAAGGTATTTAACGGCATCCAGAAACGTAACGTAATCCAGGAACGTAATGTCAGCCAACGTCATTGGGATACTTAAGTACAATACACTTATACTGCGTTCCCCCTCGGCAACAATCCCGCGTTAGTGCGTATGTTTATCTATAAATCTGATTATTATTATTATTATTATTATTGGTTACAGCTTTGTTTATATTGAATGTAAAACATGCGGTTTGAAGCATAAGATAGCAATCAAGTGTATTTTGTAATGATAACCATGGTAACCATAGTAATGGAAATGCTTTGATTTGATTCGATGTTACATTTTGGTTATATTCTGTTTATCTTGGGTGCAAAAACAGACAGTTTGAAGCATAGGAAAGCATATCCAATCAATTTTCTCATGGTTGCCATGTAGATGCAAAATATATTTTATGGTTGAATTTATTCTGGCTATAGCTGGTGAAGAAACACGCGATTTGAAATATATGATAGCGTATCAATTTATTGGATTATTTTTAAGCTGCATCTCACTGATGCCAGAGGGGCGTAATGTTTTTGTCTTGTGCGTCTGGTGAGGGATACAAACACGTTTTCGATTTTTTTCGAAAGCCTTTTTTTTTAGAATTATGTACACAGTTTCTTATGACTCAAAGACAGTTCCTTTTTTACCGAACCATTAAACATTAATAATAATTATAATAATAATAATAATTATAATAATAATAACAATAATAATAATAACAATAATATTAATAAATGATAAATGAATAAGAAGTGCAGTCAGTATGTTACACACATTTTCGTTGTCGCAAAAAAGATAGGTTATCAAAACTGCCTAATTAAGATATCTGAAACCATGTACGTAAGTATACTCGAGACAACAATCAACATACTTCCAAAACATTAACAATTAGTGAGTTTAAATATAAAGTAAAAGACTTCCTGGTATCGTCGTCCAAGAGATAACGGGCCTCTTGAGAGACAGAATGAATGATGG
This sequence comes from Protula sp. h YS-2021, assembly GCA_949752745.1. NCBI lineage: Eukaryota > Metazoa > Annelida > Polychaeta > Sabellida > Serpulidae > Protula > Protula sp. h YS-2021. The sequence goes on along the minus strand of OX457027.1, from coordinate 61,143,785 downwards.
AAGCTATAAAAGAAACAAGGGGGACACAAACCACCACCTCTTCACATCACTTGAACAAGCTTGACAGGTGCCAGAAGGTTTTTCGACGTGACTCATAAACTTTCCACGTATTGCCATTAGACGGTTGTTCAGAAGCTCGTGGCTATGACCAGACTGCGCAGGTGCGGGTGTAAATCGTATGGTGGCGCAGAAAAACAGTAAACATTATCGTGTCGATCCAACGTGGATTTGAAGTTGGGAGCTGATCCGACCAAACCACAACATTAACTCTGGTTGTACTTTAGTTATAGCTGGCAGCGACCAAATAGCAACGTCTTGATACAATGTTGAACGGACCCTGGATAAGCCAGGTTGTTTATCCGTTAAGCAATAAGCAATTTCTCCAATTTCTAATCAACGTCTTTGGTGTAATTTTGAGTCGATGTCGGAAAATCGACATTATACAGACGTCGGACTCAAAACAACCTCCATATAATATCGCTTATCCGGAAATAGTAGCCATGACAGCTAACTTAAAAACAGGCCAAACGAGGACGTAAAATACAAGAATTTCAAGAGCGAGCAAGTTTTTCCCACCTACTTTTGATAAATTATTTATGGAAATCGACTTCATACATATCCTGGGCTAGACGATGATCCAAGGTGAGGGTACTTTGACTGTGAAAGGTAGACGTTGCTTCGACTTCCATAAAAAACCAAAACCCCGACATTGCTCCGACGTTGGCTTCGACATCTATTCAACTTTGTATATCGTCGCAGTGTTTACTTGGACCGGTCTTAGGACTCATGGAAAGTCGCACTATCAAAAACAGTCTTCGAATATGTTCAAAAACCTAGTTATGCGATTGAAGATCGCAGGCGGTCGTACACAAGCTCAGTCGTACGACGATACGACTAGTTGTGCGATCTGGCGATTGATGTTACCGTACTATCTTCGGTAATTGTACCAGATAGCACGACCAGTGGCACGACAGGTCGTAGGCTCAGTCGTACCACCATTTCCAACCGGTCGCAGAGTGGTGGCGTAGGCGTGACCGCAATGGCAATTGTAGACATAGCAGAAGAGAATTCTCAGCCCAACAGAAAACGTACGATCCGCCAGCTCAAGTGTGACCATAGCTTAAGTGTCGCTCCTCGACACACTGTAATCTGATATTTTGAATACTAGCCAGGTCCTATGGAATTTTGATGAAAAAGATTGTGCTTGGGTGGATGACTTCTCAAGCGGACCGAGTCGTCTTCACAAATGCATGCTAGTGTTAAAAGTGGAAATTAACACCGGTAATAAATGCTGTACTAGTACCAGTAAAGTAAAGTAAAGTAAAGTACATTATTTATTTACGTAATGATCTCTGGGAATGATTATGTGACACTGAGCTGTCATAAAGGCCACTAATTGAGCGTTCACTACCAGACTACGAGCTTCAAACTCTAACATTGCCGTTTACCGCTAAAGCTATTTTTGCTGCCAACATCTCCTGAATTTTTTTCTTCGCATTTCATTGCTTTATCAAGCTGTCGGGCAAATTTCTGCTTTGACACAAATTTAGTGTGAGAAACACGATTTGCTTTGCATATACCATCAGCGTCATTTATAATCCAGTTATCCATATTAATGTGGCGTTAGATTAATGAATTCGTTATCTCAGGCCGATAAGCTGCTCCTCCGGGGCCCCCTACTGACCAGACAGAAAGTTATTTTTGATAGGCAGTGCGTATTTTGTCCTTATCTATAGCCTGGGCGTCAAAAGGGTCTTAATGTGGCCACATAAATTGTGCAATTATTATCCGAATACTTCATTTGTGTTCGCTCGTCATTTCATTTTTTTCCACATTAAATCCAGTCCAGGAAGTACACGTGCAAAATTTTCACCCCGCTCAGTGTGCGGAGTTACGCAGGCACTATAATACTTACGTTTTTCAGCTCAGAAGTCCCCACACCCCCTTCCCCCCTCCTCGACATATTCTTAGCCCCTTAAAATCAAGAGAGGGAGTATTGGGTCAGTTGCTGTCCGCCCGTTTGTCTGTCCGCCCATCGCCGGCAGTTATTCCCACATTGCAAGGTCAACTATATACAAAAAGTATAGTGAATTTTCAGAGAACAACCAAATGTACATCATTTTTATTTTCACCTTGACCTGGTTTCAAAATCACATTTGGCCGCCATTGCTGATTTTGATCCACAATTTTTTCTTATTTGGCGAACACCGGTAATAACACTTGGGGATTTGCGAAAATCCCCTAGTGCATTGAATTTGTACGAAAATTTTAGCCGCAGTTGTGGCATGTTTTTTTTCGTTTTTTTTTCGAGTTTGTCCGTTTAACTAGTCCGAGGCCGTTATAGCTAGAAAGATGAAATTTGAACATGATAAACTTCAGTATGTCTAGTTGATCCTCCTGTATTTTTTAATTCGCTTAATTTTTCAATTAAGAAACGACAAAACATTTTTGCGAAACAGGCGGCAAGAAGCTGAGAGCAGTAGTTAAAACTGGCATGATATCAGCCTAGCTGTATTGAGCGCCCAACTCTCAAAGAAAGCCATCACAGAATGCGTGTGCAAGTTGGCTGCAGCGTTTGGGTTTTTTAACACTTGACGTGTTTGACTTGGTCAAGGCTTATATGAATTTGTGTGGGTAGCTGTTGGTGCTTTTTTCTTGACAATAAAAATTTATTTTCTTGTCTCAGCTTCTTGCGTGTGCAAGTTTAAGTTGGCTGCACCGTTGGGGTTTGTCCAAATTGCTAAAGAGTGATGAAATTTGGCTCGCTGATAGAGGGTGATTAGACGCCGTAAAATCCGTATTTTTTTACCATGACCTTAGAGAACGATTGACATCCACGACAATGGTCATTGTTCAAAATCGGAAGTGGGCCATTATCTCGAAAATGGTTAGAGATAGAGCGATTCTGAGCTTATTTTCGACCCTTTGGGCCTAACAGATGATAAGTAGGAGATACCTCGGTGACTTTAACCTCCTCGGCCATGGTTAAAGTCAAAAACCGGAAGTTGACCATTATCTTGAAAACGGTTAGATATAGAACGATTGAGCTTACTTTGGGTCTAAAAACGGCATGTAAGAGGCTAAGAGTTCAAAATCGCAATGCAAAAGTTTAATTTTCGTTACTAGGTAGCAAAAACGGTCTAGTTTTGTATTATACTAGTGCTAACTATATTAACTTTATTGTGGATGTTTTTCTTTTGTGAGTAAATGGCCTGAATGTAGTACTAGCTAGTTATCTAGTTGATTTCAGACACTCAATGAACAAATAAAATGCCTTTGCAAAGTGGTCATTTTCAACTTCTTCAATGTTAAATTCCGTTCCCTGTTATCTTTCTGTTCAAACAAGTGTTATAAAAACAGAACGTCCTGCAGTCCTCACCCTAGTTCCATGCACCGACCCTCCATGAAAAGCCAAATTATAATCATTCTGCTTGGGAATCATCCAATGTTGTTTGTTTATTCAGCACACGAGTGTCATGTTTGTTCTGAGGCTGGTCCAATTTTGCGGGGCTAAAAATAAAATATGGGACGTGGTCCTTTGGTTTCTTAATAATTTAGGAGTGGCAAACGTGGTCCTTTGGTTCCTTAGTGATGGAAATGAAATGAAGAATTTAGGTTCTGTTGAAATAGAGTACGGAAAAATGGTAACGGAAATAATACTAACGGAAATAACGGTAAGCAAAAATAAAATGATACAGTACAAAAAAACGGAAAAATGGTAAATCTTCTAAATATAATAAAAGCAATCAGCGCTCTGAACTTTTATTTAACCTATCATGTTACCAGTCCTCCTTTCATCGTAGCCACGTTAACAGCTAGTCGGATGACAACTAAGGAAATTATGGAGTTATTATCGCAACACAATTTTCTTCTAATAACAGCTACACTGCCACAGCAGACAAGACCGCTCACTGGTGTACAACGTTGGCAAGGGGCTTCCATCGCAAATATTCCAGCCTACTATTCCCAGGAACCACTCCAGAGTCTTCCCGTGCTGACTTGCCCCTTCAGTCAATGAATCAGCTTTCGAATGGAAGGTTGCATGGCCCCACCGGATGTTCGATCCGTTGGTCCCAGGCACCGCAGAAATTGTTGGCTCTCTGTTCTCCATCTAGGGTGGCCTGTTGGACCTTTCCATTTCTGGCTTGAACAGCGGCGCAGTGCGTCAGAACAGGAAGGCTTCTTCACCGTCCTCGGTCAACGCTGAACTCTCCGACAGGTTCCTGTGTAGTAAGTGGCGTAAAAATAATCAAGAAGTTCAGCAACACCCTCTGGCGTATAATTCTACAGGAACTGCAGCTCATCTCGTAGGTCGCCGGTGGGAATAAGGCTAGTCCATCCATCATCCCGCAGAAAAGCTTCACCTGTCATGCTCTCCAAGGACCGAGGTAATCGAGTGGACACTGGCTGCCTCAAAGTCGATAATAACCTTCAGTGGGCCTGGTTCTCTTGTGACCGGGTTGCCCATATACCAAGTGCCCGCAGACGCAAAGTGCCGCAAAGCCTCTGTGGTGCGGATTCTTATGATTCTGGAGTCAGCGTCTGGTCGAAGATAAGGAATGGCTCTGGGTTTGGCCCACAGGTCTCTGCCCATTCATACCCAATGACGATATCGCGGATGCTGTCTGGAACGGCAAGTATTGGGCCTAATTGCTTAGGTTACGCAGGATCCTCTTGATCGAGTCGTCTCTGGAATGCTCCCTAATGCCTGGGTGAGTATTAGTGCTAGCTTCTCTTGGTCGGTTGTTTCATTTCAGACCGGCATCTGATTACGGTTACAAAATGGTCACTTGGGCCATGGTTGTGAGTCTCAAATAAAAGTGGACCACCCAGGTTTGTTATTGCTTTGAGTGCGCCGCGGCAGTCAGTGGTTCTCGTGGCGTACCTCCAGCGAATGCGCCCCACTTTTAACCAATAAGGCAGAGCTTTTGACCTAATATATTGCTTGCAATTATCCATATGGGTTTTGAGAAAATCTCAAATTTGCCGGGGCTTTTATAATAATCTGGTGACAAATGAGTAGTCTATTGGTTAGCTTTAGGATGTGCAAAGACTCGGCTGGCATGCAGGCATAAGGATCATAAAAACTCAGACGCGAGGGCTGGCATCTTAGGCGCTGGTGGAATTTTAGGCGCTGAATGGATTTTCTCTGATGTTAAGTAGGCCTGTCAGATAGTTTCTTGAATAATAATTAATCCTTATTTTTTAAAAAAAACTGTCACAATACCCGTTTAAAGCACTTGAGCATTTTTTCCCTTCACCACTTTCCGTTTGCCATTATTTCCGTGATCTTTTTTTCCTTTACCATGTTTTCCTACACGCTTGTAAAATATAGTCCGATTTGAAATACCACACTTAATAAACTGATTATCTTTTACTTGGCTTCTTATTTTATTTTTTTATTTATAACCTTTGAATGGGAAACAGATGCCTACCCCCAACCACAAAATATGTCCCCAATTACAATCGTGCCGAACTGTACAACTGCACTTTAGAAAGGTTTGTGATCCTGAGATCCGTGGATGCTCCTACTTAGGTAACTTAACCCGGAGAAGAGATTTCAGAATTATAACGCATGACAATAACTGCAATGGAGACTAATTACAATTGCAATCTCAATCAAACACCGTTCATATAATTGCTTATTAACTACGTATTGATCCTTTTATGTTCCCTTTAAAGAAAGAAAGAACAAACTTGAAATCAAATAATATTTAAAATTAAAATTGAGCTGAGGGCATGAAGGCAGGTAGCTAAATTGAAATTTATTCCGGTTTGCTTCTCCTTGAAAGGTGGTATTTGAATCAGCAATGCAAAAAAGGTGGCATTTATTCCGGGTTGCATTTATTCCGGGTTGAAATTCATCCGAATACACAGGTGAATATTTGAACAAACACAAGCAATTTGTACAAAAGTCCTCCTTAATGGTAATTGAGCCAATAAATCACAACAAGTATTTTTCGGAAAATCCCTGAAAACCTTTTGCGAGAAGAGGCATACTCTGTTTCGCTTCCAGGTTACATGTAAACATAGGAATGTATGTTGAGGAGACGAAAACTTTGGCACAACACCGGGCGGGTTTATTTGTTTTAAAGAAACCATGTTAATATTTCCTGCTCCAGTATTTAACAATTGCTGTTTCGTATTCTCAGGTATTAAATTATGAGTTTGCTAAGAAATCGTGAATTACACATTCATATGAAATTGCCAATTACAGTTTTGTATCCACAGAATCATGAATTATTATAGAGTCGTATTCTTCTGTGTCAAATTGCGAATGACAGTCACATTTTTTTGTCATTGTATCAGTTTCTGAATTGCAGTACTCCTCTGGTATCAAATCGCGACTAGGCAACGCTTTCAGTAGTTTCTTTGTGAAATCAGGGTCCGTGGATTCCATGTAGCATCGCGTGTTTAAGTAAGCCCGTAAGATGCGGGGTATGTTTCTTAACGTATTCCGTGGTTCGGCCAGAATCGGGAGAATTTTGAAGTGTTCATCCTCAATGTCCTGGACAAAGGACTGCATTAGTTCAAAAGTGCACCATTTACTGTCCATAAAACGTTGATTAAGAAATATTATAACGGCGTAGCTTTGAGAAATTGTCTTTGGTATTAATTCAAGAAGGTCTTCCCCCAGTTGGAAATCTTCATAATAAGCGATTTTGTAGCCATTTTCTCGAAGATTCTCCACTAAATTTTCTCTCACATATCGCAAATCTTCGCTTTCGAAAGCGATGAATGCGTGATACAATTTGTCCCGATTTAACTTGTAATCTCTGTTCCATCTAAAGTAGCGATGTCGTATCAATCTTATTTCAGGTCTGAACTTAACAAATGCTACAATTAAAAGAACAAACATTGTGATTAAAATAAGAAAAATAACTATAGAAGATGCGATGACCACTGTCCAGTCTCTGAGGCAACGAAACGACTCATCGACCAGCCATTCCCCGTTCCAATCGCATGTTACGTATGGGTCACCGTCGGCGTAATAGCCACGATCACACCGATACTCCACAACGGTTTCAACATAGGACCCGTTATCAGGAAGTGCAGGAGAGATGTGACCATGGTCAGGAACATCCGGTTCATCTTCGCATACGACTGGTTTATATAAACAAGTTGAATTTTCATCTTGATAATCAAGACTGTTACACACAATTTTGTTGACTAAAGGAATGTGTTCACAACCTTTTATGCCATCTTCACAGGCATCGGCACAGACCTGAAATATCTCCCCATCGATACATTTTGGGTAAACAGCTAGACACGCACCTAACATAAGGTGCTGGTAACAGTCGGCGTTGAGAACGATCTTAAAGATATCTACCATTTCAACGAGGTAATAAGTATTGAACCCTAATACGTTAAAAACTGAATATTCGGGGTAATTGCTAGCGCAAAATTGTGTAAATGCCACTAATTCCGGGGGCTGATCAGTCAAGTCATCAATTGCATCACTTGTGTTTTCGCATTGGACACTTTCATAAGGCAAAACGGTAATATTGTACCACAAGTTCAAAGGTTCCGTTATATCCCCACTGTTCAATGGACGACATTCAAATGCAACAGTCGCATACCACTGGACGTGCTTATCAACGGCCATATTTAACGATCCCGTGCATGTCAATTCCGTTCCATTTTCTACACACAGTTTATCTGTTCCATCTGCGTCGCCAAACCGTATCAGTGGCACAATTCGAGGGTCAAATTCTGAAAATAATTGATACTCGTAGCCTTTTATACCTCCCAGACAACCCTCCTCAGTTCCGTAACCATCCTCTTGGCCAACGTGCCTAAAATACATGACTGGGTTCATGTTTGCTGGCCTGTTTATGTAGTTGAAATGTCTTATATGGTACATCCATTTGATGATGTCATAAGAACCGTTTGTCTTTCCAGCTAATTCGTCTACGTAGGTTAGATTGTCATCCGGAATTACCCTACCTAAAATAGAAAACAGACTTTCTATCGTTCCAGTTAAAATTTTACAGTCTTTGGTTCGGCTTTCCTGCTGAGAAAGAGTTATTTTTATCAAGGTGTGATGCAGAGAAACGCAAGTTAAGGTTGTTGTATTGTATAAGGTGGGCAATAGATAACTTGCAGTGTTCAGAGTCAAGAAAATATTCGAATAAGATCCAAATTAGAAAGTTACCAAAAGGTAATGGAAAATTGGTCTTAGGACCAAATGATTCTTCATATACTCGCACAATTTCAAAACGCAACAGTATAAATGTTATTTTTTTCTTGAGTATTCAGTTCACCAAAATCAATGTGTTGCCAATCAGTAACAAGTGTAATGTCCCATTCTCATATTTGGTTTTGCGGAAATAGCCAATACAGATTCCACTATAGATCACGCTTATAGCCTAGCAATTTTTCCGAAATGGCCACATGGTTTTGTTTCCTTTCAAGCACTTGGACTTACAGGCAAAGTAAAGGCAAATCAAAGTGGTATCACCAAGATTGGAACGAATGAGATGTTAAAATGGCATGGCTCAGCGAAGACGAGAGATGGAAATCAATTGGTATGCTTCAAAATTGGCATGTCACTACGAGCGGTCGCCAGAACATTCATGGTTTGCGGCATCAACAATTTCTCGTCTCCAGCAACGTCACCAAGACACGGGCTCTGTAAGAGACCGCCCAGGACCGGGTCATCAAAGGGTGACAGAGTAGGATCGAACAATTCGGACGACACACCTCCGCGATCGCTTTCGGTCTGCAGTAGCAACAGCACTAGTTACACCAGGGAGACGTAACAACCGCATTAGTTGACAAACTGTGCTAAACCGACTGCGCGAGCGTGAAATAAGGCCCCAGCGAGCCTTTGTCGGACCCGTGCTAAACCAACGGCGACAACGTCTTAGAAGAGACTGGGGGAACAACCATTCAGGAAATTGGTGGCCAGTGGCTTCGTGGTGCCGAGTCGCAGTTTCTGCTGTATGGATATGACGCCCGCTGTCAAGTGTACAGAAGGCGAGAAGAGCGATTCGCGCTAGCGTGGGTTCGCGTTTTCGACAGGTTTGGCCGCGGAAACACTATAGTGTGGGGTGCTATTCGATTTGGCTGGAAGTCACCCCTGCTTATCATGGATGGCAATTTAACAGCTACACGGAATGCAGAAACTGTGTTAAAGGGCAAAATCATAGCGTACTGCAGAAATAACCAAAACACAATTTTCATGCACGACAATGTGGCTGAAAGTTGTGACTCAATCTATTGCGCGCTAATCAGATCCAGACCCTACAATGGCCCCCATACTCTTCTGGCATGAACCTGATTGAACACGTGTGAAATATTCTGGATCGAAGGGTTCGGGCCCGTACGCCTCCACCACAAAGCCAAGGGGAGCTGAGACAAGCATTGATTGCAAAATGGCACAGCATACCGCAATGGAGGATCAATCGGCTTATTATGCGCATGCCAGGACGCGTCAATGCCTTGATCCAGGCCAGAGGAGGTCAAACAAGATACTGAAAACTGCAAAGTCACAGATGACTGTCAGATTGGTTCAAATTAACGATGTGGTAAACTTTTCACTTTCGCAGAATTTTTTTTTAGCGAATATCAGTTTGTATGTTGTATAAAATTTGCAAAATGTTACGCTGAATACTTTTTAAAATATAAAGATTTCAATTTGCTGTTGCGTTTTTACTTTGCACGAGTATATTCTCCGAATTTAAAAATATACATTAGATAAAAGGGGGACGCTTCAGTTTCAGTGCTGGGTGTTACCATAACAATGCTTCTGGAATACCTTTAAACTGTTGATATTAATTTTTGACATTAAAATATCATATCAATGATTTTTAAAGGGCAAAATTTATTTTAGAGATTAAAAAAACAATTCTACAAAGTTTAAAAACCTTGATGGAGAAACACATCTAAGCAAAATATGGCGAATAGCAAATTAAATTTTAGAGATGTGAAACTGAATTATTGGTACCAATAATAACAATACAACATTTGAGCTGAATAAGAACTTCACTCATGGGTAGCCCAAAATGAAAAGAAAAAAGAGGAACCCAGTTAACATTCTCAGATCGATCTAACGTCGATTTGAGGTTGCAACGTCGATCCAACCAAACCACAACATTGACTCTTAATAAGTTATGATTAGTCGCGACCACAGATCAACGTCTAACCAACATCTTTGACACAACTTTGAATAGATGTTGGGTTAGGGGCGTTGTTTTTGTTGCTTCTGTCTAATCAACGTTGCATAGACGTAGGACTCGCAACCCCCCAAAAAAATCCTTGTGTTATCGCACACCGGAAATGGTAACCATGACAGATCACTTTGAAAACAGACCAAAACAGAACGTAAAATATGAGAATTTTCAGGAGCGAGCAAGTTTTTTCCAGCCTGATTTTTATTCATGGAAATCTAGTTCGTAACTATCATACCTATTCTGCGTTACCGGATGGCACAAGGGCGGGGATGCTGTGACGATGGTTAACACGCTCCGACAGTCCTAGTCCTGATGGGGATCTGGATTAATATTTTTCCGAGGCCTAAATAACGACGCCGGGCGAAAGACGCTGTTTCGGTTTCTATTTGCAACGTTCACACAACGCTCATTAGACGTTGATAAGACTTCCATAAACAACCATTGGATGTGACGTCTATTTAACGTTTATCCAACGTCGCAATTTTAACAGGAAAACTTATGTGTGCGGAGACTATCCATTATTTCATTCACAAACATTTGATTTGGAATTTTAGATACCAAAAAGCAGAAAAGCAAGTTTTTAGACGAAAAAAAAAATCATTTACAGATTTCAAAATATAAATAAAAAGTCTCATTCTGAAAAATGATACCCAAAATAAATTTTAGATATCAATAATAAGAAAATAAATGATTGAGCTCAAAATTTTGATATTGCCACCACATATTTCATTTTTGTTATCAAGAATTGAACATTTTCTCTCAATTCAATCAATATATATATAAAATGTAGTTAGAGATAGCAAAAATTAATTAATGAAATAAAAAAATCTCTCAAAAATAAATTCTAGATTTCAATAATAGCCTAATAAATATAACTAGACCGAATTTCGCTACACGTAAAGAAATGACACCCACTTGCAATGGTACAATCTATCTGGTCAAAGACACATTTTTCAGTCTTTTCACATAATTGTCAGCTTCCGAATTATTATCATGAACAAGGATATCGAAGTAAATATAATGTAATCTCAAATAATCAAATTCCCGTTTTCTAACCGTTTTCGAGATAATGGTCTACTTCCGGTTTTTGACTTTGACCATGACGGAGGAGGTCAAGGTCATCGAGGTACCTCTTATATAACATTTTTTAGGCCCAAAGGGTCGAAAATAAGCTCAATGCCGCTCTATTTCTAACCGTTTTCGAGATAATGGTCAACTTCCGGTTTTTGATCTTGACCACGACGAAGGAGGTCAAGGTCACCGAAGTACTCTTATATAACGTCTTTTAGGCCCAAAGGGTCGAAAATAAGCTCAAAATCGCTCTATCTCTAACCGTTTTCGAGATAATGGTCAACTTCCGGTTTTTGACCTTGACCATGACGGAGGAGGTCAAGGTCACCGAGGTACCTCTTATATAACGTCTTTTAGGCCCAAAGGGTCGAAAATAAGCTCAAAATCGCTCTATCTCTAACCGTTTTCGAGATAATGGTCAACTTCCGGTTTTTGACCTTGACCATGACGGAGGAGGTCAAGGTCACCGAGGTATATCTTATATAACGTCTTTTAGGCCCAAAGGGTCGAAAATAAGCTCAAAATCGCTCTATCTCTAACCGTTTTCGAGATAATGGTCAACTTCCGGTTTTTGACCTTGACCATGACGGAGAAGGTCAAGGTCACCGAGGTACCTCTTATATAACGTCTTTTAGGCCCAAAGGGTCGAAAATAAGCTCAAAATCGCTCTATCTCTAACCGTTTTCGAGATAATAGTCAACTTCCGGTTATTGACATTGACCTTGACGGAGGAGGTCAAGGTCACCGAGGTACCTCTTATGTAACGTTGTTTAGGCCCAAAGGGTCGAAAATAAGCTCAAAATCGCTCTATCTCTAACCGTTTTCGAGATAATGGTCAACTTCCGGTTTTTGACCTTGACCATGACGGAGGAGGTCAAGGTCACCGAGGTATATCTTATACAACGTCTTTTAGGCCTAAAGGGTCGAAAATAAGCTCAAAATCGCTCTATCTCTAACCGTTTTCGATATAATGGTCAACTTCCGGTTTTTGACCTTGACCATGACGGAGAAGGTCAAGGTCACCGAGGAACCTGTTATAAAACGTCTTTTAGGCCCAAAGGGTCGAAAATAAGCTCAAAATCGCTCTATCTCTAACCGTTTTCGAGATAATGCACAATTTTTCTTTAACGGAATTCAATATACAGAAGTCACATGACCTTGACCTTGACACTGAATGTCGAGATTTCATCCATGATGTTACTGCCTACTGATACCGTGCACGTGTTGAAACAAGGATTTGAGCGCTATTTCCAGCAATTTTTCGTGATGGAATAGGTTATTGAAAAAATATTTTGACCTCAATTTGACCTTGACCTTGAAGGTCAAGGTCAAAAAATTTTGCGGATTTCACGACATCTCATCACCCTCTATCTCTGTGCCAAATTTCATCGTCCTACGTCAAAAAGCCTAGGAGGAGTTTTCTGGAAACCAATTTGTGGTACAAAAAACTTTGACCTCAATTTGACCTTGACCTAGAAGGTCAAGGTCAAAAAAATTTGCGGATTTCACGACATCTCGTCACCCTCTATCTCTGTGCCAAATTTCATCGTCCTACGTCAAATAGCGTAGGAGGAGTTTTCTGGAAACCTCCGTGACGAAAAAAAAAAAACAAAAAAAAAAAAGGAAGGAATAAACGGCCAGAATTCTTTGCAAAGTATACCCATTTGCAAACTCTGTTTGCAAGTGGGAAAAATGGTACTCCATAAATGCTTACCATTTCAAGTTCTTGATCAGATTTACTCAGAGGTACTAGAGCTATTCAATGAAAAAATTTCGCAGAATGTGCCCAAAATAATTTTAAAACCATCTAATACCAATTAAAACTTACATGGACCAAGATTATGGGCGTAAGAACCAAACTTTTTGCAAAAATTTATACTTAACTACAATTTTAAAAGAAACAAAACATTGATCAAGATACGTTTTTGAGAGGAAAAATTTTTCAAATTGACAACGGTGTGACAGTCCAAATTAACTCCTTGTACACATTTCCCGCCCTCGGGCGGGAGGCAGGGGGGAGGGGGGGGAGGTTACACTGGGTGAACTATCCTGAAGGATAATCTTGCTCCCCCCCCCAAAAAAAAAAAACAAAAAAACAAAAAAAAAAAAAAAACAAAAAAGAAAAAAAAACTGTGTTAAACATTCCGACACTGACTGAGGGCTTTGAGCGTCTTTCTGATCTCAATAGATCAGTCATTGATCAAGATCAAGATCAATCATCGATAGATTAAGTCATCATGATCTTTTCAGTTTTTTCCTTAAAAAATGGCATGCATGATTTTGCTAAAGCCTGTGAAACTTAGCGTGAGCATTTATATGAGTACCTTCATGGGCTGTTTATGTTTTGATGGCATTAAAGGGTCACTGAAGGCCGCTATCAAACTTCAAATTATAACATTGTTGTTTACCATTAATGCCATCATAAAAACCTACATTTTCTCAAGTTAACTTGAAATTTTACCCATTTACCCAGTTGTCGGGGGTATTTGTGTTCCTACGGACACATTTCTAGTTAGATAATTTATATAGAAGAGATTTATTGTTAAATTCGTATGTGTGAAAAATATTGGTATGATATTCCAAGATGGCATTTATATCATCAAGTAATATTTCGTCTGTACACTGTAATTTTGTAATAACATGATTAAAGTATGAATTTAAAAAAAATTATATGGTTGCAAGACCAGATTTTTAGACAGATTGTTACACGTGTAAATTTCCAAAAATGTTATAGCTTGGATCCCGGAAGCATAAAATGTGACCAGAAGTAAAATAGGGGAAACGAGTCGTTCATCTAAATTTAAGTCCAGGTGAAAGCCTTTTCCCCCATGCGAAAAAAAGCAAAGATCAAAAGGGGCCTGGGGGGGGGGGGGTAATGGCTGGTCTTTTCACGTCACATAACTGCTTCATGTCCAAAACATGGGCATACCCTAAAGGGACAAACCCGTCAATTTCTTGTCATTTTTTCATAAATGCGTTGTGTTGTTCTTACCGATAAATATTTCTGGTGGTAAAATCTTTTCTTCGCTGTTTAGGCAACCAAACATGCAATATAGGCTATAAAATGCAACAAATAATAATTTTATTTTATCCATAACTGCAAATTTAATGTAGGAGCAACTGGTAAATCACACACTTGATTACTTCTATCATAGCTGACGGGCTACGACGCATATTGACATGGGGTGTTTTAGGCCAGGAGATAAATCAGTTCTGTTTCTCATCCAGATTTGCGAGAAATTACCTACGCTCTAACCTAAAACTATATACCAATTAATTTATATCATGCAATAAAATAACGGTCTTTTGCAATACTCCATCCAATTCATGTTCCTCAGTTTTCCAATATTTGACCATGTTATCATATTTTATCCCACCACAAAATGTAATTGAACTGGGTGTTTATTAGGCTGTGTGAAAAATAGGAAGAACCTTTACTTATGTGATGGCAGTTCTAAAGAACGACACCCTATAAAAAAACACTAAAAAGTGAAAAACATTAAGGGAGGACAGATGATTGATATTTAAATAGTAAATAAGGGTGTGGCAGATTTTTCAATAAAATCTTCAAAAATCTGTTATCATTTTGTCACCATTTTCAATTTCTATTAAAGATATAACTCAGCTAACTGTCCACCACGATATAAATAAAAGATATCAGACACTTATCTGTATATAACTCTCTTGGGGCTTAACACGTTTTGGGTCTAAAATTTTGGCTAGGTGTCTGGAATAGGTGTCTGAATATCCAAGTTTTTATTAAATAGAAGTTAATGGGAAATTAAAAAGGCTGAAATATGTTGCCCGTAGTAAGGAGTTATTATCATTAGACGGGTGTGTCCCGAGCCAGGTTTTTCTGCACTTGTAATAAATACAAAAACTTTTTAATCAAAACTTTCACTCTCAAACCTTTACTTTATTAATTTACAGTAAATAACAATATAAGAACTGTCCTGAAAAGTAGGAAATGCCACAGACGTTACCTTTAAAATTTGAATAAACTGTTCAAGGCTAGACAAATTTAAGGAAGATTCAAAATTTCAGGGAAGAGTAACAAACCCTTGGTTGTCGTTCTTTAAATTTTCGTGCTCAGCCTCTCCCACCCCCCCCCCCCACCGACCTCCTCGAGCAGGATCTCAAAATTTTTATCTCTACGCCAACCACTGAGGAGATATTTTCTTTTTTCCGAATGTCAAGATATACCACAACAAATACCACTATTGCAATATACCGATATCGAGAAAATCTTAAATATAGGTATCTATTAATATCTGCGGATTAATATCACCGTTCTTTCTTGCTCATGCATACGAGTGATTCTGGTAAGAAATTTGTTATAAGGACAGCTTTACCTTTTGGGTCACATATCTGGTGACATTTTTAGAACCAACCGGGTCGTCTGTTTTATCATTAGCTATTTTAGTGACCAGGCTGGGGGATGAGAAACAAGCATGATTTTTCTGGCCTTCAAACCGTAGATGGCGTCGGCTCTGAGCAAATATATACATATGTATTTTATGTATCCTGTAAATCTGACACCGATTCGTTAGATTTAACAACCGGCTTATCAATTGATATGTTTCAGAAAAGACTTCAACCCATCAAAATTTGACATAAAGGACTGCATCCCACCACGAGTGTTCTCAGTGGTACTTATCTCCTCACTGCGGTGTGTAAAGGCAAACCGCTGCATCCCTGCTTCTTTGTGCCCGCATCAACCTTATACTAAGCCCACATCTGCGCTGCAATATGCCCTTATTCTTGCTACACTGTGCCCCCTTCCCCGCTACACTTTAACCGCGTCACCGTTACAATGTGCATGCGTCACCACTGCATTGTGCCCACACCCCGCTTCATTCTTGTCAGCGTTCGCGCTACACTGCCAGTGTTGGGGTCTCGATTCGAGTCTTGGGCCGAGATGATTCCACTCATATCGGACTGCACCTGGCGCAGTTCGGATTGACTCCCCAGCCAGAATGAGTCTCTAATTCCTTTGAATACACAACCGTCGAGACCTTTTATTTGCTCTCGCGGTCCTTTTTTTGCTTGTGCAAGTAGGTGGTTATCTATTAACCAAATTGCCTCTTGGTCTGATATAAATAATAAATGGTATAAAAAGGTTCCTTAAGAACATCCCCTCTAATTTTACCTGACCTGATCTCATACTTGTAATTGTATTAAACAAGAATAATGTTTTATTTCGTAAAACGAACTTTCACGAGTAAAAGTGTAATTCGCGTTCTCCACTTCCAGATGGGTTCCCTTCCGGTTGTGGATTACCACGCAATAGAAATGAACTTTTCTCTCGCAGTGAGAATGGGCCTATTTCACTCTCCATCCCTCGACCAATGAGAATGAGGGAATCCTGTGGTATCACGTTATTGATGACATAGGGCATTCCATTTAAACCCCCAAAATAGGTGGTATCAACTGGCCAAGGCCTGTGGTGGGATGGATGGAAGGAAGAATAGGCTAAAAGTGGACAACGCGAATTACGCTTTTACTCGTAAAAGCTCGTTTACGGAATAAAACGTTATTCTTGCTTAATACAATTTATTAGTTTTACTTCGCAAAAGCTTTGAATTTGCTTATCTCCACTTTTGGATGGGATCAGCACAGGAGCCTGTCATCCTAAAGAAACTGTGCGAAATGTGCAAATTACACAGTGACTCGTAAGAGTACTTTGCCAATAAATCAAAGTCAAGTGGGACCATGGTTTTTAAGTCGAATAAAAACGAAAAGAGCTAAGTTCCGCTTCTTTTATTTGCTCCAGGATCTTGGCCATGAGGAACTCTAGGACCATAGCAGAATCAAGTTGAAATAAAACCAAGTTGCATAAAAAATTCAAGTCTGTCAACAAACTTACAGACTGACCATCTGAATATCCTTAACCATCCCCACTGGATGGATCCCGAGCACGGGATGAGATGTGCCACAACGGTCACAGGGCGGCCTATAATAGGCAAATGGCGTAAAAGGAATCAGAAGTGCAGAAACTGCTTTGTCAGGACCGATCGGTCCTTGGAGTTTCAGTCATCAGGGAGAACTGGCAATTTCAGAGTTTGCACAGTCAGCTCGATAAAGCTTAGAGGCAATGCAGACTGTAAAGATTCAAAACAACTCAAGGGCGATGTGTGCTGGAACCAGTACATGATTCTTGATCTTGTAGCTGCTGGTCGAGAAGAAAGGCACACTTTCCGCTATTAGGTAAGGTGTCAACGTAGCATGTAAACTCAACAACTACCAGACCGAAGTTAAAAGCACCGGCAATTGCTTATACATGAACTAATTTTGTCCTTCTTCCAGATAAAGATTTATTAGTCCTTCATTAGTTAAGTAAACTAAGTTAAGCAAATTTTCACCTGAGGCTAGTTCTCTTCTTCTAAAACATTGAAGAGTACACTGAATGGCGCGTCTTGGTAACATCACGCTTAAAGGGAATGCCCTGTGTCACCAGTGACGTGGTACCACAGGATTCCCTCATTCTCATTGGCCGATGAATAGAGAGTGGAATAGACACGTTCTAACTGCGAGAAAAAAGTTCATTTCTATTGCGTGGTAATCTACAACAGGAAGAAAATTCATGTTAAAGTGAAGATAAGCGAATTCAAAGCTATTGCCAAGTAAAAAGAAAATTTACGTGTTTTTTTTTAAATGAAGACTCCTAATCTGAACGTGCCACACTCCTTCTATTGTTTTAATCCAAACTTCCACTTCTTAACATTGAGTTTTTCAGTTTTCTTGTACAATTCACACACAATAGTTTCTTTCACGGTGATTTTTCCCACTGTTCTAACATAAATCACATAACGTTTTCACTACGTAAGAAAGGACTATTTCGGTCGCGGTTACAGGACTGATAGTGTACCCTGACAATTCGCTTTAGGTGAACTCAAAAAATAGACTTAAGATGTCGCAAGCTGTCATATAGAGACACGATGGTGCTATCGGACAAGAACGAAGCAAGAACCCTAAAACCCATTATGCTAAATTTAAGTTTTGCTGGCGCTACTATTTTAAAATGTCTGAATAGTGGAAGGGTCTTCCCCTTGAAGTAGCCTCATGCTGGCTTAATCATAGCAGCGAAAGTCAGAGGTGGCTTATTACATTCTAACGAAGAAGGGCTAAGTTGCGGCTCTTCGAATAGACAATCCTGAAAGTGACCTACTTCGCCTGGAAAAGTCTCGAAAGATCCAGCTTGTGCCTTTCGTACGACCCTGGAAACTTATTCCACTGAGAAGAGTAGATCTTGGTTGTTGAAGATTTGCATACCTGGTCCCTCTTAAGTATCACTTCATCTGAGAAACCCTTGCCTTTAACTAACTGTGACAAGTATCAGGATTTTAGATCCAGCAGGTTTGGTGGTGAGAGGGGTTGAAAGTTGTCCTTGTGTGGTTGATATTTGGGCGATTTTGGATGGAAGGGGAATGACTGGGTTGGCATGTATCCTTCCTCAATGGGAGGGAATAGCTTTGGCTTAGATATCTGATGACAAGACGAGGAGCTCCCATTTGATCCCAAACTTTTCAAAATTAATCCAGCCTGCTCATACCGGCGGCGATTCTTTGCAGTTCAGCACCTCTCTATTTCTCTTGACAAACGAACAGCATTGCCTAGGGAAGAGTTCCTTATCTCTACACGGCTCCGTGGTTTATACTTACCGATGCTGCTGAACTGCCGGCGGGGAGTTGTCGGAATCTATTTCTATTGTCTTATCTCTTGAATGTGTATCTGCTGGCTGAGCCGCACGAGTTCTTTGTTCTGCAAGTTGATTCTCTCAGTCTGCTTGGCTGGTAAGAACTCCGTCTGCTTCAGATGGAGCTCCCGCAGACCGTTCACCGACGAAAAACAATGGGAATAGGAATATGTCTAGTCTCAACTGAACCATTGATCTCAGTTGGTGCTCTGCCATCTTGGCCTATCCTTCGTGGCAATAGATAAGCATTCCAGTAACTTCAGGACCACTGGATATACAATCTCTTTATGGCTTAGAGCCCATTTCAGCACCTTCAAAGTTTTCTCCTGCATAGAAGTAATGTTCAAAGTCCGAGTCCGTCCACATCTTTGGCATTCAGTTATTTTTAATTCTCTGGGTTAGTGGTTTTGCAGCAAACAGATTGTCTGTCAACCATTATGACAAAGGCCTAGCATTTCCTGGCATGAGTGGATCCTTTCCATAATTTGCAATAAACTATGTCCTTATTGTGAAATACTCTCTGTCTAGCTGTCATGACCACCCTCACAATGGTGATTAAAGTTGGGAAGATCATTTGTTTTGTAGCTTCACCTTCTGATATCAGCCTGATCGGAGGCGTCTTCCTCTGCGAAGGGGCTTCCTACGTCTGCCTCTGTTAGCAGCGCAATCTCCTTCACAATGTGTGCAAAGTGGACGTTTTCTTGCAGTACTGGTGGAGGAAGAGTCCTCTGCCGACGGGGTAGGTACTGTCTATGTAGTGTGTGTGTGTGGGGGGGGGGGGGTTAGAGGTGAGAATCGGGTGTCGTCCTGCTCTCAACACTATTTCTTACCCTTCTTGGGAGACCTCAAAGAATCCATCCGACAGTTTGGGTGCATGATACTCAGAACTGACTCTTGTAGCTCTTCCCCTGCTCAGAGCCAGAACTCTCTGAGGCTGACAATGAATGAGACTCTACCCCGTCATTGTCCAATCTTCTTGCTCGGGCTGGTCGGAATGGCGTTAGGAACTTCCGCAAAGGACTGAGCATATTTTAGTTGTGATGGTGAGGAGAACGCTGCGGGGGATGTTGGGTAGGGTGCTTCACTTGCTGTTTCTGCTGTAACATGAAGGCCTGTAGAGAGGCTAGCTGGACCTGAGTCTTCTTTGTAAAGCCCCAAAGCAGAGAATTCCTGTGCAAAGGGGAGTGCCTGACTCGCCCTCAATTAACATCAGAAGAGCTCGATGATTCTGGTCCAGGCTATGCAGTGTGCACCGTCAGACCGATTGACTCAGAAGGGGGTAGGAGATTTAGACAATGACGCCTTCTATCGTTTTCTCTCCTCATGTAACTACTTAAGTTTCCGGCTGGCATGGGACCGTTTTGACTGACATTTACTCAGATTAATGTAAATAGGACATGGCTTTGTCGTCGTCTAAGCTACCGTATTTGACACTAAGAAACCCCCCCCCGGGTGCACCCACGTACCAGTTGGTTACCATTCGTGTCCATGGCTTTTTTTAACGACCTGTAAACGCGGAGTGCTAATTTGAATAACATTCCTTTTTTAATCAAACACAGAGTGAAGTTCTGAAATAACCACACCGTTTAATGGGAAACGTACTGCTTGAAAATTGCCCCTCCCTCTTTTAACGAAACTGACACTCCGAGAGGAAAGCTTCTGCTTTCAGAATTACCCATCCCCCTTCTCCGCGTTTTTCTTTTGACACATGGTGATATATTCCATACTAAATGGCCGAAGGCCCCGAGCTTGGGACTACGGCAAGAAACGACTCCTTTTCTGTATCAGCGTGACTTCGAAAAGTGAAACGTGGGGGGGGGGGGGGAGGATGGGGGGAAAGAACTGGTTTAGGTGCTGGGGCAAAGGTCTGAGGACTCGGGATGTGGATTGGGCGTCTTCCTGTCATGGCTGGAAGTCTCCAGTTTTATTGCACTTTTTAGGACAGAGTAGGGCATCTATTTTGCTTGTTGTACGGTTTCAATGGTTTAATCCTGTTCTTGGACAAACGTCACTACCTGGGAATGTGGTGGGATCGATTGCCTCTGAATACCACAGCTGTAGCTGAGATTGTGTTCAGGTTATGGAGTTTATTTCTCTACCAGGGCCCGTGTCGTGACAGCTGGGATTCTGCGCATCATTGGCCTTCATGGAGGGCATTTCCTGGGTTATCTCTGGGAAATTAACGGGGATAAGGGTTGGCAATGTCTTTGATACAGATCTAGAGTATGAGATGTCCATTGATTATGATGGCGGGGTGCCCAGTTCGCCCACATTCATTGCCATTGCCAGGGGTGTCCACAAAAGTTTATGAATAGTTACTACAATCCTCGAACAGGTAGACTTGTTCTCTGCAGCTGATTTTTGAAAACTGGACTCAGTCAATGTCCCAAGGCAGTTATGAGTCCTTCAGGGAAGGAGTAGTGCAAGCTGCTGGGTTCTACCCTACAGCCATGGCCTTGCGCCTTGACTGACCTTCAGTCGCTTTTCATTCGGAGTCACTGAGATGTTCGCACTGCTGGTAACTGCATGCAACTGTAATGAAGTGACAAGTAAGTGCTATATGAGCTGTGCACTCCCAGGGGTGGGTAACAAAAGCAACATCCTATGAAGGGATAGACCTTGGAAGGGGTCTGGATGATGGACCTGGACTGACTTCAGAGTTTCCCTGCTTCCGAGGGTCAAGGGTGACATACTGCCTCAGTACTTTCCTCAGCACTTCCTCAGCATTTCTCCAGCATTCCTCAGCAATTTCCCAGCACTTCCTCAGCATTTCCCCAGCACTTCCTCAGCACTTTCCACAGCACTTCCTCAGCACCGTTTGGGAAAGAACCCCAGAACTTCCTCAGCATTTTATCCTCACTTTCCCATTACTAAACTGGGATCCTGTTTTCGAATGAGTAATTTTTTAGCCATGTTTTTAAGTGAACAAGAAAAAATTTCAGAGTTTCAGTAGTTTCAGAGTTACGGTCTAGAAATGAAAGTGGGACAGATGCACAGTTGGACATGCCTATACCTATATCCCTCCTTTACACAGCGGATACAGATATCGTAAGTTGTGATTATTTACCAGAAAAACCCCCTTTATCGCCCTAGGCGCGCAAGTGGCCCCTCAACTCGGCTCCCTTACATGTATTTTGGATATAAAGATGCTGCAATAATAAATAAAGATGGTTCAACAAATTTTCACCACGTGATATACGTCTAAGAACTTCACGTTTTTTTTTTTTTTACCTTCAACATTTTCCGTCATTTTCTATTTGTTTACATCCGGGCAATAAATGCCTCCGAAACTTTTGGGATTTTAATACAAAATCTGTTGGGGCACTGCTGGGAAAAGATTTTCACTGGAACATCGGAAGCAGGGAAGGCCGGAAATCATTCTAGGTCTTCCGTTGATCTGTGCCATGTGTTTGGATGTGCAGGTGGAGGTGGAGATAAGGACTTCCAATACCTCTCTTGCAAGAGCGAGGATGCTTAGCGTCTTCTTAGCCTTTCAAGGCATGGAGAGGGAAAGGATGGGATAGGAAGGGGCAAATAAAACATGCCGAAACTACAGGAAAACTAAAACACATAACCAAGTCTAAATGCCAAAGAACCACCTACTGGTAGGCTGGCTGAAAAAAAAAACACAACTAGCCACATCGAAACACCTCTACACATAATTACTACATGAATCAGGAGGTAAAGTAGAATTCTTTTCCTTAACGGTGGCAAGATATCTACGAAAAACATTGCACAGGATGTCACCGCTATGTGAACTAAAGAGCGGTCAACAAGGAGTCAATTAAATCACGAAATTGAGTAAAATGTAAATTCGCACTTCAAAATGTGAAAAATAAGTACTGCAAATATCTTTACAGCAAAAACACTTTTTTATTTCAAATATTAATTTGAAACTGAATTGAAGTCAAAAACTTCAAAACAGTTCAACGCTAAACAAATGTCAAGCATGGAAAGCCTTAAGTTCCATAATATTTTGCTTATTCTGAACAGGCAGAATTCCTCTTAAAGCAACGATAGCCTATTTTTTCTTGCAGCATTTCATCCTTTAAATTTCTCAGATCTACAAAAGACCGTACCTTAGCATTTGTGACGAAGTTTTTCTCCTGAAACTGTTCCTTGTGAATTCAAAACTGATAAATATAATATTTTATTAAAGCGAGAGATGATCTTCTGATGAGCTATTCTTCCCAAGTAGAAGATCCCACTTCTTACAGACGAACGAGTGCAGCATCAGCATGCTCAGGCACCTATTGATTGCTTCCGGAGTGGCTTTAGAAAAATAAATTAAAATATCCTAAATACTATAAAATTCACATGCATCTAATCCCACACTATTTCAATCTTTTTTTCTCTTATTTATAGCTATACTGTTGCGGATTAATTTAAACTGCATGGCCAATACTTGTGTTTGTATCGTAATCTTTTTATAACAAGGCACATTTTGAAAAATACGAGTATCTTCATTCAGTCTTTCCTGTGCCTTAAGGTCAGACTTACTTCTACAATTTTCCTTATCAAAAATATAATGATAATCTTTAGTTTTAGCTCTCCCTACATTTAAACAAAGGGCTTCTACTGTCGACTACATAGTCTTCTGTTAACAATCTATTGTTATCCGTATTCTCAAGCCATTTGCTAATTTAATTTTTGGACCGTTATAGAGCAGAATATCTAACTTCAGATCGTACTTCTTCATCTTATAAATCTTTAATGTATGATATTTCTTTTATATTCAATGCTTAATGTATAGATAATGCTTAAAACACATAGCATTTCTTTATAAAAAGAAGGGAGAAGTATATATTTTAAATCGATGTTTGAATGAAAATTCATTCTAAGCCCATCTGTTTTTCCATTTCGCAATGTATTATAGCATTGTTTATAGTTTCATTCTACAGGCTTGATTACCAAGTCAATCTCAACAGTCACAAATGCGGGGCACGAATACCCCCCCCCCCCCCCACCTCATCAAAATTTCCTACTGATGTGCGGTGTTTAATCTTATTGGGTTTATTTGACCAAATAAACTGTAAAATACAATTAAAACTAGAACCTCATTTCGCTAGCTGTTAAACACGTGACAAAAATTAAAACGCAAAAATACTCCGTTCAATCTATCGTTTTATTTTCGTAAAACGCGCTTTTACGAGTAAAAGCGCAATTCGCGTTCTCCACTTTAGATGGGTTCCCTTCCGGTAAATAATACCACGCAAATAAAAATGAAATTTTTCCTTGTGAATAGAATGGTCCCTCTACTCTCCATCCTGTCTTCCCTCCATCTCCAGCCAATCAGCAAGCGAGAACGATAAGACTTACGTCATTCGAAGACATCAATCATTCCCTTCAAGCCCCAAAAAGTGGTGACAACGCACCCAGGCTTGTTGCGGGTTGGCTGGGAGGGAAGATAGGCTAAAGTGGAGAACGCGAATTGCGCTTTTACTCGTAAAAGCGCGTTTTACGAAAATAAAACGATAGTTTTACTTCGTAAAAGCTTTAAATTCGCTTATCTCCACTTTAGATGGGACTAAAGTCCGGAGAAGGGGAGCCTGCCATTCTGTTGAAAAATTGATAAATAATTACGCGAATTGTGCTGTATACTCGACAGAGTGCAATGTCCTTGGACATAAGGGTACAAAGTGAGAGAAAAATAAAAGACTCAAACCATGTTCCGCTTTTACTATTCTTCCAACTAATAGTCGAGAAGAGCACTCCCGATCCATTGACAAAGAATAACAAAAAGTAGTACTAACGGTCAAAGGACTCCAACGTAGTACCAAGCTAAAATTGACCATCAAACCAACCGTTTGAATGAGTATCCTATCCATCCCCCGCCTGCCTCCCACTGGATGGAGCCCGACCTGGGATACTCTGATGCTATGTATTATCATGCAGAAGGTACAAAGTAAATCAATTTTATTGACCTTAAAAGCTTATTTAAAAGTAGTAAATCCAAAACCTGATTTACGTAAAATAAAATTCTTAACACAGAGGAAATTAGCTCCGTCTGTGTCAGTAAAAACATGCTGGCCTTAAGGCCTGAACACATAAATGGAACACAAATTGAAGTATTGTCACGATCTCTTAGCATAAGTGAAAATACGGATAATAAGCACCTTATTCATGAAATTAAAATTACTACACACCCACAGGGTGAAGGCATAATCACAGAATTATAATTTGTTGAGAACTGTCACAATTTGCATATGGGATCAGTCCCAGAAAAAATGGCACCTACGGTACTCACGGTATGGTCACTGTAGGAATGGGATACCTTCTTCAAGGGATCAAGTGAAACTAGACTATATCGAACCGGGCAAGGAGAAGAGATGTCTGTCTCTGCTCTCCCCCCCCTTTTCTTAGTAATACTTAGAAAAGGGGTTACATAATCAGCCCTGAAGAAGGAAATCCCTGCTACAGTGACGGTACCTAACACAGATTCTTGAATATGGTACGAAAGTATAAACTGTCTTGGTCCCAAAATATGGGATCGAAAGAAAACTTCGCCGTTAAGCGTGGCTAGATGTCCCTAGAAGCGGTTGTGGTCCATCAGGAGGAGCGGTTATTCTTGAACTTATGTTGATAGCCGCCTCGACCCTTGGATGGTCCACCTTTCTGTTTGCCCTTGCTTTTCGGTCTAGGGGTGACCGGTCTGTTAACAGAACAAAAATTAAGCCTTAAATGTTGATTCTGCCGCTATAAAAGGGGCCACCGAATAAATCCCGGAGATTTCATCTTGGGAGAAATCTTTTAGGTAATATTTGATAAAAGAGTTTGGCGAAACCCAGCATCCCGTTTTGAGGATTTCAGAAAATGACACATTGCGTAAAGCCCTAAGTGAATTTGCCACCTGTCTTACTTGATGGGCTTTAACGTTCAATTCTGATAGGAGCTTGGTATCAGACTGCGACCTTTCATAGGCTGTAATAATGACCTCTTTAATGTAACGAGAAATTGTTTGTTTGGAGATGTCCTTATTGAAATTCGGCATGTGGGAAATGATCAAGGCTTTTTGACCTGATGATCGATATGTTTCCGAAATAACTAAATACTGTCGTAGTGCTTGTACGGGGCACAATGACACACGATCTCCCGGGCTATGTTCTTCGGGTAGGGACGGTAGGGCTATATGATCAAATGTGCCCATCCCGTGAGTTTTGATGTGTGTTTTGCCCATGAATCCTGCCCTTGGTACGAGGAATACCTTATCCCAAGTCCCATTTTCCTTACTCACTGTTCTGTCTAAGGCGTGAATTTCACTTCTTCGTTTGCCTGATGCCAACGCCAATAGGAAGGTGAACCTTAAGGTGGCATTTTTAGCTGATATTACTGATTCGTCAAAAATGTCAGGCCTTTGAAGAAAGCGAAGAACTAGTGACAGATCCCATTTTGCCACTGTGGGCGTACTGGGGGGGGGGAATTCACCTTAAAGTGTCTGATCAATTGTGACAGGGCGGAGTCTTCTCCTGGGTCATAGCCTGTGGATGCTTTGAGTTTAGATCCTATGGCTGCCCTGTATCCCTCTATTGAACCTACTTTTAAATGTTCGTCCGTAAATAGATAGTCCAGAAAATCGGCCACGACTGGTGGGGATGCCTGGAATGGATCTATTTTCGATTTGGTACACCACGAGGCAAATTTATTCCACTGGGCTCTGTACACCTTAGTTGTGGATTGTTTATGACTACTAACCATTTTATCCACTACCTTATTCGAGAAACCTTTCTTTTTTAAGAAAGACTGGTCAGACACCAAAGATGTAGGTTCAGCAGATGAGGAGCCGGGTGGAAGTGATGCCAGTGTGGTTGGGATAATAGTTCTTTGTGGCATGGGATCGGGACTGATTTGACCACCTTGCATTGTAGCAATAGGGCAAACCATGGAGCTTCCGGCATCCATGGGGCCACTAACAGGAGGAATCGTGGTTTCAGTTTGATTACCCTTTGGAGAACTTGAAGGAGTATTGCCTGTGGGGGGAAGGCGTACAGTACTTCTTGGGTTGGCCATGGGCAATTGAGTGCGTCCACCGCCCATGCAGCTGGATCCGGGCAGGGGGAGATAAACCTGGGCAGTTGGGTCGTCATGGAATTGGCGAATAGGTCTATGGAGGGGGGACCCCATGGTGATTGACCTGCTACCCATCGGAAGGATGTGTGTGCTAGGCACCATTCCGTATGAATTATTTGTCCCTCCCTGGAAGCCAAATCTGCCAGTACATTGAGTTTTCCCGCTAAATGATGGGCTGTTAGGGTGATGTGACATTGGCGAGCAAAGCAAAGAATCTTGCATGCTAATTTCGAGAGATGAAGAGACCTGGTCCCTCCCTGTCTGTTTAGGTAAGCTACTGCCGTAGAGTTGTCTAAAAGGAACCGTACGGATTTGCCCCTGAGAATGTGATTCAATCTGTTTAGGGCTATCCACACTACTCGTAATTCTAACCAATTGATGTGGTAGCTGTTTAGGGGGGAGCCCATAACCCTTTCCATACTTGACCCTGACAATGTATCCCCCAGCCCTTCTGGGACGAATCGGTCTGAAGTTCTATCTCTGGGGGTGGGGGGGTGAAAGGGGACACCCTCGGTCATCACTATGGGATCGCACCACCATTGTAGGGGAATTAGTGTTTTCCCAGAAATTTTTGTTTTGGCACGGGGAAACCTCCCTTTTCTTAGTGCAAATCTGACCTGTCTTTGAAATGGTCTGTAATGCAAGCGGCCTAAAGGGACCGTTTTTTCGGTTGCAACTAGGAGACCTAACAGGGATTCCATTGCTTGTAAGTTCACGTTTTTGTCTGCTGGGATTGCTTTTATTGCCTGACAGACTCTTTGGCGTCTCTCTTCGGTAGGAAAGGCTCTTGCATTTTTTAGATCCCATCTTTCCCCGAGGAATATAATGTCTTGTTTGGGTGAAAGTTCCGATTTGGGTATGTTGACTACGAGCCCCACCTGAATGGCCTTTCGAACTAGAGTTATAGTTTGAAGACGGGCCGTTTGTTTGTCTTGATGGGCTAGTAACCAGTCGTCTAGATATTGGAACACCAACATGCCTTCTAGGCGAGCCCAAGACTTCAGAACTTTCATTACCTTTGAAAACACATACGGAGCCGTGGAGAGACCGAAAGGGAGTGCCCGAAACCAAAAACGTTGTAGGCCTATTTGAAAGCTTACGAATTTTTTGGTTGAATGATGCAATGGGATATGGAGGTACGCGTCTGACAGATCTATCGACGTGCCCCACATCCCTGCCTGAAGGCTTTCTTTTATAACTTGGGCTGTATCCATTTGGAAAGTTGTGGTCATTAGGAATTCGTTGAGGGAGGAGAGGTCTATGACTAATCTCCACCCGCCTGATTTTTTGGGGACTAGAAAGACCCTGCTGAAAAAGGCTTCCTGGGTTTCGGGCATTTCCTCTATGGCCTCTTTTTCTTTCAGGGATATCAACATTTCCTGAAGGGCTACATCTTTGTCTGACCCTTTGGGATAGGAGGTGACTAAGTTTTCTGGTGCCCAGGCAGTTAGGGGAATAGGGACTTTGTGACCCCTTTGATCCCGTTTGAACGGTAGAGAATACCCGTTTTTTAGCCATCGGACTACCCGACGAGGGGCACCCATTTCTGCCCAGGCCTTCCAGAATTTGCCTAGCCTTCCTCCTACGGGCCAGTAGGAGATGCAGGAATGCAAATCTTTTGGATTTTCTACACTTATTAAAGTATCGCCAGGAGACCAATGAGTCTCTGGGCGGTACTTTGATTGGCTGCTACCTGCTCTGTTGCGGTGATGGGCCCTCCTGTCGATTGCTGTGACCCGACTTGGGCTTCTTGGCCGGAGGGGGTTGCGATTGAGATATGGGCTTAGCCTGCTCCGAGTTTGGGCGTTTAACTCTCTTGCGTTTGAGTGGGCGCCGAAATGATGCACGGGACATCCTGGACATCAAGGCGAAGTCTTGTGATAGGGAGCGGCTTTCTTGATTTACTCGCTCTATTTCTGCGGGAGGAAACAATTCTTTTTCACCCAGAATGGGAGCATGACGCAAATCCCTCAACCCTTTCACGCTTGACCAGCAATGTTGTAAGAAGGCATCCCGTCTGAGAAAAACCATGGACGTCATCAGGTAAGTAGATAGCTTGACCACGTCCCTGGTTGCAAGAGCCAGACATTCCCATAGTTTGGACGTGACCGGATCATTGAGGCGTAAATCCTCCCAACGCGTTTTTAACGCTTTCAGAGTGTGGTCCTGAAATGACATTACATTAAGAATATGTCGTGAGGACGCCTCAATGGTCTTAGCGTCTTTCTCCACTAGTGGAATGTCCGAATCATTGCGAACCGAGGGCATCCAAACCGTGCGTTTCGACGGTTGCTCCAAGGGTTCTGAAGATATTAGGTCGTCCGATGGTCGATACGGGCCTGGTCTTACAGCACAGTGGCGCGAGGCGTGAAAACGGGATAAGGTACGGCCCTCAGCATTATCCATCTTTTTGAACTCCCTTGTTCTTACTGTTACCGCGTTAGCGAT